>OX422212.1:298081656-299355228 GCA_949130495.1 Sambucus nigra | reverse complement strand
TCTGTGAGAACAAATATTGTAACGATTTGTGGTCCGTAAAAAGACTAAATTTCTCACCCAGGAGATAATGCCTCCATATCTTCAAAGCAAACACCACTGCGACAAGCTCCAGATCATGCACGGGATAATTCTTCTCATAGGGCTTAAGCTGGTAGGATGCGTCTGCAATGGCCCTATGTTCCTGTTCTAACACACCCCCTTATCCTTGTAGAGATGGGTTTGTGAAGACCAAGTAGTCTACTCCCGATCTTGGCAATACGAGTACAAGAGCAGAAGTCAACTCGTCCTTTAACTCATCAAAATCTAGATGACAGGAATCATCCCACACAAATCGTACCCCCTTGCGATTCAAGTTCGTCAAATGGACATCAATCATAGAAAAACCCTTAATGAAACAGAGATAATAACCCTCCAAACCCAAAAAATTGCGGATCTCTGTTGGCGTCGTGGGTTGGCCCCATTTCCTCATTGCGGTAACTTTTCTTAGGCCCACGAAAATATCCTCAGCAGTCACAATATGCCCCAAAAACTGCACTTTCTGCAACCAAAAGACACATTTCTCGAACTTGGCATAAAGTTGATGATCCAATAGTCTTTGTAGGACCAATCGTAAATGTTTGGCATGATTAGCTTCAGTCCGAGAATAGAATAGAATGTCATCGATGAACACTACGACAAACTGGTAAAGGAAGTCCCAAAATACTCGATTCATTAGGCCCATAAATATGGCAGGAGCGTTGGTCAGCCCAAAAGGCATAACCAAAAATTCATAAGACACATACCTGATCAAGAATGCAGTTTTTGACACGTCCTACTCTCGAATTCGTAATTAATGGTACCCAGTCCTCAAATCTATTTTAGAGAAGTATGATTCTCCCCTTAATTAATCAAATAAATTGTCGATTCAAGGTAACGAACATTTATTCCTGACGGTTACCTTATTTAATTCATGGTAATCAATGCATAAACGAAGGGAACCATCTTTTTTCCTCACAAATAACACAGGAGTACCCCATGACGACGTGCTTCACCGAATGAACCGTTGCCCCAATAGTTGCTAAATTTGATCCCTTAACTCCCTCATTTCTAAAGGAGCCATACAGTATGGAGCCCTCGCAATCGACCGAGTCCCTGGCGCTAAATCAATTACGAACTCAATCTCGCGACTGGGAGGTAAGCCCAAGATTTCCTGAAAAACATCCTCAAATTCTCTAACAATAGGAATCGAATCTAGAGAAACAACTACTTCTCGTGAAGTCTCCTCCTAAATGCAATATAAGTGCGTGCTTGAACCTCCCTCCGAAAGAGGCATAGCGACCATAAACATTTCTTACCCCAGAATGGCAAAGACTATAATCCTCCCATAACAATTTACCATAGCTCGGTATTTCACTAACCAATCCATGCCCAAAATAACATCATACCCAACCATGTCTAGGACGAGTAAATCGGCCTCAAAGTGTAAACTATCAAGGTTTATTTCTACCCCTTTACAAATGAAAAGAATAACAGATCCATCACCCATACAAGAATCCACACTAGTAAAAGTACTCTCAACAGACTTAAACAATTTCGTCGAATGAGAAAAATTCCTAGTGATAAATGAGTGCGTCGCGTCCGTATCAAATAACACTCGACCCATATACCCGTGAATGGGAAACTTACCCTCAATAGCTAGCGGTATTAGAGGAAACAAATCCTCTTGAATATTATTCACATGCCCATACTGAAGTTTCCCCTGTTGTAGAGGGACGACTGGAATAGATGCCGGAGGCTGTGGATGAGCCTGTGGATTCTAGGGGCCTCTAGGCAACTGCCCCCCGTTCAACTGTGGACAAGCTTTCCTCATATGACCCTGTTCACCGCACTGGATATAACGGCCCGCAAAATTTTCCTTATGTCGGCCCTAATTATTGTTCTGAAACTGCCCCGCACCTTGGCCCTAATGGCCTCCACTAGGGCTGTGTTTTTTTTTCCGAACATTTCGATTTTTTCGATCCGATATTTTCCGATTTTGGAACGTATATAAGGTTTTCGATTTTCGATTTCCGATTTCTGATTTTTTCAAAAAAAATCAAATCGAAAATTGGAAATAATTCTGAATTTTCGATTTTCCGATTTTTTCGATCCGATTTTTCCGAAACTATGTCGATCCGATTTTTCCAAAATATTTTCCGATTTCCAATTTTTCTAACTTTTTTAAACATTCTCATGTGTCCCACATCGGCTAGGAGAGGAAGAGAGGCCCAAAAAAGTCCTTTATAAAAGGAAAATATCTCTCTATCCTCTATACAAATGAAAAAAGTGGTTAAATCCTTACATATTTACATATTGGGTTAAATCTTTTTTTCGATTTCTTTAAAATGAGATTTCGAGTAATCAAAAATCCTATATTAATTTTTTTGAAATTTCAAAATTTCCAAAATTTCTGAATTTTTAGTATATTTTTTGAATTTCCGAATTTTTTTCGATTTTTTTCCAATTTTTCGAATTCGAAAACTTTTTTTATTTTTCGAAAACAATGGATAGGAAATTGGAACAAATATTTTATTTCTGGAAAAATTGGAATTTTTTCCGAAAGGTCATTATCCGATCCGATCCGGCCGAAACGCAGCCCTAGCCTCGACCTTCGATATTTCCTCTGCCTAATTGGCCCGGTTGGCCTAACTGCTGCTGAGCACCCTGACCGTGCCTAAAACCACGTCCACTAAAATTATAACCTCCAAAGCGTTTCTTCTTAGTCGAGTCCCCTTGTTGTGGGTCCCGCTCTTTCTTATTCCCGGACTGTTGTGGTGGGGGTAGTGCTCCACCGGCACCATTTCCTCCTTGCTTACTAGATTGACTTGAGTCTCCAATCTTCTTACTCCCCTTCAAGTGAAGGCGGTGATATTTGCAATGGAGTAAAGCGGCATTCATCACATCGCCAAATATTTACAAAGCAGGGTTTCCCAACAGATGTTGCCTTATCCTCCAATTTAAACCCCCGATAAATTTTGAAATCCTCCTTTCTTCTAGAATGACTTCATCCGGCACAAAGTTTTCTAAACGTGTAAATTCCTCTTCATATTCCGCCACTGATCGTTCTCCTAGCTTCCTTCGAATCTCCTTCTGGATCGCTGGAGGAAAATACTTTCGATCAAACAGAACCCAAAATTCAGAGACAGTCATGGTATCCCTCTGTTACGGAGTTGTTATCGATTCCCACCAGTGTAGGTCTACTCCTACTAGTTTAAAATTAGCGAGAATCTATTTTTGCTCCCCGCTACATTCCAGCATTCGAAGATGGCATTGCATATCTTTCTTCCATTGATTTGCCACAATCACATCAGCGCCACCCTGAAATTATGGAGGGTGACCTTTTAAGAAGGATTCTCTGACTCTTTCCTATGTGGAGGGTCCCACGTGGGCTTGAATCACCGGTGCGGCTGGTTGTTGGGCTTGTGAAAGATTCTTTGCCATAGTGATCATTGCAACATTGGCTGTCTTGGCAACAATATTAGCCACCTCCGCCGCATTTATCGTTCCTTGCGGTGGTGGGGACTCTACGTTCTCTGTAATTCGATTTACCCTAGCCGAGAGACCTCATTTAGGCGGCATCTGAGACAAAAAGGAACTGAATCAGAATAAAATTAAAATAATTTATCCTTGTTGAAGATCGCAAGTATGCATAAATAAAACAGTCCTAACAATAGGGCTCTATATCAAAGAACGCTACGATAGTACGTGATAAGTTCGCATAGATCCTAAGAACTTTAGAACCTGATGCTTTGATACCATCTATGACACCCCGCTTATTAAAATAAGAGGTGGCCAACCCGATACTGTAATAAATACAAGAATCATGATGGTCCATTCTTAGCATCACTATCGCATAAATAACAGTACGAGATAACCACTAAATATTTTTTAAAAATGATGTCAAATAATACTGCAAAGTAGATAAATAGTTTTGACAATTCAATTTAATATATAAGGTGGATACAAGTAAATACATGTACAAGTTTAATAACCATCCTACAAAACATAACCGAATAAGCTGTCGGTCAACAGGCTAATACAAAAGATTACATCAATCATTTCAGTAGATTTGAACAATGACTAGGTCAACACGCCCGAATATACAGACTGATCTTAACTAGATTATACAAAAGATTGATGCATCTATTTCAAATTACTACAACATCCACAAAAATTATGTAGCTCCTTGACACTGGGAAGGAAGGATAAACATGGGCGTCCTTGCGACTGAGTAGTTAAGCATATATAAGAACCACACAAGAAAGACAATTATAAACGGGCCAGGGCCCGGTTTGATATAATATACGTGTGAATAAGATGCATAACAATTATGATTACTAACATCCTATATAAGTTAAGTTCGCTTTGTAATAAAAGAATCATCCTCACCCCTTATCTTAACGGCACATTTTAGCGTCATACTATATCATTAAATTAAATTACTCATGCAATTAAGGGTAAATGGTCCATTCCTAATTAACATGTTTAACTTGTAAGTTTAGGAGATATCTTCACAATTCAATTTCTCAATATGGGGATCATATAGCCTAAAGTTAATTTGTAAGTTCATTAACTCGTTCATATGAAATTCCATAACCATTAGATCAAAGTTCAATCACAATATAATGTTTCTAAGACCATCCTTCCGAGAGTCACCCATTGGATGCGCCCCTAAATGCTATCATCTTCCAGGGCCTATAACCAAGACCACATGGGAACACCTAAATCGCGTCGTATGGGAATCATCCATAAACCTTCGACAGTGAGTCATAACCATACCCGGAATTACCTCACTTTGAATAAAATAACCACACAATGAAACCACCGGTCCTATAGCCGAGGACTATATTCTCCCTGCATCACAAGCCAGGGGATTTACCTCATTCGCATAACTTCCCTTATGATAGCATTTAGAGAGGTATGTATATGCATGTCATAAATCACAAGATATGCCAATTGAAAATATACATTTTTATTCGCGAAATCATACGTTTTTAGCAATATAGGCTACAAAGTATAATTATCCTCGTACTAGTCTCCAAAAGCCTAAAACGATACCACCCAACTCTCTCCTAGTCCTAAGCTAGCATACTAGATGCAAAAGACACTAACTTCCATTAATTAATTAATCCCCTACATAAGCACGAACACTCCCTTTCTAACCTAGGGTATTAATCCCCTTAATACAAGACCCTAATACTCTTTATTAGTTCATATAAGAAGGTTCATAAGCCTCAAGATGAAAAGAAAAGAGTAGAAAGAAAATCTCATTTTTGGGTTGAAAACAGGGTACCGATCGACCGGCCCCTGACCCCCGGTCGACCGCATTTTAGAATTTTGCCTTGCAAAAGAAGCAGTAGTCTTTTCTCTTTAGGCCCGGTCGACCGAAATTTGGACCGCGAATGACCGCGATTTTGAAATTTTCCTTATGAGAGAAGCAGTAGGCTTTCCTCTGTTGGCCCGATCGAATGGCATCTGGACCGTGGTCGATCGGTCGAACCCGATCCAACGACTAACCACTATTTTTCTCCCAAGACCGAAATTCCCAAGCCTATTTCTTCCACTTCTCTCAACATCATCATCTAATAACTTCACCCAACCCAGATGTTTATCCCTTTTTTTCTTCATTTGTTCCTCCATGTTCTGATCACAATGTAACTGAGATCTAATTTAATGAGGTTCTCAACATTGTTTTTCCTAAGAATGAAATAAATGAATATTTTGAGTATCTTGCTGTGCCTTACATTAATTGCCTTCATGCTGATCAAACTCTTGATGATGATGATTTTGCAAATAACCAATTCTTAACTTATCTAAATAAGGTTCATAACAGATAACATAACCGCGTTCAAATTAATGAAGATGAAACTATTGTTATTAATCTCAGTTCTAGTAGACAAATGCACGAGATTAAAGTAGGATCCACCCTTGACGAGCATGAGAGCGCATAACTCGGAGAACTACTAAAGGAATTTGTGGACGTCTTCGCATGGTCTTACGAAGACATACTCGGCATCGATCCTTAGATAACTGAGCACGAGATTCCAACTCTCCCAAAATGTAAACCAATTAAATGAAAACTCTGAAAGATTCGTATCGAATGATTTCTCTAGGTTAAAGAAGAGGTGGTCAGACAGTGTAACGCATGATTCATCCGAGAGATCGAATATCCCACATGGTTAACAAACATTGTACCCCAATCAAAATTAGGAGGAAAGGTCTCCATGTGCGTTGATTATCGAGATTTGAAAATGTCTTCTCCGAAAGATGATTACCCACTACCCAATATCGAACATGGTTGTAGATAACACTACCAATCACACTCTTAAGTCATTCGTTGATGGGTTTGCCAAATACACTCAGATCAAGATTAACTAGGATCATGAAGAGAAAACCGCATTCATCACCCCTTGGAGAACCTTTTGTTACACAGTTATCCTGTTTGGTCTAAAAAATGCACGGGCTACCTACTAAAGGGATGCCACAACAATGTTTCATGATCTGATACACAAAGAAGTCAAGGACTATGTGGAAGATATGATTATAAAGTATAATACTCGGTAAGGTCACGTTATCTCTCTCCGAAAGTTTTTCAAACGGATATGACATAAATATCTCCTTGGCATTACCAAAGGAATATGGTTAGCGAGAAGGGGATTGAATCATATCCCTACAAAATGAAATTCATACTCGAAATGCCACCCCATCCCCAACGGAGGAGGAAGTCCGAGGATTTTTGGGAAAATTATAGTATATCATTCGGTTCATCATCTAGTTGACTTCTATTTTTGAACCCATATTCAAACTCCTCCAAAAGGATTTCACTAAAGTTTGGAATGAAGCTTTTCAGGAAGCCTTTGACCAAATAAAGCAGTATCTAATCCAACCTTCGATACTCATGCCACCGCAACCCGATCTCCTTCCACTCTTATACTTGATCATAATAGACACCGCAACTAGGGATTTGCTGGCCCAATACCTTGAAGAATCACGTAAAGAGAGGGACATCTACTACGCCAATAATAAATTGACTGGATACAAAGTCAACTATACTACCTTGGAAAAAGCATGTGTCACCCTTGTTTGGGTCACTCAAAAAATACGTCACTACATGCTCACCTTTACCATCATACTTGTGTCGTGAATGGACTCTATCAAGTACCTGCTCGAGAAATTTCCCTTGTCTAGACGAATGCTCGATGGTTAATGATTCGATCCGAGTTTAATATTGTGTATGCCATGAAGAAAGCCATAAAAGGGGTAGATATCTATGACTACCTTGCGGATTACCTTATGAAAGAAGCCGACGTGTGGATCTCCGAATTCCCGAACGAAGACATCCTTTGTAAATCCTAAGAAGACCTTTGGTGGCAAATGATCTTTGACGGCGCTGCGAACAAGAAAGGATACAGCATTAGGATACTCCTAATCGTCCCTGATGATTCTCACACTCCCATTTCCATTAAGCTAAATTTTCCCTGCACCAACAACACGACCAAATATGAGGAGTGTAATGTAGGCCTCAAAGTTTCTCTCAAGAAAGGAATCAAATGCTTAGATATCTACGAAGATTTAGCCTTCATCATCGTTCATATCCTTAGAAGATGGAAAGTCAAGGATGAGAAGCTCCTACCCTTCCACACCCACCTAGAAGAGATGGCCTCCCAATTTTGAGATATCACCTTCCCCAAGCAAGGAACAACTTAGCCGATGCCTTTGATACCTTAGCCTACATGGTCGACATGCCCGAAGGAATAACGATGGCCTCTTTCCTAATCCAAAATCAAGCTAAACCAACCCACTACTGCCACATTGAGCTCATCACAGAATAAGACTTCGATATGACTGAGTACTGGTACTATGATATTTGGTGCCTCCTTATGCATGGTAGGTACTCCCAGGATTCCAATAAGAAAGATCGAGAAACACTTCGCAAGCTGGTTGCTCGGTACATTATCTGCGATAAAGCACTATTTAAGAGAAACTTCAATAGAACCCATTTACCCGATGATATTGAAGAAATGATGTAGAAAATCCACAGTGAGGAATGTGGACCTCACATGAATGGCTATATGCTTTCCAAGAAGATTATTTGACAAGGCTACTATTGGATTACCATGGTTTAGGATTACACCGCTTATGTTTAAAGATGCCTTAAATGCCAATACTTTTCCAATCTGCAGCTCTTGCCTCCACAGGAATTATACAACAGGAACTCTCCCTGGATATTTTCCGCATGGGGCATCAATATCATAGGGAAAGTTACACCTAAAGCCTCCAATGGGCAAGAGTTCATGTTGGTTGACATTATTACTTCACCAAATGAGTCGAAGCCGAGGCATATGTAGTGCTGAATGCTAAAAAGGTAGCAAAGTTCATTTGAAAGAACATTATCTGCCGATGCGGGGTCCTACACGAGCTAGCGTAAGACAACGGGTTACATTTCGAGGCAGAAGTCACAGAATTGGTCGATGAGTATGGGATCCAAAGACATAATTCTTCTCCCTACCTACCTCAAACCAATGTTTAAGTTTAAGCCGCTAATAAGAACCCCAAAGAAATTATCAACAAGATGATCGAGAGTTGTTGAGTGTGGGACGATCGGATACCTTACGACTCTAAGGCTATTGCACTTCATCACGAGCATCTACTGGGGCTACCCCTTACTCTCTAGTATATGGCATGGAGGAAATCATACCCGTTGAGATAAAAATACCTTCACTATACGTCATGATTGAAAGCAAAGTCAACAAAGAATATTAGCATCAAAGCCGTCTTGACGAGCTGTCACTCTTAGACGAAAGGAAGGTAAATGCTCAATATTATATATAATGGTAGCATCACCGGATAACGCGATCATTTAATAAGAGAGTCAAGGATCGTAATGTCTGAGAAGGGGACTTATCCCTTAAATAAATTATAGTGCCTATTGGGGACCCCAGCGGAAATTAAAGCCAAATTGGAATGGCCCCTACATTGTGAAGAAGATACTATCTGGTGGTGTCGCTATGCTCATCGACCTCGATGGGTAAGAGATGACCCGCCTAGTTAACCTGGACCATCTTAATAAATTCTACCTTTAGTCTGAAATCTCGGTGCGCTACGACTCTTGTCATCCTCTTTTTATTCTTACAAAAAATCTTCATTTCCCTTCGCTCATAACTAAGTATGGCTCGATCCTCTAAAAACCCCTTTTTTCTTTCAAAAATGAAAATCATAAAATTTTCAAAACCCTCATAGGTACATAGGCAACACATACGCTTTACATGGGAACGGTCCCCTTCTTTTTCACAAAATGCTATTCTCTTCTTATCTATAAGAACGACAATTCATTTTACCATTTACATGAACAAAAGGATTATGTATTCCTTAGCGATTGGTATAGATAATTCAAAGGCAAAGTTCATCAAGAGGCATAACAATATAATTAAAATATTTTTTTCCATTATTGGAAAATCTGACACGATTACAAGAAATATCAACATAGGGAGTCAAATAACTACCCTCACCAACCTAACTGTCCTAAAAACCAAAAGCAAACCAAACTACTCCTAAACAAACTAGCCAAAACTCACCAAATTTATTCTCAAAACTACCTAACCCAAAACACATAAAAGATTCACAAAAACACCAGATTCACAAAGGGCCCTACCCACAGATACCAGAGGAACCATCTCCATTATCATCTACATCCTGAGGTCCTCAAACTTCTCCTGCCTGGATGGAATACCAAAAGCTCTCCATGGAACTATAAGCCCGGACCAGCCTAGGGAAAACCACCACGCCTCCCTCCATTGTGTTAAACATAGCAAGCCAAATCTTCATGGTCTCCTTAGACAATATCTTAGCCACTACCCTCCTCCACAACCACCTCATATAATCCCTAAAAGCATGTCAAACTTTGCAACAAATTGGGAAGGATGGGTAAAAGTCCGACAACTCTCCCACAAAGAGCCCAACCGCATATGCATGCCTTCCATTAAATCTTCCATGGGAAAGAGGTCCAGAATATGGGAAGTCACGATCTTCTCCCAACCAACTTAACGCAGGAGACGCCAAGGAAAATAGAAATAAGTCTGACGGAGGCCAACTAAAAAACACTCATTAAGTTGTTTTAATAAGAGTTAAAAATGTTCAATGTGTTCCGAATTACTCCCTGGAGAAAATATGATGTGTTAAAAACAGTTTATAAGAACAAATTACTTAAGAATCTTGGAAATAGATTTTTAGTTTAAACCTACGTCTATGCAGCAGATTGTAGTAATGGAAGATTAAACAACACACGCATGAGACAGGTATTTTTTACATGGTAAAACCCCACCCAAATTGGAGAAACATCCACGGAGGTCTCTACACCTCAAAACAAAAAATCCACTAATATAGTTTTAAGGTTACAAGCATTTAATAGATCATACAAAAAAGCATATTCTAAGTCCAGAAATTTACCTACACTTGGTTATTTTCTGACTTCTTTAAGGTTCTGATGTTGTCCTTTCTCCATTCTTTAGCTTTGCTCCTCTCAACCAATAACACTTTAGTGATGGTGAGTGATTGTGTTGTGAGTGTTGTGCTTAAAATGACATGCATTCACTCACACACACACACACTTAATTACATATAAATCCTTCAGATATACAGCAAATCTAAGAATGATATGTATATTTTCTCAAATTACAATTTTAGACTTAATCTTTTTAAAAAATAGTTTCAAGATCTAATTTCTAATATGGATCTTTCAAAACAGAGATCCTAAGAAATTATTTATGTAAAAAAATTTCAAAGTGGAAATTTTATCAGATCTAAACTATGCAAGTCATAAAATTAGTTTTGACAAAAAACGAGAGATGTTGGATCAAAATAATATAAACATGATTTAAACAGTATCAAACACAAAAGAATGATTTATTACTTAAAGACATCTCAACAAACTAAGATTCTAAGTGAAAATATATCACATAATTAGAACTACAAGTTTCTAATAACAAAAGAGTTCCAAGATCGTCAGTTGTTGCAAGAGAGGTACAGACTAAGAGTATTTTTAGAAACCCTAACTCTCAAACCTAATTTTTTGAAAATGATTTTCAAGAGTTTTTGTACCAAAAATCTTTTTCTCTCTTATTTTTACTCTCTTCCCCCTCTTATTTTTCTATCTTCTCTCAAACTTCTGAAACTTCTAAAATGTTGAGATGAATGCTCCTTTTATAGGACAGTTGGAAGGATCTGGAATGATGGCTCAAATTAAGGGTTGAGCTTAAATGGTCGTTCGAAGTTTAAATCTAAGGGCTTATAATGCACCTTATAAAATCTAACACTGATTGGTTGAAAGTGTATGCACTGGGATCATAAATGAATGCATGAAGAACTTAGATTATTTTGATCTAACGGTTTAGAATAAGTCTTACAATGTAAGAGACAAAAAACACACGAGCAACCAATGATATAAAACCATGTGCCCACCTTTTATTCGAATATAAACGTGTGCTTTTGATCTTATTATAAACTAGGTTTCACCCACAAAATTATGTAGCGATTTTGGATTCTACCAAGCACAAGTTTTAGGAACTTTTTAATATAAGAAATTAAACCACAAACATTTCAAAACCCTGAATTTAACTCTTTAAAAACAGTTTTTAAATGTTTGAAAATTCCTAAAAATGTTTTTAAAATACCAAAAAATTCCTAATCAATGTAGAAAATTAATTTTAATCCAAATTAACACACACCACTCATATATGAAATGAAATATGCAAATGTGCAATCTTAGGGTGATTTGTGTTTATATTTTCTACCTGATGACATTGATCTTTGCAGATATAGATGTACTTGAAGTAGTAATGAAGTAAGAGGAGTGACTCAATTTTATCTTCTTTCCAAACTAGTTGAGCTCCTATATTGTATAAACACAAGTGACTCAACTATATAGTGTTGTTCACCAACTAACCGAACATACGGTTATTCTTCCAGTTTAAAAAAAGGATTGTAACTCCCCCACCAGGGTACTGGCCAGCACAGACATCGAGCCCCGTGCTACACAAACCAATTTACCCAATTCTCGATATTCGATCCAAAGTTGATGAAATAACGGGTGAAGAAATTCGACATAGATGCCAAGGGATATTTAGAGGGATTGCCAAGAGAAATCTCTCAGACAACCACATGAACAGCATGACTGGTCTTCCTCTAAAAAAATTGATACAGACTTTCCTCCAAGCGTCTAGACTATTCAGGGTCTCTTCCAGTATCACTATCGCGGGATTATGGAATACGACATCCATGTAGTAATGGCAGCAAGTTAAGGGTCCAATAGCAAGTCCCCAGTCACTAACAGTAGCTTTGAAGTTAAGCCAAGGGAAACGAATTCGGTATAACCCATGTCATTGATATCTCACAGATGCACGAAATAAAACACAGCCGAGAGAGAGATTATTCCTCCAGTAACCAATGACCGAGCCGTCAAGGGTAAGATATAGAGAAATTTTGCCAACAGTGCTGGAGGAGACCAGAAGAATTCAGGCATGGTCGCTGCCACACTGGGGTTTACCCCCATCATAGCAGAAAACTCCTCGTAAGTTGGGAAGACTTCATCTAAGACAAAATGAAAGACAAGATCCCCAGGGTACCAGAGTTGAGTTGTCGCCGTCAGCATGTTTCGGTCAATGGGCTGATTACTCCATAAGCAAAATCGACGCAGGTTAAAGGCATCATAGTCTACATTGTACGAGCACATAGCCTCTTAATTCTCGAGCTAAGAGGCGAATTCATCACTTATGGGAAAATCTATTTTGAAAGAAGATATGAAGTAAGAAATAAGAAAGAGAAAGAAAATGTGAAGAAAAATTCTCCACTATTACCCATTTTTATGCTTGCAAATTTTGGCTAAAGAAAAGGATCATGCAGAATACGAATGAAACCCTGCCCCATCAAGGACAAAGTAGCTGGAAAAAGTGCAATTAAAACCTTGGGGTGATTGGACTGGACTGACTTGCCAATAGGTAGGACAAGGGGTATGTCGATCGGCATCCCCTCATTTTTAGAAAATTCCCTTTTTCCTTTTTTTTCAAAATAAAAAAACTTAGTAAAAATATTTTTTATTCCAGAAGAATTTCGAATTTTCCTTCCCTTATATTTTTAACTCATCATGCTTTAAAATAAATTCTATTTTAAGTAATTCTAATCCTTCTTACGGTCTCAGCAAACAAGTAAAAAGTGCATGTAAATTAAATTATTTATTGCAAAGATAAATAAAACCCCATTTCATATATATATATATATATTGCCATTGTTACATCTCTTTTGCAGAACAAAAGAAAGAGAAAAAATAACGAGACTTAGCCCAATCCCCCACACTTTCTCTCTATTACCTTTATTTTTTCCCTCTCTCTCCCTCCTTCCTTCAATGATCCCCCATCCCGATGACACACGCGCTTCCCCAAGCGACGAGTTTAGGAGCCTCTGCTACCCGATCCAAATCCCTCCTCTGACATAGCAAATGGCAAAAAACAGGAAAGACCTTGGATTGACTCATCCCAGATATCCTTCAGCCTGGTAGTCGACACCAGGACATGCTTCAAGAAAAATGAAAAAGGGAAAATCAATCAGTCTGAGGCAAAGAAAAAATCAAAAAAATGAAAGAAAAAAGAAAAAATTATACCTCTGGCTGAAGAACATCCTCAGTCAACCCCAACACCTCTGGGTCCATCGCATTGGGGGGATACAACGTACCCACCAATCCTCCCCCAGGCAGTCTTATGTTATAAGAAGGAGGATCAAGTCGAAGAAATGAAATCTCTAACGTTGCCGCTGCTACTAACATCGATGCACCACCCGCGCTGTGGGCAGACCCTACTGCCGACTCATACTCCTACCTGAAGTTACAAGAAACAGAGGCATATTCACCACATCATAGATACATGATGACATCAGCCAACTCGTCATGAAATTGAGGTAGTCGTAAGTTGCCATTGTGTTCGTGTATAAAGAATAGGGATCGCCGATCATCACCGCCACCCGATCATTCTCAAACATCTCCCGCACCTGCCTCATACATCTTGAAGGCATCACGGGTGGGACCGCCAAGGAAAGAGACCGCCTAGACTGTCGATTGAACTTTTGCCACTGATACATCCGACAGAATCCCCCCACTGACCCATCATGCAAGATAATCAAATGGGCATTAAGCCTGATCAACTCATAGAACCACGTCTGCAAAAAGATGAGTGTCAATGATCAGAAAAAAATCAAAAGAGGAAAAAAAGTGCATAAAGAAAAAAAATGCAAAAATAAAATACCTCCAAAAGATATGTGGCTCCAGTAAAATTCTGCTAGCAGCACCGACTATAAGCATCCAAAGATGAATAAAGGGTTGCCAAAGTCAGGCTCCCCTAGTCAAAGATATGGATATTCGAAAATACCCTAGAGTATGAAAAAACCCATAAAGGAACAATGCCACCGCTCGATGCCACTAGAAATCATCCCAACAATAAAAGAATAAATAAATGGGCCATCTACTGAACCTGTTGCCCTTAGTCTCGTCGATTGTCGACTCAGCAAAACCTCTCGAAGAAGAAATATACTAATCGAGTCCCCCAAACTATCCGTCCAACATCACCCAGCGCCGCCTCCACCACCGTCAACGTCACCCTCAGCGTGCGATCCACCTCTATCTGGGTTTCCTCAAAATTTATCTACAATAATTGTTGTACGTCAATAGGGGTCACTGTCATCTCCCCCAAATCCAAATGTGTGGTGTGGGTAGTGTCCCACCACCTCTCCCCCAGGGCACATAAAACCGTCGTAGAACATGGTGTCTCATCTAATGCAGACGCCAGACTTCCAGAACCCACTGAAGAAACCATCCAACGCACCACTGCATGAAGGTGCTCCCACACATCTCTAAAATCCATCGTCTCCGGATAGGAAAGACTCGTCACGGAAATATATGTCTGCCAAAATTTAAAAAAAAAAGAAAAACTTTTGTCAAAATTCTAAGAAACAAGAGAATTCAATATGAAAATAAAAATATGAAAAGAAATGCCAAAAGTCATGTAGTACTTGCATAACCATCACGGTTCCTCACCCTAGACGATCGATGGTGTACAGGCCCCACAAAAGATTCTGCTCATTAGCGACATTCTCGAAAAGATCAAAGGCATTCTTATTGCCCAACACTAAAGGCACCCTGGCCCGCCACTCCAAGTGTGCCTAGTCATCAACACCTAGCCATGACATATGGATCTCACTGCTAGAAAAGTATGCCATTTTTTAGACTAAAATAAATAAGGAACGCCGGAGAAAATCACAGGAGAGAGAAGCAGAAGATAAGAAAGCTAAAAGCTGTGAAAAATGAAGAGAACTCATCCCTTTTTATAGAAGGCTAAGGGGTATGCCGATCGACAATCCCCTGACACAAGCTGATCGACACTGCCCCTTTCCCTTCTCAAGACAGTTCAAAAAACCATACCACTACATTTGGCAACGTCCATGACTTGCTGGTCGATAACCCCCTGAATTTTTGTGCAAAAAATCCTAGAAAATTCCAAAAATTTCTAAATAAATATTGGGACACTTCTTCACCAAGAAAATCATTTTTCAAGATTCAAAATCCCCAGCTGGATTAATACCACATTTTTCGCTGCTTAAAACCCTAAAAATCAGCGCGCCCGTAAAGCCCACTACAAATCTCCAGTGGAATCTCGGGAAATATCATCTTCAGTAGAAATTAAGTTCCTCCTCAGGAGAGCTACCCATTTCCCCAACGGGAATTACCGAATTAAACTTTTCCCCAGAAAAATTCCAAATTTTCCTAAAAGCATATTTAGAAGGTTTAAATTAGGCATCTCTCCTCAATAACAGTTTCTCCAGCGGTATCCCAAAACCTCGAATTAATCAACTGAACTTTGATTTTTCATCCCTTCTCAAAAGGACATAATCCCCAAACGAATGTCTCCTCCCCAGTAGAGTCTCAAATAAAAATTCCCCAGGAAAGTTATCCCCTATTTAAGGTTCTCACAATTGACCTCGATCTGCAGAATTGGTTGTTCCCATTTAAGGTCCTCAAAATTTAACTCGACCCTCAGAATTGGTCGTTCCAATTTAAGGTCCACAGAATTGATATCGACCCGTAGAATTGGTCGCTCCACTTATAGTCCTCACAATTGATCACAACCTATAGAATTGTTCGCTCCCATTTAAGGTCCACATAATCGACATCGATCCTCAAAATTGGTTGCTCCACTTAAGGTCTACAGAATTCAACTCGACCCGCAGACTTGGTCGCTCCACTTAAGATCCATAAAATTTGGCATCGACCTGAAGAATTGGTTGCTCCCATTTAAGGTCTGCACAATTGACCTCGACCCGCAGAATTGGTCGCCCCACTTAAGGTCTGCAAAATTGACCTCGACCCACAGAATTGGTCGCTCCTCTTAAGGTCCGTAGAATTGACCTCGACTCGCAGAATTAGCCGCTTCACTTAAGGTCTGCAAAATTAACCTCAACCCATAGAATTGGTCACTCTACTTCAAGTCCGTAGAATTGACCTAGACCCACAGAATTAGTCATTCCACTTAAGGTCCTCGTAATTGACCTTGACCCGTAAAATTGGTTGCTCCACTTAAGGTTCGAAAATTAACCCCGACTTGCAAAATTGGTCGCTCCCATTTAAGGTTCACATAATTGATCTCAACCCACAGAAGTGGTCACTCCACTTAAGGTCCACAGAATTACCTCGACCTGTAGAATTGGTCGCTTCACTTAAGGTCCGTAGAATTGACCTCAACCCGCAGAATTTGTCGCTCCACTTAAGGTCCTCAGAATTGACCTCGACCCGCAGAATTAGTCTATCCCATTTAAGGTTTGCTGAATTTACCTCGACCCATAGAATTTATTGATCCACCTAAGGTCCGTAAAATTGACCTCAATTCGTAGAATTGGTCGCTCCACTTAAGGTCCTCAGAATTAGCCTCAGCCCTCAGAATTGGTCGCTCCACTTAAGGTCCACATAGTTGACCTCGACTCATAGAATTGGTCGCTCCATTTAAGATCATCATAATTAACCTCGATCCTCAAAATTGGTCGTCCCACTTAAGGTCCTCTGAATTGATCGTGGCCCATAAAATTGGTAGTCCCCCCATCTTTAGGTCCTCAGAATTGACCTCGGCCCATAGAATCGTCCATACCTAGCATTACCTTAGGTCCTTAGAATTGGCCTCAACCCTTTGAAATGGTCATCCTTGTCCCCTTTAGGTTCACATAATTCATATTTTCCCCAAAACATCATGTGGTGTCCATTCGACGGCTTTCTCTTGTTCCAAGCTCACCCATCAAGGGGCTATGTAGAAACCACATATAGGACCCCCTAATTATATCCTTAGGTCCCTAGAATCTCCCCCATTTACTATAAACCCTAGGTCATACTCCGAGTACAAATCTAGAGGCCATTGGGCACTCTCGAGCCCCATTTTGACTTCGATCAACTCTATCTTCAGAGCAAAAGCTCAATGAATATTCAAAAGGATCTGAATCCCCTTTCCAATGGTCTACCTCATGCAGAAATCGGTATAACAGTTTGGAGGAACGGACCATTTTACCATCGAAAACCAATTTGGAGGCCACCGGGCACTCCCAAGCCCCGATTATACACCAATAAACTCCATTGTCAGAGAAAAAGCTCAATAAATACTCAAAGGGAAATGAAACCCCTTTTCAATGGTTCACCTCATGTGTAAAATGGCATAATCGTTCAGATGAACGATCCATTTTCCCTTAAAAATTGATGCGGAGGCCACCGGGCGCTCCTGAGCTTCGTTTGACCAAGTTCAACTCTTCAGCTCAAATGAGACTGAATGAATCTTCAAAGGAAAATGAATACCATTTCCAATGGTCAATACCGTGTATGAATCATCCTTATGGTACAGAGGAATGATATGTTTTACTCTGAAGGGTTACCGGGCGCTTTTGAGCCCCATTTGACCAAAGTCAACTCTTCGAACCGAGAGAAGCTCTTTGGAAGGCCGAAGTAACTTGTATAAACCTTCCAATGGTCCACCCCGTGTGAAATTATGACTTACGAATTTGACAAATGATCTATTACCATCCGATAATCTCCTGTTCAAAGGACTGACAAGTGCTTTCGACCCCGTTTGACCCAAAGTCAACTCCCGAACTCGGGAGAGGCCCAAAGGACTCTAGAAAGCTCTAAATTACCTTTATAATGGTATGCCCCATGCGCAATTTGGATTAACAAATTGCGTGCTACGATCATTTTTCCAGAAAAAATCTGCACGAGACTATCGATTGACAGGTTCATTTCCGTTCCTATCGGCAGTGTGTTTAGGGTAATATGACAATTGGTAGGGCTAGGAGTATGCCAATCGGTAGTACCCCTACCTTATAAAAGTAGTGCATGATCTCACTCCTAAGGCACACCTCAGATCCATCAATATCAGTGATGTCGGGAACATTTTTTTGCAATCAACAAAGTTTCCTTGTGTGAAATTTCTTTCCACCTCTCATTACCATCATTTTCACATCCAATTTAGAAAAAATATCCTTCGCTCTCATCCAACATCCATGTCAATTTTCAAGGGATCTCATCAAGGATCAAGATCAAGCTTCAATTCTCCAAAGAAGGTCCAAATATCATTTTTTTCTCTCTAAATCTTTTTATTTCCGCATTAGTTATATAAATTCATAATTTATCTTTTACTTTAAATCATACATTTTAACATCTCATCCTTTATTAGTTATATTGTACGTACTTCATTTTCTATAAAAAAATAAAGAAAAAGACGATTACACCTATAAATTTCGACGGGATTCTTCATCTCTCAAAACTAAAAATATCTTTTCAACACACACACATGTAAACCCCACCCTTGTGACGTATGCAAACTACCTGAACTTTGATGCCCTTATAGGCTACGTAGGCGTGTTGGGCTAAAACCCGAGACTCTAGTCCAATTTTCTAATTTTCTAATTTTTCAATTTTCATCTTATCTATATATTACTCATATATATCATGCTTGTGGTTCATACTTGCACGTCTTATCTAACAAATATTAATATTTCATTATAACGATCAATATCTCTATAAGCGCATACATTATATTTTCTAATTATTATTTTAAATATATTCCTCTGGATAACCTCGCTCAATCCTTTACATGATATGAGTCGAATGATTTCGATCTCCATTTACATATACACGCGCAAACACTTCACAGAGAAATTAATAAAAATAGTAACACAATCCCATGATGGACTGAAAGGGCGGGAAGGGTGCTTAACACCTTCCCATTCCATAACTTAGCCACCGAACCTTTGAACTATTGGTTTCATGAGCATCAGTTTGTCTTGGATGAAGCTCTCTCAAGGTGACGACATATTTTTTACCTATTTTGTGCAAAATAGGTTAGTGACTCCATCTCTTTACATCACCCTACATCGACGACGGCTGAAGAACTCCCAAAAAGGGGGCGAGACCTCCTCTCCCTCTCTGAGTGCGTGCACGTGAGCATCGAAAAACTCCCGAGGTGGGAGGAAAGAGCTCGAAAAAGGAGGGATGGCCACAGGTACTCTTCCAGTCAACTTTTTCACATCCTTCTAGTTTCTGGGAGACTGCATGTCTATCAACACTTTAATTTTTTCCGGATGGGTCTCAATAGCTCTTTGATTCACTATATATATTCCACGAACATTCCTTCATGTATGCCAAACACACACTTAGTTGGATTGAGCTTAATCTGATGCTTTTCCAATTAATCGAACGTCTAGCCCAGGTACTTGATGTGATTCTTCGCTTTCTTGCTCTTGGTGAGCATGTCATTAATATACACATCCATATTTATTCACCAACCTTTGATATGTTCGTGGAATTTGCTCCTCGAAAACTTTATTCACCAACCTTTGATATGTTGCCCCAATATTTTTTAGCCCAAAGGGCATACGTTGTAGCAGTAAGTACGTCGACTAGTGATGACCATTTGTCCTCAGATTTTATCTTGATATGGTTATACCCTAAATAAGCATCCATGAAACTAAGTAATTCATTCCTAGCAGTGGCATCGACTAGTAGATCTAGGAAAGGGAAAATGATCCTTCGAAAAAGCTTTATTGAGATGTATAAAATCAACACACACACACACACCACTTGTTATTCTTCTTCCTTACCATCACTACGTGGGACGACCATTTAGAATATTTCACATCTTTTATGAAACTTGCATTATATAGCTTGTCTACCTCTTCTTGGATGGCTATATTCTTCTCAAGGCTCAATACACGTCATTTCTATTTGATCAGCTTGGCATCCTTAACAATGTTTAGTTCACGGCATATGAATCCTGGGTCAATCCCTGGCATATCCTCATGGCTCTAAGCGAATACATTATCTCATTATTTAAGGAATTTTATTAATTATTGTTTGAGGACTGGATCCATAGAAAAGTCGATGTGCGTTGTTCTTTTCAGGTGATCGTCGTTAAGGATGATGGTCTCCGTTACTTCTACAACTTTCCTTTAACCAAATTGATCTCTTTACAAGGGTCTAGGGTCTCAATCTGGTAAGTGGTGGTGAGATTCCTTACTTCTTCTTGGTCGACTGAGGTGTAATAACCTTCCCTGGCTTTATCTTAATTTCTAGTAACAAGGTCGACCTCGTAGTGCATGGGGAGTTTCAGGCATTGGTGGACTAGATAGTAGATGGTGCACCTTCAAACTTTTTCAAACTAACATTATCGAAGATAATGTTGTAAGTTAATCGGACGTTCTTATCTAAGACAAAGAAACGGATCCTCTTAGCTCGACAGACTAGCTAAGTGCGAATTAATACTTCCAATTTGATAGTTTCTAAAGGATACACCTTTTCTCTCGAGAAACCTATAAGGGGATTGGGATATGGATCTAACTTTCTATTGTGTAGCCCTAGTCCTTCAAAGTAGTCGTAAAACATAACGTCGGTCGAGCTACTATTGTCCACCAAAATTCTAGCAACTCTTGCTTCATGTACCCTCGTAGTGATGACCAAAGAGCATTATGGGGATAAAGTACCCCAGATTGATCGTTCTTAGAGAATCATATCACCAACCTGTATTTGTTCACTATTCTTGGGCGACCATCAACATTGTATTTTCCAAATGTATAAGCATGCTTTAGATTCATTCAGGTATGATTTTCTCTCGACTATTTTGTCTCCTCCGCCAGCATCGCCATCTGCAATGACATGACAATAAAAAGAAATCATTTTCATCTCGTGCTCAAATTCTCTAGGTTTCTTAGGCAGATCCGAATTGTCCTTATCATCATCATCATCATCTCTACCTTTCTTTTTATCATCCCCCTAATAGTGGGATTTCGACTGCCACCTGATTTCTCTTCCTTCTATCATTCCTTCTTTATTAACAAACTTGGAAATCTTGCCTCGTCAAATCATACTTACTATTTCGTTCTTCAGGGCTATGCAACCGTCCATGTTGTGCATGTGGTCCTTGTAAAACTCATAATATTTAGATTTATCTCTCCTATTCGTAGGAGACTTTATCTTTCCAAGCCATTTTAGATCCCTTCTTCCTAGGATATCTTCTAAGATGTAGTCCACACCAACGGTGAGAGGGGTATATTTATCATACCTCTTGGTCTTTTCCACCTTCTTATCTTTTTGATATTTCTTCTCCGAGCCATTTCTAACGCTGACTTTGGAGCTATGAGATTGTTTAGCATCCATATCCTCCTCGGCATCAATAATTTTACCATCTTTATCCATCAACTCAGTCATGGTATTGGGGGGATCTTTGGCAAAATCATAATATAGCTTTTGAGGAAGAAAACCGCTCATCAAGGCAGTGATTGTTATCTTTTCTTCATAATCCACCACTTTTAGTTTTTCACTGTTAAAGCGAGTGATATATTCGTGAGTAGTTTCCCGTAGTTATTGGAGAATAATCAATAAGTGAGCTACCCTCTTTATTAGTTTGTATCCAGAGAATAATTACTGATAAACAGCTCACTAAGTTGTTAAAAGATGGAGATTTTCCTACGAGGCAAATCGTTGTACCAAATTTGCGTCGACCCAATAATGGTGCTAGAGAATACTCTGCAACGCATCTCATCTGGGATCGTCTGTATGTCGACGATAGCCTGGTACTGTTCCATATGAAGGACACAATCAGTTTTACCATCATATTTGAGAGTGACCATATGTGGATTAAACTTGGAAGGTGTAGGGAAGTTCACAATTACCGTGATGAAAGGTGATCCCTTCATAAAACTCTTGGGCAAGGGTTTTTTGGATTTAGCCATCTCTCCCAAACGATCTTCCAACTGTTGAATAGAACCTTTCCAGGGATGCTCTTCTGGTTTGGTCTTATTGAAAGCAGTTTTAGTTACCCGACCATGGGATTGTGTTGAGATCTTTTCCTGAGAAGTGTGCTCAGCGCGCACGGATCCTCGCATGATAGTTCTTCACCTAAAAAATCCTTCTAGATGATCTCGTGATTTGGAGGGGTTTTTATGGTTATAACCGCTAGCACCTTGGGGACCAAAATAATTATAGGCAGAGCCCTTGATTAGTCTATCCAAGCGCTTGGCCTATCTTGAGAGAGTGAATGTTTATGATAGCGATCAGTAGATTTTATTGACGAGGTAGCGCCGTGACGGTAAGATCGGTTTTGGTTGGATCTAGAGTATTTAGACTTACTCCTTTCATGTCTAAGTGCTGGGGGAAATATTTCTCCCCTAGTTGTAGGGCCAACAACTAGTCTAGTTTGAAGTGTCTTGGTAAGCTGTATCATTGTATATTGCATAGCCTCTTAACCCTTGGCCATATTCAATAAGATTCCTTGAAGATCTCCCATACTAGGAGCGACAGAAGGACTAAAGGTATTGCCAGCAACGTGGCTACCTTTTGGAATGTTTATCATTTTTTAACGGCATAACAGAGAAATGGTTACTTAAAGAAAATAGGTAGAAAACAATAATAACTTGTTGTTTCCCATAGACGATGCCAATTTATTGGTGTCTAAATTTGGTTTGATGGTTTGGAATAATCTTAGCTCAATTAAACTAATAATTATAACCATTAATAAAGTAATGAGTTAGGGAGGGATGAGAGTAAAATATAGAGACAAAGGTTTACGTGGTTCAGCCCAATGGGGTGCGTACATACACGGGACAATGCCACTATATTTTAGGGTTTAGTACAATCCTCTTGTAAACTATCTAGGATTTGAATTAAGTATTCTCAGTTGCCCTTAGCTGAGAGAGGAAGTGATATATTTATAGTAGTTGAAAGTTAAAGAGATGGAATACCTTTATGCATTAGGTATTTACATCTTTACATGATAATAAGCATCTGGATATTATTCACATGTATGTTCATAGTGACTGTTGAGAATCCCCACGTTTGTTTATTCGAATGACGGACTGTTCATATTCTTAGAGGTGGTCGGCCAACTAGCTGACCAAGGAAATGATCGATTCGACCACTCTCATTTATTATTTATGGGTCCACTGAGCATGATGATAGGTGTCACCTTTTTATTAGACCATGTGGCCTTATTATTTTGGCTACAATTGTTTTGTTATCCGTGATGATCCTCCTATATATGCTAAACATTGTCACGATGTTCCTCGTTGATGTCCTTGATGTTTTCCAGCAGTTCTACTTCAATTCCCTTTGTGAAGTAGTTTGTTACGACCAAGAGGTATTTACTATTTCCTAGTGTTGTTAGGAGTGGACCTAAGATATTCAAATCCCATTAGGAGAATGACCATGGGCTAGTCAGTGACTTTAAGTCGTTTGCCGACTGATGGAGCACGGGGGAGAACTTTTGAAATTTTTTACACTACTTGACGTAGGATGCTTCATCTCTTTGCATACACGACCAACAATTCCCTTATTTGATTGCTCAAAAAGATAAAGACCTATCTCTCACATAGCCAATGTAAATTTCATCGTGAAGTTCATACATAACTTGGTCGATGTCATTTGGATGCACGCACTGGAGGTAGGGACCGGTGAAATATCTCTTGTAGAGTTTTCCTTTGAGTGTTAGGTAAAACCGTGTTGCTTTTATCCTAATTTGGTGGTCTTGCTTCTTATCGAATGATATGATGTCACTTTACAGATAAGTGATTAATGATCCCATCCAGTTGAGACAATCCTGCATGTCCTGAATCTATTCGGGGACCACAAGCTTTGTGATACTGGGCTTGGTGGGGAATTCCACTTTAGTGGTTCTTCTTAAATCAGGGTCTATTATTGACCCGAAGGCTGCTAATGCGTCAGTTTGCTATTATTCCCCCGAGGGAACTGTTGAATATGGACTTTCTCAGATTTGGCCAGCAATTTGTGTGTTCCTATGGGTATGTTGCCATTCGTTCATCTCTGGTGTTGAAATCACCTATTACTTTATTGGACACTAGATTTAAATGGTAATATATATCAAGGTGGCTTTCCCCTAATGAGTAAGCTTTGCACAATTCGGTAATGAGGGCTTCATATTTAGCCTTGTTGTTGGAAGTTTTAAAGCCATGTCTGATCCCATAATCAATCATGGCTTTTCTGGGAATATAAGCACAATTCCTACTCCTGCCACCTTAGAGTTGGATGCGCCATCCATGCAAAGTGTCCATGTTTTGGACTGGTTGATCTCCCGGCTTCTTGAATTATTAACTATATCTTTGTAGGTGGGATCCTCCCCTCTGAAGAATTTGATAATAAAATTTTCCAAAACCTAGCCTATAATCATCATTATGATTTGATAGTGTATATCAAACTCCCAAGTTTAACCAGCCATTTTGACACCCATCTAAATAGTTCGACCTGATGAAGAACGTCTTTGAGGGGAAATGAAGTGACAACTACGATTAGGTAAGCTTTAAAGTAGTGCTTCAACTTGCGCGATGTGATGACCAGGGAATAAGATAATTTTCCCAATGGGATGTAGCATTACTCGGCGTCCAGGAATGCTTTGCTGACGTAGTAAATGGGTGATTGGTGTCCTCCCTTATCGTAAATTAAGGACGAACTTATTATATGGACTGAAACTTTTAGCTAGAGGTAAGAAAGATCTTCTGAATTTGGAGTAGTTAGCAGAAGAGGATTGCCCGGGTAGGAATTGATTTCTTCAAGGGCTTTTGAGTATTTCTCGTTCTAGGTGAGGTCTTTTTCTTACTTTTAACGGCTGAAAAAATGGCTGTCATCATTTGGAAGACTTTCAGAAGAAACGATTAAGGGTTGTTAACATTCCTATTAACTTTTTAATCTCGTCTAGTGTCTTCGGGGGAATAACGTTATTGGTCGTAACTATCTAGTAAAGGTTCGACTCAATACACCTCTTATTTACTAGGTACCCTAGGTACTTTTTGGATTAAACTCTAAAGGACCATTTCGCCACGTTGAGATTCATTTGGTAGTGTCTGAGAATCTCAAATGTCTCCACTAAACCCTTCATATGGTTAGCTTTGAGCTTCTTTTTGACGAACATGTTGTCAATGTATTCCTTTATTGTTTCTCCTAACTATTTCCTTAACATTCCTATAACTAATCTTTGGTACATTTCTTCCGCATTTTTAAGGACAAAAGGCATGATCTTGTAACAATACAAGCCTATAGTGGTTATGGATGAAGTTTTATCTTGGTCAGGGCCGAACAAAAGTATTTGATGATACTTTGAGAATGCATCTAGCAAACTCATTCGTTCATGATTAGCTATGGCGTCGACCAGTTGATCGATCTTAGCAAGAGGAAAGATGTATTTGTGGAAATCTTTGATGATATCGATGAAGTCCACGCACACTCTCCGGTTACCATTAATCTTTTTACCACCATCGGGTTTGAGAGCCATTTTGGAAATTGAACTTCTCTGATGGACCTTGCCTACGAAAGTTTCCCTACCTCTATTTCCATTATCTTTGCTTTCTCTGGGGTAGTTTAGCGAGTCTTCAGTGCGATCGATGGATATGTGGGATTAATGTGAAGTTTTTGGTAGGGTCGATCCCAGGTATATCATATGGCTGTAAATGGGAATACATCTTGATTTTGCTTCAGCAAAGAAATTAACTCCTCATTCTCTTGCTCGGATAATGTGGTGCCGATTAGGAATTTTCTTTTCAATCGAGTGTCATCAAAATCTCTCTCTTTTAATGGCTCCATGACCCTATCTTCGGGATCAATGCTTATCTCTTCCACTCTTTCTCTTATGTACTTTAGTTCTTATTTGGACGACCTAGCTCCATATTGATACATTATAAGAATGACCTCCTTTTATTTATTCTTCTCTTATTTAGGCTCGATGGTGGCGATAAAACACTTTTGATCAATGATTTGGTTTCCTGTGATATCTATTATTCCACGCTCTCTTATGCACTTGGGTTTTTGGTGGCTGTAAGTGGAGGGCACAACCTGTATGGCATGAAACCATCCCCTCCCAAGAATGACATAATAGGGTGAGTTAATGTCTACCCTAAACAACTTGATCACTTTTGAGATATTTTTAGCCCTAACTGGTAGGAATAACTTTCTCAATAGCATAATCATTTTTCCAGCGAAGTCGACTACAGGGATCTTGTTAAGAACCTCCAAGCACATGGCTTCTGATGGACTAGTAACTTATCCATGCCCCGATTTGCAATTTTGAGGGTGATTACTAGTTCATTATGGTGTGGAGTCATCACTCCAATCAAATCTCCTTCCATGAATACTATATGCTTGTTGTAGTTCACACCTTCCGGTTGCTTGAGCTTGATGGCTGGGCTTTTTACAAGGTTAATTTGAAAGGCTATAACTGTTATGACTTTATTGAGTTCTATTACAGTGTTGCCCTAGATTTACTCAGTACTCAAAGCATAGTGGATAATAGTGAACTCGTGCCCCAATTTGTCCTCCAAAATATTATCTACTTTTTTAACGGCACTAGGGGTGACTCTGTCACCTTTATTTTCTAGGTACTCACTTAGATGCCCTGTCTAGGTCAACTCCTCATGATGGGACTTGAAGGCCTTGTAATTATCCATTTTGTGTCTGTTTTCTTTGTGATAGGTGTAGTCGAGTGAGCTATATCTCTTACTTGGGTGTCAACCCATCTTCTTCGGCTATTTGAGGAATTATTGATCCATGATATTACCCTTGATCTTGAAGATTAGGTCTTTGAATATAGTGTTGATCCCCTAAAAAGCTTTGGATAGGTCTGCTCCGTTCTAGTTTTTGTCCCTTTCTTGGGGGTGATCTCTTTATCATTCCCTTTGGTCACCTTTGCATGATTTTTATCACCTTTGCTGAGGGAGACCACATCTTCCACCTTGGCATACTTTTCTATGCGTGACATAAGATCATTAATGGTGTTTGCCTCCTTCTTCGTGGGGGACTGGTGCAACACGGAGTTGTGGAACCACCCTATATTGAATGATACTATAACAACTTGCATTGAGTAATCTTCAACTTCATTGAATAATTTCCAATAGTATCTGGCATAGTCCTATGAAGTCTCCTTGGTTCTTCCTCATGGTGAGAAGAGAATCCATTATCTTTAGGTGAGAACTACTCGTAATGAAGAGAGCTGCGAAGGCCTTCGTGAGCGACTTGAAGTTCTTGATCAACTTGTGTGAAATCCTCTAAAGCCACTTTTGTATGACTTATCCTAGTCTATATGGGAATATACACCACATGGGGGCATCGTTGGGGTTCCACGGGGTCATCTCTTGCATATATAGACGCTTGTGGTTAATAGGGTCGGGCTTCCTATTTGTATCTTGAACCTTAAGGTTGTGAACTTCTTCGAGGGATCTTCCTCCATAAATTTTCTTTAATATGAGGACTGTATCTGAGTGATGAGTGCCCTTCTTTCTAGTTCCTTAGTGGATCTAACCCCACGATTAATTGGGTGTTGATCTATCTCCCTTTGTACCAGACTTCGAATATCATATCTATGACATCCTTCTTCTTGATTTCACTTTCTTGGGTTGCTTTCCTACTCTGAATGTTCCCACTTGTGGTGTGAACTTCTTCCTAATCTATGAATTTTACTCGCCTGAGGGCTAGGCATATGACCACGACATTTTCGATTATCTCCCTAGAGCTCCCGCTTTATTTTTTCCAAGCATCGTTGGAGATGCGCATTTTTCTCCATTTGAAGGAGTATCGCTTCCGCTTGCTGATGGAGTTTTTCTTCATAAGAGTCGACTAGCCATGAGATTTTAGTTGACTTGTGCTGCTCATTGCTCTACTCAGAAGGTTGTTTCAGGGGTGATATCGTGGATGGCAGGAAACCTGATTTTTATCTAGGTGGATCTCGGATCTGGCTTTGTGCAGTGATCGTCCATCTTGCTGATTGCCTGCAATAGGTGCACTGTGAAGGTGAGACATCGCTTAACTTGTTAGCTTTAATTTGTTTATAAAAAAGAATCGGTTCCCACATACGGTGCCAATTGTGAGCGCAAAAATCACAAATAATTAATCTAAGCAATTGGAGCTTAGAAAAGAAAAAATTAATCTCACAACAAAATGATTTTACGTTGTTCAACAACTTCCTACCTCCATGGGGTGTTTTCTTTCTTTTATTAATTCTTTTTTATTCATCAACAAAGAATTACATTCCCTAATTCTCCAGGGGTGAGGGTTTCATTTATAGCGATAAAATTGGTTGAGTTATGTTGAAATTCTCTTAGTTGTTGGTTGTCTCATTTTCTGATCTATATTAATCTCTTCGGAGATTATAGATAATAAGATTGAGCTCATAATTATCCCTCATAACATTAATCTTGACATGAGTGATATGTTTCTCATTTTTGGATTGGGCCACTTAGGCCGTGGTGATTTTAGCCATTATAGTTTACACCCCATAAATATCATTAAGCTTCGCGCAAAAAAGAAGCACTTGAGGAAGATTAACCATAATACAGGTGTATTTATAGAATTGTGGGTCTTTTTACTCGATCTATCATTATCAACACCACATTTTATTTTTGTGTCCGAGTGTGTGTGAATATATTCGCACAATTGATATGAATATTAAGATAATAAAAAGTGCACACAAAAAATAAAAATGGGGAAGCGGTATGCTTATATCATTCATAGTCATTCAAATACTAAATAGATGAGTACACGAAACAACTTTACACATAATAAGGAGAAAACAAGCTTCTATACTACTAACATTCCACTATTATGACTCCTACAGACTTGGTAAAAGTAACAAACCTCCAGAAAATAGGACAATATTGAAATAAACTCTTAACACCTTCCCTAGAACTGATAGATCTTTAAACATTTTATTTAAAGGAGTACTTCACTGGCCCATTCCATTAGATAATTGGTTTCTCTTATCTCTTGCACCAACTATCTACGTATCTCCCTCCCTCAAACTAGATT
This sequence comes from Sambucus nigra, assembly GCA_949130495.1. Classification (NCBI taxonomy): domain Eukaryota; kingdom Viridiplantae; phylum Streptophyta; class Magnoliopsida; order Dipsacales; family Adoxaceae; genus Sambucus; species Sambucus nigra. Next base: position 299,325,845 of record OX422212.1, on the reverse strand, counting down.
TTGAATTGAATTAACACCAAGCAATCTCCGCAGCTTTATGAACATGTCCAATTTGTGGTTCTTTTTTAAAATATCTGCAACTTGATCCTCACTTCTACAATGAATTAGGTTAATCGTTCCATATTTTATAAGATCACATAAAAAATGATATTGCACATTAATGTGTTTTCTTATTATATATAGTATTGAATTTTTTTTAGAGCTTGTTTGCTAATTTACAATCATAGAAAACTAGAGTTAGACCTGACAACATAGTACTGAAAGAAATTTCCTTAACGAGATGGCTTGGCATGCACATGATGAAGAAATATTGAACTCAACTTCAATGGTTGATAAAGTAATAATTCGTTAATTCTTTGATGACCATTAGAAAACTCCATATCCCATCATAAAAGAATAACCAAAGGTGATTTGTCTGTCATCCAGATCACCCACGTAATCACTATCACATAAACCAAACAATTCCGACAGGTTTCCTCATCTAAAAAATATGTCGAAATCAATAGTACCTTGAAAGTATTAGAATATTCTCTTGAAAATAAGGAGATTCAACTCTGTTGTACTTTCCATATATCCATTGATGAGACAAACGACATGCATAATACCTGGCCTTGTTGTTGTCAAGTACATTAGACTTGATACAATCCGCTTATAGAGAATTCTATCAACATTCTTTCCTTTAGGATCACTCAATAGATACATGCTAAATTAGATTGGAATACCAACTGAGTTGCAATTATTCATTTGAAACCTCTCTAAAATCTTTAGAGAACACTTCTTTTGTTATATAAAGACACCAATATAATATTGCACTACTTTAATACCAAGAAAGTATCACATTAATCAGAGATCTGACATATCAAACTCAATCATCATAGAATGTTTGAACTCATCAAACACAGCTCTATTATTTCCAGTGTAGATCAAATCACCCCCATATATGCATAAAAAATTATATTTCCTCAATATCCTCCTTTTCTAAAAAGTGTATGCTCATATGGACATTTTTGAAAACCTTCTGTTGAAAAATAAGCATTTATACAACTATAACAAACTTTAGGTATTTTTTTAGTCCATATAACACTTGTTTTTAACTTGTACACCTTCCTCTAATTCCCATGCTGTAGAAAATTTGGAAGTTGATCAACATATACCTCTTCTTGCAAATCACCATGGAGGAATGTTGACTTGACGTCTAATTGAAGAATAGGCCATGAGTTTTATGCTGCCATTCTAAGTACCAATTGAATGGTATCATGTCTTGAAACTAGAGCATAAACCTCTATGTAGTCGATGATAAATTCTTGCTTATAACATTTTGTAACTAGGCGAGCTTTGTACTTGTTATCTTTTTTTTTTGCATTCAACTTTGTTTTATACACCCACTTGAATCCAATTGATTTTTGCCCTTGGGGAAGATCTCACAAGTCCCAAGTGTTGTTTTTCTCGATGTAAACAATCTTCTCATCCATATCACTTCGCCATTATACTTCTTTGAACGCATCTAAAAATTAAGTACGATCACAATCGAAAAATATAGCAAAATTCGTTAGTTGATAATTAGATTAAAGCACACCTCTTACCTCAAAATCTTGCATCCCAGCTGGTCACTTTTTAAGATGTTGGGATCGTGAACCGACTTCAATATTTTTTCTGTAGATGAATTTAATGGTTGTATTTCAGTAGATGTAACTATTGGTGGGGCTGGTAGACTCGTGGGGTGGTATTAAATGGTCGTTATCCCTCAATGAGTGACTGGTTACTTCCTTCTTCCTCGTCTTTATCAAAACTTGGCGAAATGATCTGCTCATGGTGATTAGCATCCCACATCCATGTTATTTTTTCATTAAATACAACATGTTGGCTGATGACAACCGTCTTTATGATGGAGACGTATTGTTTGTAGGACTTTCAATGATCACTAACCCTAAGAAAGATACACTTCTTTCCATTATCATCAAGTTGGTTCTTCAGGTTTAACATCCTAGGGCCAAAACTATTTGGAAACCTTCTCCTTTCCAACATACTCCTCACCTAGTTTAAGATTATGCATTTTTTCCTCTCGAACACACCATTCTTTTATGATGTATATGTTGTTGTAAGTTTCGTTTTGATTCCATGCACCTCATAAAAAAATGCAAATTATCATGAGTTGTATTCTCCACCACGATTGGTTAAAAGATCTTTAATATCCTTCATAGCTTCCTTCCCAAAAGAGCCTTAAATCTTTTAATTGTTGAAAAAGCTTCAGATTTTTCCTACAAAAAATATACCCTTTGTTTTCGAGTATAATCATCAATGGATGTAATAAGGTACCTCTTATCTATATTGGAAGATGGACTCACGGGCCCATATATATCGGAATGGACCATCTCCAGCGTTATTATAGATCGCTATGCCTTCCCTTTTGGGAAAGGATCACACTGTTATTTGCTAATAATACATTCCTCCCAAACTTGCGAAGGACAATCGATAGGTGGAAGCCCCATTACCATATTATTATGATATAGTGTTTTTAAACCATTGAAGTTCAAATGCCCATACCGAAAATGCCATAGATAATATGTATCTTTCACATTATAAACAAAGTAATCATTAAAATCATTCTTTATATATAATGAAAACATTCGATTTGTTGTCATATTAACGTTAGCAATCAACTCCTTAGTTGGATCTTTAATTCGACAAGTTCCATTACTTATAATGATTGTATAGACCTTTTCTTGAAGTTGGCCCACACTAAGAAAATTACTCTTTAGATTTGGAATATATAATACATTAGAGATAAATTGATTAGTGTTATATTTGGTTTGAATCTTAACAGTCCATTTCCACATGACAGACACTTTGGATTTGTCTCCAAGTTTCACAGTATTTTAGTAGGATTCGTCTAAATGAGAAAATAGAGATTTATTTCCTCACATATTATTACTATAACTTTTGTCTAAATACCATAAATTTTCTTGAATTTCTTCAATGGTATGACACATTGAAAGAGTAATTTCATTTTCTTTCTCTTCAAAGTTTGATTTTTCTCCCGTTCTTTATGTATTTTAGTTTGACATTCGAAATGGTAATGAACGTGCATGTGGCATATGAAGAACCCCATATTTTATTTGTCAAATAATTTTATTTGTTGGTCCCTAGTATGATTATCACTTCGTCCGTAGCTTTTGCTTTTGAATTTATCATCTGCTCTGCCTTTTCCCTTACTTAACTTCGACCTAATCCTTGTCGTAGACCTCTTGAATATTAATTATTAAAGGATATTTGTGCCTGCAATGCTTTCACTAGTGGAGCATGCCAATTGAAAGAGTATGAAGATCATTTGACTCCTCAATCGAATAAACCATATAGTTAAATTTCGGATTCATCGATCGAAGAATGTTTTCAATGATTTAACAACCTTCACTTTTTCATCATAGAAGCACATCTTATTCTCAATTTCTATTGTTCTGGATAATTCATCAAAAATATATTTTGTTGGTTGCATATTAAGCAGCTCAAAATCTTTGCGAGGTGCTTGAAGTTGTGAACGTTTCACCTTTGACGTGCCTTGGTATTTCGTTTTTATAGAGTCCCAATTTTGCAAGTATGTTTCAAGAGTATCATTTTCAGGATCGTACAATTGTTTGATTAGAATAGATAATTCATTACATTCAAGTCCTTCAACATATGTTCTTTTGGCTTCATTCGTTGTGATTTTGTCACTACTCTCCATTCATCAATATTGTAATACCAGTTTCCACAAGATGCCAATATTCTTTTGATCTCGAAAAATTGTCCATAAATATGTTTAAATGATCTAAGTGACCTTCAAAGCGAGGTATAATCGGTTGGACGAAACCCTCAGATACCTTTTTCGATGCCATTAGTGGTTGTTGCTGCTATATAAGAATGAGTAGCAAAAGAGCTTCAATTATGTTGAGTTTTTCTACTTTAACTTCTTTTGGGTTATGGCTCTGATACCAGAATATTAAGATATAAGAAAGAGCACACAACGAAGAAAAGTAATGAAATAAGAATCTCATATTATTCATAGTCATTCAGCTATATCACTACTACTTAAAAAGAGGGAACTTCTTCTTCACTTGTCATAAGACCAAAATATCCTCATTAAATTTTATATTCCTAGAATACCCTTACTAATACAGTCATCCCCTATCACACACGATGAAACAACCATCCCCTATCTCCATCTCAATACATTCTTTTTCCAGCGTAGAAATCAGGAGTCGTTTACATAAATAAGATTGATTAATCTTCTCATCTTTCAAGAGAACAAGAAATCTTCTCATATTTCAAGAGATCACAAAAATTTACAGAATCATTGATAACATTCATTCATCTTCACTCAACTTTCAAGAAAATTTACGCACAGATTCATCCTCCACTCATCTTTGACGAAAATCTACATACAAATTCATTGAGATTCATTCATCTTGTCATATGGAAGCTAGAAAAAATCATGTAAGCTTTATTGAGATTCATTCGTCTTGTCAGATGGCAACTGAAAAAACCAAAGGTCAATATGCCGAGGTATGCTGGGTATATGTATATCATTAAATATTATATTCCTAGAATACCTTTACTAATACAGTCATCGCCTATCACACATGATGAAACAACCATCCCCTATCTCCATCTCAATACATTCTTTTTCCAGCGTAGAAATCAGGAGTCGTTTACACAAAGAAGATTCATTAATCTTCTTATCTTTTAGGAGAACACGAAATCTTCTCATCTTTTTAGAGATCACAAAAATTTACAAATTCATTGATAATATTCATTCATCTTCACTCAGCTTTCAAGAAAATTTACGTATAGATTCACCCTCCACTCACCTTTGACGAAAATTTACATACACATTCATTAAGATTCATTCATCTTATCAGATGGAAGCTAGAAAAATCATGTAAGCTTCATTGAGATTTATTCATCCTGTCAGATAACAGTTGGAAAAACCAAAGGTCAATATGTCGAGGTATGCTGGGTATTTGTATATGTCTATTTATTTCAAATTGCATCCTTTGTTCTTATTGTTTCTTCTTCAAAAATCAAGGTAAATAATCCTACTTACGTTTATAATTTTTCGTTGCTTTTGTTATGAAAAAAACTTTTTTACAGTATACCTACTCATATAAAATTAATTCTTACTAGAGATTACAAATTTTGAAAATCTCTTAATTTTCCTAATGAAGTGTCAATTGAAATCTTACAGGTTAGTATCATTATTGGTTGTACAAGCTCGGGTTCTGAATCATATACGACTGAAGGAACTCCACATTTGTTTAGAAGGTATGTGAAATCATACGTTCTACAATTTTTAGTTGGGAGAATTTTTTTATAGTAATTTTCTTGCATGATTACATGATCTTTGGAGTAAAACATTCATTCGTTTTATTTATTACTTTGAAAAGGTGATTGAATATTCTAATATTTAATAGTCTCTTCAATAAAGACACTATCATAAGGTGGAGTTATTGGATGAAATGTTTAATGTTCATTTTTTGGTTCTGTTAAATTGCTATAGTAAGTTGTTCAATACTTTTTTCCAAAGTTATGTTCTTCAATAATAACCGATATCCAAAATGTATATTCTACTGATTCTTTTTCTTTTAAGTTCTCATTTTAACGTCAGATTAAGTTCATTTATTTATTTTACAACTTTGTTACTTCTTTAAATATAACTAGATATGAAAATTTAATTTTTTCATTTTTGGTTCCCGTTCAATCGCTATAGTAATTTCTGAAAATCGTTATTGAAAATTTATTTTTCATTGATTCGATTTCGTATTTGATTTATGTTGTTGTTGATTTTTTTTATAATTAGAGGCAGTACATCTACGTTCTATCTTTTGCGATGAATCACATCCTTCAGTACATCCTGTGTGTTTTGTTCTGGTATGTTCATTTCTTTCGTAACCGTTGTTACATTCGTTTGATTTTGATAATGTGTGGACTTCCTCAACATCTCTTATCATGATACATACATTTTGAGGGTAAGAAAGTATCATTTATTTGTTGATTTTAATATATTAATAATAATTTTCTATGAGTTTAACATATATTGAATATGAACTCCCCTGATCCCAGTACACTAAATTTATGATAACAACCATATCATTCATGTGGAAATCCTGTATCATAATATTGTTACTATAAAATAATGTGCACAAGTAGTTTATATGGTCGTTAGTGTTCATATCACCGTACTATTAGATAATTGACTCGGTAAAAAATTACTTGCAAACATAACAATTAGTACTTTAAAACTGAACCTGTATGAAAAATGGGAATACAAATAAATTATCAAACACAAAAATAGGAAAGGCATGATTAGTTACAAACATAGCATTTCTATTATCTACGGCTTTAACCTCAAACTATTTTGTTGAGTAACATCTAATTAAAGATGCAGTAGGCCTAATCAATATCTCTATCTTGGAACTTTAAGCATATGTGGTCTGGAGGATATTATATGGCAAAGCAATCGGGGTCCATACTTTGTCAATGATCCAATTCCTATCTCTCTTTCCTCGAAATTGAAAGAATGTGCCTCTAGCTAGGATGGTGGTTTACGATCAAAGGGTTAGGGCGATCATACCTTCCTTCTTGAATTAGTTTAGTCAGGGTAGCGCTTTCACGTTTCATATATCGGATGTTTGTTTAGTGCGATGCATCTTCTATTGAGAAGAGCCTAGATATTTGGAAGCCATATACATTTGAATCTTCAATCTTGATATGAAAAAAGAAGAAAAAGATATATTTCTTATATATAATTGAAGAAGCGAGTTTAACAAGACAAGGTCTATTCAGAGCTTTGGGGCCTCTCAAATCAAATCCCCCTCAGAAATAGGTAGACATGTGGAAGCGCAAGATAGAGTAATGAGCTTCTTATCAGAAGGAGAACCAGTCCAAATGAATTTTTAAATCTTGTGCTCTAAGAACTTTACTAAGTTAGAAGGCCATTTATAAATTGTAAAAGAATGCCTAAGTTCTCCAAAATGATAGTTTTAACAAGTTGAATCCTTCTAGACATTGAGAGTTGAAGAAGAGAATTAGATCCGTCGACCGCGTGCTTTCCCAATACGAAGTTACTTTTAGAAAAATTGATTCTCTGATATGAAAGGTCTCTATATTTCTCCTGAAAAAGAAATTAAGACTCCTTAACTATATATTTCCCATCCTTAAATTCATACTATTCATATCACCGTTCTATTAGCCAATTGACTCGGTCAAAAATTACTTGCAACCATAACAATTAGTACTTCAAAACTGAACCTGTATCCAATATGGGAATAGATATAAATTAAAAAACACAACAATTGAAAAGGAAAGATGAGTTAGAAGTATAGCTTTTCCATTATCTAGGACTTTAACCTCAAATTATTTTGCCTCGAATTTCATTTAAAGTACCAGTTATTTCTTCAAGATCAACTAATCTACTTGCCACTGATTAACGAAGAGCAATCGCAATTCGTTCTTTGTCATCGATCCAATTTCTACCTCTCTTTCATAGGAACTAAAATAACATCCCTCTATCTAGGATGGTAGTCTACGATTAGAGGTCTAGGGCGATTATCCCTTTCTTCACAGCAGTTACTGTCTATAATTTATTGGTTAGTGGTTTTATCTTTAAGCCTTTTGATGCTGGAGTTGATTCGAGTATTGTTGCTAAAGCTTCTCTCTGTTATGTGACTTACTTAAAGTATTCCAATGATGAAATTATCTAACTTTTTCAAAGTAGTGGACTGCGCATCTTTATTTGCTTTTCTCTTTGTAGCCATTCTCCCCCAAATTGCTATAACCCTTCCACTAAACCTTAAATTTGGGTTTCCCCTAAAAACCTTGACCGATCTCTACACTTTTAAAGCTCTAAAATAATTTTTCTGGAACGAATCATCTTCTGAAAAAGCTCAGCTCAAACAGAAAAGGTGACTTATCTATACTTCTATAAGTTGTGAGCCCATCTACAATAGATAGAATACATTATAAAATAAGTTTATGCTATCCATTGCCAAAGTGCATACAATAACTATATAAATTTATTATGTCAGGCAACATTATTGAAGTTATTACTTGATAGCAAATGTTAAGTGCATCCTCTACCAACAAATGTCGCCTCATGTTATTCCACAGAACCATATATGCGTTGGAATTCTTTGTCTTGGTACCTCATATTTACCCTACCAACTCACAATTAAACCTTACGCACTGGTAATGCTCTTAATATTGAAATAGTTACTCTTTGTGCTTTGTGCAAGCTTCTTTAAATTGTAAAATCTTCCTATTGGAAGTATATCACATGACTAGTCAACCTTTTATCAATATCACAATGCATCTTTAGCTATACTTATTTATCTTATTCGTTGTTTTCCATTGGCATATCCCTCTCTCTAGCAACTTTCCTCTTAACATCTTCCATACCTAACACTTCGAATCTCATTTATCTTTTAATTTGATTATGTTTCTCTTATAAGTTCATACACGATCCTTTTTATTTTTTTTCTTCTTTAGATCTGATCGATATCATGTGTTCGTTGGTTCTGTTATTTTTCTCGGAGGTCTTTCCAAGATTGGTTATCTTATCTACTCTAACTGGAGGTTACTAAATAATTTAACATGACATTTGTAGTTTATGTACCCGCAGTTCATATTTTGGTTTCAAGCAGGGGAAGAGGCATCCGATATAGATTTCCCATTTGCAATTTTGTAGAATTTCAGTTACATTTCCCTTAATAAAATCCTAATGTACTTATCGCTACAACGCAACTTTGATAAACGTTTGTTAAGTACCTAACTCGGGTAGTATTAGTATTACATAGTTTAATTATAATAACAATTAAGTAACTTGTCAACCGAATTTCCTTTACTAACTGTTTCTCAAGCTATACTTTCATCTTACGAAGGTAAAATGTTATTTTGCAATTCAAGCAACAGTGAATACAACTCTTGATAATTCCAAATTAATCAATTTATTCTTCACAGGCGAATATAGTTTAAGATGCGTCTCAAAGAATACAATTCAGATTAACCAAGATATCATAAAGGATACCGAATTATAACAATGGTTTGATATTCTTTTCACAAGCACTTTAATTTCTACATTACATATATAAATTGGCAAAATGTAAGCTACAGATTAACGATCTCATTAACATCCCCACATTTCAAGATATTTACTTCTCCACCACAAAAAATTATCAAGAATGTGGATAATATTTCCATTTGTGATATTATTAATGGAGACTCATCAACTAAGCAGGTAATGCTTAATTTACTATGAATCACCTTTACATGTCTAACATTTTCATTCTCATAATGTAACATAAAAATATTTTTACATACCACAGAATCTTTTTTGTTCTTTCTTTGCTATGATTATGGAGGTCAGAAACAAAGAAAACCTATGGTATGATGCTTGCAATGTCTGCAACAAGAAACTCACTATTGCTAATGGAATTGGAACATTCTTAAATTGTGGTTCCTCAAATGGAAATTACACAACAAGGTAAAAAAATAATTAATAATCTGTGATTTTTTTTACATAACTCATCATATATATAGCTTTACTTATACATTATTCAAACAAACTTAAGGTACTTACTTCAATTTGTGGTCCAAGACAACGACGAAAGAGCATCAATCACACCGTTCGACGAAGCATAATCTTTCATTAGCTGCAACATTCCGACTTTCATTGCTTTTAAAGATTAAGGTAATATCATTTTTTACCAATTTAAACTCATACATAAATTCAATATGCTCAATACTAATAACATATACTTAATATTCATATCTATTATTTTACTCCACAGGTAATTTTGCACTTAAACTATATTCGAAAGCTATATACATACATTGACAAATTCTACAGGTTCTACATTAAAGGGAAATCATTTAAAGAATCAGATCGAAAGCTTGCACGTTTTGTCGCTAATAAAGTTGAAGAGGAAGAATAACATTCACATCCAAACAAACGTCAAAAGCAACATATATGACGAATACATTTTCTTTTTCTTTTGGATTGCAAATTGTTGTCATCCAATATTGATAAATAAATTTTCTTTTTCATTCGATTAAACATTGTTATTATCCAACGTCTTCCAAAAACATATTTTCTAATACTTTTAGATTTTTAATTTTTCATAATTCATATTCATTCAAAGTAAAGAGGAATATCTGGACTCATACACACGTGCAACGCACATGGGCACAACTAGTATTAAAAAATGAGTACAATAACCAACTTTGCCTAAAATAGGGAAAAAACTTAACAAACTTCTCTACTGCTAATAATCCATTGTTGTCACTCCTACAGACTTCCAGAAAACAAAGACTTATTCAAATCGAAATAAACTCTTAACCAACTTGTTGTGCATTCACTTAATTCACCCACCTTTTGCGCCATGCCTATGAAATTAGGTGTTTAATGTGTTAAGTTAATTGACAAAAAGGAAAATAAATAAAGGAATATTTTGACATTACCCACAATTTTAACTTTTAGACTTTACCACTCATTTTGAAATTCAACGACGTTTTTGCTTACCTTTTGCTATGTTTTTTCTGACAATAAATGTCCAAATGGGAGGTGAAGTTTAACGAAAAATAAAATAATGGATAAAGTCATATAATAATAAATACATGGTGGGTAAAGTCAAAATACCAATAAAAATTAATTAACGTGGCATAAAGTAAAAATAAAATGTTGTCATATCATATAACTTTAAAAGCATGGAAAGGCTCATGTATTATAATTGATGAAGATGGCCTTGAAAGTTTAGACCGCTTTGAGGATCAAATTATAAGTCTTGATCAATTGCTCAGCTAGGCTTCTGGTACATTTAGGACATGAGAGAAACAAGGTAAATAAATGGGAGTAAATGAAAGGAACAATAAACACTTACATATTATGAGCACTCAGAATATGTGCACAAATATTTAAAAAAAAATAAACAGCCTTATGTCTGTTCGTTTTCTCTCTCAGTAAATATGGTATTTATTGGAAACCAAAAGAGGGGATGAACCAAAAGTTCCGTTTCTTTTCTCTATCATTTCCCAATAACACTTCTCCATTTTTACTCCATTAACATCCACTATCTCTTCATCTGCCCACATGTATTAAAGCCAAATGTTTATAACCATGGCTTTATACTTCTAGGTTCAAACCTCCCCTAAGCGCAAACACACACACACACACACACATTGATATATATATATGAGAGAGAGAGAGTTGAACACTAAATTTTTTTTTCTCTATGTTTATGTGACATGATAGTTTGTAACAATATGTGTTTTTGTGTACATGAGTGTGCAATTTCTTTACTTGAGTGGATACCCATATGGGTTTGTTTCAAATATATAACTCGCCATTTTTTATTATTTTCTCTATCTCCCTCTATGCGTACTAACTTTGTATTTAATTGGAAACGATTTTTGCATACCGACATGGTTTCAGCAAGACCATATTCTTAAGTTGGTGTGTTGGGGTGAGTTCAATAATGTGCAATAAATCTACTTTATATACGTATAAATGACTAAGAGGCTAGAAAATTCGAATATTTTCATTTTATTTTACTATACCTCTACATTGCTATGTATCTGTGATATGAAATAAATGACGAATTGTTATGTTATGTATTTTCTCTTGATTTTACTTTCTCTTTCCTCCATACTTTGGGTTATTTTTTTGTCATTTTTTATTTGTGAATATGCTTATAGTCTTTCACTCTGTCCGTATGTTTTACATTTGTGACTTTTTTTTCTATTGTAAATGTATGTTTTCATGCTTTGGATGGACGATGATCTTTCATGTTCTTATATCCCTTCATTTATCTGTGCGATCTTTTTTATGTATTGTTTTGTGTGTGTGACTTTGTATGGTGACGTTTTCAATGATGTGAGGACAACATGTATATGTGTGAGTATGTGTGTTTATGTTAATGTACATATTTAGTCCGATTTTTAAAAACTCATTAATAGCCACTTCTTTTTTTTTGTTCATTTAATTGTCGGTCTCATTGTAATAATTATGGGACAAGAATTTTATAATTAAACTAAAGACGTTAATGATGTGTGTGAAGCTTTTACTCTACTTGCAGTATTTCTTGGATTGTTCACTATGAGTTATGGATTCGTGATATACTTCAATACATATACAACTTACTTAATAAGGCGTGAGATTCATTTTCTTTATTTTTTTATTCAAACTTAACTATATCATTATATAGGTTCGGATTGTTTATTGTGATTTTTGAATTTATGATTATTGATCCCCCTTTAAACTTTTTAATATGAAGCACTTTTCTTTATAATTATTATTTATTTGTTTTGTTCTGTCTTTTCAGATTATAAATCTATATATCTATATCTATATCTATATCTATATATTATATTACTATAAAATGTTATACAAGAAAATTAATGCTCCCTCTCAATTAGAATATCCACGTGGCAGCAATTACAAATATCCTTCACGCTTCTTCTTTTAATCTCTTTCCTTGCACCTCCTCATTTACAGTACCACGTGATACCCCATTTTCAATTTTAAAAAAGAGTAGAAATCGGATAAGCTTTTGGCTTTTCCTCTACTCTTTCTCTCCTCTTTAATATTTGAGCCATGAACCGAAGAGGTCTTTATATTTCTAGGCTACCAAACTTGGGCAAAAGATACACCGCACAAAAACGATGCGGGAGATCAATCAAACCCGGGATAAAGATTAATACCTGTTGAAGATCAGATCCATTCAGTTTTGTTGCCTATTGCCATTTTTCTTCTTTTCTATCTCAGAAGAAGACATGTCTATGATTTGCACCACATCATACTAGGTAACTATATTTTGATTTTAGTTTAAAATTATAGTTGGGAAACACTTTTTCCGCCTCCTTACTAATCCATATATGCTCGTATCAAAGAAGTGCTAGATTAATTAGTCACTTTCACTTCAAAAAGTGCAGGCGGGTCCTTAATGATGCGATTAAAGTTGTAGTTGGCTGGCCTTGCCCTGACTTCTTTTAGCGTTGTTTTTCGGATGGAAAGGATGTAACGTCACTTTGAACTGAGAATTCTTATCTAATTTATTACTTTTATATATAGAATTCTGGATGATCTTTTTTGTTTCTTCAAAATGTTATTAAACTTTTGTTATATTCCTCGGTCCAAATTAAAACCCTTTTTGAGTTTTCTTGAATTAAGAGCCATGTTTACAAAATTGATATATAAAGTAGTACTAAATTTTAATCTCACATCGAATCTCAATATCAAAATTATTGAATTTGTGAATAATAGAACTTTACTGGTAGAGATCATTCTAACATCTTTGATTAAGAGGTATGTCATAATATTGGGGTTGGTTATCATTATTCTTTCAATTAAAAAAGAATAAAGTTTCATATTGTTGTTTTTTTACAATTGATATTTTCTAAAAGTCATTTTAATATTTAAAAAAAAACTTTACACTTTTGTAACATTTATTCAATTGTTATTTTATTATTGTTTTTAATGTTTTTAATATCTCAAATATTTTTATTAAACTTATTAATAATCTATTTTTTTTAGCAAAATATTGTGTTCAAACAATTTTTAAAATTGTACAATTTTTTAGTTTTCATGAAAATTTTGTCAAAGTATTTTTTTATTAATAAAAAATTTCTTTTTTTGTTAGTTTTTATAAAATATTATTATATAAATTGTTTTACAAAACAGTTTTTTATAACTTTAAAAAAACAATTCTAAATATTTGAAATATTACGTTTTTTTATTCCATGAAGATTGTTTAGTTATTAAAAAAGTAGTTGGATGTTCATAAAAAAATGGTTGTAATTATTTTTAAATAACTGGACAATAGTTTTAAGAGTAGTTGGAAAGAAATTAACTTTTAAAAAATAGGTGGACAGGTAGTATTCATCAAAATTTAAGAACCAAAAAAAAAGTTTCAAAAACTCATGCTATTTTTCTTTTTTGTAAATAGCTGGACATAACTTTTTTTTTAATTTTTTTTATAAAATAATTTTTATTTATAATGTTTTTATAAACATAGTATTTTAAAAATAAATGTAATTGGTAGACGTAAGAAATATTTTTTATCCTATCTGCGTAATGCATATACATTGAAATAATTATTTGGTTTATTGGTCTTTTGAGGGCTTATGTTACAAATGTAAGAGAATAAAGTGAGACCCGTGCATAAACCTAATTTACAGAACTTTTGATAATATGGACAGTGTTCCTAAAATTGACTTGTAGGAGTGGTTTCACATTTTGGTTTAATTACATATTACTCTTATAACCCCTAGTGTCTCAGTTTGAATATGTAAGGACCATTTGATTTAGTTGTTGAATGCATTAGAAATATATACAATGAAGAACATGTGTTGATGGATTGCATACATCATCTCTCCCAAACATGTTACTTGCTAGGTATTATACGCGCAAAAAAATGGCCATACTTTGAGTATCAAAGTCTCAGAGAAAGGGACAAAGCTTGGATTTTACTTCAAAGACCCTAATGTGTGTTTTCACAATAATTACGCCCTCAATTATGATACCCACACTAATTAGTTTGGAAATAATGTTTGTAGGTAATAATATAAGGCGACCATTCTGTAATAAACTTTGGATTTAGCCCATTTCGATTAATGTGAACGGCGGTGGTTGAGGTGATTCAATAATTGGAAAATAATCTTCATTTGATGGAGACTGGCCCAAGCGGCGAGACTCAGCCTTCGAATGCAGAAAGAACTGAAGCTTATCCTGAGTGATCCCCCTCCTCTTTCTTTTCTTCATATTGTCCTTGCATTATTTGAACAAATATTTGAAAGATGGTGGTAAAAAATATCTACTTGATTTAAATTTTAGATTCATATTTTTTCTTCTTATGTTTTGCGTAAGGCATCTATAAGATATATTTGTTGAAAGAGTTGCTTATTTTTATTAAACGGCAAAAGGGTTATACAGAGCTAAAGGTACAGATGCTATACCAAACTTTGTGCTATTCTAATGCCTACAAATCATCTCTGCATTATGCTGGAATGCTAATAGACTATGTCCTATTCTAATGCCTATATTACATCTGAATTTTACTATTTCGTATTCTAGACTTTAACACTCCCCCTCAAGTTGGAGTGTATGTTAATAACACCCAACTTGCTGACTAATGTCTCAAACTGTAATGTACTCAATGCCTTGGTGAATAAGTCTGCAATTTGATTAATGGTCCTCACATGTGCTGTTTTAATCAAGCCTTCTTGAATTTTCTCACGAACCAAGTGACAGTCGATTTCAATGTGTTTCGTTCGTTCATGGAAGACCGGATTCG
Source organism: Sambucus nigra (assembly GCA_949130495.1). NCBI lineage: Eukaryota > Viridiplantae > Streptophyta > Magnoliopsida > Dipsacales > Adoxaceae > Sambucus > Sambucus nigra. Next base: position 299,310,525 of record OX422212.1, on the reverse strand, counting down.
AGGCAATGTGTAAAGCAGCTTGGTTATCACAAAACAACATGACCGGTTGGGGATGCTTGATTTCTAGGTCTTTCAAGATATTCTTTAACCAAGTGATTTCGCAACAGGTAGCAGCCATAGAACGATATTCTGCCTCAGTAGTTGATCGAGCCATCGTAGTTTGCTTCTTTGTTTTCCAAGAAATGGGTGATTGTCCAAGAAGTATACAGTACCCTGTCACAGATCTTCTCGTGTCTTTGCAACGTGCCCAATCCGCATCACAAAAGGCCTTTAACTGAAGTGTGCATGTGGAAGGTAGTAAAATACCTTGTCCTGGTGTTTGCTTTATGTATCTAAGAACTTTATGTGCTGCTTCAAGATGTGGTACACGAGGTTTGTCCATAAATTAACTTAAAACATGAACTGTATAGACCAAATCTGGTCTAGTAATGGTCAAATAGACCAATCTCCCTACAAGGCGCCTATACATTGAAGGGTAATTCAGAAGATCTCCATCGGATTGTGTAAGAGAAAAGTTTTGTTCCATGGGAAACCTTGCTGGTTTAGCTCCTAAAAATCCAACATCTTCTAATATCTCTAATGCATATTTTCTTTAAGAGAGATAAATGCCTTTCAAAGGACCTTGCCATTTCTATTCCCAAGAAGTATTTGAGTTGACCAAGATCCTTGAGTTTGAATTGTTTGGATAAAAACTCCTTTGCATCTTGAATATATTGCATGTTATTACCTGCTAAAATCACATCATCAACATAAACAAGGATTGCTGTGAAACTACCTTTGTGAGATTGGACGAATAGTGAGTAGTCTGCCTTTGATTGTTGAAAACCAGCACTCTTGAGAGCTGAAGAGAGTTTCAAAAACCATTGCCTAGAAGCTTGTTTCAATCCATATAATGACTTGTTTAGTTTTCACACTCGAGTCTCCCCTTTTCGTCTGAATCCAGGAGGTAGTGACATGTATACATCTTCATCAAGATTGCCATGCAAGAATGCATTATTGACGTCAAGTTGGTGGAGATGCCATCCTTGAATTGTAGCAATACTAAGTAAGACGCGTACAGTAACTAGCTTGGCAACTGGGGCAAATGTCTCTCTATAATCAAGTCCTTCAATCTGACTATATCCTTTGGCAACTAAACGAGCCTTGTAGCGCTCTATGGTTCCATCAGATTTGAGCTTCACTTTGTACACCCATTTACATCCTATGGGTTTCTTACCGGGTGGAAGAGGCATAAGTGTCCATGTATGGTTCGCTTGAAGGGCTTGGATTTCATTGCACATGGCTATGTGCCAGAGTGGATCCTTCATGGCCTGTAAGAAACTAGCTGGTTCTTTAGTAATGGTTAAAGAAGTGGTAAAAGTTTTATGAGAGGTGGATAATCGGTCATAAGAAAGTACTTGAGTGAGATTGTGTGGCATACCTGAGGTAGTGACCACGCTAGAGGCGGATGATGAACCAGGTCAAGACGGGAGGGATGCTTCCACATGATAATTCTGAAGAAAAGAGGGTCGTTTGATTAGCCTTGTCGAGTGAAGACGTGCAGGGGTAGGTTTGGGGCTGGTTGGAACCGTACGATGAGAGTCATTGTCAATATTCACAAGTTCATCATTCTGTGGTGGAGCTGTTGGTGTCTCAATGAAGCTTTGTGATATGGTATGATCATCATAGAAAGTGGATTCAGTATGAGTGAGTGTGATGGGACTTTCATTGGCAGCGGAAGTATTTTTGAGAGGAAACTCCTTTTCAAAGAAAGTAACATCACGAGACGCAAAAACTTTGCGAAGCTCAAGATCATAGACTCATTATCCCTTTTTACCATAAGGGTAACCAAGAAAAATACATCGGGTTGCACGCTTATCAAATTTGGATGGCCTTTGGGCATGAGTGGAAGCAAAACACAAACATCCAAATACTCTTAAATGTGAGTAATTGGGTTTTGAATTAAAAAGCATCTCATAAGGTGTTTTCCCTTGCAAAATTGGCGTTGGTGTGCGGTTTATAAGGTACGCGGAGGTTAAAATAGCATCCCCCAAAATATTTTAGGAAGATGGGCTTGGAAAAGCAAAGCTCGCGCCATGTTTATCAAGTGTCTATGTTTGCATTCAACAACTCCATTTTGTTGCGGAGTGTCGACACAACTAGTGTGATGAATGATTCCTTTTGACATGTAATAGTCTTTAAGTGTGAACTCATGGCCATTATCACTACGCACAACCTTAACTTTGCAAGAGAATTGAGCTTCAACCATATTATTGAAATTAATTAAGTGAGTTTGAGTCTCAGACTTATGACGCATCAAGTAAACCCATGTGCATCTAGTAAAGTCATCAACTATGGTGAGAAAATATCGAGCTCCAAATATAGATGCAACATGATAACCACCCCAAATATCAACATGTAATTTATCAAAATGTGTTTGACTAGAAATTTTACTCAAAGAAAAAGGCAATCTAGTTTGTTTTGCTAGAGGACAGACCAAACAATTATGCGTATGGCAAAATTTATTCTTATCCAAATAGGGAAATAAAACAGACACTTTATTTGACGGATGCCCAAGACGCTGATGCCAAAGAATAGTGGAAGGGGAAATGACTGAATTGCATGAGGATAGCCGTGCTTGATCAAGATAGTAGAGTCCCTCCCGTTCAGTTCCCATCCCAATAATCTTCCCCGAGCGTAGGTCATGTATTACACAAGAATGAGTGAGAAATATGATGGCACAAAACGAGTAACGGGCAAGCTTTGTTATGGAAATGAGGTTTAATTGAAAATTTGGAACACACAAAACATTATTAAGAACCAAACTGGATGAGAATACAACTCGACCAACATGTGTAACATTAGCAATAGATCCATCTGGTAGTTCTACTGTTCTATTTTTAAGCATTTTTGAAGTTGTGAGCAATTCAGGGCTACAAACAATATGATCAGTTGCTCCACTATCAAGGACCCATGTGCTTTTCTTCCTTTGAGATGAAAAACAAAGAACTTTACCTGAAAGTTCATCATGAACTGAGGAATTACCAACATGATTCGCCATGGAAGACTTATTGTTGCTAGGCATTTGCAGGATTTGTTGGCACTGCTCCTGAGTGAAAGGCAATGAGTTGGATATCTCATTCCTTGCAGCTTGTTGTGGAGCATCAAATTGATTACTTCGCTTTGTTGTGGATGTTCGGAATGATTGATCTGATTCTGTCTTCTTGAGTTTTCTACAAAAATCAATTGTGTGACCCTTCCATCCACAATAAGTGCACTTCAAATGTGACCGACAATTCTCTGTGCTATGTCCATTTTTTTCACATTTTCCACATTTGTAATTGCCGCCTTTCTTGTTTGAATCCTTGACTGCAAATGTTGTTGCCTCAGGCTGACTTGTATTCTTTCCTGTAGATACGTCTCGTTGCCGTTCATGTCCAAGCACAAGGGAATAAGCCTTACTGACCTTTGGAAAAGGATCCATCGTCAGTATTTGTCCGCGTATCATTGCAAAGCATTCAGTTAATCCCATGAGAAACTTGATGGTTTTTTGTGTTTCTCGATAGGATAACTCTTCCTTCATAGTTCCACAATGGCAGGCTGCAATGGGAAAAAGGACATCTCTTTCATCCCATAATCCTTTGAGTTTGGTAAAGTAGGAGCTAATGGACATGGTACCTTGAATACAATCATGTATCTCATTTTCAATATGAAAGAGTTGGGACACTGTTTACCTGAGAAAAACGTTCACGTAGTTCATTCCAAACCGTCTTGGATCCATCACAATAGAACACACTGGCTGCAATCTCTTTGGAAAGTGAACTTAATATCCAGGTCTTGACAAGTTTATCGCAACGAATCCACTGCTGCATCTCGTCACCTGCATCTTCGTTTGGTCGAATCATTGACCCGTCAACAAATCCATATTTGTTTTTGACCGTTAAGGCCATAGTCATGGAGTGATTCCATGTGCTATAGTTTTCTTCAGTAAGAATTTTTGGTACGAGGACCAATCCAGGCTGATCTGAATGGTGAAGATATAAAGGGTGATTGGGATTGTCGAATTTGGATGCCATGCAAATCAGCTCTGCATTATACTGGATTGTCCAATCCAGTATAATGCCATGTTTTGGTTGTTCTGGTCTCCCATTGTTAACATTAAAATGAGTTGAGTTTTTCAGGTCACTAGTTTCGGTGCTCTGATACCATAATAAGATATATTTGCTGAAAGAGTTGCTTATTTTTATTAAACAGCAAAAGGGTTATACAGAGCTAAAGCTATAGCTTTATACAAATGCAATAACAAACTTTGTGCTATTCTAATGCCTACAAATCAGCTCTGGATTATACTGGAATGCTAACAGACTATGTCCTATTCTAATGCCTATATTACATCTGACTTTTACTATTTCGTATTCTAGACTTTAACACGCTCGCACATCGTGCGAATTTACACCTAATTATAAGAAATATTATAATATACTCACACATCACGCGAGATACATTATACGTATAATACTAAAATTATAGATGTTTCATTAAAAATGATCATTTTTCCAATCATCTTTTTATGAATTGAATTTTAATAATTGTTAGACCAACGTATCTATTTCCCGAATCTGATTTCCTTTTCATGACAATCCCTACTTGTTCACGTGATGTGTAATTTTTTGTCTCCTTTTCTTTTCGTGGAAATTTTTGAAGCCGTACTAAAATAATTAAGTTAAAGTGCTTCACTGCTGTAAAATTATTCGGATACGAGATTGAAAATGGGGCACATTGCTAAAGACTAAGACAGAGTACTTTTGACAGCGAAGACTTCGGATTTGTGAGTACATTCTCGTTAGATTGCTTCACATGTTATGTCCAAATTTAGCCATTGTCTGCTTGCTTCGCTAGTGTGGCCAACACATCACAATAATAGGTACTGGTGGTTGCACGGGAAAGACTGAAGAACAACTATATTTTTTAAAAATTGTACATTAAATAAATATGAGGAATTTTTTTTGTTAATTAACCCATTCATAAACTGAAAAACTATGAACTCAAGTCACATTTTTTTTAACATAAAAAATGTAAAATCAATAATAAACACGGAACAAACCATATCAAGTTTTGATAGATATTTGTTGTAACATTGTGATACCTTATTTGGATACCTCCATTCAAGCAATGCAGCAGAATATATTATTATGTACTCATTGATAATTACAGCATAATCCTACCACGATGTCAGATACTTTCAGTAATACTTAAAAGATCGTTAATAAATTTAATTGGAAAAGAAGGTTGATAAATTTAATTAAGAATAAAAAGCGCAACTAACTCAATACATATTATCTTCCGTTCTAATTCATATGGAATAACATCTTATATTTTTTTTCCAAACCAACCAAACCCATAATTAAAAATGGTAATCCAATATTTATGCAAATTGTTTGACGAAATAAAATAAATCCCTTAATAAACATATTTATTATAAGACGAGACAAAAAATTACTGCTAATTGACCGTTTAAAAGGCATGACCGCCATCTATTTAAAATTACTTTACAATAAATTATTCTATTTAGGTCTATAATTCATAATTCATAAAAAATATTTTTAGTTTAAAAAAGATGGAAACGGCCTATACAAACAAAGAATTAATATATAAATAGATATTGTACTTTCAGCTACTTCGAACTTCCGTTCTAATGTTTTCTTAGGCAACCATATTAAGTGACCTTAATGATGAATTATGTTTCACCGTAAAAAAAGATCTGAAGTTGTGTTGTTAACCAAGAAAAAAAAATTATAAATCAAAAGTCAATATAATCCCACCCCGCACTCCTGGTAGTCTGATAATCGCAACTCACACCTAATACCCCAAAGAATAACTTTATCTAAAATATTAATAGTTTCAACGGTTCCAAAAGATTAGATAAATAATATAGTAAAGTTTGACATGAAAATAAAATGTTACAAAACGAAATCGCTGTCACAAATGCTTTTACGATACACTCGAGTCCATGCATTATTATTAAATGGGCACAATATAAAGACCCACCACAACCAATAATAAAATTGTTCAAGACTTGTGTGAGTTGTTTTGATTATAACGCTTATGGCTGCCACCTCACTCACCGTTTCGTGTTTAGTAGAATATCATGTTATTAAGGCAGCCGACTCACACGATTTTGGCAATCATATTGGAAAGTATGAGCGATTGGACGTATGAACAAATACATAGAGGGTAATATAACTCACCACATTGAAAAAACAACATAAGTCTATTACCAAAAAATCAGAGTATTTAGGATAGTTAGTGTAGAAAACCAATGATTTAAAAATAAATCTATTTTTTATTATTTTTTTAGAGTAAATTATCTTTTTAGTCCCTAAATTATCACTAAAAATTTTAAATGGTCCCTTATCTCATGTGTGACTCAAGTTATTCCCTTAACTATGTCACTTATTCCAAAAACGGGATTCTGTCAATAGGATCGTTATAATTTGACAATTTGAAAATGAAGGTCCTAGGTCCGAATGTGAAGAAGATATACGAGAGAATATAGATGAGCAGGTAGAAGTTGTTGAATGTGAAAATGAAGGTCTAAGGTCTGAATGTGAATATAAAGGAGTAGATAAAAATAAGGAAAAAGAAAAGATCGCTACGGATGAGGATGTGGGAGTTGGTGAAGATAACTTGGGATTTGTGTCTGAAAAGATGACTCAGATGAGCTTAATAACTTGGCTTCTTTTGAAGATGAGGGGGGTAATGCTTGTAAATCTACTCTTAGATTTTCTGAGTTTGGTCCAGAAAAGGATGTGTCAAACCTTCAATTTGAACTTCATTAGAAGTTTGCAAGTACTCATGTGTTTACACAAGCAATTAGAGAGTATGCAATTCATAACAAAAAGGATATTAGGTTCACTAAGAATGATTCAAGGAAGATTATAGTTAATTATGCTACACCATGTAAATGGAGGATCTATACTTCAAAAATCAGTGGTGAAGAAACATTACAAGTGAAAACTCTAAAAGATGTACACAAGAATTGTAAGGCGACCTACTTCAATAGGTGTTGACATCAAAATGGTTATCAAACAACTACTTAGACACATTCAAGTTCAACCCAAGTACACATCTGATGGAAATTAGGGAGACTGTTAAAAGGGACCTTATAGTTGGGGTGTTAAGAAGCCAAGCATATAGGGCAAAGAAAAAAGCTCAAATCTTGATTGAAGGAAGATCTATAGACCAATATGCAAACATGTTGACGTTTTGTGCTAAAGTGAAAAGAGCTATGCCTGATTCCACCATTAAAATTCATGAAAATGAGGCTAGCATTGAAGATGAGAACCCCAAAATTTAGAGAACGTATTGTGCTTTGGGGCCACTAAAAAATGATTTCTTGAAGCTTATAGAACTATTATTGGGCTAGATGGATACTTTATAAAGGGTCCCTACCCTGGTCAACTTCAATAAACTGTCGGCATTGATACAAACAATGGCATTTGGCCATTTTCTTATACTGTGGTGGAGAAGGAGTGTAAAAGTTCTTGGATGTGGTTATGGAGTTGTTGTGTGATGATGTTTGGATGAAAAGTGAAGCAAAATTTACTTTCATATGTGATTAGCAAAAGGTAATCTATTTACTTTCATGTAAATATGTTTACTTTCATGCAAATATATTCAAAGTTACTCATATTCATTATGTTTGCAGGGCTTGGTAGCAACTCTTCAACCCGTTGGCCCCAATGTGAGCTGAGATTTTGTGTTAGGAATCACCACAACAATTTTAGGAAGGAGTTTAGCGAAAATAATTGAAAGATTTATTTTGAAAATGTGTAAAAAGCAAGAACACCAAAATATTTCAACTGATACATGGAACAAGTGAAGCAGGTTTCTAAAAAAGGATACATATGGATGGATACAATGCTATCACCAAATAATTAAAGTAGGTTACACTTCTCTACTCAGCCAAAATTTAATATTCTTATAAACAACCACTGTCAAGTCTTTAATAATTTTATAATTGATGCAAGGGATAAGTCTATTATCTCAATGATGGAAACCATTAGGGAATTGATAATGAGAAGAATTCAAGTGAATATTGATAAGATGGTTAAATACCCTCGTGTTGTCCCAGAATCGAGGAAAAGATTAGTTGCTTGCTTAAAGAGATTGTGGGGTTCATATGTGAATGGAATGAAGGATCTCAGTTCTAAGTTAAAGGTCCTTTTGTTCAATTTGTTATTGATTTGAGGGAGAGGAGTTGCACTTGTAGGGTCTGGCAGTTGAGTGGGCTGCCTTGTGTTCATGGTTTAGGGGAAATTTTATACAATGGGAATAAATCAGAAAGATATGTGAATGAGTACTACACTAAAGAAAAGTATCTCCAAGCATATGAAAATATTATCATGCCCTTTAATGGAAAAGACTTATGGCCTACCTCTGCAAAGAAAACATTCACCACCTGATGTTGAGGCATAACCAGGTAGACTAAGCAAAAAAGGGAACAATGAAGCTGGTAAAGCTCATGCAAAGAGTTAGAGTAAGGCTATCCCAAAATATAAATTCAAAGTAGGTCTCACATCCAAAATCAAAAGTTTATTGTTATTATTAAATTTTTGAGTTGTCATAAATGCCGGTTAGGAAGGAGAAACAAACTTAGAGCCAATAATCCCAAATTAAATGTTTAAAGTGAAGATATGGATGATTGACTATTTTGAATGTTTAGTTGTTGTGGATGTTTACTTTTGTGGATGTAATTGTTTTGGATTTTTAACTTTTTTGGTTTCTGTATACAACTGCTTTAATGTTGTAGTAGTAAACATTTCAGTAGTTTACCTGTTGTGGATGTAACTTATTTGGATGTTTAACTATTTTTTATGTTTTAATGTTGTAGTAATGGTTGCTTTTATTGTAATGAATATGGTTGTTATTTCATTCATTAATTGCAAAAATTACAATAACACACATTGATTCAAACAAAACTTGCATTTCATCCTTTCATTCAAACAAATTACAATAACAGATACATTTAATTCCTCACTTCACTTCACACTGCATTCCCCAACCTCATTTCTAGACAATAAAATCTAAATTATAAACACGCACAACATCAAGACAATATAACAACTTATGTGTCTTTTGAACTCTTCCAACTTTGAGAACCTAGTTGAGTATGTCTTCCCAGATGAAAAATTCACAGCCACTTTATTCAGTACGGCTTGGGCAAGCTAAAAAATCTCTACCGGGATTTTGCTGCATCCACGAAGTACGTCTTTTGGCCAAATGGCCACAATAGCAATAAACCATCATTTTCTTCTTCACTCAGTTGTATATTCAAGAGAATGGAGTGAGTGGCGTAATTTTGGCTCCAAAATGAAGAGTAATGGTGAGAAATATTGTTGTCGGATTACAAAATGGGGTCAAATGAGGGTGGAAATGTAATCTGACGTTTTCCTGTCAAATTATAACGACCCTATTGACTGAATCCTTTTTTTGAAATAAGTGACATAGGCGAGGGACTAACTTGAGCCAAACATAAGGTAATGGACTATTGAAAAACTTTAGCAATAGTTCAGGAACTAAAAAGGTAATTTACTTGTATTTTTAATTTTTTGCCTTTTCTTTCTGATTAAAAAGGATGTTTTTGTTTAAATCAATAATTCCTATATAGAAACCCCGATTATCATTTTCTAAATTTTAAATTAGAAAAGTAGTAAAAAGACTTTTAAGTTCCTTTTAAAAGCCCCTATATTAAGAATTCAATTTGGGACATATTTACCGTCTCAAATAGTCTTATGCAATCAACTAACATGCCATAATAAAACTCAAATAAACAAACAACTCATTCTCCCAATTTATAACATCTTATCTGGTAGATACCTAACTGAAGGTTACAAACAACTCATTCTCCCAATTCAGTTTGCTTTTATTTTGTTTTGTCTTGATAAACAAAACAAAAAAAAAATTAGATCCCCATATAAAACTTTTAATTCAAATGAACTAAGAAGATGATGTTTGCTTTTGATTTATTTTCATTTGCAAGTTTTACGTTTGCTTTTGTTATGTTTTGTCTCTTATAAAAAAAAATTAATACGGAATAAACATAGGAGCGGTACTTAAAAATTATTTATTAAAATGGAGAGAAGAACAGTGATGGGTTAACTTAGATGTCTCAACAGGGAAGGGAATGGCTTACCAATTCGAAGTGAGGACACTGAAAATGGATTTTTTCATATGTTTGATGTTAGATTTTTATTCAGGAAACCTTCACATGGGTGTGGTAAATGAATTTAAGCCCATTTATGTGGGTTAATTGAAAAAATGGGTTCATATAAAAACATCCTTAAAAAATTAAGAGGTATTTCGACATTGGCCCTCATTTAGCTATAATAATTAAACTTTGCCCACCATTTAATTTTGTTTTAGACTTTACTTACAAAAACCCTAATAGTTAGTTGATTGGTAAAAAATAAATAAAGGTAATGTGGGCTTTTTGAGAAAGAATCCGAAAACAGATTTTTAATCAGTTTTTATCAATATACATAGAACCAAAAACAAGAGTTTTTTTGAAGTGTTTTTTTATGGTTTTCTGAATAATGGATCTAAGAGTGAGGATACCCATTTTGATCAAGCGTCACCACGTCGGGGAATAATGGTCTTCTTATATACATATTAAATAAGCTGCTTCCGCTCTCAGTTTCAGCTACTCATCTCCCTTTGCTCCTCCTTAACAATTAGTTGAATTAGTTTTTCATAAAAAAGACATTTTATTTTTCCCTTATTTATTTTCTTAAATAAAAATATGCTCTTGATTTCTTTTTTCATTTTCTCTATTAAAAATAATTGTTTTCTTATGCCAGTTTTTTTGTAAACAAACAAAATTATTTTCTTTTTCAGATATATCTTTTCAATTAAAACGAGAAATTTTCAAAAAATAGTTTTTATTTGTAGCTCTAAATAGTTTTTTTTCTTTTTAATTTCAAATTGTTTTTTTAAACGATTCAAAAAATTATAAAACTATTTTTTTTCTTTTTCTTTCTTCTCATCACTTGGTTGAAAACAAAAATAAAATAAAACTAGTTTTTCCTTAAGAAAAATAATCAGAACAAATATCTTTCTATATTATATTGCAGTTTTTCTCAAAAATAATTTTTTGGGAGTAAAAATCTTTACTTAATAAAATAATTCTTTTTAAAAAAATAAAAAGACAAAAAAAAAAAGTAAAGTAGATTTTTGTTCAAAATGAAAACGATCTTTAGTTAATTTTAAAATGTTGAAATTTTTATAATTGTGTCGCCTCTATTTATTGTAATTAGAGTTTAGTAAGAGTAGTATAATGGGAATACTTAACAATCGTCAAAGAAAACATTGAAAATAGTGAGCAAAGTTTAATACAAAACTAAATGGTGGGCTCAATCTAATTATTGAAATTAGATAATGAGTAAAGTAAAAATATTCAAAATTTAACCAACAAGATAAGCACGAAAAAAGGTGCAGCCACAAAAGTGTGCGTTTATCCAAATAATGGCCAGACCGACATTCCCTCGTTAGGAGAGCCACAGAATATCCTTAACCGACATTCTTTCATAAAGAAAAATAAATAGAAAAGAACTGTATTGAGAATACGAGTGTAAATTTGAATGCTATACCTATACTGGTAACAAACATGATATCCACATTGTAATTCAAAAGGTTGAAGCATACCCGAAGGAGAAGTCAATAACTGAAAGTACTCAACATGAAAAACAACAATAATAATAATAAGGGTTATTTGAATCTTGACACTCATTAATTATTCCTTAATAAATTAAATTTTTATCATTTTCACCTTTTGAAGTTTGATCCTCACTCTATTAATGAACCGTTACATATCTTATTTTTATGTCTAAATATCTTATATACCCTCCCTCATTCGTTACTTAAGAACTATGATTTATAAAAAGAAACAAATTTTTATTTAGAAAAAACGTTTTACAAAGAAATAAACACTGTTTTTTTTTTAAATTAAAAAAAACTGTTTTGATAGTTTTAAAAAGCTGTTTTTTTCAAAAAAATCTTTTTTTATCACAAATTGTTTTAAATTTCTTTTAAACTGTTTTCCGTAAAACAAATATTGGGGAAAACAATTAAATCATTTTTTTAGTTTTCACAAGTTAAAACATCATTAAAAAATTTCTTTAATATATAAAAAAATCCCTTTAAAAAATATGTTCTTATAAAAAATAGTTTTCAAACAGTGGAAAACAATTTTTAAAAGTATAAAACAGTTTAATTTTATATAAAACAGTTTTTATATTTATTTCAGTTGAGACTTTATTTTTTTATAAAACAGTTAAAACGTTTCTTTAACTTTTAAAACAATTGAAGGGGTTTCTTTATTTCTTAAAATGGTTGAAAAGGTAAAAACATTTTTTTAAATAAAAAAATGGGTTATATATTAAAAACTGTAAGTAATTTATAAAATAAGTTATTTTTTGTTCTCAGGAGTTAAAAAAACGTTACAAACAATTTTTATGTATAAAAAACCCTTAATAAACAATTTCTAATAAAAAAAGTTTTTTAAACAATTGATTTTTTTTTTATAAATAGTTTATTTCTATGAAAAACAGTTTTTAAATTTCTTTTAAAAACAAGTTTATGTTTTTTATAAAACGATTCAAACTTTTTTTAACTAATTAAATCAGTTTAGATAATTTCTGTATTTCTTAAAACAGTCAAAAAGGTTACAAACAGTCTTTTATTTGAAAAATAGTTTTTAATTTTTGGTAAAAAAATGTTATTAAAAAATAAAAAACTTTTTTATGCAAAAAAGGGTACTTAACTTTATTAACTGTTTGAATAAAGAAAAAACTGTTTAACCTTTTTTTCGAAAAAATAGAAAACTATTTTTTTTTATAAAAAAGAAAACTCATTTTTTAATCTAAAAGTTGTATATCAAACAATCAAAACAATATTTAAAAAAAATGTATTTAATTTTTTTGTATAACGTTTTTAGGCCTGAAAATGAGTAACTTAATGATCAACTGACGAAATTCATTAAAATTGGGATCAAACCGTAAGAAGTAAAAATTGTGGGTGGTTGACTCAATAACAAATAATTAATGAGTACTAAGACCCAAATAACCCAAAAAATAGAAGAAAAAATAAAATTAAAATAGTGAGTATTCACTTAGAAAACAAAGGTAACGAACTTAACATCCACATTGTAATGCAAAAGGTTGTTCTCCTATGAAATTCAAAGTTAACAATAACTTTCACATACAAATACCGTGGGATTGGAGGATGGTTTACAGTTGTAACATGAAATATAAATTATTATCATCTAAAATTAGTTTCAAGATCTTGTCTTAGCTAATTGAGATCAACCAAGATAACAAATAATAAAAAAAACAGTCAATTCAAATGAGTAAAGATATATGTGAGAATAAGAAGATTGGAAGCAAGAAATACGTGGTTCAACTCTTAAGAATGCGCCCATATTCACAAGGTAGCATTTAGTATTAGGTTTCGACTAACCGAGGGTCTTAGAACAATATAAATCATTTAATATGCCAGTCAGTTGTCCAGATCCCAAAGGAGGATCCTTTTATAGTGAATGAATGTGAAATAGTTTAATGTTTTACCTATGAAGGAATATCCCTGCACACGTGGGTTGTCGATTGGTGCCACATCGATTGGTGCCACGGACATGATATGGGCCAGCCTTTAGCAACGAGACTGAAGCTTCAGTCCGTCAGTTAGTCTTGTTGGCATTGACCTAGTCCGCCTAGAAAGGAAGGCGGATGACATCATTGCCTAGTCGAGGTCATCCCTTGATATCAGTTCGGACGGGATCGAGTTCTTTTACTTCAGGTCATAAGATGCTCCATAAATATGGTATAACATAAACCCAAAAAATAAAATCAAATCTAGCATCCTATAATATGTGAACCTAATCGCAACCAAGCAGAAAAATGCAAAATATTACTTGTTTATTGGTTGTTCAAAGGCGTGACACCTCGCCTATTTTAATCACGGGTGATCAGTCCTTTACTAAAATAAATAGGAATCTCATTTGGTTCATTCTTAATATCACAGTCGTAAAAATTTTAAATTACTAACCAACTAAGTTAAAATAAGCGAGTGTCAAGTTTTATCTTTCATTAACATATAGTAATATGCGGAAATAAAATTAATATAAACCATTTTAACAACTAAAGTCTAGAACATCGCAGGATAAAATAAATAAATACGTAAATGTTGAATAAACCATCGGCTCCAAATCCAATATCCAAATCATTAATCTAACTGAAATGAAATGAATCTAAATACAGAGTTTGAAACTGAAAAGAATAAATCCAACTAAAAGTCTAAACTAAGCGGGAACATGTCCAACTGAAATAACGGAATGTGAATACTAGACTAGAAATCAAATAATTGAAACGTCTACTCAAGTCCTGCATGTCTCCACAAGTGCTGCAGCTACACATCCCTGGAATGGATCATCATGTTTGGCGTCCCTGTGGCTGGAGACCTAAAAGTTTTGAAAATAGATCTAATACGGGACAAAGCCCAAAACCTTTGAAAAATATTTAGCAAGTATCTAAAAGGCAATAAGAGAAATTATTATACATATCTTAGTTTCGCGCACACTCCCTTGAGCTCCTCACGTCTCAATTATAGTGCATACATAACGTCTCCTATTTAACCCACCTAGTTATACTACCCGACCTAACTAGTGAAGCACCTTATACTCTTGACTCACTTGAGTCTACATTGTATAAGTGCTCATCTAGTTTGGAAATAGTGACAAAATTGTGTCCATCCCTAAAATCCAAAAAGCCTTAGAAATTGTCTAAAATCCATTCCTCTTGTTTGTCTAATCAAAGGTATATGTACCAACAATCACACACATTAGGATTACATTCATATCTTGTATATTGCATATTATTGGTTGTGTGTGTTAATTTCCTAAAATTGATTTTTAATAATTTTTGGGAACTTTAAATGATTTTTAAAACACTTTTTATCTTAATTAAAATTGGATTTATATAATATTGGGGTCATTATGTAATTCTGGATTGTTGGTTTTATTGGCTGAAAGTTCACTTGGGTAGAAACCGAAAGCACTGGAGACTACAAGTTGTCTTGGTAATTATTTCCAAAACACGCGTTTTATCTTTAATCCTAGACCTACACCTGTCGCTTATATATCGGTTTGATTTGTGTTTCTTCCAAGAGACAACCCTTGTGATCAATCTCAACCATTGGATCGTGTTAATCAACGATCTGCATGCGTTCTAATTCAATCCTGGTCAATCCCTCTTAAACCAATCAGAAGCGTTTTAACTACCATTTATCTCTAACCCTTGGATCAAAGTTAAACTTCCTAGACCAAATCGTAGCCCTTGATTTTAATCCATCTTCTTGATCCTTCTCAGACCTCTATATAAAGAGGCTAACCCTCAGCTAGAAGAGACTTTTGCCACTTCGTTTATTTGAGTGAGTAGAGAGAGAAGAGAGAGTAGAGAGAGAAGAGATAAACTAGAGAGAGAGAGAGAGTTAGAAACCCTAACCCTAAAACATCCTAACATCTTTCAAACCCTAACCTCTTTCAAAACCAATATATTCCAAACACAACTTTGAGTGTTTGAGAGTTTTGAGTGTTGGTTTGTTAGTTGTTTGATGTTGTAACCTGTTCGTTCTCAGATCCTGTTTTCAACTTAAACATTTGATTAGATCTGTGTTTTTACTTTTATAGAAATCTTAGATCTAGTCGGTGCATGTTATATTACACATAGATCTGCATCTATAGTTTCTCATCTTGAGAAAACTTTTATTGATTTGTTTTTGTAAATGTTTTCAACTTCAAAATCAACAAAAACATTTTCTGTTTCTAGTTCTTTTGAAACAAAACCTTTGACCTAGTTGGAATCGCACTTGGTGATTTTCAATCTAAAAAATATTTTCAAAACCTGATATTGATTAAGATCTTGAAACGTCTTCCGAGCAAGATAGTCGTGGATTCTGGGTTAATATTAAAGGTCAAATAAGGATCAAAGTTTCCTAACAAGAGAGAAATTGAAAATCACAGTATATAGATCTTATATGTAATTTGATAGGACTGTTTGTATAAATCAGTGTGAGTGTGTGCATGCATGTGTTAGAAGCACCTTCACAAACACTAGCACCCTACCACACTAAAACTGTTGGTAATAAGATCTTGAAACAAGAGTCGACACAAAGAACTGGAACAAATTGGATGTTAGCAAACTGGAGAACAACATCAACAAACAGAACTGCAGAAAAGTTAGAAGGACGCCAGTGGGTACATTCCTAAACTTGTATAGGTCTGATTTGTGTGCATGTGTGTTATATAGTTTGTAACTGTTATAATTTATTTTAGTGGAATTTTTAGTTTACTTCGTAGAGGGAGTCGTGGATGTTTCATCAGTTGGGTGAGGTTTTACCACGTTAAAAATATCTTGTCATTAATCTTTCTACATCTTCTCATCCCTTTTCCGTTTAGTGTGCTGAATTAAAAACGATTTTAGTTGTATTTTTCAAAACTTGTTACTAAATCTTAAACAAATCTCGTGCATAATTTTTAAACACATCTTGTGATTAAACTGAATTGATTTTTAGAAAATAGTTTCTTCAAAAAACAGTTCGGAGTTACTTAAATAGTTTAATCTTGTATTAAACGGCTTTAGTAACTGTTTTTCAATTGGTATCAGAGCTTTGGAATTTTTTTAAAAAAAAATCTTGTGTTTCTGAAATTGTTTTCTTAAAATCATAACAATGGACGAGAAAAATGAAAGATTTGGTAACTTGACCAGACCCCCACTCTTTGATGGAAACAACTTTGCTTACTGGAAGGTAAGGATGGTTGCTTTCATACAAGGAACCTTGGGATATGATGTATGGGATATTGTTGAAAATGGATACTCTTATCCTACTAAACCAGCCACTGAAGGAAGTAATGAGAGGGTTAAGAAAGAATTAAGTGAGTTCACACAAGAAGAGAAGAAGACTTCTCGTAATAATAACAAAGGCAAGAATGCTATCTTTATGTCCATAAATGAACATGAGTGTTGATGTAAAAAATTAGATTGCTTCTAATTATTTAATCACAGATAAATATAAATTAGACAAAGAATTTTAAAGTGGTTCAGCCTTATAAGAATGGCCTACGTCCACTGTTTCTGTTATTGCCAAGTGTTTTGGAGTTCTCGATATGTAATTCAATCAAGAAAATCCTGTCCCCCCTGAATGAGGGTGATACAATGTATTTATAGCCCTTAGGCTGTACATGTGAAAGGGTAAACAATTAATTCCCTTTAAGAGTATACATTTGTATGATAAGCATTCAATGAATAGTTGAACTGTTGATTATCTGGCCATCAATGCTGTGGCCGAGATGCAGCTCGGACCGTCTTAGTTGCTCGTCGTTCAGGAGTTCCTCGGAGTGTTGGAGTTTCTCGGAGCGCTGGAGTTGGTCGGGGAAATAAACTTCCTCGTTGCTATTGTGCCACGTAGATCGACACGTGTCTTCTTATGATTCGTCTATATCAGCATACTAATTTTGGTATCAACAGAAGCCCCCAATGTATCATTTTTTAAAATTTGAGGAATATGGAACATTCTTTCTCGTTATATGGCAATATTAAATGACCTTCCTGGTTTTTAGGAGAATTTTCTCCGTGTTCGAATGTCTTCCAAATTTGCAGAATCCGCCTTTTTGAATTTTTATAAGCGTTTCGATCTTCGCGCACTTTTTGTCCTTTTAGCCGCCGGTAGCGTAATAGTTTCTTTTTGCAATCATTTCTTTCGCCGTTTCCCAAGGCAAAGTATTTAAGCTTCATAGGCAATCCCACCGTCTTCTACCTTTTCCAATTTCTGCTTTCGAGTTTTCCATAGTCTTTCTCTCTCTTGTGCGTTCATCCCTTTCTTCGTTTGTTGTCAACAGATCTCCTTTTTCCTGTAAGATCTTCTTCCTTCTTCTTCATTTCTTTTATTCACCATGGTTTATGTTATTGAATCTCTTTAGAAATTCCGTTCTGATTTTTCTATTCCATCTTGGGTAACTCTGAAGGATCTTTCTGAGCCTTTAGATTATTTTCGTTTGGCTGAGGGACACTAGTTCCCCAGCCTCTTTATTGCTGAATGTGGATTTTCTTTTCCACCAAACCCTTTGTGCTTAGAGTTCTGTCATTATTTCGATGTTGTTCCTGCAAAAATAGCTCCCAACACATGGAGAATAGTTAATGGGGTGTTTAGGTTAAATCAAACTCACGGAACCCGTATAGGAATTCCTGAGATTATATATTGTTATAGATGGGCTGTTCCAGATAATATTTTTTATTTAAAAACTAGATTTTTGAATAGAGCTTTAGTAGTCAACCTCCCTGATGCCAATAGGGATTATTTTGAACATGGGGTAGTTATAAAAAACTGGCAACATGCCCCTTTGATCGGAGATGAAGTATATCAAGGTCCCAGATGCCCTCCATATGGCAATGGGATAGGTTATTTTCATTTTATTTTATTTCTAAATTTATGATTTCATTATGTTTGATAAAATGTGTGACTGACACTTCACTATGTATTTGTTTGCAGTTGACAGCAAAAGAAAAATTCCAAAAGAATCAGAAGTTAATATTAAGCATTTGAAACTTATATGGAATTTGCATCAGAAAGTTGCAGACGAGCACATCAGGTCTGCTTCATATTTGTTGCAGTACAGGAGCTATACATCATCCTTTACTGCTCGTCCTGTGGTCAGCACTAGTGATCCAGTGTCAGTTCCTGAGGACTCTTCTTCAGAATCTCACATTCCTCTAAGTCAGAAAATGGGCAAAAGAAGAGTTCCTGATCTCTTTAAGGAGACTACCTCTGCTGGAGATGGGAAAAGAAACAAGACTGATGTCCCAAAGGGGACAAAGAAAGTAGATGCCGCCCCTTCTGTTGCTCCTCAGAAGGCTACCGAGAAGCCCCCAGTGGCTCTGAGCAAGAAAGATGCACCTGTGGAAGTGGTCACCATCTCCCCAACCAAAAGCTCTTCTTTGGTGGAGACTGTTGAAATGCCACCGAGGAGACTGAAGAAATCCTCCTCGGTCAATTTGGCTGAAACCATTCCCCAGCTGCAAGTTAGTGGAGCTGATTTCCCAACTATTATTCCTCCGAGCTCTGCGATGAGCTCGGTAAAGACTTGGATTATTCCTGAGGTCCAAGGAATTGAGGAGAATATGTCTAGGGATATGCTTACATCCCTGGCTACTCGTCACATTGCTTCAGTAAGTTTCTCTTATTCTGAATTTTCTTTCTTTCCATCAATACATGTATCTCTGTGATGACTTATCATTATCTTCTTTTTCAGCTGGTGAGTTGTTTTAACACCATTGTGAAGAAAGATGAAGCAATCAAGGCTTCTAGCTCCTCGTCTGGAGTGGAGGATGCTTTGTTGAGGTTAACCAAATCTTTGAAGGATTCCCGTCAAAAGTATGACGAGGATAAGGCTGAATGGGAGAAGAAGTTGGCTGCAGTTGAGGCAGAAAAGGTGCAGTTGGAAAATAAAGTGAAAGATTTGGAGGGAGAGAAAAAGAAATATAATGAGAAGCTCAAGAGCTTTGGGGAGCTTGAAAACAAGATGAAAATGGCAGAAGAAGAACTATCCCTTCGGCGAGAAGTGAACCGCCAGAAGGAAGAGGTGGAAGCTAAGTTGAAGGCCACCGAGGGTCTTCTATCCGAGAAGCTCTCCTCGGAGAAAATGAAAAGAAAAGTGGTGGTGAAAAAATCTTTTCGTACTGGTTGGGACAAAGGATGGGACAGGGGAGTAGCAGCAATGATGACTCAGGTGAAGTATAGGAGTTTGAAATACTTCCGAGATGGTTGGGTGGCTGCCCTGCAAGAATTGAAGTTTAATGAGGACTCAGAATTGTTTCAACAGCATCTCCCTGGTCCTCCCCGAGCTATTGAAGATGAAGAAGAGGACGAAGCTGCCTCTGAAGAATCTTTAATGGTAGTGGGTGATCCAATCCTTTCTCAACCTGCCGACGAGGGGCTTTCATCTCTGCCTGCTCCTCCTGAACAAGTTTCAGCCCTAGCCGACCAACTCATTGTTTCCACCGAGCAACCGAGCTCCTCATCCCAGCCTCCCGAGAAAGTCTTGGGAGATAAGGAAAAGGTGTGAAGTTGTTCGGTATTTATTTTTCTTTTGTCACTTGTACTCTGTACTCTGAACACTGCACTCCTTTCTATGATGTAATAAAAAATCACCTTTTCTATCCCTCTATGTTGTTGATGTTCTGTCTGCTTTTTTATTAACTCTTGCCTTCTCTTCTTTTTGATGATTACTTTTTCTTTCTCTGCTAGTTTCTGGCCAGGATGGATATGCTATCTGCTAATGATACAAAGCTGATGCAGCAATGTCATGAATATTATAAGGCTGGTCACACAGACCTGGGCTTACTTGATCGAGCTGTGGCCAATAATATGGCTTATTACGAAATGATTGAAGACTTGCAAGGTACTCTCGATGAACTTCAGCAGCAGTATAAAGAGTCTTCAGCTCTTTTGCATGAAGGGTATGAGAAGAAACTCAAACAACTTGGTGAAAAAGGCTACGACAAGATGCTTGCTGGCTATGAAGTGAGAGAGAAAACATTAAAAGCAGATGTCGAAGGGCACAAGCAAATCGCTGAGCTATTGGAACAAGAAAATAACAATCTGTAAAAAGAACTAGCTCAGCTGAGGTCTGCTGCTTCATCTTCCACTTCCTTGGTACCGGTCACCGATGAAGGATTCTCATTTTTAGAAGTGGAAAATGCCAAGTTACGAGAAGAGTTAGAGGCTTTGAGAAGAGCTGGGCCTTCTACTGCTACTCGGGGATGAGGAAGAGGTTCTCGTGGATGAGGAAAAGTTACTCAGAATGTTGTCGAGGAACCAAGTTCGCGACCTGCTCGGGGAGGATTAAGAGTTCTTCGTCGTACTGTTGAAGAAGATCGTACTCAATCAGCGTTGGAAAACCAAGCATTCAAATTGATGGTAAAAAATCAAGCTTTATCTGACATGTCAAAGAAAATTAGAGAACTGGAACAACAACTCTCTTCAAAGAAATCAGTGTTGGAGACTAATGAACTTTTCATCCAGAGTCTTCACGAGAAGCTTGAAAGGTTAACATTTCAATTTCACAAACAGCCCAGGGAGTTCTGGATGGTCGGATACAACGAAGCACTATTCCATTTAGATGATCGTATCAAGAATGCCAATAATGAGGGCTACAAGCAAGGTTGGTTGAATGCCTTGGGCGTGCTGAAGCTCGAACAAGGACATTACCTGTGGGACTATTATGATCCTGGGGTACTTGACTTGCCCGTGCCACCGTATAGTTTAGATATGGAATGGATCCCAGCTCGTGCCATTCCTCGGAGCTTAATTACAAAATACCTCGGTGACTACAATCTTCATTCTCAGATCGAGGTATCTCGTCCCGAGCATCTACTGGACACACCTTCAATATTGAACGTCAGAATGCTTCGAGATATTAACTTCATTAATTCTCCCCTTTGCCTGGAAGATCCTCCCGCTGGCGAGGAACCTATTTCAAAAATAGAAGGGAAAAGACCAGTAGAATAGGAAATTTTGATGTAATAATTAGTACACAATTTAATATCAATGTAATAAATTTGTGTAATTCATTTTGAATTTAACGAAAGAGTTTCATTTTTGTTTGCAAATTTGTATTGCTATTGTCTTGTATTCGTCAAACACTTTATATTTGTGCTTGCATAACAATATCGTGTGGTTCATCGACCAAAAAAGTTACAAGTATTAGTAATGTTGCTCGATCACTTAATAATAAAGTAATGAGTATAAAAAAATTTATCCCCGACCAGCCATACTTGGTACAATTTGGAATATTTGTTCCTTGGGGAACTTTTGTATTTTCTGTAATAATCTTACCTCCCGTAGCCAAACACGTTGGCATTTTTAAGAATGTTGTTCTCGCCCTTTTACCAACCGGAGTTGGTCTGAGTTCGAACTATCATGTCCACTTGCCCTTTTACCAATATTGGTCTGAGCCAGTGTCAGCCTCCTAACCAAAGGAGTATGGTTTCCTAACCAACCGGAGCTGGTATTTTTAGGAATGTCATGTTCTCACCCTTTTACCAACCGGAGTTGATCTGAGTTCGAACTATCATGTCCACTCGCCCTTTTACCAACCGGAGTTGGTCTGATCTAGTGTACGCCTCCTAACCAAAGGAGTATGGTTTGTTCTCGCCCTTTTACCAACCGGAGTTGGTCTGAGCTTGAACTATCGTGTTCTCGCCCTTTTACCAACCGGAGTTGGTCTGAGCTTGAACTATCGTGTTCTTTTTACTGCCGCCGAGCAGCGTAGTGTTACACACTAGTATTCCCCGAAAAACATTCAATAAAAAGAGAGAAGATGGCGAAATATCGTCGTTTTATTCATATTGATGGAACTGCTTTACATTTTACATCACTGATAATACTTGCGTAGGTGTTCAGCATTCCATGCATTCTTAAATTCCTCTCCTTCTAGAGTTGCTATTCGGTAAGTTCCTGGTCGAACTACTTCTGTAACTCGGTAAGGTCCATGCTAGTTTACTTCAAACTTATTGTGCTTCTGAATGACCTTCTTTAGCACGTAATCTCCTTCTTTTAAGTCGCATTTTTTCACCCTCTTGTTATAGAACGGAGCTGTCCGTTGTTGGTAAGCAGCATTCCTAACGGCTGCCTCTTCTCTAACCTCCTCGAGCATGACATAATCTAATCTCCTCATTAAGTCACTGACTGAGGAATTGAAATTCAGCACTCTATGTGTTAGAAGACCCAACTCGACAGGTATTACGGCCTCACTTCCAAATGCCAGCATATATGGTGATTCTCCAGTTGCTGCTCGGGGGGTTGTTTGATATGCCCACAATACTGACTGTAGCTCATTAATCCAATTAGCTTTAGACTCATTTAGCCTCTTCTTCAAACCATTTAGTAATGTTCTATTCGTCACTTCAGTCTGTCCATTGCTTTGAGGATGGCCTGGTGCTGAATGAACCTTCAAAATGTTTGACTGATGACAATAGGCGGCAAACTCCTCATTATCAAATTATGTTCCATGGTCTGTGATGAAGGCATGAGGGTGACCATATCGGCAGATGATGTTCTTCCAAACAAATTGGTACACCTTCTCGTATGTCATATCAATCAGAGGCTCAGCTTCTACCCACTTAGTAAAATAATCCACTGCGATAACGAGGTACTTGAATCTTCCTCGGATCGTTGGCAGTGGTCCAACCAAATCAATTCCCCACATGGAAAATGGACAAGGGGAATTTATGGGTGACAAAAATGCTTGTGGAGTTCGTCTGATGGAGGAAAAACGTTGGCATTTATCACATCTCTTAGCATAGGCTATACAATCAGCCCTCATTATTGGCCAGTAGTATCCCTGCGTCATCACCCTTTGCAAAAGTGTTCGACCTGCTACATAGGCTCCACAGGACCCTTCATTGATCTCTTCAATCAATTCTTTCACCTCGGAGGGATGTACACATCTTTGCAAACCTGCCATAATTCCTCGTCTATACAAAACACCATTAGTTAGTACATACCGAGCAGCTTTAAACTTCAATTTCTTGGCAGAGAGCTTATCCTCCGGTAATTCTCCCTCCTCAATATATGCCCTGATGGGATCCATCCACGATGGTCCTAAATCAAGGGTAATAATATTCATCGTCAGGTCTTCATCTATGCTCCTACTTTCTAATACTTCAATTGGTATCATTTTTCGCAGCTCGGTACGAGTAGCTGATGCTAGTCGAGCCAGTGCGTCTGCTCGTGCATTCTCCAGTCTTGGTATTCTGATCAACTGAATGCATCAAATTCTGCCAATAACTCCATCACCTTTGCATGATACTTGACCACTAATTCTCCTTTAACTGCATATATTCATATCATCTGATTCACAATTAATTGAGAATAACTGAATACCATCACTTGTTGCGCTTCCATAATCTTTGCTAAATTAAGACCTGCTATCATGGCCTCATACTCAGCCTCATTATTGGAGGTTTTGAATTGGAATCACAGGGCATATTCCATGTCAATCTCGTCTGGGGTGTTCAAAACAATTCCTGCTCCACAACCTGTTGTGAAAGATGACCCATCTACATATAATCTCCATATAGGTAACTCATTTTCAAATTTCTTATCTAACAGAGTTCCTCGATGAAATATTTGCTATTTCCTTTCATCCTCCCCTGGTATTTCTCGCTCTTCGTCGACCATCTCTTCTCGCCCTTTTACCAATCGGAGTTGGTCTGATCTTGAATTTGATGATCCTTCTACATCCACAAGCCCTTTTACCAACCGGAGTTGGTCTGAGCTTGTGTTTGTTGATCCTGTAACATCCACAGGTTGATCAACGAGCAACTTTTGTTCCTCGAGGGTATCAGGATATGTAAACTCTGCGATAAAATCTGCTACAGCCTGCCCTTTCAATGATGATCTGGGTTCATACACAATATCATATTCACCGAGCTCTATTGCCCAGTACATCAGTCTCCCTGATTTTTCTAGCTTATGAAGGGCTTGTCTCAATGGCATGTCGGTATACACGACGATGGTATGGGCCTGGAAATATGGCCTCATTCTTCTACTTGCCTCAATTAATGCCAATGCCAATTTTTTTCAGCTTTGGGTACCTGATCTCTGCACCTCGGAAAGCCTTACTTGTGTAACAAATTGGCTTCTGGACTCCATTCTCCATTCTGATCAATGCCGAGCTGACTGCATTCTCTGACACTGCCAGGTATAAGTATAAATTTTCTCCCATTACTGGCCTGGACAACAGTGGAGGTGCTCCCAAATATTTCTTCAAGTCTTGAAAGGCTTTTTCATATTCATCATTCCACTCGAAAGTTTTTCGAAGTGTTTTGAAGAATGGGAGGCATCTATCAGTTGCTCGGGATACAAATCTGTTGAGCGCTGTAACTCATAATGTAAGACTCTGCACCTCTTTCTTCGTCGTTGGAGATCGCAACCCTAAAAGAGCTTTGATCTTTTCTAGATTCGCCTCAATGCCTCGCTGGTTGACAATGTACTCGAGGAACATTCCTTCTCGTACTCCAAATGTGCACTTCTTCGGGTTGAGATTCATTTGGTATTTATCCAGTTGATCAAAGGTCTCACCTAAGTTAACTAGATTATCAGCAACTTTCTTGCTCTTTGTCAAAATATCATCGACATAGACTTCCATATTACAACTGATTTGTTCGGCAAAACCCTTGTTCATCAGCCGCTGGTATGTCGCTCCTGCATTTTTCAAACCAAAAGGCATAACATTATAACAATAAGTTCCCCTAGGGGTGATAAAAGAAGTACTTTCCCTGTCTTTAGGTTTCATTTTGATCTGGTTGTAACCAGAGTAAGCATCCATGAAGCTGAGCAGCTCGTGTCCCGAGGTAGCATCCACTAGTTGATCAATTATGGGCAATGGAAAGTGATCCTTTGGGCATGCCTTGTTGAGATCGGTGAAATCGACACACATTCTCCATTTATTGTTTTTCTTCTTTACCATCACCACATTTGCTAACCAGTCTGGATATTTCACATCTTCAATGAATTGGGCTTTCTGGAGCTTCTCGACCTCCTCTTGTATAGCTTGATTCTTCTCAGGACTAAATACTCTTCTTCTCTGCTTTACGGGCTTGATCTCCTTATTCGCATTGAGCTCATGACATAAGAAGTTTGGATCTATTCCTGGCATGTCTTCATGACTCCATGCAAAAGTTTTCTTTCTGTTTCTCAAGAAAGTTATCAACTCCTGTTTTATTGAAGCATCCAATGTCGAACCTATCTGGGCTATTCGTTCAGGGTGTTCGTCGTCCAGAATAACATTTTCTGTAGATTCCACCACCTGTCCTTTTATAAGTTGGGATTCATCTCTGGGATCCAGTGTTTCAATTTCTGTACCTTCATCCACCTGGTAGGTAGTAGTCTTTTTCCGTGACTCTTCAATCTCCTCTTGCCCGGAAGATGAATAATAGCATTCCCGAGCTAATTTTTTATCACCTTTCACAACTCCTACTCCGAAATTTGTTGGGAATTTTAAGCACTGATGTACTGTAGATGGAACTACTTCGAACTTCTACAAACCAACTCTTCCCATGATGATGTTGTAAGATGATTGCACATTCTTATCCATCACAAAGAAGCGTATTCTTTCTGTTCGATAAGCAGGACAAGTTCCAATGAATATATCCAACTTGATCGTCCCAAGTGGAAAAACTTTCTCGCCAGCAAAACCCAGGAGAGGTCTATGATAAGGCTCCAATTGAGATAATTTTAAATTTAAACTGTCAAAGCATGAGTAGAACATGATGTCTTCCGAACTACCATTATCTACCAGAACCCTTGAAATCACTACTTCTTTCATCCTTATTTTGATCACCAAAGGGTCATCGTGAGGGTAAAGATCACCTGCAAGGTCATTTTTTGAAAAACCAATGACCAGCTTCTCTTTGTTTATCTTCCTCGGGCGATCCTCCTCAGCCAAATTTATCCATTGAATGTATGAGCAAGCCTGAGCCTCACCGAGGTAAGCTTTTCTTTCTGCAGTAAGATCTCCTCCTCCTGTATCTCCGCCTGTAATGACATTACAATCAAATGACCCAAAGCGTATTGAAAATACCTCTCGTTCTGGCTGCCTTGGTTTCTTGGGAAGATCGGGGTCATCATCTGGATCATCTTCATGGTTTCTCTTCTTTTTCTCCTCTGCTCGACGAGGAGATCTAGACCTTTCTCTAGTTCGGTTATTATTTCTTCTTTCACCTCCCCGGTCAACATACTTTGCTAGCTTCCCTCTTCGGATGAGTGTTTCAATCTCGTTTTGAAGAGCTATGCAATTTTTGGTCATATGGCCATGATCCTTATGGAACTCGTAATATTTCTCCCTATTCCTCGTGTCAGGGTCTGACGTCAGTTTCTTTGGCCACTTTACTTCCTCGTTATTCTTGATTTCTTCCAAGACATGATTAATACCCATTTTCAAAGGAGTATAATTATCGAATTTCTTTAGGACTTCCCATGACGACTTATTATTCTTGGAATGTTTGTTACCGCCATTACCCTTATGCTCTTTCATCTTAGATTTATCGTCTTCCACCTTGGTTTATTTATCCATATTCTTCTTCGCAGCCATAGCCTCCTCGGCATTCATGATTTTAGCCGTTTTTGCCATCAACTCTGACATTATTGTAGGTGGATCTTTGGCCAAAGTGTAATACAACTTGTTAGGCAACAACCCACTCATCAAGGCGGTGATTGCTGTCTTTTCTTCATAATCTATGACTTCCAGCTTCTCGTTATTGAAACGAGTTATGTAATCTCTAGTACTCTCACCAGATTTTTGTCTAACACTTAACAAGTGTGCTACTCGATTTACTGGCTTTGCTCCAAAATAGAAATTGCCGATGAACAACTAGGCCAATTGAAAGAAAGTTGAAATCTTACCCCGAGGAAGATTGTTGTACCATCTCTGGGAAGATCCAGTAAGAGTTCCTGAGAATGCTCTGCATCTCATCTCGTCGGGGACAGCATAGATGTCGGCAGCAGCTTGATATTGCTCTATGTGCAGAACAGGATCTGTCTTTCCATCATATTTGGGGGTCACCACAGGTGATTTAAATTTTGACGGTGTAGGAAAATCCACAATGGCCTATACAAAAGGTGTCCCTTGAACAAAAGTTCGTTGTAGGGGATTCTTCGCCTTAGCCATTTCTCCCAATCTATCCTCCAACCGCTGAATGGAACCTTTCCACGCATCATTTCCTTCCTCGGGCTTATTAGTTCGAGCAATTGATTGTTCTGAAGTGGCCTCCTGAGATCTTTCTTGATGAGAAACTGGTCGTGATTGTGCTGATCCTTCTCTTAGATCTGATGGTTGTCGAAAACTCCTCGACATGGTCTTAGGTGGACTCCTATTCCTCCTAGGGCCTAATCGACTGAAAGGAAACACCCTGCTCAGTCTTTCCAAGGTACTGGGTCTCTCCAGAGAGAGAGTGATACATTGATCAGTATCTATAGCCCGTATTGATGAAGTTTGCCCAGGTTGATAAGAGAAATCATCAGATTCCTCATTACGATACGCATCTGTACGCCTGGATTGTGAAGAAAGTAAATAGGTTTGCCTCTGACCACTTCGTTGTCCCGAATGTGCAAGTGCACCGCCATGAAGGGTTTGTATGAGTTGCCGCATTGTTTCTTGCATGGCGGTTTATCCTTGAGCCAGATTCATCATAATTCCGGCCAGATCTGGAGGTGCAGAGGGATTTAGAAGATTTTCAGCATTTCCAGCATTTCGATTGCTGGATTCCGGATTCTCTGCCATTGATGATGAATGATTTTTGGTGAAAAACGATAACAGCAGTCGTTTCCCACAGACGACGCCAATCTGTTGATGTAAAAAATTAGATTGCTTCTAATTATTTAATCACAGATAAATATAAATGAGACAGAATTTTAAAGTGGTTCAGCGTTATAAGAATGGCCTACGTCCACTGTTTTTGTTATTGCCAAGTGTTTTGGAGTTCTCGATATGTAATTCAATCAAGAAAATCCGTTCCTCCCTTAATGAGGGTGATACAATGTATTTATAGGCCTTAGGTTGTACATGTGAAAAGGGTAAACAATTAATGCCCTTTAAGAGTATACATTTGTATGATAAGCATTCAATGAATAGTTGAACAGTTGATTATCTGGCCATCAATGCTGTGGCCGAGATGCAGCTCGGACCGTCTTAGTTGCTCGTCGTTCAGGAGTTCGTCGGAGTGTTGGAGTTCCTCGGAGCGCTGGAGTTGGTCGTGGAAATAAACTTCCTCGTTGTTATTGTGCCACGTAGATCGACACGTGTCTTCTTATGATTCGTCTATATCAGCATACTCATTTTGGTATCAACAATGAGTTCAAAAGGATCTCATCTTATGCCACTTCTAAGGAAGCTTGGGATACACTGATCACTGCACATGAGGGTGACACTAGAGTTAAGGATGCTAAAACTCAAATGCTTGTTCAGCAGTATAACTCACTAATTATGTCTAATTTTGAAACTTTTGATGATTTCTACTTGAGATTAACTGACATTGTGACCAAACTGCATGCTAATGGGATAACTTATGACATGCATGAAATTGTATCTAAAATTCTAAGGTCATTACCACAAAAATTTGGTAATAAAACATATACTATTGAGGAAATGTGTGATCAAAATCTCACTCCTAAATTACTCAGTAGTAAACATCGAACTGTGGAATTGGAATTAGAATTTAAGAAACAAATGACCTAGTCCCATAGGAAACATACTAGTTCCAACTTGAGTTTTTCTTCTAAGTTGATGAAACCTAAGTTTACTATTCCCACTGATGATTCTGATGAGGAATGTGATATAGATAGTTTGGATAACCAAATTGCCTTGATGTCAAAACAATTTAAGAAAATTGTCAAATTTAGAAATAAATTGGCAAACAGATAAGGCAAGCCAAATTATCCAAGTCAGTCTAACTACAAACCTCATGAGAAAGGTCAAGACAAACATCACAAGGACACGAGACCCAACAAAGACTTCAAGAACATTGAGTGTTTTAGATGTGGAAAACTAGGACACATAGCACAAGACTTTAGAGTGAAACTAAACATTGTCAATAAACATACTAGGGCCAACATTTTCAAAACATGTGACGATTTAAGTGATTCTGAGAATGAGGAACCTGAATCTTCTGATTATTTTGATCATTGCATGTCTTTCTTTGCTAAGATAATATACAATGATGATATGCCTATGTATGATAATGATGATAGTAACTCTACACCTACTGTTGTGAATCATGCTACAACTGGTTTAGATACTTTACTTTTTGAGAATATTGTTAGTTCAACCACGGGGTGTGTGAGTCAAAGGGAATGCGATAATGACGATGTCCATGGATATGTTAGTTTAAGAGATGAATCCTTAGGGGTCACTTCACACTCTGTACTTAGTGACTCAAACACTGAAGACCTCCCAGACATTCACACACTTTATGCTAAAACTCTCAAGAAAAGCACTAGACTAGAAAAGATAGTGAAAGATCTCACTAAGAAATTAGAAGACCTAAGTCTGATGGTTAAACTTAACGATGAAGAGTATACTACCCAATGTCTAACTCATGAAAATAAATATAAATTTTTTTATCAAAAGTTGAAGAATTTGATCGAATAAAATGTAACTCTGGAGAAAAAATACAAAGGGACATTATCAGAATTGGAACAATCTAAAGAAAAGACAGCAACAGTTTTCAAAAAATTTGCTAAATTTGAAAATAACTCAAATTGTTTTGATGGATTTGTTGTTGATTCCAAAACCAATTCTGATGATCGAACTGGAATAGGAATTTTTCCCCAATTTTAAGACTCAAACCAAAACTTTTGAACCAATTAAGTTTGTGTTAGGAGGCAAAAGACCTATAAAAACTTGTCCAGACTTTCATTCTCTGAAAAATAAGTTTGATAAAAAACAATCTAAGTTTGATATTAGGGAAACAAGTAACTCTAAGTGTGAAAGTCCATCTAAGACTAAATATGTTTGCCCCCTATTAGGAAGAGTGATTCGGTCTTTCAAACTTTACTCCCTAGGAATAAGGTTCAACATCAAAATCTCATAAAGCCTATGTTTAGAGACTTTCCTAAGGAGATACCCTCTTCGAGCAATCTATATTTCTCATACTGTGACTTGTATGGTCACTCTTTTGATGGTTACTACTCTAGACATTTATAATACCCCTGTGTACCAAAACTTTAACCACTCTAGAAGGAGTCGTAACAATTATGTTCTGCCTAGACAACCAGATAAAAACTCTAACTATAGGAAAAGAAAGACCAAACCTAAAAGAAAATTTCCTAGAAGGATTCCTAAACACTTTCCTAAACCAAATGCTCATGTGTCTCATAAAATTCAAAATCATGCACAAAACATTTTTCAACAAAAATTGAATGCTCGCAAATTTTATCAAATGAGAGCAGATAAGCGCAAAATAAAAACAATAGCTATTTGGGTTAGAAAAGATGATCTATTACCCTAGATGAAGTGTAACATTGTGATTACTGCTTTAAAAGCTGAACACACATCTTCTGGTTGGTATTTAGATTCTAGATGTTCAAAACACATGACTGGTGATGATACAAAACTTTTAAACAAAACTAGCTTTGCTAGGGGAAAAGTTATTTTTGGTGATGGTGTATCATCTCAAATCGTTGGTAAAGGAACACCCCAAGAAGAAGGATTACCTTTTCTTGAAGATGTTCTTTTAGTAAAAAGTCTTAAGGCAAACCTACGTAGTATTTCGCAATTTTGTTACTCAAATCATACTGTCACCTTTTCAAAGAATAATTGTAAAATTTTAAATAAAAAAGGTGAGTGCATTATTACAGGACTCAGGACTTCGGACAATTGCTATATTGTTTAAAATAGTGTTGAGGTCTGTAACATTTCCAGAATGGATGACAATGAGATATGGCATAATCGTATGGGTCACATAAATTATGAAAATCTTAGTAGACTATCTTCTCAAGAAATAGTTAGAGGTATTCCTAAGATCAAATCTATTTTTAATATTGTCTATGGTTCATGTCAGGACGGTAAAATTGTTAAAGCTCTTCATAAGAAAGTCAAAGATATCCTAACCTCTAAACCTTTGGAGCTCGTCCATATGGACCTAATGGGTCCTTCTCAAACTGTTAGTCTTTGTGGACATAGTTACATTCTAGTTATGGTTGATGACTTCACCAGATTTACTTGGTTAGCTTTCTTAAAACAAAAGTCTGACACATTCCAAACCTTTTTGAAGATTTTACTTCGAATTTAAAATGAGAAATACTCTCAGGTAAATAGGATTCGTAGTGATAGAGGTGGAAAGTTCTTAGATACAGGTGTTGTAGAGTATTGTGACTACAATGGTTACAAAGATGAATTTAGTTCTCCTAAGACTCCTCAACAGAACGATATAGTTGAGAGAAAGAATTGTACCCTTCAAGAGATGGCACATGTTATGATTCATGCTAAGACTTTACATAAATATTTTTGGGTAGAAGCCATTCGTACTGCCTGTCACATTATTAATAGGGTCTATCTTAGAAATAATTCAAAACAAACTCCTTACGAACTTTGGTATGGGAAGAAACCCAATCTTAAGTACCTTAGAACCTTTGGTTGTACATGTTATGTCTGCAAGGACAGAGAACACTTATCCAAATTTGAGACTCGAGGAGATAAAGCCATCTTTCTAGGATATTCACTTAATAGTAGAGCTTACCGTGTTTATAACCTTCGCACTAAGACCATAATGGAATCCATAAATGTAATTGTAAGTGACACTACTATAGAAAGTAAGACTGGAGAACCAACTATTGTGGTAGAGTCTGAAAATATTTTAAAAAATGACTCACTAGAAATAGATGATTCTTTACTAATTGAGACACCTGAAGTACCTAATTGGGTTTCTAAAGACCATCCCATAGACAACGTTGTTGGTAATCCCAGTGAACCTATGCATACAAGATCTCAATTAAGAAACTATGCTCATTATGCATGTTTTGTTTCCCTTGTGGAACCAAAGAATGTTAATGATGCATTGAATGATCCTCATTGGATTTCTGTAATGCAGGATGAACTTCTTCAATTTGTTATTGATGATGATTGGTATCTTGTACCTAAGCCTGATCACAAAAAGGTTATTGGCACATGTTGGATATTTAAAAATAAATCTGATGAAAGTGGGATAGTCATTATAAACAAAGACAAATTAGTTGCTCAAGGATACTCTAAAATAGAGGGAATATATTTTAAAGAGAATTTTGCTCCCGTTACTCGATTAGAATCTGTCCGTCTTCTCTTTGACATAGCTCGCTACTTGCACTTTACACTTTACCAAATGGATGTCAAATCTGCATTCCTTAATGGAATATTGACTGAGGAGACCTATGTAGAACAATCAAAAGGGTTTAATGACCCTAAATATCCAAATTATTTCTTTCGTCTTAAAAAGGCTTTGTATGGCCTAAAACAAGTGCCAAGAGCCTGGTATGAGCGCCTTTCTAACTTTCTCTTAGACAAAGGTTTTAAGAGAGGTGGAAAGGATCAAACCCTTTTTGTCAAACATTTTGACAAAAATATCATTATAGCTCAAGTGTACGTAGACGATATCATCTTTGGATCAACTTCCCCTTCAGAAATTAAATTCTTTTCTGAAATTATGCATAAAGAATTTCAAATGTCTCTCATGGGGGAGTTGCAATTTTTCTTAGGTCTTCAAGTCAAAAAAAAATTCAGAAGGATTATTTGTCTCGCAATCAAAATACACATTAGAGATTATTAAAAAATTTGGTCTTGAAAGTGAAAAAGATGCTAAAACTCCCATGAGTACTACTGTAAAACTATCTAAGGATGAAACAGGAAAATTCGTAGATCCCACCCTTTATCGTAGTATAATTGGAACCTTACTATATCTTACTGCCTCGCATCCTGATATTATGTATGTTGTTTGCGTTTGTGCTCGTTACCAGAACAATCCTAAAGAGAGTCATTTAACTTGTGTTAAAAGAATTATCAAGTACATTAAAGGCACTCTAAATTTAGGACTTTAGTACACAAATGGTACTCCTAGCACTATAATAGGATACACCGATGTTGATTGGGTAAGGTGTACTGACGATAGTAAGAGCACATCAGGCACATGTTATTATATTGGTAATAATTTGGTAGGTTGGAGTAGTAAGAAACAAAACTTCACTTCATTATCAACTGTTGAATCTGAATACATAGCTGCTGGACGTTGTTGTGCTCAACTTCTTTGGCTTAAGCAAATGCTAAGTGGTTATGGCATTCAAGAAAAACAATTGCATCTCTATTGTGATAATCAAAGTGCGATCAATATCTCTAAAAATCATGTTCAACACTCGCGAACAAAACACATTAAAATAGGACATCACTTTATTTGCGAATTAGTTGAAACTAAGGAATTAGAAATCAATTATCTTCCTACTGATTTGTAACTCGCAGATATGTTTATCAAACCTTTGGATTATAATAGGTTTATTACCTTGCGTAAATCAATTGGAATGGTGTGTGCTGAATAATTTCTTGGATTTACATAATTTGTTCCCTTTGTCCATTTGAGACAAAATGGGGGTGAAATTTGAGTCTTATGCATTCAATTTTTTCACATATTTCTAATAAGCTTGATCTTAAAAATCATTTGTAGGATTCTGTATAGTTATTCCCAATAGGGTATTGATTTGTAATTAGTTGAGTTATGTACTTTTCTTTTCTAGGAAATGGGTAGATAGAACTTTTGTTTAGGAATACGTTTTTTCCTCATTTATTTATTGCCCTACGAGTCCTAGATGACTCAAAGGAGATTTTGTCTCATATTTCCAAAGGGGGATATTGAAGCACCATATAATCTTGACTCACTTGAGTCTATATTGTATAAGTGCTCATCTAGTTTGAAAATAGTGATAAAATTGTGTCCTTTCCTAGAATCCAAAAAGCCTCAGAAATTGTCTAAAATTCATTCATCTTGTTTGTCTAATCAAAGGTATATGTACCAACACTCACACACATTAGGATTATATTCATATCTTGTATATTGCATATTGTGTGTTGTGTGTGTTAATTTCCCTAAAATTGATTTTTAATATTTTTTGGGAACTTTAAATGATTTTTAAAACACTTATTATCTTAATTAAAATTGGATTTATATAATATTTGGATCATTATGTAATTCTAGATTGTTGGTTTTATTGGTTGAAAGTTCACTTGGGTAGAAATCGAAAGCGCTGGAGACTACAAGGTGTCTTGGTAATTATTTTCAAAACACGCGTTTCAGCTTTAATCCTAGCCCTACACCTGTCGGTTATATATCGGTTTGATTTGTGTTTCTTCCAAGAGACAACCCTTGGGATCAATCTCAACCATTCGATCGTGTTAATCAACGATCTGCATGCGTTCTAATTCAATCCTGGTCAATCCCACTGTAACACCCCGTATTTTTGTATATTTAATATTTAATTAATTCGGGAATTTTAAATTACTTGTGTGTTGTAATTTTAATTGAATTAATTATGGCCATATATATATATTTAAATATTAATCGGGGAGTGAATGGTTAATGTTTAGGGAAATTTATTTACTAAGTGAATAGTAATAATTTAATTACGTCATTTCGAGTATTAATGACAAGGTATACACTTATCCCAGCAGGGAGTCGGTATAGACTAAATTGGGTGTGAGATAAGGATTTTTATAAATTAATTCGGACGCAAATTCTGAGTGCGCGGTTGAGTCCGGATGGGTCGAGATAGTCAGAAAAGAGTACCCGGGGTAGTAATTGGATCTCGGCGTAATTTTGGGCATAGCCGGGCCCACACGGGGTGAGTTGGGCCACTTTAATTAAGCCCATTAGGCTAAAAACGGGATGGAGGGTTTTTAACCTAAGTGAGGGATTAGGAAATCAGCAGCCAACACAACTCTAAAACTAGGGTTTGAGAGGGGATTTGGGGGAAAGCAAATCAAGAACAAATTGGAGGTTTTTGGAGCCAAATTGAGGGACGACAACAACGGATCAGACACTACAAACACTTTGAGGCAAGTGGTTAACTGTTTTGATTCTTAAAGCATGATAATCAATTCATATCATAGTGATGTGTAAACCAAAATTCGTTTTTGGGTGTAAATGGGTACAAAATGGGGTTTTTGTTTTTGAAACACTTAAATGAGATTCAAAGTAAAATTTAGATGGGTGATTAATGTCTGAATATGTATATATGATTTGAACGAGAAATCCAGAATATAAAAGAGTGGAAATCGAATCTGGAAATTGGGATTTAAAACAGATAATTGAATTTTATGGAGAAAGACCCATTTCGAAAATTATGAGATAAGTAGAGAAGTTGATTATCTTAATGGTCTCTATGATGAATAGGATTTGGATTAACCATGTGTAGATGATGGGATGATGTAATTAGAGGTTTAAATTATGGTTTAAAAACCTTGAAGTTCGTTAATGGTGGAAAACAGTGGGGAAGAAGAGCTGTAACAAAGGGGTCGATCGATCGATCGGGGGCATCGATCGATCGATGATGGGAAATTCTGGCCAGTTCGGCCTGTGTGTGATATAAGGAGAAAATTAATTATAAATTAATTTCCATACTATAAATTGTGATAATTAATCTTGAAACACCTATTCCTAGTAATTATGGGAAATAGTAATTGGGACTAGGATGAATTTTTGCGGGACATTTAATGGATAAATTTGAGAGACTTTATTCCAAAATAGTGAGGTACGGATCAAGTGAGTGAATCCGGGTATATTGGTAAAGCGAGCCAAGGTAGTGAATTAAGTTTGGAGATAAACTAAGTAATTTAGAGTCGGGATATAGACTCGGGAAATATTTAATTTCGGACCAAGTGAATCGAGTCCGGGTATGTTATTTATTATAGGCAAATATAATTGGGAAAATTATAGAAATAAAGGTGTGACACATTGTAGGCGAAAATGTGGGTATTATATTATGAGATGTAAATTGGACCAAGTGAGCGAGTCCGGGTATGTTGGTTAAGTGACATCAAGGTATTAAATTAATTATTGAGAGAAAGTAATTAGTTTGGAGTCGGAACATTGACTCGGGAAATGTTGAGGTACGGGCCAAGTGAGAGAGTCCGGGGATAATGGTTGGGTGACACCAAGTTATTAAATTAATAAATGCATTAATTAATTTAGTTAGAGTCGGATTGTAGACTCGGGTAATATTAAATTAATAAGAGTGATAATTAATTTAATAAGAGTCGGATTGTAGACTCGGGTAGTATTAAATTAATAAGTGTATTAATTAATTTAATTAGAGTCGGTTTGTAGACTCGAGTAGGATTAAATTAACAAGGGCGTTAATTAATTTAGTTAAAGTCGGTTTATAGACTCGGTTATGATTAAATTAATGGGTGGGATAATTAGTTTAATCTGAATCGGATTGTAGACTCGTGAAGGGTACTTATTAATTAATGTCATAATTAATTATATTAGAGTCGGACCATAGACTCGGGAAGAGGATAAGTTATTAAGTGAGAAAATTAATTACATTGAGTCGGGCCACAGATTCAGGAAATTACAGGCAGTGTATAGGATGTTGACTGCATGGTAAAGCCGGGGTTATTAATATATATATATATATATATATATATATATATATATATATATATATATATATATATATATCCGCGTATGTATTGTGTGTGACATTAAATTACAGGCAATGTACGAGAATTACAGGCAGTGTACGGGATTTTGATTACACGGTAAAACCGGGGTTCATAATATATATATACGGGTAGTGATAGTATATATATATGTGTATATATTGTGTGTGATAGTAAATATTAGTGACTAGATATTTATTCAATTTAAATACTCTAATGCTATCAAGGGAGGTTGCGCTATGTGGGTCAATCCCCTAGCTTGAGGAGTAGGGCGAGTATATCCCAAGTCATAGCATCCGGTACATGGGTGAGGAGATTATCTCACTTTCAGGGAAGGAATATGACCGCCTCCACTTCGTTTATATTTTGGTCCAAGTTGGTGAGCGATTCAAACTTGGGGAAACTAGGTTTTGTGAGCACACCGAGTGAGATAGCATTCTAGAGGGAATAATCCGGTGAGGGTAAACTCGGAAGGATGGATACACGTATGATATATGTGTGGATGTTAGTAAAGGTACGTATAATATGGTAGTAAATATTATAAGTAGGTGATAATACAGTGTGTAATGTATTTACTTTATATAACTCGGCTTACAGTTATATGCAGTTAATTAATGGAAAATTAATTAAGTTAATCATTTGTGGGAATAATACAGTGTGTGGTGTATGTACTTTATATAACTTGTGACACGGTTATATGCTGCTATTTAAGAGGAATTAATTAAGTTAATTGTTAAATAACTTATAATTCAAGAATCATTATACTCGGGTTAGAGTAGTATGGCAAGGGAAGGTTATACTAGGACTAGTTGGACGGGGTAGTACAACTAGGTGGGGTTAAGGTAACCGGTAGGTGTGCACAATAGTGGAGGGGTGAGAATGTCCTCAAGGGAGTGCGACACTAACTTA
The DNA here is from genome assembly GCA_949130495.1 of Sambucus nigra. Classification (NCBI taxonomy): domain Eukaryota; kingdom Viridiplantae; phylum Streptophyta; class Magnoliopsida; order Dipsacales; family Adoxaceae; genus Sambucus; species Sambucus nigra. The sequence continues at coordinate 299,272,352 of OX422212.1, read as the reverse complement.
AATATGATGCGCATTCATGCATTTTAAATTACTGCGGTTAATTCACTTGCTAAATATTTTCAAAATGTTTTGGGTTCTAACCCTTGCTATAAAAATATTTCCAAAACCTTTTAGGTGTCCAGCCACAGGGACGCCAGGATTGATATTCTATTCCAGGGACACGGAGCTGCGGCATATGTGGATGCTAGCAGGAGTTTGATTAGATGCATCATTCGTTCATTCCTAGAGTAGGAATCTTGTATCAGTCTCAGTTTTATTTAGTTGTAGCCCAGACTTCTCGGTACAGTTTTCAGGTATAATTCATTCAGGTGTTGAATATTTGTATTGGATTATTTATTGGGTGGCCGGTGATTTATTCGGCAAGTTGTGTAATTATTATTCTATTTACTTTCATTCAGTTGTGTGAATGGTTTATATTTTAATTTCGCATGTATTGTTTTGTTTAATTAAAAAGTTAAAATTGGCACCAGTTTTTGGAATACTAGGTGGTTAGTAAGTTTTAAAAAGTTTTCGACAGTGATGCTAAGGATGATCCAACTGGGATTCCTGTTTTAATTTGGTATAGGACTGATCACCCGATATTTTATTGGGTGGGGTGTCACACCCTCTTAAACCAATCAGAAGGGTTTTAACTACCACTTATCTCTAACCCTTGGATCAAAGTTAAACTTCCTAGACCAAATCGTAGCCCTTGATTTTGATCCATCTTCTCGTTCCTTCTTAGACCTCTATATAAGGAGGCTAACCCTCAGCCAGAAGAGACTTTTTCCACTTCGTCTATTTGAGTGAGTAGAGAGAGAAGAGAGAAACCAGAGAGAGAGAGAGAGAGAGGGAGAAGCCCTAACCCTAAAACGTGCTAACATCTTTCAAACCCTAACCTCTTTCAAAACCAGTATATTCCAAACACAACCTTGAGTGTTTTAGAGTTTTAAGTGTTGGTTTGTTAGTTGTTCGATGTTGTAACCTCTTCGTTCTCAGATCTTGTTTCCAACTTAAACATTTGATTAGATCAGTGTTTCTACTTTTATAGAATTCTTAGATCTAGTCGTTGCATGTTATATTACACATAGATCTGCATCTATAGTTTCTCATCTTGAGAAAACTTTTCTTGATTTGTTTTTGTAAATGTTTTCAACTTCAAAATCAACAAAAACATTTTCTATTTCTAGTTCTTTTGAAACAAAACCTTTGACCTAGTTGGAATCGCACTTGGTGATTTTTAATCTCAAAAATATATTTTCAAAACCTAAGATTGATTAAGATCTTGAAACGTCTTCCGAGCAAGATAGTCGTGGATTCTGGGTTAATATTAAAGGTCAAATAAGGTTTAAAGTTTCCTAAGAAGAGAGAAACTGAAAATCACAGCATATAGATCTTATATGTAATTTGATAGGATTATTTGTATAAATCAGCGTGAGTGTGTGGATGCATGTGTTAGAATCACCTTCACAAACACTAGCACCCTACAACACTAAAAATGTTGGTAATAAGATCTTGAAACAAGAGTCGACATAAAGAACTGGAACAAATTGGATGTTAGCAAACTGGAGAACAACATCAACAAACAGAACTGCAAAAAGTTAGAAGGACGCCAGTGGGTACATTCCTAAACTTGTATAGGTCTGATTTGTGTGCATGTGTGTTATATAGTTTGTAACTGTTATCATTTGTTTTAGTGGAATTTTTAGTTTACTCCGTAGAGGGAGTCATGGATGTTTCCTCAGTTGGGTGAGGTTTTACCACATTAAAAATATCTTGTTATTAATCTTTCTACATATTCCTATCACTTTTTGTTTAGTGTGTTGAATTAAAAATGATTTTAGTTTTGTTTTTCAAAACTTGTTAATAAATCTTGAACAGATCTCGTGCATAATTGTTAAACACATCTTGTGATTAAACTGATTTGATTTCTAGAAAAGAGTTTCTTCAAAAAACAGTTCAGAGTTACTTAAATAGTTTAATCTTGTATTAAATAACTTTAGTAACAGTTTTTCAACTAGTCCTAATAAGCAACTATTTAACCACTAATATGCTCACCTGTACCTCCCATATGATATGCTATCGTAAAACCATAATCAATATTAGCCGAATATGATATTTGAACTATTAATTAAGTTTCTCTTACTTAAGTTACCTTAGATATACACTATACTTTATATACATTATCTATATCTTCTACTACCACACAAGAGTAGAACTGTGTGTGCGTGTGTATATATATATATATATATATATATATATATATATATATATATATATACCGCATCCCTGGAATGAGAACTGCGATGTATGGATACTTTTCTATCAAGTCCATGTACCCGTAACACCCCGTATTTTTTAGTATTTAAAATTTAATCAATTCGATTATTTTAAATTACATGTGTGACGTAATTTAGTTGAATTAAATATCATGTACTATTAAAATATTAATCGGGAGAGATAAAAATTAATATTTATGGAATCAAATTACTAAGTGAGTAGTAAATAATTATTTTAGGTCATGGCGAGTTATATCGACGTGATTGTGTTATACCTCAATCGAAAGTCGAGTGTAGATTATATGACGTTAAGACAAGAAATTTATGTAAAGTGACTTGGATGGAAATTTTGAGGTCACGGTTAGTTTCGAATGGGTCAAGATAGTCAGAATAGTGTACTCACGGGTAGTAATTGGGTCTGGGGCCTTTTGAGACACAACCGGGCCCACACAGTGGTATTTAGGTCAATTGAGCTTGGCCCGTTAGCTTAATTTTGGGATTAGGGATTATAAACCTAGTTCTAATTATTTTAGGAAGCCACAATTCATAATCTCACGGTTTATAATCTAAACCCTAGAAATTGAGAGAACAGGGAAGGAAGAAATAAGAGAGTTTTAGGAGACAAATTCGAAGAGGAATTGGGTGTGGTATCGTCAATTCATCTTCTAAAACGTGTAATCAGACCCAATAAACATAGAAAGGCAAGTAATTAACTTGATTTCAATTCAATTTGCAGAAATTCATGTTCATATCATGGTAGGTGTTGAACCAAAATTAATTTGGAGAGGGTTCTCATATGAAAAAAGGGGATTTTGGGTGAAACTAATCTTTCGTATTTAATTGGATGAAAATTTGATGTTGTACGCAAATTATAATCATTGAAAATCAAATTTTGTAGAGATATATGGGTTGATTATACTAAATTTGAATCAGGGGATTAAATTTATGGTTATATTGAGGGATTTTGATATAAATCAATTTAATTGATTCAATTGATGATTTTTAGTCCAATAATTGATGTTAGGATGATATATGAATGTTATTATCATCATAGTTACATCCCATTAAGTTCGATACATCTTCATGAAGGTTTATTATCATATAGAAGGAGATATGATCAGATTTGGGATTTAAAAATCTGGTTTGGGTTTGTTGTATCGGGGCAACGAACCAGTTTGCCACATAACCGAACTGGTTCAAATTTCTGGGTAAGCGAACCGGTTCGATACCACCTGATGCTAAAGGACTCTAGAACCTGATGCTTTGATACCACTTGTAACACCCCGCCCAATTAAATATCGGGTGATTAGTCATTTATAAAATTTTAAAACAGAATGTCTACTTGATTCATTCTTAGCATCATTGTCGAAAAACATTAATTTTAACAATCACCTAATTTTTAAATTAAGATGGTGTGAAAATACTATTACCTTTTAAAATTGTAACCAAAATCTTTTATTGAAAGTCCAAAAATTTCAATATAAATCATTCACCATTCAACAAAGATAAATAATAAATCTGAATCACGTACTGAAATAAATATGACTACATTAAACATTCCAGTTCAAAACCTTAAACCAAAGGACAACAGTAAACTAAATCCAACTAGAATGAATAGAAAGTAAACTAAATACAATCTCTGATAAAATGTCTAAGGAATGGGCGACACATGCCCCAAATGAAGAGTCTAGATGAATTGAGAGCAAAGATAGGAGCGTCTATAACCAAGACCTACAGCTTCCACATCAGCTGTAGCACGCCAAGTAAACCAATTCTCTAAATCTGGTGACCCTCTGGCTGAGCACCTGATATAATACATATACATATAGCAAGAGAGAAAAGAGATGCAAGAGACGGGTGTGACACCCCGACTAATTAAATACCGGGTAGTTACTCCTTTATTAAATTAATACAATATGCCAAGTTGGTTCAGTTCATAGCATCACAGTCGAAAAAACGTTTTAACAATTTCTAGCCACCTAATATTTAAAAAGTGAGTTGTCGATTTTAATTAAATTCGATTAACATGCAATAAGTAAATTATGAAATGCTAACATAACCACCACAACATAATGAAAATGGAATAACCATAGAATAGTAATAAATCTGGAGGAATACTCCTCACAACAATCCAAATACAGGAATAAATAAATACCAAGTCTACATTACTATATTAATTACAACCCAAAAATCTGAAATAACTGAATAGATAATATGTATCTAAAAGAAATAGGGCGACATGCCCAACAAATGGGGAAATCTGATAATATAGAGGCAAGAATGGAAATAGAGGCGTGTACTGTCAAGGTCATGTAACTTCCACTAGCTACAGTACATCATCGGAATGGAACTCCTATGCATGGTGTCCTTGCGGATGAGCACCTCAAAGTTTTTACAAAAATAGATTTGGAAGCAAAGGGGTCAGAGCCCGAGTGTGAAAATAATTTAAAATATAGCAAGTGTTTTAACGACATAAAACAATGAATGAAAAATACATGTTAGGACGTGCTCTCACATGAAATACTCACCTCTCGACTATCTGTGCACTCCTAACGTATCCGTAATCGAATCTAGTTATGACCGTATCTAACTGGTCCAATATAAAATCTAACGTTATTATACGATACACGATTTAGTTCTCATTATATTATTTTAAACAGAGTGTTTTACTCTTCTACACTGTTTCCCATTTTAGTACTACTAACCACTAGAGATCTTCCATTTTATCTTTTACAAAACACTGATATTATAGATACTCACATTTATACATTACAGTTCATTTCAATTAACAGTATATTATTCTCATCATAAATATACAATACTAGCATCCCGAGACTAAGCTGCGGTGCACACATACTCTGCTATCCAATCTCGGTACATCACGTACATAAGGACCACGCATTCTGAGTCTCTCAGGAATCGTTCTCAAATAACAACAATCACACAAAATGGAGGCGAACATAGTTCACATCACATGGGTCACGCACATACCTACGCTCCCATGATTAGCAGACTTATTAACTTCTCAATAAGTCCTTCTCTGACCTATGTCCTCGAGGTACCAATCTAAATCCCCCCGTAGGCACACAAAGATTAGATGGCCCTAATCGAACGCAGACCTCCCGTGATAGCAAGTATGGTAGGTATGTTTTACACTTAAAGCCATATATACTAACCATTCGCACATCTTAGATATCTCAAATTATTAATATAGGTATGATTCTCGTTCTTATACCGTCACTTAATGTTATAGGTTTACAAGTCCCCAATTTGTATATTAACGTTGTCAACCCTTCTCACGTCGTAATTAGGTATTCGTTTCCTATTCCACAAATGTCATCCGGATTACTATAAGGTTCTAAGTTCTACTCCTCAACATATCTTAATTCTCAAAATTATACCCACTAGTCAATAAGGGAAGGTTAATTCTCAATTACTTAAGTCTACGGGACATTTGAAATAAAAATCAAGCCAAAAAGGTCATTCTGTCAATTCATTAGAAGTCTCGTTCGAACGAGTGTCATTCGAACGAAAGGCTTCGAACGAACTACCAACTCGTTAGAAGGAATACTGTCATCTCGTTAGAAGCTCGTTCGAAGGTCTTCTAACGAGATGGTAGACTGCGCCCAGAAATCTCCCCAATTCGTTTTTCTTCAATTTATCTTCCCTAAATCCATACTAAAATCATCCCAATTGAGTTTTAACGTTAATAAACTACTCTAAGTCCTCCTAGGTCACTCTTTAACATATATATGGGGGCTAAATTAACATGTAATCATCATAATTTCCAAACCATGTCCCAAACCCTATAATATAAAGCCAGAATTTTAACATCTACAATTTCTCCTTATAAATCCGTTTTTAAATCATCAAAAGATACATTTTGGATATGGAATTCATTCATTACCATTCTACATGCAATCCCTATATAAGATTATGAGTTCTATCTCGAATTTCATGGGTTTTTCATCAAACTTTCAATACAAGGCATATATTCAATCCTAAGCATGGAGGAAACATTCGCTTAAAATTATGTAATTAAACCACTTGCCTTAGATGTTCTGATTTGATGTTGAAGGGTGAAAGTTGATTCTCCTCTTTCTCTCTTCAGATTTCTCCCAAAGATGGTGATGGTGGCAAGGGGTTTCTTTTGGAACCTCTTAAGACTCTCCCTATAACTCCCATAGCCCACTAATTGTTAAATGCTGATATTGGACTTAGTGGGTTTATTTCTAATATAAAATTAACCTCTAAAATTCGTGGGTTTTAATTTCCCTATTTTTGAAATGACCAAACTACCCTTTTGGGTTGCCGGTAAGGCCTAAAAATGCCTCGGGACCCAAACTAAACCACCGGCTAGTGTTTTCTGACTATTTCGACCGTTCCAAAAATATTGGCGCACTCAAAATGACCATTCGGGTGATAAAAATATAATTCACTTTTGAATTCAAATAATTTCATTCCTGACGCGACTGACACGCGTGTCCCAACTAAATTTCCAAATTGTCGTATTTCTGCCTCGCGACAATTTTATCATTTTCAATACTCATGAAATTTTCAATTTTGACATCATAATCAAATACCAACTCACATCTCGTTAGTATTTATACCCGGATTAATTTCTAATTAATTCTCATTTAATTTAATTAATCCCTTAAATAAAAATCAATAAAATTACGGGGTATTACAATTGGTCAGATCCCGATGTGTAAAAATATGTTTTGCAAGTATTTAAAACTTCCTTAAAGCAAGTATTATGTGCATGTTAGATTTGTGCTCTCACATGAAGATCACACCTCTCTTCTATTGTGCACTCCTAACGCATCTTCTATTTAGAACTAGTAACTCTACCCAAGCTAACTAGTTCAAGTCACTTAACACTATCTACATCCAACAATTGTATTTCCGTAACTCCCATACAATACCCCATAAGTAGTCTATCACATGTTACTATCTATCACGTTCACTATTTGAATATTTAAGACTTTATCTCATTAAGATTAATTCGTTTGTCCTCATTTCCATAACTATTAGTTTCTCTTAGTAGAATTTCTCATAATTACACACACACACACACACACACACACACACACACACACACACACACACATATATATATCAGTCCTGGACCCCCGGTTTAAACCCCATTAGTGCCATTGATAAAATAATCATATACCCCCGGGTTATCACCCATTAGTACACTTAATACAATATCCTTGCACCCCCGGGTCATCACCCATTGGTGAACTTAAAACATAACTTTACACCCTCGGGTTATCACCCTTTAGTGTATAAAATAACATAACCTTGCACCCCCGGGTTATCACCCATTAGTGCACTTAACAAAAATATTAAATAAATAGGCATTCACACATCCTATAAAAGTTTATAGGTATTCTCCCAACCTACTTGCATACTTACTATACATATTTTATTCTCATTGTTACATAGTTCACAATATCATTAGATTACCATGACTCTCACAGAATTTCCAAGTTAAATTTTCTTCCCAAAATAATTAAAGTATAACTCTTATACACTTTCTCGTAAACTTGTCTCGTTTCGAATTTGTTAATTGGCAATTTTTCTCTCTCCAATAAACTTAAAATTCCAAAACTGGATGCTAAGAAAATACACAGAAATTTACCATGTCGCTTGAACCATATGGCAACGTTGTTTGAACGACTGCGACATGTCGCTTGAGCGACTTCGCACGAGATGCATATCTCGCTTGAACGACCCTTCGCGCGAGATCCACTGTTTCGTCTTCTTCCCCAAAATTATGCATTTTTCCACCATTAATACCTCTAAAACTTCTACTGTTCATTCCCAAACACTCAAACAACAAACCCAATTGATGTTCTAACATATTTAGATGATTTATAATAACCTAGAATCATTAAATCTTCACAATACATCAATTAATTACTAAATACCCAAATTAAACCATTAAAACCCTAGTTCTTCCAATTTCAATTCAAGAACTAATATAACCCGGATTTGTTCATGAAAATTGTCGTAAATTCGTGGATGACAACCTATCTACATGAAGGAATTTAGTCTCTTATAACTTCAGACCCCAATATGAATCAAATCATCAAGTTTTCGTCAAAATTCAATCTCATAATTTAATGGGTTATCACCTACTCTAATCACGAACATAATTATTACTAAATCACACAATTAATAAACACTTGCCATGAATCAATCGTCTGATTTCTTGATGTTATTGGTATGGATGTGTTCCTCTTGTTTCGATCTACACGATGGTGGTGGTGGTGGTTGTGCAAGGTGGTGCTAATTGTGCCTTCTTTCTTAGAATTTTTTCTCCCTCACACCTTCTGTGGATGTTCCTTGTTTTTGTATATGATAACCCTAATGAACCTCCCATGGCTGGTATAATAAACTCCCAATTTTTGTCCATTTAATTTCTCCAAAATTTAAAATTACAAAATTATCCCAATGGGGTGCCGATTAGGCCTAAAATCTCTCGGAGTCTAAATAAAATACTCGGGTAGTGTTTTCTGACTATCTCGACCTTCTTGGACTCAACGACGCACTCAAAATTACCATACGAGTCACTAAAATAATTTCTCTTTTTATCCCCATCAATTAGTCCCGACACGACTCACACGCACGTCAGATTTAAATTATCAAACTATCATATTTCTCACTTTCGACAATTTATCAAATTTCATAAGTCCATATTACGTATCACACAGTAATATTCAATGATTCTCATTAATAAATATTAACCCTTTTCACGCTAGTTAATAATTTTTTTTAAAATTCGGATTAATTACCAATTCATTCTCACATATTAATTTAATTAATCCCACAATAATAATTAAATAATAATTAATCACATAATTATTTAGGCTCTCAAAAATACGGGGTGTTACATACGTCCCCCTAATAACAGAATTTCGTCCCAAAATTCGGAATGTAAGGCATACCTGGTACAAATAAATCTGGATATTTCTCACGCATATTCGCCTCTCGCTTCCAAGTGGACTCCTCCACATTGTGATGCTGCCATTGAACCCGCACAAGTGGAACTACCTTTTGACCTCAGTCTCATCTCTCTGTGATCTAGGATAGCCACTGGCCTCTCCTCATAAGAACTGTCGGGCTGCAAATCGATCTCCTCTATTGCGATGTCAGTGTGGGCCAAGTTATCCCGAAGATACCACCTTAATGACGATATGTGAAACACATCATGAAAACGGTGTAAGTGCTTCGGCAACCCAAGTCTGTATGCTACCAGCCCAATCCTCTCAATAATGGGAAATGGGCCCAGATACCTCAGAGCCACCTTCCCCTTCTTCCCAAACCTGATTACTCCTTTCATAGGAGATACACATAGTAATACTTGGTTTCCCACACTAAAATCTCGAAAGGACTGCTTCGTATCAGCGTAACTCTTCTGTCGATCCTGGGCTACCCGAATGGGACTCCTGATAAGCTCAATCCTAGCTGAAGCCTCATGAATCACCTCTGGTCCGAGCAACTTATTGTCCCCCCACCTCTAGCCAACAAGAGGGGGAACGACAAGGTCTTCCATACAATGCGTCAAATGGGGGCCATGCCAATCATGAACTGATAGGAGTTATTATAGGCGAACTCCACCAGTGGAAGGTACGACTCCCAACCTCCTCCAAAATCAAGGATACACATGTGTAGCATATCCTCCAGCATATGATTGGTACGCTCTATTTGTCCATCTGTCTGTGGATGGTAAGCTGAACTCAATCTCAACTCTATACCCTTGGCCTCCTGAAAGCTCTCCTAGAAGCGCGACACGAAAATCTTGTCTATATCAGACACGATATCCAAAGTCACCCCATGTAGCCTAACGATCTCGGTAATGAATAACTGTGTAAACTGGCCCATGGTGTAGTCTTTCCGTACTGTAAGACAATGAGCTACCTTGGTCAACCGATGCACTATAACCCATATGGAATCGTGATCCCACTGTGATGTAGGCAACCCAGTAATGAAGTCCATGGAAATACTTTCTCATTTCCACGTGGGTATCTTCAACGACTGAATTAACCCTGGTGGTCTCTGGTGGTCCACCTTTACCATCTGGCAGGTAGATTATTTGGACACGAACACTGCAATGTCCTTCTTCATCCCACTTATAATACCCCGTATTTTTATAACGTTTAATTTTGGGGATTTGTTAAATTTAATTAGAGATATTAATTTAATATTAATCCGAAAAATCATTTAAATACTTACTAGCGTGATGAGAGTTAGTAATTATTGGAATTGTGTTGTAAATTACTTTATGGGTAAAGTAAGAGGTGTAATTGTATTTAGTAAAATTATCAAAAGAATCTAATTTGATAATTTTGGAAATTTATCGGGACGCGGTTGTGTCGTGTCGGGATTAAATTCGAACTATTAAAAGTGAATAAATTATAAGTCACCCGTATGGTTATTTTGAGTGCGTCAATGTGTCTGGAAGGGTCGAGATAGTCAAAATAATGTACCCGGGGGTTTAGTTTGGGTCTCGGGGTGTTTCTAAGCCTAATTAACACCCCGGGAGGGCGTTTTAGACATTTTACATTTTTGGGCATGAAAACCCACGAAATTTCTAAGAGTATATCAGATAATAGGAGTTGTATTCTAGGGTCAGAACAACCCAAAACCTAAGACGACCATTGGAAGGGAAGAGGAGAAGCTTTCCAAGGAGTTCAAGGACAAGAACTCCACCGTTTGCATCGCCGTCAAACTTTAGATCGCGCAATGAGGATCATAACCACACCAATCTTGTCCACTAATCTGAACCAAGAATTCCCAAGCAAGTATATATCTTTCTCTAATTCAGTTAATGCTTCAATGATGTTAGTCTAGGGTTGATTAGGACTAGTTTTCGTGAAAGAAAGCATGTATGGGAGACTCTAAATTGCATGTTGTAGAGGTAAAGGACATATTCTGGAAATCAAATACACATATAGAGGTTGAACCACGAAATTGCAGTAAATTAGGAGTATGAAATCTGGGAAAAGAATGGGAAGAAACTAAACAAAGAAAATATTAGAGTTCTTGATATTTTTATGGACTGTGCCCCTTTTAATTCGTTATACATGATGAAAATTCGCATGTCTTACGTAGAATACCACTTATTTGAGGATATAAAATTTGTAGTATAAATTATTGAGAGTTTGGAAGTCAAATATATTGGTTTGGATGATTTTGGAAGAAGAAACCCGTAACTGGAAATTCTGTAGTTTCGTCATACCTGCTTGATCGATCGATCGACCTAGGAGCATCGATCGATCGACGCATCGATCGATCGAGCACCTCCCATCGATCGATCGACCCCTCCTGGAAAACTCAAATTCCCCTTTTTAAATAAGTGGTTCCAAATAAAATGAATAGAAATTCTTGGACATTATTGTTAGAATATTTTTGGAGATAAAGAAGACCAGTAGGACTTTATAAAAATGGAACCCTTAATGTAAGACGAGATTAATATTTAACGGATGTGTTTTACACTTAAGGAATAATGGGGACGTGTGTTTAAGGGGTGAGACTCGTAAGGAAGTTACGTTGTAAAATAAATGAGTACCTACTGAAATTACACTTGGGGAGATAGGAATTCACGAGTGTTACGCAGTAAGTTGGAATAATCCCATAAATAAGTATAAAAGAGACAAACCGTTATACGGGATAATCTAGTAATGTGCAATGAGAATAAATATCATAAGTATGGGTCGTGGGTGTACCTAAATTTGAATTGGGAATAGTAGTATACATATATGACTGTGATTGTGCATATACTATATACGTGTAAAAATCATGTCCGCGCTACTTGTTATCACTGAGGTTACCGCACTGGGACAGTCTTATCTCGATGGGACCTTTATGGGGGATATTGACTTGTACCCTAGAACATAGGAATCCTTGGTACAGGCTATCGGATCGATAGTCAGACGGTCCTAAGAGACGTGAGGGTATGTGCTGACCTCTTAGTGACTTGGAACTATGCTTTGCCTCAATTTGTATGTGTTTTGTGTTAATACAGTTCGAGAGTGATTCCGAGCTAGTATTTCCCTTAGTACGAGTGATACGGGGACTTGATAGCAGAGTATGCCAGCACCATAAATTTTATGAGGGGTGCCGATGGTATCTATATATCACTATTCTAAAAAACTCGGCTAGGCTTCGTCTAGGCACGCCTAGGCTTGAGGCTTGGGAGAAACGCCTCGCCTTAAGCTTTTTGCGCCTTATTCTTGGTAAAACCCTTAAGTCACACTTTTTTCTAAAAACAACAATGCTTTAGTGAAACGATATCGCCTTTTAAAGAATTTTTTTACAAACCGGACCATTATCTCATCCAAAATTATCAAATAGTATTTTAATTTGCAAATATTCTGACATATTTTTATGATATGTACAATTTTAGTATTTTAATAGCCTTGTTATGGTTAAAAATTATTAAAATTTATTAAAAAGGCCTAAACGCCTTTTGACGCCTTTCTTGGCCTAATGCCCGCCTAGGCTTCTAAGGCTTAAGGCTTGGCCTCCACGCATCGATCACACCCCGCATTTTTTAGAACCTTGCTATTTATTAAATGAGTGATTAATGTATATATATATGAACTTGAAATTTGAATACTATCTACTGTGACTAAAGGTAGGCAAGCAATGAATAATTATTTCAACTTCGATATAAGTGTTTGAAAAGTTTGAGGCAATATTGAGAAACTTTATAATTAAATGAGGCTTATGTGAGAACTTTGCTTTTAAATAAAATTAAATTTCTTAATACTAGAAATTTTTGGCATGAAATCTTGTGAGTAACTTAAGATAAGCTAAACTGTTGGGAGTAGTAGTGCAGTAGGTGTGCACATTAGAAGAGAGGTGAGAATTTCTCAAGAGAGTGCCGCACTAATATGATTGTTGCATTAGCCGGTAAGCATTTTAAATACTTGCTAAACTAATTTTAAACTATTTTACAATTGGGCTCTGACTTGTTTCCTATTTTCTTTTTTCTCTTGTATATATATGTATATATTACAAGTGCCCAGCCACAGGGGTGTCTTGCATAGGATCCTTTGGAAGGAACGTGCTGCAACTTAGGTGGGAGTTGAAGGCCTCTTGCTTAGACAACCTCATTATTGATTCCACTTCTAGTTTCATTTTATCCAGTTGGGCATGTGTTGCCCTTTTCCATTATTCAGTTGGTTTTATCAGAGACTGTGATTATTTATTTCCAGTATTTATACTTTGGGATTGTTACTGTCAGGATGTTTTCCTTCGAAGTTTTAAAGTTGGAATTATTTAGTTGAATGCTTATATTACTTGGATTAATTTTCCAGTCTAGTTGTTGTGGGATTTTTAAACTATGGATTATGAAAGGTTTTAAATATTGTTTTTAAAATAAATTTGGAAATTGATGTCTAAAATGTTTTTGTCACTTAGCTTAATTATTTAGGGTATTTAATTGGAAAAGTTATTTTTGGCGACAGTGATTCTAAGAATGAACCAACCGTTCGCCTTGGTTATAATTTAATAAAGGACTGATCACCTGGTATTTAATTAGGCGGGGTGTCACAGGTGGTATCAGAGCATCAGGTTCTAGTGTCCTTTAGAATCTGTACGGCTTATTTCACTTTCAGCTAGCGTTCTTGCTATAGAGCCCTATTTTTAGGATTGTTGTATTCTTGCTTTTACGATTACGTCTTCAGCTATTTGAGATTTGATAATAACTGTAGACTAATAAAATTTCTTGACGTTTCAGATGCCTCCAAGATACGCACCCAAGGATAGGCGTGCCCAGGCTGAGCAGCCAGCAGTTCCGGCTCAGGGAATGATGAACGCCACAGAGGTAGCCGCTATCGTTGCTCACGCGATGAATGTCGCGTTGGCGATAGTGCTACAGGATCCACCCTAGGTTCAGGCAATGGCGCCAGTACCGGCACAGCTTCCTTCTGCATGGGACCGAGTTAGGGATGCCTCCAGAAGGCGCATCCCCCTGAGTTTGCGGGTAGTTCAGATATCATTATAGCTAGCCAATGGAAGAAAGATATCCAGAGGCATCTACGCATGTACGAGTGCACGGACGTGCAAAAATAGCTGTTGACTTCCTTCAAGCTAGTGGGAGGCTCTTTGTATTGGTGGGAATCCACCACCACCTTGGAGGAGAGGGATATTATCACTATTCAGTTAGTTTGGGCACGGTTTGACAACAAATACTTTCCATCCGTTATGCAGACTGAGATGAGGCGGAAGTTACTGAATTTGAAACAGGAGAATTCGACTGTTGCTGAGTATGAAGAGGAGTTCACAAGACTTATCACTATAGTTCCAGATGAGGCATCCACTGAGGGAAAGAAGATATTGTTGTTTGTGGACGGGTTGACTTAGAGGATTCGTCAACACCTCATAGGCAATCTGTCACTGAGTACCTACACAGACGTACTCAATGTTACCTTGTTACACTATCAGGATCATCGCTTCCATCTGCATGGAAGCAAACGAGCAGGAGAGTCCAACCAGCAGGGCAGGACAGGGGGGTAATGGTACTAGTGGAGCACCGACATCCCAGGGGCAGACTCATCAACAAGAGCAGAGTTCCCATCAGGGGGACACTGCCAAGCGATTTCGATCAGGTAACTCCAGGCAGGGAGTTGGGGGATTTAGGTAGGGCCAGCAGGGCCAATATCGTCAGCCGCAGGGTCAGCAGCAGGGCCATTAGGGTCAACAACGCTTTCAATAGGGCCAACAGGGCCAATGGCGGGGTGGTAACGTCCAGCAGGGCCGTAATCAGCAGGGACAAAGGGGAGGACATTTCAGGGGCCAATGTTTTGGGTGTGGTAAAAATGGCCACAGGCGCCATGATTGTCCAGAGGGAGATAGGGCCCCACAACAGCAGGGTGCCCGTAATGAGCCACAGAGGCCACTTTTCCAGCGGCCCTCCCAGCACCAGCTCAGGCACCATCCCTACCAGCCATTCCAGCAGCTCTAGTGCAGCAGGGGAAGTTACCGTACGGACGTATCTATAACGTCCACCAGGCAGCAGCTCCACAGGCACCACCCGCGATTGAGGGTACGTTTCCTATCCATGGGACTATGGGTCTGGTTTTATTTGATAGTGGAGCGACACACTATTTTATAGCAATTCATTTTGCAAAGGCCTTAAGGTTATTAGCCACCGCAGAGTGCACTGTGACATACGTAGACTCACCATTGGGAAATGGATCGTTAATTTTCTTTATATGCCGGGGTGTGGGAGTAGAAATTAGTAGCTTAGTCTTACCAGCGGACATGTTAGTCTTAGATATGCATGAGAACGATATTAGCATTGGCATGGATTGGCTCGCAGCATACAGAGCCATGATAGATTGTTTCAATGGGAGTATTGTCTTTGCCATTCCGGGGAAGGAGATGTTTATAGTGGTAATGCCTCGCCCAGATGGAGGATCTACCACTCATTTGTATTACATAGAGGAGGATACCTCTAAGGAGGTCGTGATTCCCTTAGACTCGATCCCAGTTGTTCGTGAGTATTCTGATGTATTTCAGGAAATACCAGGCCTACCCCCCAGTCGAGAGATAAATTTTGTCATAGATTTATTACCGGATACTCGACCGATAGCACGCGCTGCATACTGTACGGCTCGGATGGAAATGCGAGAGTTACGAGATCAGATAAAGCAGTTGTTAGGTCAGGGCTTCATTCGTAGGAGTACCTCATCGTGGGGCGCTCCAGTTTTGTTTGTAAAGAAGAGAGATGGCTCACTTAGGCTATGTGTGGACTATCGGGAGCTGAACAAGGTCACGATACGGAACAAATATCCGTTGCCTCGAATCGGTGATTTGTTCGACCAGCTGAGGGGAGTAACTTTCTTTTCGAAGATAGATTTGAGGTTAGGATACCATCAACTACGAATTAGGGAGCACGATGTTTCGAAGACTGCTTTCTTGATGAGATATGGGTCCTATGAGTTCATAGTGATGCCACTTGGACTCACAAATGCTCCAGCCGTGTTCATAGAATTGATGAACCGACTGTTTAGTGAGTTCTTAGATCAGTTTGTCATCGTCTTCATATACGACATCCTGATATATACACATACAAAGGAAGATCATGCTGAGCACTTGAGGTAGGTTCTTCAGACTCTACGAGAGCATGAGCTGTATGGTAAGTGCGAGAAGTGCGGATTCTGGTTATGGGAAGTGCAATTCTTGGGACATGTTGTTCCTGAACTGGGGATAGCGGTTGACCCGAGTAAAGTGTCAGCAGTGAGGGAGTGGGGACAACCCACAACACCGATGAAAGTGCGTAATTTCTTGGGGTTAGTCGGGTACTACAGGAGATTTATTAGAGGGTTCTCCAAGATAGCGGGTCCATTGACGAACCTGACTCGCACGGGGGTACCATATGTTTGGGACGATACTTGTCAATTGGATTTCGATGAGATGAAAGACAAGCTGACTTCGGCACCAATCCTTGGTTTACCCAAGCCGGGCGTGGAGTATTTGGTTTACACCGATGCCTCCTTACGGGGACTCGGGGGAGTACTTCAGCAGGAAGAGAAGGCTATAGATTTTGCCTCTCGCAAGCTTAAGCCGTACGAGAGGAATTACCCCACTCACAACTTAGAGTTAACAGCGATAATCTTTGCTTTGAGGATATGGAGACACTATTTATTGGGGGAAATTCCATTTGTTCACAGACCACAAGTCACTGCAGTATCTGTTCACTCAGCGAGAGCTTAATATGCATCAGCGCAGGTTGTTAGAGTTTGTGAAAGACTATCAGTTCGACATACAGTACCATCCGAGGAAGGTCAACGTGGTTGCTCATGCGTTGAGCCGTAGACCGGTAGACGATGTAGCAGACGTCTGGAAAGCAAAGTGGAAAGAGTTGGGTCACCAGGATGCGGTAGCCCGTTTCTTCATATCTGTCATAACGGTGACACCCGAGATTGTTATGAGGGTAATACAGGCACAGACACCAGACTCATTTTGCCAGGAGCAAATTATACGACTTTTAGTCGAGGGTGATGAGTCCTACTCAATTAGTTTCGATGGAGGTTTAAGGTTTAATGGGAGATTGGTGGTCCCAGAAGGGGTAGACTTACGTCATGCAGTAATGAACCAATCTCACGGGTCCCGATTTACGATGAATCCCGGGGGAGATAAGATGTACCAGGATATGAGACGGCAATACTGGTGGAGTGGGATGAAGAAGGACATTGCTGATTTCGTGTCCAAGTGTTCTACTTGCCAGATGGTAAAGGTGGACCACCAGAAACTGTCGGGGTTGCTTCAGCCGTTGGAAATACCCACGTGGAAGTGGGAGAGTATTTCCATAAATTTTATTACTGGATTGCCTACATCACAGCGGGGCCACAACTCCATCTGGATGATTGTGGACCATTTGACCAAGGTGGCTCATTTTTTCCAGTACGCACAGACTATATCACGGGACAGTACGCTCAATTGTTCATTGCTGAGATTGTTAGACTACATGGGGTGCCCTTGGATATTGTGTCAGATAGAGATAAGATTTTCGTATCGCATTTTTGGGAGAGTTTCTAAGAGGCCATGGGTACAGAGTTGAGGTTGAGTTCAGCTTACCACCCACAGACATATGGACAAACCGAGTGTACCAACCAGATGTTGGAAGATATGCTACGCATGTGTGTCCTCGATTTTGGGGGAGTTTGGGAGCCAAATCTTCTACTGGTGGAATTTGCTTATAATAACTCTTATCAGTTCATGATTGTCATGGCTCCATTTGAGGCATTGTATGGCAGGCCTTTTCGTTCTCTAACTTGTTGGCTAGAGGTGGGGGACAACAAGTTGCTAGGACCAGAGGTGATTCAGGAAACCTCCGCTAGGATTGAGATTATCAGGAGTCGCATTCGGGTAGCCCATGATAGGCAGAAAAGCTACGTCGATGCAAAACGATTCTTTTGAGAATTCAATGTGGGGGACCAAGTATTGATACGTGTATCTCCTATGAAAGGAGTGATGAGGTTTGGGAAGAAAGGGAAACTGGCCCCGAGGTACATGGGACCATTTTCCGTTATTGAGAGGATTGGGTCGGTAGCATACAAATTGGGACTGCCAGAGCATTTACACCGCATTCACGATGTATTCCACATCTCGTTGTTCAGATGATACCTTCGGGATGACATGGTCCACACCCACATCGCGATTGAGGAGATTGACTTACAGCGTAATAGCTCTTACGAGGAGAGGCCAGTGGCTATTCTAGACCATAGCGAAAGGAGATTGAGGTCGAAAGTAGTCCCACTTGTACGGGTCCAGTAGGAGCATCATAATGTGGAGGAATCCCCTTGGGAGCGTGAGGCAGACATGCGTGAGAAGTACACAGAGTTATTCTTACCAGGTACATCTTATTTTTTCGAATTTCGGGATGAAATTCCATTATTAGGGGGGAAGTATGTAATACCCCGTATTTTTACGACTTTTAATTTGGGTGTTTTATTAAATTTAATTAGAGATATTAGTATAATATTAATCCGGAAAATCATTTAAATATTTACTAGCATGATGAGAGTTAGTAATTATTGGAATTGTGTTGTAAATTACTTTATGGGTAAAGTAAGAGGTGTAATTGTATTTAGTAAAATTATCACGAGAATCTAATTTGATAATTTTAGAAATTTATCGGGAGGCGCTTGTGTCGTGTCGGGATTAAATTCGAACTATTAAAAGTGAATAAATTATAAGTCACTCGTATGGTCATTTTGAGTGCGTCAATGTGTCCGGAAGGTTCGAGATAGTCAAAATAATGTACCCGGGGGTCTAGTTTGGGTCTCGGGGCGTTTCTAGGCCTAATTAACACCCCGGGAGGGCGTTTTAGACATTTTACATTTTTGGGCATGAAAACCCACGAAATTTCTAAGAGTATATCAGATAATAGGAGTTGTCTTCTAAGGTTAGAACAACCAAAACCTAAGACGGCCATTGGAAGGGAAGAGGAGAAGCTTTCCAAGGAGTTCAAGGCCAAGAACTCCACCGTTTGCATCACCGTCGCCGCCAAACTTTAGATCGCGCAACGAGGATCGCAACCACACCAATCTTGTCCACTAATCTGAACCATGAATTCCCAGGCAAGTATCTATCTTGCTCTAATTCAGTTAATGCTTCAATGATGTTAGTCTAGGGTTGATTAGGACTAGTTTTCATGAAAGAAAGCATGTATGGGAGACTCTAAATTGCATGTTGTAGAGGTAAAGGACATATTATGGAAATCAAATACACATGTAGAGGTTAAACCACGAAATTGCAGTAAATTAGGAGTATGAGATCTGGGAAAAGAATGGAAAGAAACTAAACAAAGAAAATATTAGGGTTCTTGATATTTTTATGGATGGTGCCCCTTTTAATTCGTTATACATGATGAAAATTCGCATGTCTTACGTAGAATACCACTTATTTGAGGATATAACACTTGTAGTATGAATTGTTGAGAGTTTGGAAGTCAAATATATTGGTTTGGATGATTTTCAAAGGAGAAATCCGTAACTAGAAATTCTACAGTTTCGTCATACCTGCTTGTTCGATCGATCGACCCAGGAGCATCGATCGATCCACCCAGGAGCATCGATCGATCGACACCTCCTGGAAAACTCAAATTCTCCTTTTGGTTCCAACTTAAATAAATAGAAATTCTTGGACATTATTTTTAGAATATTTTGAGAGATAAAGAAGACCAATAGGACTTTATAAAAATGGAACCCTTAATGTAAGACGGGATTAATATTTAACGGAGGTGTTTTACACTTAAGGAACAATGGGGACGTGTGTTTAAGGGGTGAGACTTGTAAGGAAGTTACGTTGTAAAATAAATGAGTACCTACTGAAATTACACTTGGGGAGATAGGAATTCACGAGTGTTACATAGTAAGTTGGAATAATCCCATAAATAAGAATAAAAGAGACAAACCATTATACGGTATAATCTAGTAATGTGCAATGCGAATAAATATCATAAGTATGGGTAGAGGGTGTACCTAAATTTGAATTGGAAATAGTAGTATACATATATGACTGTGATTGTGCATATACTATATACGTGTAAAAATCATGCCCGCTCTACTTGCTATCACTGAGGTTACCGCGCTAGGACAGTCTTATCTCGATGGAACCTTTATGGGGGATATTGACTTGTACCCTAGAATATAAGAATCCTTGGTACAAGCTATCGGATCAATAGTCAGACGGTCGTAAGAGACGTGAGGGTATGTGATGACATCTTAATGACTTGGAACTATGCTTCGCCTCAATTTGTATATGTTTTGTGTTAATACAGTTCGAGAGTGATTTCGAGCTAGTCTTTCCCCTAGTACGAGTGATACGGGGACTTGATAGCAGAGTATGCCAGCACCATAAATTTTATGTGGGGTGCCGATGGTATCTATATATTAAATGAGTGATAAATATATATATATGAACTTGAAATTTGAATACTGTCTACTGTGACTAAAGGTAGGCAAGCAATGAATAATTATTTCAACTTCGATATAAGTGTTTAAAAGTTTGAGGCAATACTGAGAAACTTTATAATTAAATGAGGCTTATGTGAGAACTTTGCTTTTAAATAAAATTAATTTTCTTAACACTAGAAATTGTCGGCATGAAATCTTGTGAGTAACTTTAGATAAGCTAAACTGTTGGGAGTAGTAGTGTTGTAGGTGTGCACATTAGAAGAGAGGTGAGAATTTCTCAAGAGAGTGCCGCACTAATATGATTGTTGCATTAGCCGGTAAGCATTTTAAATACTTGCTGAACTAATTTTAAACTGTTTTACAATCTGGCTCTGACCCGTTTTCTATTTTCTTTTTTCTCTTGTTTATATATGTATATATTACAGGCGCCCAGCCACAGGGGCGTCTTGCATAGGATCATTTGGAAAGAACGTGCTGCAGCTTAGGTGGGAGTTGCAGGCCTCTTGCTTAGACGACCTCATTATTGATTCCACTTCTAGTTTTATTTTATCCAGTTGGGCATGTGTCTCCCTTTTCCATTATTCAGTTGGCTTTATCAGAGATTGTGATTATTTATTTCCAGTATTTATACTTTGGGATTGTTACTGTCAGGATGTTTTCCTTCGAAGTTTTAAAGTTGGAATTATTTAGTTGAATGCTTATGTTACTTGGATTATTTTTCCGGTCTAGTTGTTGTGGGATTTTTAAACTATGGATTATGAAAGGTTTTAAATATTGGTTTTAAATTAAATTTGAAAATTGATGTATAAAATGGTTTTGTCACTTAGCTTAATTATTTAGGGTATTTAATTGGAAAAGTTATTTTTGGCCACAGTGATGCTAAGAATGAACCAACCGTTCACCTTTGTTATAATTTAATAAAGGACTGATCACCCGATATTTAATTAGGCAGGGTGTCACACCAGTCCACCAGTACTGCCGCCTCATATCTTAGTACATCTTATCCCCTAAGGGATGCCCACAAATATAGATCCGTGCGACTGTGTCATAACTTCATGATGTAAGTCTTCTCCCTCTGGGGCCACTAGTATCCCATTAAATCTAAAACCCTATAATAACTCACAAAATAGAACTCAGCACCCCCAGCTAGAAGCCGTACAATCTGCTCCTGGAAAAAAGTATCTGCTCCTTGTGCTTGTATCACTCTCATAACAATCTCGGGTGTGACTGACATAACAGATATAAAGGAACGGGCTACAGTGTCCTGGTGTCCCAATTCTTTCCAGTTTGCTCTCCACACTTTTGCTACTTCACCTATCAGTGTATGACTTAATGCATTAGCATCCACATTAGCCTTCCCCGGATGGTACTGTATCTCAAACTGATAATACTTCACAAACTCCAGCCACATGCGCTGATGTATGTTCAACTCTCACTGAGTGAACAAGTATTGCAGTGACTTGTGGTCTGTGAACAAGTGGAGCTTTTCCCCAAATGTCTCCAAATTTGTAATGCAAATACAACCGCTGCTAGCTCCAGGTCGTGGGTGGGATAATTCTTTTCGTGAGGCTTAAGCTTGCGGGAGACAAAAGCTATAGCCTTCTACTTCTGCCGAAGTACTCCTCCGAGTCCCCGTAAAGAGGCGTCAGTGTGCACCAGATACTCTACTCCCGGCTTGGGCAAAAAAAGAACTGGCGCTGAAGTTAACTTATCTTTTAGCTCATCAAAAGCCAATTGATAGGCATCATCCCATACATACTGTACTCCCTTGCGAGTCATATTCGTCCACGGATCCGTTATCTTTGAAAAGCCTCGAATGAACCTCCTGTAGTACCCGGCTAGCCCTAAGAAACTATGCACCTCTATTGGTATCGTGGGTTGTCCCCACTCCCTCACTGTCGACACTTTGCTCGGGTCAACCGATATCCCCAATTTCGATACAATATGCCCCAAAAGCTGTACTTCCCATAGCCAAAATCCGCACTTCTCATACTTAGTATACAACTGATGCTCTCATAGCGTCTAAAGAACCTGACTCAAGTTTTCGGCATGCTCCTCCTCAGTGTGTGAATAAATTAGGATGTCATCTATGAAGGCAATGACAAACTGATCCAAGAACTCCCTGAACATTCGGTTCATCAAGTCCATGAATACGAATGGAGCATTTGTCAGCCCAAATGGCACGACTCTGAACTCATAAGATCCATACATCGTCAGGAAAGAAGTCTTCGACATATCCTGCTCCCTAATCCGTAGCTGATGATATCCTAACCTCAAATTTATTTTCGAAAAGATGGTTGCTCCCCTCAGCTGGTCGAACAGGTCATCGATTCAGGGCAACAGATATTTATTCCGTATCGTGACCTTGTTCAACTCTCGGTAATCCACGCATAACCTCAGTGAACCATCTCTCTTCTTAACAAACAACATCGGAGCGCCCCCAGGGTGAGGTGCTCCTATAAATGAAGCCCTGGCCTAACAACTGCTCTATCTGATCCCGTAACTCCTCATCTTTGTAGGAGCCATACGATATGGTGCACGCGCTATCGGTTGAGTGCCCGACATCAAGTCTATAACGAAATCTATCTCTCGACTGGGGGGATAGGCCCGGTGTCTCCTGAAATACATTCGAAAACTCCCGAACGAATGGAATCAAATCCAGGGGAATCAAAATCTCCTTAGAGGTATCTTCCTCTATGTAATATAAGTGGGTGAAAGATCCTCCCTCTGGGTGAGGCATCACCACCAAAAAATCTCTTGCCCCAGAATGGCAAAGATAATACTCCTACCGAAAAATCTATCATGGCTTTGTACGCAGTGAGCCAATCCATGCTAATAATGACATCGTGCTCATGCATATCTAACACTAACATATCTGTAGGTAAAATTAAGCTACCAATCTCTATACCTACACCCTGACATATAAAGAAAATCAAAGACCCATTCCCCAATGGTGAGTCTATGCATGTCACTGTACTTTCTGCCGTGACTAATAACCCTAAGGCTCGTGAAAAATGAGTAAATATAAAATAGTACGATGTCCCAGTATCAAATAAAACTCGACCCATGGTTCCATGTATAGGAAATATACCCTCAATCGCGCGTGGTGCCTGAGGTGCTGCTGCCCAATGGATGTTATAGACACGTCCATACTGTAATTTCCCCTGCTGAACTGGGGCTGCAGGTAAGGTTGGAACTGGCACTGGAGCTTGTAGGGCGATGGAAAAGATGGGCCTCGAGGGCTCTTGGTGAGCACCTTGCTGTCGAGGGACCATGTTCCTATCGGGGAAATCCTGCTTCTTATGACTAGTCTTGCCACAATTATAACATTTGCCGGTGAAATTTCCTCCCCTCTGTCCCTGATAACCTCGGCCTTGTTGGTTGTTACCACCCTTACCTTGGCCCTGATGGCCCTGCAGTCCTCCCTGTTGTTACCCTGTTGCTGGCTCTAGTGGCCTTGCCTGAAACCCCCTGACTATGCTTGAAACCTCCTGAATGAAACCTCTTAGCAGAATCCCCCTGCTGGGAACCCTGCCTCTGAGTCTGATCAGCTGATGCCCCACTGGCACTACCTCCCCCTGTCTTGCCCATCTGGTTAGGTTTTCCTCCCGCTTGCTTCCCTTAGCATGGAAGCGGTTGTCCTGATAATTTAACAATGTTGCATTTAGGATATATGTGTAGGAATGTAAGGAAAGGTTACCCATAAGATGTTGTCGGATCCTCCAAGTCAATCCATCCATGAACATTTGGATTCATTTCTCCTCAGTAGGCACCTCGTCTGGTATCATATTAGTCAATTTCATGAACTCCTCCTCATATTCCGCAACTGTCTTCCCTTCCTGGGTGAGGTCTAAAAGTTTCCTTCTTATCTCAGTCTTGACAGCAGAAGAAAGTATTTGCGGTCGAACGTCCCCCAAAAATTGGCAATCGACATTAAATCCCGTTCCTCTGAAGTAGTAGTGGACTCCCACCATTGTAAGGCTGCACCTGTTAGCTTAAAGGTACCCAAAACTTGCCTCTGTACCTTAGTGCACTCATATATACGAATGTGTCTTTGTATATCCTTCTTCCACTGACTCGCCAAAACTACATTAGAACTGCCTGAGAACTCTAGAGGATGCGCCTTATGAAAGGCGTCCCTGACTCTCTCCCATACAGTAGGGAAAATAGGAATAGGTGCTAGCGCCACTACTGGTGCCTGTGGTGTCGCCTTCTGTACAACTGCTAGTGCTGCATTTACTGCTTGTACAACGATGGCAGCAACTTCTGTAGCATTCATCTTGCCCTGAGTTGGAGATGGCTGTGGCTTTAGATGGGCATTCATGTCCTTTGGTGCACATTGAGGAGGCATCTGAGATGAGATAGAAGTTTATTAGTCCACAGTTGTCGTTAAATCTCAAACAGCTGAAGACGAAATTGTATAATAAAGAATACAACTGTGACAACCCGAATATAATTATGATAAATCATGTTTAAATCATGATTAGCTTATGTGATATGAATAATATGTTATTAGTATATATATATATATATATATATATATAATGTAAGTAATTAGGTTTAGTTTAATCCTACCTTCATAAAACATGAAATATCGAATTAGTTACAAATGTGAAATTTTAAAGTTTTTAGTAAGAATGTTCCTGTTGGAGGCTAGTTTTGACCTTTATGACATAACAATGAACTTGAGGTGTAAACTAGATATTTGTAGATATGTGAGTTAGGTTTATAAAAAAAACAAACGGTTCATCGAACGGACATCTGAGTGGGAAGATATTGTCTTTTTACGAACAGGGGGTAAAGTAGTCATTTAGCCTTAAATGATATTTTGTTTTATATAATGCCACATGTTATATTTTGATTGGTTGGGAAGGGTGGTGGATTTGGACGACTTCAAACCCTTAGAATTACCTCCTTATTCATCTAAACTCAGCCATGAGAGATTTGAAGCTTAAAGAAAGAGAGTTTTGAAGTTTAGGAAGAAAGTGTGAGGAGAAATTGAAGAAAAATTCATAGAAAAATTACATAAAAGACCCTAAGGTATTTCCATCCATAAATCTTGTTTATTTTTTTTGTATTACTTATTAAAATGATTGAAATAATCATTTGTTTACTGAAATTCCACGTCCTGATATGTACTTATGGATAGATGGAAGTTTAAGTAAACTTGAATGTGTGAGATTGTTTTGTTTAGGAACCTTATTTATTCAAACTTCCATATATTTATCTATACTTACTGGAATTGATTGATTCGAATTGAAGATTAACTTGGACTCATATATGTATTACATATCTGAAAATCATGTGAAAATACCAAGAAATGAGTCTTTGGTGAGAATTTGAAGTTCGGGTATGAAATCTGCCCTAAGCATGAAAGTATGCCCGCCATGTGTTCGATGTTTTGCTTGACATAGCAAACGAACCTTAAAAATTATGAACCTTTAATTTTATATTGTTCAATATGTTTACTGATGTTGGGTAAAATATCATAGAAATTGATGATGTATAAAAATTATGAAAATTCCTGGAAATTGAATGGACGATAAAAGAGCCTATAGGGCAGATTGGTTATGTGGTAAAGAAATGGGCATATCTTTCTCTAGGAGACTTGAAATGATGTACCCCCCTTTGTATTGGAATACTAATATGATAAGGATTGAATTACCAAGAATAAATGAATTTATATTTTGTCTATTATTTGGATATGTTAAATATATTAACATGGATTTAGATGGAACTTCACTTGTGATAAATGATTTGAATGCAATCATGTGATGCTTATGGATTGAATTATGTTTAAATCATTGTTTGGATTATTGATATTCTTATGATGATACTAATATTGTAAGAATGATAGGAAGGGAAGAAGAGTTGATTGAACAAATACCGGATAAAGGCAAAGGAAAAGCCAGGTTAACTATCAAGGTGAGTGTACTTATGATTTGTTTCATATATAAATATGAATATAGCTCTAAGAGCAAGATTTGTTTGAATACTTTGGTATTCAGGATTTGTTTGGATATTAAAATATCCAGGATTTGTTTGGGTCTCATGATTCAGGATTGGTTTGAATACTTCGCTATTCAGGATTTGTTTGGATATTAAAATATCCAGGATTTGTTGGGTCTTATGATCCAGGATTTGTTATTGCCAATGGGCAGAATTATTTGGATCTTATGATCCAGGATTTGTTATTGCCAATGGGCAGAATTATTTGGATCTTATGATCCATGATTTGTTATTGCCAATGGGCAGGATTGTTCGGATTTTATATCTACATATTCGATATAGAATTTTTATTTCATTGTAGGGAAGGAGTACCTCACTAAGCTTAATGCTTACGGTTTATATTTTAACAATTTCAGGTTTGTATGCTGTCAGCTAAAATACCATATGACCGATAACTTTGAGAGTTTCACCGTTGGAAAGAGCTGGGGTTTAAATATGGGGATTTTATCATTGTCACACTGAAGATTTTAATATACTCACACATTGTATATATTGCGTTAGTATGGATTGAGTTGATGATTGTGAAATTTTATCATAGTTAATCATAGTATTGTATGTCCGGTTAATTATGACTCTGATATTGATTTCATTATGGTATAATAATAATATTATGTTCATTATACACAGTGTGTAGAAAAATATTGATAAATGAAGTATATTTTCCAATGGGCTCAAGATTGTGATCCAACTATTCCAGTAACAAATGATTAGTATGGATATTGGGTTTGGGGTGTGAAAGTTAGTGGTATTAGAGCGTGGTTATTAATTCTGGATGTGTGTGATGGTTAGATGGAAGTATTGAGTTGATTGATATTTATGAATTGTTTATGTACTAACCGATAGTTTAGTAGTATAAACTATTTATATTGGTTGTTAGAACTTTGTTGTATTACAGATAATTCCAGATGGAACCAGGGAATGGACAACCTAGAGATGAGGGAGCAGCTTCTCGTACAGACAATACTGAAGTCGAGCAAAGTGTTGTTGGAAGGGCTAGAGTGCAGGAGCAGCCTACAGAGATGCAAATAATGGCACAAGCAATATTGAGGATGGAAGAACAACAGGAAATAACTATGGCGCAAATGGCAGAACAATAGGCTCGATATCTAGAATCAAAGACTGTGGCCAGGATTAAGAAAGAGGCAAGGAAGGAAATGAAATATTCCATGCATACAAAGTTTTTGAAATTGAATCCTCCAGAATATTCAGGGTCAGTTGAACCTACAGAAGCTGAGATGTGGGTCAGAGATCTAGAGACTATCTTTGCAGTTATGAAGGTTCCAGATAACCAGAAAGTGAATCTAGCCGTGTTTAAGCTCAAAGGAGAGGCGAAATATTAGTGGGAAGCTAGCAACCATTTGGTGCCCAGGATGGAAGGTACCGATGTTATTACTTGGGCTGAATTTATTAAACCTTTGTATGTTAAGTATTTCTCTAAGGTTTATAGGAGGGAGAAGCCAAGGGAGTTTATAAATTTTACCCAAGGGAACATGTCTGTGAGGGAGTATGATGCTAAATTTACTACTTTGTCTAGATTTTCTACTAAGTATGTGCAGGATGAAGAAGATAAATGTAGTAAGTTTCAAGATGGACTGATTTGGCCTATTCAAAATTGAGTGGCCACTTATGAGGTAGAAGATTATGCTTCTCTGGTAAAAAAAGTCACGATAGCAGAAAGGCAAATGAACCAAGGGGTGGCGAGTAGAGAGAGTTTTAAGAAGAGTAGATTCGACGCATTTCACTCTAAGGGAGGTGAGGGTGGAAGTCTTAAGATGGAAGCTCATAAATTTAAGAGAGGTGGTGGAGATAATGGTAGAGGTCAGGGGAGATTGGGTAGAGATACCAGGGGTGGAGGATCTTTTGGTTTAGCCAGAAAGTCAGGGAGGGGTGAGGCCCCAATAGGAGGTGTTACATGTTTCTTTTGTAAAGAGGAATGGCATTATAAATCTGAGTGTCCTAAGCTTAAGGGATTGGAATGCTACCATTGTCATCAAATGGGGCATATTAAGAAGAATTGTCCGCAATTGGCACAAACTCCAGCAGCACATAGTGAGGTAGCAAGCATAATGTTATCTTCAGGCAGTGCAGTGAAAAGTGTGGGCAGAGGACAAGCTAGTAGTTCCAGGCCAGGTGGACGAGTTTTTACAATGAAAGAAGCTCAGATTACTCCAGATGTGGTGACAGGTACACTTTTTGTTACTGATAGCAGTGCTTATGTTTTAATTGATCCTAGTTCCACGCATTCTTTTGTGTCATATGCATTTTCCATATATCTGAATAGACCATGTACTCATTTAGAGGTGGGGTTGGGTATTTCCATGCCTATGGGGGATATAATTGTAGTTGAATATGTTTTTCGTGATTGTGTTTTGACTCTGGGGGTTAGAGATACAGTTATAGACTTACTTCCATTGGGTATCTCTGATTTTTACATAATTTTGGGAATGGATTGGTTATCCAAATATCATACATCCATGGATTGTTTCCGTAAGGAAGTTATTTTTAAATTACCTAGTGAGTCTGAATTTAAATTTATGGGGGAAAGGAAAATTGTTCCTAGTTCCATTATTTCTTCTATTCAGGCAAGGAAATTATTGAGTAAGGGTTGTGAGGGTTTTATTGCATATGTTCTTGAGACTGTGAAGGGGGCTTTACAATTAGTTGATGTTCCTATAGTACGAGATTTTCCAGAAGTGTTTCCTAGCGTATTGCCTAGATTACCACCCGAGTGAGAAGTTGAATTTAGTATTGAATTAGCACGGGGGACAACACCTATTTCTATGGCACTGTATAGAATGGAACCTACTGAGTTGAAAGAACTCAAGATTCAGTTACAATATTTACTTGATAGGGGGTTCATACAGCCTAGTGTGTCTCCATGGGGTGCGCCAGTTTTATTTGTGAAAAAGAAAGATGGCACTATGCTTTTGTGTGTTGACTATAGGCAACTGAATAAAGCTACAATTAAGAACAAATATCCTTTACCTCGTATAGATGATTTCTTTGATCAGTTACAGGATGCTAAAGTGTTTTCAAAGATAGACTTGCGATCAGGTTATCATCAGTTGAGGGTGAAGGGGAGTGATATTTCTAAAACTGCTTTTCGTACTCGGTATAGTCATTTTGGATTTCTAGTGATGCCTTTTGGGTTGACTAATGCTCCAGCTGTATTTATGGATCTTATGAACCGGGTACTGCATCCTTTCGTTGATTCATTTGTGATAGTTTTTATTGATGATATTCTGATTTATTCACAGGATATGGTTGAACATGAAAAGCATCTCCGAACTACTTTGAATGTGTTAAATGATAAGCAATTGTATGCTAAGTTTAGCAAATGTGAATTTTGGCTATCAAAAGTTGTATTTTTAGGCCATGTTATTTCTGGAGATGATATATGTGTTGATCCCAAGAAGGTGGAAGCTATTGTAAAATGGGAGAGGCCCAATAATGTCACCGAGGTGAGAAGTTTTCTTGGTTTAGCTGGGTATTATAGAAGGTTTATTAAGGGATTTTCTTCAATTGCCTTACCAATGACTAAATTGACTCGGAAAGATATTAAGTTTGAATGGAATTCTGATTGTGAAAATGGTTTTGAAGAATTGAATAAGAGATTGGTAACTGCACCTGTTCTTACTATTCCACACGGTGGAGATGGTTTTGTTATTTATACCGATGCTTCACATCAGGTGTTGGGTTGTGTTTTTATGCAGCATGGTAAAGTTATTGCTTATGCTTCTAGGCAGTTGCGTACACATGAACGTAATTATCCTACACATGATTTGGAACTTGCTGCTATTGTGTTTGCTTTGAAATTATGGCGTCATTATCTATATGGTGAGGTATGTGAAATTTTTATTGACCATCAAAGCCTTAAGTATTTATTTACTCAAAAAGAGTTGAATTTGAGGCATAGGTGATGGATGGAGTTAATTAAAGACTATGATTGTACAATTCACTAACACCCAGGAAGGCAAATGTAGTTGCAGATGCTATGAGTAGAAAGGATTAGGGCAGGTTATCTTGTATTCATTGTGCTAGAGTTTCCCACATCATGGAGTTGAGATTTATGGGAGTAGAATTGAAGCTAGCCGATGGGGACATGTTCTTTCCTCATGTAAGCGTGAGGCCTTTGTTAGCTACTCGTATTCATGATTTGCAAAGTCAAGATCCTTTTCTTGAGAAGAAACGACAAGATGTCCGAGATGGTAAGTCTGAAGATTTTTGTATTGTGAATGATGGAACTTTATTATATAAGCAACGATTATGCGTGCCTAATGTGTGTGGATTGAAAGAGGAAATTTTAGATGAGGCTCATAATTCCATTTATACTATGCATCCTGGTAGTACTAAAATGTATATGGATTTAAAGGAGCATTATTGGTGGAATAATATAAAAAAGAAAATAATTGATTTTGTTGCTAGTTGCCTTCTATGCCAGCAAGTGAAAGTGGAGAATCAGAAGCCTACTGGTCTGCTTCAGCCATTGCCAATACCGGAATGGAAATGGGATCATGTAACGATGGATTTTGTAGTTGGGCTTCCTCGATCTCAGAAGGGGTCAAATTCGATTTGGGTAGTGGTGGACAGATTGACCAAGTCTGCTCATTTTATGGCAGTCAAGACTACGTATACAGTTGATAGGTATGCTAGACTGTATGTTAATGAAATTATTCGATTGCATGGAGCACCGATATCTATTGTTTCAGATAGAGACCCTACTTTTACATCCAGATTTTGGGATAGCTTGCAGTGTGCTATGGGTACTAACTTGAAGTTTAGTATGGCTTTTCATCCTCACACAGATGGGCAGTCTGAAAGGACAATGCAGATTTTGGAAGATATGCTTAGAGCTCGTGTGCTTGATTTCAAAGGTAATTGGGATGAATATTTACCTTTGATAGAATTTGCATATAACAATAGTTTTCAGTCTACTATTGGTATGGCTCCATATGAAGCATTGTACGGTAGACGATGTCGTACACCGATATGTTGGGGTGAAATTGGTGAAAGGAAGATAAAGGGTCGAGAATTGATTAAAGTCAGCACTGAAAAAGTTAAGATTATTCAAGATAGAATAAGAACAACTCAAAGTAGACAAAAAAGTTATGCGGATAAACAACGAAAAGATCAGGAATTCCAGAAAGGGGATTATGTGTTTCTTCAGATATCGCCATGGAAAGGAGTTATGAGGTTTGGAAAGAAAGGGAAATTAAGTCCACGATACATTAGACCTTATAAAATTCTTAAAAAATTCGGGATGGTTGCCTACAAGTTAGTGTTACCACCATAGTTAGCTCGGTTACATGATGTTTTTCATGTTTCTATGTTAAGAAAGTATGTAGCAAATCCTTCACATGTATTGGTGGAACAACCTATTGCGTTGAAAGAAGATTTGAGCTAAGTGGAAGAACCACTTGCAATCGACGATAGGAAAGAACACATATTGAGATCAAAAGTGATCCCACTTGTGAAGGTTATGGGGAGAAGTCATTACATGGAAGAAGTTGCATGGGAGAGTGAGGATATCATGAAGATGCGTTATCCGTATTTGTTTGATTCAGAAAACCAAGGTATGTTAATTTCGGGGACGAAATTTCCTAACGGGGGGAGAATTGTGACAACCCGAATATAATTATGATAAATCTTGTTTAAATCATGATTAGCTTATGTGATATGAATAATATTTTATTAGTATACATATAATGTAAGTAATTGTGTTTAGTTTAATCCAACCTTCATAAAACATGAAATATCGAATTAGTTACAAATGTGAAATTTTAAAGTTTTTAGTAGGAATGTTCCAGTTGGAGGCTAGTTTTGACCTTTATGACATAACAATGAACTTGAGGTGTAAACTAGATATTTTTAGACATGTGAGTTAGGTTTATAAAAAAATAAACGATTCATTGAACGGACATCCGAGTGGGAAGATATTGTCTTTTTACGAACATGGGGTAAAGTAGTCATTTAGCCTTAAATGATATTTTGTTTTATATAATGCCACATGTTATATTTTGATTGGTTGGGAAGGGTGGTGGATTTTGCCGAATTAAAACCCTTAGAATTACCTCCTTATTCATCTAAACTCATCCATGAGATATTTGAAGCTTAAAGAAAGAGAGTTTTGAAGTTTAGGAAGAAAGTGTGAGGAGAAATTGAAGAAAAATTCATAGAAAAATTACGTAAAAACCCCTAAGGTATATTTATCCATAAATCTTGTTTATTTTTTTTTTGTATTACTTATTTAAGTGATTCAAATAATCATTTATTTACTGAAATTCCATGTCTTGATATGTACTTATGGATAGATGCAAGTTTAAGTAAACTTTAATGTGTAAACCCTTGAGATTATTTTGTTTAGGAACCTTGTTTATTCAAACTTCCATATATTTCTCTATACTTACTGGAATTGATTTATTCCAATTGGAGATTAACCTGGACTCATATATGTATGACATATCCAAAAATCATGTGAAAATACCAAGAAATGAGTCTTTGGTGAGAATTTGAAGTTCGGGTATGAAATCTGCCCTAAGCATGAAAGTATGCCCGCCACGTGTTCGATGTTTTGCTTGATATAGCAAACGAACCTTAAAAATTATGAAAATTTAATTTTGTATTTTTCAATATGTTTACTGATGTTGGGTAATATCATAGAAATTGATGATGTATAAAAATTATAAAAATTCCTGGAAATTGAATGAACGATAAAAGAGCCTATAGGGCAGATTTGTTATGTGGTAAAGAAATGGGTATATCTTGCTCTAGGAGACTTGAAATGATGTAACGTCTTTTGTATTGGAATACTAATATGATAAGGATTGAATTACCAAGAATAAATGAATTTATATTTTGTCTATGATTTGGATATGTTAAATATATTAACATGGATTTGGATGGAACTTCACTTGTGATAAATGATTTGAATGCAATCATGTGATGCTTATGGATTGAATTATGTTTAAATCATTGTTTGGATTATTGATATTCTTATGATGATACTAATATTGTAAGAATTAGAGGAAGGGAACAAGAGCTGATTGAACAAATACCGGATAAAGGCAAAGGAAAAGCCAGGTTAACTATCAAGGTGAGTGTACTTATGATTTGTTTCATATATAAATATGAATATAGCTCTAAGAGCAAGATTTCTTTGAATACTTCGGTATTCAGGATTTGTTTGGATATTAAAATATCTAGGATTTGTTTGGGTCTCATGATCCAGGATTGGTTTGAATACTTCGCTATTCAGGATTTGTTTGGATATTAAAATATCTAGGATTTGTTTGGGTCTTATGATCCAGGATTTGTTATTGCTAATGGGCAGAATTATTTGAATCTTATGATCCAGGATTTGTTATTGCCAATGGGAAGAATTATTTGGATCTTATGATCCATGATTTGTTATTGCCAATGGGCAGGATTGTTCGGATTTTATATCTACATATTCGATATAGAATTGTTATTTCATTGTAGGGAAGGAGTAACTCACTAAGCTTAATGCTTACGGTTTATATTTTAACAATTTCAGGTTTGTATGCTGCCAGCTAGAATACCATATGACCGATAACTTTGAGAGTTTCACCGTTGGAAAGAGCTGGGGTTTAAATATGGGGATTTTATCATTGTCACACTGAAGATTTTAATATACTCACACATTGTATATATTGCGTTAGTATGGATTGAGTTGGTGATTGTGAAATTTTATCATAGTTAATCATAGTATTGTATGTCCGGTTAATTATGACTCTGATATTGATTTCATTATGGTATAATAATAATATTATGTTCATTATACACAGTGTGTAGAAAAATATTGATAAATGAAGTATATTTTCCAATGGGCTCAAGATTGTGATCCAATTATTCCAATAACAAATGATTAGTATGGATATTGGGTTTGGGGTGTGACAGTTAGTGGTATTAGAGCGTGGTTATTAATTCTGGACGTGTGTGACGGTTAGATGGAAGTATTGAGTTGATTGATATTGATGAATTGTTTATGTACTAACCGATAGTTTAGTAGTATAAACTATTTATATTGGTTGTTGGAACTTGGTTGTATTACAGATAATTCCCGATGGAACCTGGGAATGGACAACCTAGAGACGAGGGAGCAACTTCTCGTACAGACAATACTGAAGTCGAACAAAGTGTTGCTGGAAGGGATAGAGTGCAAGAGCAGCCTACAAAGATGCAAATAATGGCACAGGCAATATTGAGGATGGCAGAACAACAGGAAATAAATATGGCGCAAATGGCAGAACAACAGGCTAGATATCTAGAATCAAAGACTGTGGCCAGGATTGAGAAAGAGGCAAGGAAGGAAATTAAAGATCCCATGCATGAGAAGTTTTTGAATTTGAATCCTCCAGAATATTCAGGGTTAGTTGAACCTACAGAAGCTGAGATGTGGGTCAGAGATCTAGAAACTATCTTTGCAGTTATGAAGGTTCCAGATAACCAGAAAGTGTATAACTTTGTTTAAGCTCAAAGGAGAAGCGAAATATTGGTGGGAAGCCAGCAACCATTTGGTGCCCAGGATGGAAGGTACTGATGTTATTACTTGGGCTGAATTTATTAAAGCTTTGTATGTTAAGTAGTTCCCTAAGGTTTATAGGAGGGAGAAGCTGAGGGAGTTTATAAATTTAACCCAAGGGAAAATGTCTGTGAGGGAGTATGATGCTAAATTTACTGCTTTGTCTAGATTTACTACTAAGTATGTGCAGGATGAAGAAGATAAATGTAGTGAGTTTCAAGATGGAATAATTTGGCCTATTCAAAATAGAGTGGCCACTTATGAGTTAGAAGATTATGCTTCTCTGGTAAACAAAGCTACGATAGCAAATGAACCAAGTATTATGTGCAGGTTAGATTCGTGCTCTCACATGAAGATCTCACCTCTCTTCTATTGTGCACTCCTAACGCATTTTCTATTTAGTACTAGTAACTCTACCCAAAATAACTAGTTCAAGTCACTTAACACTATCTACATCCAACAATAATATTTCCGTAACTCCCATTCAATACCCTATAAGTAGTCTATCACATGATACTACCTATCACGTTCACTATTTGAATATTTAAGACTTTATCTCATTAAGATTAATTCGTTTGTCCTCATTTTCTTAACTATTAGTTTCTCTTAGTAGAATTTCTCATAATTACACATACACACACACACACACACACACACACACATATATATATATATATATATATATATATATCAGTCCTGCACCCCCGGTTTAATCCCCATTAGTGCCATTAATAAAATAATCATGTACCCTCGGGTTATCACCCATTAGTACACTTAATACAATGTCCTTGCAATCCCGGGTCATTACCCATTGGTGCAGTAAGGGGTGGAAGCGGTACGGGTTTTTATCGTACCGTACCGTTTTGGTCTGGAAAAAAATGATTTTTGTTTCATATATTAAAATACCAGAAACCGGTCTTATCGAAATCGAAATTACCGAAAAAAAGTTGGTTGGTTTTGGTTTTAAAATTTAAAAAACCGATTTACCGAAATTATCGTACCGAATTTACCGAATCCAGAAAAAATCGTATCGTACCGAATTTACCCAAACCAGAAAAAATCGTACCGAATTTACCAAACTAAATTTATCGAAATCATAAAAAAGTTGGTTTTGGTTTTGGTTTGGTTTTAATATTTTAAAAAGTTGGTTGGTTTTGTTTTTGGTTTTTTAGGGCTTTTAATGCTATTTATCGAAACCAGAAAAAATTGAACAAAAAAAAACTAGAATTTACCGAAACCAGAAAAAACCGGAAGAAACAAAAAAACCTAGAATTTACCAAAACCAAAAAAACCGAAATTACCGAAAAAATCGAAATACCGGCCGGTTTGGTTTTGGTGTTGATTTTGGTGTACCGAGTGGTAAACTAGTACGGTATGGTTTTACCATCCAGAGTTTGGTTTTGGTTTTGGTATCTACTATTTACCGACCAAACTGTACCGCTTACACCCCTAGGTGCAGTTAGTACATAACTTTACACCCCCAGGTTATCACCCTTTAGTGTATAAAACAACATAACATTGTACCCCTGGGTTATCACCCATTAGTGAACTTAACAAAAATATTAAATAAATAGGCATTCACACATCCTATTAAAGTTTATAAGTATTCTCCCAACCTACTTGCATACTTACTATAAGTATTTTATTCTAATTGTTATGTAGTTCACAATATCATTAGATTACCATGACTCTCACAAAATTTCCAAGTTAAATTTTCTTCCCGAACGAATTAAAGTATAACTCTCACACACTTTCTCGTAAACTTGTCTCTTTTCGAATTTGTTAACTGACAGTTTTTCTCTCTCCAATAAACATAAAATTTCAAAACTGGACCCTAAGAAAATACCCAGAAATTTACCACGTCGTTCGAACCAGATGGCAACGTCGTTTGAACGACTACCACGTGTTTCTTGAGCGACTTCGCACGAGATGCATATCTCTCTTGAACGATCCTTCGCGCGAGATCCACTGTTTCGTCTTCTTCCCCTAAATTTTGCGTTTTTCCACCATTAATACCTCTAAAACTTCTACCGTTCAATCTCAAACACTCAAACAACAAACCCAATTGGTATTCTAACATATTTAGATGATTTCTAATAACCTAGAATCATTAAATCTTCACAATACATTAATTAATTACTAAATCCCCAAATTAAACCATTAAAACCCCAGTTCTTCCAATTTCAATTCAAGAACTAATATAACCGAGATTTGTTCATGGACTTATCATAAATTCATGGATGACAACCTATCTACATGATGGAATTTAATCTCTTATAATTTAAGACCCCAATATGAATCAAATAATCAAGTTTTCGTCAAAATTCAATATCATAATTTAATGGGTTATCACCTACTCTAATCATTAACATAATTTTTACTAAATCACGCAATTAATAACCACTTGCCTTGAATCAATCGTCTGATTTCTTGATGTTGTTGGTATGGATGTGTTCCTCTTGTTTCGATCTACACGATGGTGCTGGTGGTTGTGCAAGGTGGTGCTAATTGGGCCTTCCTTCTTGGAATTTGTTCTCCCTCATACCCTCTGTGGTCGTTCCTTATTTTTGTATATGATAACCCTAATGAACCTCTCGTGGGTGATATGAAAAACTCCCAATTTTCGTCCCTTTAATTTCCTAAAAATTTAAAATTACAAAATTACCCCCACGTGGTGATGGTTAGGCCTAAATTCTCCCGGAGTCTAAATAAAATACTCGGGTAGTATTTTCTGACAATCTATACCTTCCCGAACTCAACGACGCACTCGAAATTACCATACGAGTCATTAAAATAATTTCTCTTTCTATCCCCATCAATTAGTCCCGACATGACTCACACGCGCGTCAGACTTAAATTACCAAATTGTCATATTTCTCACTTTTAAAAATTTATCAAATTTCATAATTCCATATTACATATCACACAGTAATATTCAATGATTCTCATTAATAATTATTAACCCTTTTAACGCTAGTTAATAATTATTTTTAAATCAGGATTAATTACCAATTAATTCTCGCATATTAATTTAATTAATCCCACAATAATAATTAAATAATTATTAATCACATAATTATTTAGGTTCTAAAAAATATATGGTGTTACATGAAGTACTCAGGATAAAGTAGGGTGATCAAAAGAATTGTAACATGTCTGGTTAAGTGGGGGAGTATAACTAGATGGGTTAAGAGGTAAGCATGAGGTGTGCACAATAGTTGAGGGGTGAGTAATATCTCAAGAGTGTGCGACACCCGCTTAAATATGAAAAGTGTTAACGCATATTTAATTGTTACATCTTAATTACTTTTCTAAATATTTTTCAAAAGGTTTTGGGCTCTGACCCGTGTCAATAATATATTTCAAAAATTTTTAGGTGTCCATCCACAGGGACGCCAAGCTTGAGGACTCATTCCAGGGATGCGTAACTACAGCATTTGTGGAGGCTTGTAAGATTTTATGTAGACGCTTCAGTTATTCATTCCTAGACTAGGATTTTGATTCATTATTTCATTTGGGCATGCTGCTCCTTCCAATTGATACACTTTTAGTTTTATTTATCAGATGATGTAATTGGATTCAGTTTATTTCCGTAAACTTATGGTTTGGATTTTGTTTTGGGAACCGATGGTTTATTCAGTATTCATTATTCATCTATTTATCGTGTGATGATTCAGACTCTTATATTTGGTGTGCATGAGTTATTATATTTCTATATTCCACATGTGGTTACATTAATGAAAAATAAAATTAGCACAGGTGTAATTTAACATAGGTGTTTAGTAATTTCAAAAGGTTTTGACAGTGATGATAACAATGAACCAAATGAGAATCATGTCTATTTTGATAAAGGACTGATCACCCGTGATTAAAATATGTGGGGTGTCACAGTACCTCACATACCACATCAAGGACTATCGGTTTGGGATCTCCCTCAAACCATAAATCAAATAAAGACATAATAGAAGCGAACATGGCCCAAATACTTTGGGCTACACACATACCTAAAGCACCCAAATGATTGGTCACACTATCATACACTTAGATAGTCATCCGCCCTAAGTTCTATGTTCTGGGGCACACAACAAGACCTTGTTGGCATCGCCAAGGTAGGATCACCCATTGCGCATGACCTCCCGTGATAGCAGTCAGCGTAGGTATGCTTATACACATAATAATGCACCTAATAGGTATACACCCAAGCAATAAAGATATCCTCCAGTACGTTTCTCGTATGTTTCGAATACCCAACGTATTAATGACTCACACCTCATATCATTTTCTTATTTTCTTAAGTATCACTCACTACCCGAAGGGTCCTAGTTAACCCTTAAGTATTTTCAGTAGTCAATACATCACTATTATACTAGTATTAATTTTGGGTTATCATCTATGCCTTCCGTAACCCATTTTTAAGTTCCCAATATTTAATACAATTGGTCCAAATCTCATTTTACCCTCATTAAGACTGTTGATGTAAAAAATTAGATTACTCTAATTATTAAATCACAGATAAATAAATGAGACAGAATATTTTAAAGTGGTTCAGCCTTATATGAATGGCCTATGTCCACTGTTATGTTATTGCTGAGTGTTTGGGAATTCTCGATTACAAGTACTATCTAGAAATTCCGGTCCCCTTAAATGAGGGTAATACAATATATTTATAGCCTTGAGGCTATAATCTGAAAGGGTGATACATTAAATGATATACATATGAAAGAGTAATTCATTTAATGCTCTTCAAGCGTGTGCGTGAAGATGATAAGCATTCAATGAATAGTTGAACTGTTGATTATCTGGAAATCAATGTTGTGGTCGAGATGCAGCTCAAACCGCCTTAGTTGCTCGCCGTTCAGGAGTTCCTCGGATAGTTGGAGTTCCTCGGAGCGTTGGAGTTCCTCAGAGAGCTGGAGTTCCTCGGAGTATACTTGTTGCTCGGAGTGAGTCTGACTTGGTCGGGGAAATAAACTTCCTCGTTGTTATTGTGCCACGTAGATCGACACGCGTCTTCTTATGATTCGTCTATATCCGCATACTAATTTTGGTATCAACAGAAGCCCCCAATGTTTCATATTTCGAACTTTGAGGAGTATGGAACATTCTTTCTCGGTATATGACAATATTAAATGACCTTCCTGGTTTTTAGGAACATTTCTCCGTATTTGAATTTCCTTCCAAATTCGCAGAATCCGCCTTTTTGCATTTTTATAAGCGCTTCGATCTTCGTGTACTTTTTGTCCTTTTAGCCGCCGGTAGCGTAATAGTTTCCTTTTTGTAATCATTTCTTTCGCCGTTTCCCTAGGCAAAGTATTTAAACTTCATAGACAATATCACCGTCTTCTACCTTTTCCAATTTCTGCTTTCGAGTTTTCCATAGTCTTTCTTTCTCTTGTGCGTTCATCCTTGTTTTCGTTCGTTGTCAACAGATCTCCCTTTTTCCTGTAAGATCTTCTTCCTTCTTCTTCATTTCTTTTATTCACCATGGTTTATATTATTGAATATCTTGAGAAACTCCGTTCTGCTTTCTCTATTCCGTCTTGGGTAACTTTGGAGGATCTTTCTGAGCCTTCAAATTATTTTCGTTTGGCTGAGGGACATTGGTTACCCAGCCTTTTTATTGCTGAATGTGGATTTTCTTTTCCACCAAACCCCTTTTGTTTAGAGTTCTGTCATTATTTCGATCTTGTTCCTGCAAAAATAGCCCCCAATACATGGAGAATAGTTAATGGGGTGCATAGGTTAAATCAAACTCATAGAACTCGTATAGGAATTCCTAAGATTATGTACTGTTATAGATGGGATGTTCTAGACAATGTTTATTATTTAAAAACTAGATTTTTGAATAGAGATTTAGTAGTCAATTTCCCTGATGCTAATAGGGATTATTTTGAACATGGGGTAGTTATCAAAAATTGGCAACATGCCCCTTTGGTTGGTGACGAAGTATATGAAGGTCCCAAATGCCCTCCATATGGCAATGGGATAGGTTATTTTCATCTTATTTTATTTCTGAAATTATGATTTCATTATGTTTGATAAAATGTATGACTGATATTTCACTATGTATTTGTTTGCAGTTGACAGCAAGAGAAAAACTCCCAAAGAATCAGAAGTTAATATAAAGCATTTGAAACATATCTGGAGTTTGCATCAGAAAGTTGCAGACGAGCACGTCAGGTCTGCTTCATACTTGTTGCAGTACAGGAGCTATACATCATCCTTTACTGCTCGTCCTATGGTCAGCATTAGTGAACCATTGCCATCTTCTGAGGATTCTTCACTAGAATCTCACATTCCTCTAAGTCAGAAAATGGGCAAAAGAAGAGTTCCTGCTATCTTCGAGGAGACTTCCTCTGCCGGAGATGGAAAGAGAAACAAGAATGATGTCCCAAAGGGGACAAAGAAAGTAGATGCTGCCCCTTCTGTTACTCTTCAGAAGGCTGCCGAGAAGCCCCCAGTGGCTTCTAATAAGAAGGATGTACCAGCAGGAGTGATCACCATCTCCCCAACCAAAAGTTCCTCTTTGGTTAAAACTGTTGAAGTGCCACTGAGGAGATTGAAGAATTCCTCCTCGGTCAGTTTTTCTGAAACCATTCCCCAGCTCCAAGCTAGTGGAGCTGGTGTTCCAACCATTATTCCCCCGAGTTCTGCAATGAGCTCGGTAAAGACTTGGACTATTCCTGAAGTCCAAGGAATTGAAGAAAACATGTCTAGGGATATGCTGACATCCCTAGCTACTCGTCACAATGCTTCAGTAAGTTTCTCTTATCCTGAATTTTTCTTTCTTTCAGTCAATATATGTATCTCGGCACTGACTTATCATTACCTTCTTTTTCAGCTGGTGAGTTATTTTAACACCATAGTGAAGAAAGATGAAGCACTCAAGGCTTCTAGCTCCTCGTCTGGAGTGGAGGATGCTTTTCTGGGTTTGGCCCAGTCTTTGAAGAATTCCCGTCAAAAATATGATGAGGATAGGGGTGAATGGGAGAAGAAGTTGGCTGCATCTGAGGCAGAGAAGGTGCAGTTGGGAAACAAAATAAAAGACTTGGAGAGAGAGAATAAGAAATATACTGAGAAGCTCACAAACTTTGGAGAGCTTGAAAATAAGTTGAAGTCGGTTGAGGAAGAGCTAACCCTTCTGCGAGAAGTAAATCGCCAGAAGGAAGAGGTGGAGGCCAAGTTGAAAGCCTCCGAGGATCTTATATCCGAGAAGCTCTCCTCGGAGAAAATGAAGAGAAAAGTGGCAGTGAAAAAATATTTTCGTACTGGTTGGGATAAAGGATGGGACAGGGGGGTAGCAGCAATGATGACCCATATGCGGTATGGGAGTTTAAAATACTTCCGAGATGGTTGGGTTGCTGTCCTGCAAGAATTGAAGGTGAACGAGGACTCTGAGCTATTTTAACAACATCTTCCCGGTCCTCCTCCTAGAATTGAAGATGAGGATGAAGACGAAGCTGCATCCGAGGAGTCTTCAATGACAGTGGGTGATCAAGTCCTTGCTCCACAACCCAATCAGACAGCCACCGAGGAGATTTCATCTTTGCCTGCTCCTCCTGAACAAGTCCCAACTTCTGCCAACCAACTCATTGTTCCCACCGAGCAACCAAGCTCCTCGTCCCAGCCTCTCGAGAAAGTCTTAGGAGACAAGGAAAAGGTGTGAAGTTATTCGGTATTCTCTTTCTGTTTTTCTTTTACTTGTACTCTGTATTCTGAACGCTGTACTCCTTTTGATGATGTAATAAAAATCACCCTTTTTGTTCCTCTACGTTGTTGATGTTCCGTCTGCTTATTTTATTAACTCTTGCCTTCTCTTCTTTACTAGTTTATGGCTAGAATCGAATTACTGTCCGCCAATGATACAAAACTGATGCAGCAATGCCATGAATATTTTAAAGCTGGCCATACTGACCTGAGTGCATCAGAAATTGCTGATATCCTTGGTCATGATGCTTCAGACCAAGCAGTGGAGGTATATCAATACTTAAAATGTCTTCTTAATCGTGCTGTAGCCAACAATGTGGCTTATTACGAAATGATTGAAGATTTTCAAGGTACTCTCGATGAACTTCAACATCAGTATAAAGAGTCTTCAGTTCTTTTGCATGAAGGGTATGAGAAGAAACTCAAACAACTTAGTGCTGAAACAGGTTATGACAGGATGCTTACTGGCTATGAAGTGAGAGAGAGAACCCTAAAGGGTGAAGTCGAAGCATGCAGACAGATCGCCGAGCTGCTGGAGCAAGAGAATAACAATTTACAGAAAGAGTTGGCACAGTATAAATCTGCAGCTTCATCTTCCACTGCCTTGGTACCAGTCATCGATGAAGGATTCTCATTTTTAG
The DNA here is from genome assembly GCA_949130495.1 of Sambucus nigra. Lineage (NCBI taxonomy): Eukaryota > Viridiplantae > Streptophyta > Magnoliopsida > Dipsacales > Adoxaceae > Sambucus > Sambucus nigra. Next base: position 299,228,752 of record OX422212.1, on the reverse strand, counting down.
AGGTTGAGAATGACAAATTGAGGCAAAAATTAGAGACTTTGAGAAGAGCTGGGCCTTCTACTGCTACTCGGGGACGAGGAAGAGGTTCTCGTGGACGAGGAAGAGTTGCTCAGGATGTTGACGAGGAACAAAGTATTCAACCTGCTTGAAGACGACCAAGAGGTCTTCGGCGTACTGTTGAAGAAGCTCGTACTCAATCAACATTGGAAACTCAAGCGTTCCAATTGAATGCAAAAGATCGGGCTTTGTCTGAAATGTCCAAGAAAATCCAAACTCTGGAGGATCAACTTGCTTCGACAAAGTCTGCTCTGAATAATAAGGATGTTTTTGCCAGAAACCTTCACGAGCAGTTAGAGAGAATAACTTTCCAATTCCACAAACAACCTCGTGAGTTCTGGATGGCAGGCTACAATGAGGCCCTTTGTCACTTGGATGCTCGCGTTGAAAATGCCAATAATGAAGGTTATAAACAGGGATGGTTGAATGCCTTGGGCGTTCTGAAGCTCGAACAAGGACACTACCTGTGGGACTATTATGATCCTGGGGTACTAGACTTGCCTGTGCCACCTTATAAATTGGACATGGAATGGATCCCAGCTCGTGCCATTCCTCGGAGCTTAATTGCAAAATACCTCGGTGACTACAATCTTCATTCTCTGATCGAGGTATCTCGTCCCGAGCATCTACTGGACACACCTTCAGTAATGAACGTCAAAATGCTTCAAGATATTAACTTCATTAATTATCCCCTTTGCCTGGAAGATCCTCCTACTGGAGAGGAGCCTATATCGAAAGCTGAAGGAAAAAATCCAATAGAATAGGAAATTTTGATGTAATAATTAGTACACAATTTAATATCAATGTAATAAACTTGTGTAATTTATTTTGACTTTAATGAAAGAATTTCATTTTTGTTTGCAAATTTGCATTGCTCTTGTATTTGTCAAACACTTTATATTTGTGCTTGCATAACAATATTGTGTGGTTCATCGACCAACTTAGTAAAAAAAATTACAAGTATTAGTAATATTGCTCGATCACTTAATAATAAAGTAATGAGTATAAAAATGTTAAAAATTCTTCCAACCAACCAAGGTTTTTAAGTTGTGCTCGTCGACCAATTATAGTTAATGGGTTTTTATCCCCGACCAGCTATACTTGGTACTGTTTAAAATATTTTCTCCTCGTCGACCAACTACAGTTAGTGGATTTTTATCTCCGACCAACCATACTTGATTCAGTTTGGAATATTTTGTTCTTCGAGGAACTTTTATGTAATAAACTTACCTCCCGACCAACATAAGTTGGCATTTGAGAGCATATCTTGTTTCCTAACCAAACACGTTGGCATTTTTAGGAATGTTGATGTTGTTCTCGCCCTTTTACCAACCAGAGTTGGTCTGAGTTCGAACTATCGTGTTCTCGCTCTTTTACCAACCGGAGTTGGTCTGAGTTCGAACTATCATGTCCACTAACTCTTTTACCAACCGGAGTTGGTCTGAGCTAATGTACGCCTCCTAACCAAAGGAGTATGGGGTGTTCTCTCCCTTTTACCAACCGGAGTTGGTCCGGGTTCGAACTGTCATGTTCTCGCTCTTTTACCAACCGGAGTTGGTCTGAGTTCGAACTATCATGTCCACTAACTCTTTTACCAACCGGAGTTGGTCTGAGCTAATGTACGCCTCCTAACCAAAGGAGTATGGGGTGTTCTCGCCCTTTTACCAACCAGAGTTGGTCTGGCTTCGAACTATCGTCTTCTTTTTACTGTCGAGCAGCGTTGTGTGCCGATCAGCGTAGTGTTAAACACTAGTATTCCCCGAAAAACTTTCAATAAAAGAAGAGAAGATTGTGAAATATCATCGTTTTATTCATACTGATGGAACTGCTTTACATTTTACATCACTGATAATACTTGCGTAGGTGTTCAGCATTCCATGCATTCTTAAATTCCTCTCATTCTAGAGTTGCTATTCGGTAAGTTCCTGGTCGAACAACTTCTGTAACTCGGTAAGGTCCATGCCAGTTTGCTTCCAACTTATTGTGCTTCTGAATGACTTTCTTTAGCACATAATCTCCTTCTTTTAAGTCGCATTTTTTCACCCTCTTGTTGTAGAACAAGGCTGTTCGTTGTTGATAAGCAGCATTCCTAATGGCTGCCTCTTCTCTAACTTCCTCGAGCATGTCCAAATCTAATCTCCTCATCAAGTCGTTGATTGGGGAATTGAAATTCAGCACTCTGTGTGTTGGAAGACCCAACTCGGCAGGTATTACAGCCTCACTTCCAAATGCCAGCATATATGGTGATTCTCTAGTTACTGCTCGGGGAGTTGTACGGTAAGCCCACAATACTGACTGTAGCTTATTAATCCAATTAGCTTTAGCTTCACTTAGCCTCTTCTTCAAACCATTTAGTAATGTTCTGTTCATCACTTCAGTCTGTCCATTGCTTTAAGGATGGCCTGGTGCTGAATGAGTCTTCAAAATGTTTGACTGGTGACAATAGGCGGCAAACTCCTCGTTATCAAATTGTGTTCCATGGTCTGTGATGAAGGCATGAGGGAGACCATATCGACAGATGATGTTCTTCCAAACGAATTAGTACACCTTCTCGTATGTCATATCAATCAGAGGCTCAGCTTCTACCCACATAGTAAAATAATCCACTGCAACTACGAGGTACTTGAATCTTCCTCGGGTTGTTGGCAGTGGCCCAACCAAATCAATTCCCCACATGGAAAATGGCCAAGGGGAAGTTATGGGTGTCAACAATGCTTGTGGAGTTCGTCAGATGGAGGAAAAACGTTGGTATTTATCACATCTCTTAGCATAGGCTATACAATCAGCCCTTATCATTGGCCAGTAGTATCCTTGCGTCATCACCCTTTGCAAAAGTGTCTGACCTGCTACATGGGCTCCATAGGACCCTTCATGGATCTCTTCAATCAATTCTTTCACCTCGGAGGGATGTACACATCTCTGCAAACCTACCATAATTCCTCGTTTATACAAAACACCATTAGTTAGTACATACCGAGCAGCTTTAAACTTCAATTTATTTGCAGAGATCTTATCCTCCGACAATTCTCCCTCCTCAATATATGCCCTGATGGTATCCATCCAAGATGGTCCTGAATCAAGGGTCATAACATTCACCGTCAAGTCTTCCTCTATGCTCCGACTTTCTAATACTTCAATTGGTATCGTTCTTCGCAGCTCGGTACGAGTAGCTGATGCTAGTCGGGTCAGTGCGTCTGCTTGTGCATTCTCCATTCTTAGTATTCTGATCAACTGAATGCCATCAAATTCTGCCAACAACTCCATCGCTTTTGCATGATACTTGACCATTAATTATCCTTTAACAGCATATGTTCCCATCATCTGATTCACAATTAATTGAGAATCACTGAATACCATCACTTGTTGCGCTTCCATAATCTTTGCTAAATTAAGACCTGCTATCAAGGCTTCATACTCAACCTCATTATTGGAAGCTTTGAATTAGAATCGCAAGGCATATTCCACGTCAATCTCGTCTGGGGTGTTCAAAATAATCCCTGCTCCACAACCCGTTGTGCAAGATGACCCATCTACATATAATCTCCATGTAGGTAACTCGTCTTCAAATTTCTTATCTGACAGAATTCCTCGGTGAAATATCTGTTGTTTCCTTTCATCCTGCCCTGGTATGTTTCTCTCTTCGTCGACCATCTCTTCTCGCCCTTTTACTAACCGGAGTTGGTCTGGGTTTGAATTTGATGATCTTTCTACATCCACAAGCCCTTTTACCAACCGGAGTTGATCTGGACTTATGTCTGTAGATCCTGTAACATCCACAGGTTGGTTAGCGAGCAATTTTTGTTCCTCGGGGGTATCAGGATATGTAAATTCTGCTATAAAGTCTGCTACAGCCTGCCCTTTTAATGATGATCTGGGTTCATACACAATATCATATTCACCGAGCTCTATTGCCCAATACATCAGTCTCCCTAATTTTTCTGGCTTATGAATGGCTTGTCTCAATGGCATGTCGGTATACACGACGATGGTATGGGCCTGGAAATAAGGCCTCATTCTTCTACTTGCTTCAATTAATGCCAATGCCAATTTTTCCAACTTTGGGTACCTGATCTCTGCACCTCGGAAAGCCTTACTTGTGTAATAAATTGGCTTCTGGACTCCATTCTCCAATCTGATCAATGCCGAGCTGACTGCATTTTCTCACACTGCCAGGTACAAGTACAACTTTTCTCCCATTACTGGTCTGGACAACAGTGGAGGTGTTCCCAAATATTTCTTCAAGTCTTGAAAGGCTTTTTCATATTCATCATTTCACTCGAAAGTTTTTCGAAGTGTTTTGAAGAATGGGAGGCATCTATCAGTTGCTCGGGATACAAATCTGTTTAGCGCTGCAACTCGTCCTGTAAGACTCTGCACCTCTTTCTTCGTCGTTGGAGATCGCAACCCTAAAAGAGCTTTGATATTTTCTGGATTCGCCTCAATGCCTCGCTGGTTGAAAATGTACCCGAGGAACATTCCTTCTCGTACTCCAAATGTGCACTTCGTCGGGTTGAGCTTCATCTGGTATTTATCCAGTTGATCAAAGGTTTGACCTAAGTTAACTAGATGATCAGCAGATTTCTTGCTCTTTGTCATCATATCATCGACATAGACTTCCATATTGCAACTGATTTGTTCGGCGAAAACCTTGTTCATCAGCCGCTGGTATGTCGCTCCTGTATTTTTCAAACCAAAAGGCATAACATTATAACAATAAGTTCCCCTAGGGGTAATAAAAGAAGTTCTTTCCCTGTCTTCAGGTTTCATTTTGATCTGGTTGTATCCAGAGTAAGCGTCCATGAAGCTGAGCAGCTCGTGTCCCGAGGTAGCATCCACTAGTTGGTCAATTCTGGGCATTGGAAAGTGATCCTTTGGGCAGGCCTTGTTGACATCAGTGAAATCAACACACATTCTCCATTTATTATTTTTCTTCTTTACCATTACCACATTTGCTAACCAGTCTGGATATTTCACATCTTCAATAAATTGGGCTTTCTGGAGCTTCTCGACCTCCTCTTGTATGGCTTGATTCTTCTTGGGACTAAACACTCTTCTTCTCTGCTTTACAGGCTTGATCTCCTTATTCGCATTGAGCTCATGACATAAGAAGTTGGGATCTATTCTTGGCATGTCTTCATGACTCCATGCAAAAGTTTTCTTTCTGTTTCTCAAGAAAGTTATCAACTCCTGTTTTATTGAAGCATCCAACTTCGAACCTATCTGGGTTATTCGTTCAGGGTGCTCGTCGTCCAGAATAAAATTTTCTGTAGATTCCACCACCTGTCTTTTTACAAGTTGGGATTCATCTCTAGGATCCAGTGTTTCAATTTCTGTACCTTCATCCACCTGGTAGGTAGTAGTCTTTTTCCTTGATTCTTCAAGCTCCTCTTGCTCGGCAGATGAATAATAGCATTCCCGAGCTACTTTTTGATCACCTTTCACATCTCCTACTCCGAAATTTGTTGGGAATTTTAAGCACTGATGTACTGTAGATGGGACTGCTTCGAACTTCTTCAAACCAACTCTTCCCATGATGATGTTGTAAGCTTACTGCACATTCTTATCCATCACAAAGAAGCGTATTCTTTCTGTTCGACAAGCAGTCCAAGTTTCAATGAATATATCCAACTTGATCGTCCCAAGTGGAAAAACTTTCTCGCCAGCAAAACCAAATAGAGGTCTGTGATAAGGTTCCAATTGAGATAATTTCAAATTTAAACTGTCAAAGCATGAATAGTACATGATGTCTGCCGAACTACCATTATCTACCAGAACCCTTGAAATCACTACTTCTTTCATCCTCATTTTGATCACCAAAGGTTCGTCGTGAGGGTAAAGAACACCTGCAAGGTCATTTTTTGAAAAACCGATGACCAGCTTCTCTTTGTTTACCTTCCTCGGGCGATACTCTTCAGCCAAATTTATCCGTTGAATGTATGAGCAAGCTTGAGCTTCACCGAGGTAAGCTTTTCTTTCTGCAGTAAGGTCTCCTCCTCCTGCATCTCCTCCTGTAATGACATTACAATCAAATGACCCAAAGCGTATTGAAAATACCTCTCGTTCTGGCTGCCTTGGTTTCTTGGGAAGGTCAGGGTCATCATCTGGATCATCTTTATGGTTTCTCTTCTTTTTCTCCTCTGCTCGATGAGGAGATCTAGACCTCTCTCTAGTTCGGTCATTATTTCTTCTTTCACCTGCCCGATCAACATACTTTGCTAGCTTTCCTTTTCGGATGAGTGTTTCAATCTCGTTCTGAAGAGCTATGCAATTTTTGGTCATATGACCATGATCCTTATGGAACTCGCAATATTTCTCCCTATTCCTCGTATCAGGATCTAACCTCAGTTTCTTCGGCCACTTCACCTCCTCGCTATTCTTGATTTCTTCCAAGACATGATTAATACCCATTTTCAAAGGAGTATAATTATCGAATTTTTTCAGTACTTCCCATGACGACCTACTATTCTTGGAATGCTTGTCACCGCCATTGCCCTTATGCTCTTTCTTCTTGGATTTGTCGTCTTCCACCTTGGTTTCTTTATCCATATTCTTCTCCGCAGCCATATCCTCCTCGGCATTCATGATTTTGGCCGCTTTTGCCATCAACTCTGACATATTTGTAGGTGGATCTTTGGCCAAAGTGTAATACAACTTGTTAGGCAACAACCCACTCATCAAGGCGGTGATTACTGTCTTTTCTTCATAATCTATGACTTCCAGCTTCTCGTTATTGAAACGAGTTATGTAATCTCTGGTACTCTCACCAGATTTTTGTCTAACACTTAACAAGTGTGCTACTCTTTTTACTGGCTTTGCTACAAAACAAAAATTGCCTATGAACAACTCGGCCAATTGAAATAAAGTTGAAATCTTACCCCGAGGAGGATTGTTATACCATATTTGGGCAGATCCAGTAAGAGTTCCTGAGAATGCTCTGCATCTCATCTCGTCGGGGATGGCATAGATGTCGGCAGCAACTTGATATTGCTCTATGTGTAGAACAGGATCTGTCTTTCCATCATATTTGGGGGTCACCACAGGTGCTTTAAACTTTGATGGAGTAGGAAAACCCACAATGGCCTGGACAAAAGGTGTCCCTTGAACAAAAGTTCGTTGTAAGGGATTCTTCGCCTTAGCCATTCTCCTAATCTATCCTCCAACCGCTTAATGGAACCTTTCCACGCATCTTTTCCTTCCTCGGGCTTGTTAGTTCGAGCAATTGATTGCTCTGATGTGGCCTCCTGAGATCTATCTTGACGAGCAACTGGTCGTGATTGTGCTGATCCTTCTCTTAGATCTGATGGTTGTCAAAAACTCCTCGACATGGTCTTAGGTGGACTCTTATTCCTCCTAGGGCCTAATCGACTGAAAGGAGATACCCTACTCAGTCTTTCCAAGGCACTGGGTCTCTCTGGAGAAAGAGTGATACGCTTCTCAGTATCAGTAGCCCGTATTAATGAAGTTTGCCCAGGTTGATAAGAGAAATCATCAGACTCCTCATTACGATACAACTCAGTACGCCTGGATCGTGAAAAAAGTAAATAGGTTTGCCTCTGACCACTTCGCTGTCCCGAACGTGCAGGTGCACCGCAATGAAGGGTCTGTATGAGTTGCCGTATTGTTTCTTGCATGGCGGTTTGTCCTTGAGCCAGATTCGTCATAATCCCAGCCAGATCTGGAGGTGAAGAGGGATTTGGAGGATTTCCAGCATTTCCAGCGTTTCGATTGCTGGATTCCAGATTATCTGCCATTGATGATGAATGATTTTTGATGAAAAATGATAACAACAGTCGTTTCCCACAGACGACGCCAATCTGTTGATGTAAAAAATTAGATTACTCTAATTATTCAATCACAGATAAATAAATGAGACAGAATATTTTAAAGTGGTTCAGCCTTATATGAATGGCCTACGTCAAGTGTTATGTTATTGCTGAATGTTTGGGAATTCTCGATTACAAGTACTATCCAGAAATTCCGGTCCCCTTGAATGAGGGTAATACAATATATTTATAGCCTTGAGGCTATAATCTGAATGGGTGATACATTAAATGATATACATATGAAAGGGTAATTCATTTAATGCTCTTCAAGCGTGTGCGTCAAGATGATAAGCATTCAATGAATAGTTGAACTGTTGATTATCTGGCAATCAATGCTATGGTCGAGATGCAGCTCGAACCGCCTTAGTTGCTCGCCGTTTAGGAGTTCCTCGGATAGTTGGAGTTCCTCGGAGCGTTGGAGTTCCTCGGAGAGATGGAGTTCCTCGGAGTATACTTGTTGCTCGGAGTGAGTCTGACTTGGTCGGGGAAATAGACTTCCTCGTTATTATTGTGCCACGTAGATCGACACGCGTCTTCTTGTGATTCGTCTATATCAGCATACTAATTTTGGTATCAACAAAGACTAAGCCGAGATTTAATTATAGGTCTACTGATATTCTCCAAGTCCTCATATAGTTTATAAACCATTACCAAAGTTCCCCATAATTATTGGTAAAGGATAATAGGTAAATAATCAAAGATCCATCGACAAAAAGGATCGATCGATTGATACATCGTTCGATCGACATCCTTCGATCGATCAATTGACATGTTTCTTCCATATTTACACAACCAAACCTCCATGGAACTCATCCAAACACCCACCCAAATTAAACAGACTTCATATATGAATGTTTAAATAGTTTTTAACGTAATATATCCTCAAATCATCACATAATTTTTATTAAATAATATCAAATTCTCACTTTATTCATATAAAATCTAGATTTGATTTTCATGCATGTTTATCTTCAAGAACCCATATTTTTCTCATTCTTTTAAATCCAAATATCAGATTTTGTTTTACATTACCAGGAGGTAGATTTCAAGGATGATATCCCAACAAAGCATGAATCAAATCCCAATCTACATCCCCAAAATCATGTTTTCATGCAATATTAACCCTAAACTATCATGGGTAATATAAGTACTGAAAAGAATTACAAGTTTAAACACTTGCCTTAGGGTTGAGTGGTCAGATTGGGTAGGTGAAGGATTTAATTTTCTAGATGATGGATGCATCTTCTTCTTTCTCCAATCTTGATTCCGGCAACGACGGTGGTAAAAAATGGTGTAGGTTGGCTTAAAAACCCTTCACCTACCCAATTTCATGGACTTATATTCTTTTCCAAGTATCGTAACCCCAGCCTACCCACTCAAGTGGCTGATATATAACTGTAAAATTCGGATTTTTTCCAACCCTAACTTCCTGAATGACCAAAATACCCTTACGTAGTGCTGGGTTGATTTAAAAATGCCCCGAGACCCAATCAATACACCCGGGTACTCTATTCGGCCTATTTCAACCCATTTGGAATCAACCGTGACTTCGAAATCATCATTCGAGTCACTATATATAAATTTCCTATCTCGACCTTAACATAGCCCTCACACGACTCTCGATTGAGATATAGCATAGTCCCGTCGATATTACTCACTACGACGTATAATAATTATCACATGTTATTCACTACACACTAAGTAAACTTATCCCATACATATTAATCATAATCTCTCCCGATCAATATTTAATAAACACACAAAATATTTTATTTTAATTAAATTACTGCACACGTGTAATTTAAAAAAATATCCAAATTAATTTAATTCTAAATGCTAAAAAATGCGGGGTGTTACAAAAGGGTGAGCAAGGAAAACTCTAAACAATTTACATGTGAAATATTATTTATCCTTAGAATTTTGTCAAACATGTGATAGTACCTATTGTTTGGTAATCTATTTTAGCCCAACCAAACAAAAACAATGGTATGACAATGGGTATTTAAGATAAATAATCATATAAAATTTTTGGCTGTAAATGTGATTAGACATTGTATTTTAGTTTCGATAAAAGGATACTAACCTGATATGGGTATTCACAATTTTTACTTATTTTGTAGTTTTTCCATTTACTTTTGGGTGAAAATTATTGTGTCTGAAATAAGAGAATAGATAGGAATTGCCAAATGAAAAAATCCAATAACAAAAAAACCACATAGTTGAGTATCTGACTAGGTCTCTCTCTTTAAGATGTTTTGCAGCTCTGCCCAAAATTATACTATAGTCTAATTAATGACTTACCACCCCCAGGATGAAATAACTAAGAAATGAAATAAATTCATGTCTCAGAAAACTTTGTACGTAGTAGTCTAGTATACTATTACCCGTTCACTATTAGTTGCTCAATATCACATTAGTTTGGGGGAATAAACTGATCAAGTAAGGAAAAGAGAAAAAATGATCAAAGAGAGAGAGAGTATTGATGTGTTTTCTTTTGTCTTTTGCAAAGCAGAAAATGCTTAGGTTGGGAGAGAAAAAGTCTTTGTATTATATGTGTTCTTTTAATTGAAAAATAAATGTAGTTGGCCATAATAAAGAGGAAAAATTCTGAACATTAGAAAAGGTTTGGTGGGTGAGTAAAACCCGGAGATCCAGAGAATTAAAGTCCCACTTTCGACAGTGAGCAAAATAAAAAATTAATTTTCATTCAAATTTTTAATGAAAAAATCAATTATTTTGGCCCAGAAAAATATAATACAGACACAACCCATGACCCAGAACCCAAACAAGGGCCAGGTCTGTCGGACGTACGGCGTGGTAATGCTCTTGCGTGTGGGCCTTGGACCAATAAGTTCTTCAACCTAAGAGACACAAAATTCTAATGCACAAAGGTCTTGCCCATTAGTCCTGAAAGCGCTACACCATAATTCACTTTCCCATGGACTTGGGATTATGTGAATATGGATAATGCCTTACTGCTTTCTCTCTTAATAGTTAAAGACCAAAATTGTATTTATCTTTTTAAATTTTACACAAGCTAAGTCAAAAAGTCCAATAAACCCCCACTTATAAATTTTGAAAATTTATTGACCAATAATCTATAGAATTGCGCATAACCAAATGTGTCTTTCAATTTTAACCAATACGTAGTAAAGATGATTAATATTATACTAGAGTAACCGTAGTTTTGAACTCTATCTCTAACAGCATCCCACTCACAACCTTACTCGATTGTAGTTCTCAAGCTAGCACGTTACAACCATGTGCTTCTATCCTAGGAAATTTTCTGAAAATTACCATCGGAAGTGACCTCACTTTCATATTCACATAAGTGAGTCTATCGGGGATACTACCATAGTTAGGTACCCCAATCAAAATAGATCTATATAACTTCATTAAGAGTTATAAATAACTTAATCTTTACTTGCTTCAAGATATCATGCTTCATAGGGATGGAGTTAGAGTTAAACTCCATTTTAATAATTAACATTATTCAATCCATATCACTTGTGACTTGTTATTACCTTTTAAACCTATTTCTTGGGATATCCAGTCTAGAGGTTGGGTTACCATCACAAGTGACTCAAATATATAAGGGCTTTAGTACCATCCCTTTTGAGGTGTTCCACACCTTTTCTCTTGCTAGTCCTTACGTCAAAGTATCAGCCAAATTTTTTTCAGACCGTACGTGATCCACTTTTACAGCACCCATAGAAACAAACTCTCTGACGGTACTTTGTTTGCGATGTATCGATTCTTACTGTTATAGTAATTATTCTTAACTTTGTTAATAGTCGCAGTATAATCACAGTGGATAAGAACGAGTGGTGTTGGTCTCTCCCATAATGGGATATCTGTCAAAAGATTTCTCAACCAACCTGCCTCCTTACTAGATGTAGCTAGCGCTATCGTTTTCGACTCTTCCGTCGACTGAGCCAAAATAGTCTGCACCACGAACGATAATAAATGTGTATCTACTAGTAGCTCTGGAGTCATCAGATAGGGTGTTCCAATCAACATCACTATATCCTTCAAGGACACTGGGATGCTTTTGATAGTGTAATCCAAGGTTCATCGTTCTTTTAAGATACAACATGACCCTCTCAATAGCATGCCAATGCTCCATACTATGTCTACTGATTAATCTACATAGTAATCCCACAACATAAGTTATGACAAATCAAGTGTAATCTGTAGCATAACCAAGTCTACCATTGATGCTCGCAGACTCAGTTTGGTTAACACTGTCACTACTGGTCTTGAACAACTTTACACTAGGATCAAATGGAGCATTATCAAGTTTACAGTTAAAGTAATTATATTTCTTTAGAATTTTCTCAACATAATGATATTGGTATAAAGAAATTCCCTTTTCAGACCTAGTAATTTCAATTCTTAATATTACACTAGCTTCATCAAAATCCTACGTATCAAAGTTGGCACATAATAAAGATCTAATATTATCTTTGACATGAATATTAGATCAAATATAAGAAAGTCATCCACATAAAAACATATGATAATGAAAATGTTATATTCATATTTATAATGAATGTATTTGTCACTTTCATTTATTCTGAACCCATTAGAGATGACTAAGCTATCAAATTTATCATACCATTGTTTAGGTTCCTGTTTTAGTCCATAAAGAGATTTATCTAGTTTACACACTTTATTTTCTTGACCGTGTATAGTAAAACCTTCAGGTTGGTCCGTATAAATCTCTTCTTCCAATTCACCATTTAAAAATGAAGTTTTAACATCCACTTGGTGTATAATTAAATTATTTAAAGTAGCTAATTCAAGTAGTACATGTATACATGTAATTCATATCACGAGTGAAAATGTATAAAAAAAAGTCCACGCTTTCACGTTGTTTAAAACCTTTGCAAACTAGACGTGCCTTATATTTTTCAAAAGAACCATCAGATTTTAATTTATTTTTAAGAATCCATTTATAACCAATATTTTTCACCCTGGTGGAAGATCCACTCAATGCTAAGTTTTATTTGTTTCTAATGATTTCATTTCATCAATTAATAGTTTCTTGCCATAAATCGGCATGTAAAGAAGAGAATGCTTCTTGAAGGGTATTAGGATCCTCCTCTAATGTGTATGCGTAAAACTCGAGACCATTTTTTTCCGACTCAAGTACTTTTACATATTCTTGGTTCCAAAATAGATTAATTTGGTTTAGAATTTTTTTGAAATAGAATGCTAGTGGATGACGAGCCCCACTATTTCTCAATTTTAATAGGAATTTATCTATATAAAAATCAGCATCATTTGATTTGACAATAACTTGGTTTTTCAAATCATAAAATTTATATGTTTTTTATTAACCATGTAGCTAATAAATCCACACTCATATGCTTTACTAGTCAGTTTAGACCTCTTAGGGTCGAAAATACGTACATAGGTAAGCACCCGCAAGTGCTAACATATGACACATTTGGCTTAATATTTTTTCAAATTTCATAAGGAAATATTTTTGTTTTAGTCTTAGGAATTCTATTAAGCACGTGACACACCGTTAAAATAATTTCATCCCACCAATGTGAGGCAACCCTTGAACTGAATACAATAGCAACTACGAATTCAGTTGAAGTCTTATTTTTTCTTTCAGCTTTACCATTCATTTCAGGAGAATATGAGGATATGTTTTTGTGTATAATACCGTGGATTTTATAAAATTTTAAAAAGATTTCATAATCATATTCGGTGCCTCTATCACTACGTAACCTCTTAATTTTTCGATTAAATTAATTTTCAATTTCATTGAAGAAAATTTTAAACATGTCAAACGCTTCACTTTTTTTTTTCATTAAATACATAAATAAATAATCCGTTCAATCATCAATAAAAGTAATAAAGTAATGTTTTCCATTTCTAGTCATAATTTCATCTAATTCACAAATATCTGAACTAAGTCAAATGTTTTAGATTCTCTAATAACAGATTTATGTGGGGTCTTTTTTATTTTAGCTTGACTACACCATTCACAATTTTCAAAATCATTGAGTAATATTTCTCGAATTAATCCTAAAGTACTCATATTTTTAACAAGTAATTTATTAACATGACAAAGTCTAGCATGACACATATTAAAAAACACGAAATATAAGTATAAGGGAAAATTTTGTTAATAGTATCAATGTTCAATTTAGACATTCCTTCAGCAACATAACCTTTTCCTACAAAAATATCATTTTTGGTCAAGGTAAATAAATCTGCCGCGAAAGTCTGAGTGAAACCATCTTTGTTGAGGAGATATCCGCAAACCAAGTTCTCCCTTATTTCGAGAGTGTCAAACACTTCCTTAAGGACTGCAGTTTTTTTAGAAGTGAACATCAATTCAACATTTCCCGTATCAATAACCTTAGTGGATTAGGAATCACCCAACACTACCCTTTATCTTTAGACTTAGAATAAATCTTATATGAAGTACGATTATAGCAAATACGGTGAGAAGTGCCAAAATCTACTCACCACCCTTCAGCACCGCTAACCATATTAATTTCATAAATCATGGCATATAAACCCTCTTAGGTTAGGTTCACCTGAGGAGCAGGATGAGGTCCATTCAAACATTTGGGGATATATCTCCAGTCTTGTTACACTTAAAGTAGAGAAACTTCCCGGTGTTACCAGCCTGTCCATTTCCAATAGGGTTGTTCTTATACTTATTCTGATTTGGTTTAAATTTTAGGTTTTGGTTATTTTTCTGATATTTTATATTTTTTTCCATTTGGTTTCAAAACAACTAGAGTGTTGCTCTTGTTGTAATTCTTGTTATTAGACACAACAAGAATTTTATCCTTATATTCTTGTTTCTGGGCTTCCTCCTCAGTTCCAACGTGACTATTGAGTTCCTTATGCAACTAAACCTCTATGAAATAAGATCTATAAATTATAAACCTTGACCCGAGGCAAAGGGATTAAAATTTAGGATTTTGAGAGACATTTAATAAGAACAAGTAACCTCTCCATGCACGTAGGCAAGTTATCGAATCACGTATATCGTTGTTGTGCATGTGATTTCTTTTACTTTCTACTTTTTGTGATTGTTTTTGTGGATTCCATTATAGTGATATTTTTTGCACTCGCAATTGGTGTCGTTTGTGGGAATGAATTTTATTCCTACAAAAATATCCATTACCAGAAAGCCAATAATGTCTCATCACAAAAGAAACAACCCCAAAGCCTATAACGTCCAAGAAGACCCTGTTCCTCTTAGGGTCAGGTCCGAGGTTTGCCAGCATACAACCCCAATTTTTTCCAGGATAGGCAACCCTGTAAAGAAAGCCAGGGGCCATTTAGGTCTACCCATTTTTCTAGGATGTTCGATGCTTATAAATCCAGGCTTCATGAATAAGTGGAGGGTGCGCGCCTCTAAGCAGAAGAAAATGCTTACCTATAGAGGCGACTCGAAAGAATGGAGAGAGACCTCCAAAGGGGTACTGGAAAATGTCGTACTAGGATTCCTAATCCTCAGGCGAGCAAGTCTCTCAACCGAGGAAGGATCTCCAGGTGTGACCAAGATATAAAAGAATGTGACAGGTCAGAGCGTGGACGATCAGAGAGTGGTCAACAAGAAAGATGCTGTAGAAACAACGATCGATAGAACGAAGACATAAGGATTCTAGTTCATAGGGAGATAGACCTATATCTAGCCCACCGAGGAGACAGATCCGCTAAAGATCTATCCATAATAGCACTCAACACTGAGATAAAGTCGAGTAGGAGCCCCCGAAAAAATTCACTATCCCTAGGTTCAAGGTCTACGATGGGAAAATAGACCCTGTAGATAATGTCAAGCAATATCGACAATCAATGACCTTATGAAGCCACAATGACGCATTTATCTGATGGATTTTCCCTTTTAACCTACATGATGTAGCACAAAAGTGGTTTGAGAGGCTTCTTCACAGATCAATAAATTTTTTTACAACTTTGGCGGAGGCCTTCATGACACAATTCATAACCATGCACTTCTCATAATGAAAAAGAAGTCACAGGATAACCTCCGAGACTACGCCAAATGATATTCGGAATTTTTCAATGAGATCAAGGATTGCTCGGAGTAGGTTGCCGTAGCATACGTCAAAATTGATTTTCCAACAACCTCTTTGTTGCACCAGTCCCTTACTAAGAAGGAGACTAGGACCATCGATGATCTTATGGCCCGTATCGAGAAGTACGTCATGGTGAAAGATGTGGTTCATCCTAATGGAGGGGGCAACGATCGAGAAAAGGCAAATAACGGGACATAGAAGAACGATACCCTGAAGAAGGGAAACAAGAACGGGGGCAAGAATGGCTCCAAGAATGGGAAAATATTGATCCCTCCAAAGCATTCTAGGGTATTAACATAGTATTTAAGGAATGTAATTAAAAGATTCTTAGCAAGATCAAAGATGACCCATTCATCAAATGGCCCAAGAAGATAGGTGCCGACCCAACTAAAAGGAACAACGCACAAAGATTCGCGTTCCATAAGGAGAGCAGTCATTGAATCGAGAATTGCAAAGTCTGAAGTCATATTTAGAAGAGCTAGTTTAAGAAAGGAACCTCAGCGAGTATGTCAAGAAGAAAGTGGAAAAAGTCACAGCTAATGGCGAACAGAAGCTAGATAACATCCTCGACGATGATACATAACATGAGTTTGCAGTAATCCATGAGGCATCGAACCTTAAGCAGATCCGGGAAACACTGTTTTAATAGAACTTAAGAAGGTGACTGTTATAATAGAAGCTTTTCAAATCGACCCTGCTAAGACCCAGGTAAGAAAGCATCGGCGATCAGAAGACGTCGACTACACCAAGCACATCGTGTTTACCGATGAGGATTTGGTTGGGGTAGGAACATCACATTATGACACGCTGGTGATCACACTCAGAATTTCTAATTGGGATGTTGACAAGCTGCTTATGGACCATGGGAATTCGTCCATAGTGATGTACATGGAACTGTTCCATAAACTGAAGCTGAACATTGCAATCTCAAAAAGGTCACTGTTTTGCTGATCGACTTTACAAGGAGGATCAAGATGCCACTAGGGAAGATAGTATTGTCGGTCAGGGAAGGAAACATCTTATAGCTAATTTAGTTTTTAGTGGTGGACATTGAGTCCCCATACCATGCTATTTTGGGCAGAGGTTGAATCCATGCCATGAAGTTCATACCATCAACCCACCTTCAAAAGATGAAGTGCATTACCGATCAAGGCGTGGTAGAAATCCATTATGACCAAGCTATGACCAAGAAGTCATTTATTGTAGCTATCCACCCAAAAAAGAAAAAAAAATAGGCAAATAATGCTCAGGAAGGAGCCTAGGAGGGGGTTATGCCCTCCAAATAGCAACTACAGTACGACCGACCTGAGGTGGAAGAGACTAGGATGCACCCCACTAATAGGGTCGTTGAAAACTTGAAAGAAGTTGTAGCTGAAGATAACTTGGTCGATAAGAAGTTTCTGATCGGAGATTCTCTCAACGATCAAGACAAAAAAGATTTAGTAGCATTTCTTAAAAGCTACCTGGATGTTTTTGCTTGGGAACCATACGAATTACCAGGGATCGACCCTAGTTAGCCTGCTATTTCCTGCATATCGATCTAACCTTAAAGTCAATCACTCAAAAGGCTTGTCGAATAACCTCGAGAAGGCTAAGGAAGTGAATAAAGAAGTAGGGAATCTATTACCCATTAGGGAGGTTCAGTTCCCTAAATGGTTATCTAACCTAGTGACTGTACCCAAGATCAATGGCAACTGGAGGGTTTGTATCGATTTCACCGACCTCAATAGGGCATGTCCCTAAGACAACTTCCCTTTCCCAAAGATAGATCAGTTGGTTGACGCTACAGCGACGCACGAAAGGATGAGTTTCTTAGACACCTATTATGGCTACCATCAGATACCTTTATTCCGGCCTGACTAGGATAAAACCTCCTTCGTAACCCCCATTGGGTTATACTGTTACAAGGTTATGCCCTTTGGTCTCAAGATCGAGGGAGCAATTTGTCAAAGGTTAGTCACCAGTATCTTCAACAAATGGAAGGGAGAAACGATGGAGGTATAGATCGACGATATGCTAGTTAAGAGCAAGAACAAGGCCGATTACCTTTTAGATTTAGTGACAACCTTTGAGATCCTCAGGAAGTATTGGATGAAGCTTAACGTAAGTAAGTGTTCATTCGATGTCTAGTCAAGAAAATTCCTAGGCTATCTAGTAAGTAAAAGGGGAATTGAGTCCAACCCAGATCTGATCGATGATATCACTAGAGTCGGACCTATTCATATGTTGAGAGATGTTCAAATGCTTACTGTGATGCTCATAGTGCTAAATCAATTATCTCGAAGTCTTTGGAATATTATCGACCCTTTTTTCATCTTCTAAAAAAGAGCAAATGCCTCATATGGGACGATGACTGTTCGCGAGCTCTAGAAGAAATTAAGTCCTACCTTAGCTAGCTGCCCCTACTGGTAATTCCAAATGATGGAGACCCACTGTACCTTTACCTAACAATATCAAAAAATGTTGTGAGCTCCGCCTTAATATGTGAAAAATGAGGAGGACAACACCCGGTTTACTATGCCAGCAAGACGCTACTAGACACTCAACAACGGTACCTACCTCTGGAGAATCTCGCATATGCTCTGGTGGTTGCTTCAAGAAAGTTGAAGCACTACTTTGAATCCCACTCCATAACCGTGATCACTTCTTACCCATGTAAGCCGTTTTGTGGAAAGTCGACCTCTCCAGATGACTCTCAAAGTGGTCGGTCGAACTTGAGAGATTCAACATCCACTTACATCCTAGAACGATGATCAAGGTACATGTCTTAGTAGATTTCATTACTGAGTTCACAAGAGATCAGCCAGTAGACCAACTGGAGAACGAGCAGTCGATAATACGAGAAGCACAGTCCAAAGACTAAACCTTGTATGTTGATGAAGCATCCAATTCCAGGGAGCCAGAGTAAGGGTCGTCCTCATCACCCCCGAAGACATTGTAATTGAGAAAGGAATCAGATTGGGATTTGAGGCTTACAATAATAAAGTTGAGTACAAAGAACTGATTGTCGATTTGTGAAAAGCCAAACTACTGAGGGTAAAGCACCTCCACCTAATTGGTAATTCCAAACTAGTCTCCAAGCAGGTAAACGGGGACTTCAATGCCAAAGATAATCGAATGGAAGGTTACCTCACTATAGTAAGAGGTCTCATGGCAGACATTGAAAAGGTGGAAATTCAACAGTTGCCTAAATGATAGAATAATCATGCTGATGCTTTTACAACATTAAGCTCAATAATTGACTCTGACATAAGGAGAACCATTCAGATAGAGTTCCTCGCGTAGCCCAATATTGACCAACAATCGTACCCGAGCATGTCCTCCTCGCAGATAAGGACCCAAGTTAGATAGATCCCACCACCAATTATCTACAAAGTGATATATTACCACATAATAAGAGGTCAGCCCATCAGGTTAGGGTCAAGGCTGCTCATTTCTACCTCATCCCTGTAGGGAAGTTTTATAAGAAATCATTTATAGGTCCCTACCACCAGTGCATTCACCCACAAGACTTCGAACAAGTACTTAGTGATCTCCATGAGGGAATTTATGGGAGTCACGCAGGTGGGAGATCATTGGCCTTTCGTGCAATCAAGGAACACTACACCAAATCTGCTGAATTATCACAGTCATTGACCTTGACAAGTTCAACTTGTCAATGTTAATGACCATGACAATTCTGGGTAAGACAACTTTTTTTGTCACGGTCATGGACCGTGACAAGCTCGTTAGAATTGTCACGATCATGTCACGATCCCTGAACGTGCCAAATTTCATCATGGTTTATGACCGTGACAAGCCCGTGAAAATTTATAAAAAATTATCACGGTCAATGACCGTGACAAGTCCGTGATAATTATCCCTTGTCACGGTCATTGAGCGTGATAATTCTGGGCAGAATTGAAAAAAAATCTGTTGGGCAGTATGGCCACTGCCACTGCCCTGCAGTATATTTGTACATGTTATAGCAATGTTGTACCTGTTCAAACATCATATATCCAAATAAACTAGAGATAATGCAAATATACATTCAAAATAGAAACAATATGCAAACAGGACAACTTCGTGTTATGCTCTATTTTTGTCGTTTCAATGTTCTTATTAATTTACTTATTTTACTAATCATTTGCTTTGAACACTTTGGAAGCTTTAATTGTTCAACACCACCCTTCATCTTTATTATAGTCTTCTCCAAAACTTTGGCATTCTCCACAAAGTACCTCCATTGTTCGACCCCAATCCCATAATTTCGATTGTCTTTAGGTGTGATTTCAAACAATCAGGTACATACCATTACAACCACGATGTCCCGATTTATTCACAACAAATGAAAAACCCTAATGTAAGAGGAAACAACATAACCATCAATTATCTCAAATCTACAAACTATTTAGCTGGAAGTGATGTTATGAACCCTTGACGTACCTCAAAGATAAGAACCTCTAGAAGAGAACAACTTTTGAGAAAATCCAACACCAACTTCCAGTTCCAGTTCCATTATAAGAATCATCCACTGCAAGACACTGTATAAGAGAGATTTTATAAATGAATTGAAAAGTAATAAATCTAAAAAATATAGTCATTTATGCAAGAAATAATAACAGAGATATTATAACTTACCAATATAGTAGAACATGATAATGAAAGAGACTTTACGTTGGAAATCCTTCGAAGAAGCTAAAATAAGCATGTGTCATAACCAAGGGCGGAGCCAGGATTATCATAAGGGGTGGGCTAACAACAAGCAAATATTCATAATAATAGAATTAAGCTAAAACAAGAAAAAAAAATGACAAAGCGTAGTTTAATATTATAATGCATTCACAATAAAAATTAAAATGTATCGAAATTGTGCATGACTAATCTTAAAAGAATTCAAATTCATCGAGTGCAAAAAAATTCTACCAAAATTGTGCAGACGTGTCTTTAACGATTCATATCCATCGATTACAGAATCTAAATCCATAGTCAAAGTAAGTTACTGTTAAAGAAAGAGAGACAAGAATTTGGCGAGAAATTCATTTCGCATTGAGTTGCGATTCGATTTAATAAATCCCTAACCAAACACAATCATAAATAAAATTTAATAAATGAAATTGAAATCAGAATAATATAATGTAAATATAAAATGAAATCGAAATCAAAATCAAAATCGAAATCGAAATCGAAATCGAAATCGAAATCGAAATCGAAATCGAAATCGAAATCGAAATATTCATATAAATATAAATATAAATACATTACTTGTAGTGCCACCCAAACAGCTAACTTGAGCTCATATGACACCTCCTTCCAACTAATGTACCCCGGGATATCGTGTCAAATATAATTCCCTTCATATCTGAATACTAAAAAATGACATAATTCTAAGGAGTTATGCTATGCAAATTCCTTCCAACCATTGTGTAGCCAAACATCACCAGTTGAAGTTGTCAATTCCACTTTCCATATTTTCCCATGTTTTGCTAGAGGTTCCAAGTGGTGGGGTATGGAAAGTGGAATTAACAACTTCAACTGGTGATGTTTGGGTACACAACGGTTGGAAGGAATTTGCAGAGCATCACTCCATAGGATTATGGCATTTCTTAGTATTTGGATATGAAGGGAATTCTCACTTCATTTTTTGAGCTAAAGGATAGACGAAGAGATTCAGTCTCCTCTCAACAAATAGGACACCCCAAATAACTATGTACTAATCACCTATTAAAGGTAAGAAGCGTATATTCATGGATTAGTATAAACAAAACTTAAATTTCAAATTCAAATTCAATTTATAATAGAAAGTTCCTCCAAAAGTAACAACTTTAAGCCACTAAGAATATTATACAGAAATTATGCAATCCCAAACTGTCCAAACGGGACAATTCGAGGGATCTCATTACAGGGGTAATGACTCTTGAACGGGTCTAAGGGCTATTGAATGCATACGCATAAGAACTAGAAGGCTAGTATCTATGCGCACTATATGTAATTTCAAGTATATTTCATTTAATTATCATATTATATATATATATTGTTCGATATACAAAGTAATTTTTAAAAAAAGTTGAAAAATCCCACCCCCATATGGACAATAATCCAGTGGTCATGCCACTTTTAAAATTAACCAACCCAATATCGTTCCAATATAATCCAACAACGTCAACAACAAATGTGTTTCCCGTACTCCTTCTAATTCATCCACTCAATTAATTATTTTCATCAATTAAACTTACAATTATTAATTTACTAATTTACAATGAGGGGCAATCATATATTAATTTACTAAAGAAATTAATAATCAATCAATTCGTTTACAAGGGACACTACGCACAAACACGCACACTACACACACATATACACACACACGCAGACCCCTACCCCACCACCCATCCCTGCCCCCTCCCCCCACCTTGCCTCACCCCCTTCCCCCACCACACACACACAAACATCCCCACCCCAACCACACACACATGCACACACACCCCGCCCCACCCCTTCCCCCACCACACACACACACACATCCCCTACCCCACCCCCTTCCCCCACCACACACACACACACACAGACCCACCCCCTCCCCATCCCCCACCCACCACACACATGCACACACACACACACACATATATATATATATATGGGAGAGAGAGAGAGAGAGAGAGAGAGAGAGAGAGAGAGAGAGAGAGAGACTAACCTGAAAGTAGAGAGATAGAGAGGGAGAGCAGCATAGAGAGAGAGAGAGAGAAAAAAGGAGGGAAGAAATCGGTGGGGAAAAAAAGGAGGGG
Organism: Sambucus nigra; assembly: GCA_949130495.1. Taxonomy (NCBI): domain Eukaryota; kingdom Viridiplantae; phylum Streptophyta; class Magnoliopsida; order Dipsacales; family Adoxaceae; genus Sambucus; species Sambucus nigra. The sequence goes on along the minus strand of OX422212.1, from coordinate 299,206,033 downwards.
CAAGGTTTTTTTGCTGCGCAATTTGTCACGGACTTGTCACGGTCATTGACCGTGATAAGTCCGTGACAAGTCCTGTTTGTCACGGACTTGTCACGGACTTGTTACGATTAATGACCGTGATAAAAAACACGTGTTTTTTTTTCACGGTCATTGATCGTGACAAAGCTAGTCGCTGGAAGGTTGTCAATTTACCCATTTTAGTGCAGTCGCATGCAAAAGGATGCAAGTGCCTGTGTTTGCAAATGCGAAAATTGTCAGAAGCACTCACTTATGGTTCACTAGCCTTCCAGCGAGTTGAAATCCCTAACCAGCCCATGACCTTTTGCTCAATGGGATTAGATACTGTAGGACCATTACCTACCGCATCTGAAAATCATAAGTATCTACTGGTTGGCACAAACTACTTCACCAAATGGGTAGAGGCAGAACCACTAGCAAACATTTAAGATTTTGATATGACAAGGTTCATATAGAGGAGCGTCATAGCTCGTACACAATTTAAAAGTGGTTTATTTCAAGCTTTTTGTGACGAGCACGACATTAAGCACCACTTCAGATCTATGGCGTATCCCCAAAGTAATGGGCAAGCAGAGAATTCTAATAAAACCATGCTCGATGGACTGAGAAAGCGGTTGGAAAAAGCCAAGGGTGCCTGGGTAGACGAGCTCCCACATGTTATATGGGCTTGTCGTACCATATTCGGAAAATCAATTGGGGAAACACCCTTCGCACTCTCTTACGTAATGGAAGTTGTCATCCCTCAGGCAACATGTTTCCTTACTATGAGAACCACTCTGGCCGACCAAGGCCTCAACGATGACGTACTACGCACTAAGCTTGACCTATCATACGAGCGACAGGAGTTGGCTTCGATCAAGTTGTTCTCGTACCAACAACAATTAGCCAAGAAGTACAACAAGAGGGCCAATCCGAGGAAGTTTATGATAGGGGACTATGTCCAAAAGAAAGTCCTCGGTAGTGCCATAAAACCATCAGATGGAAAACTGAGATCGAATTAGGAAGGTCCCTTTAGAGTAATCACCGACGATCTTCAAGGAGCATATCACTTGGAAACGCTGGAGGGCAGGGAGATAGCAAGAGTTTGGAATGCAGCCAATCTCAAGACGTTCTAATTTTAAGATCTTCATTTTTTATCTTTTATTAGCACATTTAGTTTTTTTTTATAAATTATTTTCAAACTTGTGTTGCTCATTAGATAATATTTAACGAATAAAGGTCGGTTGACCCATCTTTTCTCATTTTTGCATTGGTTTCATAACTTATCTTAATTATATCTCATTAATTTGCACCTTTTCTAATGATAACTCCTTCGCTCATATCTAAATGCCTGATAAACAGGGTTTGCAGTAGTTATGACAAGTCAAGAATAAGCACTTCGAATTACTACCACCCACAGGTCCTTGTTGCAAACACAAGAGGCCTCATGAGTTGCTCCAGCAACAACAAAATCCCTACAGGGGATCCTTAGGCAACAAAGATAACTCAGGTTGGTCACCAACTTTTGTTGATCGAAAAAAGCGTACTCGGGTGGACTGCCCATCAACCAGGTTTATTCTTGCCATCATCTTAATTAGGCCTAAGGGCGTGTAATGACACGAGCAATACGGTAAGGTGGATGGAATAATATTGCTCAGGCATATTGGTCTGGGAGAATGTTCAAACATATAAAAAGTATAAGACTAATACTTAACTATCATTTAATCCGTTGAAAAACCCAAAATGATTCAAACTAAGTAATAACTCATCTAAGGCCTAAGTTGGTCAACATAAATTGTTTTGATCAGCAAAGATACAAAGTAACCAATGAAAAGACAAGATTAACACATGTTTAGTCAGCATATGCTCAAAATATAAGAAATGATCGAACGAATTCTTTATTGAAATATAAGGTTACAATCGGATCACAGACAAAAAAAATACACAAGACCTAAAGTGGTCCAGGATGGCTAGCAATATACTCTGCTACAATCGCTCTTTGACCATCATCTAGTTTTATGATGATCTCTTCTTCACCTTCATCGAGGTCAAGATCCAAAAGTTGGTAAAGAATGGCGCCAGTCAAAATCCACTCTTCATCTTTTGACAAAGGGTTATGGCAATAGGCCGCACACTCAATTTGGTATTTATTCCACATTCTACATTCTTTGGGAGTCTTCACCTCCTTGAGGGAACTTAGCCATCCACGAGTAAAGGTAATGTCTTCTGCCTCCTTGAGCTTTACTGGGGCATATAGCCAACTAGCATTGTAGCCCTCTCCCCAGGATTTTCGAGGTCACATCTTAAATGCATACCTCATCTTTTGGACATTTTCTTTAAGAACAGTCACAAAAGCTTTCAGACTAACAACCTCCTTCCTTAATTCATCATTCTCAGACTGAAGAAATCAACCCACTTATCGACCTCAGTCATATCTAAGATCTTAGCTCTCAAAGAATTTACTTCTTATTTTACGGAGGCACCTATCTCCTCTATCTCCTGAAGATCATCTTTCAGCTTGGCATTCACCTCTGTTTGGTTCTTGTACTGCTCATTTCTTACCCTTAGGGACTTGAAAATCTTTATAAAGGCCTTGCGAGCGTTCAAGCTAATATTTGGTCCAATGATCCTCCTCTGTTGAGAGTTAGGGGGAATATATTGATCTAAATGAACATAATACAAATAATACAAGCCAGACCAGAAGCACATTATCACAATAAAAATTGAGAGAACACATGTAGAAAGGAAGAAAAGTCCATTCTCATTCATGAAGAAAGGGTGGCCAGGGGCCCATACATTGAGTTATCAAAAATAGGTTACAAACTATCAGGAAGAGGATTGAATAAGGAAAAAAGGGAAAAAATCCTAATATGCGGGCCTTAATCCTTTACCTGATCGCCATCAGCAATGGTCTTTCCCTTGTCAATCACCTGCTGCTCCTTACAGCACCATCGCCTTCGCTGACCTCATTAGGAAAAATCTCTATATGGCCATCAGCTTAGTTGCCATCTTGTTCATCCTACTCAAAAGGGTCAGGACCAGGAGAATGAAGGTTACAAAGCTCAGAATCGGTAGGAGTTCCAGCAGCTTTCAAACCCAAATCCCATCCCTTCTTGAAGGATACCTTGCACCCATAGGACAATAAGTCCTTGGCATCATCATAGGCTTTATAAAACCCTTGAGGTAGCTCGCGTCTTTTTTGGGGGGAATTTCACCCTCCAATTTGATAACCTTGTCGGATAAAGCCTTATTGGCCTCCGTCAGCTTGGACATCTCAACAATCACCACCTTCTAAGTAGCCCCAAGTGTGTCTAGGCCTTGGTCATTTTTTCCTTCTCCCACTCCCATGCTTGGCAAGCATCATCAAAGGCCTATTTCTCAGCTTGCAGAGTATCTTTCAACTTTTGTTCTCTCTCGGAGCTACCAACTTGGATGTCTAAAAGAGTGGTAAAATTAGATAGCATCTGCACACAGAAGAAAAGAATAGTGAATCAGTATACCTATGTGCTTGAATGCTTTATCAACACTTGTAATCATTTTAAAATTAATTTATTTCAAAACCAAACATTTTTATATATTTTTACACAATTTTTAAATGATTTTTGAATTTATTAAAAATTGGTTTTAAAAGTTTTGTGGGTTAAAATGGAATTTCAGAAACTTGATTTCTTTGCTGATTGTTTGGCTGGGTAGAATCCAAAAGCACTAGAGAGTTGGAGGTGTGCCTTGTAATTAGTTTCAACATGCGTTTTATATCCCATCTGGTGCGTACACTTGTTGGCTTCCCAAAGATGTGATTTGTGTTTTCTCTTAGACACAAAATGTTAATTCCATCTAAGCCCTTGGATCAACTTCATCAACAATTTTCATGCGTTAAGAATCATTCCGTGTGACCCAAGCCTTAACCAATCAGTGTTAGTTTAAACCATCGCTTGTGATGAACCGTTGGATCAAAGTCAATCCATTTAAACTTGATCTCAGCCGTATGACTGATGCTGATGTTTTCGATCCTTCTTTGATCAGTATAAATGGAGACCAAGCCTCAACATTTAGAGACTTTTGACAATTCGTTAAACCTGAGAGAAAAGAGAGAGTAGAGAGAGCAGAGAGAAGGGAGAGAAAGGAGAAAAAAAATAGGTAATAAGCACCCAAAAGTGTCTATTTCATACCCCGAATAGATGCATTTTAGTCGCTCGTTTTAATTAAAATTGGCCTTATGTTCGTATTTTATCATTTTGCAGGTCAATACGTAGTCGCAATGTTAAATAATGTTAAATTCAGTCAATTGCGATGCAAAAACGGTCAAAAGCATGCATCGAAGAAATCCAAAGAGACCGTGAAGTGAGAAGTCTATTATGAGCTTGCCCCGATGTGATTCGATGCCTCGAAACAGTCCCGTAACCCAAACCTAAGCCTACACCGAGTCCAGACTATTCCCCGAGCCTCATGTGTGTTGAATTTGTACCTTTATTGTTTTTCTAGATTTTTATTTTTAGTCATTTTATGTTTAGGATTTATTTAGATTTATTTAGAAATTTCTAAAATTTATTTTCTATTTTTCTATTTCTTTATTTTGATTTTGATTTTTTTTAGTTTTTAATTTTTAATCTTTATTTTATTTTTTTAGGATTAGTTTTTAGAAATCTATTTTTTTGTTTTATTAGATTTTAATTTCTTTTACTTTAATTTTATTAGGATTATATTTTTTTTAGTTTTAATAGAGTTTTATTTTTATTTTATTTTATTTTCATATTTTTTTAGTGTCTTTTAATTTTTATTTTGAGATGTTAGTTTTTTTTTAGTTTATTAGATTTTATGTTTTTATTTTATTTTAATTTTAGTTTTATTTTTATTTTTTTAGGTTATATTAATTTTAGGGGTACAAATTAAATACACACCCTAAAACACCCCATCTACTATTCATCATCATCCTCCCACCAAACACACCTTCTCTCTCTCCACCATTTTCAACCCACAAAACCACCATTTCCAAGAAAACCTCCTACCATAACCAACAAATCAACTCTCTCTCTCTCCCCTCATTCTCTCACCATTAACCCATCCCCAACCATACTCGACCCTTACTCCTTAGACCCAGCCACCTACCCACCTTCGATCCACGAATCGGAGACCCATCTCCGGTGCCAAAACCTCTGCCGCCGGCAACCCTTACCAGCGTCACCCAAAACCGAAGCTGACCCACCCGCCGGAGCTCCGGCCTTCATCTGCCAGCAACCCAGCTAACCCGCGACCCCCTTCAGCCAAAAAAATAGAAACCCGAGCCTTGCCATGTCCGGCCCGAACCCGGAACCCAATCCACCCCTATCGCGAGTTCAACCCATAACCCGGGTCAGCAACCACCTGTCCAAACCCGCAGCGATCAACCCGAAGCCCACTAACCAGATTCCCTAAAAATTCGGCGCTAAAAAATTTGGAATCCCCAAACCATGGATTAAGGAGAAAAAATGAAAAACCTTCTCCAAGCTAAAACAAAATCCCAAGAATATCTCATCTTCCAAACAAAGTAGTGGCTAAAAAAAGGAAGGGGGGGGGGGGGGGGGGAGGCCACTTTAAAAAGAAGACTCTCAACAGGAAAAAAAGGAGAGACACATATAGAGAGAGAAAAACTATGTATATTATGTAATAGGGTCATAAAAAAATTCCAAAAAAATTAGTTTAGTTTTAGAAAAAAATTTTAGGTTTGCTTTTTATTCTTTTTGGTGTAATCAAGTGCTAGATTAATGAGAAGATTGAGACGCATTTTATGAACGCGATTCGACAAGGAGACTTGCGTATTGTATTCTATTTTCTTATTCAAATTTATGTTATCTTTTGATATTTTATTGAATGTTGTTTATTCTAACATGAGAATATTTGGCTAAACACCCCGCTCAAGGGGTGGGATGCAATGCGTATGATGTTAATTTAATTAGTTGGTTTCATTAATTTTATATTTCTAGGTAAATTAATTTTAACTGTCACCGATTAATTTATGTAACGAGAGTTAGTAAATTAATTGAATGAATTAATGTTTGAATTTAGGAATCGAACTAGAGATAGGTTTTTCCGATATTTGAATATTAATTCGGTATTGAAATTTGAGGATCGATATTGTTTTCTTTAAATTGATCCTAGCGGGTAATTTTCTGAAAATAGTATAAGTCCTAATTTTTCATTGTGTGACATTTTTAAATTAATTTTCTGAAAAGGATTTTATTAAATTTATAATTATAACGAGAGTTAGATTATCGATTTAATATTATCTCGAAATATTTCAAATTAAAAAATTAAGGAATTAAAATAATTGAAAATGTAGTGTAATCCCATCTCTTGACCTTCTCACATTATTTCACACTCGGTTGCGCATTCTTTTACATTTTTTAGTCATTTTATAATTTTAGCATTTAATTAGTTAATTTTTCCCTTGAAATTGTTTTTAAAAAAATAAAAATAAAAATAAAGATTTTAATAAAAAAAAATTGGAATTGCACGTTTTCACATTAATTGTTTCACCTTGAAAGTTGGATTGATACCCGTACTTACCGTAATACGAGTTATTTTTAGACAAGTTTTGTAGGTACTCAAGAGAATTTTGATAGTGGTTTTTTAAGACAACGATATACCCAAAAAGCTTCTTATCAAATGGCGTCGTTGCCGCTTTCTTGACGTGAAGACATAATTGAAGACTTGTAATTTAATTTATCCTTTTTTTAGTGTAGTTCTTCCTTCCCTCCTCATTAAACTGGTTGTATAGGATTTTTAAAGCATGTTATTTATTTTGGTGCATTTTGACACCGATTTTTTGTAATAATTATTCATTAAAAAAAAAGCGAAAGGGAAATCGGACAAGGTAGACAGAGGGCGTCCAACGACGAGGATTTTAGAAGCCTCTCTACTTTGGGTTGGTAGGACTCTCGGGGACGACTGAGATAGGCGAAATCTCCTCCCAGTCGACTCAACTCGGTCTTCACTCCACGTGTGTAAAAACCGTGGGAGGTACAATTTTTTTATTCCTCGCGACTCTCCTGCGAGCGAGTTCATTTTTTTGTGTGATTAATTGCTACTATGTGCTTTTAATTTCTGCATCGCACTTAAATTGAATAGTTTGATGAATTAATTTCCATAAGACCTGGACCCGGTCATTGAAACGAGAATGGATTTCATCACCCGACTCACTCGCTTATCCATTATGTGCAACCCTAGATGTCATTAAATTTAAAATCAATCAACTAGCTAGCCCTGTAGGAGCACATTTTTGCAACAGGAGATCACAAAGATAACTTCCGTGAATTTTGTTGCCCGCGGACTTTTTTAAAAATTTGACTACCCATTTCACTAATTTTAAAGATAATAATTGGCTACGTGCTGTGTCGTCCATGCACACATCTCATCTTCCACCACCTCCGGTGACGAGTGTCAACCCATCACATGCTTCGCCGTGCACACACTACTTTCTTAGCGATCACTTGTCCCACGAGTGTCCATTTATATTCACTCCATCTGAATCCACCTTGGAACATGTGTATCCCTATGACACTGTTTTGAACCCACCCTCAACGTATTGTCACGACAGATCTAATGTCGAGGGGTATGAGTACCCGAGCTATTCCTGGAGGCCTGATCATCCTTCCATGCAATATGAATCCCAACGCCATGTTGTGGATCCTTACGATTTTCAGCAGTCGTCATCGCCACCTTGTGCACCTCATACCTATCATAATCACACTTTTGTCCCTCATGGAGATGTTTCTCCCGTGAATGCTACACTTGACCCTGCTCCACACACTTCATATGAGTATTCTCCGTATCCTAGTGTTTCTAGCGAGTTGTGTCCACCTCACCCACCGCCACCACTTCACCACCACCTTGCACATCAGCTCTCGAGAGCCTCTTACACAAGTTCACGCACACTCTTCAATCTCAAAATGAAGCCCTTCAACGGCTTGAACACATGTTTACTGCATTTGAGTGTACGAATGAGTCGGATATCACCCCAAGTCAACCCGTTATTTCTCCCACGTGGAACGATGATGCGTCGTCTTGTGCCACTGATTTTGAGTGTGACCAACCCTATCTTCTTGAGAATCTCGACATTGAGACCACCCCGTTGTCCGAGCCCCAAGTTGATAATTGTGTTGCCATATCCACTGTTTATGAGACTGATCCCACACCACCCTACCTTCTCGAACCCACCATTGCGGTTTGTCTTTCCCCTTCCATAGAATCCTTACTTATACCCGAGCCTACACCTACTGAGCCCACTCAATGTGTTCCCACGGAACCACTTCATCCTAGGTTAGCTCCATCTACGAGTGCTCACCACTTTCTTGATATTGAATCCGAGATGGTTTCTATCGCTCGGGATATGGATCCTATCGCATCATATTTGGCTCCCCTCGATCCGAATATTGACGTCGATTCATCTATCTCGTGTCTTAAAGCCTCGTTAGACCCTTTAACCACCTCGGATGGTGACATAATGGTGGCTAAGTTGATCACTCCCTCGTTCATTTTCACACCTCCTCCTACGAGTACCCTTGAGGATCTTTTCACGCCTCATGAGGAATGTGTGTCTCCTACTCGTGAGTTAGATCATCTTCCCCCACCCTTTGTCCCACCCGATCCACCCACTGTCCCTTCCACCCCACCACTTGGTTTGGACCTTGTTATTGCACCTCACCTGTTCCCATCTACGTATTTAGGTCCTCACCTATATCCATCCTCCACCCTAGTACTCCACGATCACATTTGTGAATTTTTCATGGACACCACTATCTATGAGAGTATTTGTGCTACTATTCTCTTTCGTGACACCGAGCTTGTTACTTTATGCACACCACTTCCTTGTGGTGTTGAGTTTTTCCATCAACAGCTCCCTGGCGTTTCACGGCGTGACCATTATCATCGTTCATTTATACAATGGTTGTGCAACTTCTATGAGGCCCTCTCCATTATGATTGTCAAACCATTTTACCTCCCTATCCAATTGGAACACCATTCTTACAGGGCCCTTGTTGCCCACACCTTTCGCCTCAATAAGGCCCGTGATCGATGCTTATTCTCCCTTGACTTTCTCATCCTTACCCTGATACCCACCCGTATATGGTCCACCGATGCTTTGCATCGAGTGATGCACTTTGCTATACAAGTGCATTGACCTCTTTTAGCCTTTATCCAATAAGACCGACGCTTCAGTCTTGTTTGGGGGTGATTCTCATCACCCCATTTTTCTGTCACCCCTCATGTTCATAAATCTTATCTTTAGGGTGAGATTATTTCGGTCTGGCTGAAGACGATAAATTTAGCGCTACCGGGAGGCATCCCGTTGTTCATTGTTTTTTAGTATGAGTCTTATCCTGTTTGGGGGTGGTGTTTTCCACCACCCAATGATTTTCACACACTTTATAGACTTGTACGTATTTTTGTATCACATTTGTTCTTCAGGTTTCATCTATGCCCCAAAATGCAATACATTTCATTAGTGGTTCATTATGGTACTCTCTTTCCTCCCTTGTTCTTTTCATTTTTATATATGGCTTTAAACATCGAGGACGATGTTCTCTTTTGTTTAGGGGTGGGAAATTTATCAAAATCGTACCTCTTTTGAAAATTTTCAGAAACAAGTGATTTTAAACTTTTTGTGCAGTTAAAAATAAAATTTTATGACGTGATTTGTATATCATCCCTCTTTTAGAAATCTCGGAATACCTGTGTTTGACCCAAAAAAATTATGCTTTTAACCTTAAATTAATTAATACCTCTTAAAGCGTATTTGCACTATGAATTCCTAAACTCGGCAATTTGCACTATCACGTTCATAATCAAAAGTTATAGAGTAACAATATTCTCAAGAGAGCCTTAAAAGATCACTAGTGGCGACTTAAACCCGTGAGATTTGAGCTTTTCACCTTTTTGAGGATTTTTATGTATCTCCGAGTCACAAGTTAACTTAACTTTCTTTGGGTACTACATTTAGTCGTTGCATGATCTCATTATTTTTTCAAATTTGGCTTAATCACTGAGAATGACATTACTTTCGAGGTGTAAGAAACATGTGTCTTGTAGTTTGTCCCGAGCACTAAACCGATTTTTTCATACACTTACCATTTTCCTATCATATTATCATTCACCCATTATCATTTACCATATTACCCTTATCCATATGTCCCAAATACCATCCATCATTGCCATCGTTTTTGAGAAAAAGAGTGTTTGAAATTATCAATGTAAATTGTCTTTATTTTTGTTATGAAAAGAAAAAAAAATGCATCGCAAATAAAAAGAAAAAAAAATTAGAAAAGAAGAAAAAGAAAGAATGGGATCAAAAATTCGAAGAAATGAAGACGCTAGTTATTCTAGTATTACACTCTTCTCAAAACGCCCAAGCAAATGCTTTTCATTTCATTATCCCCTCATACCTTTCATAAATAACATTTTTCACCCTTGGTAAAGTGTTCGGGTAAATGAGAAGATTATATGGTGAATAACTCGACATTCTCAACGTAGTGGTTTGCATTCCTTCATGAGATCAAATTTCTTTCATGTATCCGTCCTTTTTATAAAGTGTGTGAGACATTTGAAGTTGTTTACATTTACTCACATCCTCATACACTAGAGAGATACTCTTACCCAATTCTCAGAGAGTTCGACTCAGAGAGATATTTTTAGTGAGAATTGAAGTCAAAGCGTTGATTATATAAAGGCGATCTTAGAATTACTCTAATCATACTTTAGATTACTTCACACTACACATGCTGAGTTTTAGGAAGGATTACGCTTTTCAGTATTAAATAATTTTATATCTTATTTTGATAGTTGAATATGATGTTCCTTGATGTCTTTTTAAAGTTTGGTTGTATAGCATTTCATCATCTACTCAGATACTGCATTTAAATAAGTTTTTGAATTTTGTGGGTATATTCTCTGCAAACCCTCACAAGACACCACTCATCCTGTAGGGTAACTTATAGGTTTAACGACTTGTTGCACATGCTAAGTGCAATTTCCAGTGCCTTCGAAAGTGGCACACTTTTGGTTACTTATCTCTATTTTCTCTATAATTTTTGCTCGAGGACTGGCAATGTTCTGTTTGGAGGTGGTGTGATAAGCACCCAAAAGTGTATTTTATACCCCGAATAGATGCAATGTAGTCACCCGTTTTTTTTTAAAATTGGCCTTATGTTCGTATTTTATCATTTTGCTGGTCAATACGAGTCGTAATGTTAAATAATGCTAAATCCAGTCAATTGCGATGCAGAAGTGGTCAAAATCATGCATCGAAGAAATCCAAAGAGACTGTGAAGTGAGAAGTCTATTCTGAGCTTGCCCCGATGTGATCCGATGCCCCGAAACAGTCCCGTAACCCAAACTTAAGCCTACACCGAGCCCAGACTATTCCCCGAGCCCCGTGTGTGTTGAGTTTGTACCTTTATTATTTTTCTAGATTTTTATTTTTAGTCATTTTATTTTTAAGATATATTTAGATTTATTTATAAATTTCAAGGATTTATATTCTATTTTTCTATTTCTTTATTTTGATTTTGATTTTTTTTAGTTTTTAATTTTTAATCTTTATTTTATTTTTTTCGGATTAGTTTTTAGAAATTTATTTTTTCTGTTTTATTAGATTTTAATTTCTTTTACTTTAGTTTTATTAGGTTTATATTTTTTTAGTTTTAATAGAGTTTTATTTTTATTTTCATATTTTTTTAGTGTCTTTTAATTTTTATTTTGAGATGTTAGTTTTTTTTAGTTTATTAGATTTTATGTTTTTATTTTATTTTAGTTTTAGTTTTATTTTTTTAAGTTGTGTTGATTTTTAGGGGTACAAATTAAACACACACAACCCATTCACACCTTAAACCCTACACTCACACACCTAAACCACCCTAACACACCCTAACACACCCAAACACACCCCATCTACTATTCATCATCATCCTCCCACCAAACACACCTTCTCTCTCTCCTTAAACCCTACACTCACACACCTAAACCACCCTAACACACCCAAACACACCCCATCTACTATTCATCATCATCCTCCCACCAAACACACCTTCTCTCTCTCCACCATTTTCAACACACAAAACCACCATTTCCAAGAAAACCTCCTACCATAACCAACAAATCAACTCTCTCTCTCTCTCCTCATTCTCTCACCATTAACCCATCCCCAACCATACCCGACCCTTACTCCTTAGAGCATCCACAACGGTGGATGCTCACGAAAGCCAAGTTTACCAAATGAAAAAGTGGTTTTACCTGTTATGCTGATCAAACTCCACAGTGGTGATAAGGAACAATTTGTAAAGTATGTTCCTACGAACTTATGTTGTTCGTAGGAAAAATATAACATATTTCTTACGAACAACATTTGTTCGTAGGAAGTAAAGAGTAGTTTCTTACGAACAACATTTGTTCGTAGGAATTTCGTACGAATAAATGTTGTCCGTAGGAACCAAAGATATAGTAAAACTAATTATTTATATTTGTTACGAACTTCATTTGTTCGTAGGAAATTCCTACGAACAAATGAAGTTCGTATGAAGTATTTACAAATTCAGTAGTCAACAGGTAACTTTGCAAAACGCGTACCATTTCTGCTGCTGAATTTGTTGGTTTAACTACACCATTGCAGACCTCCTAATTTGTAAAGTTAACATTTTCTGTGTCTTTTAGCATCACCACTACGGATGCTCTTAGACCCAGCCACCTACCCACCTTCGATCCACGAACCGGAGACCCATATCCGGCGCCAAAATCGTTGCCGCCGGCAACCCTTACCAGCGTCACCCAAAACTGAAGCTGACCCACCCGCCGGAGCTCCGGCCTTCATCTGCTAGTGACCCAACTAACCCGCGACCCACTTTAACCAAAAAAATCGAAACCCGAGCCTTGCCCTGTCCGGCCCTTACTCGAAACCCAATCAACCCCTGTCGCGACTTCAACCCACAACCCGGGTCAGAAACCACCTATCCAAACCCGCAGTGATCAACCCGAAGCCCACTAACTAGATTCCTTAAAAATCCGGCGCTAAAAAATTTTGGAATCCCCAAACCATGGATTAAGGAGCAAAAATGAAAAACCTTCTCCAAGCTAAAACAAAATCCCAAGAATATCTCATCTTCCAACCAAAGTCGTGGCTAAAAAAAGGGTGGGGGGGAAGGCCACTTTAAAAGAAGACTATCAACAGGAAAAAAAAGGAGAGACGCATATAGAGAGAGAAAAACTATGTATATTATCTACCGTTTAGGGTCATAAAAAATTCTAAAAAAATTAGTTTAGTTTTAGAATAAATTTTTAGGTTTCCTTTTTATTCTTTTTAGTGTAATCAAGTGCTGGATTAGTGAGAAGATTGGGACGCATTTCATGAACGCGATTCGACAAGAAGACTTGCACATTGTATTCTATTTCTCTATTCAAATTTATGTCATCTTTTGATATTTTATTGAATGTTGTTTATTCTAACATGAGAATGTTTGGCTAAACACATCGTTCAAGGGATGGGATGCAATGCGTATGATGTTAATTTAATTAATTGGTTTTATTAATTTTATATTTCTAGGTAAATTAATTTTAACTGTCACCGATTAATTTATGTAACGAGAGTTAGTAAATTAATTGAATGAATTAATGTTTGAATTTAGGAATCGAACTAGAGATAGGTTTTTCCGATATTTGAATATTAATTCGGTATTGAAATTTGAGGATCGATATTGTTTTCTTTAAATTGATCCTAGCGGGTAATTTTCTGAAAATAGTATAAGTCCTAATTTTTCATTGTGTGACATTTTTAAATTAATTTTCTGAAAAGGATTTTATTAAATTTATAATTATAACGAGAGTTAGATTATCGATTTAATATTATCTCGAAATATTTCAAATTAAAAAATTAAGGAATTAAAATAATTGAAAATGTAGTGTAATCCCATCTCTTGACCTTCTCACATTATTTCACACTCGGTTGCGCATTCTTTTACATTTTTTAGTCATTTTATAATTTTAGCATTTAATTAGTTAATTTTTCCCTTGAAATTGTTTTTAAAAAAATAAAAATAAAAATAAAGATTTTAATAAAAAAATTGGAATTGCACGTTTTCACATTAATTGTTTCACCTTGAAAGTTGGATTGATACCCTTAGTTACCGCAATACGAGTTATTTTTAGACAAATTTTGTAGGTACTCAAGGGAATTTTGAAAGTGGCTTTTGAAGACAACGACATACCCAAAAAGCTTCTTATCAAGAGGAAACCCTAGTTTCTTCGTAGATCCAAACCTCTGTCAGATTTCTCCCTAACCAAACACCAAAACTTAAAAGTCCCATACATCAGAAAACCCACCTTTTGAGAGTTCGATCTTTCTAGGGTTTCCGTGTTGTTTGTTTTGTGTTTTTCGTTTGAAGACCTCTTCAAATTTTTTATTCTCTCAGAACTCATCTCTAAGAAAGATTTAAGTTTCATTATTGAAATCGAGTCTTTCAAAAAGAGAAAACTCACGATTATAGTTTTCTGTTTCACTTTTCAGATCTAGCATCTTAGATCTATTTTGTTTCAACGAGTATTTGAAATAAAAAACTTCTATTTTCAAATAAGTTTTCAGATCTAGTGAATTGTGTGTTTCTGAGTTTTATTTCATATTTTATGAAATTTTAATGTTCAAAAATAAAAGAAACACAAAAGAACTCGTGCTAAAGTTTTAAAGAGTAAAGATATGAAAATAAGTTTTATATATATCAAAACTTGTTGAATCAATCCTTACATGTTAAGTCTGAATCTGTTTTTTCAAAGTAGACTTATAGTCTAGTTGGATGTCAATTGGAGGTTTATAATTTCAAAAATATTTTCAAAACCCTGAAATTGTTTAAGACCTTGAACCGTCTTTCAAGCAAGGTATCCTTGAGATCTGTGGTTTAATTAAAGATCAAGAAGTCTTTGCTTGAAAAATCAAAATTCAGAAATAACTTTCATATTATAAATATTGTAATTTGTTAGGAAAGTTTGTATAAATCTTGAGAGGGTGAGTTGCATGTTTGAATGTAGTAGCACGTCAAAAACACTATCTCACATGAACAGTTAGTTACTATGGTTCTGTTTGAGAATCTTGTATTTGAAAGAGTTGATGGAAACTTAATTCAAAGAGAAGGAAATCAAGGGAAAGATAAAGAAGAAGCAAGAAAGGATCAAGTTCCAAGTCAGAATACCTTTGGAGTGGAGAATCTCATGTAGGTACATTCCAAACTTAGGTTAGAATCTTTGTGGTTTGCTTAAGTGTTGTAACCGGATTTTTATTCTAGTAGATTTTTTATTTTTTGCCGTAGAGGGCATCATGAATGTTTCCCTTGCTTAAGGTTTTTACCACGTTAAAATTCATGTGTTTATTTTTATGAATGTTCTTAATTGTTATTGTGATTGGGACTGCATGGTAAAGATAGTAGATGTACATTAAAAATTAAACTTAAGGTAATCAACTATCGAATTTAATCCATACATTCATAAAAGATTTTACAACACATCTTGTGTTTTTCGAAAAGTGTTTTGCCCAAAAATTTTCTTCGGAGTTTTCTCAACTAATAACAATTTGTTATTAACCAAGTAAACAAAAGGCTTTTAGTATTAAGGCTGTTTTTCAACTGGTATCAGAGCAAGAAGACCTTTCGTGATCCTGAAACTTGAGAAATTGTTTTCGAAATTTATTTTTGAAAATCTGTGAGTATGGAAGAAAAATTTGAGAAGTTGGGTAACCTATCCAGACCAAACAATTTTTCGTACTGGATAGTGCAAATGACTGCTTTCATTCAAGGAACCCCGGGTGATGAAGTCTGGGAAATGATTGAAACAGGGTTTGAACATCCTACTAAACCTACCTCTACCATTGATCCAACAAGGATTAAGAAACTTCTCTGTGAATTTACTAAGGAAGAGAAAAAACTGTCTCATGATAATAACAAAGAACAAAATGCCATCTTTTTGTACATTAATGAATATGAATTCAAAAGAATATCCATTTTTTCTACTTCTAAAGAGGCATGGGACACTTTAGTCATTGCTCATTAGGGTGATGAACGTGTCAAAGCTGGAAAAACCCAAATGCTTATTCAACAATATAACACCATGATTATGAATGACAATGAATCCTTTGACGATTTATACATAAGGATAACTGATATTTTTACAAAACTTCATGCAAATGGTATAACCTACAGTTGAAAGGAAATTGTGTCAAAGATTCTTAGGTCGTTGCCATCTAAATTTGACAAAAAGAGATATGCTATTGAGGAAATGAAGGACCCTAATATGGCTCCTGAACTACTTAGCAGTAAACTTAGGACTGTTGAATTGGAATTGGACGTTAAAAAGAAATTGACCAGATAGACCAATAGAGCCTCTAGTTCTAATGTTGTGTTTTCATCTAAATTACCCATGCCTAAATTGAACTCTATAGACTTTGACACTGACTGTCTTGAAAACTGTGATTTAGAAAACCTAGATAATGAAATAGCTCTTATGAGTAAGCATTTCAAAAAGATTTTGATATTCGGAAATGATGTAGCCTCTAAATAAGGCAAATAAAATCATCAAGGTAATCAATCTCACAGACCTCATGGCAGAGACAATACCAAACACATTTATGATAATAGGAGGAGCTATGACCCCAACAGACCTAAAACTGACATAAAAGATGTTAAATGTCATCGTTGTGGTAAACTTGGTCACTATGCTAGTAAATGTCCAGCTAATTTTAATAACAACAACAAGGCCAATATGTGTAAAACATGGGACGACTCTTGTGATTCTGATGAGGATGAAACTGAGTCAACCCAGATGAATGAGAACTGCATGTTTTTCTTTGCTAGGATAATATATGATGATTATGCATGCTTGCCTGTTCATGAACCTACTATGCCTGTTGATGTTATTAATGATATTGATGATAATTATGTTCCTATTACTGCTGAAAGATTGTGTGTGAGTCAAAGTGATAATGTTGATGAAGAATTGAACGTGTGCGTGAGTAAAGAACCTAACCAAATCATAGGGGACAATTCACACGATGCACATAGTGAGTTTGATGTGACCTGCCTGATTTACATGAACTGTACACCAAAATGGTTAAGAAGAGTGCTCGCCTAGAGAAAATGATAAAAACCTTAATTGAGCATATTTATTTGCTTAACCAAACCATTAGGAAGAGCACTGAAGATTATACTGCCCAATGTGTTGCTATGAGACTGAGATTGAGAATTACAACTTGAAAATAAACTCTTTGATTCAAAAGAATCATGAATTTGAACAAAAATACAGGGCAACCCTTATTGAACTAGAAAAGTCAAAGCAAAAGGTTTCAAATGTTTTTAAAAAATGTCAACATTTTGAAACACAAATCAAGACTTACGAACAAATTGTTACTGGAAGTAAATTTGACTCTAAAGATAAGTCTGGCCTAGGTTTTAGAGAAATAGTGCACACAAGTAAGACCAAAGTTTCTCCTGGAAATGCTGCTTTTGTAAAATAAGGCCAAACTTCTCAAAATGTTCAAAAACGTGAACTTAGTCTCAATGTCTCTCAAACAGCACATAGTCAGTACAATCAATAGTTGAAACCAAACTGTCAAACCAAATATGTTTGTCCATTTGTCAGAGACCAAGGACAGAAACCTAAACCCAATAATGATTGGACTACTGTACCCAATAGATCCAAGCTAATTTTCAAATACTTTAATAAGAAATTCAAGTTCTATACCCATCAGTACTGTTCCTATTGCGATATTTTTGGACATACTCTAGATGAATGTTTTCAGAAAAGGACATACACTCCTACCTACCAAAACTTTAACTATGCTAGGAAATCCAGAAATACTTATATACTTCCTAGACAGGCCACAAATAACTCTAACTTTAAAAAAAAGGGAGGGTCCAAGTCCAAGAAGAAATCATTTATAAAGACCCCTCAAATCTTTTCAAAGTAACAAAAATTTGAAAATTAAGCCTATTTGGATTAGAAAAGATGATTTACTACCCCAGCTCAAGTGCAACATTGTAATTTCTATTTTAAAGGCACAAAGAACTTCAACTGGATGGTATTTAGACTCTGGATGTTCTAAACATATGACCGGGGATGAAGTAAAATTGAAAAATAAGATAGAATTCCTTGGAGGTAGTGTTATGTTTGGAGATGGTGTTTCATCTCAGATCATAGGTAAGGGAACATTGAGTGAGCAAGGGCTTCCTGAACTAATTAATGTTTTATTAGTTAAAGGCCTTAAAGACAATCTCTTAAGTATATCACAGTTTTGTGATTCCAATCACTCAGTTACCTTTTCTAAAAATGATTGCAAAATTATAGATGAAAATGGCAAATTTTATTTTGACAGGAAACATAACCTCAAAAAACTGTTACACAGTAATTTCTAATTCTGAATCTTGCAAAATTGTAAGATTAGAGGACTCTGATCTTTGGCACAATAGATTGGGACACACAAATTATGATAACCTTAGAAGATTGAGTTCCCAAGAGATAGTTAGAGGCTTACCAAAAATTAAAAATTCTTTTAATTCTGTATGTGGACCTTATCAGGAAGAAAAAATAAGTAAATCCCCAAATAAGAAAGTTAAAGATGTCCTTACCACTAAACCCCTAGAACTTATCCACATGGACCTCATGGGTCCCTCTAGAACTATTAGTTTCTGTGAAAACTCTTACATCCTAGTTATAGTGGACGACTATACGAAAAATATACACGGGTAGCTTTTATGAAGCATAAATCAGAAACCTTTAATGAATTCTTAAGAATCCTCTTGAAAATTGAGAATGAGAAGTATACCCAAGTGTGTCGAATTAGGAGTGATAGAGGTTGAGAGTTGAAGGCTTCTGGAATTTCTGAGTATTGTGTAGCTAATGGCTATAAACATGAGTTTAGAGCTCCCAAAACCACGCAGCAGAATGGTATAGCCGAACGTAAGAATAGGACATTACAAGAAATGGCTAGGGTTATGTTACATGGTAAGAATATCCTTAGATACATTTGGGTAGAAGCTTTCCGAACCGCGTGTCACATTGTGAATCGTATCTATCTCAGAAAAAATTTCAAAGAAACATCTTATGAGTTATGGTTCCACAAAACCTAATCTGAAATACTTTAAACCCTTTGGTAGTATCTGTTATATCTGCAAAGATAGAGAGCATCTTTCAAAATTTGATACCCGAGGAGAAAAGGGAATTTTTCTTGGCTATTCCCAAAATACTAGGGCTTTGTGTGTTTTTAATAATAGAACCAAAACTATTATGGAATCAATTAATGTAATTGTAGATGACCCAAGTGTTAGGAGTATTGACAGTCAACCAATAACATTTGACGAGGACGAACCTGTTTTATCCCCTGATCCTCAGATGATACTGATTCACCGCCACCTGAGGATCCTTCTGTACCCACCTGGGTTTATAAAGATCATCCCATTGAAACCATTATCGATAATCCTTCGGAACCAGTTCGAACTATATCCCAACTTTGTCAACTGGCACAATATTCTTGTTTTGTTTCTCTTAAGGAACCTAAAAATGTTACTAATGCCCTTAGTGACTCACTTTGGATAAATGTTATACAAGAAGAGCTAATCCAATTTAAGAGTCACGATGTTTGGAATCTGGTTCCTAGACCTAAAGATTCGAAGGTTATTGGCACAAGATGGATTTTTAAAAATAAAACTGATAAAAATGGTGAGGTCATTAGAAATAAAGCTAGGTTGGTTGCACAAGGTTACTCTCAGATTGAGGGAATTGATTTTGACGAAACCTTTGCACCCATTACTCGTCTCGAATCGGTTCGACTCCTTCTACTTATTTCGTGTCATATGCAGTTCAAATTATTCCAAATTGATGTTAAATCCTCTTTTTTAAATGGAATTTTGTTTGAAGAAGTTTATGTAGAACAACCCAAAGGATTTGTTGATCCTGTACACCCGAACCATATCGTTAATCTTAAGAAAGCTTTATATGGTTTGAAACAAGCTCATAGAGCTTGGTATGAGAAATTTTCGACCTTCTTAGTGTCTCACAATTTTGTCCCCGATGGAAATGATCAAACATTATTTGTTAGAAAGGAAAATCAACATGTCTTAATCGCGCAAGTATATGTGGACGATATTATTTTCGGTTCCACCTGTCCTAAACAAGTAGATAAGTTTTCTGATATCATGCATACTGAATTTCATAAGTCTCTAATGGGTGAACTACAATATTTTTTAGGTTTACAAGTAAAACAATGCCGTGATGGTCTTTTTATTTCACAATCCAAGTATTCTGCTGACTTAGTTAAAAAATTCGGCTTAAAAAATGCGAAACCTTCTAGAACCCCCATGAGTACTTCTACTAAACTATCTAAGGATGATAATGGGAAAAATGTAGATCCCACTCTTTATAGAAGTATGATAGGTAGTTTATTGTATCTTACCGTGGCTCGACCTGATATATCTGTTGCCGTGTGTATATGTGTTATATATCAAAGTAACACTAATAAGCCTCACTTATTAAGTGTAAAAAGGATTATTAAATTTGTTAATGGTACTCTAAAATTTGGTATTTGGTACACAAAAGATACAACTAGTTCTATTGTTGGATATACCGATTCCGATTGGGCCAGTTGTTCTGATGACAATAAGAGCACTTCTGGTGCTTGCTACTACGTATGCAATAATCTTGTTGGTTGGTTGTGTAAGAAACATAATTGCATTTCATTATCTAGTGCTAAATCAGAATATATAGCTGCTGGTAGTTGTTGTGCTCAATTACTATGGATTAGACAAATGCTTAGTGACAATGGCATCACAGAAAAATAATTAACTATGTTTTGTGATAATCAAAGTGCTATTAATATTTCCAAAAATCATGTTTTAAACTCTCGAACTAAGCATATTAAGATTAGACCTCACTTTTTTCGTGACCTTGTCGAATCCAAAGACCTTATTATTGAATATCTGAACACTCAAAAATAGCTCGCAGATCTCTTTACAAAACCATTAGATAACATTCGTTTTGAGTATTTGCGTACTGCTCTAGGCATGATAACTTTCAATTAATATCTATGCTTTTGTGATCTACTAACCCTTGTATATTTGAGAAAAATTAGGGGAGAAGATCTTGAGTATTGCTTAGCATTTTTACTATCTATTCCTATTCTAACTCAACTAATATGCCAAATTTAGTGTTTATCTTATTACAAGCACTTCAGACCCGTTATACATATTGTTTATACTTTGTAGGGTATTGGTCTGTATGTAGTTGAGTAATGTATATTTTTTACCTTATTTATGATTCTAGGATGGGAAAGGGTAGTTAGAATTTTTGTATAGGTCACATAGGATTTATTTTTGTTTTGACCCAAGAGTACAGAATACTCAAGGGAATTTTGTCTCTAATATCCAAAGGGGGAGATTGAGAACATACTATATATTGACTTACTTGAGTCTGTATATATAGGAGTTACAAGTAGTTTGGATATATAGACAAAATAGGTTAGTATAGCTTGATAACTCCATCTTCTCAAAGGTACATGCTATGTGAAGAAATCCAAGTCCAAGAGAATCTTCAAACGGAAGTTAATTCTAATCCTAAAACCACAAATAGGACACTTGCACTTCATCCTACATATTACCTATGTACTTGAATGGTTTATCAACACTTGAAATCATTTTAAAATCAATTTATTTCCAAAAAATCATTTTTATATAATTTTAAATAATTTTTAAATGAATTTTGAATTTATTAGAAATTGGTTTTAAAAGTTTTGTGGGTTAAAATGGAATTTTAGAAACTTGATTTCTTTGCTGATTGTTTGGCTGGGTAGAATCCTAAAGCGCTAGAGAGTTGGAGGTGTGCCTTGTAATTACTTTCAACACGCGTTTTATATCCCATGTGGTGCGTACACGTGTTGGCTTCCCAACAATGCGATTTATGTTTTCTCTTAGGCACAAAACGCTTATTCCATCTCAACCCTTGGATCAACTTCATCAACGATCTTTATGCATTAAGAGTCAATCCGTGTGACCCAAGCATTAACCAATCAGTGTTAGTTTAAACCACCACTTGTGATGAATTGTTGGATCAGAGTCAGTCCATTTAGACTTGATCTCAGCTGTATGATTGATGTTGATGTTCTTAACCCTTCTTCAATCAATATGATAGGAGACCAAGCCTCAGCATTTAGAGACTTTTACCAATTCGTTAAACCTGAGAGAAAAGAGAGTGTAGAGAAAGGAGAGAGAAGAGAGAAAAGAAAAAGAGAGAGAGAGAGAGGAAACCCTAGTTTCTTCATAGATCCAAACCTCTCTGAGATTTCTCCCTAACCAAACACCAAAACCTAAAAGTCTCATACATCAGAAAACCCACCTTTTGAGAGTTAGATCTTTCTAGGGTTTCTGTGTTATTGGTTTTGTGTTTTTCATTTGAACACCTCTTCAAATTTTTTATTCTCTCTGAACTCATCTCTAAGAGAGATTAAAGTTTCATTATTGAAATTGAGACTTTTAAAAAGAGAATAACTCACGATTATAGTTTTATGTTTCTCTTTTCATATCTATCATCTTAGAACTATTTTGTTTCAACGTGTTTTTGAAATAAAAAACTTTTGTTTTCAAATAAGTTTTCAGATCTAGTGATTTGTGTGTTTCTGAGTTTTATTTCATATTTTATGAAATACTAGTGTTCAAAAATAAAAGAAACACAAAAGAACTCGTGCTAAAGTTTTAAAGTGTACAGATCTGAAAATAATTTTGATATATATCAAAACTTGTTGAATCAATCCTTACATGTTAAGTCTGAATCTATTTTGTTAAAGTAGACTTCTAGTCTAGTTAGATCTCAATTAGAGATTTACAATTTCAAAAATATTTTGAAAACCCTGAAATTGTTTAAGACTTTGAACCATCTTCCGAGAAAGGTATCCCTGAGATCTGTGGTTCAATTAAAGATCAAGAAGTCTTTGCTTGAAAAATTAAGATTCAGAAATAACTTTCATATTAGAACAGTTGTAATTTTTTAGGAATTTTTTTAATTCTTGAGAGGGTGAGTTGCATGTTTGCATGTAGTAGCACGTCACAAACACTACCTCACACGAACACTTAGTTACTGTGGTTCTGTTTGAAAATCTTGTATTTGAAAGAGTTGCTGGAAACTTAATTCAAAGAGAAGGAAATCAAGGAAAAGACAAAGAATTAGCAAGAAAGGATCAAGTTCCAAGTCAGAATACCTTTGGAGTGGAGAATCTCATGTAGGTACATTCTGAACTTAGGTTAGGATCTTTGTGGTTTGCTTAAGTGTTGTAACCTGATTTTTATTCTAGTGGATTTTTTGTTTTGTGCCGTAGAGGGCACCGTGGATGTTTCCCTTGCTTAAGGGTTTTACCACGTTAAAATTCATGTGTCTATTTCTAAGAATGTTCTTAATTGTTATTGTGATTAGGACTACATGGTAAAGAGAGTAGATGTTTATTAAAAATTATTCATAAGGTAATCAACTATTGAATTTAATCCATACATTCAGAAAAAGATTTTACAACACATCTTGTGTTTTTCGAGAAGAGTTTTGCCCAAAAAGTTTGTTCGGAGTTTACTCAACTTATAAATATTTGTTATTAATCTAGTAAACAAATGAATTTTAGTATTAAGGCTGTCTTTCAAAGACACCTTATGAGTTATGGAAAGGTCAAATACCTTACTATAAATATTTACGAGCGTGGGGGTGGGTAGCTAAAGTGATGGTTCCTAAACCTAAAAAGGTAAAAATAGGACCAAAGACCATTGACTGTGTATTCATTGATTATGATAACAATGCATGTTGTTTTTTAGTTTGAAAATATAAGATTCGGGATATTCATGTAAAAACGGTTATTAAATCGAGAGGCGCTTCATTTTTTTAACTGAATTTCCATATAACATGACCCAAGAATCTAGTCCTTTTAAAATGACAAACCAAACTGCTACAAGTGGTACTCATCAATATATTGAACCAATAGAGGATGAACCAAGACCTAGTAAAAGAGAAAGAACCTCGGCTTCCACCTAGCCTGGATTTTCTAACATATTTGCTAGAAAATGAACCTCAATCATACAAAGAAGCGATATCCTTGCCCGATGCTTGTAATTGGAAAGAAGTAATAAACAACAAAATTGAAACCATTTTGAAAAATCATACATGGGAACTAGTGGATCTTCCACCAGGTTTTAAAATCATTAGGTTACAAATGGATCATCAAAAAAGAAGTTGAAGACCGATGAATCCATTGATAAATATAAAGAAAGACTTGTAACTAAAGGCTATATGCAAAAGGAAGGGTTGGATTACTTTGACACATAGTCACCGATAACGGGAATTACGTCCATTCGAATGTTAATAGCAATAGCAGCTATTAATCGACTTGAAATACATCAAATGGATCTAAAAACTGCTTTCTTAAATGGTGAACTAGACGAGGAAATTTATATGGAGCAACCTGAAGGGTTCAAGACTCCTAGACAAGAAGAAAAAGTATGTAAGATTGTGAAGTCACTTTACAGATTTAAAACAAGCATCTAAGCAATGGCATGAAAAATTTGATATTGCAGTGTTATCAAGTCGTTTCAAATTAATGAGTACGATAAATGTATTTACTTTAAAATCATTCAAAATGAATATGGCATTGTATGCCTCTATGTTGATGATATACTAATCATGGGTCATAACCTAGACAAAACATATGTTGAGTAGTCGATTTGACATGAAAGATGTAGGTATCGCCGATGTTATATTAGGAATTAAAATTTCTAAAACATTAGATGGACTTATATTATCTCAATCTCACTACATAGAGAAAGTACTTGAAAAATTCAAGAAGTATGATATCTGTCCTACCAAGAAATCTATAGACGTAAATTTACATCTAGCAAGAAATAATGGTGAAAGCATATCTCAACTTGAATACTCTCATATTATCGATAGTTTAATGTATATCATGAACTGTACACGACCGGACATAGCATACCCGATAAGTTAGTTAAGTCAATTTACGAGTAATCCAGGGAGAGATCACTAGAAGGCAATATTAAGAGTTTTGGGTTATTTAAAATACACTCAAAACTATGGACTGCACTATTTAAAATATCTAGCTGTTCTTGAATGACATTGCGATGCAAAATGGATATCCGATACAAAAGACTCTAAATCTACGAGTAGGTATGTGTTTACCCTTGGAGGTGCAGCCGTATCTTGGAAATCCTTAAAACAAATGTGCATTATGAGATCGACAATGGAATCTGAATTCATTGCACTAGACAAAATTGAAGAATAAATTGAATGGATTCGAAATTTCTTAGAGGATGTTCCAAATTAATCGAAACTTGTGCCCGCAATATGTATACATTGTGATAGTCAATCGACGATTGAAAGGGAACTAAATCACATGTATAACGGAAAGTCATACCATATTCGTCGTCGACACAATACCGCTAGACAATTTATCTCAAACGGAATTATCTCAATTGACTATGCAAAGTGAAAATATAATATAGCGGATCCACTAACTAAAGGTTTAAACCGAGAGAGAGTTGAAAGATTATCGATAGTAATGGGTCTAAATCCTAGAAATAAATAAGAATCAATATAGTGGCAACCTAACTTAGCTGACTGGAGATCCCAAGATCTAATTTCAATGGGAAAACCAAACTATATTGTATTCAGTAAGCACTGGAAGATATTTAATTATATCCATTCCAAAGATGAGATAGTGCACATCTGTCATGAAATTATGATAAGTTATGATTTTAATGACATCCATATCTTAGTATGTCTAAGTGGGGTATTGCAGAATACTCTTTATGAAAGTCACCTACGCGAGTAATGAGGGGACTACTTCTATGAGATTAATGAAAGAAAAATTCTCTGAAATACTCATGAAACCAAGTGGTGTTCATGGCCAAAATGAACACAAACGTGAGAACCAACACTGTTGAAGAATTACTGTGTGAATACTATTGTCTAGGTTCACAAACATGGTTGACCATTCAAAGATATGAAGTCTACTGATTAACCAAGTAAATTTAATGGCAAGTCACTAAGGAAAGTCCAAGGCCACTAGGCTACTTCTCCCGATGTAATAAATTTTCAATTTTACTTATCCTGTGTCTGTATCTACATCTTGCATGTCTTTATATATAGCGACATATCACTCATGTGGGGATTATTAGAAAATGGATATTGGACAGTAAATTTTAAGCAACTTTGAGTTCACATTTAGATAGGATCCACATCATGATAATCGTGGGACCATATATGAACGCATTCTCCTTCCTAAAGATATCAATGTGGTATATTCACATGTCCAATTCCATTAAGTTTTGAATGATAAATATGTACCCAAAGTGACTCATAAAGCAATAGAAGTTAATGAATTGGATGTATTTTAACTCTTATCCTACATTGGATTAGTAGTGGAATTTTGAAGAGTTAATAAGACCCCAATTATGGATTAAGGCTTGGATGCCTTTGGGGTGTCCCAACTCTTTGAAGGGGAGATGGCCTACATTATGCAAGTGTTGGTCTTGGTCCAAAAGCCCACACGAGCACGCGTCATCCATCAGTTCGACCGGCTCGGCTCAGCTCGGTCTTTGGGCTTATAAAATTCCCTTTCATTTTGGGCCAATTAATGTCGTAATTAATTAATTAAACTTTCTGGACTGTAATTAATTACAAAATTAATTAATTAAATAAATGTTTGACAACAATTGACAACAATCAACAATTAAACCAAAATTAACAGTTGACGGTTATTCTGAACACTTACCTATCTTTTGCTATATATACAGATGTTCCCCTCCATTTCATGACTACTGAAAAAATTCGAAAAAAATGAAACACGTTTTCCTTGAAAATATTTCCTCTATTATTGCTACTGCATACATTCCATACATGTTATTTCTTCTGTCTGGTTGAGTACAAAACACAAAAACTTTGTTCGATGGGATTAATCATTGTTGTGCTACTTGATTAATCCAAAAATCCGTTTTATCTTGGGAGACAATTATTCATTAACCTGAAGCACGTTGGAGGAAATAATTGTCTTAAGGAGACTGTTCAACAGGGCTCAGATTTAATTTCTTATATTCTATATATTCTGACTAGTTCAAAATAAGATTCTGAATTTTAATTCATTCTGCAAATACTGTAATTAAATATTCTATTTTATTTAGAATTTACAGTATCAATAATAACAATTTGTTCACGATCATCAAAATAACAAATTATATATGCGATATAATCAAACACATGAAATTGATAGATGTGCAACTGTCTTAGAATATTGTTTTTTAGCTTTAATTCTATTTTTAAGGGTTTCTTGGGCTCTCATCCAATATATTTTTTAAATTATAGTAAGTCCCCTAACCACTCAGAACTATCTCTAATCGCCCTTCTTCCTCTTTATAGAGAATGATACTTTTCCCATAGTTCTTACAACATGACCAATAACTAAAAAAATTAATACATGGGAGTGACTATAAATTAATTTTTTTATAAATGGGATTAAATATTTGAGATCCCCTTAAAATACCTATTAATCATTGTTACTCACATGACAAGTCCCTGCATTATTAAAAAGAAAGTGTGAAATTGATGGTACATAAAATATAACACCAATGTAACTAAAAGTCCAAAACAAGGGGCTACACTAAATAGATGCAAAAGTTACCGGTCATTGTTGCATTTTTTATTGAGGAGAAGGTGGAAAATTTGATCTGTTAACTCCATCAAAAAGTACAACAAACTCAACAAACATAGGAATTAAACTTAAAAGACTCAAATATACAATCAACTGCTCAAATCTTAATTTTTTTTCTAGACTACAATGACATAAAACACATGCCTCAAGTTTCACTTTGCACAAACATTAATCGTGTATAAATTAAAACTTCCAACAAAAATTAAAGTTAAAAAAAGAACAAAGAGTTGAAGGAATATAATATATAAAAACAAGAGGCTTTTACGCAACGATGGATCCAGGATTTATGGCCAGGGGGGCAAATGTCGAGGTTCGGGGACAGGAGCCCTAAAGACGAATTTGTTTTTGGTTAATTCGAATTTTATACATTTTATAGCTTTAATTTTTAGTTTCATACACATTATATTTTTACCCTAAAAGTTGCAATTACCTCATTAATTATTCCTTTAACTTTCTATCTTTATATATAGGACCCCTAATTTTTTTATTTTTCTTGGAAAATCGAAGGGAACCTTCTCTCCCCCTCACCCTCACAAAAATCCACCCATGCTTTTACGTCTAGGTCCCATTTGAAAAGATTTTCCATAATTAACTCACATTCAATTGTCAACCATAAAATATGTCATATTCCTATTTATTTCGATTCTTATTTAAAAAATCTGACCCCCTTAAACCAATCATCTATAACTATTGGGGAAAGTTACTCAAATGACTGAACTTGTTTTTTCCTATTTTTTAATCTTCAAATGAACATAACTTTTCATTTACAAATCTATTTTTGCAAAATTACTATTTTTGACTTCTACTCATCGATCAAACAAGATTCGCGAACAGTATAAAATTTTGAAGAACATAAATTAGGCTGAGCATCAGAAAATAAAATTGTTTTATATTTGGAATGTTATCCCAGACACTAAATATTTATTTTGCTAATATAACACAAACAGTAAATATTTACTATTCAAATAAAAAATGAAGGAAAGACATCATTTTTATTATATTTTTACTATTTTCAATTGAATATAGATCTTATTTTATACGACTCGATTAGTAGATTTCGAAAATTTTAATTTTCCAAATTTTGGATTTGTATACTGAAATTTATAGTTCTTTAAAGTTTGAATAAAAATAATTACCACTTTAAATTTGAAGGGAATATAGGGAGAGGTATATTAGTAAGGAAAAACCCGTAAATTAAAAAATTAGACTTAATTACTGGCTGTCTAGTCATCTTCAATTATAGCTCACATATAATAATTCCTAAAAATAATCATATAAATGAATTTAAATTACAATGAGAAACATAGAAAGAGTGTGCTTTACCCCTAATGCATTCATACCAATGATGCTAGAAATTAATTTTCTAGATTTCTATGAAGTTTGAGTAGGAATACAAATGGTTG
The DNA here is from genome assembly GCA_949130495.1 of Sambucus nigra. NCBI lineage: Eukaryota > Viridiplantae > Streptophyta > Magnoliopsida > Dipsacales > Adoxaceae > Sambucus > Sambucus nigra. Next base: position 299,176,891 of record OX422212.1, on the reverse strand, counting down.
AGGTCATATTTTTTTGAAAGATGATCTTAACCATCATATCATTTCAAATGTAAGTGAAAATTGAATAGACTAGTTTAAAAAACTATGCATGAAACAACAACCATTGTCAATGCAACATAGAAATTGGTAACGAATATATGAACACCCAAGACAAAAACACAATTTAACTTGTAATCAATATGCAATTTAGAAAAACAAATAGTAATAAACAAAACCACATTGCAAAATTTGTGCATCATAAACAAAAAAATAACCCCATAGAATTAATTCCTCCTAAAAACAAAGTACATCATAGAATCGTAAAATCCTTTGTAAAACAACACTCATACTAAATTTTTCCAACCATTAAGAATTTATTCACTAGAATTATAATATCTTCATGTAATAATGCAATAATACTTTCTCAATAAAAATGATAGATACCATAATTAAGTTGTAAAAAAAAAAGAACATAACATAACACCAAAATATTATGGTCATAAAGCCTAAGTGTATAATACATTACCAAAAATCAAGGTCAGGGAGAGAATGTTTAAAATCCAAGGTGTCCAATTTTGGGTATTTACTAAAGCAATAGTGGGACCAACAAGAAATACACATAACATAAAAAAAGTTAAAAAAAGTCAAGCCCCTATTTAAATTAAAAAATAAGGTTACTAAAATAAAAGGGACATTTGTGTATAAGTTATATGAACTTTTTTCATGGTATAAGTCTAATTGAGTTTTCAATCTTTAGATAAGTCCTATTCCTTATTTTTTTTTATTTGACATAAATATCTTTTATAAACAACTCAACCGTAATTGGAGAGAGAAAAAACTTCCATGCGTTTAAAACTTTTTTTCCATTTTCCAAACTTTAAAATATTATAACTTATGAATGAGAAATGTGGTTTTCACAAAATTGATACATTTGAAAAATGTGCAACGAGATAAGATCAATTATGACCAGGGGCGTGTAATAGAACTAAAAAAATTGATAAATTGAACCAAACTAGGTACATTGGGTTAGGTTTTTCCTGTAATGGTCTGGTTCGTATTCCAAAAATTACAGAACTAGTTTTTTCGGTTTGGTTCCCGGTTCCACCACAAACACAAACCAAGAAGAACCATAAACTAATTCAGGTCGAAACCGAACAAAGAACCTAGGCCAAACTAAAACCAATTGATCCTAACATATTTTTTATGCTTTATATAAATGAAACTTTTTTCCTTATCTTTAATTAAAAGGTAATTAATTTTTACTTTTGGAATTTGGATTATATCCACAATATTTTCTTAGTGTGTCCTTTCAAAGTTATATTTGAGAAAATTGTATTATTTTAGTTATTTATTTAATTCATTTTTGGAACCTAGAACCAATCTGAACCAAACGGAGAACCATTGGTTCTGTTCGGTTCAGTTATGGTCACAATCTGTTTGGTTTTGTTTCCAAAAATGTAGAACCGATCAATTCTGATTCCGGTTCTGGGTTAGTAATGGAACCAAAATCAACCCTAACCGTATGCGCCCCTTATTGTGACTATAAAAAATGAAGATTTTTTTTTAATACAACGCATATTTACAGTGTTCACTTGAAAATGAAAGTGTTTTATATCTTGGGTGTTTTCATATATGATAAACATTTAATGAGATAATATTATACCAATAGTAAATATTTATTATCTGCATAAAAAACGAAGTAAACAAGTCATTTTTAGTTTTTGATTATTTCATATTGAATATGGATCATAGTTTATTGTGCTTGATTAGTAGCTTTAAAAATAATTAATTTTGTAAATTTTGAATTTGTATATAAAAAGTTACTGTCCTTTAAAGTTTGTAAGGGAAAAAGATAACTACCACTTTAAATTTGGAGGGAATATAGGGAGAGAGGTATATTAGCAAGAAAAAAAGGTAAATTCAAAAAATAAATTTAGTTAATTGTTGTCTAGTCAATAGGGCTTAAATAAGAAAACACTCTTCAAATATGACTCATATATAAAAAGTGTGTTTTTATTCCCACCGAATTTTTCTATCTACATACCCTAAAAAGCTTTCAAAGTTCAATACAAATAGGAGTTTTATAACGAAAATTGGGGGTTATATAAAAATACCCTGTAATAATTTATAAAATAAATGGTTGGTACAAAACGAAACCACTTCATATATTGGCCAAAAATTTTAGACCAAAGTATTATACACCCTTAATTTGGATTGGATGTGTTGGTGATTTTCAACTGTTTAGACCTACACAATAGAAATCTAAATCATGATAACAACTATTAAAATCTATAAGGCTCCGCTTTTTGTCATAATAGGAAAGGAAAAGTGAAGATAAATAACTTTTCTGCACCTTTTGTTGCGTTTGGTTGTATGAAAGTTGTGAAAAACTTGTTCTCAAATTATCCTGTAGGAAAAACTTTCTCACAAAACACATCCTACCAAAGACCCAGTATTTTGCTGGAAAGTTCAAGAAAATTTGGTATATTACTATGTAAATTATTATAATAATTATTATTTACTATTAGTACTAAAATATTTTTTCTAACTGTTCATTATAATCATCTATTTATTGATATTTTTATGAATTAATTATTCATAATTTTTATTTCATATTTCGTAATGTTTGAGTTAAGTGGATATTTATTATACAAATCACACTTTTGGTAATTGAAGTAATAGATATATTATACTTTTTAATGTACAGATATAACTATTTATTTGTATATGTATGTAATTTTCAATTTTTTCATTTATATTTTTCCCGCAGTTTTTTTGTTACTAAACACATGCGAGAAAGTAACATTCATTTTCCTTTACTTCACTTCACTTCACTTTACTTTTCTCGAGAATCATTTCTCTTCTTAACTTTCCTAATAATCAAATGAAGCCTAAAGGAAGTCACATCAAAATTTAAGGGGCCCAATGCTTGATAATTGTGGTCCGGTTATTTATTATGAAGAGAAAAACATGCTAAGATTGAAAGAGTTAACTAAGTGAAATGAAAAACAGAGTTTGAGTAAGGAGAGAAAGGGAGTGATGGAGAAAATCCTACCTTTTGGTAGGGATAGAGGCGTAATGGAGATGTTACAAATACATCCTCAAAATTTCTTCTTTATTCACAATGAGAGTTGTCATACCCCCCCTCTCTCTCCCCTTATTTTCATATTTTACTTGTATAAATCTCTACAATTTAACACTATTCATTTTTTTACTGTAATGCCAGTTGAACATGCATTGTCTTTGCCATAGGAACTTTCGATGTGATACGAAATTTGCACTCCTATCCTTGTCTCCATCGCAATATTTTTTTTGGGTCAGGGTATCTCGTTGGGGAGTTTTCGGGGATTGTGTTTCCAACTTAGTCCCGATTGGATTTTTCATTATTTATTTTTACCTCTTTTAATCCTAGATATTTTTTTTATTATATGTATAAAAAATAATATTGAACTCACTTTTATAATAACATTCCATTAGGAAGTCATTTTACTGATAAATGTAATATAAATAATAATATTAACACATATTTAATTAAAAAAAAATGCGATATATCAGATAATCCACATGGGGAATATAACGGGGATCCCCACACGATGGGGACCCCGTTCCATGTCCTGAACCTAAATGAGGGATTAAAAATTATCTCCATCCCTGTCCCTGAATTTTACCCCCAATCCCAACACCATTAGGACAGATTCCTGCTGTGACCTAAACTCGCATTAAATTGTTTCATCCTTATATGATGGGACTTCGGGCATGTTGCCATTTCCTTCAAATACACTTTGAAATTGCCCACAAACTAAAAAACATGTTTTAGTGTACATCATTTAGTGGGAAACGATGGGCATTGGCGTTTTGTGATTGAGATACACTTGCGTTTATATGTTGTAAAGATGAGACATGTAACACCCCACTCTTCAACCACCAATATTGTCCCCACTTTAACAACCGTACCCACCGATATGGGTTTTTTATTAGCTCTATATCCACAAACTAGCATCAGTGGGGTTTGAACCCCTGACACGTGTATCATCAATCACATGGCTTACCGGTCGAGCTAAAAGGCCTCAGTGTTAGAAGAGTGTAAATATACATATATGAACCATTACTTTCCCTCACGCAGGCAATGTGGGATGAAACTCTCTAGATACCAAATCAACCATGGACCAGTCTGTTACAATCTACCCCCCTTAGGGAGCCCAACGTCCTCGTTGGGATGAAATCAACCATCACCCAATATGTTGGCACAGTTATTCTGGATGATTATTGGCTCTGATACCATTCTGTAACACCCCAGTCTTCTACAACAAATATTGTACCCACTTTAACCATTGAACACAGTAGTATGGGTTTTTTATTAGCTCTATATCCACAAGCTGGTGTCACTGGGGTTCGAAACTCTGACATGCGCATCATCAATTACATGCCTTACCACTGCAGCTTGTTAGAATAGTGTAAATCTACATATACGAACAGTTACATTCCCTCACTCATGCGATGTAGGAAGGGCCAGGGGCATTAAAGTCAGGGCCAACAGGGGCTACAGCCAGACAGGCACCAGTTCTAGGGTAATTTCTTTGTTTATGGTGAGAAAGGCCACTTTTCCAGGAGGTGACCTCAAGGGAATCGAGTGTCACATGAGTTAGGGGGACAACGGGGACTCCAATCACCCCAGGGGGAGTGCCGACCACTACAGATATAGCCAGTGGTGGTAGTTTCAGCCGCGCTAGCTCTGCCCGTTCCACCTCAGGGACAACAGTTGCAGTTGCAGTAAAGGCACGTGTATCACCTCGCATCAGGAGATGGATCGGTGCCAGCATAGACAATGATGGTATGATCCCTAATTCTTTTATTTTGTAGGACATGATTAGTTTTGTACTAATGCACAATACTCATTAGTAGATTATATGTCATTTACACATTCGGGTGGGTAGATTCCGTTTTACTTTGTTTCACCCGCGAGTTGAGGGACATGCACATAAAATGACTCATGTGTAAGGGTATGGAATTTACCTCTGAAGAACTTAAACCATAAGGTTTGCGTTGATTCTTACGGAAATTATTAAATTTAATAGTCGAATTTTGTGTGACTAATTGGCATGAATGTTTATTTTCATGGTGGAAAATACTAAAGGAGTTGTGGCACTTTGAATTTAAATGGGGAAATAGGAGGAAATAGGGCCTGGAGAGCCTTATAAAATTAATTGACAACATTATAGACATGGGTCCGGGACTGGAGGATCTCAGCGACCGACCGTGATATATACTAGTGTATCGGGAGGGTTCCTTATTTGGATTTCTCTGGCGAGACATCCCACACATAAAAGTAGCACAAGTCGGGAGCTGAGAGATGTTAGACCCTAGGACATTTTGGGTTATGATTATTAATATAATTAAATGAGTAAATTTATTGGGATTTAATGTATTCCTTTTGCGATATGAGACTTTAATTGGAAATGGGCAAAAGTTAAAATTTATATTATTACTCCACACATTCATGTTTATTTCATTTTTTCCTTTTAATCTTGGGCCGATGGATCTCAATAACTGACTAAGCCGTACAGTACTGTATCGAGAGGGTTCCTTGTTTGGATTTCACTTGTAAGACATTTGACGCATGAAAGTAGCACAAGTCGGGAGCCGAGAGATGTTAGACCCTAGGACATTTTGGGTTTAGTATAAGTAAATGGGTAAATTTATTGGGATTTAGTGTATTCCTTTTGCGATATGAGACTTTAATTAGCTATGGGCAAAAGTTAAAATTATATTATTACTACACACATTCATATTTATTTCTTTTTATTCCTTTTAATATTAGGCCGATGGATCTTAATAACTAACTAATCCGTACAGTAGTGTACCGGGACGGTTCCTTGTTGGGATTGCGCTTTTGAGACGTCCCACAAACGAAATTGGCAAAAGTCGGGTGTTGAGGGAAATCGGATACTGAGATCATTATTTTCCTTTCTCATGTACATATATGGTGATATATTTGGTGTATGGATATGCTTGGTATGAATGGTACAAATTATATGTATATATGCCATCCATCGTTATTAATGTTATGTGTGTGTATATATAATTCGGAATATATGAACACCCCAGTGATGTTATGATAGCCATGGGTGAGACTTTTATATTATCTCATGAGATATGGGTATGGAATAATTGAGCATAAAACTTGGGTTATAAAGCGGATAAAAACATAAGTTTGGGCTTTAGCGAATTACGAGGACGGAATTATGTTATAAGGGGAGGAGAATGTAATACCCCGTAATTTTAGAATAAAATATTTCGACTAATTTAAATTCGTTAATTTAATATTAACTTGGGAGTAAATTAAATCGAATGAATTTAAATTTAGATGAGTAAAAATTTTAATTTTTAAATAAACAATTATTCACGATAACATAAAGATAGAACTCAATTGGACATAATGGACTTGCGAGTGAAAAATAAATAACACATAAATAAATTTATGGTCGCGTGTCGTTTTATCATAATAAAATGTCTAAGTGAAAAAAAATTAATTGGGCCGCATTTTGGGAAGGGTTAGAGACTCAGTTTAGTGTTTTAAGTATATAGAAATGGTCTCGGGTCATACGTATATGAGTTAGGGAAATTTTGGGCTAGTTGGGATATGGATTTGGGTGCTTTTAAGGGTCTAAAAGTTGAGTTTTAGGCCCTACTCGAGATTAGCCATTTAGTTAGAGTTTAAGTGGGGGAAAACCACTCCTCCACTGTCATTATCGAAAACCTAAATCAACACTTATGTGAGAAGAAGGAAGAAATACCTAATAAGGGAAAGGCAAAGAACCAAGGAAGAAATCAAGGGATTTTCTACTACAATTTTAAGGCAAGAATTCTCTTACTTAATTTGTATTTTCAATTTATTTCTTAATGCATCATATTTATCCCTATTAGATTTATGGGATTTAGGGCTTAATGTGTTTGATTTGATGATGAACAATACATGTAGATGACTGATTTTTATGTAGAAATTGCCCCAGAAATTAGGTATAAAAAATTTGAATATTGAGGTTAGATTCACTACACCAAATCCTGCGAATGGTCACGCCCAGCTGGTCACGGCCCAAATCCACGACCAACTGGTCACGGCCCAAGTCCGCGACCAACTCAATTTTTGGCGTGACCATATTTATTAGCACACTAAATCATGGATGCTGTGGAAGTGGTCACGGACCAAATCCCTAACCACTATGGGTTACGAACTTGGGCCGTGACGAGGGCGTGACAACCTTGGTGCCAAATTTGCCCCAAAATTCCCTCCAAACTGGTCGCGGATGGGTCACGGACTTAGACCGTGACCATAAGCATGACGAGCACAAAACATACACAAATTGGGTCACGGTTAGGGGCCGTGACTATTTTTGGGTCTGGGTCACGGCTATAGACGGTGACCATCCTCCATTCCAGTAGTGATTTTGATGGAGAAAGGGTTATGCATGGTGGGTCACGGACTAAAGCCGTGACAAGGTTCAATCCAACAGGTTACCCCTTATGCATGGTGGGTCACGACCTAGAGCCGTAACCAAGTTCAATCCAAAAGCTTACCCCTTCATTTATTGGTCGTCCATGGTGGGTCATGGCTATAGGGTGTGACCAGGTTTAGAACTTAAAAAAAAAGACCCACTCAAAATCATTTCTGTAGAAATGAATTCTCTCTCAAGGCTTGTGCCATTTCGTTTCGATTTGTGCGATTCCACAACATCAGGTGCGATTTCATCTCATTTCTATATATATATATATATATATTTATTTATGTTTGTATATATGTGTGTGTGTGTGTGTGTATGTGTGTGTGTGTATGTATAGATTTATGTTTATATGTGTGTGGATGCATAGATTTATGTGTATATGTGTGTTTAAATATGAATAAATAAATTATTTTTTATGTCAATAAACCCTAGATTTTATCTATGTGTATGTATAAATTTTATGTGTATGTATGTATAGATTTATATCAAAAAAATATTAAGGTTTAAGTAAACCCTAGATTGCATGTGTGTATGTATAGATTATATCAATAAACCCTAGATTGCATGTGTGTATGCATAGATTATGTCAATAAACCCTAGATTGTATGTGTGTATTTTTTTTGACAAAATATTATTCAAAGCTCTAAACATTATATTTTTTTTGACAAAATATAATTAAATGGATTTATAATAAGTAAAAAAAATTACAACCGCCTTGTTGTGGGTTGTATGTATGCATAGATTTATGTCAAAAAAATATTAGGGTTTAAGTAAACCCTTGATTCAATGTGTGTGTATGTATACATTATGTCAATAAACCCTAGATTGTATATCTGTGCATTTTTTTGACAAAATATGCTTGTCTTGTTTTTTTTGACATACGACTCGCAAACATGTGTGCACATTACTATAGTGAGATATTGTTGGCTTGGTTGTTGGACACTATGTTGAATTTATTGAATTGATACTAGTGTCGATAAATGTACATGTTATTAAATTTCTGGGGTGTGCTCTTGATTTGCCTATAAAAACTATATCACATATCTTGCGATTAATGTGCATTTTTTGACGTTTACGTCAAGATATTAAGAGGCTGCAACAACTTGCTTCCATTCATTCATTTTTTAACTTTACATGTATGCCATAATTTTGTTGATTTCATACAGTTCTATTTTAGTTTAAGATTTGTTGTGATCAACTTGATTGGATATGTATTTTAAAGCCTTAAAATGGCGGCGTAATAATCACAACTACATTGATATTATAGGCACCGGCTTGATATTATAGATTTTTGTTCTCCTTTGCCTTTATGTACTTTTCTTTACATATTATAGGCAGCAGGTTGCTCACGTTCGTTTGAATTACGGTGTTAAAATGGGGGAATAAATATGCATCATATGTAAATCAACGACATATTATAGGCAACAGATCTAATTCTTCAGTGGTTTTATGAAGTACTTTCTTTAATTTTACATACCCGTTCTTCATAACACATTGTTTACGTACTGCAGATCTAACCAATTAGATACCAGTTCTTCATTACACACTAGTTACTCTTTACTTTAACTAAAGTAGTTATATAATTGATATACATTATCTATTAAATCTTTTAGATGATAGAAGGAGTACGGGATAATTATTGGTTTTGTTTGGTTTAGTTGTTGGATAATTATTGGTTGTTGGCTTGTTTTTGGATAGTATGTTAGAAGGAGTATGGGATAATTAGAAGGAATACGGGATAATTATTGGTTTGATTGTTGGATAATATGTTGAAAATATTTTAGACACCCAGTTTTAGAATACGACGATAACTTGCTAATGCCTAGACATAAGCTTCAAAACATGGCGTTAGAGGGGAGAAACCCTATTTAAGAATATGATGATAATTTGAAAATATGAGGACTTAAGCTTGAAAACAAGGCGTTAAAAGGTGAAAACTTGAAATAGACCCCGTACGGTCCCGTGAGAGGCACTGACACCTCTCGCGGGACCAATGTAACACGTAGGAACTGTCTGTTCGATCACAGGACTCCCGGTTTGAGAATACGACGATAATTTGAAAATTTGAGGACTTAAGCTTGAAAACAAGGCGTTAGAGGGTGAAAACTCGATACAACCCCCATGAGGTCCAGTGAGAGGCACTAACACCTCTCACAGGACTAATGTAACTCGTAGGAACTGATCGCATGATCACGGGACTCCCGATTTAAGAATACGAAGATAATTTGAAAATATGAGGACTTAAGCTTAAAAATAAGGCATTAGAGGGTGAAAACTCAAAAAAAAAACCGTACCGTCCCATGAGAGGAACTAACACCTCTTACGTGACCAATGTAACACATAGGAACTGATCGCGCGATAATGGGAATCCCGGTTTGAGAATACGATGATAATTTGAAAACATGAGGACTTAACTAGAAAACAACAAGGCATTAGAGAGTAAAACTCGAAACAACCCCCGTATGGTCCCATGAGGGGCACCACCACCTCTCTGAGACCAATGTAACACGTAGGAACTGACCTCGCAATCACAGGACTCCCGGTTCGAGAATATGATGATAATTTGAAAATATGAGGACTTAAGCTTAAAAATAAGGCGTTAATGGAGTAAAACACGAAACAGCCCCCATATGGTCCCGTGAGAGACACCAACACTTCTCACGGGATCAATTTAACATGTAGGAACTGACCGCATGATAACAGGACTCTCGATATGAGAATACGACAATAATTTGAAAATATGAGGACTTAAGCTTGAAAAAAGGCGTTAGAGAGTGAAAACTTGAAACAACCCCTGTACGGTCCTGTAAGAGGAACCAACACCTCTCACGGGACCAATGTAACACGTAGAAACTGACCGCGCAATAACAGGACTCCCGGTTTGAGAATACGACGATAATTTGAAAATATGAGGACTTAAGGTTGAAAATAAGGAGTTAGAGGGTAAAACTCAAAACAACCCCCATACGGTCCCATGAGAGGCACCAACACCTCTCGCGAGATCAATGTAACACGTAAGAACTGATCGCGTAACCACGGGACACCCGAATGGAGAATATGATAGTAATTTGAATATTTTTAGACTTAGGCTTACAAACATGACGTTTAAGGGTAAAAATCCGAAACAGCCCCCGTACGGCCCCGTGGGAGGCACTAACACCTCCCATGGGACCAATGTAACTCGTTGGAACTGACCACGTAGCTAAGGGACTCCCGGTTTGAGAATACGATGATAATTTGAATATTTCTAGACTTTGGCATTAAAACATGGCATTAGTGGGTGAAAGCCTAAAACAGCCCCTGAAAGGCCCGTGAGTGGCATCAACACCTCGTACGGGATCGATGTAACTTATAGGAACTTACCGCATGATTACAAGACTCTTGGTTTGAGAATATGATGATAATTTCAAAATATCATGAATTTGGCAAAACATGGCGTTAGTGGGTGAAAACTCGAAATAACCCTCGAATGGCCCCGTGAGTGGCACCAACACCACGTACGGGACCAATGTAACTCGTAGGAACTAACTGCACAATCACGGGACACTCGGTTTGAGAATACGACGAGAATCTGAAAATATGAGGACTTAGACTTAAAAACATGGCATTAGAGGGGAAAAACTCAAAACAGCCCTCGAACGGCCCCATGGGAGGTACGAACACCTCCCACGAGACTAACGTAACTCGTAGGAACTGACTGTGCAGCCACGGGACTCCTAATTTGAGAATATGATAGTAATTTGAATATTTCTAGACTTAGGCTTAAAAACATGGCGTTTAAAGGTAAAAACCCAAAACAACCCCCGAACGGCCCCATGGGAGGCACGAACACCTTCCACGAGACCAATGTAACTCGTAGGAACAGACTGCGCGATCACGGGACTCCTGGTTTGAGAATATGATGATAATTTTCATATTTCTAGAATTACGCATAAAAACATGGCATTGTTGATAATTATAACACATATATGCAATTTTTCAGCTTGAATAAATTTTTTGTAAAACTACTTGGTTAGTGATATCATTTTTTTTGTATTCTATCATTTGTAGGATTTTTGTACGTGGAACAAATGAAGAAGGCAATGGTTTACAACATGAAGATTGTTTATATAATGTTGTGGACATTCAGGATTATGTTTTTATGTGTTACAGTCGTGCGGGTTTTTATTGTTTAGTTTTATGGCCATGCGGGCTTTTATAATTTGATTGCTAAATTTTATGGCCGTGCGGGCTTTATAATAAGCAGGTTTTATATTTACAGGGTTTGGAATGTCCAGAAAATAGAAGAAACTCTGCCCAATTTTTTTTGGTCTATGAATTATTAAGACATGTAATATTTTTGAGTTTGTATATATATTTGCTTATTAGTAACGTTTCCGATTCGCAATTTGTGATTTTTTTATTGTTTTGCCAATAATAAATATTTGTAACACCGCGTACGTGTCCAACGTTACATGTAGCAACCGACCGTGCAGTTACAGGCCCCCCGATTTTAGGATTGGACCAAAAAAGGACATTTTTTTAAAAATTATAGTTAAATATGGTCATGGACTTTGTCCATGACTATTTTTATTTTTTCCATCGTGCATAAAAATGGTCATGACCAAAGTCCATGACCCCCAACCGTGACGAAAAATGGCTTTTTTTCCTTTTTTTTCCGTCGCGGTGTGGGTCACGGACTTTGGCCGCGACCAATTTTTGTCACGGTTGTGGGTCACGGGCTTGGGTCGCGACCATTTTTTCCCTGTCTCGGTATGGGTCATGGCCCAAGTTCGTGACCATCTTCCGTGACCTTTTTTGGTCACGGACTTGGGCTGCGACCCACGAAATTTGTCGCGCCCAAAATGGTCACGACCCAAGCCCGCAACCCACAGTCTTGGTCAGGGATTTTGGCCGTGACCATTTTCCAGTTTTGGTGTAGTGATTCTTGTAAGTTTTTTCCAATTATTTGGGGGCAATTACATAATCAATGTAGAGATTATTATTGATCATTAATGGGCTAAAATTGATGTAGATTCCATGATAAGTAAATCCCTACTGTAAATTAAATAAGGGTTCAAAGTTGGGAAATATAACTAAATCGTGAGAGTCCAACTGATGACGGTTTTGGCATTGGAATGTGTAAATAAAATCTTGGTTATATATGTATTCGTTTTGGGTTAAAATTAGGATCCACTATAACAAACTGGACGTTTGGTCACAGAATTTATCCTTGACCAAGCAGTGTGAGTCGTGGATTTAGTCCCTAACCAAATTGGGCATGACCAATTTCTATGGACATGCCCCAACTCCCTGACACACTGCCTGGTCATGGACTTCCCATAGTCACGCATGTGGTCACAACCAATAGCCCTAACCCTCTTTACAAGCCTGGTCACTGCCCAAACCCGTGACCATCACCCAATTAAGAAAGCATTTAGTCATGGCCCATAGCCGTGACTATGTTTGATGTACAATCAAACTCGGTCAAGACTTTAAGCCGTAACTATTATTCTTATGGTTAATATTCATCACGGTTGTGGGCCATGACTGTGTTTTCTGTAGAAGTCAACTTAGTCACGACTTTGGGCCGTGACCATCTTTAATAATAATAATAATAATAATAATAATAAAATCCTCGAATTGGGAGGCTAATCGGTCAGTTTCTATAAGTGATCTTTGGGTGACCTCATGCGGGTCCCATGGTTTGAAATTCAGGGTCCTGTGACCATGCGGTCGTGGGACCCGTGGTGGCATTTTAAAATTTGGGTCATGCTCTCAAATCAGGGGTCCGGTGAGCACGCGATCGGTTGTGATGGCTACGTTGGCGCCACCCACGAGGCTATTTGGGCGCCGTTGAGGGGTTTCTCCCTCTAATGACACATTTTCAAGCCTAAGTGTAGGCATTCTGAAATATGGGTCATGCTCTCAAACGGAGGGTCCCATGACCACACGATCGGTTCCTGTGAGTTATACTGGTCATGTGTGAGGTGTTGGTGTCACTCACGGGACCGTTTGGGGGGCGCTACGGGGTTTCACACCCCAACGGAACGTTTTGAAGCCTAAGTGTGGATATTCTCATTTTTGGGTCATGCTCTCGAACCGAGAGTCCTGTGACCATGCAGTCATTTCGTGTGAGTTACATTGGACCCATGAGAGGTGTTGGCGCTACTCACGGGGCCGGGGGGGATGGGGCGCTTAGGGGCTTCGCACCCCAATGACACATTTTCAAGCCAAAGTGTGGATATTCTCTATTTTGGGCCGTGCTCTCAAACCAAAGGTCCCGTGACCATGCGGTTGATTCTTATGAGTTACATTGATCCCGTACGAGGTGTTGGCACCACTCACAGGGCCATGTGGGGGCTGCTAAGGGGTTTCGCACCCCAACGATAAGTTTTTTAGCCTAAGTGTGTATATTCTTTGTTTTTGGTCATGCTCTCAAACTGAGGTTCAAGTGACCACGCGGTCGATTTGTGCGAGTTACATTGGACTCGTGGAAGGTGTTGGCACCACTCACTGGGTCGTGGGGTGGGGGGTGGGGGGGTGGGGGGTACTAAGGGGTTTCGCACTCCAACGACACGTTTTCAAGCATAAGTGTGGATATTCTCTATTTTGGAACGTGCTCTCAAACCGAGGGTCCGGTGCTCATGCGATCGGTTCCTATGTGTTACATTGGTCCCGTTTGAAGTGTTAGCGCCGCACACGGGGCCGTTTGGGGGGCGCTAAGGGATTTCGTCCCCCAACAACATGTTTTCAAGTGTAAGTGTGGATATTCTCTATTTTGGACAGTGCAATCAAATCAAGCGTCCCGTGACCACGCACTCATTTCCTACGAGTTACATTGGTCCCGTGTGAGGTATTGGCATCACTCACGGGGCCATTTGGGAGGTGCTAAGGGGTTTCGCACCATAACGGCATGTTTTCAAGCCTAAGTGTGGATATTCTTTGTTTTGGGTTGTGCTCTCAAGTCTAGGGTCCCTAGACCACATGGTCGGTTCCTACGAGTTACATTGATCCCATGCGAGGTATTGGCGCCGCTCACGGGGCCGTTTGGGGGCGCTAAGGGGTTTTTCCCCCCAACGGCACATTTTCAAGCCTAAGTGTGGATATTCTCTATTTTGGGTCGTACTCTCAAACCGAGGGTCCCGTAACCACACAGTCAGTTCGTGTGAGTTACATTGGACCCGTGCGAGGTGTTGGCACCGCTCACGGAGCCGGGGGGAGGGGAAGGGCTCTAAGGGATTTCGCTCCCCAATGGCATATTTCAAGCCTAAGTGTGAATATTCTCTATTTTGGGTCGTGCTCTTAAACCGAGGGTCCCGTGACCACACAGTCGGTTCCTACGAGTTACATTGGTCCCATGTGAGGTGTTGACGCCGATCACGGGGACCTGTGGGGGGCGCTAAGGGGTTTCACACCCTAATGGAACATGTTCAAGCCTAAGTGTGGATATTCTCCGTTTTGGATCGTGCCCTCAAACCGAGGGTCTCGTGATCATCCGATCGGTTCCTATGAGTTACATTAGCCCCATGTGTGGTGTTAGCGCCACTCATGGGGACGTTTAGGGGGAGCTAAGGGGTTTCGCCCCCCAATGACACATTTTCAAGCCTAAGTGTGGATATTCTATATTTTGGGCGATGATCTCAAGCCGAGGGTCCTGTGCCAAGCGGTCAGTTCGTGAGGGTGACGTTGGTCCTCAGCGGGTGTTTGTGCCGCCCACAGGTCCGTCTGGGGGCCGTTGAAGAGTTTCGTCCTCTAACAACACGTTTTCAAGCCTAAGTGTGGATATTCTCTATTTTGGGTCGTGATCTCAAATCAAGGGTCCCATGACCACACGATCATTTCGTGCGAGTTACATTTCACCTGTGCGAGGTATTGGTGTCGCTCACGGGGCCGTATTGAGGGCGCTAAGGGGTTTTACACCCCAACGACACATTTTCAAGCCTAAGTGTGGATATTCTCTATTTTGGGTTGCGCTCTCAAGCCAAGGGTCCCGTGACCACGCAGTCGGTTCGTGCGAACGACGTTTGTCCCAAGAGAGGGTGTAACGCCCCCACGGGACCGTTTGGGGGGCATTATAGGGTTTCACCCTCTAACAACACATTTTCAAGCCCAAGTGTGAATATTCTCTATTTTGGATCATGCTCTCAAGCCGAGGGTCTCGTGACCATGCGATCGGTTCCTACGAGTTATATTGGTCCCGTGCGAGTTACATTGGACCCGTCCGAGTTGTTAGCACAACTCAAGGGGCCGTGTTGGGGGCGCTAAGGGGTTTCGCACCTTAACGACATGTTTTCAAGCCCAAGTGTGGGTATTCTCTATTTTGGACCGTTCTCTCAACTGAGGGTCCCGTGACCACGCGATCGGTTCCTACGAGTTACATTGGTCCCTTGAGAGGTCTTGGTACTGCTCACGGGGCCGTTTGGGGGGCGTTAAGTGGTTTTGGACCCCAACGGCATGTTTTAAAGAATAAGTGTGGATATTCGCTGTTTTGGGTCGTGCTCTCCAATCGAGGGTCCCGTGAACACGTGGTCGGTTGGTGAGAGTTACATTGGACCCGTGCGAGGTGTTAGCATTACTCACGAGGCTAGGGGCGCTACGGAGATTCGCACCCCAGTAACACATTTCAAGCCTAAGTGTGGATATTCTCTATTTTGGGTCATGCTCTCAAATCGAGGGTCCAATCACCACGTGGTCGGTTCCTACGAGTTATATTGGTCTCGTACGAGGCAGTTTGCATGCGCTAAGGGGTTTCGCCCCCCGACGGGACGTTTTCAAGCCTAAGTGTGGATATTCTCTATTTTGGACCGTGAGCTCAACCCGCGGGTCCGGTGACCATGCGTTCATTTCCTACGAGTTACATTGGTCCTGTGCGAGGGTTGGCCCAGCTCACGGGGCGGTTTGGGGGGGGTGCTAAAGGGTTTTGCACCCCCACGGCATGTTTTCCAGCCTAAGTGTGGATATTATCTATTTTGGGTCGTGCTCTCTAGCCGAGGGTCCCGTGACCATGCAATCAATTCCTAGAAGTTATATTGGTCCCGTGCGAGGTATTGGTGCCGCTCACGGAGCCGTTTGGTTAGCGCTAAGGGGTTTTGTCCCCCGGCGGCACTTTTTCGAGCCTAAGTGTGGATATTATCTATTTTGGGCCATACTCTCAAACCGAGGGTCCCATGACCATGTGGTTAGTTTATACGAGTTACGTTGGACCCGTGCAAGGTGTTAGTGCTACTCACGGAGCCGTGTGGGTGGAGCTATGGGGTTTCTCACCCCAATAGCACGTTTTCCAGCCTAAATTTGGATATTCTTTATTTTGGGTCGTGCTCTCAAGTCGAGGGTCCTGTGACCACGCGATTGGTTCATGTGGGTAATGTTGGTCCCGAAAGAGGTGTTCACACCACCTACGGGGCCATTTGGGAGGCGTTGCTGGGTTTCGCCCTCTAATGGAACGTTTTCAAGCCTATGTGTGGATATTCTCTATTTTGGGTCGTACTCTCAAATCGAGGGTCCCGTGACAACGCGGTCGGTTCGTGTGAGTTACATTGAAATCGTGTTAGGTGTTGGTGCCACTCAAGCGTCCGTGTGGGGGGATCTAAGGGGTTTCACTCCCTAACGAATCGTTTTCAAGCCTAAGTGTGGATCTTAATTAATTTTGATAAGGTATTCCAAATACGATTCCTCTAAAGGCATATTTAGTGGATCTTGATGAAAGCCACAATCCTTGTAATGGTAGATGTTATCATTACGAAGAGTGTGACCATCATCAGAATGAACCAATCTAGGACACTCCAATAGAGGATTCGTATTTAGAATACTCTATCAAACTTCAAACGGGAAAACGCATCACATTATCCAGGACTCATTTCTAAAAAAATTTCAATGAGATCTATAATACGCAGGAACTGACCGCATGGTCACGCGGCCGTTAAGCAGGCGTTATGTGGTTTCACCCCCCAATGGCACGTTTTTAAGCCTAAGTATGGATTTTCTCTATTTTGGGATGTGCCCTCAAACCTAGGGTCCCGTGATCACGTCATCGTCTCTTACAAGTTACATTGATCCCGTGCGAGGTGCTGACACCACTCACGGGGCTATTTGGGGGCGCTAAGGGGTTTCACCTCCAACGACACATTTTCAAGACCAAGTGGGGATATTCAAAAATTTGTGTCGTTCTCTCAAATCGGGCGTTTCGTGAGAATGCTATCGGTTCCTACGAGTTATACTGGTTCTGAACGAGGTGTTGGTGCTGCCCATGAGGCTGTTTGATGGGCATTGCGGGGTTTTACCCCCAAACGGCACGTTTTTAAGTTTAAGTGTGGATATTCTATGTTCTGGGCCATGCCCTCAAATCGGGGGTCCCGTGACCACGCGATCAGCTCCTACTAGCTACGTTGGACCCGTGCGTGGTGATTGCTCCCCTAAGAGGGCCGTTTTGGGGGCGCTAAGGGGTTTCCCCTCTAACGACATGTTTTTAAGCCTAAGTGTTGATTTTCTCAAATTATGGTCATATTCTCAAATCGGGGGTCCCGTTATCACCAGATCGGTTCCTGCAAGTTAAATTGGTACCGTACACGGTGATTTCACCCCTAAAGGGGCCTCTTGGGGGGCGTTAAGGGGTTTCTCCCTCTAACGGCACATTTTCAAGCCTAAGTGTGAATTTTCTCAAATTATCGTCATTTTCTCAAACCAGGGGTCCCATGACTATGTGATCAGTTTCTATGAGTTAAATTGATACCGTGCGAGGTGTGCGCACTTCTCATTTGGACGTTTGGGAGGTGCTTTTGGTTTTTTCCCACAAAAGGCATGTTTGGCAAGAAAATTTGCCTTTTCTGGCCTTGCCAAATGTAGCGTATTGTAGATCTCATTGAAATTGTTTTATAAAGGAGTCCTAGATACTATGATGCAATTTCCCATTTGGAGTTTGATAGAGTATTCCAAATACGACTCCTCTTACTACGGGGAGTGTGGATTTCATAAAGAACCACCAATATAGGACAATCCAAGGAACTCAATGGTGGCCTCACAGGGAACTCAACTTATGCTCAGGAGACGAAGGATGGGGAAGTAATTTCTACTGAGTTGGCTCGATAATAGCCCCAACATTTTGAATAATTTGTAGTAGCACCCCGACCCCACCATTATGAACAAAAGAGGTGGCCTCACAGAAAGATTAAGAGATTGACAACCCTCATTTTCCTATGAGGCCACCTTGTAATGTTGAGTTCCACGGACCCTGAAATTAATCTCTTACAAACATTACCGATCACTATACTCAACAAAATCGAACTCCACCATCTAAAATCAATAATGGTAACACTTGATATATTTGTAAAAATCCAAGGATTCACTCGTGAGACACTACGTGATTTCGCTAGTCCAAAGACTGTTCAGAGCACATTTTTAGTGTCCAAGGACGCAATGCAGAACGTAACGAGCTCAAACACAGATCCTAAAGACTGTTCAGAGCATGGTTCTAGTGTCAACGATACACTAAAAACTTGTTTTAACCGTGACCCAAGTGGAAAATACTGTAAGCTCTTTTGATATTTTACAGGTTTGTCATATAACTTCTCACAAATGACATATCTAGGCTCACCGCATATTGGGCATTCATCCTTTTCTCCGTGTTCGTTATGATACAATATGCAATCATACTTGCATGCATGAATAAATTTGTATTTCAATCCCAAACCCTTCAAGCTCTTTGTCATAGTAGGATAATTGTCTGGTAACGTGTTTTCTTTTGGGATAATTTCTTTAACCCACTTAAGAATTCCGATTACGATGTTCCCAGACAAGCCAAATTGACTCTTCAAATTATACAAACCAATCATTGCATATAATACTGAATGATCTTCATCGCAAACTTTATAAAATGGTCTAGCCGCATTGGTTTTCAACCGTATATATTCTCGATCTCTTGGTAGTTCAGTATCAAATTTTTCATTGTGCGCATTATCTGTCTCCATAGGTTGGTGGTTTTGGTCGTGGTGGAATCCATAATCATCGCCAATTAGGTAGGTCAATGGACGATGTATTGGCGATTCATTTACCACTTCCACTCGTTGGTGTTTTGTTATGTGGTCGGCTATCGATAATTCTTCGGGAACATAAGGTACATGTTTTTCACCATGGTATGTCCACTTGTTATAATCTTGAAAAATTCCCTCATTATTAAATGGAACTCAACATCTTCTAAAGATTTATATTTTTCGTTTATACAATGGGTGCACGGACACAAAATCTTCTCACTTTTATGGTTCTTAAAAGCCCATGTAATAAATTCTTGAATGCCTTTAACATAACTATTAGCTATTCAGTTAGTCTCCCCCACCCACTCTTTGTATTATGGAAAATCCATTTAATAATCTTCAAATTGCATTCCTGTGTAAACTTGATAAAATAAATATCATGTTGCATAAATATTATGTTGCATAGTAAAGCACTAATATAGTATCAAAGCAAAACATTAATATAGTCAATAACGCACCAATCAATCAAACTATGCAATAACTTAAACACAAAATATGCCAATGAACGATACTACAAAATCACTTAAACTCAAATTAAATAAATTTGTCTACTGATATTATTACAACATAAGAAAAATATTACTACATCTACATCAAGTGATAAACTATACAAGTGGTAACAGAGTCTACATAATTTTTCAAAAAATTCCGTTCTCCACTGTTGATGTGTGCTGGAACAGTTTCACAACCCTCATATATTGTATCAACCACGATCTGAAACTCACCCTACTACAAAGGCCGATTATGTACTAAAGTTCCTATGGCAGTGGACATGAGCATGCATATCCCAATGACAAATTTACTGCTCATGTCCTGTATATAGTATTTCTCTCCATAGTCACCGTGGGTTGTTGACGATGATCCAAGACTTATGTCATGCTAAGGCGTTGAGAAAGGGAATGTTGAAGGAGGAATCAAAATTTGTGGGGGGAATGGAGAACAAGAAATTTTTTGAGTAATCCCTGGCATCTGTGGAGGGAAACTGGGATGCACTGGGGGCTGCAGGGGCATACGACCGGTTAAAAGGGACACAATCTGTGCAAGTTTATCATTCACACCTCCCAATTCATTTTGAATCCCCATTATATCCCCTTTAGTACATTGACGTTCATCGTTGGATGTAAAATGCAAGAAGAAATCTTATCCACGAGAGGTGCGGTGTGTTTGAATCTTGTTTTTTTATATATGTGACCCCTAACCTCTCGTCCTCCCTTTGTGGTCCTTCCCAGTGGTTTGTATAATGACATCATTGTCAATGTCATCGAGCGGTCTTGAATCTGACTGACTACTGATAGACTCTATTGATTCTAGAGTCTTGGCCAAGTGAGGATGGAATTTATTATCTTTGTCTCATATAGCATGCACGTAAAAGTTGGCCCTATTCGGTGTCTTTCCTTTATCTTGGTTTCCTTTCATAACGATCGTCTAGTCGTTCTTCAAATCTTCATAAGATTTCAAGATAAGTCGATGGACATCAGTTTTTTTGGCCCTATTCTGCTTGTTTTTCTCCATTTGCAGCATTTTGGAATCCTTCGCCCCATTCTCCAGAAAATCATTCCATTGAGAGACTATCATCTCAACGTTCGAAGGGACTTTGTCTTTGAGCACCACAATGTTGGATCTCGATGCTCCCTTTGGGAAATGCTTCCGCCTAAGCTTTTTTTGATATGTTCGGACTTGTTCAACAACCCAAGAAAGAACCTTATTTTTTGAGTTGGGGGAAAATGAAAACCGTTTTCTCAGTTGCTTGTAGATGTCATCTTTAATAGCTTTATCTATGAGGTTCCAGTTATCAGCTCCTCCCACTCCCACATTCATTTTTTCTAAGGACAAACACTAGGCTTTAAACTGTTGAACGTGATTCTTAGCCCCCATGGAGTTATTTCCCAATAAAGAGAACCCAATGGGCTTCTTCTCGACTGACCCGACAGTGTTAAGAGTGTTGGGAGTGTCTGTTGGATTAGTGGTAGTACCTTGCCTCCTGTAACTCGGAGTAGGGGAGTGAACAGTTTGTGGAGTTGAGTATTGCTCACCAATTAGTGATGAGAATTCTCCTTGTGGTTGTGTCACGTTGTTGGGTGGAGCTTTGCTTCCATTACCACCCGACATTATCTACAAAAATAATACAAGTTAAATGTGTATCTATAATAGTAGATGCATAATTTCAAAGTTGAATATGAAAATATAACTAACAATATAATTTTTTTGACAATATATTATAATCTATCTGTTCATAGTAAGACTTAGCAAAGTTCAATGTGTGTGATCTCCATCCATTATGGATTTGTGTTTAAAAACCTATGGATTTTTGCACGTGGCCAATTAGGAGGAAGCGTATCTATGATGGATGCATATATGTCAGCGACATGAACTCGAAATCTCATCCTCTAAAGCCTATTGGCAATATTGAGTTTGACGTGCATATATCATGAGACATCATAGTCTTTGTCAATGCCCTTTGTATGTATTTCTATCCATAATGGGTGAATTTTTTTTATGCCTTCTCTAACAGCGTAAGAAAGGTCATTGGTGTATCGAGATTATGTAAGCGATATATATATATATATATATATATATATATATATATATATATATATATATATATATATATATATATATAGTACGACTCCATCTCAACATTGTGGGAGAAAAAACAGAATACGATCGAACAAGTACTCTTGCTGGAGATGAACTCCACGGTTTACAAGGTAGTTAAATTGTTCGATCTTCCTATTCCCATACCAATAAATCAGAGGACCCAGTTTATGAGGCTCATTAATGAAATATGTATACGTGCGGTCTAGTTGAAACTTTTCCCACTCTTGTTGCCATTTATTAGCACCCTGACTCATTTTTCCTGAGAAAAATGAACGGGGCGTGATTTTAATTCCTATAAATAATGGCTCTAATGAATCATTGACGAGTTATGATGTACGAGGGCGTGAATATGATTCCTATAAATTATGACTCTAATGAATCATCAACCATTAATTTATTAGGTTTTGAATACCTACTTTTGTCATTTAAGCCAACAATCCCTAAAATCAACCCTAAAATTAACCCTTATAAACGTTACCCCTACAATTAATAGATTATTAATTTTTGGGACTTAATTTTAATGTAGATGCATATTTTTATATTTCAGCCCAAAAATTAACCTTAAAATTAATCCTGAATTTAGCATCAATATTAATGGCGATGTGTATTTTTATATTTCAGCCCCAAACTTAAACGAACAATATCCATTAAATTAAAATTTTCCCTAATTTGAAACTTACACCAACAATATCTATTAAATTAAAATTTGCCATAGTTTGAAACTTAAACCAACATCAGTCATATTTTTTTCTATAACACACAAACATAGACATTTACAATATACACAGCTACATACATATACACAATGACAATGTATACACAACTACCTACATATACACAATACACATATGTATACACACACACACACACACACATATATATATATATATATACACAGATGTATATACACACACACACACACACACACACGTATTTACAGTATATGCACACAGAGAAATACACACACACAGAGAAATATTCACAAACACGTATTTACCTTTGAGATTGAGATTGAGAGAGAGCTTAAGATTAAGATAAGGAGAGAGATGAAATGGCCGGAGAGAGGGAGGGAAATAAGGGTTTAGATGTTTTCGAGGCAAGTGAAAAAAATTTCTACGTTTTTTTAGTATAAAGTCCATGGTCACGGCTTAGGGTCGTGACCATATGACATGACACCTTTATTTTTTACGCGTCAGCGTGGAAATAAGTCCATGTTCATGGTCCAAATACGTAACTCAGATAACTTACTGGTCACGGACTTAAGCCATGACCAAATCCTTGTGTAACGAGGTTTGTGGTCATGGCTAATAACCGTGACTCCTTCCCTGACCAAAATTGGAGGGAAACTTGGCGCCATAATGGACACGGCTGGGTCAGGGTCTAAAGCTGTGACCCAAGGGAGTCAGGGTCTAGATTCGTGACCACACAAAAGACGACCCATGACCACACAGAGTTATGGATTTAGTCATGCCCATTTTGACTATTGTTACGGTTTTAGGCCATGACGCTGGTCACTGCTTCCAGTCGTGACCCCTTCTCCGTGACAATTTTTGATATTTCGTGTAGTGATCTGTATGTAGTTGGGTTGTTGAAACTTTATGAATCTGGGTTTATAAAACTACTAAACTAGACGACTGAAACTAATAAGTGGAGGGGGAAGAAGCAGGGGGTCATTCGAACGACATCGTGGGTCGTTCGAATGACGTCGTGGGTCGTTCGAGCGATGCGTCATGTCAAGTGAATGACCCCAATGGTCATTCAAGAGACGCGATGGATTTTTTCTCTCATCATTCCCTTTTTGCCTTAGCCTGGGTTAGTTGATTTTTATATTTTGTCTATCATAGGAACAGTAGTGATAGAATAATAAGGAAAGGAATTATAAATTTTGGGTCAATTAATTGATGGAGAAAATGTTACGCCCATATTTATGTTAAAAATAATTACAATTGACTAGTTAGTTAAAGTAATTATATTATGGATTAGAACTAATAATTTATTGGATGGTGAATTTTTAATTAATTAAATATTATCGATTTTAGTTTGACTTTTCTGGTAATTATGGACTAATTACCGGTACATATTATATGGGAAAATAATATGTATTATTATGTATTTGTGTGGACATACTAGTGGACTGTCCTTTCGGCTCAGGGGTTCGCGCGTTTGGACCGTGTACCACACGTGGGCACAAGTGGGCTTGATGATGTGTAGGTCATATATGTACTATGTGGAGGTCTCACCTATGAGAGGTAGATGTTCGTGCTGACCATTCCAGTGTCACCGTTGGGTAGTGCACATATGTTATGTTTGATTGATTTGATTTTCCTGTCGAGTATGTTCACACTCCTTCATTCCCTTTCCACGATTTGGTTGTCTTAGTGAAAATTCACGGTGTGTGATTTTTGTAAAATTATTATTTTTTGTTTGAAAAATTGAAAAATCAAAAATAGTTTGCGAAAGATTTTGAGTTATTTTTCGCATGAGCGCAGTTTGATCCATATTTTCTATGCAGTTTTGTTATGACAACTCCATGTTTATTTTTTGCTTTATTCGTTTCCTTGTCTATTTCGGTCAAATAAAAAGGGGGAGAACATATTATGGGGGAGATTTGATTATTGATTGATTTATTCTCATATCATTTCAAACTAGATGCATCACGAAGGTATTTTCTTTGTCTCATGTGTGTGGATACAACATTGAAGATCAATATTTTGCACACCCTGATGAGAAAAACTTAAATATTTGAAGATTTTTGAATTTGAAGATTTTGAAGAAAAATTTGATACTTACATGTTTAGTACCTTTTCAATTTTGGGTTCATGGGAGGGTATTAGATTTGTATAGGAATTTTCATTTGATAATTCAGATGTTTTTATTTTGTATCATCATAGACATAGGGGAGATTTGTAAGGATGTTATTTTATTGTCCAGACTTACATGTGAGTATGTCGTATACCGCTACAACCGTCGAAGAATTATTCAAGATCATTTATGCATCAAGACGGATCCGAATATCAAAGTTCTTTAACCTTCAAGCCTCTGCGTTGTGTTAAAGTACCTTAGCAGTTCACTTTAAGTGTTGGGATATTTTTTACAAAATATTTTTTAAGTGTTGTAAAGGAGTTTTTCGATAAAGAATTTTTTATATCTCGTTCGAGCGATAGAGGGAATTCATTCGGGCGACATTCTCATTTCATGCGAAGTTGTTTGAATGACACGTTCATCATTTGACCAACACTGACAACTCATTCGAGCGACGCGTCGCCTTAAATTTTTTATATATAGCATGTTAAACAACTCTGTCTATCTTAAGAAGACTTGCATTTTTATCAGATATGAAAATTTCTTTGGCAAAAATCATTGTCTTTTCACTTTTGAGGTTTTAATCCTTTATTTTCCATTCACAAATCATCCCAATATTTAGGTGAATTGTTTTGGAACCCAAGAACACATCTTTGTTGAAGTTTCTCTTATATAAACGATCTCTACTACTGATCTAGGTGCCACTTGAGGGAGGTACTGGGCTGGCCGATAACGCGTTAATAGGGAGTACTCATAGATGTTCCCGGGCTGACTAAACTACGGTACATGTGGAGTTCTACGGAATTCCATTGCTGATTTAGGTTAATCCATTGCAGATTTCATTGTAAGTATTATAGTGAAATAAGGATTTTACGTGAAAGTTTTTTTTTCCCTGAAATCTGTGTGTCAACAACTATTTTTGTTGGTTTGATTTATCCACACGTGGTTGTATATTTTAGGGATGAAAAAAATTGGATTGAAAATTGACACCGATTAAATAAGGTCAATTTGGAAATTTGCGAATTCGGTTTAATCAGTATCGCACACTATTTTACAAAGCTCTAACTCAAGAGAATATACACAAGAACTCAGAACCCCAAATAGTGTTTTTCCAAACTCTAAACTAGCTCACGTATGGTGAAAATTGGTGAATATGAACCTGGAAACAGAAGCTTAATCAGAACATGAAGTTAGTGTTCAAAAATTCAGTAAATAAAGGCTTCGAGTATGAAAAATGGAGTTTTAAAAAAAAAATTGCACAATCATATCGTTTTAATAATGAGAGAGAGAGAGAGAGAGAGAGAGAGAGAGAGAGTAAATATGAACTAAAGACGTCTGCTGAGGGATATAACCAAGAAACCCTATGTCGCTGGAACGGGAAAGCTGTCGCTCGAATGAAATTAGCATCGTTTGAACAATAATTTATTGGGATAATAGATCTCGCATGAATGAGATAGATGTGTCGCTTGAGCGACAAGAATAATTTCTCAGAAAAACTCCAAATATGATAAGGATTTGTCCAATGAGTTTGTTTTCATAAAAAGCTTACTAGATAGTCCAATCATTACAAAAACAGACTCAAAATAGAAAAAAAAAAAGAAATAATGTGAGTTACGTGTTTAACACAGTACCGATGTGCTCAAACATGGTTATGGAATCTATGGGCGTGAACTACAACAAATGAATCACAATTTTAACACGTCGAAACGTTTACGAAGCTCTAATTGATAGCGAAATATCATCAAACTTTATTTTAGCCATATGTTACAGTTAAAGTATGAGTTAAATGAACTAAATAATCAAATATGCACACAAATTCAGAATTTTAATGATTCTACAAACAATAGCGTCATGATACGATGCTTCAACACTAGAATTCGTGGTGTAAACACATTTAAATTATCCATTCAAACTCCCTCAAATATAACATATTTTTCTTTTAGAATGAACATAAGCTAATTGGCCCATTTTAGGCAAATGATTCTTTATATTGCCTCGGCTCTTTTAAACGGTGGATTTCACGACGAGTCAATTTTCACTCTCGCAGCCCTTTCCCCTGAACGCTCATCATTTTTTAATTATAATTCTCCTTATGTCTACTTACGCATAAATGACAAAATTGAGATAAGAACGTCTCACCAAACTCAAATATGCAAAAGATGTCCAACATTCATATAAACTCGCGCATGTGTTCAAAGATGGCATATATACAAAATCGAATCAAAATGCATAACAACTTCGAACCAACCCCATCATCCAATGGTTAAGATTATTATAAGCATCAATAATTATGACAAAATGTCCAAGACAGATGGATAATGAATGGAAGGGGGTCCAAGCACACCAATATGCCACATCAAACATGTAAACTCCTGACACAAAAACTAAAAATCTTTTTGGTTTTTCAAAAAATATTTGTGACCCAAAAATTATTTTTTTTTGTATTTTTTTTAATAAGACTCAAGTCAAAAAATACAACGATATACAAGTCATAACAATAGAAAATAATAAATCATGATGCAAATTCTAGCGTATGACAAACTGATGAAAATGCTCAACCGAAAGATGAAACATGGGGAGAACCACGGGCAATGACACGGGTGTCACCAAGTCTAATACCTAATGCCTCTTAATCCGATTTCCAAACCAAACTAGGTGGGAAACGATGAGTGGGGGTTTTGGGAACCGGAATGGCCTTATTCTTAGACTTTCTAGGAGCGTTTGTAGATCGTAGAAAAATCGTATAAGATTACCTCTCCTACCACAATGAGTGCAAGCGTAGATACGACATGAAGTGTTTGCTATGGGATGATTATTCGTAATGTTCCTAGGTGGCTCTATCCTATTGTTCCTAGAAGCTCTCTTCTATTGACCTTAGGTGGATCTCTTGCTTGTATGGTTTTGGCTTTGGGAACAGATGCAACATGTTTATCGAAGCCAATACCACACCTATTATCTTTGATTTGGACGGTTCCTAAGATTTTGTCTAACTTTTTGGACCTAGATTCCAAATCAAATTCAACCTTACTCAAATCAACCAATTTCTCCTCAAGCCCACCTATCCTTGACTCAAGTAAATGCCTAGAGTCCTCAAACTTAGGTAATTACTTTTTCATAGCCTCCATCAACCCTCGAAGACTATCTCTCTCACCCTCGACATATTCTAGCTTCTCTCAAATTTTCTTATCACGCGCCCTAAGTTCCTCAATTAAAGCATTAGCATTATGATTTTCTATGGCACGTTCTTTCAATTTAACTGCTAACTTCAAGTTTTCCTTCTTTACTTTCAAGGTTTCTTTGTATAACTCATTAAAGGCAGTTTGCAAGTCTCTCTTATCCTCACTCTCATCCTCACTCACCTCACCCTCACTCTCTAGGGCATCACAACCTGTGGATGCAGAAGAATAATGCAAAAGTATGTCGTCATCACTCACATGATTAACCACAAGGGTGGGAAGGTCTCTCTTACTAGCATACAAAATTTTTTCTTTCGACCGACTCTCACTAAGGGTAGAAACACGATTTAATGGTTTATTAAAATTCTCCCATAGTTTAGTGGGGCACTCATCTAACTTATGGCCAAACCCCTCGTAGCAAAGACACTTCTCACAATTATCCTTTTAACAAAAAATTTAAGAGCAGACTTCATGCGTGGTTTCCAATTGAAAGTTTCAAACACGTGAGTTATAAAATCACCAAAATTACCGAAAGGCATACCTAAAGTCACGGGATCACAAACACAGTAAAATTGTGCAATAAGCTATGATACCAATTTGAGAAGGCCCATTAGTGTGTGCTTTAGGTAAAAATAACTATTTTAATTTATAGTTAAATCCAATTTTATCTTCTTAAACCCTAAACATGCATCTAAGTGATTTAATCGATAATTAAAGCATGCGGTAAAAGAAACAATTTCAGGAAAACCCCTTCGGGTAAAACCTTTTTATTTCACTATGAACAGTAAATCGCAACTTACAACATAGGAAAATCTGCAATGAAACTACCATGGCAAATCCACATAGACATGCAGTCTAACTTAGCAAAGGACTCCCGCAAGAACCCTTAAGAAACGCAACTCTCGTCTTCACCAAGGCATACCCAGAAGCATCCCCATAATGTCAATCAGTGTAATCAATGAATGAAATATCTTTCGACAAATGCGTTCAAGATCACAAACTATAGAACTGAGTGATTTGATCTAGAATAAACTCCAGATGATAAAGAACTACATGGGAATTTTCAAAACTGTTATGTTCTGAAAAACGTCTAAGCAGTGGTGTATTTATTTCTGAGCAAACAAGAGTCCAACGAAAACAAAACACGAAAAATCAAGGCGGCAGGTTGTTCGAGCGACATAGCATGTCGTTCGAGCGACATGAGCATGTCGTTAAAATGATGCACTCTGTTGTTCGAGCGACAATTAAAACATATTTCTTTTTAAATAAATTCCTAGAATGTTCAATAATTATTATAACTCAGAAATATATAAAATACGTTTTCGCAAATATTTAATTCTCAATATTTAAAAACTTTTAACTCATCCATCATTTAATCAAAATTCTAAACCACATCAATTCTCTTAAGTATTCATATATGAGTGATCTAGAACAAACTGAGTATGAAGAGTGAAACTTGACTTGATTTCTTCTTCAAAGCTTTCAATTGCAAATTCTTCAATCCGGAACTGTCATAGGCTCCAATTATTCTTAAATTAAAAACTATCTTAGACTTAAATTATGTTTCCCGTAATTAAGCCAATTAAAAACAAATTGACTCGATTAGAAATTTGTTCCTACACATAAAGATCATTTTCTAATGTGCTATAACAAATAAAAGCTTTAACATTTTTTTTTATAAAATTACCTTTATTAAAATAAACCAAATATCCATTCATAACTAACTAAGGAACCAAAATTAAATTTCTTCTAATAGCCGGAACATAAAAATAATCTTATATAATTAACTTTTTTCTTCACCAGAATTCAAAACAAAATTTCCTACTGCTAAAACTGTTGCCTTGTTGTGATCCTCCATGAATAAAAATATTTTTCCATTATCGAGCTCCATGGTTACTTAGAATCCCTTCAAAGAATTACAAATATGATTAGTGGCTCCCGAATCTACACACCAGATACCGATCGATTGCACTCGAAAACATTCTTAATGACTAAGGATAATTACCATTTCAATTATTCTTTAACAAGAAGATTGGTCACTACTTCTTCCAATGTCCTGATTACTAGAAGATTACATGCCTTTCAGTTATTTACCTATTTCCTGACGGTTAATCACATTTTTAATTACCACAGTTTGTCGCTGATATTTCTCTTCTTCTTCTTCTTCTTCTTCTTCTTCTTCTTCTTCTTCTTCTTCTTCTTCTTCTTCTTCAAAATTGAAGAAAACGTGTCTTTCTAAAAAAATTGAATTACTTTTTTTTGCCGTATAATATTCAACGCAGTTTGGAGTTCGTTTAGTAATTGTTCTAATGAGTAATTAAATCTATTCATAGAATGATTTAGGTGAAAATATTTAAAGTACTCATATATTGATTGAGAAAAAAATGATTCTACTTTCCTCGTGAATTTTAAATACATGCACTTCCAGTAATCCAAAGATGGACATCATCAAGAAAATGAACACGCACGGGAGTATCATCTAGCATATTTGTGTTTACCAGCCTTGAGACACAATTCTAATCCTAAAACATATCGGATTAGAATCATGTCGAAAACACTTGACATATTTTGTAACTATTGTTGCAACACATTGGTTATAGAGGTCAATAGGTAGGAACGAGCCATCTCATAACCTTTCTACCACTTTTAATAAGCTCGATTATCCTCTTCGAACACCTCCTCATGAGGATTGAAAGGGAAGGGTTCAAATAAAACAAATTTATAGTC
Organism: Sambucus nigra; assembly: GCA_949130495.1. Classification (NCBI taxonomy): domain Eukaryota; kingdom Viridiplantae; phylum Streptophyta; class Magnoliopsida; order Dipsacales; family Adoxaceae; genus Sambucus; species Sambucus nigra. Next base: position 299,146,102 of record OX422212.1, on the reverse strand, counting down.
CTCAACAGTTAATACAATGTCTAAATTTCTTTTCTTGTCAATATATGTCATGCCGTTTAACTTGTTATTATTTAAGATTGAGCCCATTTTGAAATATGTAAATCATCATTTGAAAAAGGAATGAATTCCAAATTAAATGTCTGAGAATTAACATCAATTAATTTTAATTTTTCTTTCTTCTGCTGCTAATTATAATTGATCCCGTCAAGAATCCTAGTTCTATTGTGAAGTGATATTTCTCGATGGGAACGTAAATCACCTCATCCTAAACTAGATAGATTTTTATCTTTCAATTATGTTATCTGAACAATCCAATAGTATTCAGTCCTACATAATTGAATAATTGACATCTTTTGGTCCCGTGTCTAATTATAGTGACTATGATGGAGAGGATATCGTTAGTTGTTTTTAAGAAAATACCATGGGTTCAATTATTTTAATTAAATTATATCATCTAGAACTTCCAAGACGCGCGCGCGCGGGGGGGGGGGGGGGGGGGGAGGGGGTGGGAGAAGTCACTCACATTTAATTTCAAGGAACTATCACTTAGGAATTTCTAAAATGTAGCGATGTTGTGATTAATTCACTCTGATGGGAAAGGAAGCCAAATACTGAATCCAGGAATTAATGACATTAGATTTTTAAAATACCATTGGAGATCGTCGGGTTTATGTTGAAACCCCTCTCCCACTTAATTTTTTTAACTTGAGGGTTTTTTGAAAGTAATTTATTCATTTCTAAAAGCCCGAATAAATCCTTGGTAATTCCCAATTTACTTATAAAAATTAAATTTTCGATCTCACATCTTTAATTTTTTTATAAATAAAACCATTTTAAAATTAAAATTAAACTTGGAGATCACAATTTAGTGTATACCTTTAAATTAATTACCCGATTATATTTAATTCATAAATGAATAAATAAAACATATTGTCCAAGAAAACTAGTGATCTAGACTGATATCAAAATTTTAAAAAAAAAAATTGTCCATAAAATTGGGTGTCTCTAATTAATCAATTTATTACCACACAAAATTATGCAATAAAATAATTAAGAGATATAAGAACCTATTACTTTTTTTCAAACATATGAATATAGGACTTAAAATCCCTTTCCATCATGAACTAAAAGTCTTACTTCGGTAAAATCTGAGAGGGTTCAAACTTTCTTGAAGGAGAGTCCATCCCGCTGAACACATTAGATGAGAAAGTGTCCCAAAGAAAATCAGCTGAATAAAAAAAGTTAGAGTATCTTGATATCATATATATAGACCCCATGGTCATGGCATGGACCCCCTGGTCACATGCATTTCCTATATGGTCGCGACCTCCATCCATATGCCCTGCCTTTGGTTCCTTCTTTTATTTCAGGGTTCTTAAAAGTTTTGTGAAAACTACGTCGTATTGACATTCCAACATCCCTGAAAACACCATTAATGGACATATGTTCTTGAATAAAAATTAACTGGAACCCATAAAACTTCCACCAATGTCTAAATCCAATACATAAAAAGGATCCTAACATTTAATGATTATATCCCCACATAATCTCATCTAAATAAATCACACATAAAATAATTGGAAACCCTAATTATTAAAACCAAACCGATTATAGAACAAAATTTAACTATGGATAAATCCATTCACATAACAAACATTCATGTCACCATGATGGAAGGGACACAACAATTAAAATTCTATAAAATCATTTTAGTACAAATAATACGTATCCAGGCACTATTTATAACATGTAAACCTAAGATTTTCGCCCATGGACAACATGGATCTTTCAAAATCATGATCAATCTATAACTAGGGATTTGATACAAATTGTTGGGGATCGATATAAGTGAAAAAACTTTGAAATTTTTTCTTCCCGAAACGTTAATTGATCATGCAATGGAAACATTAAAAAAATAAAGAAGTTTAAAATATAAACCTAAGGTTTCGAATCATAATACCTTATCGGATCTTGTAGGTGATACAAATTAGGAAAAATGGACTTTGAATAAGATGAAGGAATTTCCATTTCTCTTCCACCATAAACGTTTTACAACACACCAAAAAACCTCAAATCTTTTAGTATAAGATCCTTTGAAAGTAAACTATGTGTGTGTGAACTCTTATACATGAGTACATAGTGTTTGAGAGAGGTTTGTCCTTCTCTCTCTACATCCCTACACAAAAACATGAATAATACTTTACCTCTCACTCTCTAACCCTTTATAACAAGTAGAAAACTTAAAACCCTAGTGTTGATGCAAAAAACTAGACTTGTCCTAATTGATTGATCACAGATAAATAAGTGAAGAAAAATATGACAAAAGGATTTTTAAAGTGGTTCGGATCAGTGGAATAGCCTACGTCAACTGCTATGTATTACTTGACTGCCTTGATTTGATTATCGGTCCCCTGCAATGAGGGTATTACAATGTATTTATAGACCAATAGGACATTGAGAGTTTTCATGTGAAAGGATGAAATGCGTTCATTTGTTAGGCATTTACATCAGTACATAATGAGAATTACATATAAGACTGTTGTCAATTGATGGGCTATAATGATTGGATTTTCGGCCGTGGGTCAGTCTTTCTAGTTGGTTGGTATGCCATGTTGGTTGGGCTACCTTGTTGTCTTGTCTTCTTTGTTGGTCGGTCTTCCCAATTGGTCAGTCAGCCTTGTTGATTGGGGATTTGCGCCATGCTAACTTGGATTTATGCCACATTGGATAACACGTGTTAGCTCGTAATTGGTCCACATAAGATGGTGAATTTTGATATCAACAGAAGCTCCCAATGTTTCATACTTGGAATTGATGCGAAAGTGTGGAATATTATGCTTTGGGCTTCTTAGTCATCTGCATACCTTCCAGATTAGTGAATTTTATCTAGTTGTTTGACAATTTTGAGCGCGAATGGCAGTTTTGTAAATATTTCAAATTTTAGCTAGCGTTTTTGGGGTATCTTCGTATTTTCTCTTGTTCGTCGCCGTAAACTCAACCGTCATTCACTTTAATCATTACTTTTTCCCAGTTTCTGAGGCGACTTATAAAAAGAGCGGTAAATCTTCGATCATCTTCTGTCTTTCATTTCTGATTCAGCTATTGTGTTCTTTTAACTTTTGTGCAATTATTTTTCTTCTTCTTCTTCTTCTTCTTTAGTTCTTGCTGAATCCTTAAACCTTTGTAAGAACTTTTCTTCTCTTCTTCTTTACTTCTTCATCATGGTTTATTCTATTGAGTCTCTTGATAAGTTTAGGAGTGACTTTAACATTCCATCTTGGGCTGTACTGGAACATCCCAATTTTCCTTATGATTTTTTCTCTCTTACTAAAGGCCATTGGTTCCCTTCCATCTTTATTGTTGAATGTGGGTTCACATTTCCTCCCAATCCCCCGTGCCTGGTGTTTTGTTAATATTTCGACGTTGTACTTGCAAGAGTAGATCCTAACACATGGAGAGTAGTTAATGGAGTATATAGGTTAAATCAAATCCATGGAACCCATCTAGGGATTCCAGAAATAATGTTTTGTTATAAATGGGTAACAAGTGATACCACTTATTATTTGAAAACTAGGGCAGTTAGTAAAGATTTAGTGGTTAAACTCCCTAATTTTAATAGAGAATTTTTTTATCACGGGGTAGTTGTAAAAAATTGACAACATGCCCCCTTAGTTGGAGGTGCTAAATATCAAGGACCTAGATGTCCACTATTTGGCAATGGGATAGGTTGTTCTGTGTTTTGGTAATTTTTCCCTATTTATATTTGATAAAATATCACACTGACTGTTGCTTTGTAAATTTGACGGCAGTTGACCATAAAAGAGAATCCCCGAAAGAGAGCGAAGTAAACTTGAAAGAATTGAGGTTTATCTGGGGACTTCATAAGACGGTATCTAAGGAGCACGTTAGGTCTGCTTCTTATTTACTTTAATAATGAAATACCATTTCTTCCATTATTGCTAAACCTGCAGCTTCTCCTGCTTTGGTGATTGATCTTCATCAAGAAGTTGCTACTGATTCAGATACTCCTCTTTCTGATATCATAAAGAAGAGAAACTTTACTGATATTCTTAGTGGTAGCACTTCTGGATCCCAAAAACCTGCTGAGTGGGCCAAGAAGAAAATAAAGGAAGCCATGAAAGAGCCCCCATCCCCAAAATACCCAACTCCCAAAGATGTTGAACTTATTTTGAGGAGACTTAGGAGAGGGACAAACAAACCTTGGTTGAATTACCTTCTTCTGATGCTAGTACTCTAACATTTATTACCCCTAGTTTGGCCAGGAAGTTGATCAAGTCTGGTACTCTTTCTAACCACAGGGGTGTATATGCCATGCTGCCCCGAGCAAAGGTTTCTGAATTGGCTGCTCAGAGACTTGTGCCAGTAAGTGATTTTTATCTTCTTGGTTCTGTTGTATTTTATATTTCTCATATACTACTTGATCTTCTTCTTTTGCAGTTCTTGGTGCATTTCAATAATATGTTGGAGAAGGATGATGTAATTCGGGCTTCTTATTCAAATAATGTAGAGGAAGATTTGGCTGGCTTGAAGAAGTCTTTGCTTGATTCTAAGAAAGCCTTGGAGACTGAGAAGAGTACTTGGGTGGATAAACTGAAGACAAATGAAACTTCTCGGCAGACGTTTAATGAAAATGCCCTTGAAGCTAAGCGCTGGGCTAAGGAAGCTGAACACAAAGCAAAGGACGCTGATCACAAGGTAGAGGATAAAGCTGAGTGGAGGGCTAAGATTGCTGAAGAGCTTATGACCTGTGTAAAATCTAAGAGAAAGTCTACTATAAAGGCATCCTTTAGTGATGGCTAGGACAAGGGCTAGAAAAAAGTCATTTATGTTGCCTCTACTCAGATTGAGTATGCAAAACAAAAATATTTCAGAGATGGTTGGGTTATTTCTCTTTAGGAGTTAAACACTGTTGAAGGCTCTGAACTTTTTTAGAGATATACTCATGGTCCTCCTCCTATTATTGAGGATGAGATTGAAGATGATGTTTTTTCTTGAGATTCTTCTCTAGTGGTTGAATCTCCTACTGACGAACCAAAAATCACTGAGTCTTGTCTTCCTTAATCTGAGAAAATCGAGCAACTCGAGTATGTAGCCCCTTCTTTTGAGAAGGTTGAGATTGATAAGGACAAGGTATAAAGTTGTTTGGCATTTGCCATTTTTCTTTTTTGTTTCTTTTTGTTTCTTTTTATTGTATTTGAACTTCTGAATTATCAATAAAAGAAACCTTTTATTCCTTTTTATTTCTTGTTGATCATGCATGTTCTTCATCCTTATTGTTCATTGGTGGTCATTTCTTCTTACTAGTTTATAGAAAGATGGAACAATTATCTTCCAATGATACCGAGCGACTGAGGAAGGGCAATGCTTTTTTCAAAGCAGGTCATTCATACGTATTTATGGAAGAAATTATTAAGTTGCTTGGTGACGATACATCAAAGCAGGTTAAAGAAGCCTACAAATACTTGAAGTACTTACTTGATATGGCGATAGCAAATAATGTTTCTTACTATGAGATGATAAAATAACTTTAAGAACAATATAAAGAATCCACTGCACTGTTGTACGGAAACTATGAGAAGAAATATCAAAGCTTAAGTGTAGGTCGAGGTTTTGATAACTGTATTTCTGCTTATAATAAAAAGTAGGCTTTACTTAAGCTTGAAGTTGAAGAAACTATAACTATTACCAAACTCCTAGAAGAGGAGAATAATAATTCGAGGGATGGAGTGAATATTTTAAAGTTTGCCTCTGGAGATGTTATTGCTACTAATAATGAGGGGTACTCCTTTTTAGAAGATGAAAATGCAACAAGAAGGGATGAGTTGGAAGCCTTAAACAAGAGTAAGCATGTATCCTCTTCCCGAGAAAGAAATAGGCCTGGTCGAGGAACCACAGAGGAAGTTAGGACCCAACAGGCCCTTGCCAATGAAGTTGTGCAGTTAAAAGCTAAAGATCGAGCTATTACTGAGATGTCCCAGAAGCTAAAGACTTTGTCTGAATAGTTATCCACCCAATCTTTCCAATTACAATCTAAGGATGGAGTTTTGAAGAAGATGCATTCTCAGGTTGATAAATTAACCTTTCAATTCCATAAGCAACCAAGGAAAGTTTGGATGGATGGGTATAACGAAGCTCTACGACATCTTGATGATAGGATTAAGCAAGCTAAGAATGAGGCATATAAATGGGGTTGGACAAACTCTTTAATGTTGATGAAGGTAGATCAAAACATGTCATTGTGGGATTTGTATGACCCAGGTTTGCTTGAGGTTGACAATCCTTCTTTTAAGTTAGATTGTAACTAGATTCATGTTCATCGTATTCCTTAATGCTTGATTTCAAAGTACTTGGGATATTATAAGCTACAAGATGAACTAGAGATTGTCCGACCTCCTCATCTGCTTGATCGTCCTAGTAGCAATAATACCAGGATGCTTCAGAATTTTAACTTCATCAAATCTCCTTATATTTTGGATGATCCCCCAACTGGCATGGATCCTGTCTCTAAGGCTGAAGGAAAACGCCCTGTAGAATAAGACTTTGTATTTTGTTCCTACATGTTAAGAAATAATGTGTAATCATTTGATTGAATTAATGAAAAGTTTTATTTTATCAATATTTTATTGTGAGTGGATCAACTCTAAGTCAATCTCTGTATATGAATGTCTTCTTAGTCTTTGATTGTGAATGGATAAACTTTTAGTCAATATCTATTTTTGTATCAACGATTTGCCAATCTATAGTTTTTCACCGGTTCTATTGGTACCCTTAGGGTTACCCTAGGTATTGTACCAATTTACAACGCATCACCATGGTTCTACTAATTCACCTAAATTTTTAGGTAATTGCAATAGTTACCTTGGTTTCTAGGCATTAGTGGAACATTTTTCCATCTTTTAGCCTAGTTTGGATGAAAATTATTCATTCGAGTCTTCGTTAACTAAGCATTTGGGACTTACAATTTTTCCTTGCATGGTTTTTATTGACAACCAACATTGTTGGTGCCTTTATTGATTCCGACTAACATTTCATTAGTGGTTTGTGTTGACAACAAACATTATTGGTGCCTTTGTTGATGCCTACCAACACTGTTGGTGTTTTTATTGCTACCAACCAACATTTTGTTGATGGTTTGTGTTGATAACCAACGTTGTTGGTTCCTTTGTTGACGCATTTGTCGTGTAGTGCATTGCACTAGTACTCCGAAAAAAAATAGTTTTGGGGAAATCACATTCTCATTAATATTAAAATGAACTAAGTACAACATGATTACATCACTGATAATATTTCCTCCGGTGTTCTTCATTCCAGGGGTTCTTAAAGTCTTCACCTTCCAAAGTCTCAATTCAATATGTGCCTGGTCGGACAACTAGTGTAATGAGATATGGCCCATGCCAATTGGCTTCAAGTTTGTTATTCTTCTGAATCACCTTCTTGAAAACATAATCACCTTATTTTAGATTTCTCGGCTTCACCCTTTTGTTGTAAAAACATGCAGTCCGTTGTTGATAAGCTGCATTCTTTAAACCTGCATCTTCACGTACCTCTTCCAACACATCTAAGTCCAGCCTTCTCATCAAATCACTGACTGAGGTATTAAAATTGAGAACTCTGTTAGTAGGTAAACCTAGCTCAATGGGTATTACAACTTCGGTACCAAATGCTAACATATAGGGTGTTTCTCCAGTAACGTTCCTAGGGGTTGTTTGGTGGGCCCATAAGACAGAATGCAGTTCATGGATCCAATTCCCTTTAATATTTTCCATCCTTTTGTTCAACCCATTTAAAAAATTTCTATTCGTTACCTCTATTTGGCCATTGTTGGATGGCCAGGAACAAAGTGGATTTTTGGACATTGGATTGGGCACAATAAGCAGTAAATTCGTCGTTATCAAATTGTGTGCCTTGATCAGTGAAAAAGGTGTAGGGCAAGCCATACCTACATATGATGTTGTTCCAAATAAACTGATAAAACTTTTCATAAGATATATCGATCAAGGGTTCAGTTTTCACCCATTTAGTGAAGTAATCAATAGCTACAACTAGATATTTGAACCTTCCTCGGGTGGCCGGCAAGGGCCCAATCAAGTCAATTGCCCCACATAGAAAAGGGCTAAGGTGAAGTTATTGGTGTTAGGAGAGCTTATGGAGTCTTGTGTATGCTGTAAAACCTCTGTCACTTATCACACTTCTTGGTAAAAAATATGCAATATGTTCGTATAGTTGGCCAGTAGTACCCATGTGTGTTGATTCTTCGCAACAAAGTTCTACTGGATACATGGGCTCCACGGGAGCCTTCATGGATTTCCTCAATCAAATCTTTTACTTCAGCTGGATGCATACAACATTGGAGACCAACAGTCAGTCCTCTTCTGTACAATACACCGTTGTCTAACACATATCTAACAATTTTGTATTTCAACTTCTTGGCTGCAAGTAGGTCGGATGGTAGAATTTCCTCTTCAATTAAGCATCAGGTCTTCATCAATGCTCCTATTATCAAGTAGCTCAATAGGAATAGTTCTTCGCAGCTCGGTTCATATTGCTGAAGCTAGCCGGGCAAGTGCATCTGCTCGAGCATTTTCTAATATTGGAATTCTGATCATCTGAACAATTAGCAAAGTGGAGATTACTTTAAAATATTTTACTAAGTATATGTACATCAATTCTCCTTTAGCGGCATATAAGTTCAACACCTAATTTACCACCAAGAGTGAATCACTGTATACCATAACTTGCTCGGCATTAAGTGATTTGGCTAGATTCAAACCAATAATCACAACTTCATACTTTGCCTCATTATTGAAGGATTGAAATTATAATAATAGAGCGTACTCTATATCTATTTCATCTAGAGTATTGAGGTTGATTCTTTCTCCATATCCAGTTGCACATGATGATCCATCAATATAAAGACTCCATATGGGAATATCTATGTCAAATGCTTGGTTTGTCAGAATCCCTTAATGGAAAATTTTATCTTTTACCTCCTCGTACGTCTTTTTCATCTCTTATAATCCACTAGAATTATTTGGTTGATCGGTGGTAACTTTTTGTACAGTTTCCTTTTGTTAGAGTTGGTCAGGGATTTCTCTAGTAGGTCTGCTGACTCCTAAGTCTTGCTCGGAAGGAGTCCCTTATTGCTCTGAAACCTCTGGGTACGTGAATTTTGTAATAAAATCTGCCACAGCTTGGCCTCTAAAAGAAGACCTTGGTTCATATACAAGATAATATTCTCCCAACTCCACAGCCCAATACATCAATCTTCTGAATTTTCTCTCGCTTATGAAAACCTTACCTTTAGTGGCATGTCAGTGTATACCACTATGGTATGAGCTTGAAAATACGATTTTAATCGTTTGCTAGCCTCAATTAAGGCCATTGCTAACTTCTCTAGCCTGAGATATCTGACTTCTGCTCCTAAAAAATCTTTGCTAGTATAGTAAACCGATTTTTGCACTCCATTTTCCTCCCTAACACTACACCAAATCTGCCCATTTGTCAAGGTCATTGACCTTGACAAATTCACCTTGTCAAGGTCAATGACCGTGACATTTCGAGGCGAGACAACTTTTTTTGTCACGGTCGTGTCACGGTCATTGACCTTGACACAAAACTCACGTTTTGTGTCACGGTCGTGTCAAGGTCAATGACCGTGACACATTTGTCACGGTTATAAACCGTGACAAAGCCGTGACCCTTTTTAAAAAAAATTGTCAAGGGCATTGATCGTGACAATTCTGGGCAGAATTTAAAAAAAATCTGTTGGGCAGTATGGCCACCGCCACTGCCCAGCAGTATATTTGTACCTGTTCCAAACATCATATATCCAACACAAACTAAAGATAATGCAAATATATATTCATGACAGTATAATCCAAATCTTCAAAGTAAAAATAATATACATGACGATATAATCCAAATATAATTAAAATGGACAAACTTAAAAATAATGTTACTACATGTCTTAGATAAAACTGAGGAGGTGAGTAGGCCACACAATATACGAATTGACGCACCCACTAATATACGTCGTGCCGCATTGTTCGCGCAACCACAATAGGGAGTTCTCCTTCCCGGGTATGACATGCGTGACGAGCACCCTGGACTCCATCTGTTGAAGCACACGTCCATGGACGATTCCACCCTCGACGATATTCGGGTCCCTCAACCCCCCTCCCTATCCGCTGGCCATCAAATATGTCCAATATGAACACGCTCGGCTAACCAATTGTCGATAATGGTCTGTTGGAGGGCGTCAAATAGGGAAGTGGATCGTCGAAGTACGAACGTGTCGGTGATGAAGTAGCGAGGTCCACATCCTCGTCATCCTGCGCCTCGTCCTTCCGCACCTCCTCTTCCTCCCGCACCTCCTCCTCCACCGCCTTCTCCTTCCCTTTCCCTTTACCTTTCTCTTTACGGTCTCCACCCAACGTACGCTTCATGAATGCGTACATATCTTGGACCGTCGCCTCCAAACGGGACAGCTTCGCGTCGTGTGAATCCACCGTTCGAGCCAACCCGGTGTCGCTCGTCTCTAATCCGATGATCCTAGATTTGGCCAACCGCGAGCTCACTCCCCTTGTCCTCCCCTTGCGATCAGAGCCAAGCACTTGGCTGAGTGCGTCTGTGGACAAAGATGCCTTGTCGGTATCAGACTGCGACTCATGCACTTACTTAAGCTTTGCCTGAAACGACAAAAAGCACATGATTAGTAAACTAAAAAATTATAACGTAATTAACAATAATTAAACTGTCGGATTACTTACAATCGTGGCCGCGACGCTCGGGGACACCTCCTTGTCCTTCCCCTTCTTCGTCCGAAGAGCCACATAAGTATCGAGCCTATGTGGCTTACCCCCTGGCCCACTCCCTACCCCCTGAAATAAAATAAAGTAAAGTAAAATTAGTATCGGCCCCGCAAAGTAAAATAATATCCAATAATATATTTCTGTAGTTATAGATAAATTAAATATTACCTTCATCCTATGCTCCACCTCAGCGTAAGAGGTCCGGCCGGAGTAGTGCACGTCCGTCTTTTTAGCCCGATTTTCCCTCCCCGATTGGCGAGATGCCAATTGTCGATCCTCGATCTCATTGTCAATGAACTTTTGCCATTGTGCCAATGAGATCGGCTCCTTGGGCGGGACGGATCCGCGCCATTGTAAAATGGTCTCTCGTGTTTTTCCAAAGTACCGTGTCCGCATATTTTTTTTCCACGTCTTGTGTTGCTCCCTCAACTGCTCAAAGACGGAATCGCGTAGCTTTGGATCCAAGTTGAATTGTTCCTATCCAACAAATACAATGTTAGTTGCGAATAAATATAAATATAAATATAAATATAAATATAAATATAAATATAAATATAAATATAAATATAAATATAAATTGAAATTGAAATATTCATATAAATATTACCTGTAGTGCCGCCCAAACAGCTAACTTGAGCTCATACGGCACCTCCTTCCAACTCATAAACCCCGGGCCGATGACCGTCTTTAGCAGCACGAGGGATCTCGCTAAAAGCTCCGACTTGTTTTCGACGGTAATCCCAAATTTTCCATATTTGGGGAGCCTAGGGGCGGAGGAGCCCTCGTCGCCTCCGCTACCACCGAACCCAGACGACGACATCATCATAAACAGCATCATCATCTTCGCCCTAACATCTGAAGGAGACATTTTTGCTGTAAAAAAAATGTTATTAGTACAGATAAAAAAAATGTTATTAGTACAGATAAAAAAATGTTTCGTCTATATTATAACGTATGTGTAAGTTCCGTCACTACCACCCCCGCCACACGCACACACACACATACACACACACCACCCCTACCCACCCCACCCCCACCCCCTCCCCCCACCACGACCATGACAACTACATAAAATTATGACATGAGATAATTGTAGCATAAATTTCATTATCATGGGTTTTACCTAATTGAATTAATTTCATGAATAAAATTACTATCAATTTAAATGAAAATATCAATTATTATCCAATATTTTTGAATGAAATATTTATTTTGAATGAAAATATCAATTATTTATAAAATTGATGTCTACTTTTAGTGTTGTGTATATATGTTAGTCTACTTTTGCTTTTTTTATAAAAATAATCAATTAACCAAATTTCATAATAGTGAATAAGGGTTAATCCTAGCCATTGATTAATTGTATTATTAGTAAGTACAAAAATTAAATATGGACTCTTAATCTAGGATATAAGGAGTATTTGTTAGTGAAATAATAATTTAGTGATAAAAACACACTCGAACACTACCAAGTTTTGACGACACGGGTCTCTAGAAAGAAAAACAAGCATTTCTAAATTAATATGTCCTCTTTCTTGTTTAGTGTCTCGTGAATTGATAGTATGATTTTAAAAATAGTATACAAAACTAGGTGAGATTTTAGAATTACACGTCGAAATAATACATGTTGTATAATAATAATACAAGTGCATGCTTTGCAATCAAAGGTATTTATCTTTATAAGGATAAAATTATCTTAAAATGATTGGTAGGGAATGTCTATGAGGTAGATGATAATTTATTTGATATTTTATTTTATTTCTTTTGGTTAGGTTATTAAGACTTTATTTGAATTGATATCTTAGTAATTATTATTTAATATTTATTTTGTGCAATTATCTTATAGTAGGATTATTATCCTAGAAACAATTCTAACATTCCATGAAGGAAAACTTTTATTGGATGGTTGAAAAGACAATAGTTCCAATTCATTTTCATTTATTACCTTAGTGCTACAACAATAATTTGAATTCATTTCATATGATTTCCCACCCCACCCCACCCCTCCACCACCCCCTCCACCACCACACACCACCACACACACACACACACCACCCCACCCCACCCCCTGCCCCACCCCTCCACCACCCCCTCCCCCACCACACACCACCACACACACACACACACACCCCACCCCACCCCACCCCACCCCCTCCCCCACCACACACCACCACACACACACACACACACACACACCCCACCCCACCCTCCACCACCCCCTCCCCCACCCTGCCCCACCCCCTGCCACCCTCCCCCACCCTGCCCCACCCCGCCCCACCCCCACCCCCTGCCCCCCTCCACGCACACACATACACACATATATATATACACATACACACAAATATACACACAAATATATATATAAATGAAAGAGAGAGAGAGAGAGAAAATGGACTTGAAAGTAGAGAGAGAGAGAGAGAGCAGCGTCGAGAGAGAGAGAGAGAGAGAGAGAGAGAGAGAGAGCAGCGTCGAGAGAGAGAGAGAGAGAGAGAGAGAGAGAGAGAGAGAGAAATGGAGGGAACGGCGCGGGAGGGAAAAAAGAAGGGGGATAGGGTTTTTGCTGCGAACATTGTCACGGTCGTGTCAAGGTCTTTGACCGTGACACGACTTGTCACGGTCATTGACCGTGACAAGTCGTTGTCACGGTCGTGTCAAGGTCAATGACCGTGACATAAAACACGTGTTTTTTTGTCACGGTCAATGACCTTGACAAGGCTGGCCGGCTGAAAGGTGACAATTTGCCCATTTTGGTGTAGTGTAATCAAGGCAGAGCTAACAGCTGATTCAGAAACTGCCAAATACAAATATAGAGTTTTTCCTAACACTGGTCGGGAGAGTAGTGGGGGTGATCCCAGGTACTTTTTCAATTCCAGAAAGTCCTTTTCATATTCATTGTTCCATTCAAATATTTTTCTGAGCACCTTAAATAATGGTAAACATATGTCTATTGCTCGGGACACAAATCTGTTGATTGCTGCTACACGCCTTGTTAGTCTTTGAACATCTTTTTTACTGGTGGGGGATCGCATTTCTATCAAGGCCTTGATCTTATCTGTATTAGCTTCAATGCCCCTTTGGTTTACTATATACCCGAGGAACATTCTTCCTGAACTCCGAAGATGCATTTGGTCGGGTTTTACTTCATCTGGTGCTTTTCCAGTTGATCAAACGTCTGGCTAAGGTCAGCAATATGATCAGTAACTTTTTTGATCTTTGTCAGCATATCATCAACAAACACCTCCATGTTCTTTCTTATCTGCTCCTCAAATACTTTGTTAACCAATCTTTGATAAGTGGCACCTGCATTTTTTAGACCAAACGGCATAACATTATAGCAATAAGTTCCTTGGGGAGTAATAAATGAAGTACTTTCTCTATCTTCTGGCTTTATTTTGATATAATTATAACCAGAATATGCATCCATAAAACTCAGCAACTCGTGCCCCAAAGTAGCATCCACAAGTTTATCAATTCGTGGCAAAGGAAAATGATCCTTTGGGCACGCCTTGTTCAGGTAAGTAAAATATACACACATCCTCCACTTATTATTTTTCTTCTTGACCATAAATACATTGGCCAACCAATTTAGTTACTTCACATTTTCAATAAAGAAAGCTTTTTGAAGCTTCTCCACTTCCTCCTGTATAGCTTGGTTCTTCTCCGCGCTAAAAACACTTATTCGCTACTTTATAGATTTAACCACCTTATTAACATTAAGATCGTGGCACAGGAAGTTTGGGTCTATGGCAGGCATATCTCCGTGACTCCATGTGAACACCTACTTTTTTTGTCTCAAGAAGGCCATCAACTCTTATTTAAGAATAGGGTCCAATGACGCTCCTATTTGAGTTGTTCGTTTAAGTTTATCATCGTCCAAAATAATTTTTTCAGTTGCATCCTTCACCTGGCCATTTACAAGCTCGGATTCATCTCTTAGATCTAAGGTTTCAACCTCAGATTCACTGTTCGGCTCATTCATATCCACTTGATAAGTGGTTGTTTTCCTCTTTACTTCTAACATATCTTTCTCCTTGGAAAATGAATAGTAGCATTCCCGAGCTACTTTTTGGTCTCCTTTTACTATTCTAACTCTAAAGTTGGTCGAGAACTTTAGGCATTGATGAACAGTAGACGGTACAGCTTCAAACTTCTTCAGACCTACTCTTCCCATGATCATGTTGTAGGTAGAATGAAAATTTTTGTCCATTATGAAAAAGCTCACTTTCTCTGTCCTGCTCGTCGGCCATGTCCCGATCAACACATCTATCTTGATTATTCCCAATGGAAATACCTTTTCACCTTATAATCCAATGAGGGGTCTATGGTAAGGCTCCAGTTGACTAAGTTTTAAATCCAAACTATCAAAACAAGGATAGAACATAATGTCTATTGAGCTGCCGTTATCCACCAATATCCTTGCTACCAATACTTCTTTCATCCCGACTCTGATCACTAAAGGATCATCATGAGGATAAAATACTCCAGATAAATCGTTCTTAGAAAAGCCAATTACGAGGTTATCCTTATTGATTTTCATTAGTCGATCTCCCTCTACAAGGTTGATTCACTGGATATAGGAACACGCTTGAGCCTCATTGATGTAAGCCTTCCTTTCATCTGTATGATCTCCTCCTCCTGCATCCCCACCTATAATCATATGGCAATTAAAAGATCTAAAACTGATTGTGAATACCTCACGTTCAGGTTATCTAGGCTTCTTGGCTATATCAGGATCGTGTTCTGGATCATCGGCATGGTTCCTCTTCTTATCTTCTCTAGGCTTAACAAGTGAATGAGATCTCTGTCAACCTCTGCCGCTAGCTCTCCCACCAGCCTATCGATCTACAAATCTATCCAATTCTCCTCTTTGAATGAGTGCCTCTATCTCATTCTGGAGAGCAATACACTAGTCGGTTGCATGACAATGGTCTTTGTGAAATTCGTAATACTTGGACTTATCCCTTTTATCAGCAGGTGACCTTAGCTTTTTAGGCCAACTCAAATCATTGTTATGTTTAATTTCTTCCAACACATGATGTATTTCCAACGTTAAGGGAGTGTAATTGGTAAATTTTCTGAGAAGATCTAGACTTTTTTTTATTTTTGAATTCTTACGCTCATTGTGATTCTTGTTCTCCTTCTTATCCGACTTCCCTTTAGACTACGCTTCTACGTTTTCATCTGAATTCTTTTTAGTAGCCATAGATTCCTCGGTGTTCGTAATATTCATTGCTTTGGCCATTAATTTTGTCATTGTCTTCAAGGGATCTTTTGCCAAAGTATAATACAGTTTGTCGAGGAGCAAACCACTTATGAGGGTAGTGATTGTAGTCTTCTCTTCGTAATCAATGACTTCTAATTTCTCGTTGTTGAAACGAGTGATGTAATCCTTGGTACTTTCTCCCACCTTCTGTCTTACACTAAGAAAATGAGTTAATCGCTTCACTAGATTTGCTCCAAAGAAACAATTACTAATGAATAGCTCGGCGAGTTGTTAGAAACAAGAAATTTGCCCCCGAGGAAGACTATTGTACCAGATTTGAGCAGATCCACTAATTGTTCCTGAAAATTCCCTGCATCTCATCTCATCAGGAACAACATAGATATCAGCCACTACTTGGTATTATTCCATATGAAGAACTGGATCAATCTTCCCATCATACTTGGGAGTGACCACTGGAGCTTTAAACTTGGTCGGCTTAGGGAAATCTACGATGGTTTGCATAATGGGGGATCCCTTATTAAAACTTCTTTGGAGGGGATTCTTGGCCTTGGCCATTTCTCCCATTATGTCTTCTAAACGCTGAATGGAACCTTTTCAAGCATCACTTCCAGCACTATATCAATGGGTGATAACTTTTTTATATCGACCAATAGATCGTGTCGAGATTTCTTCTTGCGAACCTTCTCTCCGACTGGACCTATCAGTTCGTCGGGTGTTTAATCTGGATTGGGATGAACCTTCCTTCAGATAACTTGGTCATCGAGTATATCTCGACGCAACCCGTAGGGCATTTCCTTGGGGTTTGACGGTCGAAAGGGAAGGCCTTACTTAACCTTTCTAAGGCACTCAATCTTTATGGGATGAGGGACTCTCCATCAGTGGAATTAGTAACCCTAATGGAAGAAGTTTCTCCAGAAAGGTATGAAGGATCTCTAGAAGTTCTGAAACGACTATGCCTAACACTCCTTGTTGACGACAGTGGCATATTCCTTTGATTAAGTTATGCAGGAACTGCAGCTTATATAGTTTGGGCCAGCTGCCATATCGTTTCCTATATAGCCTCTTGACCCTTGGCCAAGGCATCCAAAATACCAGTTAAATCATCATTGTTTGGAGGGGCAGAGAGAGTAGGCAGAATTCCCTCATTTTTGGTACTTTATTCAGGAATTTCAGCCATGGATGATGAATTAGTGAAAACTTCTAGAAATATATTCACACATATGGCGCCAATCTGTTGATGTAAAAAATTAAACTAGGACTAATTAATTGATCACAAATAAAATAAAATAAAATAAAATAAGACACAAGAAATTTTAAAGTGGTTCGGCTCAATTGAATAACCTACGTCCACTGTTATGTATTGATTGCCTTGAGTTGTTCTTTCGATCCCCTGCCATGAGGGTGATATAATGTATTTATAGCCCAAGAGGGATACTGATAGTTATCATGTGAAATGATGGAATACCTTCATTCGTTAGGCCTTTACATAAATACATAATGAGAATTAAATATATGAATGTTGGCAATACATAATTTCTCGTTGTTGAAGCGAGTGATATAATCCATGGTACTTTCTCCCACCTTTTGTCTCACACTAATCAAATGAGATACTCGCTTTACTCGTTTTGCTCCAGAGAAAAAATTACCAATGAATAGCTCTGTGAGTTATTAGAAGCTATAAATCTTCCCCCGAGGAAGACTATTATACCAGATTTGAAAAGATCCACTGATTGTTCCTGAGAATGCCCTGCACCTCATCTCGTTAGGGATAACATAAATATCGATCGCTGCTTGGTATTGTTCTATATAAAGAACCGGATCAGTATTTCCATTATACTTGGGAGTAACCACTAGAGATTCAAACTTGGTGGGTGTAGGGAAATCTACAATGCTTTGCACAAAGGGGGATCCCTTAACAAAACTTCTCTAGAGAGGATTTTCGGCCTTTGCCATTTCTCCTAATCTATCTTCCAAACGCTGAATGAATCCTTTCCAAGCATCGTTGCCAACACCAGATCTTTTGGTGGTAGCTATTTTATGCCGATCAACTGAGTGTGTTGAGCTTTCCTCCAGCGATCCTTCTCTTTGATTGTATTGAGCAGTTCTTTGGGCGTTCGATCTGGATTGGGCTGAGACTTCCTTCAAGTCACTTGATCGTCGAGTATTCCTCAACGCAACCCAAAGGGCATTTCCCTCGGGTCCCAAATGATCGAAAGGAGAAGCCCTACTTATCCTTTCTAAGGCACTCAATCTTTCTAGAATGAGGGATTGTCCATAATAGGAATTAGTAATCCTGATATAAGAAGTTACTCCAAGACGGTATAGGGGATCCCTTGAAGTTCTGAAATGGCTATGCCCAACACTCCTTATTGGCGGTGGTGGCATACTCCTTTGATTGGACTATGCAAGAACTCCAACTTGAAGATATTGGGCCAATTTCCTTATCGTATCCTACATAACCTCTCGACCTTTGGATGACTAGCCAAAATTCCAGTTAAATAGTTATTATTTAGAGGGGAGGAGGGATTAGGCGGAAGTCCCTCATTTCTGGTACTTATTTCATTGATATCATCCATGTATGATGAATTAGTGAAAACCTTCAGCAATACATTCCCACAGACGGTGCGAATCTGTTGATGAAAAAAACTAGACTAGGCCTAATTGATTGATCTTAGATAAATAAGCAAAAATAAATAATACAAAGGGATTTTTAAAGTGGTTCGGCTCAATGGAATAACCTATGTCGACTGTTATGTATTACTTGACTGCCTTGATTTGTGTTTTGGTCCCCTGCAATGAGGATATTACAATGTATTTATATCCCAAGAGGGACGTTGAGAGTTGTCATGTGAAACGATGGAATCCCTTCATTTGTTAGGCATTTACATCAATGCATAATGAGAAATAAATATAAGACCGTTGTCGATTCATTGGTTGTACTGATTGGATTTTTGGTCGTTAGTCGGTCTTCCTAGTTTGTTGGTATCCCATGTTGGTTAGTCTGCCTTGTTGGTCTATTTTATTTATTGGTCTATCTTCCCAGTTAGTCGGGCTACCTTATTGATCGGGGATTTGTGCCATTAAGACTTAGATTTATACCATATTAGATGACATGTGTTAGCTCATAATTGGTCCACATAAGGTGGTGAATTTTGGTATCAACACCTAGCTTACACCAGAATAGATAGGTATAAGTAATGGACTTGGGATAAGCTAGGTTTAGAGAGAGTGTGGGCCTGCTACTTGGGTAAATGGACTATATTAAGGATCCAAGACTAAGTAATTAAATTGTCATCCAAATAGGTACTCAAAAATCCCAATTTGCCTACCCGTAGTTTATTTCCATTATCTATTTAATTGAAATTAATTTCACTAAATAATCACCATTGCATTCTAATTTAATTATCTCAATATCACTCAAAATAATGAGGCATTATTTATAAAGTTGTTATGGTACATTATATGATTCCCCATGTTAAGTATACGGTACTCTCTTGGTCAGATAAACTCACTTCTAATTGATTTTAACTAACTTCTTATTTATTAATTGATTCTCATAGTTAACTTATTTGATACATTACCGGATTATAAAATAATCCATTGATTAGGTTTACTAGTTGAATCAAAACTTATAATCCTATCAATAGGGTATCGCAATCCAAGATCTTTCTTGGACGCTGATTCTCCCGAATTATTATCGCAGACCTACTTCCACAATGGTTGCCCAACCCGCAGAGATTTAGATCCAATAAGATTTAATCTCACCCATAACAATCAAATAAATAATTGTGCAAGCATTGCAATCCTCATAACCCTTGGGATTAAGAACCTATGCACCCTTTCTAAACCTATGAGATTATGCAAGTCTAATTTAGTCAGCATCCAAAATTTAATCTAACCTGTGGTCCTATTCAATACATTCTTGAATGTACTGGTGACATTCCTCTTTGAATTATCGGACAAGTTCTTGAACCATCATATTGATTACCTTAGTTTAAGATAAAATACTAGGATTCAACTCGCAACTTTATTGATAGGATATCAACTCGCTATGTTAGTTGTGAACTGTTCAATTATACTAGAACCAAAATTTTGATTTTCCATGACTAGGATGAACTTAACTCATCGAAATTTGTACTAAGTCTAATTGACTGACATTAAATATAATATATTTAAAACATAAATATATGTCATTCTCACAGACATGATTCTCATTTAAAATGAACTCGACACCCTTTATTAAAAAAAAACTTCATTTATGGTTTTATGAATAAAATCCCAACAGTCTGAGGACAAGAAGTGTTCGTCGGCAGTTAGAGCGACAAAGAAGAGGAAAATTCTGAGTTTGGTTTAGGGGAGTCACACAGTGGCCAAGTACGAGAAGGAGTTCACAAATCTCTCTTTGTTCGCACTAGATGAGGTGAGCACTAAGAAGAAACGAATGAATTGTTTATTAGAGGAATATCATAGATAATTAAAATGTTACTATTTGTCAATCTGACATATAGTGTGTATACTCAGGTGGTGAATGCTGCATTTATGCATTGTCGGGAGAATTCATACTTTCAAAAGTCTAAAAATGGGAACATGGTATATAAACGGACTAAATCCACTCAACAGAAAAATGATGGGTAAAATGAGAAAAATCACTCTCATGGAAAAGAGGACAAACAAGCACAATGAAAGGATCAACAAATGGACTATTAACCATGGAAAAAACATAAGAGGGAAATTGTGCGCTAGTAGCAAATGGCTCATAATGGAGTCTTTCATGGACGTTTCTATGTGTATGTAAAATAGGTTCGCTCGGTCAAGAATATAGGGGTGTTAGATTAGTAGGGATATAGGATTCAACCACTTCAGGTGATTCCACTGGTATCACTCTTATCAACATCAATTCATGTTCTGTTAGCTCAACAAGCCCCACAAGAGTCAGGGAGACAACAACTACCACATGAGGAGGGATGGTCATCTTAGCATCTTGTGAAAAAAGTATAATATCGGATGAACTAGGTTATAGACTTGTTAATTTATTTGTATATCTTTTATTCTCTTATTTATGTATGTGTAAAGGAATGGTAGGTAGTATATATAGATACATTGGATGATTTATGTGTAGATACTAGGATTGAGATGGGTGATTTTCCAACGATAGGATAAAAAGGATGGCATGTTGATTTGTTATATGGTAAATTCGTCGGATAATATGACATGGGTGATTGGATACATAATGGGTAATTTGTTGAATAGGATGGCATGGTTTATTTTTCGTAATATAGGTGATATGATGAATATGATGACATGGTTGATTTTCCACAACATATGTGATTTTATAATTAGGACGACATATGTGATTTTTCGCAGCATGGGTGATTTGCTGATATGGTGGCATGGGTGATTTTCCATGACATGATTTATTTTCCACAACACGATTAAAGTGCTAAGCATATGATTGTATCGTTAATGTGTATTTGAATAGAGATTCTGTAAGTAATTGGGTCCAACACTCAAATGGTAGGTTAGTAGTATATACGAAGGTTTTCTTGTTTGGATTATCCATCTGAACTACGAGTTTCTATAGGGTGTTGAGATCTAGATCCAACAACCTATTGTCTCTCTATTTTTGTGGTAGGATGGGGTCTGGTTGACTTTCGAGGAAGATATTCAATTATAAGGGAGAATAATGTAATACCTAATATTTTTATGAATTAAATAAATGATTATTTAATAATAAATTAAAATTTACTTAGGTGATTGATGTTTAATTTATTAAAATCGAAATTTAAAGTGAGAATTTAAATAAGATGCGAGCAACTCGTTCATTTAATAATACAAATGTGATTAATTTTTATCATATGGGTTGGTACCATTTCCCCCGATTCTGTGGGTATATAGATGTCCGGGGTAGTATTTTTAATGTGTGGGCCCCAAGTGTATGTAACCTGTTGGGCTAAGTTTAATGAGCATCTGCCTAGTTGTTTGGGCTTATTTGGGGGTACAAAAGTGGGCCCATAAGGGATCTACATGGTTATGGTTATAAATAGATTATTAACCTAACTAATTATTATAAGACAACATATTTCATAACCTAGCAATAGAGGCAAATCTTGGGAGACGAGAGGGATTACATTAGAAGGTTCAATCAAAGATTAATCTTTATTAAGGAAATAAATACTATCTTTCTTATCTTATTCATTTAACTTTCTTATGATTTTCATCATTGTATATGAATCAACTGATTTGAAGAATGCTATAAGGGGTTAAATCTGATTATTATACATGTCTATTGTCGATTTGATTTGATTACATAATTAGACCCATGTTCATATTACAAATCATGTTTAACTTAGAAATATAGGACTGATAATGTTGGAAACCCATGATTAATCTGTTTTAAAATCATTCGTTGATATACGTTTGATTTGTTTTATCATTATAATTGTTGATTTATACGTAATCACATGTTTAATAAAGGATATTATTGTTAATTAGTTGAAATTAATTTATTATTTCTACCATTTATTAATGGATTTAAGCATGGAGAATAAAAATTATAAGGTTGGCTTTTAATTTATAAGTTATTAAAGATCACAATAGGGTTTCTAAAAGGGTTATAGGATCTTCGATAGGGTCTTTAATGGCAGACTACGATTTTTGAAATAGTTACTTGGGGTTTGGGTGGGAAGAAACACAAACACATGAAGTTTGTGGTGCGCTGGTGAAAATGCAATAGCATGAGTATCGGATCCCAATTTTTAATTTTAATCAAATTAATTAACGAGTGAGCAATTATCCCAATTTTAAATCAATCCCTTATTAAACCAATGTTGTGTAAACATAACTCTAATTTCATCTTGCCTAGACATTCATCTACGTGATCATGTAAGAGAAAAATAAGCAAACCCAAAACTCCGTGATGTACGAGGAAAACCCACAATGAAAAAAAATCTCGGATGACCTAACTTATACAAGTCCACTATGATATAGGGTTTATACAAGGATAGCATATGACTTACTCACTGAATTGACTCCCGTCAAACTTGATGTTATTTGATCCTTGAACCTTCTTCACAAAAAACACAAGAATCCACCAATGTCTTCACAACGCAGTCCTCCCGCATCTCTGTATCCACCGATCTTTGACTATTCTTCATCACGTAGTAACAGGGAATCCATCATGCCAAACGAACTCTAACAAATGAATAGTAAACAACTTTGAGGCTCAAATTATGATATCTCTACATAAAATGTTATGTTGAAACTTAAATCTCTAAACCAGAGGTTAAATGGGTGTATATGAAGCTATATTTTTTTTCTCTGTGAAAACCTTTTCAAAACTATTTTAAACAAACTAGTTTTTCATGTTTACACATTTTTCATTACACAAATCTTGAGTTATGAAACCCAATGTTATTCGAATGAGATTAGTCTTTCATTCGAACAAAAACTTTTTAGGATGAAACCAACTCATTCTAACGAAACACCTAAAGTTATTAGAACGACCTTCGAACGAACACTTAATCACATTTTATAAAGTTGGGCATTTTTCACTCGTTAGAACCTCATTTGTTCCTCATTCGGACGAAATGTCAATCTTGTTTGATCCTGAATACAAATTTGGTCGAATGATCTATCATATCTCATTAGAACAAATAACCGATTTCGTTAAAATGACTTCAAGAACCAAGAAATATTCTTCTAATTTTTTTAAAAAACTTCCTTAATAAACCTAAAACAGCCAAAACAAATACCTAAGAATCAACATAATAAAACTGCTTTTTACCTTTTTCTAGATCCCAACGTTGAAGACAAAAACTCGTCATGAATTTGATGTTACTTTACACGGGTTGCTTTGTGTGTTTATTATATAGGCTTGAAGCTACAAGCATATACACCCTAGCATATGAATCAAACTATTTTTCTAAAGGAATAATGGCAATAATACAAATTATAAATGTTCATTACATACATGGAAAAATTTTCCTAACAAATCTCCCCCTTTGTCTATGTAGGAACAAAACAAAAAAATGAGGCCATCAAGCTCTAATTCCCCAAAACCAAACCCAAAAAGGAAAAATACACAAACAAACACTTGACCAATTCTATCTCTTAAAACTATTTTCTTTTGTGAAACTTTATTGTATTAAAGCATAAACTTGCACACTAAAATTACTATTCGATTGCATAAAGGATATGAAATATATAACATTGTTAGTAAAAAATTCTTCACATATCAAAAATCATCCCCCTTAATCCAAACTTGTCCCCTTTTTGTTCATGAATATGCAAAGGCAAAATTGCATAATACGAAACTACTGTGATTTTCCAGAGAAAAAAAAATCATAGAATGCAATATGACGTGAGACGATAATAAGAAGCAAATGGAAAGACAATAACAAATAATCTAAAAGATGAGATAATGAGGGACATGGATTAAACGAATGAAAATACTCAAGCAAATACCATATATACATATATAAACACACAAATACAGGTATTACCACACACAACACGTAAAAATAAGTTTTCCACACTCGTACAATCCAAAAGATGAGATAATTTGATATTGGTTTACATAGGTCACTGCATGTCTTCATTGTATAGTGTAAGGACACAAATTTCAAATTGAGTCCTTTGTAGTTTTGGGTGAATTCTGGACAAAAACGTTTGAGTCATAGGATAGAGTTATTGACCATCCTTCAAGCCTATGATATACTAAAGTTGAAGACGTAGCGGTCAAGTTTATAAAGCTTCATCAAATGCTGGTTTAGTGAGCCTCGTTTCTACGTCATCAATATGGTTCTATTGCTCCTAAGGTATGAATGTATTTTGAATATATATATAGGGGCTTGGAGCAATATTTATACGGGTGTACTTAGTTTTTTAACAGTTGTTTATTTTCAGAAAGATTTTATTAAACTTTAAAATAAAGTATATAAAGTTTCTGGGCTTAAAATCGAAATTTCAACTTTTTGGAAGTTCGTTCGAAATTGTCGTTCGAACGAGTTTTTCGTTCGAATGAGAATGTCGTTCGAACGAGTTTGCCAACGAGATCCCATATTGGCCACTAGAATGTCGTTCGAAGTATCGTTCGAACGAGAATGATGTTCGAACCAGATTTCCAACGAGTTCACGCTAGACTTTGATTAGAAGGGTCGTTCGAACGAGACTTCCTTTGAATGAAAATCTTGTTCGAACGAGATTTGGCGGAAACAGTTTATTTGGCAGTTTGAGCAGTTTTTCCCACTTTCCCACTTCTTTTCCTACTAACTTTTTAGGCAGACTTAATATGTGTGAGAACCAACTTTTTCTTTTCAACTTTTTCATACTATTCCATCTCTAAGAGAGAGTTTGAGAGCATAATTCCAAAAGGAAAAAGTTCATTCTTTAAGTGTTGTTGTTTTTCAAGAAAAATGTTTTAAACACTTGTTTTACACCTATAGTTTGTTTATTCCAAGTTTCAAATTATATATCCTTGCTTGGAGTGTTTGGCACCGTATTTTTCTCTACCACATTGAAGAGAAGTTTGGGTTTTCTTCTATATCCCACAAAGAAGTTTGTTTTGCTACGGCATTCTCATAAGGTGAAAGGCACCATGTGTGGTTGACGGTGTCCCTATGTCTCATTGGTGATTCCAAGATTCCAATGGAGCTCTGGGGTTGTCGGCTAGTCGGAGGTGTTTACAAGAAGACGCGTTAAGGCTTGAAAGGGGTCGAGTCGAGGAAGTAAGTCATCTGTCTTGTAATTGTAAAACCACACTCAGTGGACTTAAGTCTAGGGACGTCCGATGTTTTTTCCCGTTGTGGGTTTTTCCTCGTACATCGCGGTGTAGTGATTCATTGTTTATTTTTATCTTTCGCAAAACTCACCTAGAACGCATGCTAAGGAAAAAAGATAAAAATTGGTTTAAGTCACTACTTAATTAATTTGGTGCGTAATTAATTTGGGTAATGTTTATGTTGATTTGATTCAAGTCATCACTTTAATTTATTAAAATTGGTTTTGCCTAATTTGGTAATATTGAAAATATGACTTTGTCAAATTTATAGGACTTGGGTTAAATTAATTGTGTTTAAGTGAAATTAAAATTGTGTGTGTGTTTTGATCTTATTTCACTTGGTTTTATTTTAATTTGAGAAGAAATTAAAATTAGTAAAATTTGTTATTTAATTGAACCATCTCACGCTTCCGCATATATTTAAAAAGGAAATTATCTTTTTGTTGTAAAGATTTCAAAATTGGGGGCCTCGTGTTCCAACAAGTGAATCAGAGCGTTGATTGTAGAAATCTTACCGCTTTTCTAATTGGTTTAAGAGCCGGAGCGCTAATTCATTGCGTCAAAGATTCGTTTTTCAGCTTTTTAATTTTTGTGCTCCTTGTATTTTTAGGTGGTTCAATTTTGTACTCACTCTCATTTTTTCTGTATCTCTCGATGGGACGCCTTAATGATAATTTGTCCATTTCTAATGATAATGAAGTTTTTGCTACTCGAGAGGAATTTAATGAGCTTAATAAGTGTAATGAAAAATTAAGAGAATTAAATTTGACATTCGCAAAAAGAATTAAATTTCTTGAAAATGAAAATTCTTGTTTTAAAACTAAAGTTCAGTTTTTGCAAATCTCCCTAACTCAAAAAGATATTTTTCGTGAAAAGCTCATGGACATAAATCACAATTATAATATTTTAGAAATGTCCAAGAAAGAGAGTGATAGTCGAAGAAAGACTCTTAGGGACAAGTTTACTCATATTGAGGGGGAGCGTGATAACCTTCTAGGAGTTATAGAAAATTTAAAGAAGGAGTCGCGTAAAATTAAGGAGCCTAATTTATTACTTGAGTCCGATATTTTAAAAATGAAAAATGACTTACAAGACTCGAGTAGTAGTTGTTATGGTTCTAGCTCATCTAGTTCAAATACTTCCGTTGCTAAAGCTAAAACTATTGTTGTTTTAGAGGGTTTACTTTATCCAAAGACTTTAGAAAAGGTCACATCTTAGGTAACATTTCTCGTGTTTACACATGCTTGCATTGTGGTAGGAAAGGTTACCTTAGGTCATTTTGTTTTGATCTTAAAAGAAGTCCTAGTAAGTCTATGTCTAGCATTCCATTTGTTTACAATTCCCATCATTTTAAATATACATCTATATGGGTTCGAAAATCATTTTTAGACGCGTTAGATATTAGATTTGTTGATTCTCATTTGCTTTCACATGAAACCTCCCTTGCTAAATTTAAAGGTTGAATGTGTTAGTTGTTTGCATACTATAGCTTTTTGTGCTTCATATGTTATATCATTGCTAGGTGTATGCATGTTTAGTCATTTTCTAGTCATTCCTTTATTTCATATCTCATGCTAGAAATCATGACTTGTTTATCTTTTGTATTTTATTATTTCATTTTAATTGGCATCAAATGAAAAATACAAAATGATTTTTGTTACCATTTGTGATTTATATTATGTGTTATTTAAGCTTAATGAAAAATACAAATGATTTTTGTTTGTCTTTTGAGTAAATATTTTTAGTTTTGGTTAAAAATTTGAAAAACTCAAAAAGATTTTATTTTGTGTCTATTTTGATTTTACACACATTTTGTGGCATATGTTTGTGTTTGAATCCTCATTTCTCTTCCATGTGACTAGAACTTTTGTTTAGATTTTTAATCCTTAAAATATTCTTTATCATGCTTACATGGAGTAGCTTAAGTTTGACTAGCTTAATGGATTCACTTTTATATGCCTTTGTACACATGCACGAGCTTTTTAAACCTTAACGTCACATGTTATATTTGATATTTGTGAGGTGTTCACCTACCAATCTTGTCATCTACATATTTGTGACCTAGTAGGACTAGTGCATGTCAAAATCCGTTGCACGTGAGATTTGTGTGATATAAAAAATTAATATATATAATTGTGCACGGCGAAGGGATCCAAAAGGATTTATTATCCTTTGCGAATAGTAAGCCACCGTTTGTTTGGACCTAAAAGAAATACGTGGTCCAAAGGCCTAAAAATAGAATTATGGCATTAAAAAGAAAAATAATTTCCAAGGCCTAATTTGTTTAGTTGATTTATTCATTCAAAAGAATAATATATATGCTTATTGAGGGAGTTTGAATGGTATATCAACGATTTGCACAATGTCGATTTATCCTAGTTGCGCTTTCAATGTCATGACTCTATTGGTTTGTAGAATCATAAAAATGCTAGGCTTGTATGCATTGTGTTTGTTTGTTCATTAGTTCACCTTAACCTGGCATACAAAGGCATTTTTGTTCACCTTGACGGTCCTTTAGTATTTTTGTTTAGTTTTTGTCCCGAAAT
The DNA here is from genome assembly GCA_949130495.1 of Sambucus nigra. Taxonomy (NCBI): domain Eukaryota; kingdom Viridiplantae; phylum Streptophyta; class Magnoliopsida; order Dipsacales; family Adoxaceae; genus Sambucus; species Sambucus nigra. The sequence goes on along the minus strand of OX422212.1, from coordinate 299,117,722 downwards.
AGCCAAAGTCGGAGATTTGTAAGGACACAAATTTTAAATTGAGTCATTTGAAGTTTTTTCTCAAATCCGAACGAAAATGTTTGAGTCATAGGACAGAGTTATTGACCATCCTTAAAGCCTATGACATACTAAAGTTGAAGACGTAGCGGCCAAGTTTATAAAGTTTCAACAAATGCCGGTTTAGTGTGCCTCGTTTCTACGTCATCAACATGGTTCCATTGCTCCTAAGGTATGAATGCTTTTTGAATATATATATATATATATATATATATAGGAGCTTGGAACAATATTTATATGGGTGTACTTTGTTTTTAAACTATTGTTTATTTTCAGAAAGATTTTATTAAACTTTAAAACAAAGTATATAAATTTTCTGGGCTTAAAATCGAAATTTAACCCTTCTGGAAGTTCGTTCGAAATCGTCGTTCCAATGAGTTTGTCGTTCGAATGAGAATGTCGTTTGAACGAGTTTGCCAACGAGTTCCCACATTGGCCACTGGAATGTCATTCGAAGTATCGTTCGAACGAGAATGATGTTCGAATGAGATTTCCAACGAGATTTCTAATGAGTTCACGCGGGAACTTCATTAGAAGTCTCGTTCGAATGAGACTTCATTTGAACGAAATTCTCGTTCGAACGAGATTTGGTGGGAACAATTTATTTGGCAGTTTGAGCAGTTTTTTCCCAGTTTTTCACTAACTTTTTAGGTAGACTTAATATGTGCGGGAACCAACTTTTTCTTTTCAACCTTTTCATACTATTCCATCTCTAAGAGAGAGTTTGAGAGAATAATTCCAAAAGGAAAAATTTGATTGTTTAAGTATTTTTGTTTTTCAAGGAAAATGGTTTAAACACTTGTTTTACACCTATAGTTTGTTTATTCCAAGTTTCAATTTTTATATCCTTGCTTGGAGTGTTTGGCACCGGGTTTTTCTCTACCACATTGAATAGAAGTTTGGGTTTGCTTCTACATCCCATAAAGAAGAAGTTTGTTTTGGTGCGGCATTCTCACATGGTGAAAGGGACCATGTATGGTTGACGGTGTACCTATGTCTCATTGGTGATTCCAAGATTCCGGTGGAGCTCCCGGGTTGTCGACTAGGCAGAGGTGTTTACAAGACGACGCGTCAAGGCTTGAAAGGGGTCGAGTCGAGGAAGTAAGTCATCTATCTTGTAATTGTAAAACCATACTTAGTGGACTTAAGGCTAGAGCCACCCGAGATTTTTTCCCGTTGTGGGTTTTTCCTCGTATATCACGGCGTAGTGATTCATTGTTTATTTTTATCTTTCACAAAACTCACCTAGAACGCATGCTTAGGAAAAAAGCTAAAAATTGGTTTAAGTCACTGCTTAATTAATTTGGGTAATGTTTATGTTAATTTGATTCAAGTCATCACTTTAATTTATTAAAATTGTTTTTTCCTAATTTGGTAATATTAAAAATATGACTTAGGCAAATTTCTAGGAATTGGGTTAAATTAATTGTGTTTAAGTGAAATTAAAATTGTGTGCGTGTTTTGATCTTATTTCACTTGGTTTTATTTTAATTTGAGAAGAAATTAAAATTAGTAAAATTTGTTATTTAATTGAACCATCTCACGCTTCCGCATATATTTAAAAAGGAAATTATCTTTTTGCAGTAAAGATTTAATAATTGGGGGCCTCGTGTTCCAACAAGTGGTATCAGAGCGTTGAATGTTGAAATCTTACCGCTTTTCATATCATGAGATGTGAAGTAAGGTGACAATAAGAAACAAACAACAAGACAATTATAAATAATCCAAAAGAGGAGACAATGAGGGATATGTATTAAATGAATGAAAATACTCAAACAAGTACCATATATACATATATAAGCACACATATATAGGCATTACCACACACGACGCATAAAAAATAAGTTTTTCACATTCGTATGATATAAATGTGTAAAATAATGCAGTATGGAGTGTAGGGGTGTGAACTGGAAACAAAAGAAATATGATTCAAACACTCAAGATAGTCCAAGCTATTATAATTTGATCATCATAATTTATCAAACTTTAGATTTATCCTCTAATAACAAACAAAGTGAACTCAAATGGATAAAAAGAACTAAATTCACACAAACCTAGAAAATATTGATGATTCTCAAACCAATAGCTTCAAATATAAAGGATGGACTGGGACAAATTATACAAACCTATTGATCTTCAACGTAAAACACCTTAAAAAATATAAATATTCAATCTTTGATCTTTTGAGATATCATTTTTTATAATGATCAATATTCTAAATTTTGGTCTTGGCATTTTTTTTTCAAAAGGCTCTTTCCAGTGGTGGCTTAGCATCAAAATGAGTTTTTTACTCCCTTCATATCCCTTTCCATTTCACACTCTTATCTTTTTAAATCTCAGAGAATTCTCACACGCAATGGTTTTCACATGCACAAATCTCCCAGATATAAAGATATGTATTTGACTAGATTGATATGAGAACACCTTACCTAGCTCATGCCTAAATAGATAATAAATTACAAAAGAGCTCGTAAAAGTGTGTGTGGAGGCATATACTTAGATGAATCCATTAAATAAAACTAAATCAAAACAACTTCATGACAAGGCATGATTAAAGCATTTTAAACAATACTGAAATGTTCTAGCCACATGGAAAGATAGAATGAATGAGGTTTAAATACACCAATATTACACAAAATATGTGTAAGTATCTACATGAAAGAAACACAAAAAACTTTTTGTATTTTTATATATAGACTAAAAAAAGAAGAATTAAAATACAAAATACACAAAAACCATAGCACTACTTATAACATGAAGTATAAGACTAGTATATGAAAAATATGCAAACAAAATCACTCATAAGATATAACATATGATGAATTATGTTAAAGCATGCGAGAATCAATAAGTCTAACATTTAGTGTATCCAAACCGGACCAAATAGAAGATAATTTACAACCTCGAGTTTCAAGAATCATGTTACATGAGATTTAGAGTTCCTAGTACCTATTCTAAAATGAAAACAAAATCTCCTAAAATGACCTTTCTACCAGAATGTATGAACGAATAAATTCTAGAAAAGATACCATTGGATTGACCATTGGGAATGTCTTTAGCAATGATTGACTTTGTAGCAATCATGGTCTTGGGTTTAGGAATAGACGCTTTAGGATCATTGTAACCAAGAACAGTTTTGTCAAACATGATTTGGATCATCCCTAATTTTTTATCCAACTTTTCTAACCTACATTCCAAATCAATTTTGACACATCTTGAGATATTTAATTCATCTTTTAACTTAAAAATTTTAAACTCATGAAGAAATTTCTTCACATTTTTTACCATTCCTATAAGGATATATCTCTCCCCCAACGTATGAGAGTTTATCCCTGAAAGTCTTCTTAGATGCCCTTAAATACTCAATCAATTTGTCATTATTTCATAAGTCACTCTATTTTAACACGGCGTTTAATTTCAAGTTAGCCATTTTTAATTTGAAAGACTATGTAAAGGAAACTGGAACCTCAATTTCCTCCTGATTCGTATCGAATATTGCACTTTATACCCTTTTAACTTGTGCATTTTAGCTCCCTCGGGTACTTTAATGCCTATAATTATGCTCATTAATCAGACAACCTTCGTTTTATGTGCTAATATGTTATTTGAGGTATAATTGAGATGTTATAGGTATTAAAGTGCTTAGTGTGAAGTTTGGACACGTTCCAATAAAGTTTCGTCGCGATTCGCACGTTCAGGGGCATTTGGTAATTTCACACATCGGGATTTTTGCCCGAAGTATTCACGGAAGTTGTATCCCTCCGGTCAAGCTTCGCATTGCCGTGAATGGGGCTCAAATCGGAGTCCGAACGAAGGAAACACACACCTTTAATCGGGGAAGAAATATAAGACTTTATTTATTATTATTATTTTATTATTATTATATTAACAATTCTAATATTACCCTCCATATCCCTTTATCTTTGCTTTTGCAGCAAGCTCAATTTGAAGATGGCGATTTTGACTCCATGCTCAGGATTTTCTCGGGTTTTGGGTTCCTTCAAAATTGAGGACTTTTGTCCGAAATTGGAGCTCGATTTTGATCCACACGCGCAAATGGGTCTCTTTGGCCATTTTTGGAGCTTGGGTTTCATCTCTTTGGCCATTGATGGAGGTTTTGGGGCATGGAAATGGGCTTTTTCATGGAGCTTTAGTTCTCTATTTTGGTTTGGGTTCTAGCATGGGAAGTGGGCCTTTGGCACATTTCCAATAATGGTTTTTGGGTCTCGGTTTGTGTCTCTTACGACAGTTCTCGACTTCATTAGTGGTTTCCCATGGTCTTGGTTCATACCAATTTTGGGGATTGTTTTGTGTTGGAAGCAACTCTCGGTTTGCAAAGGAAAGTTGAAGAACCAGCTCAGCGCTATCGGTCAACCGGCCCGTCAATCGGGTTTTGGATTTTTGGCCTACGAGCTTGATAGTGTGTTCCCCCTCTACAGCGGTCGACCGACCACTCCTCCCCGATCTACCGGTCCACTAATTTTTTCTGAATTTCTTTGTGCTACTCCCCTTTTGTATTTTTTTATTTTATTTTTCTTTTACTTTTCTATTTTAAGTGGAGACTTATCTCCCTGTTTCTTTTCTTTTCCCTTTTTCTTTATTTCTTTTTGGCAACTTAGTATGAAAGGACCATATGGTTATTATTTATAAGGATCTTATTTTTTAGTTCCTTTTCTCTCTTTAAACCTAGGTTACAGATAATTTTGGGGTTTATTTGTGGATACACCCCCCTCCTCTATTTTCTTGGTGGTTTGACACCCATTAATGTAAGTGGACACTATTTATTATCTTTTATCTTCTTTATTGCTTTGTGACCTAGCTTTAGTTCACTTTTTCCATGCTTTATTTATTATTTATTGCCTAGATTAATTGTGTAGTTAATTTAATTAGTTGTCTTAATTCCTTAGTTTAATTTATTTAATGCTTTTAATCATGCTTAGCGGCTAATTTAGTCTAGGTTGTGCTGGATTGAACTCACCTAAGTGTTGATTGGTTGCTTTGCTTTGGTGATGGAGTTTTACGTGTTTATTTCAAGTGGGTTATCCTAGTTATTACGCCTAGGAGATTTAACGGGGTATATCATGTATTCTCTATATTTACGACCTTGCGTGCGCAATTTTCGGAGTATTTGATGATGCCAAAATCTTATTAGACTTTTATGCGAATTTAGGGTTGTGACAACTCTGGGTTTAATTAACTGTCAAAATGAGACGTAATCTTAATAACTCGTTGACCCATGTAACCATTTTATACTAATTAACTCGGGGTGAGGCATATCCGACGCAACCTATAGTTTTTATTCTCTTTATTAATTTAGTTTAAATACACTCTCGCGTAGTATAATCTATTCCTTTATTTATCTTTTATTTTGTTAGCAATTATCTTTTACACTTTTATTGAGAAGTAATAAACCAATTAAATTCTAACAACTTGTCTCTATGGATTCGATGCCCGGATTGGCCGTTATCTCCCTTAAAAGAGTGTAGTCATAGTTTAGTTTTTTTTTATTAAGGCGGTGAACAGAAAACAACGATCGGCGTTTGACACGCACTACTTTTCACGCTCTTAATCAAAATAGCATCCTTGTTGATTTTCTTTGAATTTTAATTGGTTTAGTGCTTTGATCCCAACAACTAGCTTAATCAAAATGGCGCTGTTGTCGTGGATGAGTTTTTTTGGAATTTATTTGATTTAGTATTTCGTAGTATTTTCTTTCTATTTTTATCTTTTTTACTAACATTTTTCTAGCCCTTCTACATTTGAGTGCCGAGAACCGCTTTAGTTTTTCAGCCGCGTATATCTTTGTGGAATTTTCCACTTCGAGCCATCTTTGGGGTAAGCATGTCTTTTTCCAATCCTTTCGGTAATCGTTATGATAATTCTCAAAATCCTTGTAAACCTATTACTTTTGGTCAATACTTAGAGTCCCAAAAAATTGAAAATTCAAAAATGACTTTGGGCGAGTATTACAAAAGCCAAGCGTTGGAATGAGTGTATTTTGAGGAGGATAACGATTTTGGGCCTCTAATTCCTTATAATAGGATTTTTGAAACAAATTTCAATAGTTTTCAAAATTCTTATAATAATGAGTTTGAGTATAGTTCTGATAATAAGTTTCAAACTTATCATTTCGAAGAATCCGCACCCCGACCTATGACATTTGGTGAGGGTTTACTCAGGCTTAAGAATGAGAGGTATGAAGGCCGTTATCGGGAAGAAAATCATTTGTGGTAACATGAATTGGATTTATTATTTGAATCCGAAGATAATTTTTCTTTCGAGACTTTTGATGTTGAGGAATGTTTTGAATCAAATGAGTATTTTTTGCCTACTTTGGAACAAACCATTCTTGACTTGGCCCATGGTTTAATAGAGAATGAAATCGAGGATGAAATGGATATAGTATCCATTTGTAATGAAATTATTTCATCTTTGGATCCCAAAGGAGAAAGTTTCATTGAAAATGATCCTATCTCCTTCGAAATTCCAACTTTGAGTGATGATAACTCATCTCTTGAGTTTTAATTTATTTTCTCCGTTATCACACCGTCATAAGTACCCAATAAATCGGTGCCGAACTTTAAAGTGTTCAACCCTTTCACCGACGAGGGGTACTTGATCGAGTTGCTTTCCATGAAGGCATCTTTGCCTCATTGTGCTCCCCCTCCCATTCCAATTTCAATATACTTGGGAGAAAATTCAGTTTTTTTGGACCTCTTGTGTGTTTGTCACCCATCTTATCCAAATCCCCCATCCTCCCTCCAAAAATTTTAATTGGGGATGGTTCCTTTCTTACGCCTCACACTTGCCTTTTGTTGTTCAAACGAAATTATTATTTTTGGGAAGGCATGCATGAGAGGGAGGGTCCACCGTGGATCTTTCAAAGCCGAATCGTATTTTGGGTGGACCCTCAAAAATTTCAACTTCTAGTGTATAATTAGTTAGAAGTTAAAATTTTAGGTTGTAAATAGTTAGTTTTGTTTTATTTTTATTTTTTCTTCTTTATTCATACTTAGAGTCTAGTGTAATTAGTTAAAACTTTATTCTTTCTTTTTGTTATGCTTTGGTAATAACATGTTTTGTAGAATCTTTGGACTCATACTTTCCGGAGATCACTCCATTAAGGGTAATATCACTATTTTCCTCTCTTGAACTTGGTTCTTAACTTACATTGAGGACAATGTCGGGTTTTAAGTTAGGGGGTGTGGGATATTCTATCCATTCATTAGCAGTTTCCATGATTTTGATTATATGTTATTTTCAAGCATACTTTTCTTGTAAAAATTAAAATTTTCAAAAAGATTTTCTTTCTTTTTTCCCTTTGTTAGGCATTTTGCCTTTGTTTTCGATGATAAATTTCAATAATTGCTCGATCCAATAGACAACTCAATGATGCATGTTCTCGATTTTAGAAGTTATTAGACTTTGGTCCTCAATTATTGATATTATGAATAACTTCATGAATTAAACTTTAATCCCATGAGCACATGCACTTTTGTTGCTTTATTGATTTAGTTTAAGATTTTTATAACTCGATATTATTTTATTGCATTGTATATACTTACACTGAGTAAGCTTTTTACCTTTCGTCACTTATGAGTGTATACACTTTTATTTCCTCATTGAAAATGTTGAATTTGTCGATAATATCACTATTCTTTCATTAATTGAGTTTATATGTTGAAATGTGTTACTTGAGCATGATTTTTATATATTTTTTTGACTCGATAATTGTGTAAACTTTATGAAATGATCATAGGCAATCTTTGTCATATCACCCATATTAGCCTTGACCTCACGGTATATGTTTACCCTCGTCAATCCCTTTGGGCCTAAATATTAGCCCTCCGTTCATAACCTCAAATCCCATAACCAACTCCACATTCGAGTTATAAGCCATATATATCAATTTTCGTACCCTTGTTTGGAATGATACTTGGGATTAAATGATGTTATTGTTGTGTGGTTACAATTTAGGTATGCAAGAGTGAAAAAAGTAAGGAAAAGAAAGAAGTGAAAAAACAAAAGTGAAGAAAAAGAAAACAAAACAAAAGAAAAAGTGAGAAAAATAAGAAAAGAAAAAGAAAGAGAAATTTCTATAGTGTTCAATAAGCTTTGTTTAGTCTCTCCATTATTCTATTCAATGCTCGTTTGGAAGTTATTTTCTAATTTTTGAAATTGCCCGCAATTTCCATTATCCCGAGTTTTCATCCCCAAACACCTTAAATATGTACATATTTCCTTCATTTCATAACCTTAACCCCAAACCTATATCACAAACCTATAAAGTCCTATGTGATCTTAGGGTGCATTCAATTCAAAAGATTAAATAGTTTTGATAATCTGTGAAAATGCATTTCGCCTCTTTTAATGAGCGGTGTCTTTCATTGAGATTACAATTTTTCATTTGATATATAGCATTCTTCATTTGTGAAATGTGCGCGGCCTAGTTTCCATTTCCATTTACTCTTTATGCCGACATGTCCCGTGTATTACCTCCCGTTCCAAGTGATTTCATTTGTTGAGTGTAATGCCATGAGGATCGGATTATATGCACACTTTATGTTTATCCGGTTTATTTAAGTTTTTAACAAATCATACTTTTCATGTGCTCGCTCCCCTCCCACATTTTAAGGTTTCAATTCTACGAGGTGCATTCTATAATGTTAATAATATAGACTTTTGTGTGAATTCATTCACTGTGCTAATAATGAGTATAAAATCTTATTCGTAGTGTTGCGATTGTTGCATGTTGATTGGTCATATTTTGAGGAAATCGTATGATATTTATGGGTTTCATCCTTGAAAACCCTCACGAGACGACACTCATCCACTAGGGTAACCTAGGGGTTTAACGGCTTACTTCATACGCTAAATGCAATTGTTTGCCCGCGAAAGTGGCCTTATCCCTTTTATCGCTTCTGTATATATCTCCTGATTTGCGGTTTTCTTATAGTTCTTCTTGATTTGAATTTCATTACTAGGGACTATCAATGTGTAAGTTATGGGGTGTGATTCGTATCGAATATTGCACTTTATACCCTTTTAACTTGTGCATTTTAGCCCCATCAGGTACTTTATGCCTATAATTATGCTCATTAATCAGACAACCTCCGTTTTAGGTGCTAATATGTTATTTGAGGTATAATTGAGCTGTTATAGGTATTAAAGTACTTAGTGTGAAGTTTGGGCGCGTTACAGTGAAGTTCCTTTGAGATTCGTGCATTCAGGACATTTCGATAATTTCACACTTCAAGATTTTTGCCTAAAGTATTCACGAAAGTTGTAGCCCTTGGGTCAAGCTTCGCGTGTCCGCAAATGGTGTTCGAATCGAAGTTCGAACGAAGGAAACACAGACCCTTAATTGGGGAAGAAATATAAGACTTTATTCATTATTATTTTATTATTATATTAACAATTCTAATATTACCCTCCATGTCCCTTTCTCATTGTTTTTGCAGCAAACTCACTTTGAAGATGGTGATTTTGGTTCCATGCTCGGCATTTGCTCGGGTTTTGGGTTCATTCAAAATTGAGGACTTTTGTCCGAAATTGGCGCTCGACTTTGGTCCACACGCGCAAATGGGTCTCTTTGGCCATTTTTGGAGCTTGGGTTTCATCTCTTTGGCCATTAATGGAGGTTTTTGGGCATGGAAATGGGTATTTTTCATGGAGCCTTAGTTCTCAATTTTGGCTTGGGTTCTAGCATGGGAAGTGGGTCTTTGGCATATTTCCGATATCGGTCATGGTTTTTGGGTCTCGGTTTGTGTCTCTTATGGCAATTCTCGACTTCGTTAGTGGTTGGACACGGTCTTACTTCATACCCATTCCGGGGATTGTTTTATGTTGGAAGCATCTCTCTATTTGCAAAGGAAAGTTGGAGAACCAGTTCAGCGCCACCGGTCGACCAGTCCACTGATTTTTGCCGACTTTCTTTTTGCTACTACCCTTTTCTATTTTTTATTTTCTTTTTCTTTTTCTTTTCTCTTTTAAGTTGAGACTTATCTCCCCTTTTCTTTTCTTTTCTCTTTTTCTTTATTTCTTTTTGGCAACTTAGTATAAAAGGACCACTTAGTTATTATTTGCAGGGATCTTATTTTTTAGTTCCTTTTCTCTCTTTAGACCTAGGTTAGAGATAATTTTGGGGTTTATTTGTGGAGACACCCCTCTCCTCCATTTTTTTGGTGGTTTGACACCAATTATTGTAAGTGGACACTATTCATTGCCTTCTATCTTCTTTATTGCTTTGTGCCCTAGCTTTAGTTCACTTATTCCATGCTTTATTTATTATTTCTTGCCTAGATTAATTGTGTAGTTAATTTCATTAGTGTTAATTTAATTAGTTGTCTTAATTCCTTAGCTTAATTTATTTAATGCTTTTAATCATTCTTAGCCACTAATTTAGTCTAGGTTGTGTTGGATTGAACATACCTAAGGTTTGATTGGTTTCTTTGCTTTGGTGATGGAGTTTTACGTGTTTATTTCAAGTGGGGTGTCCTAGTTATTACGCCTAGGATATTTAACGGGGTATATCATGTATGCTCCGTATTTACGACCTTGCGTGTGTAATTTCTGGGGTATTTGCTGACGCCAAAATCTTATTAGACTTTTATGAGAATTTAGGGGTGTGACAATTCTGGGTTTAATTAACTGTCGAAATGAGATGCAATCTTAATAACTCGTCAACCCATGTAACCATTTTTACTAATTAACTAGGGGTGAGGGATATCCGAAGCAACCTATAATTTTTATTCTCTTTATTAATTTAGTTTAAATACATTCTCGCCTAGTATAATATTTTCCTTTACTTATCTTTTATTTTGTTAGCAATTATCTTTTACACTTTTAATGAGAAGTAATAAACCAATTAAATTCTAACAAATCGTCTTTGTGGATTCGATACTCGGACTGGACGTTATACTCCCTTAAAAGAGTGTAGTCGTAGTTTAGGCTTTTGTATTAAGGCGGCGAATAGAAAAAAATGATCGGCGTTTGACACACGCTACTTTTCATGCCTTTAATCACCTCCTTAACACTCATCTCCTCTTCTTCCTCATCATCATAAACTTTGGAATCTAAAGACCGGACCACGAAACCATCATGCATATGATTATCTTCAACATTGGTAGATTTTTTTTTAGGCTTACATGACTAGCCAGGAAAGAGGTGCAGTTATGCTTCACGAGACAATTAGTATCCTCTTTCGACTCATTATCACTAAGGATTTCGTCATATGCTTTAGGCTTTTTATCGCCTCTCCTTAGATTTGTAGGACACTCAAAATGTTGATGCCCAACACCTTGGCATTCAAAACACTTGTCTCATTCATCCACTTTCTTAGGTTTATCAATTTTCTTCTTATTATAGTTATTGTTAAATTTCTTTGATTTCTCTTTAGAATTATTTTCTTCTCCAAGCTTAAGAAATTTAGTGAACTTTTTCACAAAATCTAGCAATCATTTCGGGTTCAAAATCATCTTCACTCCTAGAATCTGATGTGTCATCCTTATGGGATTTCAAAGCTAAGCTCTTCATATTTTTCTTAGGGGGACATATATTCAGCTCATATGTTTAGAGATCAACTATAAGTTCTTGGACTCTAAGAGGATCGACACCACCAAGAGAATCTAGTACCGTGACCTTAGCATTAAATCTTTTATGTGGGAACCTTAATATTTTCTAACCACTTTTATCTCAGGGATAGGTTCACCAAAATTAAACGAGGAGTTACCAATGTCTAACAATTTAACATAAAAGGTATCAAACTTCCCATGGTCTTCCATTTTAAATGTCTCAAATTTCGCTTTCATATTTTGTAACTTAGATAAAGTAACAGTATATATACCCTCATGTGTGGATTTTATATATTATATTCATCTCTTGCGCTCTCACATGTTAATATTCTCCTAAACACTTCAGCCGTGACAATATAGAAAATAGCGTTTACACCCTTGGAATTAAAAGTCGATGCATCATTTTCAGCCTTACTCCACTAGGAATTTTCTTTAAGCAAACTACCATCAGTAGTTTAAGACCATCCTTACTCCACAAAGTTTAAAACATTTTCATCAATAGATTTTAAGGAAAATCTCATCCGTTCCTTTTAATAAGGATAGTTTGAACCATCAAACATGGCAGGCCGAGTAATCGAACTACCCTCACGACTAAAATCCATTAAGTAATCCTAAAATACACTGAAGCAAGGATCAACTCATAAGTTAGAAAAACTTTCTTTATACCAATTTGAAAAAGTAATAGCGTGAGTATAGGATCACACGTCTTAATTTTAATAAAATTAATTAACGATAGAGAAATTATCCCCATTTTAAATCAAGCCCTTATTATACAAATATTGTGTAAACATTACTCCAATTTTATCTGCCTAAGCATTCATATATGTGAGCATGCGAGAGTAAAATAAGCAAACTCACAACGCCGTGATGTATGAAGAAAACCATAATGGGAAAAACCTCGAACGACCTAGCCTACACATATCCACTATGATATAGGGTTTACACAAAGACGACACGTGACTTAATTTCTTAATCGACTCCCTTCAAGCCTAATGTCATCTTATCTCCATGAACCTTCTTCATAATAACCACATGAATTAACCAACGAACCTAGTCCTCCCGTGTCTCGAAATTCACTGATCTTTGACTAGTCTCTACCACACAATAACGCTGAATCTACCGTTCTAAATGAACTCCAAAAAATGAAGAGTGAAAAATTTCGGGGTTAAAAACATGAAATATCTACATATAATATTATGTTAAAACTTGGATCTCTAAACTAGGGGCTAACTAGTGTATATGATGCTATGCTTTTTTGCTCCGTGGAAACCCTTTTTAGAAGGATTTAAAATTGACTTGCCTCTGTCCTATTTATCTTGAAAACATATAAAAATGAAAAACAATTTTTTAATAATGAAATCTGATGTCGTTCGAACGAGCTTAGTATTTCGTTCGAACGACATGGAAAACTATTTAGAACAAAACCAATTCGTTCGAACGAAATACCTAAAATCCTTCGAACGATCTTTGAAAGATCATCTAATTGCATTTTGTAAAGTTGGGTATTAAGCACTCATTTGAACCTTGTTTGATCTTTTTTTCAAATGAATAGTATACAAGATCATTTTAATGAGATGTTATATCTTTTTAGAACAAAAAATCGATTTCGTTCAAATGACTATATAAAGAAAAAGAATATTTTTCTAAAAAACATTTGGAAAAATTTCTCAAAAAAACGTAAAAAAACCCAAAAAAGAAACCATCGATCAATACAATATAATTTATACTCTTAGAAATCCTAAGGTTGAGGACAAAAAATGATCATGGATTTTATGTCATTTTACATGGGCCGCTTCGTGCCTTCATTGCATAGGCTTGAAGGTACAAACATAAATACCCTAACCTATGACTCAAACAGTTTTGTCCAACAAAATAAAGACAATAATACAAATTGTAAATGTTCAATACATACATGACAAAATTTGTCCTTACAACTAGGTTCTCACACAACACCACACATATGATAGTTAAAACATAACTGTGTGCATGGATGTGGGAAAAAGTCCCAAAAAGGGACGAAGTGCTCATGACCTCATAACATGTCCATGCGCTCGACTAATGGAAATAAGGGTTGTATGATGGGTTCGTACTAGGGTTGCTTAGTAAGGGTTTAAGAATGGTTTATAGATAGTTTGGGAAGATGCTTGAATGTTAGGTTAGGTCTACCCTATTAGATGTGATAAACATTAGTGTCTCAAGTAATATATATGGACTATGGTTATGGGTTGTGATTATCTCAGATATATGTGTTTCAAACAATACAATTATGATAACAATACGATTATAGTTGTATTTATGTGTGTCAAACATAAACAAAGAGGCTTAAAAAACAGATTAAAAATGTTAAAATGGACACTTGTGGTGGGTTAATCATAGTGAATAAATAATTATTAATTGTATACAATCATCGTACATTCCATGAGGATGGACTAATGTAAAGTTGTTAAACTCTTAGTATGGATTGGGGTGGTGTTTTGATCTGGTTGATTACTCGATCATAGAACGGTTAAGATTTGGTTTAACTATGCAAATATCATAAAGGAAAGAGTGGGTGGAATACTTGTATTAAAACGGTTCAGAGTCTGTTGATTACTCTGCACCGTAATAACAATTTATATTGTGATGTGTACCCCGTAGCATATAGGTAGTTATGGAGTTATTTGATTGCTCTATGATATGATGATTTAGTTATTTGGGATGGTACTAGTGTGGATATGAGTTAGGTTAACACGATATGGTAAATATTGTGTATATATGAGATGGATTAGTGCTCCAAGGTAACATGTATGTATATAGTCGGTAGTGATTATTTAGATTTTCTTAGGGATTCTCGTGCCATTGATTTTGATGAATGATTTGGCTAGACAAAAGAGTATCGAAGGAGCAGTTCCTTATTTGGATTTTATTTATGAGACATCTCATACACGAAGTTTAATTAGGTCAGTGATTAGGAGATATTAGTGATAACACTCTTAGAAAGTATCTAGTGTGAGATTCTATAGAGGTTAATATTGTATATTTCTTTTGGGTACGATGTACCAGATTGAATGATGGTTATGTGGTAACATAGTAATGGTTAGGGATTACGAGGTAACATTGTGCATAATGGTTTGGCCTTATAATTAAACTTGATTCTTTTAGTATTTTGCGAGAATTTATTTTTCGCGGGATCATAGTATTAGTACATTGAGGAAATGATGAATACGAATAGTTAAAATTGTTCCAAGTTAGAGGAGAGGTGAGGTGTATTTGGTATGAGTGTCAGCGGGGGACAACATAAGGCATAAATGGGTCGTATTTAATATTATTATTTAATATATTTATTTCAAGCAACTTTCAAGCTCTGACCCATTTCTATTTCATTTCAATTGTCATTATGGGTTTTATTATTCAGAGATTTTATTTATAGGCTAAGGTGGTTCAAAGTTTGCTATGATTATGTTTAAGATGGTTAAATAAAATATATAATTGGTCATTTATTAATTTACTTTAATTATAATTCTTTACTCATTTTAATTTTAATTTAATATAATGTATTGATTTTGATGATTACAAACGATCGATGCTTTGAATTCTCTCTCTCTCTCTCTCCACTAGCGATTTCTAAACCCTAGTGCATGTCCTTTCATGCAGCCTCCACCTTGGAGGCTAGCACATAAACCCTAATCCTGTTGGAACTCTTATAAAGGCTACGAATGTGAACAAATCTTTTATTGAGATTGTTGGCAAGACTGAGACTGAATCCCAAGTAAACTTGAAGAAGGTAGAATCATATAGAGGTAAACCAACAATATTTTTCTTAATGGAAGATATCTCAAAATTATCGAGGCCATTCAAATACACCCTTGTAGGTAAGTTTTCTCATGGCCGCCCTACTATTGACAATATTAAGAAAGTATTTGCATCTATGGGTCTCAACGCAGCATACAATATTGGAGTCATTAATGCGAAACACATATTGATCATATGTAACCATGAAGAAGACTTCCTGAGAATTTGGTTGCGTGAAACATGGTACATACAAAGGTAGCCTATGCGAGTTTTCAAGTGGTCTTTGGATTTCCACCCTGAGAAGGAATCATCAATCACTCCTATTTGGATCACACTCCCTCTTCTCCCTATTCATCTTTATAATAAGTCGAGTATTTTTCAATTACAAGTGCATTTGCTAATCCCCTAAAACTTGACAGCCCTACAACAGCTTTAACAAGACCTAGTCTTGTAAGGGTACGTGTATAGATTGAACTAACCAAATCTCTAACTCATAGAGTTTGGATTGGTTATGGGGTTGAAGGAAAAGGTTTCTAGAAAAGATGTCAGTATGAAGAAATTCCTCTTTTATGCAACTCATGTTTTAAGAAAGGACATGAAGTAAAGTCATGTGTATTGAAGAAGGAACAAGAAGGCAATAAGAAGAGTTTTCAACATGGGATGCAGCGTGAAAGTGGAGGGGAGAAAGAAATTCAATACAAAGATCAATGGAAAATTTCAACCAAGGAATGGGTCAAGAAGAAGTTCATGAATGAAAATTTGATGGATGTGGAGAAGGAAACTAATACAGATATTGAAGAAGGGTAAATAATCGCAGATAAGAATCACTAAGAAGAGCAAAGGCAGATTGAAACAGGTGTGGGAAATAATGATATAATAGGAAAAAAGTACGCAGTAGGAGGCTAATAAAGAGGCTATTATAATTGCAAATGAGAATCTCCAAGATGATCAAATGCTGATTGCAATAGTGGTGATCAATAAAGATATAATAGGAAAAATTTAGCAGCAGGAGGCAAATGAGGAGGCTGGTATATCTATTCAGAAGGAGATTTAGGGAATTGAAGAGGATATCCATAATGAAAGCTTGGTAGAGAGAGATGTGGTTCACAGTCTACACTTATCCCCGAGGATTATTCCTTCAGATGAGGACTATACTGATCAATCAAAAGAGGATTGGACACATGTCTCTAACAAGAAAAAGAAGAAAATGCAGAATTCAATTGTAAGCATTGACAAGAAGCTGTTAAGGTCCTCATCTAAGGCTACCCCTAGACCTTGTTTTAAATGATTAAACTAATGATTTGGAATGTGAGGGGTATTGCGAAGAAGGGATCTATTAGAAGAATAAATTTTTTTTACAGATGCATAGTTTGGTGATGTTGATTTGTCTAGAACCGAAAGTGGATCATGCTAGATTGGAGGAATTTCGTATTAAATTTGGTTTTCAAGCTGCAATAAAAAATGAGTCCAATTCTATTTGGAGCTTTTTTTCCTATGACATTTCTGTAAAGTTTATTTCTCAAGTTCCTCAATGCATTACCTTTGCTATATCCCATCCCTTTCTACCTAAGTCTGTCCAAGTTTCATTAGTTTATGCTAAATGCACTAGAGGGGAGAGGCTAGAATTATAGGAGTACCTGAATTCAATTCATACAATGGATCCTTGGTTTGTAGGGGTGATTTTAATACAGTATCTAATTCATTGGACAATATTGGAGGTCTTCCTTATGATATGAATTCTGCAGAAGATTATTCTCAATGTATGGATTCTAATGGTCTGATTGACCTCGAATTCCTGGGATCTAGATTCACATGGTGGAATAAAAGGGAGTTAAATGATGCCATATATGAGAGAATTGATAAAATGTTAATGAATGTTAGTGGTAAGTTGATGTTCTCAAAGGTGGTGGTTGATCATCTTATCAAAACATCCTTGGATCACTCTCCTATGTTGTTGTCTTTATCTATTGATTTGGACAATCACCCCTCGTGATTTATATTTAAAAAATTTTGGCCTTCTCATTCTACATACCTTTCCTTTATCAAACAGCATTGGCTCCCATTCTCTAGTGGTAATCCTATGTACTATTTGGTAGCTAACTTGAAGAATATCCATGCAGGTATTAGATTATGGAATAAAGAGACCTTTGGAAATTTATTTCAGAATTCCTTAAATGCAAAAATGAAGCTATCAGAAGCGAAATTCTTTTTGATAATGATCCATCTATTGACAAAAGTGAGGAGATGAACATGTGTCAGGCCAATCTAGCTTATCATTTAAAATTGGAGGAGGAATTCTGGAGATAAAAATACAATTGCAAGTGGGCTCAAGAAGGGGATACAAACTCTGAATTCTTCCACAAGTCTATTCAAGTCAGAAGACAAAAAAGTTTCATTCATAAAATCAAGGACGTGATAGGTGACTGGATTGATGATAAACAGATGATTAAAAATGAAGGCCTTAGATTTTTTCAGTCTATGCTTGGTGAGGAAACTATTAGAACTGAATATGAGGACTTTATGGTTGTTATTCCTACTCTAATTGGTGAAGATGATAATGCCATGCTGACTGATATTCCATCTATGAAGGAGATAAAAGCTACCATTTGGGCTCTTAGTGGGGATAGTTCTCCAGGTATGGATGGATTCACTGGTATGTTTTTCCAATCATCTTAGGATATTATTGGTGGGGATGTATGTAAAGCTATTGAAGGTCTTTCAGTGTCATGGAGATTCCAAAATTCTTTACTTCCACTATCATTATTCTGATTCCCAAAAATGACAACCCGCAATCTTTCTCTGAATTCAGACCTATAAGCCTATGTACTTTCTTCAACAAAATCTTATCCAAATTTTTTTCCTCTAGACTCTCCTCAATACTTCCAAAAATCATATCCCCTAACCAAAGTGCTTTTGTTAAAGATAGAGACATTATGGACAATATTCTTTTAACTCAGGAGATGATCTCTATGATCAATGCTAAGAATGAAGGGAGTAACGTAGCTGTGAAGATTGATATGCACAAGGCATATGACAAAGTTTCTTGGCTCTTCTTGATAAAAGTCATGAGGAAATTTGGCTTCAATGAGGTATGGTTAGATTATATTTGGAGATTGATTTCTAATAATTTTTTTCAGTGATGATAAATGGAGAATTATGTGGCTACTTCAAATATCTCAAGGGCTTAAGACAAGGAGATCCATTATCTCCTGCTTTATTCATCATTTGTGCTGAAGCTCTAAGCAGAAACATAGATAAAGTGTTCCATAGTCCTTTAATTCCCAAGTTTAAAACTCCAATCAACTACCCTTTCGTATCTCATCTTGCATATGTTGATGACCAAATTATTTTTTCTTCTGGGAGTGTTAAAGCCATCAAACAATTGAAGAATGTGATGAACAAATATGATGCTACCTCGGATCAAGAAGTTAACAGGTAAAAAAGCTTCATTTATTGCTCTAAGATGATCAACAAAGCTAAATCTAAGAAACTCTCTGAGATTATGAATATGACCATTAAAAAATTACCTTTGTGTACCTGGGATGTCCAATATATGTTGGAAGGTTGAAGTGCTCTCTTTTTGAAAATTTAATTTCTAAAATCAGGGGCAAACTGGTTGGTTGGAAGGCTAAGATGTTATCCATAGGGGGGAAATGACTCTTATCAAGCACGTTATTTAATAGATTCGTATCTATACCCTAGTTGCAAAGCAACCATCAAAGAAAGTTATTGCTATCATTGAACAAATAATGGTAAACTTCTTATGGGGATCAAATGAGGATAGGAACAAACACCACTAGATTGCTTGGAAAGACCTATGTAGGCCAATTGTGGAGGGGGGGGGGGGGGGTGTAGGGTTCAAAGACTTAAAGGATATAGCTGAAGCTTTTAGTCTTAAACTTTGGTGGAAGTTCAAGAAGCAAGAATCTCTTTGGGCCCGTTTTCTGTTTCAAAAATACTACAGGATTAATCATCCTATGGCTGCAAAGGCTAGAGGATCTCACATTTGGATAAGAATGGTTTTGAATAGAGAGATGGCAGATAACAATAGCTTATGGATTATTGGGAAAGGAAATTTATATGCCAAATGGGACAACTAGACAGGTAATGCTTCTTTCGACTCTACAGATATAACAAAGAACATTAAAAAAATTTATTTGCTGGACAATAAAGGAGAATGGGATCATTATAAAGTTAGCAGATTGATGCCTATCAATTCTTTGTCTACTTGCTCTAAAGTGGAAGTCATGGGAAATAATCACAGTGATAAATTGGTATGGATTCCTTCATACGATGGTTCGTTTACGCTCTATTTAGCATGGAATATAGTAAGCAAGACCAAATGTCATTCCTGGACTAGCACTTTCATTTGGAATAAATTGATCCCCTCAAAAATTTCTTTCTTCCTTCTTTCTTCCTTCTAAGGCAGATAGAATGGTGGCAGATAGAACCATTATGGATATTCATTCTCTTATTCATGTCCAGCTAAATATAATCCTTTTCTCGTCTCAAATATATAGGCCGCATCAGTAAAAGCCTATTAGAAGTGTTCAGTGGAGACCTCCTGAAGACAAATGGGTTAAAATAAATGTAGATGGAAGTTGTAAAGGAAATCCAGGGCCTATGGGAGGAGGAGGTATTTTAATAAATTCTAAAGGGAAATTTATCACTTCCTTTGCATGTAGGTTTAGTTTTGGATCGAATGTGATGGAAGAAGCCTTGTCAATTCTCAAAGCCATTGAATTATGTGAATCTAAAGTTATGGAAGGTGTAATTTTTGAATCTGATTCCTTATCAATTATTAAAGTGTTGAATGGTCAGATACCGAGCCCTTGGAGTATTATGCCTATTATTGCTAAAATTCAAAACAAGTCTCAGAATTTAAAGGTGGATTACTTCCATATTCTCAGAGAAGGAAATATATGTGCTGATTTCCTGGCTAATAATGGAGTTTCTTCCCAAATAAATCTAACCTCTAATTCTTTAGATGATTTAACTGAAGAATTAAAAGGTTTGATTAATCTAGATGCTTGGGGTTTCCCAAATTTTAGATCCTAATTAGTTTAATTTCGTTGTAAATGTGGCTATTTATAAAGTCATCCTTCATTCTTCTAAGCGCTTTTGATCATTTTCTTATTTATCAATAAATCAGTGGGGAATTGTCCCTATTTATGGAAAAAAAAGATGATTACAAACAAAATACTTTTTAATATATATATATATATATATATAATAACTGTTGCATATGTATATATATTATGACATGTCATTATTTTACGGAAGATATATATATATATATAGACTTAGTTATTGTCTTTCCCATGAGACCCTCATATGACAACACACCTTGAACATTTGATCTCAATTCTTAGTCTGTCAGCTCAAATCAAGGATGAGAAGACTATTTTTGGCTGCCAGCTTTGAGATTCGGGTATGTCTATTCAGAATCTTCCCTCTTTATTTATAATAAATATACTTGTTAGTCAAGATGGAAGATGTCTATCTCATGCCATGCCTCTTGCCATTTTCTTGGGCCCCACGGACTGACTTGATGGCTATTACCTTTAGCAGATTTATGCAGATATCATATCTTAGTTCATACACAAAGAAAAGATTACATCTTTTGACTACATTTTATATGTATGCTTATATATATATATATATATATATATATATATATATATATATATATATATATATATATATATACACACACATTTTTTTCGTCCATTTTTGTTGTTTATTTTTTTAAACGTTAATTTGTTTTTTACGTTTATGGAAAATAACGTTTTTTTAACATAAAATAATTTTTATTTACATATAAAATATATGTACATTATTTTTTATATATTCATTTTTTTTGTGACAATCTTTGTCCAAATCCACATATGACACGAGGTGGACATGGAATTCTATCATTTTCATGTACTTGATTTTGTAGTAGACTTAGTAAACTTAGTTTTTCTCAGACATCTCCTCAATAGGTGTAGTAGTCTTAGTAAACGATTTTTTTAAAATAGTTAATATATAAGTATGCACATCCAGTTCTCCTATTAATATATTCTCACGATTTTCTTTACCTAAATACATGTATGTGGTCTGTGATTCAATATTGTCAACTGATGGGAGATGATTTTGGGCAAATCATTTAGATAATAGTGTCCCACTTACCTTGTGTTTATATTTTATATTGGGTACCACAATTGACTAAGGCTTTCTCTAGTAACCGTTGTATTGCCCTTAGTTAAGTTTCGGGCGTTTTTTATTAGGTAAGGATCTATTAAATATTATTTATTTGTATCGCTATAATTACTAAGATGCAGTTTGTAAAAGTCTATAGCTGAACGATTTTTTAAAACAAATAGTTTTTAATTTTTTTAATCATGTATATATATTTCTTTTAACAGTTCAATGAGCATATTTTTTTTAATCAGATGTTAACAGGAACGTAATACATTTTTTAAACAGCTTGGTATTTTCAAGAACATCATTTTTTAGCAAATATTTATTATTTTATTATGTCTTGACTTGGTCACCATGTTTGCTCCATAATTTCTTATCATAAATGGTCTACAAACGATCTTTTTTTTAGGACTCACAAATATTTACTTGCAGATATCTTCTGATATACATTGTCTACTTCACATAATATCTGTCACATAATATCTCATATACTTCTAACTCTCTCTCTCTCTCTCTCTCTCTCTCTCTCTCTCTCTATCAGTCCATTTTCTTTTTCTCTCCCAGACAAAAATTAAAGACGAAGATTTGATCTCTCTCTCCATCAGTTCTCATTTAATGCTACTCCAAGGTGATCAAGAGGGCTCTCTAACATTCATATTTTACAACGATCATTTTGTGAGGCGCCATATATTGCTATCGACTCCAATAAGAAATTTTATCCATCTTATAAGCTAGACTGGAAATTTTTTAGAGAAGAAAAATATGAAAACCCAAGTTGATATTCTACTTTATAAACTCGGCCACACTATATACTTCAAGAACAATATTCATAGCTGATTTTTTTGGGGTCACTTCAAGAAACACTCGATTTGAAATCTGTATCATTTTATGAGTGTAAAACTTACTCTATTTTTTATGCTCCATTTCTAAAGTTTGAAGATGGTTGTTTAGCTTCGGGAACATATTGTAGCTCGTGGTGCTGCTGTAAGAGTGGTGGTTTGATCCCACCGATAAGTGGATCGTCGTTAGTGAAGAGATGAGGACGGAGGCTACTCTTGGCGTGTGGACGTAGGTTGTATTTGGCCGAACGACGTTAAAACCGGTGTTATTTATTTTCTATCATTTATTAATTTGTGTATGATTGATTTAATTATTTTAGTTTAAATCTGATATCATAACAACCCTTAAAATTTTCAAAGATCAAAATAATTTTTTTTAGACGAATTTCCATTTAAGAATTGATAAAATTATTCTAGTTACTTTCGTTGATTAAATTATATCTTTTCAAAAAAAAATTATCCAAAATATTGTTTCCTTCTTTTTATTTAATCTATATTTTTTGAAATTCTGAACTTAGATTATTTCTTAAGATTGGCATATTAAATAAATTGTTTAAAATTATTTTAACTTGGTATATTAACATAGGCTGAAATTAATTAATTAATTAATTAATTAATTAAAATACATAAAAAGTTTGCAAAACTCAATTCACCCCCCTCTTGAGTTATAACTGGGCAACAAGTGGTATCAGAGCCTATATCTAGTTTATTATCTTTGATTTAAACATCTTTAGAGTCTAATCGATTTATGGCAAAACTTTAGTGTTTCATCCCTTGGTGAGGGTCAATCAATTAACAGACCTCCATTATTTTCTGGAAATAACTATACTTATTGGAAAAATAGAATGAAAAACTTTGTTCAATCAAATACCTATGGTGTTTGGAGAGTTATTATAAACGGACCAAATATTCCCATGAAAGTTGTGAATCATGTAAATGTTCCTAAAGATGAAAATGAGTGGAATGATGTTGATATTAAAAAAATTCAAATAAATGTCAAAGCCATGATTATTTTACATTGTGCTCTTAATGTTAATGAATATAATATAATATGTTGTTGTGAAAGTGAAAAAGAAATTTGGGATAGATTAGAAATTACTTATGAAGGAACTAGTCAAGTAAAAGAGAGTAAAATAAGCATGCTTGTTCATAACTATAAGCTTTTTAAAATGAAATCTGATGAAACCATATCTGATATGTTTACTAGATTTACAAATATTATAAATGGTTTTAAATCTATGGGTAAAACTTATACTGACTCTGAACTAGTGAGTAAGATTCTTAGGTCATTACCATTTGCCTATATGACAAAGAAGCTAGCAATCAAAGAAGCAATACGAGAAAGACCCATTTCTCTTGATGAACTGTTGGGCTCCTTAATTACTCATGAAATGGAACTCAAAGAGCTGGTTGAAGATGAGAAGCCCAAAGTAAGTAAAACTATTTATTTGAAATCCATTCAGGAAGAAGAAGAAAGAGAAGATGCTGATGATGATGAAGATGGTGACATAACACTCATCACCAAAAAATTCAAAAAATTTCTTTATAAAAGAAGGGACATTTTGGAAAAATAAAGAAATTCATTTCAAAGAAGGCATATGAAGGAAAGTCATCCTCCAAGTTTGAGCCGAGATGTTATAATTGCAAAGATTTAGGTCATATCATACATAACTATTCAAAAGCCAAAGATGGGCAGAATGACAGAAAAGAGAAAATAAATGAAAATTATAAAAAGACCATGAAGGCTACAACCAGGAGTGCTTCGTATGATAGAAGAAATGATGAAGATTCAAGTGATGGAGAAGTTTCAAATCTTTGCCTTATAGCAAATGATGATGAGGTATCTTCTAATTTTAATTCTGATAGTGAATATGAATCTTTAAATGATCATGATGAACTTCAAAATGCTTTTGATGAACTTTATTATAACTTTGATGAACTTAGGACGGAATATATTAGTCCTAAAAAGAATCATTCTTCTTTGTCACATAAATATGATTTCCTATCTAAAAATATAGATGTAATAAAATCTGAAAACCAGTCTTTAAAATCAGAAATTGAAAAACTTAGAGTTAAAGATTCCCCAAGTCATTATCTCATTTCTAAAAATGAAAAATTAAAACATGAAGTTAAAGATTTGAAACACTGCCTCGAAAAATCTGTAAAAGGAAAGAACAACCTAGATATGCTCCTTGGAAGCCAAAGGTGGATGTATGACAGGGCTGGAATTGGTTATAATGAATATGAAAATGAGAAAAGTTTTGAAAATTATTCTAAAAATATGGGAAATTATTTATGTACATATTGTGGAAGACACACCCATTTTTTTAAACTTTTGTAAATATAGATTTTCAACTAAAGTTGCATGGATCCCTAAGGGAAGTTCTATCTTTTCTAACCCCTATGGACCCAACACATTCTAGGTACCAAAAGAAAAGTTATTTAAATGTCCATTGTAGGTTTGTTTAAGATCTCTTTCCCACAAGACGAAATGGTTCTTAGACAACGTGTGTTCAAGACATATGACAAGTGACAAAAGAAAGTTTTCCAGCTTGGTTGCTAAGGATGGAGGGCTAGTGACATTCGGAGACAACTCGAAAGGCAAAATCATCGGGATAGGTAAAGTCGGTAAGGAACTTTCCCCTTGCGTTGAGAATGTTCTTCTTGTTGATGGCCTTAAACATAATTTAATTAGTATTAGTCAATTGTGTGATAAAGGTTATGAAGTTACTTTTAAGAAAAAAAATTATTAATAAAAAATTCTAATGATAATAGTGTTTTATTTGTTACTTCTAGACATGAAAATTTTTATACACTTCATTTAGATAATCTGTCTCAACAAAATGTAAAGTGTCTAGATACCCTAAATGAAACTTGTTGGTTATGGCATAGAAGGTTAGGTCATTCTAACATAGAACAACTTAATATTTTGTCTAAACATGAGTTAGTTAGAGGGTTGCCCAAAACTAAGTTTATTAAAGATAAAATATGTAATGCATGTGAATTTGAAAAACAAACTAAAACTTCTTTTAAAAAGAAAAGAGATATTTCAAATAGTAGACCTTTAGAATTGTTACACTTAGACTTATTCGGACATAATAAAGTTTCTAGTTTAGGTGGTAAATATTATGCTCTTCTTATTATTGATGACTATTCTCGATTTGCTTGGATTTTATTTCTCACTCATAAAAATGATACACACCCCATTTTTTCCAAATTTTGTCAGAAAATCCAAAATGAAAAAGGATGCAACATTATTTTTAGAAAAAGTGATAGAGGAAGAGAATTTGATAACAAAGATGTTGAAATATTTTGTCATGAAAATGGTTTTGAACATAATTTTTCAGCTCCTAAAACACTTCAACAAAATAGAGTTGTAGAAAGAAAGAACGGGTCTTTACAAGAAATGGCTAGAATTATGTTAAATGAACATAATTTGCCGGAATATTTTTGGGCGAAAGCCATTAACACATCTTCCTATGTAATTAAAAGAACTATTGTTAGAAAAAGACTACATAAAACCCCATATGAGATTCTGAAAAATAAAAGACCAAGTGTTAGCTATTTTAAAGTTTTTGGATGTAAATGTTTTATTTTAAATGATAGAGATAATTTGGGTAAATTTGATGCAAAATTAGATTAAGGTATTTTTCTTGGGTATGCACTTCATAGTAAAGCTTATAGAGTTTTTAATAAAAGGGCTTTAGTTATTCAAGAATCAATTCAGGTATCTTTTGATGAATCTAATCCTTTTGCTAATAACAACAACAATGATGACGATGATGTTTTAGTTTTAAATAAATATGTTAATAAATTAAATTTAAACCAAAAATGTTACTTCTAGTATTGACGACTCCACTAATGTTGAAAAGACTCCAAATAAAGATAAAAGTGATAATAATTATAGTTTACCTAAAAGCTAGAAATTTGTAAATAATCACCCTTTTGAAAATATCTTAGATGAACCTTCTAATGGTATTCTTAATAGATCCTCCTTTAAAAACGTTTGTAATAATTTAGCTTTTGTGTCACAGATTGAACCTAAAGATATATTTGAAGCTGAAAAAGATGAGTTTTGGTTATTAGCTATGCAAGATGAATTGTTACAATTTGAACGAAATAATGTTGGTCACTTGTTCCTATACCCGAAGATAAAACTATTATCGGAACTAAATGGATTTTTAGAAATAAAAAGGATGATGCCGATTTAATTATTAGAAATAAAGCTAGACTAGTTGCACAAGGTTATAACCAAGAAGAAGGAATTGATTATGATGAAACATATGCCCCCGTAGCTAGAATAGAATCCATTCGTATGTTATTAGTGTTTGTATGTTATAAGGATTTTAAATTATTTCAAATGGCTGTTAAAAGTGCTTTCTTAAAGGTTTTATAAATGAAGATATTTATGCTAAGCAACCACCCGATTTTGAAAATCATAAATTCCCAAATCATGTTTATAAACTAAACAAAGCTTTATATGGATTAAAACAGGCCCCTAGGGCTTGGTAAGATAAATTAACGGGATTTTTGCTTGAAAATGATTTTGTAAGAGGAAAAATGGATTCTACCTTTTTTATAAAATTTCATGACAATGATATGCTTCTTGTTCAAACTTATGTTGGTGATATTAAATTTGGATTTACAAATGAAAGTTTATGTAAAGATATTTCAGAATTTATGCAGAATGAATTTGAAATGAGTATGATGGGTGAGTTAAATTTCTTTTTAGGTTTAGAAATAAAAAAAAAACTAAAAATGGAGTTTTTATAAATCAATCTAAATATATTCAAGATCTTTTGACAAATTATGGTTTAGAAAATGCTAAATCTCTAGGAACTCCTATGAGCTCTTCTATTAAGTTAGATATTGATGAAAAAGAAAAATCATTAAATACTACTTTATATCGTGCCATGATAGTTAGTTTGTTATATAACCCACTAGTAGACCCGACATTATGTTTAGTGTTTATTTATGTGCACAGTTTCAAGCTAATCCTAAATAATCACATTTGTGAAGATATTTAAATGGGACAAAAGACTTAGGCTTATGGTATCCTAAATCTACATCTTTTGAACTTATAAGTTATTCTGATGAGGATTTTACCGGTTGTAAAGTTGATAGAAAAATCACTAATGGTACATGTCACTTTCTAGGACACTTACTTGTTTCTTGGTTTAGTAAAAAGAAAAATTCCATAGCTCTGTCCACGACCGAGGCCAAGTATATTGCAGTCGGTAGTAGTTGCGCTCAAACATTATATATGAAACAACAATTAGATGATTTTAAATTGCCTTTTCAAAATACTCCAATTTTATGTGACAACACAAGTGCAATATGTTTAACTAAAAATCCAATTCTTCATTCTAGAACAAAACATATCGAAGTTAGACATCACTTCTTACGAGATCATGTTCAAAAAGGTGACGTTAGACTTGAATTTATTAGTACCGATCTTCAATTAGCGGATGTTTTTACAAAACCTCTACCCGAAGACTGTTTTTCTTTTATTCGTCGAGAACTTGGTATGGCACGTATAAGTGACTTAGAATTATAATTCAAAGATTTCTTATTATTTAAATCTGAAATGATAAATTTTTTTATATAAATAGTGTCTTCACACTTCTCTAGAGTGCTTTATTACTATAAGACAAAATATTTTTTCCTATATATTTACATCCTCTCTATCATTTTGGTTCACTATTCAAAGATGAGAAACTTTTATGTGGTGTGGGTAGGCAAGGTCCCTGACATATACACTTCATGGGGAGAATGTGAGAATCAGGTTAAAAGTGTAAGAGGTGCCCAATTTAAAAAGTATCTGTTTTACAATGCTGCTTTAATGCAATCCATCCTCCTCTTCCTCATTCTCCATGGGTGCAACGACCCACTTGGTCTTTTGTCTTGCCTCCTAACACACAAACTTCTACTCCATTCCCTTCTAGAACCAATGTTGGTACATCATCATCTGGAAATCATGCTGAAAATACTGTCAAATTTGTAGTTAAAGATAATGGAATAGAAGTTTCAATTGAAGGGTATCCAAATGATGTGTGTAATATGATTAATAAACTGAAAATGTAACTTGCTGTTAGTTTAAATAAACTAGTTGTCATGCTTGCATTTTTTTTCTTGCACTTACTGCTTTTGATAGGGGGAGATTTTGTTATCTCTCGTCTTTATTTTTTTCTACCGTTTTGCTTATATCAAACAGGTGGAAAAATATGTGATTCACCATTTAAAATTGCATTTTTTTTTGTGTTTGAATCATTTTGTTTGTCATCATCAAAAAGGGGGAGATTGTTAAATAAATTATATAAGTAGTCATTTATTAATTTACTTTAATTATAATTGTTTATTCATTTTAATTTTAATTTCATATAATGTATTAATTTTGATGATTACAAACAAAATACATTTTAAATCTGTTTATATATTCATATATATACACACCTGTTATATAACTCTAAATATTTTTTTCGTTCATTATATATATATATATATATATAGACTTAGTTATTTTCTTTCCCATGAGACCCTCATATGACAACACACCATGAACATTTGATCTCAATTCTTAGTCTGTCAGCTCAAATCAAGAATGAGAAGGTTTTTTTTGTTGCCTTTTTTGAGATTCGGGTATGTCTATTCTGAATCTTCCCTCTTTATTTATAATAAATATACTTGTTAGTCAAGATGGAAGATGTCTATCTCATACCCTGCCTCTTGCCATTTTCTTGGACCCCACGGACTGACTTGATGGCTACTACCTTTAGTAGATTTATGCAGATATCATAACTCAGCTCATGCACAAAGAAAAGATTACATCTTTTGACTACATTTTATATGTATGATTATATTTATATGTATGTTTATATATATATATATATACATTCCTTCCATTTTTATTGTTTATTTTTTAAAATGTTAATTTTGTTTTACATTTATGGCAGATAACGTTTTTTTAATATAAAATAATTTTTATTTACATATAAAATATCTATACATTATTTTTTATATATTCATTTTTTGTGACAATCTTTGTCCAAATCCACATATGACACGAAATGGACATGGAAGTCTATCATTTTCATCTACTTGATTTGGTAGTAGACTTAGTTGTTCTCAGACATCTCCTCAACAGGTGTAGTAGTCTTAGGAAACGATTTGTTTTAATTAGTTAATATATAAGTATGCACATCCAGTTCTCCTATTAATATATTCTCACAATTGTCTTTGCCTAAATACATGTTTGTGGTTTGTCATTAAATATTGTCAACTGATGGGAGCTGATTTCGGTTAAATCATTTACATAAGTGTGTCCCACTTGCCTTATGCGTATAATTTTTTATTGGGTTCCACAATTGACTAAGGACTGCTCTTGTAACCATTGTATTTCCCTTAATTATGTTTCGTGCATTTTTTATTAGCAAAGGATTGATTAAATATAATTTATTTTTAGTGAGATGCGGCTTGTACAAGTCTATAGGCAAACGATTTTTTAAAAGAAATAGTTTATAATTTTTTAATCAGGTATATATATATTTCTTTTAATAGTTCAGTGAGAATATTTTTTTTAATCAGATGTTAATAGCAATGTAATATGTTTTTTTAACCTGCTTGGTATTTTCAAGAACATTAACTTGCAGCAAATATTTATTATTTTATTATGTCTTGACTTGGTCAAGATGTTTGCTCCATAATTTTTTATCACAAATGGTCCGCAAACGATAATTTTTTTAGGGACCCACAAATATTTACTTGGAGATATCTTTTGATATACATTGTCTACTTCACACGATATCTGTTATGTGTGTATCTTTTGATAAAATTATTCCAGTTACTTTTGTTGATTAAATTATGTCTTTTCAATTTTTTTTTTATCCAAATATAGTTGCCTTCTTTTTATTTAATCTATATTTTCTGAAATTCTGAACTTAGACTATTTCTCAAGA
Source organism: Sambucus nigra (assembly GCA_949130495.1). Lineage (NCBI taxonomy): Eukaryota > Viridiplantae > Streptophyta > Magnoliopsida > Dipsacales > Adoxaceae > Sambucus > Sambucus nigra. The sequence continues at coordinate 299,087,344 of OX422212.1, read as the reverse complement.
TTAGCATATTAAATAAATTATTTAAAATTATTTTAACTTGTTATATTGACATAGGCTGAAATTAATTAATTAAAATAAAAATACATAAAATGTTTGCAAAACTTAATTCACTCCCCCCCCCCCCCCCCCCTCTCTTGAGTTATAACTGGGCAACAAAGATTATTCAGAATTGTGGAGTTTTATTACAGTTGGTGGATTTATCGTTGGTTTGGATATTCTTTTATATTATTCTATTGAAGTTATTTATATTGTTAATTACTATTATGTTGTGGATTCTTTTAATTTATTGTCATTTTTATTTGTTGCGATGTAAAGGATCATATAAATTGCATAACACACCCTATCTTTGACACGCGACTCTAATCTATTGAATGTAGAAAACAAGGGGTGGTATATTTAATAACTGAAAACTTTCTGTTTCAAGAGTCTTGAACATTTTAAAAAGATTTATACTTTTCTTCTTTTGAAACATTTGATGAAGTCTCATTATCTTTTGAAAACTACTTTCTTAACAACTTATCAGTTATAACTTGAAGTTTACTAATAAGAAAGGCCTTAATTTTTAAACAATTATTATTCTCTTCATTTTTTATGTGCTCCTACTTAATAGTATCTCATTGATTTCTCATTTTACTCAACAACTCTTCAAATCCTAAAAACATTGACTTTAATGTTTTTTGAAGATTCTTCTGAAAGAAATGATATTAAAAATATCATTCAATATATTTTCCCTCACTTATATCATGTTGATTGTTTTATGAAGGATGACATATAAAATAAAACTTAGTAACAAGTTTAGTAAAGGAAAAATTTTCCTATGTAATACCCTATTCTACCACCACCAATATTTTCCTCACATTATCTAGTGTACACAAAATTATGGCATTTTATTTCAACTAATATCCATAAATTTGTTCTAATGATGTTCGAACCCTTAATATGTGGTATCGTCAACCACAAGCCTTAACATTTGAGCTAAAAGGGCCTAAGTGTTTAAAGAGTTAAAATCATTTCATATATAGACCGTTAGTCACGTAGGGATTGTGTGACGTAACGCTTTGGATATTAAATCAACCAATAAATCAATTTGTTATAATCTACCCCTTAGGGATCCCAACATCCTCGTTAGGATGAAATCTATCATAACTTAACATGTTGGGACCCTTATTCTAGTTGGGTACTAGTGTAATCCCACTTTACCACCACATTAGCTACCACACACAATGATATTGGGTTTATTAAAACTCTTATCCACAAACTCTTGCCAGTGAGGTTATGAACCCCTAACATGTGGTATCACCAACCACATGCCTTACCAATTCAGCTAAAATATCCTTGATGTTAAAAGAATGGAAATCCTTACATGTATGGATCGTACTCACCTCAGGTGTGGAACATAACTCTCTAGCTATTAAATCAACCATGATACTGATCGGTTACATCATGGACCAATTTAATCTCTTATTTGGTCGCACATGCCTAACTTTATTTCTACACGCACAACTAGAGGATGAACTCAAGGTGATTAATCATACACATGGGTAAACCTTTTTTATACTATTTGATAATGCATGTGCAGAAATGAGACTCAAAATTTTGATGAAAATATACGACTTAGCTCAACTACCCAATTCGAATTTATTACCGAGATTGAGAAAAAAAATTCTTTTAGTTAGTTTTATTTAAAAAATAAACAATATGATACATGTGTGACAAAATTTATCAAAATGATTCAATAATTTATCTTCTTAGATTGAATTGATCAATCACAATGCAAAAATGATAAACCAATCTCACACCACAATTATGTACGAAGAAAAAATCCACATTGGTAAAAACCTTTGTCTGAACAAATGACAAATGAATTATGGTAGAATTTTATAGTCTTACATAGGTAAATCGTGACTTATAATCATTTTCATAAAAAATTCATAATCGAATTTTTTTCATCACATCTTCCAACTTGAATAGGTACCAACAACTAGAGAACATTTCATTATGAAGATTAGTTTTGGTTTGCAACCCATGTTTTAAAATCAAACTCAAAAAATTCTTCCTTTATTACTGATATCCATACTTTTAGTCCAGAGGCGATGGTAAAAAGAGAATCCATAAAGTTTATATTTACTTCCAAAAGTTTAAGGGGTGGATAAAACGCTTGGCGTACTTATAAAGTATGATAAAGATTTTTTGGCATATCAAAGAGTTAAAGTCTCTAAAGAAAAAATTTAGAATTTTTTTTAAATATTGATAATGCGAACATACGTCAAATAAGTTTAAATCCTAAACGATACAATTATATCTAAAAAATATTCAAATAATCCCTAGTAAAACTCTTATGAATGATAAAATTGAGCAAATGTTTTTTGCTTTCAATCTTTCTTTGCTAATGAGGCATATATTTCATCTAAATAGCCTCACTCTTTCAAGACAAGCTCTCATAGACCACTAGGTATTCCTTAGATACTATATCAAGTCCCCTTCCACTCCATAAAAAAATATAGTGATGAAAAATGTGATTTACGGGGGTAACTAGGAAACTATTTCACATGACCTCAATAAGTATATGATCATATTTCACTAGCAACTTCATGAGAACTTTGTTGCAAAGAAACCTAGTTGTTTACAATAACACTTTAGTAAAAAGTTTTTAATAAAATAAGAATATAATGATAAATATATTAGAAGTCAATATTGGTTAACAAAGACATTATTAAATGTAATGAATCACGTATTCGTGTAGCGTGAAACACCAATGAGGTTTTGAAACAAACAAGAGATTTCTACTTGTTTTTCACAAGGTTCATGGGCAACAAAGCTTTACATTACTGCAGCAATAGGTGAAAAAACACTTAAAAAGTTCTTCGAACCAAAACAATGTCTTTAAAATACAAAATTTGCACATGTTCAAAATATATTGCTAAATGAAAAGAATATGGTATATGTATATAGAAAATATCCAAAGAGCATAAATAAACTAGGTCTACACATTTTTCAATTTAAAAAAATATATTTCATTTATGTTAAAACAAAGAGTGCACATGTCATCAAATTCTTTTTACTTAAATCTTATAAAAACATTATCATAGGTCAGTTCTTATGGTATCTTTTAGATGCAGATGGAGAATGTTGGAATTGAAATATTGAAATAAAGATTTCCGGATCAACTAAGATTGTGGCTTAAAAGTGTAGGTTGGGTCGTTTGGATTAAAGTCGGATTAATGAGTATTTCAAAAGGGTGTTCTTGTATAAACCCACATTTCCTATTTACAACCCCCATTTTTATAGAGCCCGTGCTAATGGGTTTAAATCCATTTATTACACAAAAATTAAGGGGTTTATTGAATAGAAATGATAAATTTGGCATTTTAAAAACCCAGCTTTACAACCCTATTTCTTCTTCCAAAATAGGAAATACTTTGTTGCCATTCCTCTTTTGAAAGAGACCAAGTGATATTAAAATGTACTGAATAACTTGCAAATGATGGTTGCTCCATTGATTTTAAAGTAGATCTTATAATTTCTACACTGCCAACATTAACAAAAGAAATGAAGAAGCCAAAAAAATTTAAGATGCCATTCGTATTTATTTAGATTTATATAAAAATATTGGGGTTAATCTAGTTTGTATCCATTCACTGGGGTGATTTAGCATTATTAGACTGAGCCCGATGAGAACTCAATCTCTTACGGAGTTGTATTTCAAGCGTAGAAACCATTATGTCAAAATAACATAAAGTTCCTATGGGGGTTGTTAATAGGGGTATGGAAGTCTTTTGCCACTTTTAAAAGTTAAACTCTTCTAAACTATTTATGGGGGCTATACATATAAAATATGTGTTTATATAAAAATACCCTTAAAAAATTTTTACAACCTAACTCGTACATCTCAAAATACAATTTCCTTAAGAAAATCTCCCATAACACTACTTAAAACCCTTATTTTGAACCAAAATCATAAACCAAATCTTCAATCCATCAGATAACAACCTAAAGTCCCTTTCTTTCGATTGTCTTATTCTTTAGTTTTTCACTTAGGGTGGGAATTGGAAGGTTGGGTCGAAAATTGTTTTACCTAGGGTTTCAACTTTACTGCTTTAATGATTTTTTTTTTAATTTAAGAGTGAATTTATCAAATTTAATGTTATCTTAGATTACATTTTCAGTAATGGCATCGAGTAATGGTTCAATTGATTCTCAATTTACATGTTATTATAGAGAGTATGATATTATCCGGACAGACCACCTTGGTGCGATGGAGAGTACCCTCGTCCAAGCTACGGTTGGTCCTGAGTTCCAGACATGGGAGGAGTCGCTCCATGTACGGGGATAAGGCCAAGTGACATTCGCCTCTCCATTACCCTGCTGTTGAGCGGGAGCCTTATGCACTGGGTATGTACTTTTTATGCTATTATTAGGACATCAAAGACAACCGTTAATCCAGGATGGCATTTTGGGTCTTGCCCAAATTATAAAATTAGCTCATGTAAATTTTTTCATTGCCTAGAGCCCCAAAAGTTCTTAAATGAAAAATATTGTGAGATACTAATGAAGATAAAGGATTTGGATATGGAGTGCGCTATTGTGAAAGAAACGAATGCCGATCTCAAGGCTAAATATGAAGCATTACATCAACAATTTGGCAAGTTTATGATGCAATTCAAATTTGCGGGAATTGGACTTGTTCTTATGATGTGTTGTTGGGTGTTGGCCATGTAAAAATGTGGAAGAGTGTGATGTGTTGGAGTGTAATATTTATTTAATGAATGAATATTTTTATCAACATGTTGGAATTAAAAGAGTTATCAATACATTGGAATTTAATGACAAATATCATTATGTTGTCAATATAAGATTATCAATATTGTCATACAACATGTGCGATGCGCGAACGATGTACAATAAACAAATATGATGATAATTATAAGAATAAGTATATATCATAAATTCAATATCTTATCTTAAAGCCATTATAAAGGTTAATTTTTTCATAAATAAAACTTGTATATTATTTTTAAATGTTTTAATTATATAAAATCTATTTTTTGTAAATAAAAACTTCAAAACAACTGTACATATTTTATATAAAAATTATACATATCTTTATTAATTTTTAGTTTAAAAAATTGTATGTCATTTATAGATAGAAAATTAATGTTTCTTCTATAAATAAAACCTTAAAAATGCTTTTATAACCAGTTTTTTGTTTATATTAAAAACAATTTCAAAATTTTGAAAAATTTTTAAACTTAAAAACTATTTTTCATAAATTAAAACTTCCAAAAAATTGTACGTATTATATATAAAAAAATTATACATATTTTTATTTTTTTAAGTTTAAAAAACTTTAGGTCATTTATAGATAAAAAAAGTAAAGTTTTTTTTTTATAAATACAACGTTCAGAATGTTTTTATAACCAAAAACATTTTTATTTATATAAAAACAATTTTGAAATTTTGAAAACCTTTTTTCATTTTTTTTCTAGAAATAAAAACATTGTATATATGTAGTAGTATTAGTAAATTGTGTAATGTGATTTGAGTGGAGAATGATGAAAAGAGATTAATTAAATTTAGATTGTGTTGGATTGAGAGATTGATTCTTGGACTTTACAATGGATAGTCTTTTTAGTTTTCAAGAGACTTTTGATTTATTCATTTGTTTTTATTTTAAAAAGAATTTTGATTTATCAATTGTTTATTTCAAAGAACAAAATGTTCAAGATGAGTGAGAAAAATTATCAATACTAAATGCTCATTAACTCCTTTAATACTATTGTATTAGAGGTATAATAAAGATTTTGGAGTGGAATAAAAAGAGTTAGCTTTTGCTATTAAAATAGGACATCCAACATCCAACATCAAACAATTAACTTTTATACAATCAACATCCAACATCCAAAACAATTAACAATATACAACCAAAACAAAATTCATTTCTTCCATTACAAATCATAATTACATTACAAAACATCATACATTTCTTCCACAATTCGAAATTAAATTGCAAAATAGAATAACATTTCTTCCACAAAACAGAATTACATTTCATTCAAAATCAAAATTCAAACAAAATTACAATTCATCCAAAATAGAATATACACATATATTTTCACCACCAACATCCAAAAACTAATGGAAGGATCTATCATAAATGCTATTGCATCCAACGAGGACCGCAATAGTGTTTGGAGGTTACGATTTGTGTTGTTGTTGTTGTTGTTGTTGTTGTTGTTGTTGTTGTTGTTGTTGTTGTTATTATTATTATTATTATTATTATTATTATTATTATTATTATTATTATTATTATTATTATTATTATTATTATTATTATTATTATTATTATTATTATTATTTACTCATTAAGTCGGCTTTACCCAAACGACCCAACCAATAATCATTTTTCCCCTAAGTCATTTAAACAACATATGAGAACAACATCATTGGTCTGTAAGAGAGATTCTCTCTCTCTCTCTCTCTCTCTCTCTATATATATATATATATATATATATATATATATATATATATATATATATATATATATATATATATTACACAAACTCTTTATCATTGGATTTATGTCATATTACCTTAAGAGTTTGTTATGTACTTAGATCACGAGGTACTTCGTTACCACCACTCCTAGAGGTGTCTTAATCCTAAACATCAAAAGTAACTAGAGTTCCTCCAAGAGTATGACGTCATTCTTAAACATTGATAAAACATTTATAACAAAGCCTCTAATGCCCTAAGACGCATAGTTTACAATCCACGGTTGTTCATGTTGTCGACTTTGAATAGTTGAAGGATGAGGACTCCACTTTCCCTAATTTTAGCATTATCTGTAGTGAGGTTTCCAAGAGTACTCATAATACACGTATTGATTTCGTGATTTGAGATGGTTACTTGTTTCATGGTATATAATAGTGCATTCAACGTTCGTGTCTTAGGGAATTTGTGATTTGAGAATTACACGTTGGAGGTCTCTCTAATCCGTTTGGTAGGGATAACAGCATAAAGTTAGTGGGCAATAGGTTACATTGTCCACCCTTGAAGAAATATCAATCTAGAGATGTGTCACAATGTTGTACTTGTTTAACAATAAATGTTAAAAAAAAGAAAAAAAAAAGGGCTTCTTTGTATATGCCACAACATGTGCCAGACTGTAAACGAATAAATGCGGGGAGTGATACCGATTTAAATTAATTCACAAGTTTCCAAGTAAACTTTATTTAATTAGAGTATATTTTTAAACAAAATTAATTCATCCCCTAAACATGCATCTAAATGTCATAAATCATTCAAACCATGCATGAAAAATAAAAACGACCGATTCAGGACCCCTTTCAGGTAAAACCTTTTATAACACTTTGAAGAATTCACAAGACCTTTGACTTACTTACAACCTGATAATCGCTCACAAGTGTGTATTGCACGGTGCCTTCAGTAAACCTTCAAAGATATGAGAGACAGCGAAATACCCTTCAGGTGTCGGTTCGTCATCTTCGGCTCGTCCACACGCAGAATGACTACACTCGGTATCCACCGATCAAATATGGAGATGCCTTCTCCACAGAGGTTGAACAAAAGAAAAGTGTATTCTTGAACACCAAAACAATTCACCAAACCTTAACTTTTCACTTAGAGCTTTTGGGATATTTTTACAAAATATTTTCTCAGTGTTAGAGCGGACTTTTCAGTCAAAATTTAAGAATGAATATTTTTTCTAAGTCCTGAAGCGTACCTCGATTTTCACAAAAGCTCTAAGTGTAAGGTTATGGTATTTAAAACATAACCTTACCAAATAAAACTTTGCAGAGTCTTTTTGATGAAGAACCTTGATATTTGTATCAGTCTTTGATGCTTGAATGTTCTTGAATGCTCTTCGACGGTGTAGAGGTATACAACATACTTAATTGATAACAGACTTATAAATATGTCCTTACAAATCTCCCCCTATGTCTATGTCGGTACATACATAAAAACATCTGAATTATCAAATACTAGAATGCCTATACAAATCTACCCTCCCATGAATAAATTTGCAAGATCTCAAACTGTTCTTCAAAAATCTTCATCAAATCTCAAACGCTTTTCTCATCAGGATGTGCAACATAATGATCTTCAATCTTTGTACCTACACACATGAGATAAAGAAAAAACCTTCGTGACGCATCGAGTTTGAAATGATATAAGAATAAATCATTAATAATCAAATCTCCCCCATAATGAAAAAAGTCCCCCATAACATGATAATTATTTCTCCCCCTTTTTATTATGTCCCCAAATAGACCGATATGAAGAAACAATCAAAACATGGCGTGTCACGAAAACATTGCATAGCAAATATGAATCAATCAACGCGCATGCAAAGGAGTATCTCAAAAACTTTCACAAACTATATTTCAATTTTCAATTTTTTCAAAGAAAAAATAATGATTCAAAAATCACCCCATGGATTTAACTAAAACAACCAAGTCATGGAAATGGAATGAATTGGTGTGAACAAATTCGATAGGTAAATAAACTCAATCAATCATATGTGCACGATGCATACGTGTACTCCTAACGAATGAACATCAAAAGTATCCTTAGGTGTCAAAATTTATTGAATTTAAATGACATTGTCTTATGCAAATCAACAAATCAAAGTCAAAGTGATTTCCACACCAACAACGTCCAAAACTATAACGCTTTTTCAAGATTTTCAAGGATGTGCAAACCCGTTTTAATTCTCCATCCAGACTCCCTCATATATATTTTCTTTTAGAGGTGTATAAACGAAATTCTCAAAAATTGGAGAATTGGCCCCTTTTTGGCATGAATTTCTTTTTATTGCCTTTAAATTTTTCTCGGGCTCTTTTAAACCTCTTTGGACCTCGGATAATAAAATTCCTCACTTTTTTTAGGTCCGATATAATGGTGGCTTAGTATTCGCAAAGGATAGACGAGTAACTTTCGTAGCCCTTCACCGTTTTCAAATAAAGCACACAACCTCACAAATGGCTCTTACATGCGCAACTTTCTTATCAAGTTTTATCGCGCTTGGTTCGTTTTAAGGACAGTATTGAAGTGAAAATACCCGACCAACATGTGATAAGACAAGAACAATAATCAAACAACTCCATGCACGTGTGCAATAAAGGAGATCATGAGTCAAACATGTAGGAAATAACACTTAATTACATCTCAATGACTCCAAACATCATAAAGCACATGGATGAATTGACCTATTGTCTCAAAACACTATCAAATAGTCACATGAAAAATGGAATGATGTTGTGACTCGGTCATCCTAAGTGTTCATCCATAAAAGGTGTAAACAAAATACAAAACTCTTTTTGGATTTTTCAACAATTTTATCAAAATAATTTTTTTTGTATTTTCCAAAATTTTCAAAAAGAATGGAAAACATACACAAATGATGCATACTAGCAATAGGCAAATAATGTCATCATGGAAAACATCCTATGCTAGAAAACAAGTCAAACCTCAATCGTTAGGTGCGGAGGGGTTTTCCAAAGGTGGTGCCAATTTATGAAAAACCTCCATCAAATTTTGTGAAGTTTTGACTAAAAACTTAACTTGATCACCTAGATGTGAAAACTCTCTCATGTAGTCTCCAAAAGCATGTAAAGTATCATGTGTGGGTGCATGTGTGGCAGAAACACGTGTAGTACCAAAACGTGACACATAACCTAACTTAAAACAAAATTTTCTAAGGTGTCCTTTACTTTTGCAATGGGAATAAACATATATAGGCCTAGGCACACCTTTCTCAAAAACTCTAGGACGCGCTCTCCTAATAGGAATGTGACGCCTGGATGGGTTAGGGTGAGACTCACGTGAATCTAACACTAAAGTAGGAACCGGCTCTGGTGCTAATTGAGAAGTAGAAGCACCGTCATGACTTATTCCTAACTTCTCACTTTTACCCAAAATGGGATTGAGAACCATATTTCCAACCTTCTTAGATATGTTCTCTAAAGGAACTTTGACCTCCCTGGCACGTTCGAGATCACTCTCGAGTTGGGATACGCGTATCGGTAGACTAGACACTATGTTGGTCAAATCACACTTTCCCTTTTTAAAACTTCCTTCTCTCTCTCCAAACCTAAAACCCGATGACCTAGATCTTTATTATACTTCTTTGTTTTCAAGGTCCCGGTGAACAAATCTCTAAAGGCTTTTTGGAGCTCACTTTCATCTCCACTCTCAAATTCGCTCTCATCTCCACTAGAAACACTCGAGTCATCACCGGTTCTCTCACTACCTCTATCAATGTGAGACAAAGTGGGTGTGCTCACATGAATCGAAAAATCTACACACATCCCATGTGCTAAACCTTTATCGGACTCATCTCCCACATCACCCTCACTATCACTAAGTGTTACGGGCATAGCAGTCTCTTTGCCCTTTCTCCTTATCCTAGTAGGACACTCTTTAGCTATGTGCCCTTTTCCCTCACCCTCAAAACACTTTATCTCATACTCTTTATCACTATCTTTGGCCTCCACTTTATTTTTATTTGACTCAAAAGATCACTTTTTATTGGAAGAATTTTCGTTATTCATTTTGAGAAACTTTTTAAAAAAATTCACAAGCATGGTCACATTATCAAAGTCAAACTCACCATCAGAATCAAACTCCCAAACTTTTTCTTTCTTTTTCTTAAAATGAGTCTTTAAAGCAACGCCTCTATCCTTATCCTTAATGGTTTGGAGAAACGTGTCTATCTCATAGGTTTGAAGGTCTCCTACAAGTTCTTCCAACTTAAGTGATTTCAAAATTCCCAAAGAGTTCAAAACAGTGACTTTAGGAATAAAGCATTTTGGGAGAGATCTCAAAATCTTTTTAACGACACGCGTGTTATCAATCACCTCACCCAAGTTAAAACTGGTGTTAACAATGTCCGACAAACGTGCATAAAAATCATCAATTCATTCAGACTCAGACATCGTGATAGTCTCAAATTGGGAGGCCGAATTTTGTAACTTTGATTCTTTAACCGCGTTCGTACCCTCATGTGTCAATTTCAAAATATCACATGCCTCTTTAGACGTGGTTCACGTCATAATTCGGCGGAACTCGTCAGGAGTGACGGCTCCAGAAATATGACTCAAACCACTTGAATTAAATTTAGATAATTTAAAATCATCTTCAATCCAGGCCGACACGGGTTTTAAAGAGCTGATATTTTCAATGGTGACCGTGGGAGGAGTTCACCCATTTTTGCAAAGGAACCAAACACGCTCGTCAATTGCTTTTAAACTAGATTTCATGCGATCTTTTCAATAGGCATAATTATACCCGTCAAAAATAGGCATCTGATTATATAAGTGCTCCATAGAAAAATTTGCGATTTTTCAAAAAAAAATCAATATCACACAAATTTTGCGGAAAATAAGAATACGCGATAAATGAGCGTAACCCGCTCTGATACCAATTTGTAAACGAATAAATGCGGTGTGTGATACCGATTTAAATTAATTTGCAAGTTTTCAAGTAAACCTTATTTAATTAGAGTCTATTTTTAAACAAAATTAATTCAGCCCTTAAATATGCATCTAAATGTCATAAATAATTCAAACCATGCATGAAAAATAAAGACGGCCGATTCAGGAAAACCTTTGACTTACTTACAACCTGATAATCTCCCACAAGTGTGTAATGCACGGTGTCATCAACAAACCTTCAAAGATACGAGAGACAGCAAAATACCCTCCAGGTGACGGTTCGTCGTCTTCGGCTCGTCCACACGCAGAATGAATATGCTCGGTATCCACCGATCAATTATGGAGATGCCTTCTCCACAGAGGTTGAACAAAAGCAAAGTGTATTCTTGAACAGCAAAATAATTCACCAAACCATATGGGATTTTTTGTGAATTGAAAACAAAAAGGTATTAAACCTTAAAGGAAGAAGTCAAAAGGATTCTGCAATTTCGCAGTTATTTGTCTTTCAAAACGCTGGGACTTCTTAATGAAAACGAAATCATTTAATGAGTATTTATACAAAATCCTTCCGCCTCGGTATTCGATCTCGTACGAATGAGAAAGACATCTCATGCGAACGAAGTACAAATGTCATTCAAACGACATCGTGCGACATCCACATGTCGCTCGAACGAGATGTTGATCTCGCTTGAATGATCTGGGCGTCAAAATCGAGGTACGCTTCAGGACTTAGAAAAAATACTCATTCTCAAATTTTGACTAAAAAGTCTGCTCCAACACTTAGAAAATATTTTATAAAAATATCCCAAAAGCTCTAAGTGTAAAGTTAAGGTATTTAAAACATAACCTTACCAAAGTAAACTTTCCAGAGTCTTTTTGATGAAGAACCTTGATATTCGAATCCGTCTTTGATGCTTGAATGTTCTTGAATGCTCTTCGACGGTGTAGCGGTATACGACATACTTAATTGATAACGGACTTATAAAATATGTCCTTACACAGGCTCTATCAATCAATGGGTTAAATATATGTCAGTTTTGAGTAGTATAGAACTCACATATAGTGACCTATTTTTTTTAACTATAAAAAAATCATTTTGAGTTTTTCTAGAGGTTCTTTGAAATGTTTAAATACCCCACAAAAAATCAACTATTTTTTTTTTTATTTTTAGAAAAGGGTCCCTTTTTTGGGCAAGTTGCGGAGATGTCTCTCCTCCCTATATATATATATATATATATAGGGAGTGGCTATTCCCACTCCGTTATAAGTTTCCCCCACTCCATTTTTATGTTGAAAGACCCTAATACCCTCAAACCTACCTTATTTCATTCATCCAAAATACACCCAAGTCTTTTCCACTCACCCGTCCTTTCTTTTAGTTTAAGTTTGTGTTTGAATCTGAAATCTGAAGTCTAAATCTGAGATTTGAAATCTAAATCTAAAAAATACGTTTGTTTTTATGTTTAAATGGACCTCTGAATGAATGTATTTAAACAGTTTGAAATCTGAATTTGAAAAATACGTTTATTTTTATGTTTGAATGAACCTCTGAATGAATGTATTTAAACTGATTCAGATTTCAGATTTAGACTTCAGAGGTTCATTTACCTCTTAATCATTCAAAGGCCATTAGCCTCTTAATCATTTAAAAAAACAGATAATATTTTGTACCTCTTGAGTCTGAATAGTTCAGATTTAGATTTAAAAGGTAAAAACAAACAACATCTAAGAATAAAATTACATGGGCATTCATTTATACTTAAAACTCATACCAGCAAAATAAAAAGTTACCACTTTCTTATCCTAACAAAAAAATCCATGCATAAAAAATGAAGACTGTATTCTAAGTTAAAAACAGTTTTGTAAAAAAAAAATTGTTTTTAATAAAACACTGTTTTTAAAATTAAAAAAATGTTGGATAAACTATTTGAAAAACCTTAAAACATACTTAAATAAACATGTATATATTTAAAAAAAATAGGTTCTTTCTTTATTCATTTTTTATAAAAATTAAAAACTATTTTGACTATAAAAAAACTATTTATTACAGAAAACTATTTTTTTTTAAATTGTACGAGGACTGTTTTAAATTTTTATCACTATTTTAAATAATAAAAAATAATATTTCCATTGTATTTCTTTTTAAAAAAAAATTTAATTGTTGTTTATAAAAACTTAAACAATGTTCTATAAAATATAAAAACTACTTTTTATAAAAATAAAATAAACAATTTCAAACTATTAAAAATTTATTTTTATTTTTTTTATAAAAAACTGTAGATTTTATTTAAAATTGTTTTATAAAAAATATTAACACTATTTTCTATAAATATAAATAAAACACTAAAAAAATTATTTTTTTATAAATATAAAATTAACACTGTTGACTTTTATTAACAAAACTAAAAAAACTGCTTTATCTGTTTTTCTAGTGTTTTGTTCATATTTATAAAAAATATTGTCATGTTTATAAAACAGTTTTAAATAAAATGTTTAGTTTTTTTTAATATAAAAGATAAATTTTTAATGATTAAAGGATTTATTATTGTAAGAAATGATTTTTTATATTATATAGAACGTTGTTTTAGTTTTTATAAACAATTTTTAAAAATAGCAGTCAAATTTATTTATTTTAAAAACAGTTGAAGTGATTTTTTATTCATTAAAAAAGTTATACAAAGTTAATACATTTTTATTACAAAAAATATTTTTTTATTTTTAAAAATTTCTTTTTATAATAAATTTTTTTAATAATCAAAACCGTTTTTTATTTTTATTGGTGAAATTTTTTATGAAGGAAAAAAAGATAGTGTCCCCAAGACAATTTTGTTATTTTCCATGGTCCCCTCTTGTCTTATAGTAAAATTCCTTTTCAAGACTATAATTGTAATAGATTTATATTTTAGACCCAAAATTGGTATCAGACCTTCAAAACTTTTAAAATTCCGCCATATTCTGACCCAATCCCAATTGTGGTATTAGAGCCAAGACGCTCATTTTCAACTTATAAAAGACTTTAATGCTCTTGGAATTTATCCCTCTGATTTATAAAGATATTTTTGGAATTAATCCAGATTACCAATCTATACCCATAACTGAATTACACCCAGAAGTTTGCTTAACCTCACACATAGACGGTTGTTCACACACTGAACACATCCAGTCAAACACGCAGATAGTAGACAAGTTACTGCTAGTGCTATCAATAACATAATAGACCAAAATAAGTGTATACTCCTTATTTTAAGAGAATTAATTAAAGACACTCAAACCCTAAAAACAGAAATAAAAAATATCTCTAAAAGAATACAAGAAATAGATCGCCAAATCCCAATAGACCTTGTACAAATACTACAAGAAATAAATATTAAGACTAATCATATAGAAGTACTTAACAAAGACATTTTGGAAATAAAAACTTTGACAAAAAATCAAGAGAGTGGGCTAAATAAACTCACCAAAGAACAAGCTAAACTTATTCCTAGATTAGACAATTATCTACCAAATGAAAATTGTTAGATCAGATTGGAATGAGCTACCTAAAGACCTCTCCATTCGGACTTTAGCAAATTTTTACAAAAGAATTCCAGAAAAGATAAACGATGATAGATTTTATTATAAGAGATTGCCAATGCTGCTAAAGCATCAAGACTTATACTTGAGAGATTAAATTTAATATCTACATCAATAGCAGCTACTTAAGACTATAATAGTAGCTTTGTTAAATATTTACAGTTAGATTTAAAGGCTAAGACAAAAGGATTAACCACCTTCTATACAGACTTTGCTAAATTTCAACAAAATTTAGCAAATTATCTTAATAATATGGAAAGCCATAGCCTATCCAAAATGGATAATATTGTTAATGAACTTAGACTAAATATGGCACAAGTAAAAGAAAAATATGAAGAAATTATATAGGGAATTAAGGTCATTTATAATAAACCTTCCCAAAAAGAATTAGACTCTCCGTTTATTCTAACACGTTTAGATAAAATAGAAAAAATTGTATAAACTATAGAAGCTAGAATGACACAAGAATCTATGCAACAACAAGAAAAGATGATGAGATAAAAGATTATATTAATAAGATTGATAATTCTCTTGTTAATACTCTTGCTAAACATAATGAGGATATTAACAATAATGGAAGAAATGAGAATAATACATTTAATGATGAAATCCTTAGCGAGATAAATAGACAAAAGGATTATTCAGACTCTTTAGAAAGAATTGAAAAAAGATTTGAACAAAAATAGGTAACCACCTATAAATTTAGAGAATCTCCTTATATACAAACTAAGGAAGGAAAGACCGTAACTAGAAGAGTCATAAATTATGAGTTAGATAAGACTAGTAAGATAATTAGCCCTATCCAAACTATTGGACATAGTAATTTTGTGCTCTAAAGACTTAAAGATTCATCCTCTAATGTTAGAACATGGTGGAAGGAGAGAAATTTCACCAATCCTCTCCAATGAAAAGAATGGGGTGAAGTTGACTGGAATTTTTTTGAAGATTCCATACATAATGGACAACTTCCAGTAGTTAGATACATAGACTTGTTTAAAGAAGGATCCACTCCCAAGACTCTTAATTATAACATGACTTATCATTGTAGAAATCATGTGTTAGATAAATCCTATACCGAGCTTCAAGTTTTTAACTCACAATGGCTTAGATCAAGATGAACTGATAGGAAGTTCCAGTTCCTAACCTTTGGACTCTTTCAAGAAAGAATCCAAGGATTCCATAGACCTCAAAATAATATCAACATATTATGTTGTTTAATAGATAAAAGATGAAAATATTTTGAGAAAAAGCCTTATTGGGATAGCCTAATTAGAAATGTCAGATAATATATGATACTTTATTGTCATTCCATCATTTATAGTAACCGTAGACACAACCAAATATTTTAAGTTAATGTTATATGCTAGTGGCTATGAGAACTATATTATCCCAGATGCTAATATAAATATATAATTCCAAATCTATGTGAAATTCCCCCAATTCCCATATGAAGGAATGCAACCGAAAATTCCTAATGGTAGACTGAGTGAAGAAATATTAGTTAGAAAAAATAATTTGGACTACAATCATACTTACAGTATTAGGAATACTGAACATATGAAAGAAAAAGCTAAGATTCTCTGGAAATTGCCAGAATTTTAAGAAACTAAGACTATACAGAATAAACCTTTGTTTATTAATCAAGACGATGTCGCTGGAAATGTTACTATCCAGTTTGGTTCTCCTAAGATTATCAATAAAAATATCCAAACTGAAGAAGTTAGATTAAGGAATATGGGAGAATCCATATACAATGATCCTTCAGAAGGAGAATGTAGTAGTAAATCTACTTCTAGTTTACTATGAAAAGCTCCAGTAATTAGACCTAAAAGATCATTTGAACAAAAAGACTGAGTTAGAGAAAAGATAGAATCCAAAACTTTGGACATAATCCTTCAGAATTGGACATGATGGCATTTAAAGAACATTTTAATTGAAGTAATTCTGTTAGAATCCAAGAAAGGGATAGATTTAACATGATAGCCTAAGACCATATATTAAAAATAAAATAATCTAAGAATACTAAAGAACTTCTTAAAAATCTAAGACTAATAGAAGAAGGAGAAGAAAGATTAATGCCAGCTACACAAGTAAATCCTAATAAACATGAGATACGAAGTAGTAGTAGGCTAGATGATTCCCCTAGACTTTTTAGTAAGCAAATAGGAATAAATATTCCTATATATTCAAGAACTTTAGTAAAAACCAAACCTGATTATATAAAAAAAAATTCAACTAGTGACAAGAGTTTTACTCCTGTTAAGACTATGATAAGTCAAGTAATAAACCCAGTTGGGATATATCTTAATCTAGACAATGTCCAAGATAGGAAGAAAGCCATAGATGAATGGCGTAATCAGATAAATAGGTGCTTTGCATCTAATGAACAATGGGATTCAAGTTAATGTAAGCAATACGCTGAGCAATCCATTAGAGGTATTGCAAAAGATTATTTAGATAGTTTAAAAAAAGCTACAAATGAAGATTTCATAGCTAAGATTGAGAAAATGAAAGAAAACTTAGAAGAAAGATCAGTTGATGAATATATTCAATTATTCACTTCAAAATTCATTGGAGCTAAACATTTAGTTCAAATCAATGAACAAGATTTAGCAAAGACTAAGTTAGATCTTCTTAGTATCTGCAAATTAGATAAGATCAATGAATATAGCAATAATTATGAACAACTATATTACCAAATTAAAGAAATTGGAGAGACCCTAAAAGATGAATATTTTAGAAAGATACCAGTCATAGGACAAATCCTAATTAATGAATATAGGAATTGACCAGGAGTTGTTGGAGTTAAGAATAACTCCATTGATGAAAGAATCACTTTTGCCAAAGACTATATCATATATAAAAGAAGAGATATAACTTAAGGAAAGTTAATTGAAGAAACTTTCAAACAGATTCCTCTAATTAAACATAAAAGAGACATTGCTCCAATCCAAGAAATTCAAAAAGAAGCTAAATTAGAAAAAAAAGATGCTTAAGGGTAGACCTTTAGGTTTTCCAAAGAGATATATATTTAGACCATCTACTACCTTTAAAGAAAGGAACTCTAAAACTAAGACAAATAGATTTAACCAGAGACAATATTTTAAGAAGAACACCAGTAAGTATAAGAAGGTTCCTAATTATAGAAAGTAAAAAGAAGTAGCTCATTCTAAGACTGCTACAAAAGAATGTTGGACTTGTGGTAAGAGGGACACTTTGTTAAAGACTTTCCTAACAAGAAAGATAAAGAAAGTATTAAGATTATTAATACAATACTAGACTTTATAGATAAAGAAGAATTAGATATTCTATATGTTATAGAAATATCAAACATGGAAAATGATGATAATACTAGTATCTATAGTGTATATACAGATAGTGATTCAGAAGACTATAATAGTGATAATAATGAGTATGAAGACTCTCAGGATACTCTAGACCTATAAATGATGCAAATTGACCAAGAAGATCAGGAAAAAGATTATATAGACTTTGAAGAAGCTTGGTATAAATGTATATTAAGACCATTTCTAAAGAAAAGATGGACAGTTAGTAAGCCTGAATTACTAACATATATACCTAGATGTTACTTTGATGAAAGACATTATTGCACAATGAAATGTATCAAGAAAGACTTTAGATGTGTAGAATGCTTTGAGACTATACAAACAACATTATTTATGGTTTGTGTTATTTGTCAAATACACTACTATGAAAATTGTTGGAGAACTAGATTTAGAGCAATTTATACTAACCAGTATGATGCTCAAATAGACCTAGATATTAAAACATATTATCAAGACATTAATAGAAATATAGCCAAAAGATTACAAGAAAATGAAGACTTAAAAAGAAAAGGAATTTCCTATGATTTGGGAGAATACTCGTCCGATAGTAGTACAAAAGATTTAACATCATTAGATTTTATAGATAAACCTCATAAAGGAATATCTACTAAACCACATGCTTGTTTCGTAGAATTATTCATACAATATAAACATTATCCTAAAAGACTTTCAGCTTTTATAGATACAGGATGCTCTCAGAGTATTTACAAGGCTAATACCATCTCTAAAGACTATTTTCTAGGCAGTAATCAAGAAATCTATGGTAAGGTAGCTAATGGAGAACCATTTACCTTATATTTTCAGACTATTCCTATTTATTTTAAATTAGGAAATCAAACCAACAAAACCGTTAACCATCGATTTTGGATAATGGATCCTCGTCCTAGTTTCACAGGAAGTATTATTTTAGGACAAGACTTTATTAGTAAATATCATTCTTATACTCATTATAAAAATAAGATACTAAATAGTGATAAAGATGAATTTGATATTAAAGCCCCTCTAATAGATCATAAGACTGCCTTTGACCTTATGCAGGTCAGACCCAACTATAAACCAATAAAACATCTGAGTTCTTCAGCTGAGCTATAATACCCCACATTTTTTATGATTTAAATAATTATGGGATTTATTATTACAAAGGGATTAATTGAATTTAAATGTGAGAATTAAATTATTAATTAACCCGAATATAATAAAAATAAATATTAACTAGAGTACCAAGGGTTAATACTTATTGATTTAATATTATTGTGCGATATGTAATATGGAACTATACACTTTGATAAATTATCGAGAGAGAATAATACGATAGTTTAGTGAATTAAGTCAGACGCGCGTGTGAGTCGTGTCGGGACTAATTTAGTGGAATAAATATATCAATTATTTTTAGTAACTCGTATGGTCATTTCGAGTGTACCGTTGAGTCTGGAAGGGACGAGATAGTCGAAATAGTATACCCGGGTGTTTAGTTTGGGTCCCGGGGTAATTTTAGGCCTAACCGGCACCCCGAGAGGGCATTTTGGTAAATTAAATTTTTAGGCTTAATTAATGGACGAAAATTAAGAGTTAAATTATCAGCCAAAGAAAATACATTAGGGTTAGAAAGCTACAGGAAGTAAGAACGGCCATAGGAAGTATGAGGGAGAGCTTTTGCCAAGAGAAGAGGGTTAAATTGACACCACCTTGCACAATCACCACCACCATCGTGTAGATCGGGACTAGGGGAACACACCCATACCAATAACGTCAAGAAATCAGACGACTAACTCAAGGAAAGTTTTTATAACTTGTTGTATTTCGGTATTTATCATACTCATGCTAGTATAGGATTGTTAGAAATATGTTATAATATATAAAGATAATGAAATTGAGGAATTTGGTTATGAAAATTAATTCTGAGATTTGTTAAATTGAAACCCTTCATATATGTAGACTAGAAATCACGTTTTAAGGAACTTATGTGTAGAACAAATCTGGAAATAGTGGGTTCCTGAATATGAATTGGAAGAACTAGGGTTTTGATAAATTAAATTAGGGATATCATGTATTATTTATGGGATTCAAATTAGAAATGTTTGTTTGGAGTTTGGGATGTTGAATTAGAGTTTTAGGTTTAAAAATGGTGGAAAAGCGCTAAAAAATTTGGGTAGGAGACGAACATCGCAATCTCGCAGGAAGTCGCTCGAAGTCGTTCGAGCGAGATTGCATCTCGTACGAAGTCGTTCGAGCGACATGTGGAAATCGTTCAAACGACATGCCATCTGGTTCGAGAGAGAGACTGAAATTTAGAGAATTTCTTAGAATCCAGTTTTGAGTTTATTGATTTGCGGATAAGAGATAAATTTCCAAGTAATAAACTTAAGTAAGACAGAATTTCGGAGAAAGTATGAGCGACTAAATACTTTAATGAATTCGGTATGGAGATAATGTATCTTAGAGATTACGAGATGGATAATAATCTCAATAACTGTATTACGAAATGTTGAAATCAAAATACGTAAGAGAAGAATATATGTAGGTGGGGGAAATACCTATAAACTATAATAGGATGTGTGTATGCCTATTATGTATTAGTATTATTAAAGGCACTAATGGGTGATAACCCTGGGGTACAAGAATGAATTATAAGTGTACTAATGGGTGATAACCCGGGGGTACAAGATTATTTAAATAAGTGTACTAAAGGGTGATAACCCGGGGGTACAGTATGCTGGTTAGGTGCGCTAATGGGATATAGCCCGAGGGTGCAGTATTATATTATATATATATATATATATATATATAGGGCAGATGTGATTATATGTATATATGTACGTGAGTTTGTGAATCAGCCTACTGTGTATTGTTGCAGAGACAGGCATGTAAATTTGTTAAAATAATCCTAAAAGCATAATCGACTTATTATGAAAACGGAGAATATATTAATTAGCTATTCGGCATAGGCTAATTTGATAACGTATTATATGGGCGATACGGGTTTACTAATAGTGAGAATGAATACTATTAGGATGAATTCAGACTAGTTATATTGGGTGGTATAGCTAGGGAGAAAAATTAGATACACGTTAGGCATGCACAATAGAAGGGAGGTGAGAATCTCATGTGAGAGTTCGAACTAACACGCACTTGATACTTGCTTAACTGCAATTTTTAAATACTTGATTAAACAAATATTTTTACACATCAGGCTCTGACCCGTTTCTTGCATCTCCTTTCTCTCTCTCTTGCTATATGTATGTATTATATCAGGTGCTCAGTCACAGGGACATCAGGCTTAGAGACTCGGATTGCTTGGCGTGCTACAGCTGTTGTGGAAGCTGTAGGTCTTTGTATTAGACGCCTCGATTATTTCATTTTCCATTCGTTATAGACATTCTCTTTAGGGCATGTGTCGCCCATTCCTTGGAGAAATTTCAGATATTATGTTGCTCTATTTCTCGTTCATTTTCATTTGGATTTATGGTTACTATTGTTTTGGTTTAGAGTTTTGAACTGGAATATTTTATCCAGTCTTATCTATTTCAGGATGTGATTTTGATTCAGTATTTATATTAATTAATTATGTGTGGATGGTTTATACTAAATTTCTTGGTTTGGTAATTAAATGGTTCTAATTAATAAGAAGAAAATGCTTTGACACTTAGCTCAATTATATTAGGTGATTAAATAAGTTATTATGTTTTCGACAGTGATGCTAAGAATGAACCAAACGAACATTTTGTTTTAAATTTTATAAAGGACTGATCACCCGATATTTAATTGGGCGGGGTGTCACAGGTGGTATCAGAGCATCAGGTTCTAGTGTCCTTTAGGATCTGTACAGTTTACTATGTTTTCAGCTTTGCGTCCTTTGATATAGAGCCCTATTTTTAGGACTGTTGTGATCTTATATTTTTACGATTACGTCTTCAGCTATTCGAGATTTAGTAATAACTGTGGACTAATAATATTCTTTCTCGTCTCAGATTCCTCCTCGAAGTGCACCAAAAGATTGACAGACCCATCCAGAGCAGCCGTTCGTACAGGCTCAGGGGATAATGAACACAACAGAGGTTGCCGCAGTAGTTGCATAAGCGGTGAATGCAGCCTTAACGGTGGTACAACAGGCCCCACCCCAGGTTCAGGCAGGGGCACTAGTTCCAGTGCATCCATTTCCCACTGCATGGGAAAGAGTTAGGGAGTCCTTTCATAGGGCTTATCCCCCATAGTCCATTGGCAGTTCAGACGTGGTTATCGCTAGTCAGTGGAAGAAGGACATACAGCGACACCTTCGTATGTATGAGTGCACGGAGGTTAAGAGGCAAGTTTTGGCTACCTTCAAGATGAGAGGGGCAACCTTATAGTGGTGGGAGTCCACTACTACTACCGAGGAGAGATATTTGATGACTATCAGTGATTTCTGGGTAT
Source organism: Sambucus nigra (assembly GCA_949130495.1). NCBI lineage: Eukaryota > Viridiplantae > Streptophyta > Magnoliopsida > Dipsacales > Adoxaceae > Sambucus > Sambucus nigra. The sequence continues at coordinate 299,064,558 of OX422212.1, read as the reverse complement.
GGTTCGACCGCAAGTACTTTCCTTCCGCCATCAAGACTGAGATGAGGCAAAAACTTTTAGACCTCACCCAGGAAGGGAGGACAGTTGCTGAATACGAGGAGGAATTCACACGATTGACAAACATGGTACCAGAGGAGGTGCCTACTGAGGAGAAGCGCATTCAGATGTTCATGGATGGCTTGACTTGGAGGATACAACAGCATTTATTGGGTAACCTTTCCCTATACTCATATACCGACGTTATGAATGCAGCCTTATTGCATTGTCAGGACAATCACTTCCATGCTAAGGGAAGCAAGCGAGGGGGTGAGCCCATCTAGTTGGGAAAGACAGGGGGAGGTAGGGCCAGTGGGGTACCAGTTGAGCAGAGTCAGAGGCAGGGTTCCCAGCAAGGGGAGTCTACTAAGAGGTTTCATTCTGGAGGGTTCAGGCATGGTCATGGGAATTGGAGACAGGGCCAGCCACAGGGCCAACAGCAGGGCTAGTCACAGAATCAGCAGCAGGGCCAATAGCAGGGAGGACAGCAGGGCCAAGGTAGAGGTGGTAATGGCCAACTGGGCCGAGGCTACCCGGGATAAAGAGGAGGAAACTTCATCGGGAAATGTTATACTTGTGGCAAGACTGTCCATAATAAATAAGAGTTCCCTGATAAGGACAGAGGTCCTCGGCAAAAGGGTGCACACCAGGAGCCCAAGAGACCCTTTTTTTCCCGCCTCCCTACGAGCGCCAGTTCGAGGTCCAGCTTTGCCTGTAATTCCGATGCAGCAGGGGCAATTGCAGTATGGACTTGTCTATAACATCCACCAGGCCGCAGTTCCGCAGGCACCACCCGCAGTGGAGGGTAAGTTTTCTATCCATGGTACTCTGGGTTATATCTTATTTGACACGGGGGCATCACACTCTTTTATAGCCACTAGGTTTGCACGGGCCACTAGGTTGTTAAGCACAACAGAGAGTACGGTGACTTGTGTAGACTCACCGCTAGGTAATGGGTTGATGATTTTCTTCATATGTCGGGGAGTAGGCCTAGAGATTGGCAGTTTGATTTTGTCGGTTGATATGCTAGTGTTAGATATGTTCGAGTACGACGCCATTATTGGTATGGATTGGCTAGTCGAGTATAGGGCCATGATTGATTGCTTCTGTAGGAGTATTTTGTTCGCCATTTCGGTCCAGGAGATGTTCTTAGTGGCGATGCCTCGTTCTGAGGGAGGGTCGTCCACCCACTTATTTTATATAGAAGATGAGACCTCTGTAGTAGTGGTTCCACTCGATTCAATTTCGGTCGTCTGCGAGTTTGCTGATGTATTTTAGGATACACCGGGGTTACCTCCGAGTAGGGAGATCGAGTTTGTGATAAACTTAGCACCAGGCACTCGTCCGATAACACGTACGCCTTACCGTATGGCTCCAGTAGAAATGAGGCAGTTACGGGATCAGATAGAGCAATTATTGGGACAGGGATTCATCCGTAGGAGTACCTCGCCTTGGGGTGCCCCGGTTCTATTTATGAAAAAGAGGGATGGATCCCTATAACTTTGTATTGATTATCGGGATCTTAACAAAGTCACGATAAGGAATAAGTATCCGTTACCTCGCATCGATAACTTGTTTGATCAGCTGAGGGGAGCGGACCACTTCTCGAAGATAGAATTGAGATTTGGCTACCATCAGCTACGCATCAGGGAGCAGGACATGGCCAAGACTGCTTTTCTGACGAGGTATGGATCGTATGAATTTAGGGTTATGCCATTTGGGCTAACCAATGCCCCAGCAGTATTTAGGGACTTAATGAACAGAGTATTCAGAGAGTTCTTAGATCAGTTTGTCATTGTCTTCATAGATGACATCCTGATTTATTCCCGCACTGAGGAAGAACATGCCGAGCACTTACGTATGGTTCTGCAAACCATATGAGAGCATGAGTTGTACGCCAAGTATGAAAAGTGTGAATTTTGGCAGCGGGAGGTAGAGATTTTGGGACACATTGTATCAAAGAAAGGGATATCTGTGGACCCTAACAAGGTGTCATCGGTGAGGGAGTGGGGACAACCCACGACACCGATGGAGGTGAGGAGTTTTCTGGGATTAGTCGGATACTACAGACGGTTTATTTGGGTATTCTCGAAGATTGCGAGTCCTATGATAATTCTAACTCGTAAGGGCATTCCGTTTGTTTGGGATGATGCACGTCAATTAGCATTTGATGAGCTGAAGGACAAGTTGACTTCAGCACCCGTACTATCACTTCCCAGGGCGGGAGTGGAATACTTGGTCTTTACTGATGCATCGCTACAGGGGCTTGGGGAGTGCTTCAGCAAGAGGAGCAAGCCATAGCTTTTTCTTCCCGGAAGCTTTAGCCTCACGAGAAGAATTACCCCACCCACGACTTAGAGATGACATCAGTCGTGTTTGCACTTCGAATATGGAGGCATTAGTTACTGGGGGAACAGTTTCGCTTATTTATAGACCACAAGTCACTGTCGTACCTGTTTACAAAGAAAGAGTTGAATATGCGTCAACGCAGGTGGCTGGAGTTTTTAAAAGATTATCAGTTCAAAATACACTATCACCCAGGGAAGGCTAATATGGTTGCTGATGCATTAAGCCGCAGGCCGATAGATGACACGACCGAAGTGTGGAAAGAAAAATGGAAGGAATTGGGACATTAGGATGCCGTGTCCCGATCATTTATGTCTGTGATGACAGTTATGCCTCAAATTATTACGCGAGTAGTACAGGCACATGCAGCGGATTCATTCGGTCAAGATCGGATTAGGCAGCTTTTAATCAGGGTAGCCGAGTCTTATTCAGTAAGTTCTGAGGGTGGTTAGCGCTTCAATGGGAGGCTCGTTGTTCCAGAGGGGGAGGACCTTAGACATGCAGTAATGATGGAGTCGCATGGGTCCCGATTTGCGGTACATCCCGGTGGGGACAAAATGTATCAGGATATGAGGCGACAGTATTGGTGGAGCAGGATGAAAAAGGATATCGCAGAGTTCGTATCCAAGTGTACCACTTGTCAATTAGTGAAAGTGGACCATCAGAGACCACCAAGTTTGCTTCAGCCATTGGAGATTCCTACATGGAAATGGGAAGGCATTTCCATGGATTTTATCACCGAGTTGCCCACTTCGCAGAGGGGGCACGATTACATATGGGTTATTATGGATCGATTGATGAAAGTAGCCCACTTTTTGCCTATTATGACAGAATACACAGTGGGATAGTATGCTCAGCTATTTATTACAGAGATAGTGAGACTGCATGGTGTGCCTCTTAACATTGTGTCAGATAGAGATAAGACATTTGTACCTCATTTTTGGGAGAGCTTCCAGGAGGCTATGGGTACCGAATTGCGGTTGAGTACGGCGTATCACCCGCAGACTGATGGGCAGACTGAACGCACTAATCATATGCTCGAGGACATGTTGCACATGTGTATACTTGATTTCGGGGGAGGTTGGGGCAATATCTTCCACTGGTGGAGTTTGCTTATAACAACTCCTATCAGTTTACGATTGTCATGGCCCCGTTCGAAGCATTGTATGGAAAACCTTGTCGTTCCCCAGTTTGTTGGCTAGAGGTGGGAGACAACAAACTACTCAGACCAGAGGTAATTCAGGATACGTCGAACAGGATTGAGATGATTCGGGATCGTATACGGGTAGCCCAAGACAGACAAAAAAGCTACGCCAATGCAAAAAGGTTCTTCCGAGAGTTCGCAGTGGGGGACCAGGTTGTGTTGAGAGTATCTTCGATGAAGGGAGTAATGAGATTTGGGAAAAAAGGGAAGTTGGATCCGAGATATGTAGGTCCATTCCCTATTATAGAGAGGGTCGGTCCAGTAGCTTACAGACTAGGGTTACCGGAGCACTTGCATCGTATCCATGATGTGTTCCACATTTCATCACAGAGGCGATACCTTCGGGATGAGTTGGCACACACTCACATTGCGATTGAGGAGATTGAGTTACAGACAGATAGTTAATATGAGGATAGACTGGTGGCTATCCTAGAGTATAGTGAGAGGAGGCTAAGGCCAAAGGTAGTTCCACTTATTCGGGTGCAGTGGCAGGATCACAATGTGGAGGAATCTACTTGGGAGCGTGAGGCGGATATGGCCCAGATTTATTCATACCATGTATACCTTATTTTTTTTTGAATTTCGGGAAGAAATTCCTTTATTAGGGGGGAAGTATGTAATACCCCACATTTTTTATGATTTAAATAATTATGGGATTAATTATTACAAAGGAATTAATTCAATTTAAATGTGAGAATTAAATTATTAATTAACCCGGATATTATAAAAATAAATATTAACTAGAGTGCCAAGGGTTAATACTTATTGATTTAATATTATTGTGGGATATGTAATATGAAATTATACACTTTGATAAATTATCGAGAGAGAATAATACAATAGTTTATGAATTAAGTCAGACGCGTGTGAGTCGTGTCGGGACTAATTTAGTGGAATAAATATATCAATTATTTTTAGTAACTCGTATAGTCATTTCGAGTGTACCGTTGAGTCTGGAAGGGACGAGATAGTCGAAATAATATACCCGGGTGTTTAGTTTGAGTCCCGGGGTAATTTTAGGCCTAACTGGCACCCCGAGAGGGCATTTTGGTAAATTGAATTTTTAGGCTTAATTAATGGACGAAAATTAAGAGTTAAATTATCAGCCAAAGAAAATACATTAGGGTTAGAAAGCTACAGGAAGTAAGAACGGCCATAGGAAGTATTAGTGAGAGCTTTTGCCAAGAGAAAAGGGCTAAATTGACACCACCTTGCACAACCACCACCACCACCGTGTAGATCGGGACAAGGGGAACACACCCATACCAACAATGTCAAAAAATCAAACGACTACCTCAAGGCAAGTGTTTTGACTTGCTGTATTTCGGTATTTATCATACTCATGTCAGTATAGGATTGTTAGAAATATGTTATAATACATAAAGATAATGAAATTGAGGAATTTGGTAATGAAAATTAATTTTGAGATTTGTTAAATTGAAACCCTTCATATATGTAGACTAGAAATCACGTTTTGAGGAATTTATGTGTAGAAAAAAATCTGAAAATGGTGGGTTCTTGAATATGAATTGGATGAACTAGGGTTTTGATAAATTAAATTACGGATTTCATGTTTTATGGATGATTTGTAATGAATTGATGATTCTAAGACTGCTACCAAAGAATGTTGGACTTGTGGTAAGAGGGACACTTTGCTAAAGACTATCCTAATAAGAAAGATAAAGAAAGTATTAAGATTATTAATACAATACTAGACTTTATAGATAAAGAAGAATTAGATATTTTATATGCTATAGAAATATCAGACATGGAAAGTGATGATAATACTAGTATCTATAGTGCATATATAGATAGTGATTCAGAAGACTATAATAGTGATAATAACAAGTATGAAGACTCTCAGGATACTCTAGACCAATAAATGATGCAAATTGACCAAGAAGATCAGGAAGACGATTATATAGACTTTGAAGAAGCTTGGTATAAATGTTTATTAAGACCATTTCTAAAGAAAAGATGGACAGTTAGTAAGCCTGAATTACTAACATATAGACCTAGATGTTACTTTGATGAAAGACATTATTGCACAATGAAATGTATCAAGAAAGACTTTAGATGTGTAGAATTCTTTGAGACTATACAAACAGAATTATTTATGGTTTGTGTTATTTGTCAAATACACTACTATGAAAATTGTTGGAGAACTAGATTCAGAGCAATTTATACTAACCAATATGATGCTCAAATAGACCTAGATATTAAAACATATTATCAAGACATTGATAGAAATATAACCAAAAGATTACATGAAAATGAAGACTTAAAAGGAAAAGGAATTTCCTATGATTTGGGAGAATACTGCTCCGATAGTAGTACAGAAGATTTAACATCATTAGATTTTATAGATAAACCTCATAAAGCAATATCTATTTTAGAAAAGAATAATTTAGGAATATCTACTAAACCACATGCTTGTTTCGTAGAATTATTCATACAATATAAACATTATCCTAAAAGACTTTCAGCTTTTATAGATACAGGATGCTCTCAGAGTATTTACAAGGCTAATACCTTCTCTAAAGACTATTTTCTAGGCAATAATCAAGAAATCTATGGTAAGGTAGATAATGGAGAACCATTTACCTTATATTTTCAGACTATTCCTATTTATTTTAAATTAGGAAATCAAACCAACAAAACCGTTAACCATCGATTTTGGATAATGGATCCTCGTCCTAGTTTCACATGAAGTATTATTTTAGGACAACACTTTATTAGTAAATATCATTCTTATACTCATTATAAAAATAAGATACTAAATAGTGATAAAGATGAATTTGATATTAAAGCCCTTCTAATAGATCATAAGACTGCCTTTGACCTTATGCAGGTCAGACCCAACTATAAACCAATAAAACATCTGAGTTCTTCAGCTGAGCTGTAATACCCCACATTTTTTATGATTTAAATAATTATGGGATTAATTATTACAAAGGGATTAATTGAATTTATATGTGAGAATTAAATTATTAATTAACCCGAATATAATAAAAATTAATATTAACTAGAGTACCAAGGGTTAATACTTATTGATTTAATATTACTGTGCGATATGTAATATGGGACTATACACTTTGATAAATTATCGAGAGAGAATAATACGACAGTTTAGTGAATTAAGTCAGACGCGCGTGTGAGTCGTGTCGGGACTAATGTAGTGGAATAAATATATCAATTATTTTTAGTAACTCGTATGGTCATTTCGAGTGTACCGTTGAGCCTGGAAGGGACGAGATAGTCGAAATAGTATACCCGGGTGTTTAGTTTGGGTCCCGGGGTAATTTTAGGCCTAACCGGCACCCCGAGAGGGCATTTTGGTAAATTAAATTTTTAGGCTTAATTAATGGACGAAAATTAAGAGTTGAATTATCAGCCAAAGAAAATACATTAGGGTTAGAAAGCTACAGGAAGTAAGAACGGCCATAGGAAGTATGAGGGAGAGCTTTTGTCAAGAGAAGAGGGTTAAATTGACACCACCTTGCACAACCACCACCACCATCGTGTAGATCGGGACAAGGGGAACACACCCATACCAACAACGTCAAGAAATCAGACGACTAACTCAAGGAAAGTTTTTATAACTTGTTGTATTTCGGTATTTATCATACTCATGTTAGTATAGGATTGTTAGAAATATGTTATAATATATAAAGATAATGAAATTGAGGAATTTGGTTATGAAAATTAATTCTGAGATTTGTTAAATTGAAACCCTTCATATATGTAGACTAGAAATCACGTTTTAAGGAACTTATGTGTAGAACAAATCTGGAAATAGTGGGTTCCTGAATATGAATTGGAAGAACTAGGGTTTTGATAAATTAAATTAGGAATTTCATGTTTTATGGATGATTCATAATTAATTGATGATTCTAGGATGTCAGAATTCATGTATTATTTATGGGATTCAAATTAGAAATGTTTGTTTGGAGTTTGGGATGTTGAATTAGAGTTTTAGGTTTAAAAATGGTGGAAAAACGCTGAAAAATCTGGGTAGGAGACGAACAGCGCAATCTCGCAGGAAGTCGCTCGAAGTCGTTCGAGCGAGATTGCATCTCGTACGAAGTCGTTCGAGCGACATGTGGCAATCGTTCAAACGACATGCCATCTGGTTCGAGCGAGAGACTGAAATTTAGAGAATTTCTTAGAATCCAGTTTTGAGTTTATTGATTTGCGGATAAGAGATAAATTTCCAAGTAATAAACTTAAGTAAGACAGAATTTCGGAGAAAGTATGAGCGACTAAATACTTTAATGAATTCGGTACGGAGAGAATTTATCTTAGAGATTACGAGATGGATAATAATCTCGATAACTGTATTACGAAATTTTGAAATCAAAATACGTAAGAGAAGAATATATATAGGTGGGGGAAATACCTATAAACTATAATATGATGTGTGTATGCCTATTAGGTATTAGTATATTAAAGGCACTAATGGGTGATAACCCGAGGGTGTGAGATTATTTAAATAAGTGTACTAAAGGGTGATAACCCGGGGGTGCAGTATGTTGGTTAGGTGCGCTAATGGGATATAGCCCGAGGGTGCAGTATTATATATATATATATATATATATATATATATATATATATATATATATATATATATATATATATATATATGTATGGCAGATGTGACTATATGTATATATGTACGTGAGTTTGTGAATCAACCTGCTGTGTATAGTTGTAGAGAAGGGATTGTAAATTTGTTAAAATAATCCTAAAAGCATAATTGACTTATTATGAAAACAGTGAATTTATTAATTAGCTATTCGGCATAGGCTAATTTGATAACGTATTGTATGGGCGATACGGGTTTACTAATAGTGAGAATGAATACTATGAGGATGAATTCAGACTAGTTATATTGGGTGGTATAGCTAGGGAGAAAAATTAGATACACGTTAGGCGTGCGCAATAGAAGAGAGGTGAGAATCTCATGTGAGAGTTCGAACTAACATGCACTTGATACTTGCTTATCTGCAATTTTTAAATACTTGCTTAAATAAATATTTTTACACATCGGGCTCTGACCCGTTTCTTGCATCTCCTCTCTCTCTTGCTATATGTATGCATTATATCAGGTTCTCATCCACAGGGACATCAGGCTTAGAGACTCGGTTTGCTTGGCGTGCTGCAGCTGTTGTGGAAGCTGTAGGTCTTTATATTAGACACCTCGATTATTTCATTTTCCATTCGTTATAGACATTCTCTTTAGGGCATGTGTCGCCCATTCCTTGGACAGTTTTCAGAGATTATGTTGCTCTATTTCTCGTTCATTTTCATTTGGATTTATGGTTACTGTTGTTTTGGTTTAGAGTTTTGAACTGGAATGTTTTATCCAGTCTTATCTATTTCAGCATGTGATTTTGATTCAGTATTCGTATTAATTAATTATGCGTGGATGGTTTATATTAAATTTCATGGTTTGGTAATTAAATGGTTCCAATTAATAAGAAAAAATGTTTTGACACTTAGCTTAATTATATTAGGTGATTAAATAAGTTATTGTGTTTTCGACAGTGATGCTAAGAATGAACCAACCGAACATTCTGTTTTAAATTTTATAAAGGACAGATCACCCGATATTTAATTAGGCGGGGTGTCACATGAGCATGGTGGACCTAGACCTAAAAACCAACAAGAAGCCTTATAAATAACTAAACCCTTACAAAAATAATGTAAGTGTCCAGACCAAAAGTGTTATAAGCAAATAGGACTTATACAATAAGACATTTTAGATCACGCCTAACAAACCTTATTGAAGGTTCAAACCATATCCAAACAGAAGAAAATGGATATAGAAGTAGAAAATGAAAAGATTAGGTAATTATCAGAGCCTACTTTAGGAGAAAAATCCATTGCTAAGTGGGATAAAGACCAAAGTTATTATGAAATTATTCCTATTAACCCACATGCCACTATTAATGGTGGGACCTATAAGAAAGGATATTCACAAGAAGACAAAGAAGAATTTAAAAAAGACATAGATGAAATGATTAAGCTAGGTATTATTAGAGAGAGTAAAAGTAGACATAATAGCCTTACCTTCTACGTTCAAAATGAATCTGAACGAAAAAGAGGGAAAAGACGTATGGTTATAGATTATAGGGAACTAAATAAGAATTGTAAATTTGATTCTTATAAGATACCGGATAAGAATAATATAATTAGTTTGATTAAAGACAGAATTATATTCAGCAAGTTTGATTGCAAATCAGGCCTCTGGAAAATTAAGATGCACCTAGACAATATTACTTGGATGCTTTTAGTGTGCCCCAAGGAAAATATGAATGGTTAGTAATGTCATTTGGATATTTGAATGCCCCTTAAGTATTCCAAAGACGTATGGATAATATTTTTAGGCCATATTCAGAATTATTCCTTGTATACATATGTGGTGACAATTAAGTTCAACGCAAATTATCAAGAAAAGAACATCACCAGAACAAATAAAGAAAGTAAGGAATGGCAATCACATAACACAATATTTTACGTGGTTAAAAAATAATGCCTACATCCATGTTGGTGCTCTCAATATTATTTCTCTATACTCCAGGGAGTGTTTTACAGAAAAAATAATACATGCCCTTTGCCCCGGGCTAAGGGTTTGTTATATACATGTTGGTTTTCGGGGAGTGGGGGTGTTGGACTCCCACACGCCAATCCACAACTCCTAGAATATCTCCTTATGAGATTTTAGGGATAGATTAGGTCGTAACTGAATGAGTTGGGGCATGAGGCCTCCAAACTTTGGGGCGTAATTTATTGGGCTACTCGTCTAGGTTCAAGGTTATAAATCGAGGTACCCACAATTTCCCCTAAAGTTGTTAGGCTATAATTTAGGCTCAATAATTTTAAATGATTTGTCACAATGGATATTTTGTAAATCGTGCAATACTTCTTTAATATCAAAGCGCCTCTTATGAACTAATTTAGGCGGCAGACTGCCTCGTTGCCCGTGCGTTATGATTATAAATATTTAAAAGTCCTTCGGAGAAATCTTTTCTTGTTATCGCTTCAAGTTTCTCCATATTTCTAAACTTCTCCAAGCTCCCGTTGTTTCTCTTTCATTCCCAGGTCTTCATCTTCCAATTTTAATCGTCTTCATCTTCTTTGCTTGTGACTTTGCATCGTCTCAAGCTAAGTTTTTACTTCGTAAGTTCCTCTTGATCTTTCTCCTTGCTTTTCTGTTGAAATTTCTTCGCATTTGTAATTAGGGTTTGTATCTTTCAATGGAGAAAATAGGCAATAGATCAATATCCGAATTTAGGAAGTTCTATAATATTTCAAATTGTGTAGACATCGAGTGTGCCCCTATCCCCCGTAATATTAGGGAGGTTGAGGACGCTCACTGGATTCACATTCTATTGTTATCCCAAGGGTGTCTTACTTTTCCTCCAAGCAATTTGTTTCTGCACTTTTTTGGTTATTTCAATATTGTCCCTACACAGTGTTGCCTAATGTCTGGAAGATTGTTAATGGCGTACATAGAATAAATCAGCTCCACGGCAACAATTTAGGGCTTACTGAGATCTGCTTTTGTTATTCTTTCTCGCGAACAAGTTCTGGTCTTCTTTACCTCAAGGTCAGTAGTCCTGATAGGGTATTGGTAGTAAATCTACCTGATTTTCACAAGGAATACTGGCATGAGGGTTTTATTGCTAGAAATTGGCAGTTTCCTCCACATATTGAGGGGTTGAGGTCTAGCAGGTTTAAGGTCCCCTTCTATGGGGAGGAGTACATAGGTAGTCTTAGACTTTGCTCTGCTCATCGATCCTATGTTCATGTACGATTTCTTTGATATTTTTCTTTCTTTCTTTTCAGCGAGGACAAAGAACTCAAAACCTGCTCTCAGCGAGGTTCCAGATGCTGAGTTAGTCAAAGCCTGGAACATCAGGGAGCTCTTAGCTAACGATGAATGCCCTCGATAAAACAACTTTTCTCTTGGAATACAAGAACATTGGGTCCAGCTTTATTACGCAACCTGTGGACAGCATCCCTGAGCTAGACATTACTGAAGAGGCTTCTCCCGATCCTATCCACTTGGTAGAGGAAGAAATCAACTCTGGTGAGGAGAGAGAGGGTGCTAATAGGGGCGATGCTGAGGGTGGTTCCAGTGAAGAGAGCTCCGGTGGTGAAGGGTCTTCCAGCTCGAAAGAAGTTTCAGAGGCTCGAGAGTCTTCGAGTTAATCGAGTAATTCCAGCGAGGAAGATATGGTTACTCCCAAGAAGAATCTAATTCGTGATGATGATGATGATGTGATCCTCTCTCGCCGATCGAAGAAGCAAAAAACTGGCAGTGGAGGGGTTAAAACTAGTTCTCAGTCTACTACTCATGAGCAGGAGAAGAAGAAAAGGGAGGAAGAGCAGTTAAGAGAGAGGGAGAGAAAGGAGGAGGAGGGGAAGAAGGTGGAGGAGATAAAGAATGTGGAAGAGAGAATGAGAGCTGAGAAGGAGAGGGAAGAGGAAAAAAGGAGAGAGTAGGTTAGGACGAAGGTAGGGTAGGCTCTGGTGCCTGTATTCGCCTTGCCCGAAGGGGCCTCGATGGCCCTTTTTCCTCAATGAGCTCCTGCATTGCTCAAAAGAGGAGTTCTATCGACTGATCGTCAGAAGGCGATGGGGACTGACCAGATAGATCTAAAAGCGAGTCAAAGGCTAGTCTTGGTAAGTTTACTCTCACTTTTCTATTCTCGTAATACTTTGCTCTATGCTTCCCTTGCTAATATTTCTCTCCCTTACAGTTTGTGATCGACTTCGTCGTCCTCTACCGCAGCCGCGACAAGATGGTAAAGAGGAATGATGATCTCAAGAAGAAGAATATCGAGTTAGAGGCCAGTTTGAAGGCTGTCGATGCTGTCCAGAAGATATCTGATCTAGCTCTATCTGAAGCAAACCGAGCAAAGGAGGCGGCAATCAAGAAGCTTGGGGAGTTGAGGCAATCCTATGACCTGGTCTACTCGAGCAAGTTGGTTGTGGTGGAGAAGAATAAGGTGCTAGAGGAGAAGGTGAAGAAGGTGGAATATGAGGAAGCCATCCTGAAGAAAATCTCGTACAATGCCTGATGGGCTGTTGCGTACGAAGATGCCGATGTTCACATAGGCTACATCAGCTGACTGAACTTTAAGAAGGGATGGAACAAGGCTCTTTTGGTTGCTGGAGTGGATATTGATTCTCCATTATTTAACGAGCATGATCCAGGCCCGAAGCCTATTGTGGATGAGGCACCTGCCCCAACCATTAACGGTGGTGTTCCTTCTTCTCAGACCGTTCCTGTTGATGATTTTTCTATCTAGGGAACAACAGTTGCTCCACCTAAGGGAGGTGTCCCTGTTGCTGCAGACAAGGAAAAATAATCGATGACCTCAGAGCAAACTGAGGTTGCCAACTAGCCTGTTCTGAGGAACTTATTTGTATTTTTACTTTGTTTGTACTGTCCTTCTGATTATTGATGTACTTGGAACGTTCCATTTTAATGAAATGAAAACACTTTCCTTTCTTCATATTGATTCTTCTACTCTTTAATGCTTTTTATGGTTTGTAGTTGATTGATATGGATGAGTATATACCTACTACCTCTCAACTGGGAAGGATTCTCGATCCTAATCTAATCAATCAAGTTCTCTAAGCCTTTGTAAGGATTTGTAAGTCCCTTAGGTCGAGGAACAAGAGCTTTAAAGATCAGTCTGAGCTCATCGACAAACTGAAGGATAGACTTCAGGAGATAGAAGAGGTTTGTGCTTCTGTTCAAGAAGAAGTGAACCTTCTGAAGGATAAACTTCTGGATGCCTCCGAGATCAATCAAGTAGAGAAGTTCTTCAACGGGAGAATAAAACTCTGAGGAGGGAGGTGTCGCGACTCAGGGAGCATGCACCGAACGTTACACCTCAAGTTTTATGAGGTTCCTCTTCATAAACTGGTCCACGAGCGGGTACAGCATCGAGTGCCACCACTTAAGTTTTGTGATGTTCCACTTCATCGGCCAGTCCGTGAGCTGGTATAGATGACGGGGGTTCAGTTAGGGAGATGGACGAGCTTCGAGGAGATGTTTGTCGAGCATATGTGATAGCTGTCGGGCTCTAAAGAGATATCACGCAGCTGAGGCATCTGTTTAAGAAAGGTCCTCTGCGAGTGTGGGCTGATGATTATGATCAGGGTTGGACAGATGATCCGACGAAGTTGGCAGAGTTTGAGGAGCTATCCTTTATTAGGGGATGGTTGAATGCTCTTAGGGAGCTGAAAGTCCCCAGAAACTCAGTCATCTGGTATCGTCATGAGATCTCCCCTTTGACCCTGATACCTAACCCTTTTCGGAGGGATAACCAGCGGGTCCCCATAGATGATATTCCCAGGAAACTACTGGAGCCGGATGTAAATGAAGTAGAGTTGGAGTTAGCTCCCCACCTAGACGGCGGTCGAAGAGCGCAAGTAGCTGACTACCTTTCTCAGAGACCTAATTCGTAATAGGATTTACTTAATTCATTCGATGTAACTCTGTTGTAAATGCAGTGAAGTAATAAAATATTTATGTTTTGGGCGATTCGCCGACTAAACATGTGTTGTGTATTTTTTACTTCATTGATTTTTGTTTGATTATCTTGGCCTCTCCGTAGCCGACTAGATTTGATGTGGGTAGATTTGTTTTATTGCGTGAATACCCTCCCAGTCCAATATGCTTATGAGATACCATTCTACCCTACTTTACCTTTTAGGTCGTGTCGTCACACTCCCTTAGGCCTAAGTGTGGAAATGGAGAGGACACAACTGGTGTTGGATGTTCTATCTGATCAGGTTTTCTGAGCCAAACATCGTTTGGCGACCAATTCAATTTGACCGAGTTGCCTAAGGGTCCCATGTAGGTCTTCATATATTGCTAGGGGTAATGATAAGAGGTTGTTGGTGTTTCATAACAAAAACCTGAGGAGGGAGGTTCCCTGCTTTTATATATTGAGTAATGTTCCTATCGCATGGAAAAGATGTGCAAGTTATAAAGTTCATAATACACAATTAACACTTTATGGAATGCTACTGCCAAACAATCTTTTATTAATCAAACACAATAAAAATGAGTTGCCAATTACATTAATGTGATAAAAGATCAATGAAGAGAAACTAAAAATAGAATTTCTTCAGGTTGGACGCGTTTTAAGCTCGGGGTATCTATCTGCCCTCCAGCGTTTCTAAGTGATAGGCTCCTTGCAGGTCGTCTCTTGTCAACTTGAATGGTCCCTCCCAGTTTGGACCCATCTTGCCATTAGATGGTTTTAATTCGCTGCCAAGAACTTTTCTTAGGACATAGTCCCCAATCTGGAATGTTCTTGTATTGACCTTTTTGTTATAATGCTTTGATAGCTATTGCTAATAGCTCGCTAGTTTCATTAGAGCTAATTCTTTGCATTCATCAGCTAGGTCAAGTTCAATGAGTAATGCTGCATCATTCTAGCCTTGGTCGACCAAGGTGGACCTCATGGTTGGGAGTCCATTTTCTAAAGGGATGATTGCCTCCATTCCATATGTTAGTGCGAATGGGGTTTCCCCAGTTGCTCGTCGCAGGGTGGTGCAGTAAGCCCATAGAATATGTGGCAGCTCACTCACCCATGTCCCTTTGGCTCGCTCTAATCGCTTCTTCAGTCCATCAATCACTATTTTGTTGGAAGCTTTGGCCTGTTCGTTGCTCTGAGGGTATGCCACAGAGCTGAAATGGTGCCTGATCCCGTGGTCGTTGCAAAAACCCTGGAATAGGCCGCTTTCGAATTGGGTTCCGTTATCAGTGATGATCATTCTATGGATCTCGAAATGGGTAATTATGTTTTTCCATATGAATATCATCATATCTACGTCCCAAATGTTTTCCAGGGGTTCTGCCTCAATCCATTTAGTGAAGTTATCTATCGCGACCAACAAATACTTACGATTATCGGCAGTGGTAAGAAGAGGGCCGACGATGTCCATTCCCCACTAGGTGAAGGGCTAGGGGCTGGTAAGTGATTTTAGGTCGCTGGCAGGTTGGTGAACCATAAGAGCGTGTAGTTGGCATTTCTCGCACCTGCGATCATATATCCTAGAGTCTTTCTGTACATACGACCACTAGTAACCTTCTTTTATTGCAGGAAAGGCTAGTGATCTTCCTCCAATATGGCTCCCACATATTCCTTCATGAAGCTCGTGCAGGATTTGCTCGACGTCCTTCGGGTGAACACATTGGAGGTAAGGGATGGTGAAAGATTTTTTGTACAGTTTGCCCTCAGGAGATAAGTGAAAGTGAGCAACTTTGACTCTTATCTAATGAGAGAATTTCTTATCGCCTAGTAGTTCACCATCCTTCAAATAGTCCCTTAGGTGGTCCATCCAACTAGGTACTGATTCAATTTGAAGAATATGGCCCATGTCTAGTAGCTCGTCACTCCGGTTAATGCTTGGCTGGGCGAGGAAGTCGATAGGGATTGTTCTCTTTAAGTCATAGTTGATTATTGAACTCAAGGCTGCTAGGTCATCCGTATGACTATTTTATCCTCTGGGAAACTACTGGACACTAACTTCCTCGAAGTTGGACATTAATTTCTTTGCTAAGGCGAGGTAGGTTTCCATTCTCTCATCCCTCTTGTTAAATTGGAGACCAATTGTGAGTCATCGAACACCTGTAGTTATTTTGCACCCACTGCCTATGCCTTTTGTAGGCCTACTATCAATGCTTCATATTTCGTTTCATTATTGGAGACTTCAAATCCAAGTCTGATTCCTTACTCGAGGATTGTATCTTCTGGGGAAACGAGCACAATGCCTACTCTTTCCCCCTTGGAGTTGGAGGCTCCATTGACAAACAGTAGCCAAATACCTTCTGTCGAGTGATATTCCCTCTTACCCACGGTTTACAGTTGTTTGCAAGTCTATTTTCCTGTAAACTCCGCGATGAAGTCGGCGAGGACCTACCCCTTGATTGGATCCTTGGTTGGAATTGGATGTCAAATCATTTGAGCTTGAACGACCACTTCTATAGTCTGCCGGACAGATCCGCTTTCCACATGATTACTTTAAGAGGGTGTGACGTAAGGACGATGATAGAGTGTGCTTGGAAGTAGTGCTTCAATTTCCTCGACGCTACCACTAGTGCAAAGGCAAGATTTTCCAGTGGTAGGTATTGTTGCCCGGCATCCAAAAGGGTCTTGCTCAGATACTAGACCGTGTGTTGGATTCTAGTTCTTTCGCATACCAGTGCAGAACTGACAGTGTGGCTGGAAATGGCAAGGTATACGTACAGGTAGTCATTCTCTTGAGGTGTCATGAGCAAGGGTGGTGTGCAGAGATAAGATTTGAGCTCTTCTAAGGCATTCGAGCAATCTTGATTCCACTCCACTATTTTTCTCTTTTTCAATAGCTGGAAGAATGACTGGCACTTTTTGGATGACTTCGAGATGAATTGATTTAAGGCGATGAGCATGCCCTTGAGTTCTTGTACGTCTCTTATCGTGCGGGGGAGGCTGTACCTTTTTTATTACATCAATCTGGTATGGGTTGGCTTCAATGCCTCTCTTACTAACCAAGTACCCAAGAAATTTTCCTGACGTTGAGCTTGCGTTGAGCTTCATTCGGTATTTCTTGAGGATTTCGAAGGTCCTTGACAGGTCTGAGAGGTAGTCTTCTTTTTTCCTTCCCTTGACGAGCATATCGTCGATGTAGACTTCCATGGTATCTCCCATTTGGTCTTTAAACATCTTGGTGACCAGCCGTTGGTAAGTTTCTCCAGCATTTTTTAGCCTAAAGGGCTTAACTTTATAATAGTATAATCCGATAGTGGTGATGAACGTTGTCTTGTCTTAGTCTAGTGAATATAGAGGAATCTGATGATACCCCGAGTATGCGTCCAGGAAACTCATTCTTTCACGAGCTGTTGTGGCGTCCACCAACTGGTCGATTTTTAGGAGAAGGAAACTGTCCTTAGGGCACGCCCTGTTAAGGTCAGTGAAGTCAATGCAAACTCTCCATTTCCCGTTGCTTTTGGGAACCACTACCGGGTTGGACATCCATTTAGGGAATTAAACTTCCCGTATGGATCCTGCATCCAGCATCTTCTTTACTTCTTTCTCCATAGCCTTGGCCTTCTTAGGCATAGTTCATCGAGCCTTCTGCGCGACAGGCCTAAAATTTGAGTCGACGTGCAACCGATGACAAACCACACTGGGGTTAATTCCAGGCAGCTCGTAAGGTTCCCACGTGAAAATGTCCACATTGTTCCTCAAAAGTACCGTCAATTCCTTTTTTTCTCGATCTGTGAGAGAGGCTCCAATCAAGAACATTCTCTTTTTTTTACTGCCACCGACTGCGACCTCTTCCAGGTTTTCAACGACCCGCTCAGAGGGGAGGAGCCTGGTCTCCTCCACTCCGGGTCTTCCATACTTTAACTGTTACTTTGAAGGTTCCTCAACCTTTTTTTGGCCTTCTCGACCTTTTTTTTTGGTTTTGGGCTGATGGCCGTTATGAAGCACCTTCTTGCCATCGCTTGATCTCAATGGATCTCTATTACTCCTCGCTCAGTCACGTACTTGAGTTTCTGATGGTAGGTCGAGGGGATGGCCTTCGTTGCATATAGCCATCCTCTGTTGAGGATATCTTGGTAGGGCGAGTCAATGTCGACTACCAAAAACTAGATCATCTTGGAGACACTTCCTGCCCTCACTAGCAGTACGATCTTTCCCAAAGGGGTAGTTACTTTCCCAGTGAAGCCAACTAGGGGGACAGTGGCATCCTTCAAGTCGGCAACGCTTAACTTTAATTTCCTGAACATGTCAAGATACATTACCTCGGTTGAGCTTCCTTGGTCGATAAGCAACTTGTCGATGTCATAGTTTGCTATCCGGAGTGTAATAATCAAGACGTCATGATGTGGGGTTCTTACTCCCACTAAGTCTTCATCCGTGAATACGATGTTTTTGCTGTAGTCGAAGTCATCTACTCGCCGACACTTTCCTGACTATGTTTTTACTGGATCGATTTGAAAAGCTTACATTACTACCGTAAGCTTTTTCACTTCCATTCGGGTTGAATTCCCTTGAATCTTCTTTAGATCATATGCCCCATGAATCATTACGAACTCATGGACATCATCGTCTTTAAGCACGTTATCCGGCCTTGTTTCTTCGTTGGTAGCGACCTTCTCTGCCTTCTTTTCCACAAACTCGTTTAGGTGCCCGGTCTGGGCCATCTCTTCAAGGTGAGACTTAAGAGCCTTGCAGTGCTCAGTTTTATGTCCTCCTTCCTTGTGAAAAGCACATCTCAGCGCATTATTTCTATTTGAGGGATCTCCTCCCATCTTTCTGAGCCACTTGACAAATGGCTCGTCCTTGATCTTTGCTAGGATCTTGTAGATTGGTTCTTTAAAGACAGTGTTTACTGCCTAAAATGCTTTTGAAACATTGTTCTTATTTCCATTATTGGATCCACCCATCCCCCATTCTTACCTCCTCTCTTCTAGTTTTTAGCCTTGTCGTTTCCCTTGGCAGCGAGTTTAGCTCGACCATTCTCCCCTGCACTGAGGTGGGTCATATCCTCAACTTTGGCGTACTTCTCGATGTGAGCCATCAGGTCATCGATAATTATGGCCTCCTTCCTAGTCAGGAATTGGTGCAAGAGTCAAGAGCTAGGTAGGCTAATCTTAAAAGAGTCCACTGCTACCTGCTCTGAGCAGTCCTCGACCCCAGTACCTTTTTGCGTAGTCTTGGAGGTCTCCGAGGGAGTCTTCTTTATTGTTAGCAAGGTATCCATCCTCTTTGAATGGGATGGGATGGTAATCAAGCGAGTCGTGAAGAGCTCTCTCAAGGACTCAAAGCTCCTGATGGATCTGTGAGGTAGTCTCTCGAACCACTTCTGGGCCACATCATGCAAAATCAGGGAAATATTCGGTACATTAGTGCATCTCTGTGGTTCCAAAGAGTCATGGCCTGCCTGTACTTCCTAACGTGATCGATAGGGTCAATCTTACCATCATAGATCTTGAATCTCGAAATTGTGAACTTCTTGGTGTCATCTTTTTCTTCTATATCCCTTGAGAAATGGGATTTCATCTGGGTCCTGAGAGCTCATCGGGATAGATCTCTGGTCGATCTGGCACCCGGATGTGCTAGGTGCTAGCACATTTTTCGTCATACCAAATTTTGTATGTCATCATTTCCTTGAGTCGGGCTCCTGCAACGGCTAGCTGGTCGCTATTGCCCGAGCAAGTCATCATCTGATGTGTGCTCCTCGATCCTTTGGGATTCACTTCTATGGCTACTTCCTGAGGGCTAGGAGTGCGGTATTGACGTCACCTGGTGCTACGATGGAGCTCTTTTTCCATTCTTTCCAATCTCCTTTTGAGGCGAGCATTCTCAGCTTCTTGCTTGTAAGCGGCCTCTCCTTTCTCCTGGAGCCTTACCTCATAGGCATCGATCAACCTGGAGATTTGCGTGGACCTGGCAGGTCCCCAACTTACCTCTAAGGCTTGTCGCTCTGGGCGAGCCTTCTGATTTGAATGTCAAACTTCAGATCTGATCCTACAAGGTCCAGGCAGCTCTTGGATATCCCCTACTTGAGGGGCATTGCTACTGCGACCAGACATTCCAAATTCTTTGTTGGTGAGGGCTTTCTAAAAGGAAGACAAACATTCCCACAGACGGCGCCAATTGTGGTGAAAATTAAGTTCTACACAAATTATCAAGAAAAGACAATCACCAGAACAAATAAAGAAAGTAAGGAATGGCAATCACACAACACAATATTTTACGTGGTTTAACAAGAATTCCTACGTCTATGGTGGTGCTCTCAATATTATTTCTCTATACTCCGGGGAGTGTTTTAAGGAAAAATAATACATGCCCTTTGCCTCGGGCTAAGGGTTTGTTATATACATGTTGGTTTTCGGGGAGTGGGGGTGTTGGACTCCCCCACGTCAATTCACAACTCCTAGAATATATCCTTACGAGATTTTAGGAATAGACTAGGTCGTAACTAAATGAGTTGGGGCGTGAGGCCTCCAGACTTTGGGTCGTAATTTATTGGGTTACTCGTCTGGGCCGAAGGTGATAAATCAAGGTACCCACAACATAGATGATATTCTTGTAGCAAGCAATACTGAGATAGAACATGTAGATCATCCTACAAAGATTATTTTAGAATTAGATACATATGGTATTGTTATTTCTGAAAAGAAAATGCAATTATTTCCGACTGAGATAGACTTTGTGGGAATGAATATTAATAAAGGGAAAATATCCTTAGCAGAACACATAACCAAAAAGATTCTTGAGTTTCCAAACCAGCTCAAAGATAGAAAACAATTACAATCATTTTTAGGATTGCTAAATTATGCTGCGAATTTTCTTAAAGATCTTGCTTTAAAAAGACAAAGTCTAACTTCTAAATTAAAAGGAACAGACAAGACCAATCCTTTTAATTGTACTAAAGATGATTTTGAAGTCATAAGACTAATCAAAGAAGAAGTCAAGAATATTCCTTTACTTGAACTGCCTAATGCTGAAGATCAATTTATAGTAGAAACAGACGCATTTGGAAAATAATGGGGAGTAGTATACTTTGCCATTGATCATCAGACTAAAAAGAAGAAACTTTATAGATATAGTTTTCTAAACTTTACTGATCTAGAAACATGATACACTACCCATAAAAAAGAAGTTTTAGCTAGAGTAAGGGAACTAGAAAATTATATGCGTTTTCTTAGACCTAAACATTTTACTGTTTATACTCACTCTTCTTATGCAGTAAAATTCAAAGGCTTAGACTTATCCAAATCAAGGATTAATAGAATTATTAGATGGAAACAATTGCTTAATGGTTATGACTTCTCTGTTATACATATTAAGGGAAGCAAAAATACCATTTCAAACATCATATCTAGAGAACCTATGTTTGCTAGCACTAATATTATCTTGTGTTTTATGTTGCAAACAGAAGACTTAGACGTCATGAGTTCCTCCTGGAACAGATAGACTGAACAAAGAAGACGTTGCAAACTATCTTAGACGCGTAAGACCAAATGTTGGTGTAACGCAAAGACAGACTCATATTCAAGACTCTCAAGAAAGACCTATCATATAGAACTTTGATTATATCTTAGTTCCTCCTGGAAAATCTAGACATGAGATTGTTTCTAAAAAAAGAATCATTGGAAAGATGTATTTCCCCCAGTATAGACCTGATCAAAGATACCCAGGATCAAATTTAGATGAGATGCTATTCCTAGACCTCAGACTCAGACGGATGCTCAGTCTCTTGGGGAATCCTCCAAAACTAGACCTACTGATAATTTTTGTTATCTGAAAAAGACCTTTAAGACTAAGGCCTCGTTTGATACACCGTATAAGGGGTCCGGATATGATAGGATAAGAGTCAAATTGGATAGGATAAGGATGGACCGTATAAGGCTTATTCCAATACTGAGTTTGGAACAGTTTCGAATAAGAAGACGGGATGGGATATAATAATACAGTCATGTGTTTGAAATGTTTCGGATTTGATTAATTTATCTCCAGTTTTCCAAAAATACCCTTCTTTTGTATTTAATAATAAAAAAATACAAAAATATATTATTATCACATATTTTAACTCAATAACATAATATTTAATTCCACGTGGGATGTTAAAAAAATAATATTATGAGATGAAAATATGTATTTGTATTTATAATTTTTACACACTCAACCACTAGTAATCACTTACAGGCATATAAAAATCATGTGTACACAAACTAGCCGCCAGAAATAATGAGATAGTAAAACTGGTTGCTTACTATCTTCTCTTTCGATTCAAAACAAATCAGTTGCAGAAAATTGCTTGAAGTCACAACTGAATAACATCGATTTTACCCAAAATAGTCGTCGAAAACATGCAGAAACAAATAAATTGAATTGTACACAACTTTCAACTTGTCTAACATATAGATTAATAATACATTAAAAAAATATGTGTACCAAAATATTAGCGATGAATTAACAAAAAATAACTTTCAACTTGTCTAGTGGGTGAGTTAACATAATATTTGCATCGATTTAAACCAAAATAGTAGTTCATGATAAAGCAACAAATAGAAAAAAATAAAAATAAAAAATGAGGAGGTTACCTACCGTGATGAAAAATATGAATGGAGAGTTATGTGAATTAAAGGGACCGTCGGCTGCTATCTAATACTTGAGATAGTGCAAGATGCGTGAGTTTTTTTATAACTTAATAAGGGTAGAGTAGTAATTTTCAATCAAATTTTGACACCGTATAATTTTATACGATTTTAGAGGTGGTATTGTTATACCACTCCTTGTGGGATAAGGAGCTCACTTTGGATAACTTATTCCATCTCATATCCCATCCTAAATTACACCAAATATTGGATAAGATAATTTTATCCAATACGAACCTCTTATACGGCGCATCAAACGAGGCCTAAGATTGTTATACCGTTCGGTTATAATAATCTTCCAATTTCATAAGAAAGTAAGAAAGAAGCTAATAACATTATTGAACATTTCGATATGTTATTATCCGAGATTAATGGAGATTCCTTAATGTTTAGAGGGTTCTTCAAAGATGTTCCAAAAATTTATCTTTTTGAAAAAGCAGACATAGATCAAATAATCTTAGCATACCACGGGTTCATTGGACTCGTCCAGATAAAGACTATAGAAGACTCTATTGTTATTAAAAAAGTTGTCCATGAGTACATCAAGAAGGTAGAAGACTGTCTTCCCATATTTTCCAAGATCTACCAGATTGTTCCAAGTTTCTGTAGAGAAATGAGAGTGGAAGGATTTAGACTCGTGATTTTCTAATTATTGATTTGAAGACATTGAGTTCCTGTCTGAAGACGAGACTAAAGACCTAATTATTAATAAGTCCAAACTTCAGATTGCCCAGGCTATAGAGACGATAGAAATCATGGAGCAGTTAACAAGTGAAGATAGATAGTACACTTCATACCATAAAGAAGACCTCATTATCCAAGCTGATGAGCCATTTAATGGAAGGCTCGAGAAAGAATCCATGAAAATGGTAGAGATTGCTTTGTCAGCTAGCCTTAGAGTGGTAGGCCTTATTGACGAATTCATCAACAATCATGCTCTACCGGACGAAGACAAAGATAAGGCAAAAGAAGACGTAGATGGGACAGAGAAGGGTCCCACTCTACTCAGAGAATTATCAAAAACTGAAGACTCAATTATTTAAGACTCTACTTTCCATAAAGCAAAATATTCCTGCCTCACATGGACTACCAGACTAAAGAGAGATGCAGACGTTTGATTCCTCAATTATCCGAAGACTCCAACAAACTTTTTGAAAATGTTAGTTTTACTTTAATGCTTTGTTTGTTTCCTTTCAACCGGTTACCTTTTAGACTCCGATTTCCAATCATCATGTAAAAACCCTTAGACTATAAAAGCGTGCGTCCAGTTTGTAAGAAGGTATCGTAGATTAGAAGTGAAAAAGTGTGAGTAACCTTAGAGAGAATAATACGTACATGAGTGAGTAAACCTCTCATCGTTAGGGAAGAGGGAAGAGTTGTATTTACTTATGATATGCAATAAAAATACTTTCTTTTCCAAAAATATCTTATGTTAAGTTGTTATTATTCTCCAACAGTCTCCAACTTTCTGTTCATAAAGGACTATTGTGTGGAACCTCTGGTGTAGCACATAGGTGTTATAGTGTTGAACCACCATCAGGTGCCAATTTGCCAAGAGCTTTAGCCAGGTGGGCATTAGGCGTGGTGGCGTACAGGCAAGAAACGGGTCCAACACCAAACTAGTGGATTGAGGTGCGACACATAAAGAGAGAGTTGCAGGAGGCCCAGATCAGAGAAGAATAGTAACAAAGATGGAGAGATAAAAGGAAAGAAGATAAATATATTGCAGACCAGAAGGAAGATATAAACTCGAACCAAACCTCTAGCTATTTTACATATTATTGTTATAATCCAAAGAAATTTGCATGAGCCTAGAAATCACTACAAACTTTTTAGCATTTGTCAATCAAACAAATCTAGACTTAACAAGAGAAATCCAAGAGTGGACTCTTACAGACCCTAAAGATAAAGAACTTATAGAATATGCTTTAACATACGCAGGTGGTACTTTCAAATATATAGACCAGGTTATTGAGCGGTTAGTATGTGAAGTACCTAGAATAGAAATAATTAGAACAGGGATCCGCGATCTCTTTAAACAAAAGTTAAGAACTGCAGAGTTCGCAAAAGAACTTTCAAGATCAAAAAAATATCAAGAATACACTGGAATACTTGAAGATAGTATAGACGTATTAAAATATATTAGACGCAAACAGTTAACTGAAACAATAACTACTTTAATTAGATCAGGAGGAATCCGTCCTCTTCTTAAAAATGTAGAAACAGCTGCCCCTAGAACATATCGTAGATTTTTGTCATCCTATGGTGATAAGGATTTAGACGAGTTTATAAAAAACGATATAATTAATATTGTTAATCATATCTATAAAGAACTAGACTGATAAAACCTCAATACCGCATAAGGTATTTAAGACTAGAATATTTTCCATCAAAACCGCTTACAATTTCTAGACTCCCCGAGGAAAATATTTATATAGATAATCCCCACTATTCCGAATTTCAGTACGATAGTGACGGAAGAAGTTGGAGAAATAGCAGCTCTGAAACTTCTCTTAGAGTTCCAGATTAATTTAGACGTTAAAGATAAGTTTAAAAGACCCTAGAAATCATTGAGGTAGAAATTAATATTCCCAGAAACCTTAGAAAGAGAAAGTGGTCCATAAAAGACAAACGCGTCCCAAAGACGTTTTTGGAAGATAACTAATCTGCATTCTATCTGCATACTTAAATCCGCACAGGAGCCAGACTCTCTCTCTCTCTCTCTCTCTCTGTATATATATATATATATATATATGTATGTATAATAATTCATTAATTTTAATTCCTATAGTGTAATTGGTCCACGTCAGCGACAACGGACATGAGTGTGATCTGAGACCCCCTACCCCCACTAAAATTAAGTTGCTGAAATGTTTATTCAGGAGTAAGGACTGCCATGGTGAGAGATTGGGGGGAGGGGATGTAAAAGAAATATTAGATGGACACGCGTGTCTGTTGTCGCTGGAAAATGTACGAATAGAATCAACAACTTAAATTTCTTGTGAAAACAGCAATGATAGAAACAGGCTGTCATTGACATTTTGCATTTAGACATAGATTAAGATCATGATCCAGGTCTCATACTCTAATTCCTCTCCTCTCAACAACCTAACACGCTCTAGACTGCCACGTCTTATCAATCATTCCAATAGCAATCTGCTCTTTTATTCCATTGAAATGCCAACTAATATAACAATATCTGAGATAATATTTTAATCAATTCTTTGATTAGTGTAAACGCATTATTTTAATTTCATCCCTTGGCAACCAACTGGTTTGCATGTGAGGCGTCGGCTTCAATTTTAAATAATTTCGTATTAACTAATCAGCAGACTAATAATTGTATAACTTAACTTTGCATACACAATGCTTTATTAGAACTTGTAAGAGAATCCTCTTGCTATAAAAACGCAATCAAAGCTTTTTACAAGAAATATTGAGTAGAAAATATGGAGTTGACAGTTTGTGAAGGCAACGCATCCCCAAAGAGAAAATTGAGATGTTTGAGAGCTCGAAATCAAAAGTGCTCTGGAAGTTTCAAGGTACTTGAAGCGGTTGCACAAATTAAAGGTGGAGGTGTTGTTTCTCACAATAGCACAGAAGAAGGTGGGGTGGTGAGGATAAAAATTGTCATGAGAAAGCAAGATTTGAAACAAGTTTTAGAATTGTCGAGAGGTGGTAAGAGAAGTAGTCACCAATCACCGCTTTCGTTGTCCTTGGAGCAACGAATAAATCTCATACCGAGAAGGAGGGCCAATCATGTGAAGACTAGTCAAGGGAGTTGTTGGAAGCCTGCACTTCAGAGCATTCCAGAGGAACTTTGTACATAGCCATGTGGTCTCGCTTCGAGAGGGTGTTTTTTTTACCCCCAAAACTTTAGCACTCGTGTTTATTTTTTCAAAAATTCTATTTGGACGGATTTTTTCCCATAAAAATGATAGACATATTGACGTCTAGTAGGTTTTGGAAGTTCACACCTGTGGACGTGAAACTTCAAAACCAATCAATATGAGATTGTCACGTCATTTAATTTTTAAAAATTCGATCGAATCTTCGGTTACAATAGAATTGCTCTTATTTTTTTGAGTTCAAATTTGGACACTCATTTTCAAAAGTAGTTATGTTGACCTTCTCAATTAATTGGTGACAATATTAAAAATAGTAAAATTCATTGTAACTATTTATTTAATATTTTAATGTTTCGATCAATGAGGTTAAAGGATCATTAAGACTCATTTTGAAAATAGTTCTCCAAATTATAATTCTATTTTCCCCCTTGAAAGCTGCATATTGATTTTTAATAAGATTAACTTATATTTACACTATTATATATGTTGAACGGCACCAGTGTAAAAGCATTTTAAGACACATAAGAGTGGCGACATATGTATAGAGGGGTGTTCGCGATATGGTAAAAATCCGTACGGTTTTATTTTGTACCGAAAATTAGTGGTAATGACTTACATTTTTTTACCTACCGAAATCGAAATTACCGAATTTTTTGTGTTTGGTTTTGGTCTTAACATTTTAAAAACCGATTAACCGATTCTACCGTACGAAATGAAATACCGAAATTAATGTACTGAAAATACCACAATGATATTATCAAACTTACCAAATTGAAAAATCCAAATTAAATCAAAGCAAAGGAGATATGACCCCAATATTTAAGCCCTTAGAATAAACTCAGTAGCTATATACCATTTTCAAAGATAATTTCAGTGAAACCCAAGATATTATAGCCTTTAATTAAAAAATCCTGATATTATTATACGAGTCAAACCTATGATTTATACTAGACAGGATATTGATGAATTAAATAACCAAATCAAAGAATTATTAGAAGCTAAACTTATTAAACAAACAATAAGTCCTCACTCTAGTTCTGCATTCATGGTAAGAAAACACAGTGAAGTCAAAAGAGGAAAAGTTAGAACGGTCATAAATTACAAAAGATTAAATGAACAATTAGAATTTGTTGGATATTTTATTCCAAGAAAAGACATTTTGATTAATCAAACTAAAGGAAAAAGGATATTTAGTAAATTTGACTGTAAATCTGAGTTTTGGCAGCTAAAATTAACTGAAGAATCAAAACTACTAATTGCATTTAGCACCCCTAGAGGACACTACCAACAGACAATAATGCCCTTTGGGTTAAATATAGCTCCACAAGTATCCCAACGATGGATGGACAATATCTTTAAGACCTTAAGGATTATTGTGTAGTGTATATTGATGGCATTCTTGTTTTCTCAAAAATAATTGAAGAGCATAGAAAACATCTAAAGATATTATGTGAAAAATTCCAAAAACATGGAATAATTATATCTCTAAAGAAAATTGAAGTTAAAAAAACAGAAATGATTTTCTTGGCATAATCCTTACCAAGAAGGATTACAATTACAAGATCATATAATAACCAAATAAGAGGTTTTGATGAAAATATTCAAGATAAAAAATAATTACAAAGTTTCTTGGGATCCTAAATTACGGAAGAAATTTCATCCAAGGATTATCCCAAAAAGAATTACCTCTTCTTGAAAAACTCAAAAAGAGTGATATATTCTATGGGATCCCATTTAATACAATTCGTGAAAGTAGCCGACCAGCCCAGATTAATTAAAACGCCGCCCGACCCAAATCATGAGTTAATTTATACACGGGTATTTTAAATACATTAGATCATTTACGGATATAGTCAAATCAGATACTAACAATCTCAAAGGAGATATTTAGGTACTCCTTGGTATATCCACGTGTTATTTGAGTTCCTTGTACAATTCAAAATCTATGATGATCCACCTATAAATTGTACACCCCGGCCCGGGGCAAAAGGATGTAAAAAACTTTGTTGAGAGACACTATGATAAACAACAATCTCTCTGTGGATGTAGGCAAGTTGAACCACGTATATCATTGTTATGTGTGATCTTTATTTTTAGTTCTTTGTGATTGTTTCCGTTGATCTATTTATTATGATATTGTTTGTACTCACAATTGGCGCTGTCTGTAGGAATCGATTTCTATTCCAACGAAAACCTTCACAAACAGAAAGCCCATGATGTCTCACCATAGCACCAACATTACTCAAGTTGGCGATGTGCAAGAAGACCCAGTTCCTCCTAGGGTCAGGTCTAAAATTCATCAGCACATAAACCCTAGGTTTCGCCAGGAAAGGAAACCTTCTGAAGAACGTCAGGGACTACCTAGATCTCTAGGTTTGTTGATGCTTACGAAGTTGGACTTGCAAACAAGAGGAGGCTACACGCCTCCAGGTAGAAGATAATGCTCGCCTACAAAGTCTTCTTAAAAGAATGGAGTGAGATCTCCAAAGGGGCACTAGAAAGCGCCGAGATAGGACTCCTAGTCCTTAGGCGAGTAATACTCACAGTCAAGGGAGGATCTCCAGGCGTGACCAGAAAAGAACTGAATGTGACAGGTCAGAGCATTGTCGACCAGAGCGTGGCCATCCAGAGAGAAGCCACAGGAGCAACGATCAACAAAACAAAGACATTAAGATTCTGATCCGTAGGGAGATGGACTAACATCCAGCCCACTGTGGAGGCAGATCCACTAGAGAGCTAGCTAGGAGGGCTCTAAATACTTAAATGAAGTCCTCTTTTTCAAGGTCAATTGAAGAAGAGGAGCCCTCGAAGAAGTTTTTATCCCCAGGTTCAAGATCTACGACGGAAAAACAGACCCCACAGACCATGTTCGGCAATACGGACAAGCAATGGACCTATGGAGCCACAATGATGCATTAATGTGCCTAATTTTCCCTTTTATCCTACTTAATATAGAACATAAGTGTTTTGAGAGGATGCCTCACAGGTCGATAAGAAACTTTGCATCTTTAGCAAAGGCCTTGACTGCTCGTTTCATTACCAGCAGCTCCCACCCCAAGTGGATGGATGCACTGCTTACGATGAAGAAGAAGCCACAGGAGAACCTTCGGGATTACGCTAGAAAGTATTGGGGTGTTTTCAATGAGATCGAGGAATGATCGAAGCAAGTTGTCTAACATCCTTCAAAATTGGTTTTTCTACCTCCTCTTTACTACACCAGTCCCTCACTAAGAACGAAACCAGCACCATTGACGACCTTATGGCCCGTATTGAGAAAAATGCTAAGGTAGAAGATGTGGTTCACCCTAATATAGGGGACAATGGTCGAGAAAAGGCGAACAAGGGGACAGAGAAGAGTGATACTCAAAAGAAGGGAAATAAGAAAGGGGGCAAGAATGGCCAAGAATGGTAACAAGGCCGATCCCTCCAAGGCGTTCCAGACTGTTAACATAGTCTTTAAGGAATCCATTTACAAAATACTGAGCAAAATCAAAGTCAATCCACTCATCAAGTGGCCCAAAAATATGAATGGCAACCCAACTAAAAGGAACAATGTGCTGAGATGCACATTCCACAAGGAGGGTGGTCACAGAACCCAGAATTACAAGTCTCGAAAGTCACACTTAGAGGAGATGGATCAAGCAGAGCACTTAAATGAGTACATCGGGAAAAAAATAGACAAGGTCACAGCCAATGGCGACCAAAAGCTGGGAAACGTCCTCGACGATAATACAGGACATGAGTTTTCTGTAATCCATGGCGCATAAGACCTTAAGCAGATCTAGGGAAATGTTGTTCGGATGGAGCTTAAGAAGGTGACCACCATTATGGAGGCTTTTCAGATCGACCCCGCCAAAACACATGTTGGTAAATGTAAACGACCAAAGGATGTCAACTATACTAAGCATATAGTGTTTATAGAGGAGGATTTGGTTGGGTCAAAATCCCACATCACGATGCATTGGTGATTACTCTTTGAATTGCAAATTTGGATGTTGACAAGTTGCTTGTCGACTTGGGGAGTTCGTCAGAAGTGATTTACCTAGAATTATTCCATAAACTGAAGCTAAACATTGCCGACCTTAAATAAGTTACAGTTCTATTAGTCGGCTTTGCAGGAAGGATCACAATGCCGCTAGAGAAGATAATCCTACCCATGAGACAGGCAACATCTCAAAGTTGACCGAGTTCTTAGTGGTGGACATTGAGTCCCCATATCATGCCATCTTAGACAGAGGATGGCTACACGCTATGAAGGACATACCATACACGTACCACCAGAAGCTGAAGTGCATTACTGATCGAGGAGTGGTTGAAATCCGTGGCCATCAGGCCACAGCTAGGAAGTGCTTTATTGTATACATTTGCCCCAAGAAGGAAAATAAGAAGAAGGTAAAGGATACTGAGGAGGAAGCCCATGAAGGGGATGTACCCTCCAAATATCAACTACGACACGACTGACCAGGGGTGGAGGAGACCAGGGTCCACCCCGCTGACAAGGTCGTTGAAAACCTAAAAGAAGTTGGAAGTGAGGACAACTTTCCAGGGAAGAAATTTCTCATTGGAGCCACATTCATCGATCAAGAAAAGTAAGAGTTAATTTCATTTCTCAAAAGAAATTTGGAAGTTTTTGCTTGGGAACCATATGACTTGCCAGAGATTGATCCCAGTGTATCCTGCCATTGCCTACCCATCTATCCGACCTTCAAACCGATCACTCAAAAGGCTCGTTAAGAAGTCCCCAAGAAGGCTAAAGCGGTGGAGAATGAAGTAATGAAACTTATGGATGTAGGATCCATTAGGGAAGTTCAGTTCCCCAAATGGTTATCCAACCTAGTGGTGGTCCACAAGAGCAAAGAAAGTTGGAGGGTCTGTATTGATTCCACAGATCTCAATAGGACTTGACTTAAGGATAACTTCCCACTTTCCAAAATAGATCAATTGGTTGACGCTACAACAACGCACGAAAGGATGAGCTTTTGGGACACCTACTCTGGCTACCATCAAATTCCTTTGTTCGGACTAGATTATGATAAACATCTTTTATCACCCCAGTTGGGTTGTATTGCTACAAGATTATGCAATTCGCTTGAAGAATGCAGGGCCAAGTTATTAAATATTGGTCACCAAGATGTTTAAGAAACAGATGGGAGACACGATGGATGTCTACATCAATGACATGATAGTCAAAAGCAAGAATAAGGGCAACTACCTCATAAATTTAGCCAGAACTTTTGAGATCCTTAGGAGTTATCGAATGAAGCTTAATGCGAGTAATTGCTCATTCGGTGTCCAATATAGAAAGTTCTTGGGCTACCAAGTCACTAAAAGGGGAATTGAGTCCAATCTAGATCAAATCGATGTTATCACTAGAGTCCAGCCTCCTCAGACATTGAGAGATGTTTAAAAGCTCACTGGAATTCTCGCGACCCTGAAGTTCTTCATCTCCATTCTTTTAGCTCCTGAAGAAGGATAAAGGCCTCATATGGAACAATAATTGCTCGCGAGATTTGAAAGAAATCAAATCCTACCTTAGCAAGCCACCCCTACTGGTGATCCCAAATGATGGAGACCCATTGTACCTTTATCTTGTAGATTAGACCATGATATAAGCTCCACCCTAGTATGTGAATATGAAGGAGGTTAGCACTCAGTTTACTACGCCAATAAGACACTTTTGGAAGTTAAACAACGGTACTTACCTCTGGAGAATCTCTACTGTGTGTTGGTAGTGGTCTCGAGGAAGTTGAAGCATTACTTTGAGGCCCATTTGATAATCGTAATAACTTCCTACCCTTTCAAAGTTATTCTGCGGAAATTCGACCTCTTCGAACGACTCTCAAAGTGGTCGATAGAGCTTGTGAGATTCGATATCCACTTTCATCTTAGAACGATGATTAAGGGACAAGTCTTAGCAAACTTTATTGCTAAATTTACAGGGGATCAGCTAATCTACCAACTGGGAACAGAGAAGTCAACAACTAAGGAGGTAAAATCTAAGGACTGGACCCTATACATTAATAGAGCCTCCAATTCTAAGGGGCTAGGAGAAGAAATCATTATCATTATCCCCGAAGACACTATGATTGATCAAGGAATCAGATTGGGATTTGAGACGTCCAATAACAAAGCTGAGTACGAAGCACTGATTGTCAGCTTGCGCAAATCCCAACTGCGTGGGGCAAACGCCTCCACATATTCGATGACTCCAAACTAGTCTCCAAGAAAGTAAGTGGGGACTTCAACATGAAAGATAATATAATGACAACCTACCTCACTGTGGTAAGAGGACTTATGGCAGGATTTGAAAAAGTGAACCTTCAATAGTTCCCCCGAGGGCAAAACAATTATGCTGATGCCTTAACGCCCCTGAGTTTAGCAATCAACTCCGAAGTAAGGAGAACTATTCAGATAAAATTCCTCACGCAACCAAGTATTGACCAGACAGTCATATTCGAGCAGCTCCTCCTCACTGTAAAGGCCCCCAGTTAGATGGATCCCATTATAAATTATCTAAGGAGTGACACATTGCTCGATGAAAATAGTTCATCCCATCAGGTAAGGGTCAAGGCTGTTCACTTTTATCTCTTTCTAGAAGTAAAGCTCTACATGAAGTCATTTATAGGTCCTTATCTCCAGTGCGTTCCCCCACATGACACCGAGCAAGTACTTGGCGAAATTCATGAGGGTATTTATGGGAGTCACATAGGAGGAAGATCTCTGTCCGTTTGAGTAATTAAGGAGGGTTACTGGTGGTCTGATATGCAAAAAGACGCAAGTACTTACGTTTGTAAGTGTGAAAAGTGTCAGAAGAACTCTCTTATGATTTACCAGCCCGTCAACGACCTGAAATCGATGACAAGCCCATGGTCGTTGGTGCAATGGGACTATATATAGTGGTACCACTACCTATTGCATCTAGGAATCGAAAGTATCCACTGGTAGGCACATATTACTTCCCCAAATGGGTAGAGACATAACCCTTAGTGAATAATCATGACTCAGATATGACCAGGTTCATCTAAAAAAACGTCATAACATGCTTTGGGGTTCCAAGGACTATCAGCATCGATAAAGGAATGCAATTCGAGAGTGGTTTCTTTCAATTTTCTTATGATAAACATGACATCAAGCACCACTTCAGCTCTATGGCGTATACCCAAAGCAATGGACAGGCAGAGTCTTCTAATAAAACCATGCTCGATGGACTAAAAAATCGGTTGGAAAGAGCCAAGGGTGCCTGGGTGGATGAGCTCCCTCACGTTCTATGGGCTTATCACACCACCCCTAGGAGACCAATCGAAAGACACCATTCACGCTCGCTTATGGGATGGCGTCTATCATCCAACTAGAAGCAAGTCTCCCCGCTATGAGAACCACCTTGGTCTACTAAGGCCGGAATGATAATGCATTACGTACTGAACTTGACGTAGAAGATGAACGGAGTGAGTAGGCCATAATCAAGTTGTCTTCCTACCAACAACAACTGGCCAGGCAGTGCAGCAAGAAAGTCAATCTGAGGAGATTTCTGGTAAGGGATTACGTCCTCAAGAAAGTCCTCGGTAGTTCCACAAGACCATCAGATGGCAAGATGGGACCAAATTGGGAAGGGCCCTTCAGAGTAATCAGGGATGACTTCAAGGATTATATCACATGGAAATGTTGGAGGGAAGGGGGATACTAAGAGCATGGAACGTAACTAATCTCAAGAAGTTCTACTTTTAGTATTTTTTATCTCTTAGCACATTTAGTTTAAGAAAACTTTCATTTTCAAACTTATGTTGCTCATTAGATAATATTTAATGAATAAAGGTCTGTTATGTAACACTCCGATCCGGATTAGATCTACCATTGGAATAACCCTTATCTGAACCAAGGTGTTAAGGGGGAGGGGGATAAAATATTTTATTAAATTGAAAAATAGTTGACACATTATAATTCAAGAAAACCTTTGATTTCTTTTGTTTTGGAGATGTGAGGCCCATATCATGCAAGTTAATATTCAATTAACAATTTATAAGTAAAACATTTGTTACAATTTAATCCACAAATAAACATAAATCCCTGTATTATTACAATTTTCAAATAGTTCTAGTTGAAACCAAATTGTCTTAACAAAACATAAGGGATTACATTTCAACATAAGTCCATGGATTAAAATCGGTTACAAAGCCTCTAACGACGACTAGCACTTTTCGCGGCCGTTCCAACGTCCTTACCCAACGTACCACCTATTATACCAGGGTTTTTGGAAAAATAGGGTATGAACAAAATACCCAATAGGGTGGGAGATAATAGGAATAGTTTTCATAGCAAAATACTATACATATACAATGCATTTTAATGATTCTGAAAACCATCATTGTCCCATATCCATTAATTATCATTAATGATTATCTTAGTTAACATTTACCGATGCTGACAATATTCAAGAAGTCTTCATTATATTCAACTAAGTTATCATTTATCTATATTAACAAAATTCTTTATGTTAGTCGTAAATGCACCTACATGCAATACTCTGGTCTACGTGCCCACTCACACTTAGCATTTTAATGTTCTATGCTAGGAACTTAATCATATTCCATTATGTTACCACATAATAATCCAATGAGTATATATCGTTTATTTATGCATCTTTCATGAACATTCGATCCATTACTTAGCATTATCTTTGGGATTCCTCCGACACACTCAACCATCACAACACACGTACACCCACAGTTTCACGGAATTTCACAGCCCGACACCGAGCGCCATATGCTAACTCCAGTTCGTTTGGGATCTTTCATCACTAGGGACATCATAGCCCTGCTTAATTAGTTAACCCGACATCATGTAAATATCATTATCTTTCATGTGTTTGACATTATTCATAATGTTCACATTCTCGTATCCGGTTTTAGCATTAAAACTCGTTAATAGCCTTTACATCCAACGAGCCGAGGAGACAAAAAATCCATCTCACCCTTATATTTACCTAAAATCATTTTCCTAGCATTTTTCAAGTATTTTCATAAAAAAAAAACCATTTAAATGACTATTCATCATATTTATCAAATCTGCCCCTAAGGCATTTTTATTCAAAAATCACCATTTCAAGCGAGTCTTAAGTACAACATTTCATATTTAAGGTACTACATTTTTTTATCAACATTTAACCCTTTATTACTGATGTACAATCCATTTTAAGAACAATTTTACATATAAATCCTTCTACATGATTATAACCCTTATTTAACATATTCAAGAGGCTTAAACTAATATTTCAACATATTAGATTTTGGGGTTGTTTTTATTTCAACATTAATCATGTCAATGTCAAGATTAACACATACTACATACACTGTTTCATGAAAATGGGTCTTCTTCATAAGAAAACCCAACAAATACATTAACTAGTCATTTTCTTGTACTATTCCACGTTCTATGTTTATTTCATGAGATTATTATATTTATATCATGATTTCAACATATATAATGATCAGAAAATTAATCTAAACATCATCTTCTCCATTTATCATTTTTCACAAAATGGATTTTTCATAGTATATGAAAATAAGGGAGAAGAGCTAAAAAAAGTCACATTTTCTTCATCATCTTGTTCATATTAGCATTCGGAATAAAAGAGTTTAAGAGTGAGAAAAACCCTACTTATAAATAGAAAGAGGAGAAGGTTGAAGAAGATGGAAGAGGAACACCACAAAACTCCACAAAACCACTACCCAAATGCTACAAAACCACCTCTGTTTTGATCCAACAAGCTGTGCTACTTCTTAAGCAAGATTTAGTGGAGTTTGAGACCTCCAAAATGGCGCAACAATGGTGATAAATGGGTGGTAAAAGAGATCCACTAATTTGAAAAATTACCACCTTGCTTTGGCAATGGAAAATGAAAGGGAAATTTGATGAAAACTTTGGCTCAAACAACCCTTTCAAGACTATAAGCCAACAATGGTTGTTTTCTATCCAATAGCCAAAGACTAAGAGCTAGGCACTTTTCAAATGGGTGAAAGAGTGTATTAGGGTCTAAAAATCTGATAATGAAAGGGACAAGACCAACCAACCCATCAAGCCTATCCTACCTAATAAATTTTGGACAAAAATTGACACCACAGAGGTGCATTTGCGTCACTTTCTCTCCTGCCCATTTTTTTAAAAAAATTTTAATTTGAGGTTCTTATTCCTTTCATTTTTTGGCTAAAAAATTATATTTACAATAGTCGTTTGGTCTCCCGAATTGTCCTATACAGGATGCACAAGAATCGGAACCTCCGCACCAAAGTATTTTTTTCCAATTTTTTCTTCATAATGATATTTCTTATATTTTTGTGAGTCAAAAAACATATTCACAATATTTTTTTGACCTTCCAAGACATCCTAAATAATACGCGCATCGATTTTTCTTCACGTGTTAATATTCCTTACATTTTTATGAGTCTAAATATATGG
Organism: Sambucus nigra; assembly: GCA_949130495.1. Taxonomy (NCBI): domain Eukaryota; kingdom Viridiplantae; phylum Streptophyta; class Magnoliopsida; order Dipsacales; family Adoxaceae; genus Sambucus; species Sambucus nigra. The sequence continues at coordinate 299,027,486 of OX422212.1, read as the reverse complement.
TCGAAATATTTTTTTGACTTACCATTGTCTTAAACAATTCGCGCACGACTGGACTTTCGTTGTGCCGCGCGCCGTAATACAATTAGTACAAATATTTGTGTAGCATTCATTGCTTGTCCGAATCGCACGAAACTTAACCAAAGTACTTAAAATAATTATATAAACTCAAAATAAAACACATGTGAACCATGAAACGTAAAATTTTCTCGTTTAATCCATATTACAGTACTTTGTTTTTCGTACCATTTAAATGCCGCGTCGTATTAACCTTGTCCGTGTCAGATCCATTCCTTGATATTTTTCCCTCAAACTTAGCGAACATCCTAGATAATATTATTAGAAATTAAATACGCATTTAGGTGACACATGTATAGTGGATTTTTTCTCGTTTAAGTCATTTACGTAATACACCACCTTACGTATTACTTGACGTATTACACTTGGATTATTTATTCCTCGAATTTTATTTTGTAAAAAAAACTTCAATTTCGTTAAATACCTATTTTCTAGGGCGGGGTATTACATTCTTCCCTCCTTAGAAAATTTCATCCTCGAAATTTATGATCATCAAGCTAACAAATCATTCATCCAATAATTTAACTCCAATCCTAGATGTCTTTAACATTATAATCAAACCCAAAGATTTCATACCATTAATTCGATACAACCACGGTGGGTCCTAAGGTATTATTTCTAACTCCCAAGCATGCCTTATATTTATATCTAAACAATACCTCAAAGTAGTTTATAGTCAATAAATATCATACTAACATCCCAAAGAACTCATCGAGATTTACAAGCCCACGTTTCGTCAAATGATTTAGATCTTGCATAGCCTAAGAAGATACACCTCAACATCAATAACCATTCACATCAAAGATTTTGAGATAGCTATTTAATCCCAATAGTCCATCTAACCAATACCTCTTACTAAACGACGCATTAAGCTAGAGTCATCCGAGGTATGACAACCCAAATACGCATGAGAGGCTACATTCTCAATCTGCAAATTCCATACGGAGTGCAACACTAGAATTTAATGTTCCATCAAGTTCTAATATTCATATCTTAGATTCGTGACCTCAAATCCGTGATATACATCGTAACCAACTATATCGATTAACTAGCGAGTGTGTTAACCTAAAACTATCAAGTATACTTGTAAAATTTATGCAAAAAACTGCAAGGACACAGATATACATTAATCCGTCTGAAACAAAGTTGCTTCTGAAGAAGAGCATACTCATGTGTTATGATGCATCAGACTCAACCCGGCCTATCCTGCATCACTATTGATCTTATGCAATGCTACATCTAAATAAAGACCCATAACTACCGCAATAAATTCCCATCATCGGGATCAAAGAAGATATAATAAGATGCAACAAATCAAACGACTGCCACGCTAGAATGAAACAACAAATCAGGAAGTGAACCATGTCACGCGATGTATGAACGACGGCGTACACTTGAAGTCTAAAATTTTCACTGACCTATAGACACGCTAAAGTATTAGTATAGCCACGTGCCCTGGCTTGAATCACTAATCACGACCACCCATTTTCAAAGACAATGACTTAGGAACCGATTCAATTGGGAAACGAAATTGCTAGGATTCCCTCCTTAATATTAAGGTTACTCTTTATCGGTCTTATCAAAGCGAAGTTACATTTCTCATTGATTAATGTTAATCACTGACCTAACATACTCAAACCTCCACAATCTTAACATGCGATTGCTAACTTTCAAACCTAGAGATCATTCTAATCTAGTGAAACACAACACTCACATAATTTTACCCTACGAACCATCGTTACAATCCTTAACAACATCATATGTGATACCAATCATAACTATCGAACTATGACACCTCAATTTTTTTTCCAAGCATTATCCATGCCTAATACCTAAAGATTCTCCTCCCTAGAGTCATACTAAGCCATACGGGTAGCACGCGTAGGTGCTATAATCAAGCCTAACACTCCATTCCGACTGGTATCTCTAAAACCATGATAAACATCATTATGTTCTAAGAATCCCAAGTGTAAAACCTAGCACGTATCACCTATTTTCGATATTATCCATAAGGGTCATATCTTAACACAAGCTTATCAACAATCCATGGAGATAACTCCTAAGTATTGTCATAAAACGATTCGACTAAATCATACTACCAACATCAACAGCAGATGCATCCACCCAATAAATTTCCCAACGCTTCTTGGAACGGACACCAATTCAATCATCTCCAATGATCACGCACATTTTAGAGTAGGAGTGATCACGAAAAAATCCTACCAAGTATAACAACCGATCATGGTCGTTATTTTTTTTAGGGTCAAACACTAACCAAATGACTACGTGTTACACCAACTGTAACTTTATATCCTTCATATCATAAGAATTCCATAAAGTTTCCAGAGAGACATCCTTGTTGCCGTAATACACTAAGCGCAATCTAAAGTTCACTATTACTAGGGAGTGTTTATCTCTCGTACTAATAACTCATTAGTTAATCCTTAGCACATAACTCCAAAGCAGTTTCAATACGAATTCACATTCATGTCCACAACTATAACCCGAGATCAAACTCATCATGGCATATAACTTAACCTTATTGAACACTCAGCCACGATAACTAACTTGTCTCACTACATAGCCATCACACTCATTTGCTAGATCACAAGCTATCACCACTATAAAACTTTTGGTAGGGTACGGGGCATCGAGTACTATCTATAAAACTTTAGGCCAACACCTTTGATGCCACATGAGATGCTATTCCTCAATACTACCTCATTTATCTAAAACCTTAGTTCAATACCACCATTTCTAACACTAAGTCCCAAGGACTATCTAGGTTACCTAAAATTATTATGATTATCCAAACCTAACTTATAATCAAGGTATTTAAGTTAAGATATACTAAATCCAAGTCCTCAACCATGGGACCAAATATGTTCTCACCACACCACCAATACTTATGAACATCACCCGGTCACCTAATCTCCATAGACAAAAATACAACCTTTACCGCTAGGTAATAATGAACACTACTCGACATTGTTATTATTGCTAAGGCACTCTCATCATTGAAGTTTTCACACGATATATCTTACGCAGAAGACTACGGTGTCACCCCTTTATTGATGCGAGATAATCCTAGTAACTGGCACACTACCAGATCCATTCTCTATAACTCGATGTTACCACTAGCAACGTTGCGAGTAGGGACCATCCTATATGATAAGGAAAGTTTAGTACGATTATATTATATGAGAAAATGGAAGGGATCTAAAACGATAATCACTCTAATGCTCACGAGGATCCTAATGCTCTGATACTAAGTTGTAACGCCCTGACTCGAATTAGAGCTACCGTTGGAATAACCCGTATCCAAACCAAGGTGTTAAGGGGGAGGGGGATAAATTTTTTTATCAAATTGGAAAACAGATGCCACATTATACTTCAAGAAAATCTTTGATTTCTATTGTGGAAAGGTGAGGCCCATATCATGCAAGTTAATATTCAATTAACAATTTATAAGAAAAACACTTGTCACAATTTAATACACAAATAAACATAAATCCCTGTATTATTACAATTTCCAAATAGTTCAAGTTCAAACCAAATTGTCTTAACAGAACATAAGGGATTACAGCTCAACATAAGTCCATGGATTAAAATCGATTACAGAGCCACTGACGACGACCAGCACTTTCCGCCTTTCCAACGTCCTTACCCGACATACCACCTGTTGTACCTTGGGTTTTGGAAAAATAGGGTATGAATGAAATTCCCAGTAGGGTAGGAGATAAAAGCAATAGTTTTCATAGCAAAATACTATACATATACAATGCATTTTAATAATTTTGAAAACCATCGTTGTCCCATATTCATTAATTATCATTAATGATTATCTTAGTTAACATTTAACTATGCTAAAAATATTCAAGAAGTCTTCATTATATTCAACTAAGTTATCATTTACCTATACTAATAAGATTCCTTAACGTAGTTCTAAATATACCATCCAATGCCCTGGGCTACATGCCCACTCACACTTAGCAATTTAATGTTCCGTGCCAGGAACTTAATCATATTCCATTATGTTACCACATAATGATTCAATGAATATATACCGTTTATTTATGCATATTTTATGAATATTCGATTCATTACTTAGCATTATCTTTTGTACTCCACCGACACACTCACCCATTACAACACACGCACACCCACGGTTTCACAAAATTTCACCGTCCGACACCGAGCGCCTTATGCTAACTGCAATTGGTTTGGGGTCTTTTACCACTAGGGACATCATAGCCCTACTTAATTAGTTAACCCCGCATCATCTAAATACCATTATCTTTCATGTGTTCGACATTATTCATAATGTTCACATTCTCGTATTCGGTTTTAGCATTAAAACTCGTTATTAGCCTTTACATCCAACGAGCCGAGGAGGCATTCTAGTGTCAACATCAAACTCTAAAATATACTAAGTTAATGTTCTACACTTTAATTTTTAAAAATGATATCTCACATTTATATTTACTTAAGATCATTTTCCTAGCATTTTTCAAGTATTTTCATAAAAAACGCTATTTAAGTGATTATTCATCATATTTACCAAATCTGCCCCTAAGGCATTTTTATCCAAAAATCACCAGTTCAAGCGGGTCTTAAGTAAAATATTTCATATTCAAGGTACTATATGTTTCTATAAACATTTACCCTTTATTAGTGATGTACAATCCATTTTAGCACAATTTTACATATAAATCCATCTACATGATTATAACCCTTATTTAACATATTCAAGAGGCTTAAACTAATATTTCAACATATTAGATTTTGGGGTTGTATTTATGAGATTACTAATCGCATATTTATACCACTATATTTCAACATTAATCATGTTAATGTCAAGATTAACACATACTACATACACTATTTAATGAAAATGGGTCTTCTTCCTTAGAAAACCCAACAAATGCAATAACTAGTCATTTTCTTGTTTCCATTTTCTATGTTTATTTCATGAGATTATTTCATTTATAGCATGATTTCAACATATATGATATTCTGAAAATTAATTTAAACATCATCTTCTCCATTTATCATTTTTCACAAAATGGATTTTTCATAGCATATGAAAATAAGGGAGAAGAGCTAAAAAAAAGTCACATTTTCTTCATCATCTTGTTCATATTAGCATTCGAAATAAAAGAGTTTAAGAGTGAGGAAAACCCCATTGGAAATAGGAAGAGGATAAGGTTGAAGAAGATGGAAGAGGAACACCACAAAACTCCACAAAACCACCGCCCAAAAGCTCCAAAACCACCTTTGTTTTTCTCCAACAAGCTGTCCTACTTTTTAAGCAAGCTTTAATGGAGCTTGAGACCTCCAAAATGGTGCAACAATGGTGAAAATGGGTGGTAAAAGAGATCCACGAATTTGAAAAATAACTACCTCTTGCTTTGGCTATGGAAAATAAAAGAGAAATCTAATGGAAACTTTGGCTCAAACCCTCACCCCTTTTAAGACTCTTATAAGCCAACAGTGGTTGTCTTCCATCCAATAGCGAAAGACCAAGGGCTAGGCACTTTCCAAAAGGGTGAAAGAGTGTATTAAGGTCTAAAAATCTGATAATGAAAGGGACAAGATCATCACCAACCCATCAAGCCTATCCTACCTAATAAATTTTGGACAAAAATTAACACCACAAAGGTGCATTTGTGTCACTTTCTCACCTGCCCAATTTTTTTTTGAAACTTTTAATATGAGATCCATATTCCTTGCATTTTTTTGGCTAAAAAATAATATTAACAATAGTCGTTTGGCCTCCCGAATTGTCCTATACAAGGCGCGTAACAATCAGGACCTCTGTACAAAAGTATTTTTTTAGATTTTTTTCTTCATAATAATATTCCTTATATTTTTTACCTTTCGAGATGTCCTAAACAATATACACAAGAAACGGGACCTCCGTGCAAAACATATTTTTTTCGACTTTTCTTCACATAGTAATATTCCTTATATTTTTATGAGTCTAAATATATGGTGGAAATATTTTTTTCAATTACCAATTGTCCTAAACAATTCGCGCAAGACTGGACTTTCGCTGTGTCGCGTGCCGTAATACAGTTAGTACACATGCTTGCGTAGCATTGGTTGCTTGTCGAAATCACACGAAACTTAACCAAAGTACTTAAAATAATTATATAAACTCAAAATAAAACTCATGTGAACCATGCAACGTAAAACTTTCTCGTTTAATCCATATTAAAGTACTTTACTTTTTGTACCATTTAAATATTGCGTCGTATTAGCCTTGTCCGTGTCAGATCCATTCCTTGATATTTTTCTCTCAAACTTAACGAACATCCTAGCTAATACCATTAGAAATTAAATACGCATTCAGGCGACACATGTATAGTGGGATTTTTTTTGTTTAAGCCATTTACGTAATACGCCACCTTACGTATTACTTGACGTGTTGCACTTGGATTATTTATTCCTCGAATTTTTCTTTGGAGAAAACACTTCAATGATGTTAAATACCTATTTTCTAGGGAGGGGTATTACATGCTGCCACCTTCACTTTCATATTTCGCATTGGTTGCTTAACTCTTCCTGGTTGCATCTCATTAATACGCAACTTTTCCGAATGATAACTCCTTCGTTCATGGCTAGAATCCTAGGATTACAACAAGTTATTCAACTTGCTCTCAATCAAGGAACCTCACATGCTGACCAGGTTTTACAGTAGTTATAACGAATCAATAGAAACATTTTAATTACTACAACCCTCAGGTACTTGTTACAAACACAAGAGACCTCATGAGTTGTTCTAGCTACAACCAAAGCCCTACAGGGGATCCTTTGGTAATAAATCCAATTTAGGTTGGTCGTCAACTTTGTTAGTCGTAAAAAATCTACTTAGGCTGATGGCCCAATTACCAGGTACATTCTTTCCATCATCCTACTTAGGCCTAAGGGAGTATGACAACACGACCTAAAAGGTAAAGTGGATGGAATTACACTGCTAAGGCATGTTGGACTGGGAGAATGTTCAAACATAAAACAAAGAGTGGATAATAACTAGTCTTGCTCGGGGGTTGATAGGTGCAAGATTCCTTCCTACCGATAAAGTTGTTGCTTCTTCCCTCTCTAAGGTCAAATTATTGAAGAGGGTCAATTATAACTTGTATTTGATAACTAATTATTCAATCATTCTCTCTCATTTTCTTATATTCTCGCTATTCTTTTACTGGATTCCATAATTTTTTGGACTTTGTAGTTTTTGGTTGATTACGATTAGCTGTCGAGAAGGGACGACCAGTTGAGGGAGTATTTTATGGATGTTGAGACTACGTTCTATGGTCTGAAGAAGCCTTTAGATGCTAGTAAGAATGCCCAGGCGAGTGATCAAAACAAGTAGAAAGATGTTATAAAAAAGATGGAGGACGATAAGAATAATGCCCAGAAAGTTACCAGTGATATTATAAATAAGGCTGAGCATGCCGAGAAGGCTCCTCAGGATGCTAAGAAGTTAGACAATGGTGCCAATAACAAAATTCATTAGCTAAAAGATAAGGAAAAGAAGGAGAAAAAGATGCCTACACACGGGGCTGAGACAAGGCATTCTCTACTACAGCTATACAGGTGGAGTATCTGAATAAATCCTCCTTTAAAAAAGGGTGGAATGCTGCCTTGACTCCGTTCGGTACTACCTTGGACTCTGAACTCTTCCTCCAGCATAACCCTGTCACTCCTTCAGAGAGTGAAGAGGAGTTTGATGATGAATAAGGGATGGTCGAGTCATCAGTGCCCCAAGAGATGGCCATAGTTGTTGCTCGTCCTGAGGAAAAAGTCACTTAAGACAAAGAGAAGGTGTAGATGTTTAGGGTCATTTCTTATAGAGTTTTTGGATTTTTTTTCTAGTTTTTGTAATCTAAACAATTTCTTCTTGTGACTCTCTTTTATAATTTTAATAAAATTTCCTTTTGTTCCAGTAACATTTTTGTCTCTTGTGAACTTTTCTTTTGATTTTTCCACACTTATGCTATGTTTTATTCCTTTCAATTTAACATCGGGAAGGCTATTTTAGCAGCTGTTGAAAGAAAACTATACAGGAGGAGTGTTCAATTATTTGGGACAAGTTATGAAAAACTTAATGAAGAGGAACTTCTCGGTGTTTGTGATCAAGTTAAAGAAGCATATCTCCATTCACACGGGATGTTTAGTTAAGTAGTGGCAACCAATGTTGCATACTATGAAATAATACTCCAAATGAAGAAAGATCATAAAGAAACACTTTCTAGCATGTTACTCAACTACGAAAAGAAGTTTTCCCTGCTCATTAGTGATAGTTGTTTTGATAAAAAAACTACAAGATATATCATCGGCATTTGCTAAAATTTAATTTGTACTGAAGTATGAGGTGACAAATGCTTGGGAAGTAGCTTCTTTGTTGGAAAAAGAGAATAATATGTTGAGGGATGAATTAAAGAAGTTTTCAATAACTGATCAAGGTGAGGATGCCTCTTTTCTAGAGAAGGCAAATGCTTGGTTGATGGAAGAGATAGAGAGGTTGAAAAAATCAAAGGGTGGTCAGTCATCCAAACAAGTCATTATCGCTTATCCATATATTGAAGACAAGAGAACGAAAAAGACTCTAGACGATTAAGCCAATTTGATAAATCACCAATCTTCTATCATCAAGAGATTGTATGAAAAAGTTGACCAACTCACCTATCACTTCCATAAGCATCCGTACGCCCTTTGGATAAATGGCTATGATGAGGCCTTAGCACACTTAGGTGAAAAGCTGGAACATTCTCTGAGAGAAGGTTATAAGTAGGGATAGCTCAATGCCCTCACTATCTTGAAAGTTCTAGAGAAAGATATTTTATGGTACTGGCATGATCCGGGGTGCTTTGACCATCCTACTCCTCCATTTAAGTTGGACACTAAGTGGATTCTTACTGATGCAATGCCCATCAGTTTGGTTAAAGAGTACTTGGGAGACTATGGCATTCACGAAGGTGATACACTCAGTCGACCTTTACACCTGGTAGATAAACCCATTTCCAGGAGGCAATCCAGACTTAGAGAGGTTTTTCCTTCTTCTTTAGATGTTCCTCCTACGGGGATGGAGAAGGATCTTAAGAATCGTTCGACTAAATGAGAAGCTCTTACGATTTCCTTGTAATAAACTAGTGTGATGATCATTGTCTTAGAGCAATGAGAATTTTGAATAAAGACATTATCTTTGCATTGTTCCTTTGAATGATTGTGGCCTACCAGTAGTTTAGCATTATGATTAGGTGGTCGGCTATTAGCCGACTAATCTTTCTTATTGCTTACCAATTCAAATGAACATAAGTTGTTCAGCCTTAGGTTCTACAAATGTTTTTATGGTTGTTCAAACGCATCTTGTCATTTTGACCAAAGTTTATGTTAGTTGCCATTGACGACTAAATATTTTAGGATTTTCCTTAACTCGGTCTGGTAAAGCTTCTTGTTCTTGACGTTAAGGAGTTGTACATGCACTTTCAAGTTTTAGAACTTCTTATTCGTCCCAATCTCGACAGCTTTTGGCCATCTTACTGATGATGGCTTTGAGGTTTTTATTGGCAGCTTTGACTACACCGTTGGTCTGAGGATGGTAGGGAGATGATTTGTGTCTCTGAATCCCATACTCGTTGAACACTTCTGTGACTTCTTCCTCGAAGTGTAACCCATTATCTAACACCAGTTCGTGCGGGACCCCATATCGGCAAATGATGTTCTTCTTGATGAATTTGTCCACTTTCTTGGCGTTTAGAACTGCGTATGACTCAGCTTCAACCCATTTGGTGAAGTAATCAATGGCGACTAGGATGAATTCATGCCCGTTGGAAGCCTTGGTGTAACCTTCCCTATGATGTCAATACCCCAGGTAGAGAACGTCCAGGGAGAAGTCATGTTGTATAATTCTCGCAGAGGCAGGTGCTGAAGATTGGAAAATTATTAGCATTTAAGGCATCTCCAAACATAGGCGGTGAGTAGCCTTGTCGGGTGATCTTCTTATTAAGCATGTGACCGTTCATGAAACCTCATCTAACCCAAAGTGGAATACATGGTCTTTGGGGTACCAAAATTATACCGTCGCCATCAGCATGTTCCACTCAATGGGTCGATTGTGCTACAAAGAGACTCGCCGCATGTGGAAAGCGTCATAATCGACATTATAAGAACACATTTCTTCCAAGGCTTCGAGGTAGTTAGCAAACTCAATGCTACCAGGGAGAGACATATTATAAGACTAAGAGCAAATAAGAAAGTGTAAAAGGAAGAAAGTGAAAGTGTGAGGAAGAAAGAGCCATCCACACCCCTTTTTATACTTGGAAAACCCCTCACAAAAGACATAACCCCTGCAGAAATCGAAGGGAACCCTGCCCAATAAAATGCCAAAAGCTAAAGAGGGTACTAATCAAAGCTTTGAATTGATGGGACTTGACTGACCTACCGATAGGCAGGACAAGGTGCTTGCCGATCGGTAACCCTCTGTTTTTAGAAATTTACCTTTTTTCGCTTTTGTCAAAATCAGAAAACCCAATAAAAATAAATTAATATTTTCAACAGAATTTCAATAAGCCCCTTCCATCTTTAAATAATTTCTCATTTTTAAAAACTTTCCTTCAAATCCACAAAACATTTCTTTTTACGGTCTCAGAAGCAAAGTAAAAAGCGCATGTGCAAGCATCCATTCATTAACAGAAGATAATAAAAAACTCCATTGCATTACATAGATATTTTTCTGTGTTACATAAACTTTGCAGGAAATAAAGAAAATCAAAAACGACGGGACTCAGCCCGAACCCACATTCTCTCTCCCTCTCTCTCTCTCTCTCTCACACACACCTAAACTTCCCCTCTCTCTCTAAGAGATCCCACCCCTGTGACGCACTTTATTTCCCCTACGACGAGACGATGCACCACCATTAATCGAGCCAGACGCCTCCCCGGACGAAGCATATGACACCAAGCAAGAAGGGACAGGAACCGCTTCCCGAATATGGGTAGTCGCCAAAGATATCCAGTCTCTGATGTCCCTCAACCAAGTCGTCGACACCCTGACTTGTTGCAAGAAAAGGCAGAATCAGTATCAAATAAAAAAAGATCAAGGGAAACCAAAAAGAAAGAGAAGAACATAAAGGTATACCAGGTGTGGCCATCCCCGATCCCGATCCTCGCGGGCGGGCGCGTGGAGGAAAGGATCCTTCGGGTCCAACGCGTCCCTCTCGGGAGCGCTTCGGCCGGCGTCGTTTGTGGTGTGAAAAATGTAGAGAGATTCAGAGTCGCAAGTCTATTTTACTCAAAACAAATAAAAGAAAAAGGGGAAGCCACCCCGAAGAGTGGCATCCAAAGACATACTGGTTCATACGAAACCGAGATGATTCGAGAAGGGTTCAGAGGCTTAGTTACGAAATGGGAAGGTGTTAGGCACCCATTCCGCCCTTTTAGGTCTCCCATAAATATTTGCTATTTTCCTTTATGTTTCCCCCCGCGATATGTGTGCATGTGTATATATATATATAATGGAAGTAGGAATCCTCGACTTGTATCATGGAAAAGATAAAGCGAGTCATCCGTAAGAATATATAAGAGTAATATTAGAAAAAAATGAGATTTACTCGATTACTCCTACGTTGATCGTTATAAGGGAACGATAACGCATATGCGGTAATGCATCACTAAGAACAAGTATATGTATAATATAAGAAAAATGGATTTAGAGAAGATAGAAAATGAGAGAAAAAGTGTGAAAGAGGACTCAAGTCACGGGTTTTATCCCGAGACGCCTATGCAGCCTATAAAGGCATCAAAGTCCACGTAGTTCGCATGTAAAACGAGGGGTGGGGTTTATCCCATAAATACAAAATGGGGAATCTCTTATTTGTGAGTGTGTGTGTGTGTGTGTAAAAAAAAGTGTTTTAGTTGTGAGAAAATTGTGAGGAAAATATGAGAATCCCTTATTTGAATTTATGAGCAAAACCCTCTTTTTCTTGTTTTTTGGGTTTTATGAAAATAAAAAATGTGCAATAATACTAAGTAAAAAAAAGTATATTAGGATGTGTGAAATTGGATAATAAAAGTGCTAAGTCAGAAAACAAGTTATTGAGAATTCAAGAGAATTTAAAGAGAGAGTTTGAGAAAGTTGGACCTTCTTGAAGATCTTGAGCTTGATCTTGAATGTTGGAGAGCAGCCCTTGAACATTGGATGATGATGGAGAGTGCATAATTCACCAAGTTTGATGAAAGGGATGATGAAAAGTGGAAGTAAAAAGGGGATTTGGAAGTTGAAATCACGCTGCCTTCGAGAGAGGTTTCTGGGATTCGTTCAGAGAGATTTTTATCAGATCTGGGCTCCCCCTGCAAATGAGGTGAAGGCCTCCTTTTATAGTCCCAGGTGCATACCGATCGGCTTAGATCCCTTCCTGCCCATTGGTAGGCAGGTGCCGATAGGCAGGTTCTGGAACCTGCCGTTTGGCAGTGTGTTTCAGGATTTTTGGGAAAATCGGCCGCCGAGGGAAAAACGTCAGTCAGAATCATGCACGGGGCATACCGTTGGAAAGGTAATTCAGAGACCTTCGAAAGTACTTCGGACCGCTCCCGGGTTTGGGAGTTGACTTTGGGTCAAATATGGCTCGGAAGCGTTTGTCGATCCATTAGACGGGGAATCATTGGGACGTAAACGAATCGTTCGTCCGCATGGTAAGTCCGAATCGTGCATGAGGCATACCATTGGAAAGGTTAGGAGATGTACTTAGACATTACAAAGAGTTTGATCCAGTTTGGAGAGTTGACTTTGGTCAACTGGGCCCGGGAAGCCCTCAATGGCCTCCCGAAGTCAAAAGGATCGTTCGTCCGCTTGGAAAGTCGGAATCACGCACGGGGCAGATCGTTGGGAAGGGTATTCGGGGCCCTTTGAAGATTCATTCATCCTTGGTCGAGTTGAAGAGTTGACATAGGTCAAATAAATCCCGGGAGCGCCCAGTGGCCTCTAGGTCAGGTTTCGGACGCAAACAGACCGTTCGTCCGCATGGTAAGTCGGAATCAGGCACGGGGTGGACCATTAGAAAGGGTATTTAGTGACCTTCGAAGATTCATTAAGCCTCGGTCAAGACGAAGAGTTTGAATTTTGGGTCAAACTGAGCCGGAGAGTGCCCGATGGCTTTCAAGTCAGTGCTCAGGACATGACCTGGGTTTGTGGTGATGAGTGGAGGTACTAGGGACCTAAGGTGAGTTACGGGGTAATAGAATGGGGTGTATACACCAGGGGATGAAGGACCTCCTCTGTCAAGCCCAACTCCTCCGGATCCATCGTATGAGGACGATGCAACATAAGCACCATCCCTCCATCAGCCCGCCGAATGTTATATGAAGGGGTATGCAATCGCACAAAGGGAACCTCCGAAGTCACCGCCGCCGCAGATGTGGACGGACCACCATTGCTATGGGAGGACCCCACTGGCCGACTCGAACCCGCAGGAGTAAAAGACAATGAATCATATATGGTGGGCGTCATCAGCTAGCTCGTCACAAAGTCCATATAATCATACGGCACATCCGTATCAGTGTACAATAGATAGGACTCGCCGATCATCGCCGCAATCCTCACATACTCCAGCAGCAACTGCTCCAGCCTCATAGACATATGGGGCCTCGCAGGTGGCACCACCACCTCCTCAGTAATCTGTCAAACCACCCTATCCCCAAGATACCAAGAGTGACTAAAATCATGCACCATCAAGTGCCTTATCTGCGCATTCACCCCCGTCGCCCCTGTATCCTGAACAGACGTCCCCCAAGGGTAAAAGCTCACCTAAAAATCCCCAGCAGGTATAAGTCAATAAGGAATTAGAGCATACAAAGAACAGGATTGAGGAAGAAAAGTCTTACCCTATCACTGGTCAGGCCATTCAAAACCTGACGCACAGCCTCCAGAGGAAGAGATCTCCTCGACTGCAGATTGGCTTGCGCCATAGATACAACCGGCAGAAGTCCCCAACAATATCATCCTTCAAAGCGATTAGCTGGGTATTTCACCCAATCACCTCATAGAACCACGTCTGACAAAGATAAGAATTTGCAATCAAAATGAGACGCATAAGGAAAGTGCGAATACATGAAAGGAAAATGCACAAATCGAAGAATACCTCAAGAAGATACATGGTTCCAGTAAAAGTTTATTGGCAGCACCGGCTAAATGCATCCAGAGAAAAATAAAGGGTCGGCAAAGTCAGGCTCCCCCAATCATAGAAAGGGATGTTTGAAAACACCCTCAAGTATGGTAAAAACCATAAGTGGACGACGTCGCCACTCGACGCCATCATAAATCCCCCCAGCACCAGTAAAATAAATAACCGGGCCATCTACCTCACCTGCAACACGTCCTCCACATCAACCACCCTACCCAGAAAAATATCCTTTAGCAGGGATAACCGAATGGAATCCCCAGACATTATCCTCCCTACATCATCAAGCGCCGCCCGCACTGCCTCTGGCCTCACCCGTAAAGAGCGATCCACCTCTATCTGCTCTCCATCGCAATCCATCCCCAGTAGCTGCTGCACATCTATGGGAGTCATAGTCATCTCCCCAAACCCAAAGTGGAAAGTGTGGGTAGTGTCCCACCATCTCTCCCTCAGAGAGCATAAGACCGCTGTCGAACGAGGCGTCTCATCTAGCATAGACGCCAACCTCCCAAAGCCTACTGATGATACCACCCAATGCACCACAGGTCGAAGATGCTCCCAGACATCCTTTGGCCCCTTCATCCCATGGGCACGCATGTTCGACAAAGAGACATCGGACTGTCAAAAGAAAAACCTTATTAAAATTCGAAAAAAAGAAAAAAAAAAGAAAAAAATAAAATCACCAAAAGAGAATGGCAAAAGTCATTTTACTTACATAACCACCGAGGTTCACCACCCTCGAAGAGAGATGACACGACGCCTCCCATAGTAAGGTCCGCTCATCCGCAACCGGCTCGAATGCGTCAAAAGAGTTCTTGCTCCCCAAAGCAAGAGGTGCCCTGGCCCTCCATTCCATATTCGCCCAGTTGTCAACAGTCAACCACTCCATGTGTGCTGCAGTGGTCACAAAAGCGGCCATTTTTTTAGAGATAGAAATGCTAGAACGATTCGCATAAGAAAATCACAGAAAGAGAGAAGGTAAGAAACCTATGAAAAATGAGGGGAATTCGCCTCCTTTATATAGGATGCCAAGGGTCATGCCGATCGGCACTGACCCCAAACCTACCGATTGACACTGTCCCTTTAACTTCTCGAGGTAGCCCAAAAGTCCGTGCCACTGTCGAATGGCACCCTCTACACCATGCCGACCGGCACCTCCGTTGAATTTTCGTACAAAAACTCCCCAAAAAAATACCAGAAAGTCTTGAAAAATCCTTAGAAAATTCCTAAAAATCCCAGGAGGGATTTATAACATTTTCACCAAGAAAATTTCGCACTCCCTCAAGAGAAACTCCTATTTCCACAGTGGAACTCTTAAAAGCCAAGTGAAACTCCTCCCGATGACATCCCCGAAGGATCACCTCCTATGCCCCAAAGGTCTCAAATTTCCCCGAGTAATTCTTATAAACCCTGGACCACCTAATCACACCCAGTAGAGTTTATAGCATCATATCTGCTATTCCTCCAAAAAATCCCCAAAAGATACAAGGATTTCTCTAGCAATCAGCTCCTAGATCGAATCAAAATCATGAGGTAATTTTCTCGACAGAATTCCTCGAGAGCATCTTAACTTAAACCCGTAGAATTAGCTTCAACCCGCAGAATTGGTCATCTCAACCTAAGCCCTCAGAATTGGCTTCGACCCGCAGAATTGGTCATCACAACCGAAGCCCTCAGAATTAGCTTCGACCCGCAGAATTGACCATCACAATTTAATCCCTTAGAATTGACTTCGACCCGCAGAATTGGTCATCTCAATTTAATCCCGCATCTCAACTTAATCCCGCAGAATTGGCTTCGACCCGCAGAATTGATCATCACAACTTAAGCCCGTAAAATTGGTCATCTTAACTTAAGCTCGCAAAATTGGCTTCGACCCGCAAAATCGATCATCTCAACTTAAGCCCGTAGAATTGAATTCGACCCACGGAATTAACCATCTCAACTTAAGCCCTCAGAATTGGCTTCGACCCGCAAAATTGGTTATCACAATTTAAGCCCTCAGAATTGGATTTGACTCGCAAAATTGGTCATCTCAATTTAAACCCTCAGAATTGGCTTCGACCCGCGTAATTGGTCATCACAATTTAAGCCCTCAGAATTGGATTCGACTCGCAGAATTGGTCATCATAATTTAAGCCCTCAGAATTGGTTTCGACCCGCAGAATTGGTCATCATAATTTAAGCCCTCAGAATCGACTTCAACTCGGAGATTTGGTCATCACAATTTAAGCCTGCAGATTGACTTCGACCCGCAAAATAGGTCACCCCCGACATTGCTTTAGGTCCTCAGAATTAACCTAAGTCTTTTCTCATCACTTACTTTAGACCATCCCTAGTATGCCCCCTTAGGTCCTCAGAATCGGACTCGACCCTCTGAATCGATCATCCTCATCCCCAGGTCCTCAGAATCGGCCTCGACCTCCGAATTGGTCATCTTCTTTCAAAGGCATCATTCGGTGTCTATTCGATGGCTATTGTTTGTTCTAAACTCACCCGTCAAAGGGATCTATAGACACCCCATTCTAGAACCCCCTAATTCTCCTTAGGTCCCTAACACCTCTCTTCATCATTACAAACCTAAGTCGTACCCCGGGTACTGACCTAGAGGTCATCGGACGCTCCCAGGCTCCGTTTAACCAAAAAGTCAAACTCTTCAGCTAGACCGAGACTGAATGAATATTAAAGGATACTGAATTCCCTTTCCAATGGTCCATCCCGTGTGCGATTCTGACTTACCATGAGGACGAACGATTTATTTTCCCCCGAAACTTGATTTAGAGGCCATTAGATGCTCCCGAGCTCCGTTTGACCAAAGTCAACTCTTCAGATCAACTGAGACTGAATGAATATTCAAAGGGCACTGAAACCCCTTTCCAATGGTCTGCCCCCTGCACGATTATGACTTACGATAGGGACGAACGATCCGTTTTATTCCGAGAGGTCATTAAATGCTTCCAGGGCCCAGTTGACCAAAGTCAACTCCCCGAATCGGGTCAAACTCTTTGGAATGTCGAAGTACATCTCCTAACCTTTCCAACGGTCCACCCCGTGTGCAATTATGACTTACCAGGTGGACGAACGATCCGTTTACGTCCGAAGTTTCCCCGTCCAAAGGACCGACTAGCGCTTTCGAGCCACATTTGACCCAAAGTCAACTTCCGAATTCGGGAGCAGTTCAAAGGACTTTTAAAGGTCTCTGAATTAACTTTTCAATGGTTTGCCCCATGTGCAATTCGGATCAACGGTTTGCGCTATGCGACTAATTTTTTGAAAGAGCTTAAAAGATACTGCCAAACGATAGATTCTAGATTGTGCCTATCGCTAATGTGCCTAAACACACTTATTGATTGGAAGGACCAGGGCTATGCCTATCGGTAATGCCCTGGGCCTATAAAAAGGAGGGCCTGGCCTCTGTTGCTGAGGGTGATCATCCTCGATCGACTGCATTTTTGCTAGAGTATAAGAACTCTACTTCCAACTTCATTGCTCGCCCAGTAGATATAATTCCTTATTTGGATATTCCAAAAGAAGAGGTTGGTGGTGCTTCTGAGCCCATTTATTTAGAGGATGAGGAGGTGAGCAGCCCAGGAGAGGATTCAGGAGAAGGCAACGAGGAGGGTAGTGAAAAAGGTAGTGAAAGAGAGAGAAGTGAGGAAAAAATGGCCCCTCCAAGGAGGATTTGGTTCAGGATGATAATGATGATGACTTGTTGTCTAACAGGATGAAGTTTTTGAAGCAGAAAGCTGGAGATTCCATTAGTGGTTCCAAGGCGAGAACTAGGAAGAATGGAGTGGATAAACGAAAGAAATAAGAGGAGGAGAAGCGAGGGAAAGAAAGAAAAAAAGAAGAAGAGAGTTTTAGAGAGGAGGAAAAGAGAAGGGCACATGCCTCAAAGGATTCTATGGTGCCATCTGTTGTTGCTATTGAGGGGGCTTCAGTGGCTGCTTCCCCCTTGCCCCTTTACTCCTGGAGAAGGTAGTGCTCACAACTGACCGTAAGCAATCAGCGAGCATGGGGTTAGATCAGTTGGCCCTTTTAATCTGCTCAGGGGCTTGCTTTGGCGAGTCTTTTCCTCTCTTTATTCTTTATTCCTTGTTTTCTTGAATTATCTAATGCTATATTTGTTTCTACTAATTTTTAGTTTGTTTATGAATACACTGTACTGCTTCGTGATAGGGCCGACCTGTCGAGAAGAAATGTAGAGCTAGGCGATGCTCTAAAATCTTCTGAAAAGGCTTTGAAAGATGCAAAGACGACCTTTGAATGGGAAAAGAGCAGTCGTTGTAGTAGCTGGCCGACCTCTGAGCTGCTTATAGCACCGTGATTACTGATAAATTAGCAGTGGCTGAGGCGAACAAGGAGTTTATCACCAAGGTGGATAAGCCGGAGGGGGAAGCAGCAACCGTTCGGGAGTGCTGGTACAATAAAGGTTAGAAGGCGGTGTATGATGACACCGAGCATCAAATTTCCTATGTCTGATGAGCATGCTTTAAAAAAGGCTTGGATCAAGCCTTGATTATTGTTGGGGTTGCTGCTGACTCCCACCTGTTCTCTCAGCATCATCAAGGCCTTAATCCCGTCTAGGTATCCCCGTATGCTCTGAATATTATGGACCCCATTGTCCCTCCTACATAACTTGCTTTGGAAAATCCAATGGGGGTTGTTTCTTCAACTGGAGGAGTTGCCCCTGTAAACCCAGGTGCTGGTGGAGGTGAAGTTGATGTTGACTAAGCTGTTGATAAGGGGAAAGGGCCCTCGACTTCTGACCAGGTTGAGGGCTCCTAAAGTTCTGCTAGGAATTTTGGCTTTTTTATTTTGTCCCAATGTTGTATCTTTAATTTTTCCCTTTCTTTGTACTGGCTTGAACCTTTCTTTTAATTTAAATGGAAAGAAAACTTTATATCATTACTGATGTTTATTGACTTTGCTGTTTGCTCTGTTGATTATAGCCCATTGATTTAGATGAATACATTCCAGCTAACTCCCACCTAGGCCAGGTTCTTGGCCCGAACATAAGCGTTCAAGCGCATAGAGCCTTTATAAGGATATATAAATCCCTCAGGGTTAGAAACTAAGACTATAAAGATCAGTCTGAGGTGGTCACTAGGCTTAAAGATAGGCTCGAGGAGATGGAGGAAGTTAGTGCCTCTGTGTAGGAGGAGATGGACGCCTTAAAGGTAAAGCTTCTGGACGCATCTGAAGTCAACCATGTGGGGGAGTTATTGCAAAGAGAGAATGATGCTTTGAGAAAAGAAACTCCATCTAGTCTCTCAAACTGAAAATTAAGCTTTCAAGAGGGAGATTATTGAGCTAAAAGAAGATGTTCAACGAGCTTATGTGATCGTTGCTGGTCTTCATAGGGATCTCACATGATTAAGACATTTTTTTCAAAGGGGTCCTCAACAGGTCTGGGCTGATGGTTATGACCAATGTTGGGTAGATGCCCCAGTAAGACTGAAAGAGACTGAAGACCTTGCTTTTGCTAGGGGAGGGCTGAGTGCTCTTAAGGAATTGAAAATTCCAAAGTAATCTTCCATGTGGTATAAGTATCAAACCGTTCACCCATCTGGTAGGTAGAATCCCTTTTCGAGGGATGACCATTGGATCCCAATAGATGCCATTCCTGCGCATCTTTTGGAGCCACGCCCAGAAGGCGCAGAAAAAGACTTAGTTCCTCATCCTGATAATGGTCGAAGAGCTCGAGTAGCGAACTACCTTGCTCGTCATCCTGGGCCATCATAGGTTTTTAAGTATTTCTTGGTATGTTGATATAAATGCAATCATATGATTTTTAATAAAAGATGCAACTGGTTATTTATGTTTTGGGCATATGATGACTAAACATGTGGTAACCTCGTTTGTTGATTGCTTGACATCACTGTTTGACCAAAAAAATTTGATAGAACTAATTATAGTATGAAAAGTACAAAGCTTTAATCATTTTGGGCCTTTTAACCGACTAAATGATGTTGAGTTTTTGTTATCTCGTGTTTGAACATTCTCCCAGTCCAATATGCCTTAGCTATATCATTCTGTCCACCTTACCTTTTAGGTCGTGTCGTCACACTTCCTTAAGCCTAAGTAGGATGATGACGAGAATGTACCTGGTTAATAGGACATCCGCCCGATCAGGATTTTTCGACCAACCTGAGTTGGCGACCAATCTGAGTTGGCTTTATTGCCTAAGGGTCCCCTATAGGTCTTTTATTATTGTAGGAGAAACTCAAGAGGCCAATTGTGTTTCCAACAAAGACCTGAGGAAGGTTTATCATAAACCTTACTTTATATATTTTAGATCTCCTTGATTGGGACAGATCTAGCACATTATTTTAATCATGGGAGCTTTGTTTGTTATTGTCATGTAAGATTCCTTGATTGGAGCAAGTTGATCAACTCGCTGTAATCCAGGAGTTCTATTATACTTTGATGGGAGTATATTTTTTGGAAACAATGCGTATTGAAGTGCGATCAAAAGATATTAGACAACCAAGATATTAAAAATGCGTGGGCCAGTCGTCCTTTATTGATTAAAATGATAAATAAAAGGCAACATCAGTTTGTAAACGAAAATTTTCCTAAACTAATGGTGTTGAAAATAAAAGATATAAAAGTTTAAAAGTATAACTTCTTGAGGTTGGCATCATTCCAGGCCCTTGGTATCTCCCTGCCCTCTAGCATTTCCAAGTGATATGCTCCCTCCAGATCGTCCCTTATTACCTTGAAAGGTCCTTTCTAATTTAATCTCAGTTTGTTATCTGATGGTCTTACAATACTGCTAAGGACTTTCCTCAGGACGTAGTCCCTTATAGAAACATCCTCAGATTGAATTTTTGGTTATTTTTTTTTGTCCAGTTGTTGTTGGTAAGTTGCCAGCTTAACTAGTATCAGTTCTCGTTGCTCATCATCTAATTCAAGTTCAGTGAGTAACGCTTCATTATTAAGGCCTTGATCGACCAAGGTGGTTTACATAGTAGGGAGACATGCTTTCAATGGGATGACTGCCTCCATTCCATAGGCGAGAGCGAAGGGAGATTCTTTAGTTATTCTCCTGGGAGTTATACGATAATCCCATAAAATGTGGGGTAGTTCGTCTACCCAGGTACCTTTGGCTCTTTCTAGTCATTTTTTTAGTCCGTCAATCATTGTCTTATTGGAAGCTCCAGCTTACCCGTTGCATTGGGGATATGCCACAGAACTAAAGTGATGCTTGATGCCATGCTCGTGGTAAAATCCTTGAAATAAGCCACTTTCAAACCGCGTGCCATTGTCAGTAATGATCGTTCTTAGTATCCCAAAGCGGGTGATGATGCTCTTCAATATGAACCTCAGTATGTCAGAGTCCCGAATGTTTACGAGCGGTTCTGCCTTTACCCATTTGGTGAAGTAGTCAGTGTTGACCATCAGATACTTGCAATTTCTAGATGCGGTAGGTAGTGGCCCTATAATATCCAAGCCCCACTTGGAAAAAGGCCATGGACTAGTTAATGACTTAAGGTCGCTAGCCGACTGGTGGACCATAGAGGAGTGCTCCTGGCATTTTTCACACTTGCGAACGTAAATTCTAGCATCTTTCTGCATGTACGACCACCAGTACCCTTCCTTAATTTCTCGAAAAGCCAAATATTTTCCTCATGCAGGACTCCCACAAATGCCTTCATGAAGTTCACAAAGAACCTTCTCGACAACTTCTTGGTGAACGCACTAGAGGTAGGGGCCAATAAAAGACTTTTTGTAGAGTTTTCCCTCAGAAGATATGTGAAAGTGAGCAGCCTTGACTCTTATATGGTGTGCTGACCTCTTGTCGTTTGGCAGTGTGTTGCTTTGCAGATAGGTTATGACCAGATCCATCCAACTGGGTGACCTTTTTATGTGGAGGACTTGCTCTGCTACGACCGATTGGGTGATGCTCGGATGTGCGAGGAATTCTATCTGAATGGTTCTCTTTAAGTCAGAGTGGCGTCGGTGTGACTGTTCTGCCCCCTGGGGAACTGCTGAAATTCAACTTTATCAAACTTTTCCATAAGTGCCCTTACAACAACGAGGTAAGCTGCCATCCTTTCATCTTTTATGTTGAAATCTCCACTTACCTTCTTGGCCACTAGCTTTGAATCACTAAATACCCGAAGGCATTTTACCCCAAGCAGTTTGCTTTACGTAGGGCGGCGATCAGTGCTTCGTATTCCGCTTCGTTGTTGGAGGTTTCAAATCACAATCTGATCCCCTGTTCGAGAACAATTTTTTTTGGGGTAACCAATACAATACCTATATGTAATACCCCATATTTTTATGGCATTTAATTATAGGATAAATTAAATTTAATTGGGATAAATTAATTTAATATTAATCCAGATTTTAAATTGAATATTTACTAGCATGACGAGAGTTAATAATTATTGACAGTAATTATGTTGAATATTACTTATTGAAAAAAATAATATGTGAGATTGAATTTATTAAAAAATTTCACGAGTGAATATTACGACAGTTATAGAAATTAAGTAGGGACGCGCGTGTGTCATGTCGGGAATAAATTAATGGAATAAATGTAAATAAATTATAAGTTGCCCATATGGTCATTTCTAGTGCGCCAATGTGTTCGGAAGGGTCGAGATAGTCAGAAAAGTGTATCCGGGAGTTTAGTTTGGGTCTCGGGACATTTTTAGGCCTAACCGGCAACCCAGGAGGGCATTTCGGTAATTTCCCATTTTAGGCCTTAATTAAGGACGAAAATTGAGAGGTTATATCTGATGGAATTGGGAGTCCTCGAGGGTTAGAAATACTAGAGTTGCAGAGAGGCTAAGAAAGAAAGAAAAGAGAAGGCTTCCATGGAGGAGAGCCACCAACCCTTCACCACTCTCACCAATTCCACCACCAACGCATAGATCGGAAGAAGAGGATCGTCCCTATACCACTTAAATCCATCGGACCAAACCTTGATTTCCAGGCAAGTATCTAACTTGCTGTTCTTTAGTTGATAATACATCCACGCTAGTGTAGGAGATAGTTAAATTTATGTCTTCATGAAAAATATTGTTATTGGGAGATTATTATTGCAATTTTGGAGTAGAAACCATGTTAGGATGAATATCTTGTTATATGAATAATGTTATCCATGAAATTTGATGCCCAGTAGAGATTGAAATCTAGATATTAAATTAATTCTTGAGAAAATTTGATGAACTAGGGTTAAATGATAATTTCTTGAATTAACCCATTTGATGACGAATCTTGAGGAATTAATGAATATTTTACATTAGAAATCATCCATATCAGTATATATAACATTTATGATGTTTGGTTGGGAGTTTGGGACATATTAATGGAGTTTTGGTGGTTTAAGTTGGAAGAAACCCGTAGGCATAATATGCAGAATTCTGGGCAAGACCCGCTTGGTCGATCGATCGACTAAAGAATGTTGATCGATCGACCCCTTTTCATCGATCAATCGACTCCTCCTGGAAATGGAAACTTTTTCCCCTTTTTAATATTAATCCAATCCCAATGTGTAAGGACCCTGGGCATAATTTAAATGTTATAATGGGACTTGAGGGGGACCAGTAGGGTATAAGTAGGGTCCGGGGAAGATGATTTTATATGAGATTTAACCGTGGGATTTTGGGGGTATAAATTGAACGAGAAATCGTGCGTACGTTAAATTAGGTCTTGCGAGAATTAAGAAGGACTTGACCAGTAGGGTAGTGAGTGTACATATACTGATCTCGTATTTATCAAGAGGGTACACTTCGAGAGTCGAGAAGTACTTAAGGATTAGTGGTAATTGAGAAAATAAAAAGAATGATTTAATTATACGTAGAACTCGGGCGTTATGTGCCACACATGGTTCACATGTATTATGGGTCGTGGGTGTACCTACCTGAATAATATATATATATATATATATAATGTTGTATATTTGTGTGTAATCATACCCGCGCTACTTGCTATCATAGAGGTTCCGCGCCTGGATAGTCTTATCTCGATTGGACCTTTATGGGGGATATTAACTTGTACCGTAGAACATAGCATCCTTGATACATGCTATTCGAGAATGATAGTCAGACGGTCCTAAGAGATGTGAGGGTATGTCCTGACCTCTTAGTGACTTGGAACTATGCTTCGCCTTCAATATGACGTGAGAGGATTGTTTTAAATTATTTGATTGTCCTACGATTCGGAATATTTTATCTGGTTGATTTTCTCTAGCATGTTTATTTCATTTGGATGGTTTGGTTTTAATATTATTCGTGTTCATGAAAATTGTTTCGCACATTAAATCATAACAATAGGACTTAATCTCTAAAATTAAATGTTTTGACACTTAGCTTAATTATTTATTAGGTGATTAATAAAGATAAATGTTTTACGACAGTGATGCTAAGAATGAACCTATCGACCACTTTGATTTAATTTAATAAAGGACTGATCACCCGGTATTTAATTAGGCGTGGTGTTACTGATGGTATCAGAGCATCAAGTTCAACTGTCCTTAGGATCTGTGCGGTTTATGATGCTTCCAGCGTTGCTTTGTTTGATATAGAGCCCTATGTTTAGGATTGTTGATTTCTATGGTGAGATTTCGTTCTCGTGCTACAACGTATATATATTAGTGAATTTTATTTGCGTTCGGACAGGCAAGGGCCGTTGGCCGGACAACAGGAGGCAGGGCTTAGTTGAGGTTGTAGAGTATATTCGAGGATGATGACCGTGGTCGAGGTCACCCCTATTTTGGCACGAAAAGCCAGGACTATAAAGACGGCTAGGGTACAGCCTATGATTACCAAGTGTTGATATAGTTAGAAATGGTGCCAAATTAGACTCACCCAATGTGGTAGGACTGGGAGAGAGTCAGACGAAGCATTGAGGAGAACCATCAGTGGAAGTTCTAGAAATGCGGGCATTGTGTGTGTAAACCAACGAAGGAAAAATATCCAAAGGCTTGGGTATAGGGCAGAATGTGGTTAACCCGAAGTGAAAATTTTGGGTAAATTTTTTTCCTGACTCACCGGATCAAAATTAAAATGTTGGGAGCCAACCACCACATTTATAAGTGGAATGTTGTGTCAATGGAAGGATCTTGGGCACGGTTTACGATTTGATTGGAAGTTCCTTCATCAGATGTTCAGGTTAAGATGTGAATGTTGTTCTGAACTAATCACAGGAGGGCCAGACAGAGGTCCATACGTGAAGATGAATTTAATTATTTAGAGAATCTTGTGCTGGAAATGGAGAAGAGGATTTCAAGTGGGAAATCAACTTGTTAGAAAATTTGGCAACACTTAAAGGGAATTCTGCTAGACAGTCAATACATATGGTGACAATGTCACGCATTGTCCATAGAGATGTTAATGCTTTTTGGTGAAGGGAGATAAAAGAATCAAAAGATTTAGTTGGGGTGTAAGACTGGATGAAACGCAGTTAGTGAAACGTCACAAAAGGGGAGACCCATCAGGGGACACATTTAACATATTCGGCTAGCTGAATCCTTACCAAGCGAAGGTGCATTCAGTAAGGGTTGTCAAAGCCAGTAGTGTGTTCCTTAGGACCAACAAAGCTAAGGGAACAACGCGGGTAGCCATCATGAATCGATCCTACCAAAGTCCAAGAGAAGGACAACCCTAATATCATCAGTATGACCGGTGATAAGTGTAAAATATGACGGTGTGATAATTAATTAAATTCGTAAATTTCTAATTTAGCACACTTATTTAATTAGAGTCTATTTTTAAACCAAATTAATTCAGCCCCTAAACATGCAACTACGTATCAAACCAAATAAGATATAGCATGCGACAAAAAATTTCAGGAAAAATCCCCGAAGGGCTAAACCTTTTATTTCACTATAATTTGTAAATAACAACTTACACGGATTACAATGAAATAGGGTGACACACAAATATCCACAGGTGTCGGTCGGCGTCGTCAGCAATGGAACAACCATAACTACTCCATAAGAACATGCAGTTCTATCTTCAGCAATGAATCCACACACAGTGAATCCACGTGTACACGCAGTCCAATCTTCACAGAGACTCCCTCCATAATAGCATGCAGCTCTCAGTTGTAGAGATCTACCCACAAAGAATAAATTTCAACAAAGTTGAATCTAGGGTTCCATAACAATTCACTAAAGATTGGGATGTTTTGTGAATTGAAAACAAAAGGTTTAAAACCTAAAAGAAGAAGACAAAAATCGTTTCTGCAGTAGCAGTTTCATCTATTGAAATTATGTAGGTTTTCTAATGAAAAAAGGAGTTGGAGACTCCTATTTATAAAAAACTTAAGTCGGCACGTCGCTCGAATGAGATAGCTAACTCGTTCGAATGAAAAGGCATTGTCATTTGAACGACATCGCGCGATAACTTCTCGTGAGATATTTATGTCGTTTGAATGGCATAAGCTGGTCGTTTGAACGACCTATCAAACGAGATCTCAGGCGATGATTGTAGATAATTTCGATACGAATGCGTGGCCGTTAGTTTCGTATTTTTATGATTTTTCTTTGAATTGATATGATTTTTCTACGGAAAGGTGTCCGAGAACAAAATCTTTAGAAAAATATTTGATAAAAATATCCCAATAATTTAAGTGAAATGCTAAGGAATTAAAATACAGCCTTACCAAACTTAACCTCGTGGAGGCTTGAATGTTGAAGATCTTGATATTCGGATCTGTCTTTGATGCTTGAATGTTCTTGAATGATCTTCGATGGTGTAGCGGTACACGACATACTAAATTGATAACGAACTTATAAAATAATATCCTTATAAATCTCACCCTGCATCTATTCCGGTACAAAATAAAAACTCCGAATTATCAAATCAAAGTGCCTATACAAATCTAATATCCCCCATAAACCTTAAAATGGAAAATACTAAAATTTGCATGTCTTCAAATTTTCTTCAAAAATCTTCAAGTTCAAATCTTCAAACCTTTAAGCTTTTCTCATCAGGGTGTGCAACATATGATTATCACTATCGTACCTACATACATGAGATAAAGAAAATACCTTCGTAACGCATCGAGTTTGAAATGATATAAGAATAAATCAATTAATCTAATCAAATCTCCCCTATAACGCAAACTCCCCCATAAAATCATAATTCATTTTTCCCCTTTCTATTATGTCCCCAAATAGACAGATAAGAAGAAACAAACTAAACATAGAGTGTCACGATAAAAGTACATAGCAAATATGAATCAAACTACGCGTATGCAAAGGTGTAACTCAAAATATTTCCACAAACTCTTTATGATTTTTCAATTTTTTCAAAGCAAAAATAATGATACAAAAATCACACCATGGATTTATAATAAACAACCAAACCATGGAAACAGAATGAATGGGTCTGAACACATTCGATAGGTAAATCAATTCAATCAATCATATGTGCACGATGAATACGTGTACTCCTAACGAACGAATATAAAAAATATCCTTAGGTGTAAAATTATTGAATTTAAATGACATCATCTTAATCAAATCAACAAATCAAAGTCTAAATGATTTCCACACCAATAACTTCCAAAACTATTTAATGCCGTTTCGAGAACTTTTCAAAGGACGTGCAAACCCATTGATATTTCCATTAAAAACTCCCTCATATATAATAATGCAATTTTATTTTTCTAACGAGGTTCTAAATTCTCAACTTAGAGAAAACCTATTGGCCCAAAATTTTGGCATATTTCATTTTTTATTGCCTTCATTTTTTGTGCCGGCTCTTCTCAAATGGTGGCTTTTATGACGTGATTATTATTCACTCGTAGCCCTTTTCCGTGTTCACTCATCATTTTTTTTTATCTTAAACAAATTCCTCACGGGCAATGGATCTTACATGCACTACTTTTATTACTCTCGTATTATTGCACTTGGTTCATTTTAAGGACAAGATTAAGATGAAAACACCCAACCAATATGTGATGCGACAAGCATAATAATAAAACAAATTCGTGCATGTGTGCAATAAAAGAAATCATGAGTCAAGCATGTATGAAGTATCACTTAATTACATTTTAATGACTCCAAACATTATAAAGAACAAAGATGACATGATATATTGTTTCAAAACACTATCAAATAGTCACATGGATGTAACACCCCGCCCGCCCGGGAGAGTGAACGGAGCGCTAATACGATAAAATAAATCTAAATCCACAATCACAAGGTATAGAGCATCTAAAAACCCACAATATAAAAAATCCACTAATCTGAATTCTTCAAATTAAATACAAAGTCTCTCGAAATAATATAAATCACCAATGCTCTATACAACACAATAAAATAATACAAATCTTCCAAAAATATTCTTCCAAAAATAATCCATGCCAAAAATCATCCCAAATGGTCCATAGCGCTCAAATCCACGCTAACCTGCCAACTAAAAGAAAATATGGGGAAGTACACAATACGACAAGAATTATGCTCAACAAATATGGATTAGCAACGAATAAAACGTAACAACAAGAGTACGAATATTCAAATCAAAATGCAAATCTCAATAGCATTTCATCATTATAATTTTTCAACAACACATCAATGGGTAACCAGGCCTCACCCCATTCGCATATGCTTTATCAAGCCATAGCCGGAAATAGGTATTTTGGCTGGTTCACAACATCCGTGCCATATGAAAATCTCATGATAACGTGCTCAATAACAATATAATGATACCACATGAATCAAAATAATTTCAACAATTATTTTCCAGATTTTAATGAATTTATCAATTCAAATATGAGTTCAATTAACAAGAATTCAAAGAGAATGACACTCGCGAGATTTAAGGAGCATATTGTGTAAAACCCCATACCTCAAACCATGATGAGAAACCAATGATCACATCCTCAAGATCAACACAAAAGATCTACAAAAGCTCCTCCAAGAACCTACAACAAAATAGCCCCAAGAACACCTCTAATCTAAGGTTGGAACTCATAAATCTCAAGGGCCAAAGTATATATAAAAAAAAAGAGGAATATAAAATATATTTGTTGCCAAAATTTGTGCCAAAAGTAGGTTAAAAAGGTTACCCACGACTTCCTTTTATAATGCAAAGAAATAAAGAGTTGGAATCCAAAAGACTCCTTTAAATAAGGTAAAGAAATGAAGAGTTGGAAGTCAAAACAACTCCAAGAGTTAAAAACATTTAAAAATCATTTTAAAATCCGGTTTAACTCCGATTTCGAAACCGTTTGAAATTCTCGCCTTTAAAAATAATAACCAACATATATGAGCAATAAAAATAATTTTATCAAAAACTTTATTTTCCTCCATTTTCGAGAAATTAATTAAAATAGCCCAAAATTACGCGGGTTGTTACACTTCCCCACTAACAATGGAATTTCGCCCTCGAAATTCACCGAATGCCTAACTCTCAAAATCAGGCCAACAAACTCCAAAAATAATCTCGTCTCCAAAAATAAATTCCTCACATCTAATCTAGATGACTATCACGAATATCACCTAAAATTTTCTATCTCCAAAAATTGCTAACCACGCAATGAACCAAAAACCCAAGCCCCGAGGGTTTCCGTATACCTAAGCTCTGATACCATTTGTAACACCCCGCCCGCCCGGGAGAGAGAACGGAGCGCTAATACGATAAAATAAATCTAAATCCACAATCACAAGGTATAAAGCATCTAAAAAACCCACAATATAAAAAATCCACTAATCTCAATTCTTCAAATTAAATACAAAGTGTCTCGAAATAATATAAATCACCAATACTCTATACAACACAATAAAATAATACAAATCTTCCAAAAATATTCTTCCTAAAATAATCCATGCCAAAAATCATCCCAAATGGTCCATAGCGCTCAAATCCACGCTAACCTGCCAACTAAAAGAAAATATGGGGAAATACACAATACGACATAAATTATTCTCAACAAATATGGATTAGCAACGAATAAAGCGTAACAACACGAGTATGAATATTCAAATCAAAATGCAAATCTCAATAGCTATTCATCATTATAATTTTTCAACAACACATCAATGGGTAACCAGGTCTCACCCCGTTTGCATATGCTTTATCAAGCCATAGCCAGGAATAGATATTTTGGCTGGTTCACAACATCCGTGCCATATTAAAATCTCATGACAACGTGCTCAATAACAATATAATGATACGACATGAATAAAAATAATTTCAACAATTATTTTTCAGATTTCAATGAATTTATCAATTCAAATATGAGTTCAATTAACAAGAATTCAAAGAGAATGACACTCGCGAGATTTAAGGAGCATATTGTGTAAAACCCCATACCTCAAACCATGATGAGAAACCAATGATCACATACTCAAGATCGACACAAAAGATCTACAAAATCTCCTCCAAGAACCTCCAACAAAATAGCCCCAAGAACACCTCTAATCTAAGGTTGGAACTCACAAATCTCAAGGGCCAAAGTATATATAAAAAGAAGAGGAATATAAAATATATTTGTTGCCAAAATTTTTGCCAAAAGTAGGTTAAAAAGTTTGCCCATGACTTTCTTTTATAATGCAAAGAAATGAAGAGTTGGAATCCAAAAGACTCCTTTAAATAAGGCAAAGAAATTAAGAGTTGGAAGTCAAAACAACTCCAAGAGTTAAAAATATTTAAAAATCATTTAAAAATCCGTTTTAACTCCGGTTTCGAAACCGTTTAAAATTCTCGCCTTTAAAAATAATAACCAACATATTTGAGAAATAAAAATAATTTTATCAAAAACTTTATTTTCTTCCATTTTTGAGAAATTAATTAAAATAGCCCAAAATTACGCGGGTTGTTACAATGGATAAATGGAATGAAATTGTGACTCGGTCATCCTAAGTGTTTATCCATAAATGGTGCAAACAAAATACAAAATTTTATTTGGATTTTCAAATTTGACCAAAAAAATATGAATGGACACTCAAAAATTAGAAAATCTTTTTACATTTTTCAAAATTTTATCAAAAAAAAAAAAATTAATACAAAAAGTACATGTCAACACGCTAACAAAAATATATCAAAAATCATAACTAGCGTATGAGAAACATGCACACATAATCAGCTATATGATATGGCAAGAGAAGAATCATGTGCAAGCAAACGGGAATCAACTTGTCTAAAATCTAGTGCCTCTAAAAGTGATTTCCTAACCTAAATAGATGTGAAACGTTGTGTGGGGGATTTAGGAACCAAGGTAACACTAGACATAATCTTCCTAGGACTTTTTCCAAGATCAAAACAAAAACGCCTAAGGTGACCTTTCCTACCACAATATGAACATGTGTAAACGGGTGGAACAACACCTATGGGTTGACCTTGTCTGACGTCCTTAGGAATGGTTGACCCTCTAAAACAAACTATGGTTTTGGTTTTTACACTCAAAACATGAGAACAAAATGAGCCATTACCATCACTATCAAAACTACTCGAGTCTGTCAAATCATTTTTTAACTTTAAAATTTTTGACTCAAGTAAAGAATTAGACTCTTCCAATCGGAGGGGCTCATTCTTCAAATTATCAATCAAACCTCGAAGGTTATCTCGCTCCCCCTCAATAAAAATAAACTTTTCCCTAAGAGTCTTTTCATGTGCCATAAACTCATTGATTAAAATATTTTTATCCTCTTTGGCACAAACACAAACCATAGAATTTTTAAGGTTCTCTAATTATTTTTCTAAAAATAGGACCCTATCATCACTCTCCTTCTCGGAAAATTTTAAAGAAACAAAGTCATGGTTCAAGGCAACAAATTTCTCACGATAAAAATCTCTTTGCTTTTGAACCGCTTGCAAGTGATCCATAGCGAATTTAAAACGAGAATTTTCTTTTTCCAAAAAATCAATTCTTTTAGCAAACGTCAAATTCAAATGATTTATATCATCAAAACTCTTACTCGTGTCATCAAAGGGGGGTATCCGATTACATAAGTGCTCCATCGAAAAAATTGCAATTTTTTTTTCACAAAAATTGATTTTAAAAAAAAAGTCAATATCACACAAATTTTTGCAAAAAACAAATATCACGCGATAAATTAGTGTAACGCGCTTTGATACCAATTTGTAAAATATGACGGTGTGATAATTAGATAAATTCATAAATTTCTAATTTGGCACACTTATTTAATTAGAGTCTATTTTTAAACCAAATTAATTCAGCCCCGAAATATGCAACTACGTATCAAATAAGATATAGCATGCGACACAAAATTTTGGGAAAATCCCCGAAGGTCTAAACCTTTTATTTCACTATAATTTATAAATAACAACGTACACGGATTATAATGAAATAGGGTGACACACGAATACCCGCAGGTGTCGGTCGGCGTCGTCAGCAATGGAACAACCACAACTACTCCACAAGAACACGCAGTTCTATCTTCAGTAATGAATCCACACAAAGTGAATCCACATGAACACGCAATCCAATCTTCACAAAGACTCCCTCCATAATAGCACGCAACTCTCGGTTGTAGAGATCTCCTCACAAAGAATAAATTTCAACAAAGTTGAATCTAGGGTTCCAAAATAATTCACTAAAGATTGGGATGTTTTGTGAATTGAAAACAAAAGGTTTAAAACCTAAAGGAAGAAGACAAAAATTATTTCTGCAGTAGCAGTTTCGTCTATTGAAAATATGCACGTCTTCTTATGAAAAACGGAGTTGGAGACTCCTATTTATAAAAAACTTAAGTCGGCGCGTCGTTTGAACGAGATAGCAAAGTCGTTCTAACGAAAAGGCATTGTCGTTTGAACGACATCGCACGACAACTTTTCGCGAGATAGCTATGTCGTTTGAACTACATAAGCAGGTCGTTTGAACGACCTATCAAACGAGATCTCAGGCTATGATTATATATAATTTCGATATGAACTCATGGTTACTAGTTTCGTATTTTTCTTATTTTTCTTTGAATTGATTTGATTTTTCTACGGAAAGGTGTCCAAGAACAAAATCTTCAGAACAATATTTGATAAAAATATCCCAACACTTAAAGTGAAATGCTAAGGAATTAAAAAAAAACCTTACCAAACTTAACCTCGCAGAGGCTTGAATGTTGAAGACCTTGATATTCGGATCCGTCTTTGATGTTTGAATGTTCTTGAATGCTCTTCGACGGTGTAGCGGTATACGACATACTAAATTAATAACGGGCTTATAAAATAATGTCCTTACAATAAGTGGATTATGCATAGAGGTATTTTATGGAGAGTGAAATCATATGCGTTAAGGTTTTCCGAAGCAAGTAAAAGGACAGGAGTAGGGTGCCTAGTAAAGGGAAATGATTAAAGTAGTTTTTTTTTTAGTTCAGACAGGCGTGTTATGTCCGGAAACCATTTGAGCAGCCAGGGCGATTGGCAAGGTAGAATATGAGTTTTACCCTTGGAGGATGAGCCGTGTTTTATGTGACACGAGAGAGTCACTATGTTTTGATTATTTCTAGATTCTCAAGTGAGACGAGTTAATGCGTATATCGATAATGTTATTACTATGTGAATGTTTTCCCTAGTATAGCGGGGTTATCTTTAGTGTTATGCGTGGAGGATAAACGGGTGTATTGATAGTGGCATATACCTTATTGAGATTACTCATTTTAGTGATGTGTTATACGAGTATGATATTATCTTGATTATGGTTTTATATTAATAATTAGACCGATAGTGGGCGGATATCGCAAGTCTATTGGGGTTGCTGCCCTAGTGTAGTATGTTTTGTTCTGGCAAAGCCTCACCTACAAGAGGGTCGGGCTCTCATTTATATCATATATTATAGAGACTTCAAAGGGTATAGTGGTGTCTAAATGTTTAATCCTTGGGTGTGTAGGGACTTTATTGTCATGATTCGGTGTGCATTGGGTTTATTGTAGAGCGGAAAGATTTAACTCATTATTATGTTTAGCGCTAAAAACTTGGTGATATGAAGAGCGCATTATTATATCTATCCTTTAGAGACGTGGGAGTTAAGACTTATATTCATATGTTTGGGATAGGATTTCGAGAGTCCCGATTGTATGTGTACGAGGTTTATGGAATGTGATTACCACCAATGCTGAGCGATAGTGCACTTGGCAAAAAGTTCTTTTGTTTAGGTATAATTGCGGGAAGAGATGTAGCTTTTATGTCAAGAGAAGGGACTATAGGGGAACATGTTATGGAAGGAGGACCTAATGGATTTCGATAACCGAAAATCCTAGGTAGTAGTGTATCGGGGGGGGGGGGTTCCTTGTTTGGATTTCGCTTTGCGAGACATCCCACGCATGAAACTTAGCGTAAGGTTGGTAGTAGGGAGATGTTTGGTCATTAGTCCATGAGTCTGGTACCTCGATCGTCATAGGGGAAGGTAGTTATAACTGTAAGTTAGAAGTTAAATTAGGATTTATGGCCAGTGGATCCGGTTGTGTGGTAAGGAAGTGTTAAAAAAATTATTTTATCGCTATGGGTTGAAGGGTATAACGATGTTAAGGAAGACTTAAAATTTTGATTTCTGGGGTGATTGAGAATACCCAAGTGTTATAACCACGTTGTGAATATAGGGGAAATAACGAATTGAGTGTTATGTGTTAAACGTCTGTGATGTTATGCCAGTATGCACGGTTTGTAGGGTGTGTGGGAATCCTAGCTAGCTGATGATAGAATCGTCCGAGTTAAAGGGACCTGGGAATAGATGTATGAAATATATGCCGGAGGGACTTATATAACAAAGTAGAAATGGTAAAATGAATTAATCATCGTGTGAGAAGGAAAATAATCTATATATACATGTGCAATCAAAATAGCACACCCGAATTTAGTTGAAAGGCTAAGGGAAGCCATTTAATAAGGGGTATGTATTACTTCAGAAGAGTAAAAATTTAACTATTATGAAAAATGCTTGGAGCGTAGTTTTAACTAGTCAAAGGTTGAAAGAGACTTGCGCGTAGATAAAATGATGATGTTAGTAAGGTATAAAAAGTCTAGAAGTGCACATCGTGGAGAAAAGTACACGGGTCGGAACTTTCGATATACGCCGAGGAAAGAAGAGGAATATTAAGTATCACTTAATGTGAGACATTACAAGTGGAAGTAGATGTTGGGTGGGACATAGAGGGTAGTCTACGCGTGCACCACCCATAGATAGAAATCGGTTGGATTAAGAGGGTCAGCCAGAGAATTTTATAACAGGCCCATGATTCCTGTAATGGAAGAGGGCAGTCAATTTGGTAAATTTCTTCGATGGGTTTCCAACCTCAAGTTAAAGTCACGAGTTACTTAAAATGTGTGGAACAAGTTGACCTAAAAGAAAGTAATTGTTATTCTTTTGGGTGATTTACACTATTAGACAGTATGTCACAGTCTTTCTTTGAAAAGAAGGATCGCGTCGGTAAGTGGTCATGCCCGATATTGTTTTGAACTAGGATGAGATCTTTGAACCCCACCTTCAATACGGGATTTCAGGAAGCAGTGGGGATGACATTTCATTTTGAGCAGGTTGTATCACCTATAGCCCGAGGAGAAGGCGAAAAGTGATAAACGACTAGTGGAGCTTTATGAATGTAATTTTGGACTCATTGAGGTCATTTCATTTCCGCAACAATTATAGCTGTTAAATGAAGTACAATATCGAATTTGGGAGAAAATATTACCAAATGGTCGAGTTGTGTGTAAGAACTCATACTTGTTTATTCAAGACAAACTCCTTATTGAGGTTTTGTGTGAAGAACCTTAACTATTCCCCCTCTGGTTGTTTAGAGATGAGCGGAAAATTAGAATTTTTGATTAGTCGAGTTAGAGTCCGATGACTATAGTCGAACTACCACAAACTATTTTATATGGATTTTGAGTTACAACACGGAAAATTGAGATTCGAAGAACTGACAAGAGTGGTCATATGATCATATGGTTTCTCTCAGTATGGGAGTTTTGTGTTTAGATAAATACCAGTAGCTGATATGTAGTGAGGTGCGACCTCCCAATAATATTATGATAATGGGGGACAATGATGTATAGGATCATCTTATTCGAATGTTTTCAGGTAGGAGCAATGTGAAGTTCCGTTATTGAGGTGTGACCTTATAACTGATAAAATGCCGAGAGTGTTAAACTAGCTTGCTGTGAGGTGGGGGCTATAGTGATTGAACGACTTACTTTGAAGTTGGTTTTGTATACTGATAAAGCATCCTAAAATATTTTACCAGGTATGCCTTATTTTCCGAATTTCGGGATGAAATTCCATTATTTGGGGGGAAGTATGTAATACCCCGCATTTTTATGGCCTTTAATTATGGGATTAATTAAATTTAATTGGGATAAATTAATTTATTATTAATTCGGATTTTAAATTGAATATTTACTAGCGTGATGAGAGTTAGTAATTATTGATAAGAATTATGTTGAATATTACTTATTGAGTAAAGTAATATATGAGATTGAATTTATTAAAAATTTTCACGAGTGAATATTATGACAGTTATAGAAATTAAGTCGGGACGCGCGTGTATCGTGTCGGGACTAAATTAATGGGATAAAAGTAAATAAATTATAAGTCACCCATATGGTCATTTCGAGTGCGCCAATGTGCTCGAAAGGGTCGAGATAGTCAGAAAAGTGTACCCGGGGGCTCAGTTTGGATCTCGGGATGTTTTTAGGCCTAATCGGCAACCTGGGAGGGTATTTCAGTAATTTCCTATTTTAGGCCTTAATTAAGGAAGAAAATTGAGAGGTTATATTTGATGGAATTGGTAGTCTTCAAGGGTTAGAAATACTAGAGTTGCAGAGAGGCTAAGGAAGAGAGAGGAGAGAAGGCTTTCAAGGAGGAGAGCCACCAAACCTTCACCACTCTCACTAATTCCACTACTAATGCATAGATCGAAAGAAGAGGATCATCCCTATGCCACTCAAATCCGTCGGACCAAACCTTGATTTCCAGGAAAGTATCTAACATGTTGTTGTTTAGTTGATAACACATCCATGCTAGTGTAGAAGATAATTAAATTTATGTCTTCATGAAAAATATTGTTGTTGGGAGATTATTATTGCAATTTTGAAGTAGAAACCATGTTAGGATGAATATCTTGTTATATGAAGAATGTCATCCACGAAATTTTATGCCCAGTAGAGATAGAAATTTGGAAATTAAATGAATTCTTGAGAAAATTTGATGAACTAGGGTTAAATGATAATTTCTTGAATTAACGAATTTGATGACAAATCTTGAGGAATTAATGAATATTTTAGGTTAGAAATCATCCATATTAGTATATATAACATTCATGATGTTTGGTTGGGAGTTTGGGACATATTAATGGAGTTTTGATGGTTTAAGTTAGAAGAAACCCGTAGGCTTAATATGCAGAATTCTGGGCAATACCTGCTTGATCGATCGATCGACTAAAGAATGTCGATCGATCGACTGGATCGCTCGATAAACCCCCTTTCATCGATCGATCGACTCCTCCTGGAAATGGAAACTTTTCCCCTTTTAAATGTTAATCCAATCTCAATGTGTTAGGACCCTTGGGCATAATTTAAATATTATAATGGGATTTGAGGAGGACCAGTAGGGTATAAGTAGGGTCCGGGGAAGACGATTTTATATGAGATTTAACCATGGGATTTTGGGGGTATAAATTGAACGGGAAATCATGCGTACGTTAAATTAGGTCTTGTGAGAATTAAGAAGGACTTAGACCAGTAGGGTAGTGAGTATACATCTACTGATATCATATTTATCAAGAGGGTACACTTTGAGAGTCGAGAATTACTTAAGGATTTGCGGTAATTGAGAAAATAAAAAGAATGATTTAATTATACGTAGAACTCGGGCGTTATGTGCCACGCATGGTTCGCATGTATTATGGGTCGTGGGTGTACCTAGCTGAATAATGTGAAAAAATATATATATATAATGTTTTATATTTTTGTGTAATCATACCCGCGCTACTTGCTATCACGGAGGTTCCGCGCCGGGACAGCCTTATCTCGATTGAACCTTTATGGGGGATATTGACTTGTACCCTAGAACATAGCATCCTTGGTATAGGCTATTCAAGAATGATAGTCAGACGATCCTAAGAGATGTGAGGGTATGTGCTGACCTCTTAGTGACTTGGAACTATGCTTCGCCTCCAATATGTGTGTTTTGTGTTAATACAGTTCGAGAGTGATTCCGAACTAGTATTTCCCTTTGTACGAGTGATACGGGAACTTGATAGTAGAGTATGCCGGAATCATAGATTTATGTGGGATACCCTATTAGTATATATATTATGGGTGATAAATATATGTACCTGTGATTAATCTACTGTGCTTGTAAGTTGATCGAATCGAGTAATTAATATTAAATGAGTTAAGTGGTTGAGAACTTAAGTCTGAATTGAGATGAATATAACTGGCTTGGAAAATTCATAAGAAAAGGTTATCCGATATAAACTATAGTTATACAATTACTTAAAACAGAATTTAGTGATGGGAAATTGGGTTAGACTAGTGAATTGGGTTAGCTTTACCTGAATTAGTTCAGTAATACGTTAGGCGTGCACGCTAGTTGAGGGGTGAGAATTCTCAAGAGAGTGTCGAAGTACTAACATGTATGTAATATTAACTGGTGAGCATTTTAAATACTTGCTAAACTATTTTAAAAGCTATTTTACACTCGGGCTCTGACCCGTTTCTATTATCTTTTCCTTCTCTTGTATATATATATGTATTATAGGTGCCCAACCATAGGAGCATCAGACTTAAATCTTTGGACTATTGACGTGCTGTGGCTAGTGTGGGAGTTGAAGGTCCTTGCAGTAGATGACTTCATCCCTGTCTTCTCATTCTCCTATGTAGTCATTTTTAGATAGGGCATGTGTCACCCATTTCCATATTTCATTTAGTTCATCGAGGGATTTGTACTCTTATTTATTTCAATATTCAGTTTAGTTGGGATTGTTTTAAATTATTTGATTATCCTACGATTCAGATTATTTTATTTGGATGATTTTATCTAGCATGTTTATTTCATTTGGATAGTTTGGTTTTAATATTATTCATGTTCATGAAAATGGTTTCATACATTAAATCATAATAATAGGACTTAATCTCTCAAATTAAATGTTTTGACATTTAGCTTAATTATCTATTAGGTGATTAATAAAGAAAATTGTTTTACGACAGTGATGCTAAGAATGAACCAACTGATCACTTTGATTTAATTTAATAAAGGACTGATCACCCGGTATTTAATTAGGCGGGGTGTTACACTATTCATGTCCTCTTAGAGTTGGAGGCTCCATTGACATAACGGGTCCAATCGAAGGATTTTTCTTCCTCTTTTGTTGGTTGCTCGATTTCTAACTGGGCAGTAGGCTGTTTCCCAAGAATTTAGCCATAAAATCTCCTAGAATTTCCCCCTTAATCGTTGTTCTTGGTTGAAAGTGGATATCGAATCTTCCAAGCTTGACCGACCACTTTGAAAGTATTCCGGATAGTTCAGCTTTCCTTAGAATAATTTTGAGGAAATATGAGGTGATCACGATGATGGAATGGGCCTTAAAGTAATGCTTCAGCTTCCTCGAGGCTACTACTAAGGTATAGGCGAGCTTCTCCAAGGGAAGATAACGTTGCTCGGCATCGAAAAACATCTTACTTACGTAGTAGATCTGGTGTTGGCCTTCTTCCTTTTCTCATACCAATTAAGATGCTTTTGAATGTCGAGCAACGTTGTTGGCCTCCTTCCTTCTCGCATATCAAGGCAAAGCTCACAACATGTTCTGACACGGAAAAGTAAAGATACAAGGGATCATCTTTACTTGGAATCACCAGCGAGGGTGGCTTGATGTGGTAAGACTTGAGTTCTTCCAGTGCTTTGGAGCAGTCACCGTTCCATACATGGCCCTTATCTTTCTTCAACAGATGGAAGAACGGGCGACAATGCTCAAAAGACTTGGAGATGAAACGATTGAGTGCTGCGAGCATGCCGGTGAGCTTCTGGACATCCCTTATAATCTGAGGGGGCAGGACCTTTCTGATGGCATCGATCTGATCAGTGTGTGATTCAATCCATCTTTTGCTGACCAAATATCCTAGGAACTTACCAGAATGGACACCGAATGATCATTTGCTTGCGTTAAGTTTCATCTGGTACTTCTTGAGGATCTCAAAAGTTCCTGTTAGGTCTAAGAGGTGGTCATCCTTATGTTTTCTTTTTACGAGCTTCTTATCGATGTACACTTCCATTATTTCACCCATAAGTTTTTTGAACATCTTAATGACCAATCGTTGATAAGCCGCTCCTGCGTTCTTGAGGCCAAATGGCATGACTTTATAGCAATATAACCGAATAGGGGTTATGATGGAGGTTTTATCCTGGTCAAGCTCCTAAAGTGGGATCTGGTGGTATCCGAAGTAGGCATCTAGCAAACTCATCCTTTCATACATTGCTGTGGCGTCGACCAACTGATCTATCTTTGGGAGGGGGAAACTATCTTTCGGACAATCCCTGTTGAGTTCGGTAATGTCAATACATACCCTCCAGTTTTCATTTCTCTTGGGCACTATGACTGGGTTGGATAGCCATTTGGGGAACTGGACTTCCTGAATGGAACCTGTATCCAGTAGCTTTCCAGCCTCTGTTTTTACTTCCTTTGCCTTTTCAAAGGATGATCGGTGAGCCTTTTGAGTGACTGGTTTAAAAGTTGGGTCGACGTGCAATCGATGACATGCAATAGTGGTGTATATCTTGAGTAGCTCGTATGGTTCCTAAGCTAAGATATCCATATTTCTTCGGAGGAACATTATTATCTCCTTCGTTTCTTGATCGGTGAGGGAGGCACCGATTGAAAACTCTCAGGTGAGTTACTTTCAGTTGCAACCTCTTTTAAGTCTTTAACGACCCTATTTGCGGGGTGGACCCTGGTTTCCTCCACCCCTGGTTGGTTGTACCGTAATTTCTAATTGAAAGGCAATACCCCATCTTGGGCTTCCTCGTGGACTTTCGTTTTGTCTTTCTTCTTCTCTTGCTTGGGGCAAAGGGCTGGAATGAAGCATTTTCTAGCCATAGCCTGGTCACTATGAATCTTGACCACCCCCCGATCTGTAATACACTTGAGTTTTTGATGATATGAAGATGGTACGGCCTTCAGGACATGGAGCCAGCCCCTAGTTAAAATGGCGTGATAGAGGGATTCGATATCTACCACAAGAAACTCGATAATCTTTGAAATATTTCCTACCCTGACTGACAGGACTATATTTCCCAGTGGCTTGGTTATCTTTCTTGCAAATCCGACCAACGGAACGGTGGCCTCTTTGAGATTGACGGTATTTAGCTTCAATTTATGGAACAGTTCTAGGTACATTACTTTAAAAGAATTACCCTGGTCGACGAGCAACCTGTCGATGTCCCAGTTAACTATATTGAGTGTGATAACCAATGCATCATGAAGTGGGGTCCTTACCCCAACTCAATCATCTTCGGTAAACACAATATTTTTGTTGTAGTTGACGTCTTTTGGTCGTTGACGCTTCCCAGCTTGAGTCTTAGCGGGATCTATCCGAAAAGCTTGCATACCAACAGTAAGCTTTTGGGCCTCTATCCAAACAATATTTTCTTGTACTTCTTTGAGGTCTGGTTGTGACGCCCCACCTAATTAAATACCGGGTGATCAGTCCTTTATTAAATTAATTCAAAGGTCCCGGTTGGTTCATTCTTAGCATCACTGTCGTAAAATAATTTTCTTTATTAATCACATAATAAATAATTAAGCTACGTGTCAAAACATTTAATTTAATGTAAGTCCGATTGCTATTATTTACTAAGAAAACATTTTTATTGAATGCAAACGATAATATTAAAACTAAACCATCTGACTGAAATGACTAATCTAGATAAATCAATCCAAATAATTAATCCCAATCGCTAGACAAAGTAATAAGTAAAACAATCATAACAATAGCTGAATATTGAAATAATAAAGAGTACAAATCTCTCTGAACTCAAAGAAATATGGAAATAGGCAACACATGCCCTAGGTAGAGATGACTAAATAGGAGAATGAGAAGACAAGGATGAAGTCGTCTACTGCAAGGACCTGCAACTTCCACACTGGCTGCAGTACGACAATGGTCCAAAGATCTAGGCCTGAGACCCCTGTGGCTGGGAACCTGTAATATATATATAGGGAGAGGTTCAAAAGTGAACCAAAAGAATGAACTTTTTAATGAACCTACTAAGACATTAAAAATAGATCCTTAATTTCTTGTTGTAATTGGTCCACGCCAGCGGGGGGATTGAAAAATTATTCATTGCCGCTTGTGCGGACCAATTATAAAAAGAAATTAAGGATCAATTTTTTAATGTTTAAGTAGGTTCATTAAAAAGTTCATTCTTTTGGTTCACTTTTGAACCTCACCCTATATATATATATATACAAGAGGGAGAAAAGATAACAGAAAACGGGTCAGAGCCCGAGTGTAAAACAACTTTAAAATAGTTTAGCAAGTATTTAAAATGCTCACCAGTTGATATTACATACACGTTATTATTTCGACACTCACTTAAGAATTCTCACCTCTCAACTAATATGCACGCCTAATGTCCCACTAAATTACACTAGATGAAGCTAACACAATTCATTAGTTTAACCCAATCTCCCTTTAACAATCCTAATTCACATGACCGTGTAACTAGGATTTATATAAGCTAGCCTTACTTATGAATTTACCAAGTTGGCTATGTACATCACAATATAGATTTACGTTCCCAGACACTTAATTTGTTTAATATCAATTATTCCATTTTATCCACTTACAAGCACAGTAGATGAATCTCATGTGTATATATATATTCATCACTCATATAATATATATACAAATCGAGCACCCCACATAAAATCTATGGTGCTGGCATACTCTGCTATCAATTCCCCGTATCTTTCGTACAAAAAGGGAAATACTAGTTCGGAATCACTCTTGAACTATATTAACACAAAACACACATATTGGAGGCGAAGCATAATTCAAAGTCTTTAAGAGGTCAGCACATACCCTCACGTCTCTTAGGACCGTCTGACTATCATTCTCTTATAGTCTGTACTAAGGAATCCTATGTTCTAGGGTACGAGTCAATATCCCCCATAAAGGTCCCATCGAGATAAGACTGTCCCCGTGCGGCAACCTCCGTGATAGCAAGTGGTGCGGGTATGATTACACACAGATATTCACATACTATATATATATGTACATGCACTCATATATATATATATATATATATATATATATATATATAATTATGTCACATTATATAATTATGTACGTGCACTCATATATTCACATTATTCAGCTAGGTATACCCACGACCCATAATATATTCCAACCATACGTGACACATAACGCCCGAGTCCTACGTATAATCATGTCATTCTTTTATTTTCTCAGTTACCACAAGTTCTTAAGTACTTCTCGTCTCTCGAAGTATTTCATCTTAATAAGTATAAAATCAGTAGGTATACACTCTCTATTCTACTGGTCTAAGTCACTCTTAATTCTCAGAAAACTTGATTTAATATACACACGATCTTCTCCCCATTTCATACCCTCGTAACCCCATGGCTGAATCACATATGAATCGTATCAGCCGAACCTTGCCTACAACCCTACTGGTCTTTCCCAACTCCCATTATGGTATATAAATTATGTATAAGGGTTCCCATAAAACGGCATAGGGTTAATCATTAAGAAAAAGAAGAAGCTTCAAAAGCCAAGAGTGGTCGATCGATCGAAGGGAGGGGATCGATTGATCGATCTAGTCGATCGATCGATCGACATTCAAGGTTGATCGATCGATCTCCCAGTTATTTCCCAGATTCTTCATATACT
Organism: Sambucus nigra; assembly: GCA_949130495.1. Classification (NCBI taxonomy): domain Eukaryota; kingdom Viridiplantae; phylum Streptophyta; class Magnoliopsida; order Dipsacales; family Adoxaceae; genus Sambucus; species Sambucus nigra. The sequence goes on along the minus strand of OX422212.1, from coordinate 298,983,403 downwards.
ATCCTACGGGTTTCATCACAAAAAATCCTCAAAACCTCTATTAATTTCGTCCAAACTCCCAACCAAGCATCACAAATGTTATAGTAACAGGTATAAACAATTTCTAATGAAGAATCTTGATTAAATCTATAACGAATCATAATTACATGGGATAAATTCAAGAAGCTATCACAAACCCTAGTTGATCATATAAATTCCAAAACTTCTTAATCATTACCAGATTTCTTTCTCTAAATATCATGAAAATCCATAATTATGGTGCTACACATAATAAGGATATCAGCCTCGTATGGTTTCTATTCAAACCTATTAATTCAATTCTTCCAATTACATGAAATCTCTAAGAAGCATGCAATTATGCTTCCTACTCTAACATGGATGTTGTATCAACATAAAAATAAAATAAGATAGATACTTGCCTCGAGAATATAAGTCTGAATCTTTGAGATTTGATGATTTGGTTGTGTTCTCCTTCCCCCGATCTACACTTCAGCGGTATTTGTGGTGAAAATGGTGCAACTATGGTGGCTCTAGCCTTCGGGAGTTCCTCACCTTTATCCTCTAATGGCCTCTGTGAAATATGCAGGTCCTAACCCTAGAATACAACCTATAACACCCGATATACTTCTTTAATTTTCGTAGGTAATTAAATCCCAAAAATAGAAATTATCAAAATTCCCTTCTGGGATGCCGGTTGGGCCTAAAAATGCCCCAGGACACAAACTAAACCCCCGATACACTTTTCTCACTATCTCACCCCCAACGGACACATTGGCGCACTCGAAATGACCATACGGGAAACTTAGAATTACTTCACTTTTTATCCCATTAATTTAGTCCCGACACAACACAGGTGTAAGGCCCTAAATGCGATTAGGAATGTTAATTATATGATTAAGTATAAGTTATATGTTATAAGTTGATGAGGGGTGTTAAGCACGTTAATTATTATATTTGGGGGATGCATAGTCATGTGATATATGTGTTGGTTGCATTAGATGTTAATTAAGCTTATGATCGGGGATAACTTGTTTAGATCATATGGTTAGTTATGTGGTTAAATGCATCATGAAAATATGTTTCTAATGCATCATTATGTTTATAAAAAAATTAAACCAAGGTGTTGGTCCGAAATTGGCATTGTTAGGTCGCCAAATGTGAAAGTTTTGAGATTTTCGGTAAATTGCTACCCTTCTGTTCGGGCCCAAAATAGGCATACTAGTTTTATGATTTGTGGAAAATACAAAATATCAAAGTTGTATATATATGAGCTAAGTTTATAACATAACAAACGGTGTGTAAAACAGAGGTCCAAGTAAGGAGTAATGCTGAAATTACGAAACAAGGGCAAATATATCTATTCGTTAAATGGTATTTTGTCTTATTAGTGGCACACATGGCTTGTTTTGATTGGACCAAGGGGAGGTGCCTTATGCCGACTTAAAGAGCTTAAAAATACCCCTTGTTCTTCATTTTAATCATAATTTCAAGTGGGGTTGAGGGTTACTTGGAAGAAAGCAAGGTTATGATGAATTAGTGAAGGATTAAGGCAGATTATCGAGAGATAAACAAGCTTATGTATCCAAAGGTGCTTAGGTAAGATTTAACTTATAAATTTCATTCTTTAAATGATATAGGGTGATTTATATGATATTAAATATCATATTTAAGGATGATATGATACGTGTTGTTACGTGTAGGTGGGTATGTGTAGGTTGTATATATGAAGTATGTTGAATTCATACAACTAAGGGTGTAATCATCATGTTAATCAAATTGGTGTATTTTTGTGAATACTCAATGGAATCGATTGATTCAAGTTGGATATGAAACTAAACTTATACATACATATCATATCCAAAAATTATGTAAAAATACCAAGAAATGAATCTTGGGTGATAGTTTGAAGTTTGGGTATGAAATCTGCCCCAAAAGCATAAGTGTGCACACCAGGTGTTCGATGTTTTGCTTGACTTAGTAAATGAACTCTAAAAATTATGCAACATCAATTTTATATTATTCAATATGTTTAATATATGTTTCCATGATTTATAACCGAGTAGGACATTATATATGCTTGAAAAATATTAAGTTATGCTTTGATGGTCTACTCAGACCTAGATGTATTAAAAGTGGCATAAATCATTGAATACTTATTGGAATCAAGAAATTCCAATTGGAAATATTAGAGAACATATATGGGTATGATATACTTGATGGGGAGAATAAAATACCTTCTGGTTTGGCTTGGGCGTTGTGTTTAAGTTGAAGTTTTGTTGTTGTTTTTCTCCAGAAATTATTTGGAAAATGTTGTAATAAAACAGGCATAACTTTGTCTAGAGAATTCATAATTTAATTCCGTAAATTGCGTTAGAACCCTAATGAATAAGGTGTTATAGAAATGTGAAGTATCATATTCAATTAGTTTTTAGTTATGTTAGATTGACCAACTGATGTGATGTGTTACTGAGTTTAATGTGATTTGATGTATTCAAATACTAATGATGTTGAATTGTTAGGTGGGGAAGCGACTAACACTACCATACCAAGGAAATAGTTTTGGTATTAATATTAGTACCAAATTAAAGGTGAGTGACCTATCCTATGAAATATAGATGCTTAAATGTTCATATGAATATGTGTTGTAAAACTCATGTGTTAAGATTCTTATGGGAGTGATGTTATATTTATGAAACATATGCATATGATTAAGAAGGTTATGTGATGTTATATAATGTTATGGGCTGAGGTGGGTCCTTTATCTAATGTTAAGGACTGTGGTGGGACCTACGGGATGTGGCGGTCCCGTTAACTCAACTTAAAGGTTTGTTGTACTCGGGCCTAATTATGGGATGTGGTATCCCCAATAACTGGGAGTTAATTGGACTGGCGGGTCCAGGCTTGCGAGAGTTACACAATTCCTGTTGGGTTATGACATAAGAAAATAATTTTTTTTATTCAAATTGGTTATATATATGTGATGTATGTGTGGAATATAGTCATTCACTAAGCTTGTGTTGCTTACACTCCTATAATGTTATGTTTCAGGTATGCCTATCGTTTGGAGTTCACTGCCAAGTTAGGACATTAAATGGGAGAGTGGAGGATAAATAACGTGAGTTTTATATCAACAAACTTTTTGGGTAAATGTTAAACAAATGAACTTACGTAAGTAAATTTGTTTGGTGCTTTTAATTTGTGCATAAAGGTAGCTATGTTTTCATCCAAACATGCCTTTGAAGAAAAAAGAAAAAAAATCTTGTGTTATTTTTCAAAAGGTTTCAAGTACCATATTGTCTAATGGGGATTTATCTCTAAATATAAGGTTGATTTTTAGTTAATTAAGTTAGGGCGCGACAACTTGGTATCAGAGCATGGTTATTAGGTTCGGGACAGGGTGTGAGGGTCAAGATTGGCAGTGGACGTAGAAACTGTTTTGAGTCATAAGCATTCAGTTTCAAGGGATACATTTAAGTATGTTAGATTCCTGAGGCGTGGACAGGAATGTTTTGTTATTAAGTTTTAAATTGGCTTTGTTGACTAACATCTGTCAGTTATACATATATATTGTTGTACGTGATATGAAATGCAAGGATCTTGCAGGAAAGGAAATAAGATGTTAAGGTTTATTCGAGGATGACAGCGAATACATGTATTTTAATATAAAGCATTGCATTGTTTTATATGTTGAATGAACAAATGTTTCATTGAAGGAAAATATTTAAAGACACAATGTGGTATAAAAGTTGTAATCTCTCCTTATACTGGTATATGTGAACTTGGCAAAAATTATAAAGTATTGGAGGTGATCGCTTCCTATGTTGGTATATGTGGACTTAAGTCATGTTACGTGTATCATTATGAATGGGTTCTCTCCTCATCTGTATAGGAGAGTGATGTACGGGAACAAATATTCAATTAAGGATGAAAAATGAGAAGAATTATTGTTACATGATTATAATGAGACTTAAATTGTTGGAGTGTAAATAAAAATGAAGATTCACATAGTAGAGGTTAAATGATAAGGTTAGTAGTTGTATATGTTTATATTTAACATGTGAAATAAGTATGAAATTTAATAACTAGTCGATATATCACAAGTGATCTGAATGTGAATTCATAATGAATTATTAAAAGTAGAATAAAGAGTAATAAGAGTTGAGATGTACGTCTTTAATAATGTGAGTACATATAGTGGATATTACTCTTGTGATGTTTTGAAACGCTTATAAGAATAGTAAAGTTGAGATGAGGTGTTAAAGAGTTAGAAGTTTAAAAATATTTAGGAGTCCTTTTAAGAATATGTGTTGTGGATGAGTATGGGAAAGATGTTTGTCAGGAAATACTTACAACTGAGTTGAGTGAATATTGAGTTGTATTTGTCATTGTGCGTATGTGTTACCACTAAGAGTGTTATATAAGTAATATGATTGACATTATACGGAATCACTAAGAAGTATGTGTAAGGAGAATGTGCTATGTGAGATACCATAATGTGGTACATTGAGGTATTTGTACAAGTTATTTGAAAGAAATACGATATATAATAGTTAGAGAAGTATTATGGGTTTGGTAAATATGGTTAAAGTTCTAAGTGGTGAGGTTACGTTTAACATCCATGTTATCAAACGGTTAAGATGAGTGTATTAATGATGTTGCGTAAGACTATCATGTTAATAAGGATTGGAGTAAGATTATGATTGTAAAGTTATTGTGTTGGATAAATGACTTGTTAAGGTCATTGTATGTTTAGTTAAAGAACAATCAAACGTTACTTAAAAAAAAAGGGAATATAGTGAGAAGTTATATTGAATTCATAGTCCATGACTACACCATATACATGAAAGTGAATATGGGATATTGGTTAAAAGTAAACATTTGGTGAATTATTGTTCATTATCGATATATGGAAAGTAGTGACGCTATGTTTAGATTAAGGAGCGTAAGAACGATATTTAACATACTCTAAAACTTTAGAGATGATACGGATAGTAGTCCAAGTCTAACACATTAGTTTGGTATTGAGTGGAAGATGAGAAGATGTCATATAGTAAGTTAGTATTATAATATGATGTTTATCATTTGAAGTAATGAATTGAAGTTAGGGAGATGAACTATAAGAAGTTAGTCTTGTAATAGAATATTTATTATTTGAAATGTTACACGATGATAAGGATAGATTATATGAATGAAGTGAGAAATGTACATAATGATGTTTGGTTTATTAAGAATGTTTACTCATTGTTTATATAAGAGGATACAATCGATAATATATTATGTGTGAATGTTCGACATACGTATATAAAGGTATGGAGTAATATATGAGTTGGGAATTGACTGTTATTGATAAGAAATCACCAGACGACTATTCTTGCGTATGAATGATAAAGACGCTTATGTGTTGATAGATCCTGATTCTACACATTCTTTATGTCTTGCTTTATCTATTGCATCTTAATAAACCACTATCATCATTAGATTCTAGTTTAGCTATTATTACTCCAGTGTGGGAAATTTGTTTTTATTAATAGGGTGTGTAGAGAGGGTATGGTATGAATAAGTGAAAATGAGTTGTTGGTTGACTTACTACCTTTCAGTAAGCATGACTTTTATGTGATTTTGGGTACGGACTGATTGTCCTCATATCATGTATGTTTAGATTGCTTTAGAAGGAAGGTAGTGTTTTGGTTACCGTGTGAACCTGAATTTAAATTTATTGGGGAATGGAATGTCACTTGCGTATTATTTTATAGACCTTGCGAGAGAAGCAATTATATGCTAAATTTTCTAAATGTGAATTTTGACTAGACCAAAGTAGTGTTTTGGGGAATGTTATTTTTGCTGATGGTAATTGTGTTGGTTGAAAAGAAGATGGATGGAATTTAGAAAGGATTATGACTACACAATACATCACCATCCGGGTAAGGCCAATGTTGTTGCTAATGCCTTGAGTAGAAAAGCTCTAGGCAGAGTATTTTATATTTACTATGTTCGAGTTAACTTGCTGAGAGAGTTAACTTTAATAAGGAAGAAGTTAACGTTAAATGAGTTGTGGAATACTAGTGCATTTAAATGTTAGACATATGCTAGTAGACTGGATACGACCATCACAAGCAGGAGATATAGAATTGGATAAAATTAAAGACAATATGAAAATGAGTAAAGCAAATGAATTTTCTATTCATAATAATGACATTGTTATGTATGATAACCGTTTGTGTGTACCTAATGTGCCTAATTTAAGGAGAACGATTTTAAAGGAGGCCCATTCTTAGTTATATGCTATGCATCCAGGAAACACATAACTTTATAGAAATTTGAAACAATGTTATTGGTGGCCGGGAATAAAACATGATAGTGCAGATTTTGTTGCTAGATGTATGGTGGCCAACAAGTGAAGGCGGAGCATCAAAAGCCTAATAGGCTACTATAGTCCTTACCTATTATTGAGTGGAAATAGGAGCATGTTACTATCGATTTTGTTATAGGTTTTCCAAAATTATCATGAGGGTTTGATTTTATTTTGGTTGTCGTTAATAGATTGACTAATTCAACACATTTTCTTCCTGTTAAAGCTACTTATTTTATGGATATATATGCCAACATATATGTGGATGAGATAATTAGATTGCATGTTTCACCTGTTTCTATTATCTCTTATCGAAATCCTAGATTTGATTCCCACTTTTAGCCTAGTTTACAATAAGTTTTGGGAACTAAATTGAGATTTAGTTCAACTTTTGATCCTCAGACTGATGGGGCAGTCAGAAAATGATCCAGGCACTCGAAGACATGTTACGAATTTATATATTAGAGTTAAAGGGCAGTTGGGATGAACACTTATCACTAATTAAGTTGCTTATAATAATAGTTATCATTCAGGTATTGAGATGGACCCTTATGAATCCTGGTATGGGATAAAGTACAAGACCCCAGTGTGTTGGAGAAAAGTAGAAGAATGAAAACTACTTAGGCCAGAAATTGTGCAACTGACTACTGAGAAGATAAATTTTATTCATAATCAATTGAAGGTGGTGCAAAGTAGACAAAAAGGTTATCCAGACAACGTAAGGAAGGAATTAAAATTTGAGGAAGGTGATCAAGTTTTCCTACGTGTTTCTCCTTAGAGAGGGGTTATGAGATTTGAGAAAAAAAAGGAAAATTAAGGGCTAGGTACATTGGCCTTATGAAATAGTGAAACGAGTTGGAGTTCTATATTACAAATTGGCTTTGATACAATAACGATCTCGTATACATGATGTTTTTTTTATGTATCAATGTTACGTAAGTATGTGGTTGATCCTTCACATGTGTTTATTTTATAACCGATAGAGCTTAAAGATGACTTGACTAACATGGAGGAACCAATTGTTATTTTTGATTGAAAAGAACAGGCAAAACCATTACATTAGTTAAGGTAGCATGGAGAAATCAAAATGTGGAGTATGCCACCTGGGAAAGAGAAAATAACATGAAGGTGTGATATCCTCATCATTTGGTAAGTTCTTATGCGTTAAATTTCGAGGATGAAATTTTTGTAAGAGGGGTAGAATTGTAAGGCCCTAAATGTGATTAGGAATGTTAATTATATGATTAAGTATAATTTATATGTTATAAGTTGATGAGGGGTGTTAAACACGTTAATTATTATATTTGGGGGATGCATAGTCATGTGATATATGTGTTGGTTGCATTAGATGTTAATTAAGCTTATGATCGGGGATAACTTGTTTAGATCATATGGTTAGTTATGTGGTTAAATGCATCATTAAAATATGTTTCTAATGCATCATTATGTTTATAAAAAAAATTAAACCAAGGTGTTGGTCCGAAATTGGCATTGTTAGGTCGCCAAATGTGAAAGTTTTGAGATTTTCGGTAAATTGCTACCCTTCTGTTCGGGCCCAAAATAGGCATACTAGTTTTATGATTTGTGGAAAATACAAAATATAAAAGTTGTATATATATGAGATAAGTTTATAACATAACAAACGGTGTGTAAAACAGAGGTCCAAGTAAGGTGTAATGCTGAAATTACGAAACAAGGGCAAATATATCTATTCGTTAAATGGTATTTTGTCTTATTAGTGGCACACATGGCTTGTTTTGATTGGACCAAGGGGAGGTGCCATATGCCGACTTAAAGAGCTTAAAAATACCCCTTGTTCTTCATTTTAATCAGAATTTCAAGTGGGTTTGAGTGTTACTTGGAAGAAAGCAAGGTTATGATGAATTAGTGAAGGATTAAGGCAGATTATCGAGAGATAAACAAGCTTATGTATCCAAAGGTGCTTAGGTAAGATTTAACTTATAAATTTCATTCTTTAAATTATATAGGGTGTTTTATATGATATTAAATATCATATTTAAGGATGATATAATACGTGTTGTTACGTGTAGGTGGGTATGTGTAGGTTGTATATATGAAGTATGTTGAATTCATACAACTAAGGGTGTAATCATCATGTTAATCAAATTGGTGTATTTTTGTGAATACTCAATGGAATCGATTGATTCCAGTTGGATATGAAACTAAACTTATACATACATATCATATCCGAAAATTATGTAAAAATACCAAGAAATGAATCTTGGGTGATAGTTTGAAGTTTGGGTATGAAATCTGCCCCAAAAGCATAAGTGCGCACACCAGGTGTTCGATGTTTTGCTTGACTTAGTAAATGAACTCTAAAAATTATGCAACATCAATTTTATATTATTCAATATGTTTAATATATGTTTCCATGATTTATAACCGAGTAGGACATTATATATGCTTGAAAAATATTAAGTTATGCTTTGATGGTCTACTCAGACCTAGATGTATTAAAAGTGGCATAAATCATTGAATACTTATTGGAATCAAGAAATTCCAATTGGAAATATTAGAGAACATATATGGGTATGATATACATGATGGGGAGAATAAAATACCTTCTGGTTTGTCTTGGGGGTTGTGTTTAAGTTGAAGTTTTGTTGTTGTTTTTCTCCAGAAATTATTTGGAAAATGTTGTAATAAAACAGGCATAACTTTGTCTAGAGAATTCATAATTTAATTCCGTAAATTGCGTTAGAATCCTAATGAATAAGGTGTTATAGAAATGTGAAGTATCATATTCAATTAGTTTTTAGTTATGTTAGATTGACCAACTGATGTGATGTGTTACTGAGTTTAATGTGATTTGATGTATTCAAATACTAATGATGTTGAATTGTTAGGTGGGGAAGCGACTAACACTACCATACCAAGGAAATAGTTTTGGTATTAATATTAGTATCAAATTAAAGGTGAGTGACCTATCCTATGAAATATAGATGCTTATATGTTCATATGGAAATGTGTTGTAAAACTCATGTGTTAAGATTCTTATGGGAGTGATGTTGTATTTATGAAACATATGCATATGATTAAGAAGGTTATGTGATGTTATATAATGTTATGGGATGAGGTGGGTCCTTTATCTAATGTTAAGGACTGTGGTGGGTCCTACGGGATGTGGCGGTCCCGTTAACTCAACTTAATGGTTTGTTGTACTCGGGCCTAATTATGGGATGTCGTATCCCCAATAACTGGGAGTTAATTGGACTGGCGGGTCCAGGCTTGCGAGAGTTACACAATTCCTGTTGGGTTATGACATAAGAAAATAAAAATTGTTATTCAAATTGGTTATATATATGTGATGTATGTGTGGAATATAGTCATTCACTAAGCTTGTGTTGCTTACACTCCTATAATGTTATGTTTCAGGTATGCCTATCGTTTGGAGTTCACTGCCAAGTTAGGACATTAAATGGGAGAGTGGAGGATAAATAACGTGAGTTTTATATCAACAAACTTTTTGGGTAAATGTTAAACAGAAGAACTTATGTAAGTAAATTTGTTTGGTGCTTTTAAGTTGTGCATAAAGCTAGCTATGTTTTCATCCAAACATGCCTTTGAAGAAAAAAGAAAAAAAATCTTGTGTTATTTTTCAAAAGGTTTCAAGTACCATATTGTCTAATGGGGATTTATCTCTAAATAAAAGGTTGATTTTTAGTTAATTAAGTTGGGGCGCGACAACAGGTGCGTCCCGACTTAATTTATTTGATTGTCGTATTCCTCACTTGCGATAATTTTATTAAATTTAATCTCATATATTACTTTACTCATGTAGTAATATTCAACATAATTCTTATCAATAATTACTAACTCTCGTCACGCTGGTAAATATTTAATTTAAAATCCGAATTAATTTTAAATTAATTTATCCTAATTAAATTTAATTAATCCCATAACTAAAGGCCATAAAAATACGGGGTATTACATACTTCCCCCCTAATAATGAAATTTCGTCCCGAAATTCGGAAAATAAGGCTTACCTGGTAAAACAATTCTGGATACTTTATTAGTACGCATGACCAACTTTAGAGTAAGGCTCGACCACTATAGCCCCTCGCCTCACAGCAAGCTTGTTCAACACTCTCGACAATTTTTCAGTTATCGGGTCACACCTCAATAACGACACCTCACATTGTGCTTATACTAATCGGCATTTGAATAAGACGAGCTTATATATCATTGGCCCCATTATCTCAATATTATTCGGAGGCCGTACCTCACTACGTGTCAACTTCTCATATATATCTAAACATAAAACTCACATCCTGAGAGAAACCATATAAAACTCTGACCACTCTTATCAGTTCTTCGAATGCCAATTTTTGACGACGTCACTCTTACGACAGTAAAAAGTTACCTAAGACAGTTTGTGGTTAATCCACTTTAGTCATTGGATTCTAACTCGACCAATCCAAAATTCTGATTATCCGCTCACCTATAAACAACTCGAGGGAGAATAGTTAAGGTTTTTCCACACAAAACTTCAATAAGCAGTTTATCCACAATAAACAGGTACAAGTGTTTACACACTACTATACCATTAGGTAATAACTTCTCCCACGTACCGTAATATACTTTACTAACCAGCTATAATTGTTGCGGATATGAAATGAACACAATGAGTCCAAAATTATATTCATACCGCTCCCCTAGTCATTTATCACCTTTCGCCTACTCCTCGGGCTATAGGTGATGCAACCTGCTCAAAACAAAATGTCATCCCCACTGCTTCCTGAAATCCTGTATTGAAGGTTGGTTTCAAGGATCTCATTCTAGTTCAGAGCAATACCAGGCATGGCCACTTACCGGTGCGATCCTTCTATTCAAAGAAAGACTGGGGCATACTGTCTAATAGTGTAAATCACTCGAAAGAATAACAATTACTTTTTTTAGGTCAACTTGTCCATTCGGAGGGACCCGTGACCTTATTATGAGATTGGCAACCCATCAAAGAAAATTAACAACTTAACTGCCCTCTTCCATTACAGGATTCGTCGGCTTGCTAAAAAATTCTCAGGTTGATCCTCTTGCTCCAATCGCATTCTATCTATGAGTGGTGCATGTGGAGACTACTCACTATGTCCCACTCAACATCGAATTCTAATTTTATACCTTACTAACATCATCATTATTTTTACGTGCAAGTCTCTCTCAACATTTGACTAGGTAAAACTCCTCTCCAAGTGTTTTCCCATAATAGTTAAATTTTACTTTTGTCAAGGAATACCCATTTTAAATGGCTTCCCACAACCTTCTAACCAAATTCGGGTGTGCTACTCTTATTGCACACGTATATGGATTATCGTCCTTATCACATGATACTTAATCCACTCTTTCATTTTTTCTTCGTTATATTAGTCCATCAGGCATATATTTCACACATTTATTCCAATGTCTCTTTAACTCGAACGATTCTAACATCAGCTAACCAGGGTGCCCACACACCCTATAAATCGCGCATACTGTCGTAAGCATCACATACGCTTTACACATAATACCTAATTCTTTATTGCCCCTGCACTCACAACGTGGCTACAACCCTTGGGTACTATCAATTACCCTAGAAATTGAAGTTCTAACTCCTCCTTAACATCGTTCCTCCCTTCAGCTCGTGGTGATGAAACAAAAATTTCAATGCCTCCTCACCGCACAATCGGCTCCACTGGCCTTATATCGTAATTTAATCTTTAACTTACAGGTATAACTACATACTTCTATAATGGTCGAGGTACCAGACTCATGGACGAATGACCAAACATCTCCCTACTTCTAACCTTACGCTAAGTTTCATGTGGGGGATGTTTCGCAAAGCGAAATCCAAACAAGGAACCCCCCCGATACACTACTACCTAGCATTGTCGGTTATTGAAATCCGTTAGGCCCTCAATCCATAACATGTACCCCTATATTCCCATCTCTGGACATAAAAGTTACATCTATTTTCGCAATTACACTTAAACAAAGAACTTTTCGCTAATTGTACTACCGCTCAGCATTGGTGGTAATCACATTCCATAAACCTTGTACACATACAATCGGGACTCTCGAAATCCTGTCCCTAGACATATAAATATAAATCTTAACTCCCACGTCTCAAAAGGATGGATATAACAATGCGCCCTTCCTATCACCAGGTCCTGTGCGTTAAATATGATAATGAGTTAAATGTTTCCGCTCAATAGTAATCCCAATACACACTGAATCATAACAACAAGGTCCCTACACACCCCGAGATTAAACATTTTGATACCACTATCCTTTCGAAGTCTCTATAATATATGATATAAATGCAAGGCCGACCCTCTCACAGGTGAGGTTTCGCCAGAACAAAACATCATGCACCAGAGAAGTAACCTCGAAAGCTTTACAATAACTGCCCACTATCGTTCTAACCATTACTTTTAAAACCATAATCAGGATAATATCATACTCGTATAACGCATCCGTAAGATGAGTAATCTCAATAAAGTATATAACACTATCAATACACCCCTTTATCCTCCACAGATGACAATAAAGATAATCCCGCTAGACCAGGGAAAACATTCACATAATAATGAATTTATCGATATATGCATTAAGCTCGTTTCACGTGTGAATCTAGCAAAAATTAAAATATAGTGACTCGTTCGTGTGACATAAAACACGCCTCATCCTCCGAGGATAAAAATCCTACTCCTACCTTGCCAATCGCCCTGGCTGCTCAAATGATTTTTCGGACATAACATGCCTATCCGAACCAAACCAAAAACTACACTAACCATTGCCCCTGCAAGCACCATACCCTTATCCCTTTACTCGCTTCGGGAAAAATTAACGCATATGATTTTACTCTCCACAAAATTCCTCTACACATAATCCACTTATCTCCTGTCATACTGACCATATTAGGGTTGTCCTTCTCTCGAACTTTGGTAGTTTCGATCTTTATGGTTTCCCCCATTGTTCCCTTAGCTTTGTTGGCCCTAAGGAACATGTTACTGGCTTCAATAGACCTTACTGAATTCACCATTGCTTGGTACGAGTTCAACTATATGAATAATTTAAATGGGTCCCCTGATGGGTCTCCCCCTTGTGGTGATTCACTACCAACATTTCATCCAGTCTTATTCTCTAACTAAATTCTTCGATTATTTTAGCTTCCCACATAAAGAAGCATTAACATCTCCATTGATAAAGCACGATATTATCACCCTCAGGGTCGACCGTCCAGCATAATTCCCTTTAAGTGTTATTAACTTTTCTTATGAGTAGATCTCCCACTTGAAATCCTCTCCTCCATTTGTATCTACTTCATCTGGCACAAGATTTCCTGAATAATTACATTCATTTTCACACATAGACCTTTGTCCGGCGCTCCTGTGATGAGTTGAAAACGACATTAACATCTTAACCTGAACATCTGATGAAGTAACTTGCGGTCAAACCGTAAATCGTACCTAAGATCCTTCCATTAACACAACATTCCATTTCTAAATGTGGTGGTTGACTCCCACCAATATAACTTTGCTTTGACGAGTCAAGAAAAATTTTACCCCAAATTTTCACATTCGGTTAACCACACTCAGCCATATGCCCAAGCCTTTGGATATATTATCTTCGTTGGTTAACACACACAACTCCCGCATTTCTAGAACCTCCACTGATGGCTTTCCTCAATGTTTTGTTTGACTCTCTCCCAGTCCTACCAAGTTGGGTGAGTCTAATTTGGCAACACTTTCGACTTTAGCAGCACTTGGAAATCATATGTCGCGCCCTAGCCGTCTTCACAGTTCGGGATTCTCGTGCCATGATAGGGGTGACCTTGACTACGGTCATTATCCTCGAATATACTCTATAACCTCAACTAAGCCCTGCCTCCTGCTCTCAACCCAACGGCCCTCGCTTGTTATACTTTATTGTTCGAACGCGCCAGAACGCAAATAAGATTCAATAATATATACATATTATAGCGGGAGAATGAAATCTCACCATAGAAATCAACAATCCTAAACATAGGGCTCAATATCAAACAAAGAAACGCTGGAAGCTTAATAAGCCGCAAAGATCCTAATGACACTAGAACGTGATGCTCTGATACCACTTGTGACACCCTGCCTAATTAAATACCGGGTGATCAGTCCTTTATTAAATTAATTCAAAGTGCCCGTTTGGTTAATTCTTAGCATCACTGTCGTAAAATAATTTTCTTTATTAATCACCTAATAAATAATTAAGCTAAGTGTCAAAACATTTAATTTAAAGTAAGTCCGATTGTTATTATTTACTTAAAAACCATTTTTTTAATGCAAACGATAATATTAAAACCAAACCATCTGACGGAAATGACTAATCTAGATAAATCTGTAAACGAATAAATGTGGTGTGATAATTAATTAAAATTCACAAATTTCTAATTTGGCACACTAATTTAATTAGAGTCTATTTTTAAGAAAAATTAATTCAGCCCCTAAACATGCAACTACGTATCAAACCAAATAAGATATAGCATGCGACACAAAATTTCAGGAAAAATCCCATAAGGGCAAAACCTTTTATTTCTAGAAATCTGACAAGTTTACAAGACCATTGACTTACATACCATCTTGCTTTCGCCCACAAGAGTAACACACGGTGTCTTTGTCAAATCTCCAAAGCAACGGCTAGAAATAAAACAGCAATGGTTCACACGCAGCTATACCACCAGGATGCGCAGTCCAGACGCGCAATCTAAAATCTTCACACGGACTCCCTCCACAATAGCACGTAACTGTCAGTTGCAGAGATCTCCCCACAAAGAATGAACAAAGGAAAAATATGTTCTTAGGTTCAACAAAACAACTCACACAAAAGTAATTGGGATTTTTGTGAATTTTAAACAAAAGGGATGAAAACCCTAAAAGAAGAAGTCAAAAGAATTCTGCAGATTCGCAGTTTTCTGTCTTTTAAAACGCTGGGACTTCTTAATGAAATAAAAATCATTTAATGAGTATTTATAGAAAATCACACCACCTCGGTCGTTCGAACAAAAAGGAGATCTCGCTCGAACGAGATGCACGTGTCATTTGAACGACATCACACGGCATCTCAATGTCGCTCAAACGAGATGGGGATCTCGCTTGAACGATCTGAGCGTCAAAATCGAGGAACGCTACAGGACTTAGAAAATTTCTCCAAAATTTTTCAAAACGACTTTTTTTTTCGAAAACTGTAACAAACCTTTTTATAAAAAAACATTTTTATATAAAATCTTTTTAAAACTCTTTTTAAAAATATCCTAACACTCTTAATATGAAATGTAAATGAAACTTGAAACATGATCTTACCAAAGTTCATATTGTTGGGCTTGAATGTTGAAGACCACTTATAATTCGGATTCGTCTTTTGTAGATGCAATCTTCTTCAATTCTTCGATGACTTGTAGCGGTATATGACATACTCAAATTGTGACGGACATTTATAAAATTATGCCCTTACAAATCTCCCCCTATGTCTATGCCGGTACATACATAAAAACATCCGAATTATAAAATACCAAAATGCCTATACAAATCTACCCTCCCATGAATCCCAAAACTGAAAAGATAATATTTGCAAGTTCTCAATTTTTTTCTTCAACATCAAAACTCTCAAAGCTTTCTCATCAGGGTGTGCAACATTTTAATCTTCAATTTTGTACCTATACACATGAGATAAAGAAAATACCTTCGTGACACATCGAGTTTGAAATGATATAAGAATAAATCAATCAATATAATCAAATCTCCCCCATAATGCAAAAATTCCCCATACAATCATAATTCGTTCTCCCCCTTTTTATAATGTCCCCAAATAGACAGATAAGAAGAAACAAACTAAACAAGGAGTGTCACGACAAAATCATAGAAAAAATGGATCAAACTACGCATGAAAAGGAGTATTTCAAAAGATTCCACAAACTATTTTTGGATTTTTCAATTTTTTCAAAGAAAAAATATGTTACAACAATCACACCATGGATTTAACTAAAACAACCAAGTCGTGGAAATGGAATGAATGGGGGTAAACACATTCGATAGGTAAATAAAATCAATCAATCATATGTGCATGATGAATACTTGTACCCCAAATGAATGAACATCAAAAGTATCCTTAGGTGAAAAAATTGTTGAATTTAGATGATATCGTCTTATGCAAATCAGCAATCAAAGTCAAAGTGATTTACACCCCAATAACGTCCAAAACGATGTAGCGCTTTTTTCAAGACTTTCAAGGACGTGCAAACCCGTTTTAAATTCCATCCAAACTCCCTCATGCATATTTTCTTTTAGAGGTAATCTAAATTCTCAAACATTGGAGAATTGGTGTAAAAACCTAATGGCCCCTTTTTGGCATGAATTTCTTTTTATTACCTTTAAATTTTTTCGGGATCTTTTAAACCTCTTTGGACCCCGGATAAAAAAAATTCCTCAATTTTTGAGGTCCGATTTAATGGTGGCTTAGTATTCGCAAAGGTCAAATGTTAATCTTTCGCAGCCCTTCCCCGTTTTCAAATAAAGTACACAAACTCACACACGGTTATTTTATGCACAACTTTATTATCAAGTTTTATCGCGCTTGGTTCATTTTAGAAACAGGATTGAAGTGAAAACACCCAACCAACATGTGATAAGGCAAGCACAATAATCAAACAAATTCGTGCACGTGTGCAATAAAGGAAACCATGAGTAAAAAATATAGGAAGTGACAGTAATTTCATCTTAATGACTCCAAACATTATAAAACACATGGATGAATTGACCTATTGTCTGAATACACTATCAAATAGTCACATGGATAAATGGAATGAAATTGTGACATTGTCATCCTAAGTGTTCATCCATAAAAGGTTCAAACAAAATACAAAAATCTTTTTGGATTTTCACATTAATTTTATCAAAATAAAATCTTTTTCTATTTTTCAAAAAAAAATTTCAAAAAAAGTAAAACATACAAAAATGATACATACTAGCAATAAGAAAATAATGTCATCATGAAAAAAAAACATCCTATGCTTGTAAACAAGTCAAACGTCAATCGTTAGGTACGAAGGTGTTTTCCAAAGGTGGTGACAACTTATGAAAAACCTCCATCAAACTTTGTGAAGTTTTGACCAAAAACTTAACTTGTTCACTTAAATGTGCAAACTCTCTCATGTAGTCTCCAGGAGCATGCAATGTATCATGTGTGGGTGCATGTCCGGCAAAAAAATGTGTAGTAGAAAAACGTGACACATAAACTAACTTAAAACAAAATTCCCTAAGGTATCCTCTCCTTTTGCAATGGGAACAAACATATATAGGCCTAGTAACACCTCTCTTAAAAACTCTAGGACGCGCTCTTCTAATAGGAATGGGACGCCTAGGTGGGTTAGGGTGAGACTCATGTAAATCTAACACTAAATTAGGAACCAACTCGGGTACTATTTGGAAAGTAGAAGCACCGTCATGACTTATTCCTAAACTCTCATCACTACCCAAAATAGTATTGAGAATAATCTTTCCAAACTTCTTAGATGCGTTCTCTAAAGGGACTTTGATCTCCCGGGCACGTTCGAGATCACTCTCGAGTTGGGATACACGTGTGGTCAGACTAGACATTGTGTTGGTCAAATCACACTTCTCCCTACCTAAAGCAATCAACTGCTCACTCAAAATCACTTTCACCTTCTCAAGTTGACTTGCTTTGGACTCAAACTCTCCCAAAATCCCAATATCTCTCTCCAAAATTTTCACCTTGAGACTTGACTCTTTATTTAATTTTTTGTCTTTAAAGTCTTAGCATACAAATCTCTAAAAGAAATTTGGATCTCACTTTCATCTCAACTTTCACACTCACCTTCACCCTCACTTGAAACACTCAAATCATCCTCCGAATCGAACTCACAAACTTTTTATTTCTTTTTCTTAAAATGAGTCTTGAAAGCAACTCCTTTATCCTTAGCCTTAATGGTTTGAGGAAACATGTCAATCTCATAGGTTTGAAGATCTCTCACAAGTTCTTCCAACTTAAGTGTTTTAAAATTTCCCAAAGAGTTCAAAACAGTGACTTTAGGAATAAAGCGTTTTGGGAGAGATCTCAAAATCTTTTTAACGACACGCGTGTTATCAATCACCTCACCCAAATTAAAACTGGTGTTTATAATGTCCGACAAACGTACATGAAAATCATCAAATCGTTCAGACTCAGACATGGTGATAGTCTCAAATTGGGTGGCCAAATTTTGTAATTTTGATTCTTTAACCGCGTTTATACCCTCATGTGTCAATTTCAAGACATCCCAAGCCTCTTTAGATGTGGTACACATCATAATTCGGCGAAAATCATCAGGAGTGATAGCTCGAGAAATAACACTCAGTCCACGAGAATTAAAATTCAACATTTTAAAATCTTTCTCAGTCCAATCTGACACAGGTTTTAAAGATGTGATATTTTCAATGGTGACAGTGGGAGGATTCCATCCATTTTTGCAAAGCAACCAAACACGCTCGTAAATGGATTTTAAACTAGATTTCATGCGAGCTTTTCAATAGGCACAATTTTTTCCATAAAAATAGGCACCTTATTAAATGAACGTTCCATTGGAAAAATTGCGATTTTTCACAAAATTATTTAAAAAAAAAATCAACATCACACAAATTTTTGCGGAAAACAAAGATCACACGATAAATTAGTGTAACCCTCTCTGATACCAATTTGTAAAATATGACGGTGTGATAATTAATTAAAATTTGTAAATTTCTAATTTGGCACACTTATTTAATTAGAGTTTATTTTTAAACCAAATTAATTCAGTCCCTAAACATGCAACTACGTATCAAACCAAATAAGATATAGCATGCGACACAAAATTTCAGGAAAAATCTTCAAAGGGAAAAACCTTTTATTTCTAGAACTCTGACAAGTTTACAAGACCATTGACTTACATACCATCTTACTTTTGCCCATAAGAGTAACACACGGTGTCTTCGTTAAACCTCCAAAGCAACGGTTAAAAATAAAACAACAATGGTTCGCACGCAGCTATACCACCAGGACGCGCAGTCCACACACGCAGTCTAAAATCTTCACATGGACTCTGTCCATAATAGCACGCAACTGTCAGTTACAGAGCTCTCCCCACAAAGAATGAACAAAGGTAAAATATATTCTTGGGTTCCACAAAACAACTCACACAAAAGTAATTGGGATTTTTGTGAATTGCAAACAAAAGGGATGAAAACCCTAAAAGAAGAAGACAAAAGAATTTTGCAGATTCGCTGTTTTCTGTCTTTTAAAATGCTGGGACTTCTTAAAGAAAACAAAACCATTTAATGAGTATTTATAGAAAATCGCACCGCCTCGGTCATTCAAATGAAAAGGAGATCTCGCTCGAACTATATGCGCGTGTCATTTGAATGACATCGTGCGACATCTCAATGTCGCTCGAACGAGATGGGGATCTCTCTTGAACAACCTGAGCGTCAAAATCGAGTAATGCTGTAGGACTTAGAAAGTTTCTCATAAACTTTCAAAACCCTTTATTTTTTCGAAAACAGTAACAAACCTTTTTATAAAAAAACATTTATAAAAATATTTTTATATAAAAGCTTTTTAAAACTCTTTTTAAAAATATCCCAACACTCTTAATATGAAATGTAAATGAAACTTAAAACATGATCTTACCTAGGCCCGACAATATGGGCTCTTGAGGATGAAACTGTCCATAACCCACCCAAAATAATGTGTTTGGGGACCATTAATTGTGTCATGGGTTAAAATGGTTTGAGCGATCCAATAAGACGGTTTTTTGGCGGGTCATTAGCGGGTCAAAATGGTTTTGGGACCTCTCAAAAATAAAACTCAAATTACCAAGAGTTTAAAGATTTTTTTTATTTAAGTACTTGTATATTTTTTCAAAATTATTATACCATATTTATTCGTATATGGTATAATATTTGTTTTTTCAAAAAAAAAAAAGCGGGTCAACCCGACCCGAATTTAACCCGACCCAACGCGTCCAAATTCTTCTGTCTGACCCGCTTTTGACCCGCCCAAATTTATCCGTATCCATTTTGACCCGTCCATAATCGCCCATAACTGTCCATTTGACACTACTAATCTTACCAAAGTTCCTATTATTGGGCTTGAATGTTGAATACCACTTGTAATTCGGATTCGTCTTTTGTAGATGCAATCTTCTTCAATTCTTCGACGACTTGTAGCGGTATACGAGATACTCAAATTGTGACGGACATTTATAAAATTATGTCCGTACAAAATCAATCCAAATAATTAATCCCAATTGCAGGACAAAGAAATAAATAAAACAATCCCAACAATAGCTGAATATTGAAATAATAAAGAGTACAAATCTCTCTCTGAACTCAAAGAAATATGGAAATGGGCAACACAAGCCCTAACTAGAGAGGACAAAATAGAAGAATGAGAAGACAAGGATGAAGTCGTCTACTGCAAGTCCCTGCAACTTCCACACTGGTTGTAGCACGTCAATGGTCCAAAGATCTAGGTCTGATGTCCCTGTGGCTGGGCACCTGTAATATATATATATATATAAGAGGGAGAAAATATAAAAGAAAACAGGTCAGAGCCCGAGTGTAAAACAACATTAAAATAGTTTAGCAAGTATTTAAAATGCTCACCAGTTGATATTACATACATGTTAGTATTTCGACACTCACTTGAGAATTCTCACCTCTCAACTAATGTGCATGCCTAACGTACCACTGAATTACACTAGATTAAGCTAACCCAATTCACTAGTTTAACCCAATCTCCCTTTAACAATCCTAATTCATGTGACCGCGTAACTAGGATTTATATAAGCTAACCTTACTTATAAATTTACCAAGTTGGCTACGTACATCACAATATAGCTTTAAGTTCCCCCCCCCCCCCCCCCCCACACACACACATATATATATATATATATATAAAAGAGGGAGAAAAGATAACAGAAAATGGGTCAGAGCCCGAGTGTAAAACAACATTAAAATAGTTTAGCAAGTATTTAAAATGCTCACCAGTTGATATTACATACATGTTAGTATTTCGACACTCACTTGAGAATTCTCACCTCTCAACTAATGTGCACGCCTAACGTACCACTGAATTGCACTAGATGAAGCTAACCCAATTCACTAGTTTAACCCAATCTCCCTTTAACAATCCTAATTCATGTGACCGCGTAACTAGGATTTATATAAGCTAACCTTACTTATGAATTTACCAAGTTGGATATGTACATCACAATATAGCTTTAAGTTCCCAGACACTTACTTTATTTAATATCAATTATTCCATTTTATCTACTTATAAGCACAGTCGATAAATCACTGGTATATATATATTCATCACTCATATAATATATATACAAATCGGGCACCCCACATAAAATCCATGGTGTTGGCATACTCTGCTATCAAGTCCCCTTATCTCTCGTACAAAAAGGGAAATACTAGTTCGGAATCACTCTCGATCTGTATTAACACAAAACGCACATATTGGAGGCGAAGCATAGTTCCAAGTCACTAAGAGGTCAGCACACACCGTCACGTCTTTTAGGACCGCCTGACTATCATTCTCTGATAGCCTGTACCAAGGAATCCTATGTTTTAGGGTACGAGTCAATATCCCCCATAAAGGTCCCATCGAGATAAGACTGTCCCGACTTGGCAACATCCGTGATAGCAAGTAGTGCGGGTATGATTACACACAAATATTCACATACTATATATATATATATATATATATATATATATATTCACATTATTCATCTAGGTACACCCACGACCCATAATATATTCTAACCATACGTGGCACATAACGCCCGAGTCCTACGTATAATTATGTCATTCTTTTATTCTCTCAGTTATCGCAAGTTCTTAAGTACTTATCGTCTCTCGAAGTATTTCATCTTAATAAATATAAAATCAGTAGGTATACACTCTCTACTCTACTGGTCTAAGTCACTCTTAATTCCAAAAAAAAATGATTTACTATACACACGATCTTCACCCCATTTCATACCCTCGTAACCCCATGGCTGAATTACATATGAATCGTATCTCCCGAACCTTGCCTACAACCCTACTGGTCTTTCCCAAGTCCCATTATGGTATATAAATTATGTATAAGGGTTCCCACAAAGCAGAATAGGGTTAATCATTAAGAAAAAGAACCAGCTTCAAAATCCAGGGGGGGTCGATTGATCGAAGGGAGGGGGTCGATCGATCGATCTCCCAGTTATTTCCCAGATTCTGCATATACTATCCTACAGGTTCATCACTAAAAATCCTCAAAACCTCTATCAATTTCGCCCAAACTCCCAACCAAGCATCACAAATGTTATAGTAACAGGTATAAATAATTTTTAACGAAAAATCTTGATTAAATCTATATGGAATCATTATTACATGGGATCAATTCAAGAAGCTATCACAAACCCCAGTTGATTATATAAATTCCAGAACTTCTTAATCATTACCAGATTTCTTTCTCTAAATATCATGAAAATTCGTAATTATGGTTCTACACATGATAAGGATATCAACCTCGTATGGTTTCTATTCAAACCTATTAATTCAATTCTTCCAATTACATGAAATCTCCAAGAAGCATGCAATTATCCTCCCTACTCTAACATGGATGTTGTTTCAGCATAAAAATAGCAAGATAGATACTTGCCTCGAGAATATAAATCTGAATCTCTGAGATTTGATGATGTGGTTGTGTTCTCCTTCCTCCGATCTACACTACGGTGGTAGTTGTGGTGAAAATAGTGGAACTATGGTGGCTCTAGCCTTGGGGAGTTTCTCACCTTTCTCCTCTAATGGCCTCTGTGAATATGTGGAGGTTATAACCCTAGAAGAAAACCTCTAACACCTGATATACTTCTCTAATTTTTGTAGGTAATTAAATCCCCAAAATAGAAATTACCAAAATGCCCTTCGAGGATGCCGGTTAGGCCTAAAAATTCCCCGAGACCCAAACTAAACCCCCGAGTACACTTTTCTGACTATGTTTCCCCCAACAGACACATTAGAGTACTTGAAATGACCATACGGGAGACTTAGAGTTACTTCACTTTTTATTCCATTAATTCAGTCCCGACACGACGCAGGCGCGTCCCGACTTAATTTCTATGATTTTCGTATTATTCACTCGCAACAATTTTAATGAATTAATCTCATATATTACTTTACTTATCTAGTATTATTCAACATAATTCTTATCAATAATTACTAACTCTCGTCACACTAGTAAATATTCAATTTAAAATTCAAATTAATATTAAATTAATTTATCCCATTTAAATTTAATTAATCCCATAATTAAAGGCCATAAAAATACGGGGTATTACACCGATCTTATCCTCGAGGAAGTTATCCGGCTTTTGGTCACCATTTGCTGCGACCTTGTCTATTTTCTTATCAATAAACTTATTGCGATGGCCAACTTGGGCCAAGTCCTCGAGATGAGACTTGAGTGCTTTGCAGTGTTCAGTCCTGTGACCACCCTCTTTATGGAATGCACATCTCAGTGCGTTATTTAATTTTGTTGGGTCTGCTCCCATTTTCTTGGGCCATTTTACAAATGGCTCTTCCTTGATCTTGTTAAGGATTTTGTATATTGATTTTTTGAAGACCGTGTTAACAGCCTGAAACACTTTCGAGGGGTCCTTGTTTCTATTTTTGGTGCCATTTTTCCCCCCATTCTTGCTTCCTTTCTTCTAACAATCATTCTTCTCTGTCCCCTTGTTCGTCTTTATACGACCATTGTCTCCTGCATTAAGATGGGTTACATCTTCGACTTTGGCATATTTTTCAATACGAGATATTAGGTTGTCGATGGAATTAGCATCCTTCTTAGTTAGGGATTGGTGTAATAGAGAAGTGATTGGAAGACCGATCTTGAAGAACGCGATGGCAAACTACTCCGAGAAGTCCTCAATTTCTTTGAAAACCTCCTAATACCTCTTGGCATACTCCTTGAGGTTCTCCTGTGTCTTTTTCTTCATTGTGAGCAGTTCATCCATTCGCTTAGGGTGGGAGATATTGGTTATAAAGCGAGCTGTGAATAATTTAGCTAGAGCCTTAAAGCTCTTGATGGACCGGTGCAGCAGCCTCTCGAACCATTTATGCACCACGTCGTGCATTTGGAAGGGAAGATGCGACACATCAATGCGTCGTTGTGGCTCCACAATGTCATGGCCTGCCTGTACTGTCGAACATGGTCAATGGGATTAGTTTTTCCATCATATATCTTGAATTTAGGGATCGCGAATTTCATGGGGGGCTCTTTTTCTTCTATCTCCATTAAAAAAGGGGACTTCATTTGAGTGTTAAGAGCTCTTCTGGCTAGCTCTCGTGTGAATCTGGCTCCTCGGTGGACTGGGTGCTGATCCATCTCTCTCTGGACCAAGTTACTAATTTCATCATTGTGACACCCCACCTAATTAAATACTGGGTGATCAGTCCTTTATTAAATTAATTCAAAGTGTCCGATTGGTTCATTCTTAGCATCACCGTCGAAATTTTTTTTTCATTATTAATCACCTAATAAATAATTAAGCTAAGTGTCAAAACATTTTCCCAATTAATTATACCCAATTAATCTTTTAATAAATTCCATGCTTTAAGATATAAGCCATTCCCATTCCACAAGAATAAATACTGATCATGAATCAAATACTGAAATAAATGAGACTGGATAAAACATTCCAGTTCTAAGTCTAAAACCAATAGAATCATAATACTCAATCCAACAGGAAAGGAAGAGCTAATAAGAAAATGCAATCTCTGAAATAGCTGAGCTGGAAATGGGTGACACATGCCCTAACTGAAATGTCTGAACTAAGAACTGAATGAAAAGATAGAAGCGTCTAATATCAATAACCTACAGCTTCCATAACAGTTGCAGCTCGTCGAATGATCCATGCGTCTAAGTCTGGTGGTGACCCTGTGGCTGGACACCTGATATATATATATATATATATATATATATATATATATATATATATATATATATATATATGTATATATATATATATATGTATGTATATATATATATATATATGTATGTATATATATAGAAAAAGAGAAGAGAAAAAGTAAGAAACGGGTCACAACCCGATTTATAAAAATATTTATTTTAGCAAGTATTTAAAACTTCATTAATGCAATTATTATGTGCATATTAGTTCCGATCTCTCACATGAGATCCTCACCCCTCCACTAATGTGCACACCTAGCGCATGTCTACCCTAACCCAGTTATTCATATTATTACCAACTAGATCATAGACATATACTATTAATTATAGATCTTAAGAGAAACCCGTATCGCCCATACAATACGTTATTTAATACTTCACTCCCATTAACTACATTTGATCTTCTCTGTTCTAGTAGTAAATACTTTATCCCCTTAAGTTAACTTGTTTAACAACATTTACATACTTGCTAATTTCACACATTAGGATTATTCACAATTACAACTATATATATATATATATAGTCAAATCATCCCTATACATATATATATAAATCCTGCGCCCTTGGTTAGGACCACTTGGCGCAATGCATACTCTGCTATCATGTCCCGGTGCATCGCTCACTGCATAAAGGACAACTGGTTCGGCGTCTCTCACGAATCATAAATCTCATAACACAAATATTGGAGGCGAGCACACTCACTATCTAAATGGGTTACACACATTCCTACGCTCCCATTCAACCGTCGAAACTATCCTACGTAACTGATAACATGTATCCAAGTTCTTATGCTCTGGGTACAAGTCAAATATCCCCCCATTGGGTCACCCAAGATAAGACTGTCCACTGCACAAAACCTCCTCCCGATAGCAAGCAGCGTAGGTATGCTATACACACAATAATAATAAATATATAATAATAGGCATTCTCTAAGCCTTATAAAAATTCAGGTATTCACCTAACCCATATTTATATTTCTACACGTAGTATATTTCTCTTTACTACTTATGCAATTAACTAGATTATTTACACTCTCAAAATTTCCAAGGTTAATCCACCTATATAATACTTAAGGTATTATCCTAGGAATGCTTCCCAAATAATTCTATAATAAGCTAATATGAGCAAATGGCAGTTTTCCTAACACAATTAACCGTGTAACATGATCTAGTGGGAAAATGGGAGTTTATGGGATTTTCTGGGACCTATCGTTCGAACGGATTAGCAGGTCATTTGAACGACTCTGCTTCTCGTTCGAATGAAACTCCATCTCATTCGAACGAGATAAAGTCTCTCTCTGGTTTGGCCAGACCTGTTACGTTTTACTGTTTATACTTCGTCTTCCTTAAAATTTCAGTCCTAAAACCTTTAAATTTCTCAACCCCAACACCAAAACAGCAATCCTAATTAATGTTCTAACATGTATAAATGATTTTCCTTAACTTTGAACCATTAATTCATCATAAATCAGTTATAAAATCCAAAATCTCTAATTTAACAATTCAAAACCCTAGTTCATCAAATTTCCATACAAGAACATCAATTTCAAATTTCGTCCATCATCAATACTCATCAATTTGTAATTTCTAAACTATCTACATGAGGGATTCATCCTACTTTAATCTCCAGAATTTAATAAATGCCATTAATCCTCCAATTTCATCAAAACTTATGAATCAAATAATGAATATAATACACCTACACTAATATGAACATGCTTGTTGCTATAAATTGCAAGAATTAAACACTTGGATTAATTTTGACGGTCTGATCCACTGTTGATATGGGTATGATTGCGTTCCTCGTCTCGCGATCTACATTTTGGTATAGTTTTTGGTGTGTGTTCTTGAGTTTGGCACCAAGAACTCCTATGGCTTCTTCTTCCTTCCTCTGTGCCTTTCTCTTTTCTCTCACGTAGGTTTAGAGCTGATAACTCCCCTCTAACCTATGTACCTCCTTATTTAATTTCTTAATTTTCGTCCATAATATCACCCCAAAATTTCAAAGGACAAAAATACACCTACGGGGTGCCGGTTAGGCCTAAAACTACCCCGGAGTCCAAATAAAATGCCCGGGTAGAGTTTTCTGACTATATCGACTCTTACGGATTCAATGGCATACTCAAAATTACCATACAAGTTATACAAAAATAATTTTATCATACAATTAGTCCCCACACGACTCACACGCGCGTCCTGACTTAAAATACCAAACTGTCGTATTTCGCACTCCGATAATTTATAAAAATTATATAATTCCATATTACATATACATATAGTAATAATCAATGATTTCCATCAATAAGTATTAACCCTTGGCATGCTAGTTAATAATTATTTTAAATTCGAATTAATTAATAATTACATTTCCTGACTTTTTTTAATTAATCCAACAATAATAATTAATCCCATAATTATGTAATATCATAAAAATGCGGGGTATTACAATCATCCGGTCGACCAGGACTCCTGTGGCGTCGAGCTTGCTGTAGTCCTTCTGATCGACCATCCTCTGACTTGTTCCTCTCAGATCTTTCTTGGTCGCGCTTGGGGCTCCTTCCTCAGCCGTGAGATTTACTCGCCTGAGGTCTAAGAGTTCGATCATGGTGTTGCCCTATGTTCCTATTGAGATCGCTCTCCATTATTTCCAGTCGCCTTTTTAGGTTAACATTTTCTTCTTCCTGGAGATGCGTGGCTTCTTCTTGCTCTCGAAGTCTGGCCTCGTAGGCATCGACGAACCTGAAAATCTGCGTGGACCTAGGTGGTCCATGGATTTCTTCAGAAGGTTTCCTTTCTTGGAGAAGCCTGGGATTCGATTGGCGAATTTCAGACCTTAACCTAGGAGGGGAAGGTAATTCCTGAACATCGTCGGCTTGAGGGATGCTGTTGCTGTGGTGAGAAATTCCAGGATTTCAGTTAGTGAGTGTTCTTATAGGAATAATAATAGCTTCCCAGAGACGGTGCCAATTGTGGTATAAAAAAATATCATAATAAAGAATTTATGAAGAATAATCACAATCAAGCAAGAAAGCATACAATCTCACACATAACACCATTATATACGTGATTCGGCAACTTGCCTACGTCCACGGAGAGGCCTACTATTATATTAAGTATATCTCAATATGCTTGGTTATATGCCCCTATGCCCCGAGCCAAGGGTTACAATTTATAGATGTAGAATTTTAGCTGCGAAAGTAACTCCACGACGGGATAAATCAAGAATCCTTTAAATATATCCATGAGATTACTGGAGATTGACTTGGTCCTATCCCAGTGTGGTTTAGATAATACACGTGCGTATCTTGATCCCATGATTTGGGTCGGGTAGCCTCTTAGGTCTGTTGGGCTTGATCGGAAACTCTAGTGGGTTGAGAATAAATGGGTTCCCATAGTATCCATTTACATTTTTCAGTGCAAGCCGAGACAAAATAACAAGTGTTTTATACTAAAATATCTACTAAAAAATAATTACACATGTAACAAAAAATAATGGCCATACACAAAGCTAATCATCAATTAACATATCGTATGTTGTAATGTTTAGTGAGTACATAACAATCAATAATTGAATATGATGGTCTAATACTTGATTACACCTTACAACTTAAGCCACGTGGTTTGTCTTCAATAATATGTTATCGGTGGGAGGGGTATCTTCATAAAGCTTGATGCTAACATAGTGCACGCTACCCACATTGATCAAAATTATGATAATGATCTTATTGTCACTAAGAGTGTTTTAAAATGAAATGAATGAAAGGCATAGTGATTTTAGCTAAGAAATCACAAACACGATTATATGCTCGCACAACCAAGTATGCCATCTCAGAACCTAAAAAATGCTCTTTACCACAAGGACTTTTATTGCAATTCAGCACGTTCAAAATCTCATAGTACGTCTTAGTGCCCCCAAAATACACGACTCCAAAAAATTTCATTCGTAGATAGTGTGTGAATAATGTATTCTCTAACCTTCATCAACTAACCGATTGAAGGATCATGCCACCCCATTTCATTACTGTTATTATATACCTGAAATTTCCATCTTCTTTAACAAAGATCGTGTCATCGATATATGGTTTGTAAAAAGTTGTCACATACCTCAAGTTACATGTCACGGTATATGCCCCACTGGGAGGGTGGGGGAGTCTATTTTTCTACCTCTTCATCCAAGTCATTAACTAACTTAGTTGTTTCACTGTAATACCCCCGTATTTTCTATTTTTTAATTTAGTGTTCATTTATTGTGAGAATAAATTAATAAATTGGAATTAATTATTACTTGAGTAAATTGGTAATAATAAAAATGCATATTTAGATGATGATTAAATTGCATGTTATGTGATTTATTTGTATCGCGTGTCATATTTAATTAATCAGTGCATAATTAAGTAAGGTTGGACTATATGCTATTACGTGTAAAAATAAGTAAGTGTACGTTTTTTTTTATGTTGTGAGGTATTATCATGAGTTACGAGGTTCTACCATTTGGATCAGATTCTAAAGTGATACGGAAGCCCAAATATATATTTTTATCATTTTAAATTAGGCCCAAGGGGTATGTATACCTTTAAGCTAAGTTTTGAACTAGTTTAGGTAGTATTTTGGGCTCATTTGGAGAATCAAAATTAGGCCTAATATAGACCTGCAGATTTAAGGATTAATTATGAGAGTTATACCTGATTAATCAAATAATTTTCATAAGAGACATAAACCCTAACAACCTTAAAACCTTTGGGAGAGATTAATGAGACATTTGGGTGAGAAAGAATAAGGATCAATGCGTAGAGATTCGTGGTTCATATATTCAGACAAGAAATCTCTTGCTTTATCATATACATAATTTGTAACTCGTTTATGATTCATGTTATGTAGTGTATTATGGTATTTAGACTCATATGTAGGATTAGAATCTAATGTCTTAATCACGTTTCATTAATGGGTTAATTGGAATTAGTGTTAATCAATTCTTATTTCAAGGACCAAAGCTTTTTTAGGAGAAACATTAAATTAAATTGTTTTGGAATATGACTCTCTGATTAGAACTCATGTTTAGGATTGAATTTCATATGTTAATTTAAACCCTATGTTAATTTAAGGTTTAGATCTGAAATTATCTGTTATTATGAGTCTTTTTCGTGTTAAGGAGAGGAACTTTATTTAATTTGGATATTGATAGAATTAATCCTGTAATCATGTTTGATTGATGTTAAATTATTTATAAACGAATTAGGATCACTACACTATAAGTTTCCCGATTGAAAGATAAATTTTGGGGTGGTTAGTTTGAATATAACATTAATCGAGGTTGGGGTCGTCAACTTCATATTTTTGGGACGAGATAGGATTCTACCCCGAACCGAATCGATTCATCCTGGGGGTGAATCGATTTGCCCCTGTAGTAGGTCGAGGTCGGGCCATAGGGGATCGTGGCCTGGGTTTTCTTAGTTGATTCAAGCATCGAGACATTTATAACAAGAAAGAAAATTAGTTAATACCATACTGTTAGATTCAATAGTTAATAAACTAAGAAATTTAATATATTAACTTTAATTAAGGTTGAAGATTGATTAAGACTTTAATGAAATAGTACAATCTGACGGTGGGTAATTGGGATTATTTGGGTTTGTGAGAGTGTTATGAGATAACCTATACATTTATATATATTGTGTGTGTGCGTGTGTGTGTGTGTGTATGTGTATGTATATGTATTACTTATTGTGTGAACATACCACTTACTCGTGGGGAATCTATCGATCAAGGTTATTTTTCAATGTTATGACCATGTATTGCACTCCTGGTTGTTGATGCAGGAATTGTGGAGGTCATTATATTTGGATCATACGTTCAGTCGGTTTATGCTTAATGATGAGAGAGGCGGATGATCCGATCCATTGATCAAGTTTTAGTAAGGTACTACCTAGTGGTGTGATTGCATTGTGATCCCCATTCTCATGTGTATGTATTTGTTTAAATCTGTTAGGTGAGAGAATCCTACGAATTTACTAATCGAAGGACGAGAAGTCCCCTGAAGGTAGTTTCCATCATGTGATGATATTGAGATTAATCTTTAGTATATAACTAAAGTTGTAGGTCTATCTTCGGCTTGCCATGTGACACTCTTTTTAACTCATTTAAAATGGGCTCTTCTAAAGTGGTGCTACCATGTGTCATAATTTACTTTTATTTAGGTCTCTTATTATTATCATTTGTCTCATATAAAGTTTTGTTTCCCCAAGAGAATACACATCATAGAATACCCTTCAACCCCTTTTGGCTACCACCTATGCCAACTGTTCTTTCATATACTTTTCATTAATTTAAGTATTTTCTTATTTCTTAATCTATGTCTCTGTATCTTCCCTATATCACCCTACCATTTTATCCATCTCTCTCGAATTAAATTCTGAAATTAATGTAACACCCGCCCCGAGACTATGACCATACCCATGTGATTTGGTAACTTAGTGGGACCCAATTGGGATTTAGACCTGGTGTGATGGACGTCGAATCATATTTGGGTGACATCATGGATTTCATGCTTGTTGAATCGGAGATTAAATTACCTAAAGTTTATATAGGGAAAGAACAAAAGTCGTTCGAACATAGTGACCATGTCGTTCAAACGAGTCATTCAAACGACTATCGAACGTACTTCGAACGACTTGGTAAAGGGTCGATTTCCCCCGTTCTTTGGAATTTAATTGGAAATTGGTGTTCAAACGAAGTCCCTCGTCGTTCGAACGAGGGAGAATTTCTCGTTAGAACGAGGTGCTTCTCACATCCTATTTAACCCTCAATTTTGGCTTCCGTAGTACCTCATTAAAAGTCTCATTCGAACGAGGGTAAAGGCTGCTTAAATGATCGAAGAAAATCTTGAAAGTTTTATCCTTTTTAATGTAATGTCATGACATGGGTCGTCTGAAGGGATGACATTTCGAGCTCTTAGCGGCTCAGATAACAATGTGGGACAAAAAACTTAATTGACATTGGGTTAAAGCGTTAAGTGTAAGGGCTTTTGGGGAATTTAACCCTTGGAATTTTGGAAGTATTTAATGTGAGTTTGTCTCATTTGGGGCATTCCAAATTAGATTTATTCTCTCTCCAGCTCTTAAGAGCCCCTCCACCACAAACCACCACACACCACTCTAGTACCACCATCACATCTACCTAAAACCACCATAGATTAACCATGTTCTTCCATATTTAAGCCTTTTAAACCCATCTACACCATTGTTTGGAAAAACTACGAATTTTGAAGATATTTTTGGGGGTCTTGAAGAAGAAATGTAGAAGATTAATGGAGTTTAAAAGCGGCTTTACTTGAAGCTTTCTTGGAGGCAAGCTTAGTTGAGCTAGGTAGCCTCGTTATGGCCACCTTAGGATGTGGGAGGTTTCCATCTTCTTCTACATTCATCCTACCTTTTTGGAGCTTCTTTGAGGTGGAAAAACTTTACTCTTAGCTTAAAAACTCTATTTTCCCATAGTATTGGTCTTGTAGTTGAGTTGGTAAGAGTAGGATACATATATGGTTTAAAGAGGGTATTTCTCATGGTTTTGTATAAATGGGTTAAAAATTAATTTCAAGAGTGTCGAGTGAATGATATATTTAAATAAAACTTGGTGTTAAATATTTTATGGAATAAAATGTTTTGAAAATAATGTTTATCCTGTTAAAGATATTTTGTGAACAAATATATTGAAGTTTTTTTTGTAAAATTTGGTATTTTCATAAAAATGGACATTTTTCAAGTTTGAATGATAAAAAAATGTCTTTAGTATTGAAAAGGCATGTTGCTGCAAACATTATGATTTTTTTTGAATAAATCATGTGTTAAACTCATTATTTTGGATTTTTGAACTTAAAATCCCTCTTCCTATGTATATAAACTAGTAGTATTTTGATGATAAGCATAAAAACAAGTTTAATGGAGGTTTTAATGAGTGTTAACTTAAAATAAAGAAAATATAAATTTAAGCCTTTAAAGTTTATGAATAAGTGTTGAAGATGTGATAAATGTATAGTCTTAAGACTACTTGTGTTAATAAAGGAAATGGCATTTTTCTTATAAAGCAGTCTTCAAAATGAAGAGATTTCCAACTTGAGAAGTATGTCACTCCAAAGTGTTAAATGAGTGTTAATGAGTTAAAAATATTTAAGAATTTAGTGTGTGTAACCTAACAATGTTTTTGGAAAATGACAATTGTGAAAATGGAGGAAAGACAAGTTTGGAAACAAATGGATAAAATGGTAATTTTATATAAATTGAAAATTTTTATGAAGTAAAAATGTTGGAAATGGTGTTACAAAATTAGTTATAAACGAAAGCGGTTTTTGTAATAAAATCAATGCAAGTGTATCAAGGATAAGAAAGGATGATTTTGTCACAAGTTGGGGTGAAACCCGAGTTTTGACTTCTGTCGATAAAGGAAAGTGTGATAATGTGGACATTTGAAAAATATTATAACACATTAATATAGACTCGGATGACACCAGAGATAACTAAGAAGGGCCCGAAGCCCTAGGGTGAAAGACCCAAAATCACTGGTCAGAGCATATGATAGCATTACCAGCGGTGTGGAGCCCGTTAAAGTATGTGGATATTTGGATGATTTCGAGAAAAAGATAATGAAAAGTGGAACATGTCAAGAAATGGGTTGTGCGACGAATATAATAAATGGCAACCTCAATTGAATGAAATCAATAAATGTTCCGGTAAAGAATAATGAGGACAAGTGATGTAAAAAAATTGAGAAATGTACATGAAGTAAAGGGAATGGTAAAGTGATGTGTTCAAGTGGATAAGTAAGCAAACTAAAGAGGTTTGACCCATAATTAACACAATATTGTGTTTATGAAAGGTTTTCAACAAAAAATAAGTGTTTTATAATGCAATGCTTGCGTGTGTTGAAAGGTGATTTTTAAGAAAAATACTAATATAAATATGGTATAAGTAAGGGGTAATTTCGGTGAAGCAATACTTTCATTAAACAAAGGGTATTTATTAAAAGTATTTAACCGGTTGTGTTAAATCAAGACATAAATTTCTAGTCAAGTAAGAAGGGGTTCATTATAATATTAAGGCGAATTAATCGGAATAAGTAACATTTTACACACACACACACACACACACACACACACACACACACACACACACACACACACATATATATATATATATATATATATATATATATATATATATATATATATATATATATATATATATATATATATATATACACACACATGAGGTTGTTGCATGTGCACGTAGATATGACATGTTAGAGTATCTTTTCTGTCTTTCGATTCTATATTGCATTGTTATATTTTTCCACTGGGCATTCAACTCATTCCCTTGTCTTTGTTAAGGCAGGTTGAGTGCGGTTTTATATTTTGAGAGAGTTGTACAGGTAAGTATCCTTTTTGTTTTATGTCAGCAGCTCTGCATGCTTGGATTCTTGGGACGCTTCCCATGGGTCTCTCATGTAGACTGATTTAAATGGAAATCACACGATAAACAAATGAAACGCTAATTAAATAAAACTGAACTAACAACTTTATTTAGGTTATCTTATTACACTTCACACCTAACATTCGGGTCAGACCAGTTTGACCACGAGTAGCCCATAAATTCGTGTCGTTACAAATGGTATCAGAGCTCTAGGTTCAAAGTTCCTTTCGAGAGTGATGTGGTGAGGGCGGTGGTGGAGCTTTCGATGCCAGTGTTAGTTTTGGGCTGGTCACGCTAGATTGGTGATGGTTTCAGTTCATGTTCTCGACGGTGGAGTCAAGGAGATTAGGACGACGATTAATTCATTAGTAGGTGGCATGTGATTAAGTTAGTTATCATCAATCGCTTCCGCGTATCTGATTTAGACACCTTAGTGATTTGTAAGTGTCTTTACGAGCCAATAGTAGTGATACCTCATTTTTTAGCATGAGGTACTTATATATCAACCCTTGATGATATGAGAGGTCCATTGAGCTAGAGACATAAATCGCGTGAAGTCAACCGTGGAGGTTAGGTGACTAGAGTATCATGCCTAAGCAATGTTGATTTATGACAAGGATGCATTAAGTTCTTGGTTACGGTAATTATGGGCAGTTAATGTTGATGATGTGGTTAGGCGAACTTGAGCCTTGAGGTAGTGTCATGATGCAAGCATTTGATAATTCGATAAGCATGTAAACCCGTGTTGGTCATTACTTAAGGATGTGTACTCGGTCGTAATCGATAGGAAACTATTATTAGGTAAGTGCCTTGGTGATTTTCGATTGAAAGTTGTATCTCGTAAGCTATGATGAGAGTTATCTTCCATTGGTGGTGAGTACGTTATGTATGTAAGAATGATGGTTGAAGTGACGTAGGAGTGTGAGAATGTGCCATGTGATACTAATTTAAATAAATTCACAAATTCTGAATTTAAACTTATTTAACACGAGTCAATTTTAAACCAAATTAATTCATCCCCTAAACATGCAACTATGGGTGTGTGTGTCAAACCATCACAAATAAAATTGCTAACTCACAGATTTCAGGAAAAAAACCCTTTCGGGTAAAATCTTTATTTTACTATAATACTTACAATGATTACAATGAAATCCGCAATGAGTAAACCATAAAAAACCCACATAGACCACAACCGAGAGTCACCAATGAATCAACCGCAGAAGATCCACATGAACACGCAATCTAAATCATCCCAAGAACACCCACGAGTACACCTTATCGACACGCAGTCGCGTCAGGCTAGTACCTCAATCAATCGACACCTAGATCAGCAGTAGAGGTCTTCTCTACAAGGGAAACTTCACAAAATTGTGTTCTTGGGTTCCAAAACAACTCACATAAACTATTGGGATGATTTTTGAATTAAAAACGAGGATCAAAACCTTCAAAATGAGAAGACAAAGTATTCTGCCAAAGCAGTTTGCGTAAAATTATATTTTCAACTCTTCTCAACAAAAGCGAAACAAAAAAAACCGATTTATAGAAAACATTAAGGCGACAGCTCGCTCGAACGAAAAAGCAACGTCGCTTTAATGAGACACGTTCCATTTAAATGACACTTCGCGCGACAGGGGATGTCGTTTGAACGACCCCTATATGTTGCTCAAACGAGTGAAGCGAAAAATTATATTTTAATCAGGTCCGCCTCAACACTTAAATAATATTTTGACGAAAAATTCTGCTTCAACACTTAGAAAAATTTCCACAAAAGTTATCCCAATATTCTAAGTGAACCATTAAGAACTTAAAACACAACCTTACCAAAGTTAAACTTACGGAGGCTTGAATATTGAAGAACTATGATATTCGGATCTCTCTTGACGCATGATTGAACTTGAATAATTCTTCGATAATTGTAGCGGTATATGACATACTCAATTATGAACGGACAATGTAAAATAATGTCTTTACAGATTGAACCCTTGATAGTCTTCCATGATAAGGTTTTAGAGAATATGATGCAACGTTGAGGAATATGATCTCTAGTGAAGTCGGTAGTGTAGACCTAGAGGCCTATGGCTTATATACGACGTCCCATATCCTGCCAAAATCCTTAGTAGTGTCAATCCGTGGTTTGATGCATGGCTTAGGGCATCATCCATTTGGAAGAAGATTTTCGAACCTTTATAAGATCTCGATAAGAGAGTCGTAGGTTAGAAATATTTCAGAGTCTCGATCAAATGGGGAATAAGATTATTGTCTAGGTGTTGTAGCCCATCCTAGTGACCTAAGTAATGATGGAATGCAAGACTATTTGACTATGGAAAAGATTTTAGGAAGTACTTGGAGCATCCTTTGGACTGATTGCTTGTGGCATCATTGAGGAATAAAAACTGACTTGTTGTGACGCCTTAGTGTGTTCAAAGGTTAAGGCGTACCATATATGGAGACTTATAGGCCAGTATCTTTGTGAGTACTTAATGGCCATGATGTGAATATTGGGAAATTAGTAGAGCGTAAATTAATAGAGCGTACCTATGGTAAGAGGATTATAAGTGATGAAAACCTATCAGGTTTTTGATGACTTTTACATTGGGGTGAGCTTGGTTTCCCTAGGGAACCAGTTAAATTCGGTATCATGGATGGTTACGTGATGATCTCAGTACGTCCTTGGTATTATCGTTCGAATTGGCACAGATGGGTAGCATAACCTCTTAAGGGAAATTAAAAGCTCATATCATGATTGGGCGTGATGTTCAGGTGTCTTGGGATGATATACTTGATTTTGCGGAGTGCTAGGAAATGAATTTTGGACCTAGATTGATAATGTCATGTTTAGGATATCGAAGCATAGCTAGGATATCGACATGTGTTGACATTGTAAGATGGAATAGCACTAGAGGGACAAGGAGTAGTTCTCAGAAGTGTAGAACACTTGTTATCTCGATAATGTTGATGACGACCAGTGTGGCCATCATGTAGATCCATTTTGGGTAGAATTTGGAGATAGGCGCAGTGACGACCTTGTGGCAGTGGAGGGTATAATAAGGTGAATGCTTCACTTAGTGGGGGCATTACTTAAAGAGATGCTTGGGATACAATTATAGTACGATAATCTCGATAATAACCTAGGCGTGTTAGGTTGGTCACGACGTCACGTTGACTAGAGATGTGGATAAGGTGACATTGAAAAAGATGTTATGCATTCTCCAATCGAAGTGTTTCACATCTATCATGGGTGTAAGGGGGAAGCCTTATCCCTAAGGAGGGAAGTCCAATGTTTGACTTTTCAAAGGACAATAGGTTCGCATGTTTCTTTCATCTTATGGGAATGAATAGTTCACGATCCGAGCATCACGATCTGTGACTCGAACCAGAATGTATGGCTAGGCTAGGATTTAATGAGGATGTCTGTGAGGAGTCGTAGACTTCAAAGCATGTTGTGCAGGTTCACCTTTCATAAGTCATAGTCCCTTACGTGTGGATGGGATTCTCCCATAACGGTTGTTCATCATTTATGATTTTTTGTGTCCCTTTCAATTTTGATAATCGATTATTGTGTTCCCATGGTTTTGGTAACCGGGGTACGTGCCATGTTATGGTAAGTGCGATTTGTCCTAGTAAAGTATGGATAGACCTGGCATGGTCAATGCAACTAGGTAACTGAGTGCACCCTTGTCTAAAGTGTCCTTATTACTGCAAAAAGTTTTGTGTATGGGTGGATGGGCTTTTGGTTGCACGGTTTGCTCATCGATACATTCGCCTTAGGATTAGTGAACTTATAATTGGACAACATGGTAGTTAGTGGCTCCGATTGTAAAGAGAAGGATGGAGATTTTAGGACATCGTATAATGTTAGAACTCCCTAGGTTCATGGAAGGATCCTATGGGAAGGTATTGGTTGTACTTATGATTAGGAACTTAGTGGCATGTCCCCCCCCCCCCCCCCCCACCAAATGTGAAGGACTTATGATACGAGATTAGTATCAAGTTCAAGGGAATTGCATGGTCACGAAGACCCTAGAATTTGAGGAGATTCAGTATAGTTTGTCCCAAGAATTAAAACAAATTACGAAGATGAATTTGGTGATTAGTTCCATGTCATTTTCTCTTGGGTGAGTGTCAATCCCTAGAGAGTGTCCTCAATAGAGGCGCCAATATACTTGGCTATTAGCACATAAGTATTAGGACTTGATTGAGCCTGATCATTGAGTAAAGGAAGACTTAAGGACTGTTATGTAATTTTCATGGCTAGCTTTATGGTGAGCATTATAACATGTTGCATGTCTAGTTCTTTAATGGCAACCCTTGTGAAAAGGAGTAAGATGATTTTTTGGTGATTGAGGACTTCGATGACTTAGCCTTTAAAGTTTACTATAACAAATATTAATTATTGATAGTCCAAGGAATTTGTGGAATTGATGGATTAATAATTTCAAGGATGAAATTCCCTAAGAAGGGAAGAATGTAACACCCGCCCCGTGACTTTGATCGCACCCATGTGATTTGGTAACTTGGTAGGACCCAATTGGGCTTTAGACCAGGTGTGATGGACCTTGAATTAGATTTGGGAGACCTTGTGCCTTTCGTGCTGGTTGGATCAGAGATTTTATAACCTAAAGTTTATATAGGGAAAAAACTAAAGTCTCTTGAACGTAGTGACCCTTCCATTCAATGAGCCATTCGAATCGAACATACTTTGAACGACCTGGTAAAAGGTCAATTTCCCTCATTTTCTGGAATCTCATTAGAAGTTGATGTTTGAACGATGTGTCATTTCTCGTTAGAATGAGGTTCTTCTCACGTCCCATTTAACCCTCGATTTTATCCTCATTAGTACCTCGTTAGAAGTCTCGTTCAAATGAGAGAGCATCTCATTCGAAAGAGGGTAAAGGTCATTCGAACGATCGGAGCAGATTTTAAAAGTTTTGTTCTTTTTGATGTGGTGTCATAACAAGGGTCTTAGGATGGGATGAGGTGTCGATCTCTCAGCGGCTCAAATCAAAACGCAGGATAAAAGACGTAATCGACCTTGGGTTAAAGGGTTAAGTGTAGGGGCATTCGGGGAATTTAACCCTTAGGGTTTTGGAACGATTTAATGTGAGTTTGGCTCATTTGGGGAATACCAAATCAGATTTGTTATTTGTCTCTCTCGCTCTTGAGCGTTCCTCCATCGCAAACCACCACACACTACCCTAGCACCACCATCCTTCCACCTAAAACCACCATAGTTTAACCATGTTATTCTATATTTAAGAATTTTACACCATTGTTGGGCAAATCTACGAATTTCAAAGATATTGTTAGGGTTTTTAAAAGAAGAAATGTAGAAGATTAGTGGAGTTTGAAGGAGTTTTCGCTTGGATCTTTCTTAAAGGCAAGATTAGTGGAGCTAGGGAACCTCTTTAAGGCCACCTTAGGAGGTGGGAGGTTGCCATCTTCTTCTACATTCATACGACCTTTTTGGATCTTCTTTGAGGTGGAAAAACTCTGTTATTAGCTTAAAAACTCTATTTTTCCATAGTATTGGTCTTGTAGTTGAGTTGGTAAAAGTAGGATATATATATGGTTTAAAGAGGTTATTTCTCATGGTTTTGTGTAAACGGCTTAGAAAAGGGATATCAAAAGTATTGAGTGAATGATATATTTCAAGAAAATTTGGTGTTAAATATCTTACGGAATAAAATGTTTTGAAAATAATGTTCATATTGTTAAAGATATTTTGTGAACAAATGTTTAAAAATTTTCTTGAAGAATTTGGGATTTTCATAAAAATAGATATTTATTCAAGTTTTAATGATAATAAAATGTCTATAGTCTTAAAAAGGCACGTTGTTGCAAATGAAATTTCTTGAATAAATCATGTGTCAAACTCATTATTTTGGATTTTTGGACTTAGAATCCATCTTCCTATCCATATAAACTTGCAGTATTTTGATGATAAGCATAAAAACAAGTTTAATGGAGGTTTTAATTAGTGTTAACATGAAATAAAGAAAATAGAAATTTTGTCCCTTCAAGTGTGTGAATAAGTGTTGAAGATGTGATAAGTGTATGGCCTTAAGACTACTTGTGCTGATAAAGAAAATGTTATTTTTCTTATAAAGCAGTCTTCAAAATGTTTAATGATCTCTTTGAAAAAGAAAGTAGTGAAATAAAGAGATTTCCAACTTGTGAAGTATGTCACTCTTAAGTGTTAAATAAGAGTTAATGAGTTAGAAATATTTAAGAAGTTAGTGTGTGTAACTTAACAATGTTTTTGAGAAATGACACTTGTGAAAATTGAGGAAAGGACAAGTTTGGAAACAAATGGATAAAATGTCAATTTTACATAAAGTGGAACATTTTATGAAATAAAAATGTTAAAAGTGGTGTTACATTATTATTCCTAAACAAAAGTGATTTTTGACATAAAATCAATGCAAGTATATCAAGGACAAGAAATGATGATTTTAATGTGTAACACAAGTTGGGTGAAACCCTAAGTTTTAGCTTCATCCGATAAAGGAAAGTCTGATAATACGGACATTTGAAAAATATTAAAACACATTAATATGGACTTAATGAGGGCCCGAATCCCTAGGGTGAAAGACCCAAAATCACTGGTCATAACATATAGTAACATAGCCTGCGGTGTGGAGCCCATTAAAATATGCAAATATTTAAAAGATTCTGAGAAAAAGATAATAAAAAGTGGAATATGTAAGTTGTGTGGCGAATATAAGAAAAGACAACCTAATTGGAATGAAATCAATAAATGTTCCGGTAAAGAATAATGAGGACAAGTGATATAAGAATATTGACCAATGTACATGAAATAAAGGGAATGGTAAAGTGGGTAGTAAGAAACCTAAAGAGGTTTAACCCATAATTAACACAGTAATGTGTTTATGAAAGGCTTTCAATGAAAAATAAGTATTTTCTACGTGATGCTTGCGTGTGTTTAAATATGATTTCAAGGAAAATACTAATGTAATTATGGTATGAGTAGTGGGTAATTTCGGTGAAGAAATGCGTTCCTTAAACAAAGGGTATTTGTTAAAAGTATTAAACCGGGTGTGTTAAATTAAGAAATAAATATATAGTTAAGTAAGAAGGGGTTCTTTATAAGATTAGGACGAATTAATCGGAATAAGTAACGTTTTTGGAATAAAAATAGCTTCATGCATTAAAGTGTGTGTGTGTGTGTAAGGTAGTTGCATGTGCACATATTCCCTCGTCTTTGTTATGACAGATTGGGTACGGTTTCATATTTTGAGAGCTTTGTACAATTAAGTATTCTTTTTATTTTACTTTTGTAGGTCTGTTTACTTAGATTCCGGGGAAGCTTCACACGGGTCCCTCATGTAGATTGATTTAAATGGAAATTGCATACTAAATAAGTGAAACGCTAATTAAATAAAGCTAAACTAGCAACATTACTTGGATTATCTCATCGCACTTCACACCTAATGTTCGGGCCAGACCAGGTTGACCGCCGGTAACCCATAAATTCAGGCCGGGGCATTATAATTAATAGATCTCTCCTTCCATATATCCTCATATTCATTCATACACACACACTCGCTTTTCTCATCAAGAATCCCCCTGTAAAACTCCTCAACCACTCTCTCTCTCTCTCTATATATATATATATATATATATATATATATATATATATAACCTGTAATTATTTTCGTATGCTTATTATCATTTGTCACATTATCTAATTTCATATTTCGTAGAAAAATCAGAAGAGTCTTTTCTTTAAATATTGTGATAATGATGATTAAATTTTGTCAATTGACTGTTTAAATTCTATTTAAATTGATATTAAACATTATTTCTTATTATGTAGTATTTTCATTATATAGTTTCAGCTATG
The DNA here is from genome assembly GCA_949130495.1 of Sambucus nigra. Classification (NCBI taxonomy): domain Eukaryota; kingdom Viridiplantae; phylum Streptophyta; class Magnoliopsida; order Dipsacales; family Adoxaceae; genus Sambucus; species Sambucus nigra. The sequence goes on along the minus strand of OX422212.1, from coordinate 298,940,712 downwards.
GTGGTATAAGATAGAGACACTTGTGATCATAATGTATATTGTAGACAATATCAAGGAAAGGTACTTGGAGTTATGTAAATATGTGCGCTGTATTGATTAAACCGAAATTATAAATTTCCAAGTTAACCTGATTTAATCGGTGTCAATTTTTAATTCAATTTTATTCAGACCTAAAAAATGCAACTATGTGTGGATAAATCAAACAATCATAAATAAATTACTGACACAGATTTCAGGGAAAAAAACCTTTTAGTTAAAACCATTTATTTCACAAATTATACTCACAATGATTACAAGTGAAATCTGTAATGGATTAACCTCAGTAAACCTACATAGGTTGCAACCTAAATCAGTAATGGAATTCTGTAGCAACTCCACATGAACCGCAGTTCAGTCAGCCCAGAAACAACCACGTGTACTCGTTTTGACACGCAGACATGTCAACCCGACACCTCCCTCAAGTGGCACCTAGATCAACATTAGAGATCTTTCTCTACAAGAGAAACTTCACAAAATTATGTTCTTGGATTCCAAAACAATTCATATAAAGATTAGGATGTTTTGTGAATTGAAAACAAAGCTAAAACTCTCATAAGTGTGAAGACAAATATTTTTTCCAAAGTAATTTTCGTAAAATAAAATTCTCAAGTCTTCTATAGAAAAAAGGAGCTGTACACACTATTTATAAAAACTTTAAGATGGTGCATCGCTCGAAAGAGATGTCAGGGTCGCTCGAACATTGACACGCATTTCTCGAACGAGCTTCACACGAGATCAAGTCGTCGCTCGAACGAGACAAGAAAAAAAAAAAAATTTATTTTGCTAGAAAATACTCCGCCTCAAAACTTTAAAAAATACTTTTGACGAAAATCTCCGTTCCAACAGTTAGAAAATATTTTAAATTTTTTTTCCTAACACTCTAAGTGAAATGATAAGGTACTTTAAACACAACCTTAGCAAATTAATCTCGTAGAGGCTTGAATGTTGAAGAACATTGATATTCAAATCCGTCTTGACGCATGATTGAACTTGAATAAGACTTTGACAGTTGTAGCGGCATACAACATATTCAATATAAACCGGACAATGAATAATGTCCTTACAAATCTCCCCTATGTCTATGCCGGTACAAAATAAAAACATCCGAATTATCAAATCACAATGCCTATACAAATCTAATACTCTCCCTTGAACCCAAAACCAAAAAGGTTCTTAACATATAAGTCTCAAAACTTTTTTTCAAAATCTTCAACTCCAAAAATCTTCAAACCTTTAAGCTTTTCTCATCAGGGTGTGCAACATATGATCTTCAACGTTTATGCCTACACACATAAGACAAAGAAAATACCTTTGTGACACATCGAGTTTGAAATGATATAAGAATAAATCAATAAATAATCAAATCTCCCCCATAATACAAAAAGTCCCCCATAATTCGTTCTCCCCCTTTTTATTTGTCTGAAATAGACAAGAAAACAAACAAACAAAAACAAACATGGAGTGTCACGACAAATATGCATAGCAAATAAGGATCAAACTAAGCTCATGTAAAAGAGTAACTCAAAAGCTTCCACAAACTATTTTTGATTTTTCTATTTTTCATACTAAAATGCAAAAATAATTTTACAAAAATCGCACACCATGAATTTACACTAAGGCAACCAAATCATGGAAGTAAAATGAATGGGTGTGAACAATTCGATAGGCAAATCAATGCAATCAAACATAACATATGTGCATGATGAATATGTGTACTTTTAACGAATGAATCTCAAAATTGTCCTTAGGTGTCGAAAATTGTAAATTTAGATGACATCGTCTTAATCAAATCGACAAATCAAAGTCAGAGATGATTTTCACACCAATAACGTCTAAAACTATGTAACACTTTTTCATGACTTTGTCAGGACGTGCAAACCCGCTTTATATTCCATCCAAAATCCCTCAATTAATAATAATGCTTTTTATTTTTCTTGTGAGGCGATGAAACTATATCCTATTGGCCTACTATTTGGCATATTTTTCTTTTTATGGCCTTTAAAATTTTTTCGGGCTCTTTCAACCTCTTTAGACATTGGCTTCTGTTTTCGTCAAAATTTTATTTTCTAGGTTCGATTTGAATGGTGGGTTAATCTCAAAGGATAAATGAGTACCTTTCATATCCCTTCCCCGTTTTTTAAATAAGCCACACAAACTCACACAACGGTTCTTACATGCACTACTTTCATTGTCAAGTTTTATCGCATTTGGTTCGTTTTAAAGACAGAATTGAGATGAAAACACATCGACTAACATGTGATAGAAAAAAACAATGTTCAAACAAATTCTTGCAAGTGTGCATTAAAGGAACTCATGAGTCAAACTTGTAGGCAAGGTTCTAAAAAACGTGGGGCGTGATCGAGGCGTGGAGGCCAAGCCTTAAGCATTAGAAGCCTAGGCGAGCCTTAGGTGTAAAACGGCGTGAAAAGGCATTTAGGCCTTCTTAATATATTTTAATATTTTTTTAACCATAACAAGGCTATTAAAATACTAAAATTGTACATATCATAAAAATATCTCTGAATATTTACAAATTAAAATACTATTTGATCATTTTGGATGAGATAATGCTCCGGTTTGTAAAAAAATTCCTTAAAAGGCGGTATCATTTCACTTAAGCATTGTTGTTTTTAGAAAAAATTGCACCTTAAGGGTTTTAACAAGAATAAGGAGTAAAAATCTTAAGGAGGGGCATTTCTCCCAAGCCTCAAGCCTAGGCGTGCCTAGGCAAAGTCTAGACGGGTTTTTTAGAATAGTGCTTGTAGGTAGTAACAACAAATTACATTTCAATGGCTCCAAACATTTTAAAGCACAAAAATGAAATGATGACACATATCAAAACACTATCAAACAGTCTCATGGATATGGAATGAAATTATGACTCGGTCATCCTAAATGTCCAATCATAAATGGTGTAAAAAGAAAATACGAAAATCTTTTTGTCTTTTTCCAAAATTTTTATCAAAATAAAATCTTTTTGTATTTTTAAAAAGTTTCTCAAATTAAAAGGTAATACAAAAATTACACAAGTCATATCACTAGTGAGAATATAACATGAAGCATAACTAGAGTATGACAAACAAACCATGTAAACATAATCATTTATAAGATATTACAAGAGAAGAATCATGTGCAAGCAATCGAGAATCAACTAGTCTAATATCTAGTGCCTCTAAAAGTGATTTCCTAACACAAATAGGTGTGCAACGATGCATAGGGGTTTTGTAAACCAAGGGAACACTAGATTTCAACTTCCTAGGACTTCTTCCAAGATCAAAACAAAAACGCCTAAGGTGACCTTTCCTACCACAATATGAACATGTGTAAACGGGTGGAACGACACCTATGGGTTGACCTTTTCTAACATCCTTGAGATTTATTTACCCTCTAAAATAAATAATGGTCTTGGCTTTAACACTTGACACATGAGAACATGACGAGCCACCACCATTTCAACCAACACTACTCGAGTCCATCAAATCATTTTTTATCTCATAAATTTTTAACTCAAGCAAAGAATTAGACTCTTCCAATTATAGGGACTCCTTATCTAAATTTTCAATCATTCCTAGAAGGTTATCATGTACTCCCTGAAAATATGCACACTTATCCCTAAGAGTCTCCTCACGTGCGACAAACTCATCGATTAAACTATTTTTATCCTCTTTGCCACAAACACAAATCCTAGAGTTTTAAAGTCCTCCAATTCTTTTTATAAAAATAGGACTTTATCATCACTCTCCTTTTTGGACAATTATAAAGATTTAAAGTCATGGTCCAAAGAAACAAGTCTCTCACGGTAAAAATCTTTTTGATTTTGGACCGTTTGCCAAAAATACATAGCGGATTTAAAACGACAAGTTTCTTTTCCAAAAAAATCATTTTTTTTCCAAACATCAAATTCAAACTATTTAAATCATCATAATTATGACTCGTGTCATCAAAGGGGGGCATCCGATTACATAAGTGTTCCATCGAAAAAATTGCTAAAATTTTAAAAATCTGATTTTTCAAAAAAATCAACATCACAAACTTTTGCGAAAAATAGGGATCTCTCGATAACTTAAAAAAACCCGCTCTGATACCAATTTGTAAATGAGTGCACGATACTGATTAAATCAAATTCACAAATTTCCAACTTAACCTTATTTAATCGATGTCAATTTTTAATCCAATTTTATTCAGCTATGCAACTATGTGTGGATAAATCAAACAATCACAAATAAATTGCTGACACACAGATTTCAGGAAAAAACCCCTTTCTTATAAAACCTTTTATTTCACAAATAATACTCATAATTATTACAAGTGAAATTTGTATGGATTAACCTCAATAAACCCACATAGGTTACAACCTATATCAATAATGGAATTCCGTAGCAACTCCACACGAATCGCAGTTCAGTCAGCCCAAGAACACCCATGAGTACTCCCTTTGACACGTGGTCACGTTAGCCCAACACCTCCCTCAAGTGGTACCTAGATCAGCAGTAGAGATATTTCTCTACAAGAGAAACTTCATAAAATTGTTCTTGGGTTCCAAAATAATTCACATAAAGATTAGGATATTTTGTGAATTGAAAACAAAGTTAAAACTCTCAAAAGTGAGAAGACAAACATGTCTTCCAGAGCAGTTTCGTAGAATAAAATTCTCAGGTATTCTGTAGAAAAACGGAGCTGTTTAACACGCTATTTATAAAAACATTAAGGAAGTGCGTCGCTCGAACGAGATGTCGGATTCGTCAAACAATGACACGTATCGCTCGAATGAGCTTCGCGAGAGATCACTCTGTCGCTTGAACGAGCTGCTCTGTCACTCGAACGAGGCAGGAAAAAAATAATTTTTTATTTTTCCAGAAAATACTCCGCCTCAAAACTTTAAAAAATACTTTTGACTAAAAACTCCGCTCCAACACTTAGAAAATATTTTAGAAAATTTATCCCAATGCTCTAAGTGAAATGCTAAGGTACTTTAAACACAACCTTACCAAATTAATGTCACAGAGGCTTGAATATTGAAGAACATTGATATTCGCATGATTGAACTTGATTAAGTCTTCGAAGATTGTAGCGGTATACGACACACTCAAATGTAAATTGAACAATGAAATAATGTCCTTACAAGCTATAAGATTATTTATATTATAATTCCCTTAAATCTTTATTGATTAGTAATATTTTCCAGTGATAGGATTGTTTAGTATTTGGTTGAGAGTCTTAAATAAAATGCTATCAAATATATGATTTTAAATGATTAAAGTATGTTTCATATCTTAATAGTTTTTGAAGTGGATATGGTTGTTGTTTTACTTTGTCATCTCGAAGGTGACAAATTTATCTTCTATAATAAAAAAGTTGAATGAATAGAATAGGAATAGTTAGACATGGAATGAGGTTATGTATTTTTTTTTTATTTTTACTTATCTATCTAAAAAATGGAAACTTTTATTACATTATCAAATACTTGAATGAAGAGAGCATAGGAATAGTTAGAATATATAAAGAAGGTAATATCCAAATTGATATATTCCGTTGTATTTTCTTAAAATTTAGTTGTTTAGTGAAAAAAAATTATTGCATCTAATAGGAAATGTGAGAATTTATTTTACTCACGGTGATATGTAATCGTGTGCTTTTATATATGATTTGTTATGTGAAATTGTAAAGACATATTTTATAAGTCTTGTTTTACATTAGTGTATGTCGTATACTGCTACAAACCGTCGAAGAAAAAGTTCAAGTTTGAAGACAAATGAAGATGGACCCGAATATCAAAGTTCTTTAACATTCAAGCCTCTCTAAGATTAATTGTGGTAATGTTGTATTTTAGTCCCTTAACGGTTCATTCAAAAGTGTTGGGATATTTTCTAAAATATTTTCTAAGTGTTGAGGCGTTGTTTTTCGTCAAAATATTTTTTTTAAATGTTGAGGAGGATTTTGAAATGAAAAATAAAAACTTTATTTTTTCGCTCTGTTGTTCGAGTGACATATGCCTGTCATTCAAGCGACATTAGCATCTTGAGTGATGTCGTTCATGCGACATCTGGTTTCATTCGAGCGACTTTGTCACTTTGTTTGAACGATATGTCGACTCAATTTTTCTACATAAAGCGTGCTAAATGAGTCATTTTTCGTTAAGAAGACCTGACGGTTTTCATTCTGTAGAAACTACAAAACAATAGAGCACTTTGTCTTCTTCAATATAGGGTTCAATCATTTGTTTTTTCAATTCATAAAAATCCCAAATGCTTTAGTGAATTGTTTTGGAACCCAAGATACATCTTTGCTGGAGTTTCTCTTGTAAGGAGGATAACCTACTTTTGATCTAATTGCCACTTGAGGGAGGTATTAGGCTGATGTTGACTTCATGTTATTGGGAAGGCTCATGGGTGTTCCTGACTGATTGGACTGCATGTCTTTGTGGATCTTCTGAGGTTGGTTCATCGCTGATGCAAAATTGTGTGTTCTTGTGGGTATCTGCACATGTTCATTGCAGATTTCGCTTGTAATCATTGTAAGTATTATTAAGTGAAATAAAAGGTTTTCCATTTTTTAGGGTTTTCCCTAAAATCTATGTGTCAGCAATTATTTATGTTGGTTGATTTTACCCACATAGTTGTTTGTGTTTTGGGGCTTAATTAAATTGGTTTAAAAATTGACTCCAATTAAATAAGTTTAAAATCGGAATTGGTTTAATCAATATCACATAGCATTCACAGAAATGAATGTAAGTTTCTTTCCTTCAGTTTGAAGGTAAAGATGGATAAAAGATTTGAAACATATATTACTTTTCCCTTTCTTTAAAAGAGGTTAAAACTTTGGTTTGTACATGTATGTTATAGGTTTTGATGTTCACGACTTATGTCATAATTACTTATTAGGTTTGAGCAGAGGATTAGTTATTCTTCCTTTACATTATATGTGTCGTGTGATATGCCAAACATGAAAATGGAAGTATTATAATACTCCATTTTTTCCAAATTAAATAATAAATTATAAGAATTGTTTTCGAAATTTATCCTCCTAATAGTGAAAAATAGATCTAAATGAAATACATGCGCTTGTATCATGATTTTTTAATGAGTATTGTTGAAATGGACAAGTTCATAATCTCCCATAATTTTTATACCATTTTTTTTTTATATAAATAAGACTATTATTTTGGGACAGATTATGTGTTATAAGATCGTATTATTTCCCTCCATTTTTTTTAACGCAACACGAACCAGACCCATTTTAATAACATATGACTAACACAATTGATAATATATACACCATACGATAATGCAAAAAAACACAATTAAAAATATGACATAACACGATTACAAAACTAACACGAGTCATTATTTTGAAGCAAAAAACAACACGACGTGACTTCGAGCTATAAAGTCCCAACACAGACATGACACATTATCTCAATTTTTGGTCAATTGTGTTGTGTTATTTTACCATGTCTAAAATTATGACCCATGAGAAATTCAGTAGGGATTAGGATGTCTAAAAATATTGTTTATTATTGTGTCATTAACTTTTCTCCTTTCATTCGTCCTTAAGCATAATCTCACCTTAAAATTCTCCCCCGCCTCCATGGAGAGATAAAAAACATTAGCCATGCATGTGAAAATAGTAAGTACTTTGAATTTAAGTATTTTTGTCCTACCAAAATGTAACAACCCGCTTAAAATAATAACGGGTGGCCAGCCCTATACTACAATACATCGGGAATCTCAGATGGCTCATTCTCAGCATCAACCACTATACTAACTAGTATACGACTAACTACCCAAAAATATTCAAAGCGGATGCCAAAAACTAAATAAAGCACACCACGAATAGTAAACCAATGCAAACAGATATAATGAGAGATAGAATACACGAATACTACGGTAAAAGAAAGTGCTAGAATTAAAATGAAATGAGTACACCTTAAAGAAATAAACCCGAATAAGCTGTCGGGTCATAGATAATACAATAACTGAAATGAAATAAATATAAACATCTATAAATATCCCTCAGGTATAAACCCGATATACAACAATGAATCCTATCTAGATTTACAAAGAGATAAGAAGGGACTATGATCTAAATCCCGTAACAGTCCGCACCTGTTATGGCTCCCAAGACTCTGGATAGAAGGGCATCAGGCATCCATGCGGTAGGACACCTTTAATAGTATATACAAACATATATAGCAAAAGAGAAATATAAACGGGTCAGAGCCCGAGTTGTGAAAATATTTAGCAAGTGTGTTAACCGTGCATAATAAATATAAATGCACTTATTTCATAATTAAAGTGGAATCGCACTCTCGTGAAACCCCAACTCACCTCTCATCTAACGACGCGTACCTATTCGCGTCCTGAAGTCTTAATTAAGTCACCTCACCCATAAGGACAACCTAACCTGCCATTGACATTGCCTATACCCACAAGACCTGCCCTCCTAACATAGCCTAAGAATCCAACCCATTCTAATCTCACTTAATTATTTTTACGAACATATATGCCATACTAGGTTCCATAAATTCCAATTTAGCTTAATCATTTAACCATCTTATTACTTTACATATTAACATTTAACTTCATATTAAGAATTTATTCTCTAAATAACATGCACAATTTAATAAGGACAAAACTTCTCTCTACTCTCAACATTGCACTACGTTTCATGCGTGGGGCGTCTCGCAAAGCGAAATCCAAACAGGAACCCCCCCGTTACACTACTCCTTGACAATGTCGTTCGTAGGGATCGGTCATGTCATACACACAATATACTACTACTGTATGGATTGCCAACTAAGAGAAATCCCCAAATCTCCAACAAATATCCTTGGGTTGATATAACCGAAATATTCCTTAATTGCGATACATCAACCCCCAATAATATGGTACACCATAATCATCCAAGATGTACTCCATTGAACCTTTATATCCTTCCAACTATAGGATATGTATAAGTATATATGTGTTTACACTAAACATATATATGTATACCATCATTCATACCCATAGCCAATTGTACATAATACATATGACGTACAAGGGCCATGCTCATAATATACCCGACTATTTATATCACCGATAAACTGCACCATGCTATTATCTTCCCAGTGACCGGCTCACATAGCAATATTGGGGACCACCTGGTGGGGCTAAACGGCACCCACCTCGTGATAAACTCACGCACACGATGTCCTGAGAAGCGGTTATAGATCCTAACCGGTCAATGAGACGAGACATACCCACCACGTCTCACCCCAATCATAACACAATGGACGACTATGACCTGGGGATATCCACGCCCTACTCCTCGAGCCAGGATGCTCACCCTCTGCGTGGAAACTTCCCAATGATAGCATGCGCGGGGTATGCTTAACCACATAAGTATATATATTATTCTCATGCACAATATATATACATCCATATGATCCCATCATATAATTAAACCATCACATACAGTTTAGATATTCATAACATGCATACATACTTTTATTCATATCTCTACATATATATTCACATAACCATATATATATATATATATATATATATATATATATATATATATATATATACAAACTATCTCTCGTTCATACGTATAAGATTTATAATCTCGGCCATAAGTGTACATAATCCTCAATATACTAGCCGTTATCCCAAACTCATTAACTTACCTCGATATGTGAATACTATCCTTCACTTGAAGCATATTCATCCATTTATTCTATGGTATAAATAATCCTCCAATACTCAACATTAAGGTTATCACCCCAAGGTTTAGTGTATGTATAACAATCACTATACATTCCATCTATATCCGAGAGCACATTGATGAATTTAGTAATAATTTTGACTATTGGTATACACATAACTAATAGTCTATAAACCCCAAGCTCAATCTTAAATTCATCTCATGATCCCATCACTTAGGGAAAATACCCTTTGTAAATCAGACACCGATATATAACAACTACCCCGATTAGATTTACACATGCTACTCTAGTTGGTAATATGATCTCATCGCTCTCGACTTTGACTACGGTTTAATCACTCTTGTGAATCCCCTAGTCTAACGCCTCTCTGATTTATTCCTTAAATTTATCATTACTAAGTATACGCGACCACTCTCTTTCATAGGCCCCCAAATTGTATCTAAATAGTATCCTGTCTTTATAAGGATTCGATATAAATGTCTGCCTGGAATTTCACAACATACCCTCGCAACGCTCTCTAAGAGTTCTCAACCTCACATCATATCTATACTTACTTTTGATTTATAATTAGGATTTCCATCCCCAATGAGGTTTCTCACTATCTGTATACACAACCCTAAAGCATACATGTATATATATTTTCCCAAATTGTTCCAAGAAGTCCCCATAATCATAACGTGTGAGAAACCCCTTAAATGTATCCAAAACATATCTCTTACATCATAAAAGAAGGTCCCGAATCAATAGACCAACCAAAAAGGGTTAGAAATCATTCTAGAAAAATTCCATTAAAATAACCTTATTTCCGAATCGATTCGGGTCCAAAGACCTGGGTTTCTATCTTAGGATGAATCGATTCGCCTTGGGTCCGAATCGATTCGGTCAATGCAGACCTGCCAATTTTTCTTAGGCCGAATCGATTCGCTTATGGGGCGAATCGATTAAGGATATGGAGAATGTACTAGTGGTCAATATTATACCTACCATCTTAAATAATGTCATGTTAGACCAATGGTTCTTACCTAAACTCGATATTACATTACCAAAATTTGTGTTGATGATTTGTGTTATAGTTTCGAGTTTAAATGTTCATTAGCTTTGAATACCAATAATGGATTTCATGATATAGTGTTAAGTTTGGTCATTGTTTTTGGCACTGTATCACCAAATAGATTGGGGACGATAATTTATTTTTTGAACGCCGAACATGGGTACATTTCATGACTATAATGATCAAAAGGAGAAAAGTAATTTATTGTATACCACTATAAGTCCATCTTTGATCCTTGTAGTTTTAATGACCATTTATTCCCTTTTGTTTTATTTTGGTTTTTGATGTTCTATTAAAACCAACAATGATGGAAAATGAATAAAATCACCTCCATATGAAGCTAATGTTGGAAGAAATGGTTTCAACAATAGTGGATTAACCACGAAGTTAAAAAGTCGACGGTTAGCCTAGAGGTTCATTCGGTTTGAGTAGTAAGTGTTTGGGGAGGAAAAGGTTTTACGTTTTTTATTTCCCTTTTTGTTTTATGTTTATTATTTATTTTTTAATTTGTAACTTATGTAGGTGCCATAATACATAAGTTTTTTGGGGAATTAGTGGTGGAGAAAAAACAATGAGGGTGCATTTAGCATGATCCAATTGGAAAAATCAAAAGATTTTTTTATGAGTAATTCTACACTAGCAAACATTCTGAACATTATCATCTACAACTTTATAAGGAAAGATTTCTCAATGTGTCAAGTTTGTAATATTTTTATTGTAAATTTGTAAGATTGGATTTATTTTGTTGCGACAAAATTACTTGAGTCATTGGTGAAGGTTGTGTTCAGATTTTCCTTTAAGACTATGATGCATCAGAGACACGTAGAGACCGAGTTAAAATGGTATGAGCTTTCATGCCTAGTTTCATCTTCATCCATGGGATCTCAAGAAAGGCGTGGACGGTGTATTATATTGATCCCTTGATTTCTTTTTAGGTGATTAAAAGATTTATTGAGGCAATTTTTTGAAAAAGGTTTTTAAATTCATTTAATTGAAGTTTAGTTGTCATTCAAACAAGTTCATATTTTCGTTCAAATGTGTTTTATGTGTTCGTGCAATGAGTTTGAGGGGTTCATTCAAACATGATTCAAACGAGCTTTGAGTGATATGTTTCCACCTAGGCAGAATGCTATTGTTAGAAGGTCACTGATCCTCATTCAAACGAGATCACCGGTCTCGTTCAAATGACTTTGGTGTTCGTTCGAACGAGGTTGCCAATATCGTTTGAACAACTTTGAATTTATTCGAACGAGATGCCTCATAATGTGTGCCGCCTATTTTTGATGAAAATCTATAAATATAAGGTTTGGCACAAAAATTTTAAAAAGAGAGAAAAGTTTCGTAAAACAAATTTATAGAGAAAAATAAAAGCCTCTTGAACCCTAGTTTACACCCTTAGTTTGTGATCCAAGAATAAATGGAATATCATTATTTGAGATCTCATGTTTCTTGAACCAAGATTGTTTACTCTACATTATTGAGAGAGTTTCATTTGTCATGGTGGATTCTGTGTTATTGCGGTGATGATTTTATAGCCAAGATCGGTGGACACCGTGACGAGTAAGGCGAACGCGTTGTGGCGATGATGGGTGGATTCTTACGGTATTACTATGAAGAATGTTCAACTAGTGAAAACTGCACCAAGGCTTAAAGGCGTCGAGTCAAGTGGAGTAAGTATGTCTATCATTATTGTATAAATCCTATATCATAGTGAATTTTCATAGTCCAAGTCCTCCAAGGGTTTTCTCGTTGTGGGTTTTCCTTGTACATCCTGATGTTATGGATTAATATTTAATTAGTTCTTACAAATCACCTAGATGCATGCTCAGGGCAAGATAGAATTACTCAACAGTTTATAAACGTTTCTTTAAAAGGTGCTTGATTAAATTTGGTTTAATTTTTTATTCGGTTAATTAATTGGGTATTAAAATTTGGTGTTTGGCAATTTATATCCTTATTAACATTTATTGGCACATTTCTCACACTCTTAGAGTATTTTCAACACAAATGGGATATTTAGAGGTGGGTATAGGGATTGTAGTGTACTAATTATTAAAATGTTACAACATTCAAATGGCATATAAGAGGATTATTGATGTTTTTAGAATGAAACATCAACGTTTTGGGGAGATACAACTATTGGGGTGCTAATATAATAATATTAAATAAAGAAATGATTTATGTGGGGATTTAACTATTATAATATTAAAAGGAACAATGTGTTCCGTGGGATATTTAAGTATAAACCGACTGTTTTTTAGCGTATGAATGTTATAGAAATTTGTACATGCAAATTTTAAGCGGTTGATTTATTTATTTAACAATCCTTTTCCATATAAACCCTAAAATAAACATGCTTTTGTATCGCGTTGGAATTTTTTATTGGCTAATTATATGATTTACCTTTTGCATCGGGAATGATATTATATGTCAAACATGTATTTGTTTTTTTATAATCGGCAACCAAATAAGAGTAAAAGTGTTTCGTCATTAATTGACTGACCTTGACTGGGTCAATCTCTAGATTATCAACGAAAATCTAGGAATAAGCGTCAATTGATGTAACCAAGTCTAAAGTAATTCAAAAACTATAAACTATAAGGATTAAATTAGTTGTTTACCTAAAAAAAGGGATGATATCTTGTAACACTCCTAATTATGACAGACACTTTTGTAGATATAAGACTGCCAATTTATGATAACGGCATGGAATAATCTTTCGTAACCCTAATGGTTTGGCTCTCAACTATCATTATGGGATTCAAGTTGCATCTTTATTAAAATTGCCTCTCCCCACTTATCCTGTCGATGTAGCCAAGGAAAAGTTACTGAATCGAGTATAACTTGTTTTCATTTACATTTTTTACTGTGCATTTAGGAACATATTAAGCAAGCTATATTGTTCTGGTTTTTATTCCGCTATAATTGGTATTTAAAACTAACCTGCATGAGCTGCCTACGTACCTCTGGGGTTTTTGAAAAAATATTTAAAATAGTTTTTTGCAGAGGATCGGGCCCACTGAGTGAGACCCCTTTCTTTCTCATAAAATACTATTCTTTTCTTACCTCCGAGAATGACGGTTCATTCTAAAGAATACTTGAACAAAAGGATTATGTATGCCTTAGCGATCGGTGTAGGTAATTCAAAATTATAAAATTCATCGAAAGGCAGAGTTGGATGATCAGAAACTTGTTTATTTCATTAATAAGAAATTACAGTACAGATTACATAAGAAAAGGAACGGATAACTCCCTTCCCCCTACTACCATAAAAGCCAAATAAAATCCCCACATCTATCACACAAATAAATTCCCCAAGAGTCCTACCCACAGCTACTAGAGGAGCCTGCACCCTCATCATCTACATCCTGAGGTCCCCAAGTTTCCCCTTCCTAAATGGAGTACCGTAAACATTCCATGGAACGATAAGCCTGAACCATCTTCAAAAAGACCACAACACCCCCTTCCATGGTGTTGGATAAAACAAACCATCTTTATCCAGTCTCCACTGCCAACATCTTACTGACTACTTTCCTCCACAACCACTTCATATAATCTTTGGGGACATGCCAAACTTTCTCGACAGACTGGAAGGGATGGGTCGATGGACGCCGATTTTCCCACAGAGATCCAAGCAACAGACGTAGGCGCTCAGTCAAGTCTTCAACCGAAAAGAAATTTGATGTCCGAGGTGGCACAACCTGTGCCCAGCCAAATTGGCACAGAAGCCACCAAGGGAAATAAAAGGAGGTCTGCCTGAGACCAACTAGTCGCACATATGAATACTCTCCTAGCTCCAGAATGGGTTGTAATTTCCCCCACCAAGGCATTGACCAATACAGACCACGAGCCCCATGATCCACAAACCAATGCTCCCAGTTCTCAACATATAGGCCAACGCTAATGAAGTAGTGTGAAAAGAAGTTGGGTATGACGGACAAGGGATATTCTGGAGGGGTCACCAAGCAGACTATTTTAGACAACCACATGAACAACATCACGGGGCTACCTCTCAAAAAGTCAGAACGACCTTCTCTCCAGGCATTTAGGCCATTCAGGGTCTCCGTCAGTATCACCATCGCAGGATTGCGATGATATAAGATCCATGAAGTAATGGATACAAGTTGCAGGTCCACCTGCAGTTCTCCAATCACCAGTAGAAATTTGGAAACCAGACCCACAACAACAGCTCCAGCATAGCCAACATCACCTACTTCCCGCAAATGCACGAACTGCAGCACCGTCGGGAGGGAGATCATTCCTCCAGCAACCAATGGTATGGTCGTCGAAGGTGAAATATGAAGAAGCCCGGCCAACAAATCCCTGGGAGAGCGAGAAAATTCAGGCAAAGCCGTAGTAACACTGGGATTTACACCAAGTATGGAGGAAAATTCCTCATAGGTAGGACAAACCTCTTCCAACCCAAAGCAGAATACATGGTCTTCGGGGTACCAGAATTGTACCGCCGTCATCAGCACGTTCCATTCAAAAGGTCGATTGCGCCACAGGGAGACTCGATGCATGTTGAAAGCATCATAGTCGACATTATAAGAGCACATTGATCCAAGGCTTCGAGGTAGCTGATAAACTCAATGCTACCAGGGAGAGCCATCTTGCAAGGCTAAGAGATAGTGGGCAAGTAAGTGAAAATGCAAAGGTGTGATGAAAACACTCCACCCTTACCCCTTTTATACTTAATAATCCTCACAAGAGACATAATCCCTGCAGAAATCGAAGGGAATCCTACCCCACAAGGTACCAAAGGCTGAAGAGGGTACCATTCAAAGCTTTCAATTGATGGGACTGGACTGAACTGCCGATAGGCAGGTCAGGGTGCTTGCCAATCGGCAACCCCCCATTTTTAGAAATTTCCCCCTTTTCCTCTATTGTCAAATCAGAAAACTCAATAAAAATAAATTTATATTTTCAACAGAATTTTAAAATCCTTTTAAATTTCCCCTTTTTAATCAAAAAATTTCCTTCAAAAAATTTCAAAAATATTCCTTTTTACGGTCTCAGCAGCAAAGTAAAAAGCGCATGTGCATGCATTCATTCATCATTAATAAAAGATAACAAAAAACTCCATTGCATTGTATATATCTATTTTCTGTGTTACATCATATTTGCAGGAAATAAAAAAAAAAAAGAAAAAGCAAAAACAATGGGACTCAGCCCGAACCCACATTCTTTCTCTCTCTCTCTCAAGAGCTTTCGCCATGCGGCGTGCTCTCTTCCCCCTACGGTGAGACGATGCGCCACCACTACTCGAGCCCGAGTCCTCTCCGGATGAGGAAGACGGCACAAATAAAGAAGGAGCAGGAACCGCGTCTCGAATATGGGCAGTCGCCGAAGATATCCAGTCTCTGATGTCCCTTAACCAAGTGGTCGACACCTGGACTTGCTGCAAGAAAAGGCAAAATCAGTATCAAAGCGGAAATGACCAAAACAGAAAAGAAAGAAAGAGAGGAACAGAAAGGTATACCACAGGTCGAAGGACCTCCTCTTTCAAAACCAACTCCTCCAGATCCATTGCATGAGGACGGTGCAACATAGGCACCATCCCTCCATCAGCCCGTCGAATATTATACGAAGGGGTATGCAACCGCACAAAAGGGACCTCGGAGGTCGTCACCGCCGTCGATGCCGATGGACCAGCATCGCTGTGGGAAGAACCCACCGCCCGACTCGAACCTTCCGGAGGGAAAGGCAGGGCATCATATATGCTGGGCGCCATCAATCAGCTCGTCACAAAGTCCATATAATCATACTGCGCAGCCGTATCGGTATACAGTAAGTAGGACTCTCAAATCATCGCCATGATCCTCTCATCCTCCGACAACAGTCGCTCTCGCCTCATAGACGTAGGAGGCTGTGCAGGTGGCACCAGCACATCCTCCTCCGCAATATGACGAACCACCCTCTCCCCGAGATACCAGGAATGGACGAACTCATGCGCCAGTAAATGCCTCATCCACTCGTTCACCCCAGTAGCCCCCACATCCTGAATGGCTGTCCCCCAGGGATAAAAGGTCACTTGAAAATCTCCAAGCGAGCATAAATCAATAAAAGATCATAAGGTGAAAAACCAAGATTGAAATGGAAAGAGTCTTACCCTACCACTGGTGAGGTCATTCAAGACCTGACACACCGCCTCCAGGGAGAGAGATCCCTTTGACTGTCGGTTGACCTTACGCCATCAATACAATCGACAGAAGTCCCCAACAGTGTCATCCTTCAAAGAGATCAGCGGGGTATTTAACCCAATCACCTCGTAGAACCACGTCTGAATTCACAAGCAAAAGAGACGTATAAGGAAAATGCGAATGCATGAAAGAAAAATGCGAATGCATGAAAAGAAATGTGCAAACTAAAGAATACCTCAAGAAGCTACGTGGCCCCAGTAAAAGTCTGCCGGCAGCATCGGCTGAATGCATCCAGAGAAGAGTAAAGGGTCACCAAAGTCAGACTCCCCCAATCATAGAAAGGTCTGTTCGAAAACATCCTCAGGTACAACAAGAACCACAAATGGACGACGTCGCCGCTCGACGCCACCATGAAACCTCCCAATACCAGCAAAATAAATAGCTGGGGCATCTGCTTCACTTGAAGACTATCCTCCACATCAATCACCCTGCTCAGTAGAACATCCTTCAGCAGGTACAGTCAGATAGAATCCCCAGAAATTATCCTCCCTACATCACCAAGTGCCGCATGCACTGCCTCCGGTCTCACCCGTAAAGAGCAAGCCACCTCTATCTGCTCTCCATCACAATTCATCCCCAGCAGCTGCTGCACGTCTATGGGAGTCACAGTCATCTCCTCGAAGCCGAAATGGAAGGTGTGGGTAGTATCCCACCACCTCTCTCCCAAAGCGCACAAGACCTCTGTCGAACGAGGCGTCTCATCCAGCACCGATGCAAATCGACCAAAACCCGCTGATGATACCCTCCAACACACCACAGGTGGGAGATGCTCCCAGACACCCCTGAGCCCCGTTGTCCCACGGGCACGCATGTTCTTCAAAGAGATATCAGATTGGCAAAAAGTAAAAGTCTCATCAAAAGTCAAGAAAGAAAGAAAAATCACCAAAAAGAGAAGAATGCCAAAAGTTGGGTCACTTACATAACCGTCGGGGATCACTCTCAAAGAACGATGGCGCGATGGCTCCCGCAGCAAGGTCCGCTCATCCTTAACAGGCTTAAACGCCTCAAAGGAGTTATCACTCCCCAAAGCAAGAGGCACCATAGCCCTCCACTCCACATTCGCCCAATCATCAACGGTCAACCACTCCCGGTGGACTGCCATTTCTTGAATATCGAAATGCTAGAACGATTTGCAGAGGAATCGCAGAGAGAGGGATGGCAAAGAAGCTATGAACAAATGAGGGGATTCGCCCCCTTTATATAGGATGCCAAGATCCATGCCGATCGGCACCTTCCCCTACCATACCGATCGGCACTGACCCCCTTGCCTTCCCGAGGTAGCCCAAAAGTCCGTGCCACTACCGAATGGAACCCTTCATACTATGCCGACCGGCACCCCCCTCAAATTTCGTACAGAAATTCCCAAAAAATACCAAAAAGCCTCCAAAACTCCTCAGAAAATTCCTAAAAATCCGAGGTGGGATTTAAAGCCTTTTCACCAAAAAAATTCACATTCCCTCGAGCGAAACCCCTCTTCCCCAGCAGAACCTCAAAAACCAAGTGAAAACTCCTCCCGAAAAAGCTCCGGATGATCTCTAAGGATCACCTGATCACTTCCCCAGTGAAATTATCTTACAACATCCAAAATAGGTTGTCCCCCCCGTGCGGTCTCCTAATGAAATAAAAGCTTCCCCAGCTATCAGCTCCCCAGTTCAAATCAAAATCACAAAGCACTTTCCCAGCGAAATCAAAATCCAATCCTCATCCACTATTTAGGTTATAATTGACCTCGCTCTTGGATCCTCACCTGAGTTGGGTCAGAATTGACCCTGGTCCTCGATCGTCACCACTCTTTAGGTCAAAATTGACCTTGGTCTTGAATCATCAACTGAGTTGGGTCAGAATTGACCCCTCTCCTCTGTCGTCACCACTCTTTAGGTCAGAATTGACCTCGGTCATGGGCCGTCACCTGAGTTGGGTTAGAATTGACCCCGGTCCTCGATCGTCACCACTTTTTAGGTTAGAATTGACCTCGGTCTTGGATCGTCACCTGAGTTGGGTCAGAATTAACCCGGTCCCCGATCGTCACCACTCTTTAGGTCAGAATTGACCTCGGTATTGGATCGTCACCTGAGTTGGGTCAGAATTAATCTCGGTCCTCGGTCATCACCACTCTTTAGGTCAGAATTGACCTTGGTCTTGGATCGTCACCTGAGTTGGGTCAGAATTGACCCCGGTCCTCAGTCGTCACCACTTTTTAGGTCAGAATTGACCTCGGTCTTGGATCGCCACCTGAGTTGGGTCAGAATTGACCCCGATCCTCGGTCGTCACCACTCTTTAGGTCAGAATTGATGTCGGTCTTGGATTGTCACCTGATCTGGGTTAGAATTGACCTCGGTCCTCGATCGTCACCACTCTTTAGGTCAGAATTGACCTCGGTCTTAGATCGTCACCTGAGTTAGGTCAGAAATGACCTCAGTCCTCGGTCGTCACCACTCTTAGGTCAATATTGACCTCGATTATTATATCTTCACCCTAAGCCCGCAGATTCATCCTTGACCCTAAGAATTGGTCATCCCCAGCACACACATTAGGTCCTCAGAATCGGCCTCGACCCCTGAATCGGTCGTTATCCCTCAAAAGCATCATGTGGTGTCTATTCGATGGTTCTCATTTGTTCCAAACTCACCCATCGAGGGGCTCTATAGACACCCCATTCCGTTACCCCCTAACTCTCCTAAGGTCCCTAGTACCTCCCTTCATCACTACAAACCCAGGTCATGTCCCGAGTACTGACCTAGAAGCCATCGGGCACTCCCCGGCTCAGTTTGACCAAAATTCAAACTCTTCATCTCAATCGACACTGAATGAATGGCACTAAATACCCTTTCCAATGGTCCATCTCGTGCACGATTTTGACTTACCATGCGGACGAACGATCCGTTTGTGCCCAAAACTTGACCTAGAGGCCACCGGGTGCTCCCGGGCTCTGTTTGACCTATGTCAACTCTTCAGCTCGACTGAGGCTAAATGAATCTTCGAAGGTCACTAAATACCCTTTCCAACGATCCATCCCGTGCACGATTCCGACTTTCCATGCGGCCAAACAATCTGTTTGACTCTAAGAGGTCACCGAATGCTTCCCGAGCCCGGTTGACCAAAGTCAACTCCCCAAACCGGGTCAAACTCTTTGGAATGTCTAAGTACATCTCCTAAACTTCCAATGGTCCTCCTCATGCACGATTTGGACCTACCATGTGGACGAATGATTCATTTGCGTCTGAGCGATTCCCCGTCCAATGGACTGACAAATGCTTCCGAGCCATATTTGACCCAAAGTCAACTCTTGAACTCGGGAGAGGTCCAAAGGACTTTCGAAGGTCTCTAAATTAACTTTCCAATAGTATGCCCCATGCACGATTCTGACCAACGGTTTTCCCTCGTCAGCTAATTTTTTAAAAAGGCCTAAAACACACTACCAAACCGCAGGTTCCAAACCCCGCATATCGGCAGGTGCCAATAGGCAGGAACAGGTCTATGACGTTCGGCAGTGAACTGAGCCAATAAAATGAGGACTTTACCTCATTTGCAAGGAGATCTCAGATTTGATAAAAATCACTCTCAACGAATCCCAGAAACCTCTCTCGAAGGCAGCGTGATTTCAACCTCCAAATCCCTTATTTACTTCCACTTTTCATCATTCTTTTCATCAAACTTGGTGAATTAGATACTCTCCATCATCATCCAAGTGCAAGAGCTACCCTCCCACATTCATGATCAAGCTCAAGATCTTCAATAAGGTCTAATTTTCTCAACTTTCTCTTAAATTCTCTTAAATTAGCAATAACTTGTTTTATTACTTAGCACTTTTTATTATCTCATCTCACACATCCTAATATAATTTTTATTTAGTATTATTGCACATCTCTTATTTTCATATAAATTAAAAAAAACCCAAAAAAAGAGGGTTTGCTCATAAATTCCAAATAGGGATTCTCATACCTTTTCCACACTTTTCTCACAACTAAAACACTTTTTCTACACACACACACATTCGCAAATAAGAGATCCCCCATTTGGATTTATGGGATAAACCCCACCCCTCGTTTTGTATGCGAACTACGTGGACTTTGATGCCTTTATAGGCTACGTAGGCATCTCGGGGTAAAACCCGAGATTCGAGTCCTTTTCTCACTTTTTCTCTTATTTTCCTATCTTCTCTAAAGCTAATTTTCTTATATTCTATATACTTGTAACGTATTACTCCATATGCGTTATCGTTCCATTATAACGACCAACGTAGGGGTAATCGCATAAATCTTATTCTTCTAATACTATTCTTATATCTTCCTATGGATGACTCGTTTTATCTTTCCCATGATACAAGTCGAGGATTCCTACCTCCATTATATATATACACATGCCCACATATCACGGGGGAAATATAAAGGAAAATAGAAAATATCCATGAGAGACCGAAAGGGAGGAATGGGTGCCTAACACCTTCCCATTTCGTAACTAAGCCTCCGAACCCTTCTCGAATCATCTTGGTTTCGTATGCACCAGTATGTCTTTGGATGCCATCCTTCGGGGTGGCTTCCCCTTTTCCTTTTATCTATTTTGAGTCAAATAGACTGGTGACTATGAATCTCTCTATATTTTTACACCTTATCTCAAACGACGCTGGGTGAAGCGCTCCCGAGAGGGATGCGCGAGACCCAAGGATCCTTCCTCCAAGCGCCCGCCCGCACGGCGAGGATCGGGGATGGCCACAGTAGGGTTTTCAATTTCATGATTTCAATTATGTTCTTGGGATTTAGATGAATAAAACTCATGATTCGGTGTAGGATTGCATGTAGAATGAATACTTAGGTGAAGATAAAATAAAACTAGAATATATGTGATGATTAATATGTCATACTCATGAGTTCTTGGTTGGAGAACATGAATCTTAAATGACTTAGGGTTTAATTGATGAAGACAAGATGCCAAATCTGCCCGAATTTTTTATGTGACTTTAAATGTATGCCATTTCAATTGTACTTAGAATTAGAGTGTGATCCATATATGTCTGGAAATTTTTATGTCTTATATTTTCAATGAGCTTTTAATGAGGTTAATTGGAGTTCTATAGAGGGAGAAATTGACGTTTTATTATAGGGTGTCTGATCTGTCAGTATAGTATAATCTTCGAGAAATTTCGACATGACTTTAAACATATTCCATTTCAATTGTACTTAGAATTAGAGTGATATACATATATGTACGGAAAGGGGTATGTCTTAGATTTCTAATGATCTTTTAATGAGGTCAATTGGAGTTCTGTAGAGGGATAAATCAAAATTTTACTGCATGGTGTTTACTCTGCCAGAAAATTTATGACTTTATTCGGTTACCCATAATTACCCAATTTTCCTAGTTTGAGCTGTGAAGTTGTGAATAACTAATAGGAGAACTTTAGGGTATCTCTAAACTATAATTACGGATATATTGAACTACACTAGGCATAATGTGGGGTTGAGGCTTAGCCATAACGATAGAATTAAGGAGAATACCTATTGGACATCAATTGGAAAATATTGAAATTGAAGGAATGAGAACAGATCACGGAGAGTAGAAGTGAACCTATGATGTAGACCAGTAGTGTATGAGTGAAGTACCTACTGATATAACTTAACAGGTAACTAAGGTCCTTCGGGTAGATATTAATACTCGAGAAAATGCAATATAGTGTTATAATAATATATCGATAGTATGCTGAGTATTCAAGAGTTATATTACGTACAAATTATATTTATAGGTTTTGTGTATACCAATAAGGACTATATTATAGGTTGACTGTATACCTATACAAATTATGTTTATAGGTTATGTGTATTATTGTATGTGTTATACGGATATGTTGTGTATATGCCTAATATGTGCTTTCTTATATGTGAACATACCTACGTTGTTTGCTATCATGGAGGTTCCATGCGGAGGGCGATCCCACCTTAACAATTTCATTGAGTTCTGGATTGGTGACCCAGAACATAGAACCTAGGTATGATGACTATTTGAGTATACGATAGTATCGACGGTCATTTGGGTACATTAGGTATGTGCGTGACCCATAGGCATGGAACTATGTTCGCCTCCAATATGTGTTGATTTGATTTTGGGTTCGAGGAGACATGTCAAACCATTAGTCCTTGATATGGTACAAGAGGTACATGGACTTGATAGCAGAGTATTCTAGTGTGCATCGCGGTGTCAAGTCCGAGAGATGTCGGACACACACACACACACACACACACTTGGGTGATTTATCCTACTTGTGTGTAATTTAGGAAATATAGATAGTGTATATCTAAAATTGATTTAATTATGAGGTAATATACTTAGCGTGTGATGGTAGTATAGTTAGATAACATATATCTAAAAGATGATTTTAGTAGAGCAACTTAATGAAATGGTTTAATGACAACTTAAGTGAGATGTTAATTATAGATAATAATAAAATACGAGACATGTTAATTATTAGTGTTACAATAGCATACAGTATGGGAAAATACGAGAGAAGTTAAAGAGATATTTAATTAAGGAATTAATGAGTAGCATACTGTATGGGTGGTACGGGGGAGCCAAACCTATTAGTGGATATATAATTTTTTAGGAGACCTAGTTGAGCTGGGTAACATATCTAGGTAAGAGACGTTAGGCGCGCACATTAGTTGAGAGGTGAGGAACTCAAGGGAGTGTACATTAAATAAATGTATGTAATTAATAACTAATTTTAAACTGTGATAAATACCTTCTAAATATTTTCAAATGTTTTGGGCTCTGACCCGTTTGCAAAAAAGTTTTAAAACCTTTTAAGTGTCTAGCCATAGGGACGCCAAGCTTGATGATCTGTTCCAGGAATGCGTAGTTACAACACTTGTGGATGCTTACAGGATTTGAATTAGACACTTCAATTTATTTATTCCTAGATTAGGATTGAGTTTCAGTTATTTTATTTGGGCATGTCTCCCCTTCAGCTATTTCATTTTACTCATTTGTATGAGACCATGTATTAGTTGATTTAGTTTTATTTCCTGGACTCATAGTTAGGTTTTTTATTATGAACCGATGGTTTATTCGGTATTATTTATTTTGTTATTTATCTTGTGATGGATTCACTTTGTTATTACTATTTAGATGGTTTGGTTATCGTATCCAATTTCTAAATGTTGTTATTAATGGAAGATAAAATTTGACACGCGCTTAATTTAACATAGTTGTTTGGTAAATTAAAAAGTTTTCGACAATGATGTTAAGGATGATCCAGATGAGATTGATGTTTGTTTAATGAAGGACTGATCACCCATGGTCAAAATTGGGGGGGGGGGGGCATAGATGGTATCAAAGCAACATGTTCTAGAGTTCTTAGGATCTGTGCAGACTTGCAACGTTTTAGCATTGCTTTTCTTTAATATATAGTCCTATGCTTAGGACTATTGATTCTTATTACGATTTACGATATCCTAATATTGTATATGATTGAAGTGAATCTTATACAAGGTCGGTTGGGTTGCGTATGACAAAAACAAAGGATGACCAACGAGGGCCATTAGGAGGACTGCATGAGGAGAGGCCCAATCAGAGCCACAGATTATTCTAGGAACGGTGACCATGGTAGAAATCACCACTATTATATTTTAGGTAGTTGATGCAAAGGAATAGTAGTTACCCAAGTACCACCATGGTAGATGGTGGCACAAATTTCATACTCACCCAGTATAGTCGGTAAGGGAGAGAGTTATAGGGGTTTTCAGAAGGGCCATTCACAAGGATCTGGGGAAAGTACGGAAGTGTGATGGGAAAATGGAATGAGATAATCTAAAGGCAATTGCATAGGGTGGTGCACATCGACACTCGGGATTAAATTTTGAGAATTTTTTTTTATCTCATAGAAGAAATATAGAGTGATGAGAGTCAGTCACCACATATATAAGCGTATATGGAATTATACTAGAAATTTGGGTGTGATTTGACCGTAAGATCTTCCATCTATAGTTCAGATAGAGATGCAAATGGAGTTTTGAAACTTATCATAAGTAGGCCAGGTAGAGACCTATTGTGAGAGAGAAGTTAACATGTTTAGCGAACTTCGTACTTGATGAAGGGGATACGAAGAATAAAAAGGGGGTCCATAAGTTGATAATGGACTTGGGTAGAATACACAAGCATGAATGGGAAATTCATCTAGGATGACTAGTGTCGATGTGGTCAAAGTCATACGTTTACAAGTTTACATCAAAACCTCCATGTGAAAGAAGCCAAGAGGATTGGAGAATCTTGCTGAAGAGTAAGACTGGATTTAATGTTGCTAGGGAAGCACCACGGGAGGGTATACCCAATAGGGGACCCATTTGAATGATTCATATCAATTGAATTCCTACCAAGTGACAGTGGGTTCAGTCAGGGTTGTTAAGACCAACAAAGATTGCCATAGGGCCAATGGAGCCAAGGTAATGGTGTGGGAGGCCAGCGGGTCTAGGGCCATAAGTAGGAGAGTTTCACTGAAAGTTGTTACAATTAAGGAGAGAGATGGACCACACGAAGAAGAATTGCCTAAAGTGAGGCTGGGGGAAACTACAAGATGAGATCTTAGATATACGACCATTGTAGTAGATCATGGGTCAGTTCCGCGCATGAGGGTTATGCTTTGGAATCCACAGACTAGTCAAGGTAGATGGAAAATGGAGATAGGATTTTTGTTTATCCTTATGAGCATGAGGTAGGTTTTGGTTGACATGTGTGAGTCATAATATAATGTGTAACACTAAAATTCGAGCGTCAATCGGGTCTAGGGGGTGCTTTGGCAGTATTAACCTTATTACGAATGTATTTACCGTTAGGCAGTGGGATTTTTAATGTCATTTGAGGGGAGGAGCGGGTGTGGACACTAAGAAGATTTCTTATTATATATAAATTTTTGCTCCTTTTGAGTGTTATGAGGGTAGATCATATTATTATTATATTGTGTAGTGACTGGATACTGAGGGTTTGAGCGGTAGTAGATTATGTGATAAGACTATCGTGCTCGTTATTACAGGGTGGATATATTGTTTTGCAAGGTATCACTTGAAATAGTGTTGAGCGTGCATATATATTATATTATGTCATAGACTTTGGGTAGTATGTTGTCTTGCCATACTTGATCCCAGTGAGTCGGTGCGTTTACTGATGTGATTTAGGGTATATTGCTTTATTGTCTAGCGAAGCGATTTAGCTTATTATTGATTTAGAGTCGAGGACTTAGTGATAGTAAGAGCATCGTGTATAATCTTTAGTGACATGAGAGTGGATGAGAAGATTTTTTACGTCAGGAGATGGAAATTCGGTGGTTCAGATTATGTGCTGAGGGTCGAACAGATTGTGATGACCTTCATTGTTAGTTAGTAGTGCATCGAGGTGTTCCTTATTTGGATTTCGCTTTGCGATGCATCCCACACATGAAACTTAGCGAACGTCGGGAGTTTGGAAATGGTTGTTCTTTAGTGCATGGGTTCAGTACCTTAATTATTATACGTATATGTAGTTATGATTATGATTTAATAGTTATATTACCATTTAAGGCCGATAGAGCGGTATAGTATTGATGTGAGAAAACACTCTAAAACGTTTACACCATGAGTAGATTGGTGGGGAAACCTAGAGAATGATTAAGTTTCGATTATAGGGTGGTTGAGTATGACCTTACTGTGTAGTTATACCAAGTATGCAAGGCTTAGTTAAAACAAGTCTATTTTGTTCAGTGGATTTGTGCAGTTATGTGTCGTATATAGGGTGTATGGGCGCCCTAATTAGTTGGATTTTTAATATCGTCCACAGTTAGAATATGTGGAAATGTATGTGAAATAAGAGTACATGAATAAGGGAGTTGAAACGTGGAGATGTTGGAGTTTTTCCTAGTAAATGAAATACTTTAGCCATGAGGAGACAAGCTCATAATAGTGACAAAAGCTGGACGAAATAACAAATTGTTGTGTAGGCGCCATTATGAGTTGGTAAATTAAATAATGGAGTATTTTAGTACAACATGACTAAAAAGAATTGGTCACTATATTGAACATTAGTGTGCAGACCGTTGGGCTGAAGGATACAATTAGTAGAGATATCAACAAAACGATTTAGATATTTGGAAAGGACGGGTGTTGTGCTAGAATATATCCGAAGCTTTTAGGTACCAGACTTATCCAAATTTCGATAATGAAATTCCTTTGAAGGGGGGGAAGTATACAATACCCCATATTTCTACATAGTTAGAATTTAATTAATTCGATAATTAACACTGGTTATTTTGAATTACACGTGTAACGTAATTTAGTTGAATTAAAAAATTAAATATTAATCGGGTGAGATAATGATTAATATTATGGAATAAAGTTACTAAGTGAATATTGAATAATTACAATAATTATTATATGTCATAGCGAGTGATATTGACGTAACTAAAATATATCTCAACCGGGAGTCATGTGTAGACTATTTGAGGTCGAAATGGGAAATTGTTGTAGATTGACTCGGATGGTGATTTTGAGGTCACTATTGATTTCAAAAGGGTCTAAATAGTTAGAACAGTATACCTAGGGGTAGTAATTGGATCCCGTGGCAATTTTAGTCATAACCGAGCTTACACGGGGGTGTTTGAGTCATTTAGAGGGCAAAACCTCAAAACACACCCCAAACAGCCCCGACACCTCGCACGAGACCAATGTAACTCGTAGGAATTGATCGCGTGGTCATGGGACCCCTGGTTTGAGAGCACAACGATAATATGAGAATATATATACTTAGTCTTGAGAACATGGCGTTAGAGGGAGAAACTCTAAAACACCCCTAAAAAGGCCCCGTGAGAGGCACAAACACCTCGCACGGGACTAGAGTAACTAGTAAGAACAGACCGTGTGGTCACGGGACCCCTAGTTTGATTACACAATAACAATTTGAGAAAAGCTACACTTAGGCTTGAAAATATGGCGTTAGAGGGAGAAAATCTGAAACACCCCCAAAAGTCCCCGTGAGAGGGGAAAACACCTCGCATAGGACCAATGTAACTCATAGGAACTGACCGCATGGTCACGAGACCTCTGATTTATGAAAATATAGATAATTTGATAATATTAACAATTAGAATTAAAAACATGGTGTTAGAGGGTGAAACCCCAAAACACCCCCAAAAGGCCTCGTGAGAAGCGCCAACACCTCGCACAGGACCAATGTAACTCATACGAACTAGACACGTGGTCAAGGGATCCACGGCTTGAGAGCACAATGATAATTTGAAAATATGTACACTTAAACTTAAAATATGACATCAGAGGGAGCATCCCTGAAACACCTCCCAAAAGGCCTAGTGAGATGCCCCAATACCTCCTACGGGACCAATATAACTCATAGGAACTAACCGTATGATCACGAGCCCCTGATTTTAAATCTCGACAATCATTTGCGAATATTTACACTTAGGCTTAAAAACATCGCGTTAGAGGACAAAACTCCGAAGCACCTCGCAAACGGTCCCGTGAGAGGCACCAGCACCTCGTACGATACCAATATAACTCATAGGACCTGATCACGTGCTCACGGGACCCACGGTTTGAGAGTGTGATGATAATTTTAGAATATCTACACTTAGGCTTGAAAATATGGAGTTAGAGGGAGAGACCCCGAAACACCCCCCAAAAAGGCCTCGTGAGAGGCCCCAAGACCTCACACGGGGTCACTGTAACTCATAGAAATTGACCGCATGGTCACAGGACTCCCGATTTGAGAGCACGACAATAATTTAAGAATATCTACATTTAATCTTGAAAACATGGCGTTAGGGGGTGAAACCTTGACCCCCCCAAAGGCCCCGTGAGAGGGGCCAACACCTCTCACGAGACTAATGTAACTCATAGGAATTGACTGCATGGTCATGAGACCCCCGGTCTCATAACAAGAAGATAATTTGAGAATATTTACACTTATACATGAAAACATGACATTAGAGGGCAAAACCCTAAAACAGCCCCCAAAAGGCCCCGTAAGAGGCCCTAACTCCTCGTATAAGACTAATGTAACTCATAGGAACTGACCGATTGGTCAGGGGAACTCTGGCTTGAGAGCACGATGATAATTTGAAAATATCTACACTTAGGCTTGAAACATGAATATAGAGGGAGAAACCTCGAAATACCCCCCAAAAGTCCCCGTGAGAGGCCCATATACCTCGCACGGGACCAATGTAACTCGTAGGAACTGACCATGGGGTACCGGGACCCCCAATTTGATAACATGACGATAATTTGAGAATAACTACACTTACACTTTAAAATAGGGGGTTAGAGGGTGAAACCCCGAAACACCACCCAAACGGCCGCGTGAGAGGCACCAACACCTCGCATGGAACCAATGTAACTCATAGAAACTATCGCGTGGCAACGTGACCACCCAATTTTAGAGCACAATGATAATTTGAGGATATCCACACTTAGGCTTGAAAATGTGGGGTTAGAGAGAGAGCCCCCGAAGCACCCCCGAAACGGCCCTGTGAGAGCCACTAACACCTCGCACTGGACTAATGTGACTCTTAGGAACTGACCGCATGGTCACGGGACACTCGACTTAGGCTTGAAAACATGACGTTAGTGGGAAAAACCCAGAAATAACCACCCAAACGACCTCATGAGAGGCACAAACACCTTGCACGGGACTAATGTAACTCATAAGAACTGATCGATTAGTCACACGAGCCCCAATTTTAGAGCATGATGATAATTTGATAATATCTACACTTAGTCTTGAAAATATGGCATTAGATGGAAAAATACCGAAACACCCCCCAACCGGCCATGTGAGAGGCACCAACACCTCGTACTTGACCAATGTAACTCTATAAACTGACACCTGACAACGGGACTCCTCGGTTTGAGAGCACATTGATAATTTGAGAATATCTACACTTAGGCTTAAAAAATTTGTGTTAGAGGGCAAAAACTCGAAAACCCCTAAAATGGCCCATTGAGAGCCACCAACACCTTGCATGGGACCTATGTGACTCGTAGGAACTGAACGTGGTCACAGGAAAGATAATTTGAGAGCATGATGACAATTTGAGAATATCTAAACTTAGGCATGACAACACGGCGTCAGAGGGAGAAAGCCTGAAAAAACCCAAATGTCATCGTGAGAGGAATCAACAGCTCGCACGGGACTAATGTAACTCGTAGGAACTAACTGTGTGGTCACGAGACCCCCAGTTTGAGAGCATGATGCTAATTTGATAATATTTACACTTAGGCTTCAAAACATAGCGTTAGAGGATGAAACCCTGAAGCACCCCCCAAAAGGCCTCGTAAGAAGCCCCAATACCTCGCACAGTACCAATGGAAGTCTTAGGAACTGGCCATGAGGTCACGAGACCCCCGTTTTGAGAGAACAATGATAATTTGAGAATATCTACACTTAGTCTTGAAAATAAGGCGTTAGAGGGTGAAACCCCGAAACACCCACCAAATGGCAAGGTGAGAGACACCAAACCTCGCACGGACTAATGTAACTCGTAGGAACTGACAACATGGTCACGAGACTTCTATTTTTTAGGATGATGATAATTTGAGAATATCTACACTTAGGCTTGAAAACATGTCATTAAAGGATGAAACCCCAAAAAACCCACAAAAGGCCTAGTGAGAGTCACCAATACCTCGCACTGGACCACTGTTACTCGTATGAACTAATCGTGTGGTTATGAGACCCTTGGTTTGTCAGCACGTCGATAATCTAAGAATATATTCACTTAGGCTTGAAAACATGGCATTAGAGGGTGAAACTATGAAACACCCCACAAACGGCCCCGTGAGAGGCACCAACACCTCTCACGGGACCAATGTAACTCATAGGAACTCACCACGTGATCACGGGACCTCTCATTTGAGAGCACGAATATAATTTGAGAATATCTACACTTAGGCTTGAAAAGATGGCGTTAGAGGGAGAGACCCCGAAACACTCCCAAAATAGCCTCGTGAGAGGCATCAACAGCTCGTACAGGACCAATATAACTTGTAGGAACTAACCGCATGGTCACAAGACCCCCAGTTCGAGAGCACAATGCTAATTTGAGAATATTTACACTTAGGCTTGAAAAAATTGCGTTAGAGGGCGAAACAACAAAACATCCCCCAAAAGGCCCCGTGAGTGCCCCCAACACCTCGCATGAGACAAATGTAAGACGTAGGAACGGATTGCGTGGTCATGGGATCCACGATTTGAGAGCAAGTGGATAATTTGAGAATAACTACACTTAGGTTTGAAAACATGGCATTAGAGGGTTAAACATCGAAACACCCCCAAAAGGCCCCGTGAGTGGCCCCAACACCTCACACGGGACCAACGTAACTTGTAGTAACATATCAGGTGGTCGTAGCCCAATTTGAGAGCATGGCGATAATTTGAGAATATCTCCACTTAGTCTTGAAAACATGGCATTAGAGTGAAAAACCTTGAAACACCTCCCAAATGGACCCGTGAGAGGCACCAACATCTCCCACGGGACAAATGTAACTAATTGAAACTCACTGCGTGGTCACGGGACCCCCAATTTGAGAGCATGACGCTAATTTGATAATATCAACACTTAGGCTTAAAAATATGGCTTTAGAGGGAAAAACCTCAAAACACCTCCCGAATGGCCTCGTGAGAGGCACCAACAAATGTAACGCATAGGAACTGACCGTGTGGTCACAGGACCCCCGATTTTAGAGCAAAATGATAATTTGATAATATCTACACTTAGGATTAAAAACATGGCATTAGCGGGTGAAATCTCGAAACACCCCCTAAACGGCCCCATTAAAGGCCCCAACACCTTTGATCACGTGGTCACGGGACCCCTGGTTTGAGAGCACGTCAATAATTTGAAAAAACATACACTTAGGTTTTAAAGCATTGCGTTATGAGGAGAAAACCCGAAACACCCCCCAAACAGCATCATGCGAGTCACCAAAACCTCGCGCGGGACCAATGTAACTCATAGGAACTGATCGAGTGGTCACATGACCCCCGATTTGAGAGCACAATGATAATTTGAGAATATCTACACTTAGGCTTGAGAGTGCTCTTCCGTTCAATGTCCAAACTTATATAATTAAATTCCAATTTTAACACCAATTTTAACTACACCCTAAACATGCACCTAATTGTGATTGAAAGCACTATATATATCTAGAATGCAAGACAAACAATCACAAATACATTATTCTGGAAAAATCCACAAAAGGGGCAGAAATACAGCGTATTTTTGATAGACAAATACCCACAGGCCTTAGTTTGTTGTCGTTAGCAAGAGATCCTTCAAGATTTTCGACAGTCAACAATGGAGACAGGCTTCCTTCTCCACAAGATGTAATCCAAGAATATGTATTATGAGTAAAATGGCTTAAGAATGATTCACATATATGATTTGGTATATTTGGGTGAATTAAAATGGGATTTAACCTGAAAGATGAAGTCTTAAAAACGCAGAAGTTCTGTAGAAAATACAGTTGGAAAATCCTGACTACAAAGGATGTATTTATAAAAGAAATAAGTCGGCAAGGTTGTTCTAATGACATATGGATGTCATTCGAACGACAAAAGATGTCGTTCGATCCATCGATCTCGCGACCCATTAAAAACCAAAACAGTGTAGGGTTGTTTGATGAAATAAAGTGATGACCTTCTTGTGACCTTACTAATGAGATGATATGTCATTTGATAGGTCATTATAAAGACATGTTACTTTTGTTCAAATGACATGGCAATGTAGTTTGAACGATCTAAGCAAAAAATAATATTTTTTTATGTTCGCCTACAAGTGTTCCAATATTATTTTTGACTTGAATATCTGAATTATTTTGATTAAAAAAACTCCACAATAAATACGTGAACATTAATAACTCCAACTAAAAATTTTACCTCTAGCATAGTAAAGTTAGTTGAGACCGATTGAAGATGCATGATGCACGTTTGAAGATGATGGGTGCATGATGCTTAGGATTCAGATAGAGGCTATCATGGATGATTGTGTTGCTGAATGTAACAATATACGACATAATAACTGTGATCTAGGACATAGTTAAAATTCCTAGATTCTGTATGGACAATCATAAGATTATATTCTTACAAATCTCCCCCCTATGTCTATGCCGGTACATACATAAAAATATCTGAATTATGCAACCCAAAATAAAATGCTATGACATACAATCTAATATCCGCAAGAACCCATAAAGGGAAATATTAAAGTACATGTGTTTAAAATCTTCAATACCTTCAAAACTTAAATTCCCCAAAGTCTCTTTGTACCTACACACATGAGACAAAAAATAAATACCCGTGATGCGCAACAGTTTGAAAAAATTGATAGCATAAATGACAATATCAATTAAGCATAAGCAAATCATTAAATCAAATGAGCATTCTTTTCCCCCATAATCTGTTCTCCCCCTTTTTATGATGTCCCCAAATAGACAATGAGAAGAAACATAGCAAGAAATCTAGAGTGTGTCACAAAGTAGTAAACTTCTCTTTTTAAAATTTTCAAAATTGTTTTCTTTACAAAATATACAACAAAATCACACCATGAAAGAACACTAAGATAACCAAGCCAATGTTAGAACAGGTGTTGGAGTGTGAAAAAATTCGATAGGTAAATCAATGCATACAACCATAACATATGTGCATGATGAATTTCGGAATAATCCTAACGAATGTACTCAATCTTTGCCTTAGGTGTAAAATTATGAATTTAGATGAACTTGACTTAATCTAATAAATAAATCAAAGTCTAAAATGATTTCCAAAACAATAATACCCAAAACTATTTAATGCTTTTTGGAGATTTTCAAGGACGTGCAAACCCGTTGATTTATCTCCATCCAAACTCCTTCATATATAATAATGTTTTTACTTTTCTTGTGAATGAAAATATCAAACAAAACTATGTTGGCCTTGCCTACTTTTTTCAATGCCACACTTTTTAGGCCCCATGTACACGGTGACTTTCGCGACGAGATTATTATTCTCTCGCAACCTTTTCCTGTGGTCACTCAAAAAATTTTAATTCCTAACAAATTCCTCACGGGAAACACTTCTTACATGCACTACTTTTATTGTTCTCGTTTTATCGCATTTGGTTCGTTTTATAGGCATAATTGAGATAAAAACACCTAAACCAACATGTGAAAGACAAGAGCAATGTTCAAACAAACTCGGGCATGTGTCCATTAAAGGATAAAAAATCCAAACATATAGAAATATATCACTAATTGCATCTCAATGACTCTAATACACTATAAAGCACAAGGATGAAATGATGTAGCATCTCAAATCACTATCAAAAAGCCACGTGGAATATGGAAATGATGTTGTGACTTTGGCAATCCTTAATTTCTATCCATATACGGTGTAAAAAAAATTACAAAAAATCATTTTGTGATTTTCAAAAAATTTATAAAAAATAAAATCGTTTTGCCATTTTCATTTTTCTTAAAAATAAAAAATATTTTTGAATTTCTCTCTTTTTCTTAAATAACCAAAAATGTTTTTGTATTTTTCTAAAACTATTAATAACAAAAAATATAATACACAAAAAGAATACAAATGATACTATCTAGCAATATGCATCATGTGACGTGACCATGAAAAATGTATCATATACTAGACATGGTAATCATCCTTTAGTCAATGGTACAAATTCCTAAAGACTTCCTAAGACTCTCAAATCTGAGGGCATATAAAGTCTTCGTAAAAATATCAGTTAACTGAAGGTCGATGTACACAAAAGTCAAGGACACGACTTTCTCTTCTACTAACTCTCGAATAAAGTGCTCACGTATCTTAGTGTGTTTTGTGTGCGAATGCTGGATTGGATTGCTGGATATGTGTATCGCACTCATGTTATCACAAGATGTAGTCATGGTGTCCTATGATATCCCATAATACTCTAGCATCTACTCCCGACGCCTATGTACTCAACCTCTCTAGTGGATAAAGATATGTAGTTTTCTTCTTGCTCAAACAAGAGGCAAGAGCATAACCAAAATTGAAACACCCACCAGAAGTTCTCCTACATCCATCTACATTCCCGACCCAATTGGCATTCTAATAGGCATATAAATGGTTGTCACTATCAAAAGTATACCAAATGTCGTATGAGAGAGATAATACAATTAAGAGCGAGTAATTACAAGTCTTTCGAGTACGCCAGATATCGCACAGACTCCAACACTAAAGGAGATACCGGCATGAATGGAATTCAAGTAGAGAAAACTATATATAATACTTAGATACAAGGTTTTCTAAATGTCCATTCCTGAAGTATCCTTGTTAAGTTTAGTTGAGGTACTCATCGGGATACGTGTGTGCTAGTGGAGTCAAAACTAAATTTCTTCACAAGGTCACTTTTGTACTTGGATTGGGAGATGAACATCCCATCCTCTAACTCAAGAACCTGGAGACTAAGGAATAATGTAAGATCACCAACCATTCTCATCTCGAACTCACTCTTTATCTCCTCCCCAAAGTCAAGATCATGTCGGGAGAACGTGGATCCAAAGACGATGTCATCCACATAGACCTGGGAAACCAAAATAGCACATTCTCCTCTCTGAACAAATAATGTCTTATCAAATTATCACGTGCTTCTCTCCTAAAAAATAACATCATATCAAGCCCCCTCTCTTAAAGCCACGAGCTAAGAGATAGGAAGTAATCCTCTTATACCAAACACAAGGTGCTTGATTAAAACCATATTGGGATTTTCCCAGATAGCCGACGTGTCTTTGGTGCTTAGGGTCTTCAAACCTTTTTGGATGTTCCACGTAAACCTACTCCTATAGAACGCCATTTGGAAATGAACTTGTGACATCCATCTGATATATATTGAAGTGCAGATGACATGCGATGTCGAGTAGTAAACGGACATACTTAAGCCTCACAATAGTACCAAACGTCTCCTCAAAGCCTACACCCTCAATATGTGTGTAGCCCTGAGCGACTAACCTAGCATTGTTTCGAATAATGATACCATTCTCCTCCATATTATTCTTGAATATCAACTTAGTACTAATCATGGTCATCTCAATAGGTTGGGGGAAAGTTCCCAAACATCATTCTTTCTAAAGTGAAACTGGTCTTCGTGCGTAGCAAATATCCAATGTTCATATTTGAGTGCTTATTTATGGTTCTTGGGCTCGACTTTGGATGTGTAGCACACAAAGCTTACAATGATCTCTATCTAAGCATGAGCCTTGACCCCTCATATGGGATCTCCTAGAATGGTGAAAGGTTCATGACTCTTATGAACCCAAGCAGGCGTATCCCATAAGTTAGGAGTAGGGTCCATCCTAGATGTGTGAGGGATAATAGGATCGTCATAAGGAAATGTGTCATCCTCTCACAAAAGGTTAGGATCAACAAACGCAGGAGGTTCGTCATCTTGCACGGTGACATTTATTGACTCCATACCTTAGAGCTGCTCAGGTTAAAAACCTGGTATATTCTACTCATCAATGAATAAACTAACAATACTCCCTTGATGCTTCAGGAGCCAAACTTTCCTGATTTCTTTCTATCTTGTATAATGTAGCATTTTCTCCCAAAGACACGAAAATATGAAAGGTTGGGCTTCTTTCCAGTCCAAAATTCGTAAGGCATTTGAAGAGTGTGGGGATGAAGATATACCCTATTCAAAGTGTGGCATGTAGTAGACACCGCCTCTACCCAAAATCTCCTAGCAACTCTATGACCTAGAATCATCCCTTGAATCTTCCAATTTTTCCTCTCAAAAATCCTATTTTGCTGACGATTCGTCATGATAAAAAATTCATGTTTGATCCCGAGGATATCACAGTAAAGATCCACCTTTGCTTCCTTAAATTTAATGTCGCTATCACTATGCATTCTATTAATAGTGACGCCGTGTTGATTTTGCAGGACACGACACTTGGTAATAAGAAACTTTACAACATCAGATTTCACTCTAAAAAAACCTACTATGGAATAACGAGAGAAATCATCTACCATAACGAGGATGTACCTCTTACCACCTAGACTGTTACTGCGAGAAGGACCTATAAGACCCATGTTAATCAACTCAAGCATTCGTGAAGTGGTAATGGAATTCAAATTCCTATGTGGGGTATAGACTTGTTTTCCCTGTTGAGAGGGTCCATAAACCTCAAAAGTTGGCTTCCCAAGTGACGACTAGCCATGTACTAGGTCCTCCTTAGCTAAGCGCTCCAAATCTCTGAAATGAACATGACCAAGATGATGATTCCACAGATCTATAGGAGTGATCATGGCACTGTTCCAGATAAATGAGGACTTAGGAACAATACCATAACAATTATCTTCAGTCCTTACCCCTTGTAATATAAGTTTATTGGCTTGATCATACACATTGCAATTGTTTAGGTTAAACTTTATTTCAAAGTCAGCGTCGCACAGTTGGTCAATGCTGAGAAGGTTTTCTTTCAAAACTTTGATGTACAAAATGTTATCTAACTTAGGAAACTCGAGTATCTCCACTGTACCTCATCCTACTATGCTAGATTTTCTCCCATCTCCAAAAATGACTTTACCTTGCTTGTGATCCTCTAGGTAGGTAAAACAATGTGATGTCGTATGTCATGTGTATAGAGCACCCACTATCAAAATATCACTGTGAGGTATTATGTGCTTTAAGAGAAACATGAACAACAAGGGCTTTTGTGTTATTTTTAGGCACCCAAGAGGTGGTAACCTTTTGTTTACCCTTTTTGTTGATGGTTATAGTTGGGATGTTGGAAGTATCCACTTATGACAAAGACATTCGTTGGAATTCTTCCATCAAACTCTGAGATATGACGATTAGAAACTCAACCTACTCTCTCAGACCAGTAATATCACTAGTGTGGCATGGCGGAGCATATG
This sequence comes from Sambucus nigra, assembly GCA_949130495.1. Lineage (NCBI taxonomy): Eukaryota > Viridiplantae > Streptophyta > Magnoliopsida > Dipsacales > Adoxaceae > Sambucus > Sambucus nigra. The sequence goes on along the minus strand of OX422212.1, from coordinate 298,902,802 downwards.
TACGTTGAGTTCGACCCAAACTTTTGCAAAACTCCCTCAGGTATACTTTTCTCTTGCAGTATGTACAAAAGTTTACGATCTTGGACCGACCTTAGTTTTCTCTTCTTGGTCGAAATAATTTTTTGGGGTTTTGGTTTGTGGCCATATATTTCACTGTAAACTGAAGAACCGGTTCCGGTGCAATATGAGACGCGGAAGCACCATCAAAACCCAATCCCTGCCTTTCAAAAACCCTAAGGTGGGGTCGGGGAGCATCTTTCTTATTTTTCCAAATCTATCCTCAATTTTTACCTTGAACTCCTGGGCCCTCTCAAGATCATGAGTGAGTTGGGATATAAGGGCTTCAAGTTCCTTCCAATCCTCCACGGATGCTAGGAGGTCACTCATAACATTAGCCACTTATTTGGTCAATTCCCTTATTTCTTTCTCAAAACTACTCTCTCTCCAAAAAGTCTCTCTCTAAACATACTCTCTCTCCACAGAAGCTTTCTCTCTCTACTCAAAATTTATCTCTCTCTTTCTCTCTCTCTCTCTCTCTTAAGGCAATGCTAATGAAGGGCCTTCTTTATATCTCGTCTCTCCTAAATCCTTTTCTAATGCAATGATCCTAAGAGCTAAACCTTTATTATATTTTTAGTTTTAAAAGATTCAGCATATAAATAGACATAAGCGCATCGAAGGTCACTCACACTCTCACTTGAAGCATCCTCCCCCTCACTCTCATCATTTTCACTATCGAGGTTTCCTTGTGATGTATCTTCCTCATCGTCGTGAGGTTCACTAGAAGCAAGGCTAGCCATGAATGTGGTGAAGTTACATCAATGCGATGATTCATCTCCAAAATCCACCTACTAGACCTCATTGTCGTCACAAAGGGAGGCATTTAAAGCAACTTTGATTTTGCTTGATGTTTCAACCTAGTTGGACACTCAAAAGACCTCTCCCATCATACTCATAACATCGCTCTTCATCTCTTTCAAGGATGTCCTTTTTATCTTTATCAAATTTCTTTGCACATTTGTTTTTCTTAAAAAAAATTTTTATCTTTGAAACTACCCTTATTTTTAAATTTGAGAAATTTCATGATTTTTTTTTGCAAATAGTGCCAAATCGTCTAAATCAAAATAAAACTCAAAATTAGACATTTCTTCCTCTCTCCGTTTAGATGAATCTACCATTTTTCTAGTTTACTCCTCACCTTTTCCAGACTGGGATTTAAGTGCTATCCCTTTATCTTTAGATTTAATCGCTTTAGGAAGTATATCAATTTCATATGTATGGAGGTCTCCTACCAGTTCTTCTATTTTAAAAGTGTCTAAATTTTCTAATGAATTTTAACTTTAGGGATAAAATGCTTAGGTAATGATTTCAAAACATTTTCAACGACTCGTGCGTCAGGAATATGTTCACCAAGATTAAAGCTAGTATTAACAATATCTGACAGACGTGCATAAAACTCATCAAACATTCAGATTCTTTCAAATTGAGCAGTTAAATTTTTCAATTTAAATTCTTTAACAGTATTTGTGCCTTCATGGGTAAGCTGAAGAACATCCCATGCTTTCTTTGACGTGGTACACGTCATGATGCGTCAGAACTCGTCGGGTGAGACGGCTCCAGAAATTCCACTTAGTCCACAAGAATTATATGTGCTCCATATAAATTCATCCTTAGCCCAGTCAGACACATGTTTAAGAATAATCACATTTTCTACAGTGACAAAGGAAGGATTCCACCCTCTTTCACACACTTACGTGACATGTTCATCAATAGCCCTTAAAGTAGATATCATGCGGGCTTTCCAAGAAGCATAATTTGTCCTGTCAAAAACTGGCATCCGATTATATAAGTTTTCCATTGAACTTACACTTTTTCAAAAATTAATTTTTTCAAGAAATTTATATTGAGAAAAAAATTGCGAAAAAATTACACAGTATAATTGTGTAATTGGATGTGATACCAATTTGAGAGTGCGCTTCCGTTCAATGTCCAAACTAATTTAATTAAATTCCAAATTTAACACTAGTTTTAATTACACCCTAAACGTGCACCTAATTTTGATTGAAACAAAATAAGAAAATGTTTCCTACCAATTAATTTGCAACTTGAAAAAAATGCTTCCCAGTGCGGGTGGGGGTATTGGACAACCCTAACAACTCGAAGATTTATTTTGTTTAGTGGTATATTTCAGAAAACTATCCTATTTTGTGGAAATCGGTTCTCCATCTTGCATTTTCTTTATTTTTTTTATAGATTTCATCAAATAAAAGAATGATCCTTTTGTTTATAGTGTAACCAGTAAAAGGATGGAATGTCTTAATATTGGTCACTAAGTCCAAATGTTAACTATGTTATTTCTTATATGTTATCTTAATTTATATTTAAGAGTTTTTTTCTTTCTTTTTTTAAATTTCAAAATAAGTTCTCACACCACCTAACAATTGAAATATTTTCTCATATTATGTAAATATAATATATTGAACTTCATTCGTGTATTGCGTGGGTTGAAACCAAGTAAATATTATAAAACGGAAGACTAAAGTAAAATTTTCCTCAGTGTTGCTCATTCAGGTGGCAGTCCCTCCTAATATTCCCTAGTGTAATCATATCCTTTACCATCTGCCTATGTTTCACCTCCAACCTCCTAGTTGTGAGTCGATAAATAATTCATCCCCTGAAGAAGAATCGACCCGTCAAGTTATCTTGAATCTATCCATAGAGTTCAATGATACTTTATAAATGTCCTGATGTGTGTTTGATGTTTTAATGGATTTTTTTAGTTCTTTGACCATTTAATCTTTAGTATTGTAATTGAAGATGCTTAATTATTGTGCCTATGAAGATGTCATTGTATGTTTGAGGTAAGATATACAAAAGATTCTTGTGTATGAATATGTTATTCATTTATTTTATTTTTTAATTATATTGAATAGGTTTGAAGATTTTTCTATAATTTTCGTTGAATTTGGACGGTTTGAAGATTCTCTTCGAAGTGTTAAGGGAGGAAATGGAGAAACTGCGATATTTTGTACTATTTGTATTCTCAAAATGAAAGCACAAGACACAAGCGAAAACAAAGCAATATGCATGTAATACAAGCCACAATAAGAATTATATTTCCCAAAATTCCTTTTTAAATAGTTTTATTAAAGAAGGGTTTTTCAATATAGATTTTATGGCCTAATTAGGGTTCCAAAATATGTATTGGGTTTAAATTTAGGGTTCTTTAATTCTCCCCCTTTCATTTTGGATATTTGGGTTTTATGATTTTGTTTTTTTGTCAAAACAGGGGCTAAGGGGGAGTTCATAGGGTTATTGAGGGTTATAGTCTAAAATTGGTTTCAAGGTTTGTCTTAGCATGTGAAGATCCAATTCGAGATAACAAATACAAAAAAGAAGTAAAATGAAGATGTGGAAAGATAGAGACGTGAATAAGAAGAATTACACCAATAGTTACATGGTTCATCCCTCAGGGAAGATATTACAATCACATGGTAGCTTGTTCATTCAAATGGAAAATAGGTTGACCACATTTCCTATGCTCAATCTGCAAAGATGAGCTAAGGTCATCCCTTAGTAAGTCTCCTCAGCAAAGGACGAGTGTCACACCCCCCGTAATTTAACCACGGGGGATCAATGCTTTATTAAAATAAACACGAATCTCATTTTGTTTATTCTTAGCATCACTGTCGAAAAACTTTATAAATTACTAACCACCAATATCAAATTAAACCGGTGACAATTTTATCTTTCATTACCATAACAACATGCGAAATATAAAATAATATAGCTCAATTGACCATACAAATATAATAATCTGAATTAATCGTACGATAAGTAGATAAATAAAAAATACCGAATAAACCATTGGTTCCCAAAATAAAATCTAACTATAAGTCTAAAGAAATAAACTGAATCCATAACATAGTATCATAAATAAAACTGAAACAATGTAACAACTGTAGGGGCAAAATGCCCAAATGAAATACTGAATCATAATCCTAATCTAGTAATGAATAACGGAAGTGTTTACATAAATCCTGCGTGCCTCTACAAGTGTTGCAGCTACACATCCCTGCAATGAATCATCAAGTTTGGTGTCAGTGTGGCTGGACACATAAAATGTTTTGGAAAATAGATTTGACACGGGTTAAAACTAAAAATCTTTAAACACGTTTAGCAACTATTTAAATCACATTTCAAAAGAAGTTATTGGATACACATGTTAAATCCATGTATGTCCCTTGAGTTATTCACCTCTAAACTATAGTGCACACCTAACGTCTCCTACCTAGCTATGTTACCCAGCCTAACTAGACATACGTATTTAACTAACCATAAAAGGTTTAGCTCCCTCATATCGCACATGCGATACGCTACCATACTAATAATAAATAATATTAATCGTATATTATTTTTGCATCATTTATTAAGTTTCTCTATTTAAATTACTTTTATATACTACAATCTTTCTTCTCTACCATCACACATAAGAAGAATACTCATACTTTTAGATATTCACAATCTATCATTTTTACCATCACACATAAGTAGAATAATTATACTTTGAGATATACACAATATATCCTTTCTACGATCGCATATAAGTAGAATAATAACACTTGTATATATTTATCACACTATAATATATAAAACTATAGCATCCCCCACAATGGCCATCACGATGCATGCATACTCTGCTATCAGTCCATGTACCTCTCATACCAAATCAAGGACTATCGGTTTGGAATGTCTCCTCAAACCATAAATCAAATCAACACATAATGGAGGCAAACATAGTTCTAAGTCTTTGGGATACGCACATACCTAACATACCCAAATGACCAGTACCCACTATCATACACACAAATAGTGCTCCACCCTAAGTACTATGTTCTAGGGTACACATCCAACCTCGCTAGAATCGCCAAGGTGGGATCACCCTCTGCGCATGACCTTCCTGATAACAGGCAACATAGATATGTTCACACACATATGTTCACTCAGTCCATAATATAAGCCGTACATAGTATATATCTCTCAAATACACAACATACTATCAATTTATAATTATAACTTCTTATCATATTTTCCCGAGTAGCGCTCAATACCCGAAGGGCCGTCGTTACCTCTTAAGTAATATCAGTAGTTAATATATCTTTATTATATGGTTTAAATCTTAGGCTTACTCATGCTCTCTGTAACCTATTTCGATTCTTGTAAAATCTTAAGTTTCTTATTATGCCTGAAGAGGTCCTAGCCTTAATTCTCTCACTTGGCTAAACCTTAATCCCTTCCATATGTCTACTGGGGCTCACTAAGTCCTTGCCTATAGTTTAAAAATATTATAAAAGTCTCCTAAATATTGATTTACAAATTCACAGCATACATCAAATAAATTTTCAAAATATGGACCTTCAAATTGATTCGGTCTAGACCTAAATCGATTCATCCAGGAGCCGAATAGATTCATTGGTAGAAGTCTCCTTCTTCGTCTAACTGTTACGAGTTTTCAACCTATTCAAATCCTCAAACCTTCATACCAAAATCTCAAACTCCCATCCAACATAACTAAACATTAAATATGTGTATAAGGATAATTTCTAACGTAAATAATACATCAAATCCATAAGAAATCAATCCAATAACGAATTTAAACCCATAATTATCAAAACCCTAGTTTATGGTGTTCTTTATGTATTTTCATCAAATACCTAGATTTATTCCACGGTAATCATCACATCACCTCTGAATTCAGATTGTTTATATAAAGGAATTAATTCTACATGCATTTTTTACTTCCAATCATGGATTCCACCCATCTAATTCCCAAGAATTCATCCAAAACATGTAATATAAACCCTTCACTACATGGGTATTTTCACATGCTTAAATTAATCGAAAGATAAACACTTGCCTCTATATTGTAGGTCTAATTTTAATTTTAGGATGATGATATTGCTCTCCCCTTGCTCCGATTTCGATTTCATCACATCGGTGATGAAACTGGTGTGGAATATCATAGGTTTCTTCTCTTCTTTCTCTCCTATGTCCTCTCCTCTATCAAGATTGTGTTAACCCTAGACTCTAACTCAAAGGGGCTGATATAACATTCATATTTTTGGAGTTCGTTCTACCCTAGTCTCCTAAATGATCAAAATGCCATCCGATGGTGCTGGGTTGGTGTAAAATTGCCCCAGAATCCAAACGATACATCCGGGTATATTATTAAGACTATTTAGACCCATTCGGAATCAATCATGACCTCAAAATCACCATCTGAGTCACTCAACAATAATATCCCATCTCAATCCCATATAGTCTACATGCGACTAACGATTGAGATATAACAGTGCCATGTCACTATCATTTGTTATGACATAAAAATAATTATTTACTATTCACCTAGTAATTTTATTGCATAGACATTGATCAGTATCTCTCCCAATTAACCTTTTATTAGACACATAATATTTCATTCAATTAAATTATGGCACACGTGTAATTTAAAAGTAATCGAATTAATTAAATACTAAATACTCAGAAATACGGGGTGTTACATACTTCCCCTTTGGAACGAAATTTTGTCCTTGAAATTAAGATGTGCTCGTACTAAAAACTTAGGATTCTCAACCACAAGACATCCTCAATTGCCTAAAATCAAATCATGGTAACATTATGGTGTTTCCACTATACCCTCGCCAGTGTTACCCATCTGGATAAAAGTCTACTCACCATGAACCAAGTCTAGCGGCAAGTCTGTTGAAATCGTATCACACAGATATGCTCTAATCATTCTTAAGGTCTCACCTTGACAACAATACGCAAAACACAATGTGATCCTTCTAAAATATTCTAATAATATGAGCTTACACATCACTAACTCTCTCATCTCACTGCTAATGGAAGGCCCCACATCCCTATGTGACAACTTCCCTTATTTACCAAGTCACATAACTCCCTTCATGGGAAAAAATAGGATAACACTTGACCACTCATGTTAGTCCTTAAAACTTCGGTTCGGGCGACGTAACTCTTACAACATTCATGAACCACACGAAAATAGTTTCTAATCAACTCAATTGTTTTTACGGACTCTAAATCATTTTTGGCCCAAAGATTTGTTATCCCGCATCTCTAATCAATTATATGAAGAACGATAGGGTCTCAGCACCATACTCTCAAAAGGACCCTTGCCAAAACTAAACTTCTACCGATAATGACTCTTCATAATTACCCAAAATCCAAAATATAAATTCCTCGCATTCTTCAAAATTTTAGTCAACTCCCATCTAACCAACGTCTTATGGGTGACACTTCTTGCTCGAAAGGAAACTTTGTCTCATCGCCTCCTAAAAACTCCCATCAGAGGTGGTACTCAAGGATCGCTTTCTTGATTTGAAACAATGTTGGCCGACACCTTGTCCCGATTCATTTCCTCTCTTCAAATGAAATGTCGGGCACATTATCTGATAACTCACCCCAAAAAAATCATTATTCCATATCGGTCAATCCATTTTACAACCCGAAGGGAATCTTGACCGTACGCAATATTGGCAGACCAACAATGGTATCTATCAGTCTGCATATCCATTTTGTCACTGGAATTTTCACTTTGTCATAAAATTCTGGTTGACCATCTCAGACCAAAATTTTTCCATCTATTAGTGGTTCACCTTGAGATAACCTCACTATGTCTCTCTCAACACTAATAGACATGTTTAACCTTTCATATTATGTGGTACATCTTACTCCCTTTCCTAGGGCATTCCAAATCATAACCTAGGCCACCCTCTACATTTTACTGGGTAAGAATCCGCTCTAAATTTCTTGTTCCTCTCTTGGAAGAGATACTTTATATGTGTCTCCACAGTCTTTCAACCCATCTCATGTGTGATAGTTCTTCATACTCTATCTGTCCGGACTATCTTCGTTTCTCAACCAAAGTTCCATCCATTATACTTTTCAATTCTTCTTTTATTACCCCCACACATATTTTCAAAACACTCATAACTATGTCCCCTTATCTTGGTTGATTTATGAAAATTAAACTAACCAGGGTGCCCATACACCCTATAATCCGTTCATATTTTCACTAGCATCTCAAATTTCACATGCGTAACATATTTAGCTCAATTTCGGCCCCCGCATTCTCGACGTGGATACATCGTATGAGTATTTTTATCACCCCACAAATCGCAATTTAATTCTTCTCAAGACTGATCCACCCATCATCAAGCGGTGAAAAAGTTTTTAAACGCTCCGTATACCATACTATCGGCTATACTGGCGCTATAATCGTATAATAGCTCTCAGCTCAATGTGCTACCCACATGCACTTGATATAACTATAGTACTAAACACATGCTCTAATAACCACACATCTCCCAACTCCCGACGTTCGCTATGGTTCATGCATGGGCTGTCTCGCAAGATAAATCAAAATAAAGAATCCCTCAATACAATCCTACTTAACATTATCAGTTATTAAGATTCGTAGGCCCTAAGAACATAGTCTAGACACCCCAAACTCTCATCCCCTAACATTAGAGTCTACTTGCCCACTCCCATATTGCTAAAGGTGACGTACAACACGACGCTCTCACTATCACTAAGTCTCTAGCACTAAATCAATAATCAACTAAATCTCTTCGCTCGACTATACACCCAATATGCACTGAATCACATTAGTAAAAGTCCATATGCACTGGTATCAGATAAAAAAAAGACAAACATACTCTTTGATGTCTCTTTGACAATATAACATATATACAAGTTAGACCCTCTTTCAAGTGATAACATACCAAATGATGCATCATACCTTGGAACAACGAATACGATAATCTTACCATAACAGTCAACTATCGCTCAAATGCTCGCTAACGAGTCCATACCCAGGATACTATCATACTCGTATAACACATCTTCAAAATGTTGAAATATACAAAAACATATCCTCTCAATGTTTGCACCCACTCCCCTGCAGATGGAACCAAATATCCCCTCTACTCAACGATAACTATATACACTCTATAACAGTATTAACTATCCATCCACTAAAACCATCTTGCGCACAAATGTGGTGCTAACTAAAATACTATGACTCACTCAGGTCACATTAATATTATCCCTTTTTCTTGAGGATAAACTTATACTCTAAATTTCTAATTGATCTAGCAGTTCGACTAGTTCCGGGAGACAATACTCTCGTTCAAACTATGCCAGAAAATTCTATAACTATTGCCCCTACTAGGCATCCCCCTCTTGTCCCCTAACTCGTTGCACACAAGATCAACATACGTGTCCCTACTCTCTACACATAAGACACCTCTCTGTGTTATTCCCTTGTCTCTAATCCCACTAGTCATGTCGAGGTTTTCCTTCTTTTGAACTTGGTAGTCTTTCCCCTGATGACTATCTATGTTATTCCCTTAGCACCACTGGCCCTATGGAACAAACTGCTAACCCTAACGGACCTGTTTGAATCCACAATCCTTTGGTTGTAATTACTTTGATTTGAATCATTTAAAAGGGTCCCCTGCTAGGTATCCCCTAATGGTGCCTCACTAGCACCGTTACATCTAGTATTTCCCTTTTAGGTACATTCTCTAACTCTTTTGGCTCCTTTCACATGAAAGCCATGATATATTCATTGTAAAAGCCCAACATTAACATCATTTGCATAGGTCTTCCAAATCATATTCCCCTTAAATGATTTTAACTTTAACCCACGAGTCCATCATCCAACTTAAGGATTCCCTTCTCCTCTGTAACCACCTCACTTGGCACGAAGTTCACTAAATAAGTAAATTCTATATCACAATTGGCCTATGTTCGGCCCTCCTGTGATAAGTTAAGAAACTTCATTCACATTTATGTATGAATAACAAATGAAAGAACTTGAGGTCAAACTGCACCCAAAGTTCCTCGATTATAATAGTATCTCTTCTCATAAGTGGTCACCGACTCCCATCAATGCAACCTTCCTTCTACGACTCAAATGTTGCCAAAATTGGTTTTTGAATGTCACTGCACTCCACCATATGCAAATGTCTTTGTATATTCTCCTTCCATTTGTCTATCACACTTAAGCACATTCGCCAAACTCTTACAGATGGCCCTTCTTAAGAGCCCCTCCGATTCTCTCCCTTACCGACTATACTGGGTGAGTCTGAAATTTGTGACACTGTCCTCTTTAGTGTTACCTGGGGGAATTTCTATGCCCTAAAAGTTATCTCAACATTGACGGCCTGGACAATATTACTGATGACTTCTACCTTGGTCATCGTTTCCATAATATTATGTGGCTCCAGCTGAGCTTCTCCTCCTGCAGTCCTCTTAGTGGCCCTCGTTGGTCGTCCTATATTGTTTTAGCATACAAAGCCCAACCAAATCCATATATTAATTACATTAACTATACTCAATAGCAGGATAATGTAGGTCGCATTATGAATAGACAATCCTAATCATAGGGCTCTACATCAAATAAAAAAAAACGCTAAAAATGTTATAAGTTCGCACAGATCCTAAAGACTCTGGAACCTGATGCTCTCATACCATCTGTGACACCCAACCTAATTTAACCACGGGTGATCAGTCCTTTATTAAAATAAACACGAATCTCATTTGGTTCATTCTTAGAAATACTATTGAAAACCTTTTTAAATTACTAACCACATATGTCAAATTAAACCGATGCCAAATTTATCTTACATTAATATAACAACATGTAAAATATAAAATAATATAACTTAACCATCTATACAAATATAATAGTCTGAATAAATCCAACGATAAATAGATAAATAAACTATACCGAATAAACCATCGGTTCCAAAAACAAAATCTAACTATAAGTCTAAAGGAATAAACTGAATCCATAACATAGTATGATAAATAAAATTGAAGGAATGTAACAACTTTAGGGGCCACACGCCCAAATGAAATATTGAATCATAATCGTAATCTAGGAATGAATAACTAAAGAGTCTACATAAATCCTGCATGCCTCCACAAGTGTTGTAGCTATGCATCCCTGGATTGAATCATTAAGCTCGTTGTCCTTGTAGCTAAACACCTAAAATGTTTTGGAAAATATATTTGACATGGTTCAAAGCCAAAAACCTTTTGAAAATGTTTCCTAAACTTTCAACTATAGTGCATACCCAACGTCTCCTACCTAGCTATGATACCCAGCCTAACTAGACATGTGTATCTAACTAACCACAAAAAATTTAGCTCCTATGTACCACCCATGTTATATGCTACCATACTGTCAATAAATAATATTAATATTACTTTTCATCATCTATTAAGTTTCTCTACTTAAATTACTTTTAGATACCACAATATTTCTTCTTTACCATGACACATAAGTAGAATACTCATTCTTGTAGATATACACAATCTATCTTTTCTACCATAACACATAAGCAGAATAATCATACTTTTAGATATACATAATCTATATTTTCTACCATCACACATAAGTACAATAATCATACTTGTATATATTTATCACACTATAATATATACAACTATAGCATCCCCTGGAATGGCCACCGCGATGCATGCATACTCTGCTATCAATCCATGTACCCCTCGTACCAAATCAAATACAATTGGTTTAGAATATATCCTCGAACTATAAATCAAATCAACACCATAATGGAGGCGAACATTGCTAAGTTTGTGGGATATGCACATACCTAACGTACCCAAATGACCGGTACACACTATTATTCACACAAATAGTGCACCACCCTAAGTCCTATGCTCCGTGATAACAGGCAACGTAGATATGTTCACACACATAATAAATCACATAATAAGTATTCACCCAACCTATATATATATATACACACTAGGGTATGCCCTCGCCTGAAGGCACGCTGATAATTTTGAAAATCATAAAGACGTGCCTTAGTACGATGGCAAGTTCTCTCGCTAATGCTACAATTGATCTCAAGTTCGAAACACAAGAGCAACTTCTTTATATATGTTCATTCCTGAAGGCACGACGAAAATTTCAAAGTACATAATTGCAAAAGGACAAAAATTTCCAAAGAACCTAATTTAAAAATGGTGAAAATTACGTTCCCCAACAAAATTTCTAAAGTTTGTAATGTTTTTTAACTCCGAAAACGAACCAAAGATCATAATGTTTTTTAAACATTCACGTAAAGCTTTTAGAAAAATGATTCAAAATAGTTTTGGAAATGTTTATCGTTTTTCTATTAAAAATATCAAAAAACAATTAATAAAAAAAATAAAAAATAAAAAAAATAAAATTTTGGGATTGTCACTATTTTTTATGTTAAAAAATTAACAACAACAAAGAGAAAATAAAATAAAATATTTTTTATTATTATATTTAAATAATAATAAATAATTATAAACATAGTAGCCAAAAGATTTACATATAATATAAATAATTGTAAACAATTTTAACATGTTGCAAACACCAAAGTGTCATCACTAATAGGCTTAATCAATATAAGAGAAATCATGTGATTTTGAATTATGTGCATGTAAAAGTTCTTGATCTTATACATCAATATGTATAAATATAAATGTATAAAGCATATATAATTTTAAAGCAAGTAAATAACAGACATCCATGGTTAACAGAGTATTTTTAACATAAAGCATAAAATATAAAAAAAAATCATGGTTATGGTTTCCATGGATTATTCAATTTGTTCATGAAATAAACATTAGCAAACAAATGGAATATATGTTCTTTACTCGAATGGAATACTCAAATGGAATACCTGAGTAAATTGTTATTTACTCGGGATTGCTTTCAAATGGAATACCTGAATAACAAAGCTGAGTGGATTTTCAATACCTAAGTACATTTCCAACTCAAATTAAATGAGGGCCCTTAACGATTTGTTCATATTCGATTCTTTGTACTTTTCAAACTCATTTCATTTTGACATCATTTCTCATTAATCGAGAGAGAGATACAAAGAAAATTCAATAACACATATCTCATTATTCACCAACTATACAATTACCTGACAAAAATAATAAAAGGCATCATATTTAAGTAGGTAAATAACAAAAGGCATCATACTATCAGTAGATAAATAACAAAATAACAAAAGGCATCATATTTCACATTTTCGAAAGAAAACACGTCAAAAGTATATCAAAAAAATGAAATGAAATGAAAAGATTGAAGAGCTTGTTAAATATAGTAAACCGCAATCTAAAAAATGAATCACTAATTGAAAAAGATGAATCGCTAATTGGGAAAAAAAATACGTATTGAAATCAAGCATACTTTTTTATGACAGTGATTTGCAGTGAGTGAAGGCACGCTGATAATTTCCAAAGTACATAATCGCAAAACGACAAAAAATTTCAAAGAACATAATTGCAAAACGGAAAAATATTTGTTCCTTGACAAAACAAAGTATTTTTTTTAAATGGTCATAATTTCAAAAGTTGTGTACAGTACGACGCTAATTTTCGAAAGTGTACACCGTTTGTAGGACCACAAGTCATGTTTAGCTCGCAATAAATAAACAATTTTTGAATTAACATATGGTATGAACCTGTTAGTTTTAAAAAAGTTAGGCAAAATTGCCATTCTTTATGAGACAATCCATCATGTTTAAGAACAAAAATGCCAAGTATACTATTATTATTGTTTAATTATAGAAAAATTCGCCCTATTTAAGAACTAAAATATCAACTATACTATTATTAAGTTATGTATAATTTAAGTTAAAAAAAATTATAGCATGTTGTTTTGTATTCCACATAACATGTTCTTTTTTATACCACTTGAGACAATACTACCAAATCATCAATATGGACTCAAAAATTTGAAATAAAGTCGAGGAGAAAAGATCATGAGAATGAAAGCATCAAGTATAAACAAAAATAAAATAACTCGTATCAGCATTAAATAATTTTTTTTTTATAAAAAAAAATAGTTTCTTAATAAAATTCTCAAAATACACAACATTTTTCTAAGAACAAAGATGCATACATAGTTTAGCTTCTCTCCTATATATAATATGAATGTTCTCTCTCGGGACCAACAAAAAAAACTACCCATAAAATAAAAGAAAGCAAAAGACTCAGGCATACCCTCGTCATTTATTCCCTTTAAAAAACTGCCCATAAACTAATATGAATATACAAATTACCCTTTATGAAAGGCCTTTGGTATATGGGCATACCCTCGTCATTTATTCCCTCAAATTGATTAGGCTTAAGACTTCCCCCAAGTTCGACTTAATAAGGAGCTTCCTACCATCCAAATGAGTCAGTATGAATTGAAATCCACATAGAGCCTCGGTGAGAGCCAATGTGTGCACTACAAAAAGGTCGTCCCCCTTTCGTTTAAACCTTGGATGCTCCTTTTGCTGGAGGACAAAAACTATATCGCCTATCATAGTATCAGACTCTTCATCAGCCTCTCCTGGAAATGTGAACTTTTGCCCATTATGCCTAGACTTATCAACATGGACTTCCAACACTTTTCTCTCCTGGAAAACCTTCTCCTCTTCGCACTGAGAAAGGGAAAACAGAGAACAAAATTTACTTATTGACCTGCAAATATCATAATCTTCCTTGTGTAAAATTTGTGTTTCACAATCTACAATTTGTATTCAATTACAATTGAGATATGGGAAGACTTATTGAAACAAAAAAAATAAGTTTGTAACTTAAATATGTTTAAAAAAATTCATCTGCTATATTTTGGAAAGAAATGTGTCCATAACTGAATTTGTTCCTTGTTATCTCTCAAATCATTCGAGAAATCAACAAATGAATGACCATTTTAAGTATAATTTTTCAACAAAATCAACTGGATATAGGCTGGAGTCCCAGGTTGAGGAACATCAGTAGCATCATGTCCATGCCTTTAAGACAACACTATGTAGATATTAAAAACACAGTCTATAGGTGTTTGTATCCACTTAATAAATAGGTTCCATGAGCCGTGGAGACGCCATAAGAAATGTAGAATAGGACATCACTAATCCCTGAAATTGTTACTTAAGTACAATTTCATATTTGTCTTCTATTGGGTTTATATTTGGTGCCATCATCGATACCTAGAATTATTCCCAAGTAATGTTCAAAGTCACAAATATATATAGGCAACCACACAATTGAAGACGTGTGTGCTCGCGTTCAATTAAGAAATAACCCAAATTAACCCTAAGCATGCAACTAGGTGTGATTGAAACAATATGAAATCATGCAAGAATTATTCAACACACAAAGTTTAAGGAAAAATCCCCCACAGGGGCAAAACCATTTGTATATCACTATAATTTGTAAGAGAAACGGCTTACAATCGGATTACACTGAAATACAAGTTTTTGACTAAGAATTACCCTCAGGTATCGGATTCTGTAGTCGCGGCTGGAATATCCCTTTCCAGTAGGGTTGGCGGCTGGAACTATCCCTGTCCAGTAGGGCAGCAATGAAGCGGAAGAAGCGGTCCACTTCACAAAGGTTGAACAACAGCAGTGGTATTCTTGGGTTACCAAATTTGATTCACATAGATATGTAAGATGTGTGAATCTAAAAACCTAGAATCATAACTCAATAGGTGAATACTTTAGGGTTGATATGCTCTGAAAATCATGGGAAAGTCTTAGAAAAACCACTTCCCGTAGTGGGATTAAGTAGGAGAACTTTAGCCCTAAATTTTGGAACATGATCTGAACACGATCTGGTTGAGATTATCTTCGTCGGATCGGTCCGGTCCCTTTAGGCGGATCGGTCCGGTGAACTCGGATCGGTTCTTTTTCTGAAGACGGATCCATCTGGTTGGCATCGGATCGGTTCGGTTTTTTGGCTTCATTGATTCGCTATGGATCCGGGGTATACTGGCCTCACCTCAGCAGGCGGATCGGTCCGGTTCCTTTAGTCGGATCGGTCCGGATGAACCGGATCGGTTCTTTTATCTGAGCCGGATCGGTCCGGTCCTGATTCCTTTTTTCTCTTTTGATATTCGGATCCGTTGATGAGCATATGATTCTTGAATTTCCTCAACGGTGTAACGGCGTATGACATATACAATGTTAATGGACAAAAAATATCCTTACAAATCTCCCCCTATGTCTATGCCGGTACATACATAAAAACAAACATCTGAATTATCAAGTAAAAGTGCCTATACAAATCTACCCTTCCATGAACCCAAAACTGAAATAGTACAAGTGAATAAGACTGCATCATTTGTTCTTCAAATTTTCAGGAATCTCAGCGCTTTTCTCATCAGGGTGTGCAACATGGGATTATCAACAGATGTACCTACACACATGAGACAAAGCAAATACCAAGTGACGTATCGAGTTTGAAATGAGATAAACATAAGCATATATATATCAATTTAAGATTCAAACCCCTCCCCCATAATCAGATAATTCATTCTCCCCCTTTTTATGATGTCCCCAAATAGACAAAATGAGAGAAATGAAATAAACAAGCAAAACCGGGGTGTCACAAGGCAAATATCACACAATGAATGAACATAAAAACAACCAAGTCGGTGATGGCGTAAATGAATGGGTGTGATCAAAATTCGATAGGAAAATCAATGCATACAAACATGACATATGTGCACGATGAATATTGGATATTCCTAACGAATGAACTCAAATGCTTCCTTTGGTGTAAAAGAGGGAAAATATAAGATATTGACTAAATCACATCAACAAATCAAAGCTCAAAGTGATTTCTACACCAATAACGTCCAAAATGTTTTTCATGCTTTTTCAGGACTTTCAAGGAAGTACAAACCCGTTATCAATCTCCAACCAAACTCCCTCAGATTTATATTTTGAATAGAGGTATACTAAATTCTCAAACTTTGGAGAATTGATGGTGAAACCTACAATGGCCCATATTTGGCATGAATTGCTTTTTATTGCCTTTAAATTTTTTCGGGCTCTTTTAACCTCTTAGGACCTCGGATATTACAATACCTCCATTTTTTAGGTCCTTTTTAACGGTGGCTTTTGCGCAAAGTATAAAGAATCAACTTTCGCAGCCCCTCCCCGTTATGCAAATAATCACACAGTCTCACCAAAACGGTTTTTACATGCAATCCAATCTTGTCAAGTTTTATCGCATATTGTACATTGTATAGACAGAATTGAGATAGAAACACTCAAGCCAATATGTGATAGACAAGTGCAATAATCAAATAAAGCCGTACATGTGTGCAGTAAAGGATATAGGAGTCAAACATGTAGGAAGATATCACTAATTACATCTCAAGGACTCCAATCAATGTTAAGCACATGGATGAAATGATGTAGCCTCTCAAATCTCTATCAAGCAGTCACATGGATATATGGAATGAAGTTGTGACTTGGCTAACTTAAATGCTCATCCATAAAAACAAAACTCTTTTTGATTTTTTCAAAAAATTTATCAAAATAAAATCTTTTTGTATTTTTCTTAAACAAAATAAAGAAAATCTTTTTGTATATGTTTTTTTTTTAAATGAAAAACTAACTAATGATACATGCTAGCAATAGGTAAAAAAAATGATAAACAACCTATGCTAGTAAACAAGTCAAACCTCAATCATTAGGTGCGGAGGGGTTTTCCAAAGGTGGTGACAACTTATGAAAAACCTCCATCAATTCTTGTGAAATTTTGACTAAAAACTTAACTTGCTCACCTAAATGTGCAAACTTTCTCATGTAGTCTCCGGGAGCATGTAAAGTATCATGTGTGGGTGCATGTGTGCCAGAAACACGTGTAGAAGCAAAACGTGACACATACCCCAACTTAAAGCAAAATTCCCTAAGGTTTCCTCTCCTCTTACAATGTGAGGAAACATAAATAGGCCTAGGAACACCTCTCCCAAAAACTCTAGGACGCACTTTCCTAATAGAAATGGGACGCCTAGGTGGGTTAGGGTGAGACACATGTGAAACTGTCCCTAAAGTGGGAACCGGCTCGGGTGCTAATTGGGAAGCAGAAGCACCGTCATGACTTATTCCTAACTTCTCACCTTTACCCTTAAGAACCACCTTTTCAACCTTCTTAGGTGTGTTCTCAAACTTGACTTTGACCACCCTGGCACGTTCGAGATCATTCTCGAGTTGGGATACACGTGTCGTCAGACTAGACAACGTGTCGGTCAAATCACACTTCTCCTTTCTCAAAACCTCCTTCTCTTTCTCCAAATCTAAAACCCGACGACCTAAATCCCTATTATACTTCTTTGTTTTCAAGTTCTCGATGTACAAATATCTAAAAGCTTTTTGGAGCTCACTTTCATCTCCACTTTCACTCTCACTTTCTCCCTCACTTGAAGCGCTCAAACCATCACTATCACTTTCGTGAGCACTATTGTGGGACAAGGTGGGTGTGCTCACACGACTAGAAAAAGCAACAAACTTCTCACCACTAGTCTCATCACCCTCACCTTCACTACTATCACTAAGTGTGGCGGGCATAGCTACTTTCTTTCTAATCCACGTAGGACACTCAAATGACTTATGTCCCTTACCCCCACATTCAAAACAAGTGACGTTCTCAAAATCTTCCTCACACTCCTCATCGGATTTATTCTCTTTTTCCCTCTCACCACTTTCTTTGGCCTTTCCTTTCTTTTTATTTTTCTCAAAAAAATTCCTTTTATTGGAAGAATTATTTTTGTTCATGTTGAGAAATTTTTTAAAATTTTTCGCAAACAAGGCCATATCATTAAAATCAAAATCTCCCTCAGAATCGGACTCACAAACTTTTTCTTTCTTTTTCTTAAAATGAGTCTTTAAAGCAATGCCATTATCCTTAGCCTTAATGGTTTTGGGAAACATATCAATCTCATAGGTTTGAAGATCTCCTACAAGTTCTTCCAACTTAAGTGATTTCAATTTTCCCAAAGAGTTCAAAACAGTGACTTTAGGAATAAAGCGTTTTGGGAGAGATCTCAAAATCTTTTTAACGACACGCGTGTTATCAATCACCTCACCCAAATTAAAACATGAGTTAACAATGTCTGACAAACGAGCATAAAAATCATCAAAGCATTCAGACTCAGACATGGTGATAGTTTCAAATTGGGTGGCCAAATTTTGTAATTTTGACTCTTTAACCGCGTTCGTACCCTCATGTGTAAATTTCAAAACATCCCAAGCCTCTTTAGACGTGGTGCACGTCATAATTCGGAGAAACTCATCAGGAGAGACAGCTCCAGAAATAGCACTCAGACCACGGGAATTAAAATTGGACACTTTATAATCATCTTCAGTCCAGGCTGACACGGGTTTTAAAGTGGTGATGTTATTAACAGTGACCGTGGGAGGAGTCCAACCATTTTCGCAAAGCAACCAAACACGCTCGTCAATAGATTTTAAAACCGATTTCATACGAGCTTTCCAGTAGGCATAATTAGACCCGTCAAAAATAGGCCTCTGATTATATAAGTGCTCCATAGGAAAAAATGCGAATTTTCACAAAACTGATTTTAAAAAAAATCAATATCACACGATTTTGCGGAAAATAGGAATACGCGATAAATTAGCGTAACCCGCTCTGATACCAATTTGAAGACGTGTGTGCTCGCGTTCAATTAAGAAATAACCCAAATTAACCCTAAGCATGCAACTAGGTGTGATTGAAACAATATGAAATCATGCAAGAATTATTCAACACACAAAGTTTAAGGAAAAATCCCCCACAGGGGCAAAACCATTTGTATATCACTATAATTTGTAAGAGAAACGGCTTACAATCGGATTACACTGAAATACAAGTTTTTGACTAAGAATTACCCTCAGGTATCGGATTCTGTAGTCGCGGCTGTAATATCCCTTTCCAGTAGGGTTGGCGGCTGGAACTATCCCTGTCCAGTAGGGCAGCAATGAAGAGGAAGAAGCGGTCCACTTCACAAAGGTTGAACAACAGCAATGGTGTTCTTGGGTTACCAAATTTGATTCACATAGATATGGAAGATGTGTGAATCTAAAAACCTAGAATCATAGGACTCAATAGGTGAAGACTTTAGGGTTGATATGCTCTGAAAATCGTGGGAAAGTCTTAGAAAAACCACTTCCCGTAGTGGGATTAAGTAGGAGAACTTTAGCCCTAAATTTCGGAACATGATCTGAACACGATCTGGTTGAGATTATCTTCGTCGGATCGGTCCGGTCCCTTTAGGCGGATCGGTCCGGTGAACTCGGATCGGTTCTTTTTCTGAAGACGGATCCATCCGGTTGGCATCGGATCGGTTCGGTTTTTTGGCTTCATCGGTTCGCTATGGATCCGGGGTATACTGGCCTCACCTCAGCAGGCGGATCGGTCCGGTTCCTTCAGTCGGATCGGTCCGGATGAACCGGATCGGTTCTTTTATTTGAGACGGATCGGTCTGGTCCTGATTCCTTTTTTCTCTTTTGATATTCGGATCCGTTGATGAGCATATGATTCTTGAATTTCCTCAATGGTGTAACGGCGTATGACATATACAATGTTAATGGACAAAAAATGTCCTTACAATAATGATTTAGTTTAAAGCGACAAAACATAATCGTTTACCAGGAATGAAAGAAACAAAATGAATCGTTAACCAATTCCCGCTAAAGTGTGTGATCCATATGTGGACCTCACTGTTGAAATCCGTCATAAACTATGCCCCTTTCTTCTATATTCAAAATAAACATATTGGAACAACCTGAATATACAACACATTCTATAAGAACATAAAGAAAAAAGCTCAGTAACTAATCAATTAATCGACATAAACTAAATAAAAAAACATCACCAAGTTCACATGTTTTCTATCAAAAAACATAATATTAGCAAATGCACTGTTACTTATTCTGTAAAGATCACGATTTTATAACTTAATGTAAAAGATATGAAGACATCTGGAAGTATTCAACATAAGAGTTGTGAATACTTTTTTCTACCACATGTGAAACAAAATACTTGGCTAAGGAAAGGATATTAAAGCGTTCAATACGTAAATAACTATCTACAAAAAAACATAATATCAGCAAATGCACCGTTACTTATTCTGTAAAGATCATGATTTTATAACTTAATGTAAATCAAATAAAGTATGATACATAAAAGACAAAATATAAAAGAAATATAAGGTTTGCTAACACAGATGCCCACTAACTTGCTTCCTCTAGCAGCTATTCCAATGGGAAGGGGCTCTTCGAAGATTTTCAGTCACAGGAATTGAGGTGTCAATATCTCATACACAACAATGCTATAATTTACAGCAAGACTGTAGCTTGCTAACGGAGGATAGAGATGTTATATAAATTTTATATATAATGATACTCAACTGTGAATGTGAAGTTGTAACACAGTATAGCCAATGAATTTATCAAAAAGGACGTCTAGACAATATAATGTATTTCATATAAAGAAATTAATATTTTGAATTATAATGTCTGGACACTTTTACTATAATGTCTAGACACTTTTACATCCACTCGGGACTAATATTTTGAAGAAATTAAAATTAAAACCAAAACACTTTAGGATTCCAACTAAAATCTCAGGCATCGAACCCATGTAGTTACAAATAACATTTGAAACACAAAGTTTAACTTTAAAATCCATCAAAATTTATTTAAACATTAAAACCAGTTGTGATACTGATACTGATTATAAGCCTTGTCAGTTGTGATACTAATTATACTGATTATAAGCTTATACTTTGTGATATTGTCTATAGACAATTCTGATTATAAGCTTTGTCAGTATTTGAAGTATAAGCTTATAATCACAACTGCTTATAATCAGTATTTGAAGATTATAATCAGTATAAGCTTATAATCCTTGGTCCTCTGATTATAAGCTTTGTCAGGGTGGGCAAATTTTGTCAGTATATAATCAGTTGTGATACTGATTATAAACTTATAATCAGTTTTTGAATTATAAGAAAGTACGTTATAAAAAGGGGCAAAGATATTTTTATTTCTGTTTGGAACCTACATCGATGTCCTCAACGTTAGGAAGATGTACATAGATTTAATCATGAAAGATGGCCTCTAGGCAGACCCAATCCAAATGAGACGAACCAAAATTTCAGTTACTTTACCTTTTGGTGGTGGACCAAGTAAATGTCATGACAGTACTGCAAAGGGGTTTGTAGATAATTTATGATGTGGTCAATTGGATGATAATTTTCTTGATGAAAGAGTTTATTTTTCACCGAGCCCGAGAAATTATACTGGAATAAATAACTCAACTATTAAGATACATATACTGAGCTGCAGGCTGTAATAGCAATAAAAACATTATAAACGCAACGAAAGAATAGTTACACCATAATAGACGAAATCAAAACCCAAAATAAAATTTTCATGTAGCTGCACAAAAGTGAGAAACTATTAGAATCCTAAAATGAACTTGCAAAAATAGTGAAAAATAATTAAAACATTACAATGAAGGGTAGGGAGTGAAATAACCTGTGAATAAATGAGTATGTGAGATAGTGAGACTTGAACATGTGACATCTGAGAAAGGTTAAAAACATACAATGTAGATTACCTAAGTAAATATATCTTCACCGTGAAAATAAAAAGTGACTTCCTTCAAGTACAAATTTAAAATAAACATAACTAAGCAAAAACCCAAATTAGTACCTGAGACTACTCAAATTGGGTTATATCAATAGAAAAACACAATGTAGATTACCTAAGACTACTCAATGGATTCTGTAACACGACAAATAACACCAAACTCGCTAATTAAGCTGCCAATTAAAAAATTAAAAGAAAACACAAAACTATATTATCTCAGTACTAAGCAGAAATAAACAGTTGTCACTACTAAGCAGTAATATACAGTTTTATAACATTAAAATAATTAAATTGCATGCTTACAATACTAAAACAAACAAAATTAGGGACCATATTAAAATTAACATAGAACACACAAAATGAAGAACCATATTGTATACCTGATTAGATCTGAAAATGAAAACTATATTTGATATTTCCAATTGCAAATCTCTAAAACCTTAGTTTCAAAACCCTTAGAAACCAAATCTATAATGCGTAATGGAGAGAAAGAGAATCTGATATATCTAATCACATGATTAGATTTGAAACCAAATTAGTACTTGAGACTACTCAAATTGGGTTATATCAATAGAAAAACACAATGAAGATTACCTAAGACTACTCAATGCATTCTGCAACACGACAAATAACACCAAACTCGCTGATTAAGCTCCCAATTAAAAAATTAAAAGAAAACACAAAACTATATTATCTCACTACTAAGCAGTAATAAACAGTTATGTCACTACTAAGTAGTAATAAACAGTTTTATAACATTAAAATAATGAAATTGCATGCTTATAATACTAAAACAAACAAAATTAGGGACCATATTAGAATCAACATAGAACAAACAAAATCAAGAACCATATTGTATACCTGATTAGATCTGAAAATGAAGACTATATTTGATATTTCTAATTACAAATTGCTAAAACCTTAGTTTCAAAACCCTTAGAAACCAAATCTAAAACACGTAATGGAGAGAAAGAGAATCCGATATATCTAATCACGTGATTAGATTTGAAACCCAAATTAGTACATGAGACTACTCAAATTGGGTTATATCAATACAAAACCACAATGTAGATTACCTAAGACTACTCAATGCATTTCGCAAACACGGCAAATAACACCAAACTCGCTGATTAAGCTGCGAATTAAAAAATTAAAAGAAAACACAAAACTATATTATCTCACTACTAAGCAGTAATAAACAGTTATGTCACTACTAAGCAGTATTAAACAGTTTTATAACATTAAAATAATGAAATTTCATGCTTACAATACTAAAACAAACAAAATTAGGGACCATATTAGAATCAACATAGAACAAACAAAATCAAGAGCCATATTGTATACCTGATTAGATTTGAAAATGATAACTATATTTGATATTTCCAATTGCAAATCACTAAAACCTTAGTTTCAAAACCCTTAGAAACCAAATATAAAATGCGTAATGGAGATAAAGAGAATCCGATATATCTAATCACCTGATTAGATTTGAAAATGTAACTACAAAATGAAAACTATATGAGATCTCAAGATGGTACCTTATGAACTTTGATAACTATGTATGTGGGATCAACATAGAACTATGGGATTTGAAAATCAAACTCATCAATGGGAAATATGTCTAAAAAGAAACATAAAGGCTAAAGCCACAAATTATAAAAACAAAACCCCAAAAAATTAAAAGGAACAAAAAATCAGAACTAATGAATCCCAACCATAAACTTCTTACCCAAAATGAGTCTTGATATATAGGCTCCTGGCTAGATTCGCATATGAACAATCTGAGCAAAAGAAACATAAAGAATCAAAGAGAACTCATATTTAGAATCCTAAATCAAGAAACCCTTATTGAAAAAATCGATAAACATACATAAGCAATCAAACTTGGTAGACACGCAATAAAAATGTAATGAAGTATACCTCATCGATCCAAAAGAGCTCAGATCTGCAGTACGTAAACTAGATATCCGTGTTTCACTTATGGATCAAAAAATCAAACCTAGAAATCTTTGAGTTTCAAAGATAAAATCGATCGAAAAGAGATCAGATCTGCAAGATGTAAACCGTATATTAGTATTTCACATATAGATAAAAAAAAATTGAACCTAGAAAGATTTGATTTTCAAAGTGAAAACCTATCATCAGTTGTTTATGGGAGACGGACTCGCGTTGGGGTGACAATGTGAGAAAGGGGAAGAGAGCTTGTTGTCTATGGGTTGGTGGTGGTAATGGTTATTGGAGGTATGGAGGCTCGTGGTAGTTCAAGGCTCGAGGTGCGTGTGAGGGAGAGAGGGGGATAGAGAGTGTGAGGAGGATGAGTAAGGAAGCAGAGATGGATTAGTGTAGGTTTGTAAGATTAGGTAAAGGGAGATAATGGGTGCAAATATTGTTCTACCCCTGTGACATCATCTTTTGATCTTATGACATACATAAGTTTCCTACTCTATTATTATATATATACACACACACATTTAGCATAGGTATGCACATAACCCATAATATAACCCATACGTAGTATATATCTCTCGAATACTCAATATACTATCAATTCACAATTATAACTTCTTATCATATTTTCTCGAGTATCGCTCACTACCCGAAGGGCCGTAGTTACCCCTTAATTAATATTTGTAGTAAATATATCTATAAGCTACCGATTTAAATCTTTGGCTTACTCATGCTCTTCATAACCCGTTCTGATTCTTGTGAATTCTTAAGTTTTATATTATTCCTGAATACGTCCTAGCCTTAATTCTCTCACTTAGCTAAACCTTAATCCCTACCATAGGTCTACAGGGGATCACTAAGTCCTTCCCCATACTTAAAAAATATTACAAAAGTCTCCCAATTATTTATTTACAAATTCAGGGCATAAAACCAAAGAAATTGTCAAAATCTGGGCAGCGAAATTGATTCGGGTTCCCCACCCGAAATGATTCGATAAGGAGCCGAATCGATTCGCTACGAGCAAGTATTATTCTTTGTCTAACTGTACGAGTTTTCGACCTATTCAAATCCTCAAACCTTCATACAACAATCCCAAACTCCCATCCAATAAAACCAACATCAAATATATGTATCGAGATCATTTCGAATGTAAATAATACATCAAATCCATAAGACTCAATCCAATAATACATTTAAACCCTGTAATTATAAAGACCCTAGTTTACGGTGTTCTTCATGTATTTTCATCAAAATACCCAGATTTCATCCATGTTAATCATGACATAACCTCTGATTTTGTATTATTTATATAATGGAATTAATTTTACATGCACTCCTACTTCCAATCATGGATTCACACCAATCTAATCCCCAAGAATTCATCCAAAACATATAATTTAAACCCTACACTACATGGGTGTTATAATATTATTAAATTAATCGCAAGATAAACATTTACCTCGATATAGTACGTCTACTTTTCATTTTAGAATGATGAGGTTGCTCTCCCCTTGCTCCTATTTTGATTCCGGCACATTGGTGACGGAAAACGGTGTGGAATAGACTATATTTCTTCTCTTCTTTATCTCGTATGGCCTATCCTCTCTCAAGATTGTGTTAACCCTAGCCTTTAACTCAAAGGGGATGATATATCATTCATATTTTCAGATTTCTTTCTACCTAGTCTCCCAAATAACCAAAATGCCCTCACATGGTACCGACTTGGTCTAAAATTGCCTCGAAACCCAAACAATACACCCAGGTATGCTATTCTCACTATTTCGACCCTTTCGAAATCAAACGTGACCTCAAAATCATCATCTGAGTCACTCTATAATGTTATCCTATCTCTACCTCATATAGTCTACATGTGACTCTCAGTTGAGATATAACACTGTCACGTCACTATCACTCGCTATGACGTAAAAATATTTTTTTACTATTCACTTAGTAATTTTATTCCATAGACATTAATCATTATCTCTCCCGATGAACATTTTACTAGACACGTAATATTTAATTCAATCAAATTATGGTATGCGTGTAATTTTAAAATTATCGAATTAATTAAATTTTAAATACCCAAAAATACGGGGTGTCACAATGAGATCTTCCTCTATTGAATGATTTTACTCAGTTATCTTTAGGTCATGATATGCTCTACAAATATGGTATAGCACACGTCACGGAATGCATAATAAATATTCTCTTTCCCAAAATTTTGAAAAATATTTTTAATTAAAAAGGGGGTTTTTATATAGGTTTTATGGTTTACTTAGGGTTTTGTAATAGGTATTGGATTTCAATTTACGGTTATTCACTCCGTCCCCTTTAATTTTGGATATTTGGGGGTTTTCGATTTTTTATCGAAATAAGGGATTTTTGGGAGTTCATAGGGTTGTTGAAAGATATTTTTATTAGTTTTGGAGTTTCATAGTGTTGACATTGGTGTTATTTTGCAATGTAGTCCTTGGCGTTTTGGGAGAAGTTTCTTCGGATTTTCAATTTTTTGAGACGTTGGAATAAAATGTTTCAATTAGGTTTAATCTTGGAGTTTAAATTCATATTTGTATTTATTTTAAATTCTAGATTTGGGTCTTTAACTTTCGTTTTTGTTAACACATGATTTTGTTACCTAAGATTCTCAACACCAATTCAATATGCTATTTTGTAATATGGATTTATAATACGATTTTGATGGTTTGAAAATTGATTTTCTACATGTTAGGTTTCTTATTTATAGATACGACAAATCGATGCAGTAATAATAGTAGTCATATTTTATTTGGTAGAATCTATGTGGTCATTTTAATAATATTAATCCAAATATATGCGATAATGATAATAGTGAATGATGAGTGGGTACCATTTGAGATTCAATTATTTTGTATAATATGTAACTAAGTTATCCATTACCTCATACTATTATATGTTATTCATTTACTAATGTTCTTGAAATGTTCCAACCAAGATGGTTGTTAAATTCAACGCAAAAAATAATCTATTTATAATATCTTCTATTCATATTCATAGGATGTAGAAGTCGAGCAGTGTAGCTCATCCGTTTTTTCCATTTAATTTATGGTTTGTATCAAATTTAGTTTTTCCTCAAGTAAGATATTGTATTTGTGATACTTGCCTAACATGTACTACTTTTATATGTATGTTTTCGATGTTAAGAAAAAGAGGATATGTCAGGCATGGTACTTTTTGGATAAATGTTTTCATTAATGCTTCCTAAATCTTATTTACGCTTATTTTTTTATTAATTATGATTCTTGTAATTTTCATTGATCTTTCTTGTTATATTATGTAAAATAATTTTATCCCTCCCAGTGTAATGTTTTATCTTTACATTGTCGATCCCAAGCCCATATAAAGGGGGATGGGATAGGTTAGAGATTTTACATGTATTTATCTATATCTTTAAAGCTATTTTTTTATTTTCAATAATGTTTGAGATGAAATTTTATCTTTACTATTCCTTCATTCAATTATAAGTTTTTGATTGGATTCCATGTCGTTGATGACTTCGAAAAAGGATTGACGATTTTGGCATGTCATCTATTTAATACAAGGTTCATGTAAGTGACTCGTTGTAATAGGTGAGAGATAATTAGCTTTTTTCTTGGTTACCTACTCCCGACTTGAGCTTTTTATTGTATAAATTGTGTAAGTTCATCTCATTTCAGGTGGGGTTCATTGAGAAATAATTCATTGATTGATCATTTCTTACATCTTTTATCTTTTCTAAGTGAGATCATAGTTATTTTACTATATTTACCCACATACATGATCGTTTTTAGGTTTAAATGAGTTTCACAGGGATAAAATTCAAAAAATAATCAATTGTCTGATATAGATGTACGGACGCACCAAGAGGTACAAAGATAACATTTAGAAAGTAAGGGTATCCTCATCGGACTCCCAGTTGTCAAAATTGAGTAGTATACATACGTTTAAAGTTAATAGTGATCCTTAAGGACAAAAACTATACGCGACAATCTAATGTCTTGGAAATAAGTACTAACACTTCAAGAGATATCAAAGTAAATTGTGGTAATTAATCATGTTCTTGTCGAAATCTTGATTGTTGTAATTAACTAGTAAATGCTATTTTGGGGGTTAATAATGGTCTTTTTGGGGAGAAAGCTAAAAAAATAAAGAAATGGCCTACAAAGGTGCACACAGACACTCTAAGAGGCATATAGAACTAACATGTAGTAAGTGATAGTGTCTTAACCAGATTTGTGATTACCGAAATCGACTAGTATACACCCATGTTAGGTTAAAATTGGACTATAAGCCTCGAAAACTGAATATGAAAATCCAATGGCCCAAAAATATGTACAAACACATAACAGGTACCATGGTAACTTTTAAAAATTAATCATGTTCTCATCGGACTCTCGATTGGAAAAATTGACTCGTATACTCTATCAGAATGGTTGACATGAAATTCTAGTAGTTTATCTCAAACTACGAGAACCTGTAAGAAAGTTTGAGAACATTTTCAATAGTTTGACATAGAATTTTGATCGATACATTGTGATAATATTTTGAAAAGGGCCACCTATGAGATTTAAGTCTTAAGGGTTATCTTGATTAGACTAAGGCAATCTCACGCCAAGTGCGAAGGGTCCATTGATTCTTAATATAAAGAATCATGAGTACTGGAATGCTCACGCAAACGTTACTTTGATTGTTATTCTAGTATCGTGATTTTATCGGGTCAAATGATCCTCGCATATTGGGTGGTAGTTGTATGAGTAGGTCTGAGATCATAATTCGAAGAAATCTACATCTAGGGGATACCTTGGAATGTGATTCCCTGTTGATATACATACATTATTTTTCCTACCAAGTAAAACCCATTCTATGGTTTATTATATAATCCCTAGGGAGTTGCAAAGAAGTTAAGTATGAGAACAAAGGAATTTATTAGAGGTTGGTAAAAGTCGATCCGCAAAACATTGATTTGACCAATGGAGATCAGAATCTTAACATGTAGAATCATATTATGCACCATTATCAACTTTGAAAATAAGACCTCGTTATATTCGAGTGATTTATGAGATAATTAAGTTGTAGTGCAGTCATGATTATTTAGTGGAGTTACTCTATGATTAAATAAAGTAAGGAAATAATTACAGTAATTATAATTGGGATTTTGGATTATTTATTTAGAGATAATTTAAATATTTGTCTTGTGTCCCTAATGTAGTCCATATACCTAAGTAGTCACGCTCATACTTTCAAGAAACCAAGTAAGGACCAAGCCCGCCTTTTATACTTATATATAAGGTGTGGAAAGGGATTTTAATCATTATTATTGCTTATTAAGAATTGAGAGGGTGTTGGGGGGGGGGGAGAAAATACTATTCACATTTTTGTGGATAGGGTTAGAGAGAGACCACCATATCTCAATCATAATCAAGGGTTTTCATCACAAAAGGTGTCCACTAACCTACTTGACTTTGGGGAGGATCAAACACTAGAAGATCCTACCATACTTAAGTTTTAATCAAGATTCTTAAAACACCTTAGAGGGAATCAAGGATCTCATCACCAATTACCTCTGTCTCCTCATATTAATCACAACAATATTTGAAATGGTATGGATTGTGTTTACACCATATTTTACCCGGTTCATGTCATGAATTTTTCTATGAATGGCTAAGATGATGGGGGAAGTAAGTAGAGGTTATATGGCGGTTATTGCAAGATTTTTTTTTATAGAAGTAGTGAGTGTTTTAAACATTTTATTATTTGAATTCCAATTAGAAGTAATTTGGAGGGAACATGAGTGGTTATTATTGAGAAATAATTTGAATTCAAACCTAAAGTTACTTGGAGACATAATGTAAACTCAAAGTCACTAGGAGCCCAAGAAGCTATTGAAGACAACTATAAATTCATCGCATCATGAATAGGAAGATATGACTCCCTCATAAAAAATTCATTAAAATTATTTCTGTCCTCTTTTAATTTTTCTTTTCTTTTCTTATTTTTCTTGTATTTACGAAATTTACTTCATTCTACAGTAGATTGCTGTAACAACCCGAGGTCTTGGAGACGGTGATTTAATTATTTTGGGAGAAATAAATATTATTTTAATTGGAAATTAATTAAATTGGCAATTGAGGTCAAAATTTGGAGTCGTTAGAAAGTGTCTCTAATGGAAATTTTGAGGGTACCATTGTTTCCAAAAGCGTCGAGAAAGTCGAAATGACTGTACTTGGGGTCTATTTAGGTTCCGAAATAATTTAGGACCGTTTGACTCGAATTAAAGTTATCGGGACATTTAAAGTGTGTATTATCATTTAAAAATATATATCTTGGGATTTAGGGCTTATTAAGCCTACGGGAGATATTTCTCCAAAGAGAGAAAGAGAAAAATAAAGAAAGAAAGAGAAAAGAAGAAAAGGAAGAAGAAAAGAGAGAGAAAGTAGAGATTTTCGACCAATACGCGATCTCAAGGCAGATTCATAACCTACGAACCCGAGGCAAGTGATTAAACTTGCTAAATAATTATTGTGTACCATTTATTGCATGATTTGTGGATGAAATTTATGGGTTTTAGGTTTAGTTTAACAAAACCTAAGTTTTGGGTGTAATTTTAGATTTGATATGTAAATCTTAGATTTGATGACAGAAATTAGTTTATATGTATTCAAGGATGAATATTTATGTTATAGATGTGATTGGGGTGAAGAGAAATGAAGATAAGATGATTAAAATGAATTTTAGGTATTTTAGGCTTACAAAAGTAGCCATTTTTTAGGTTTCTGAAGGGCCAAATCGATTAGGCCTCCTACCGAATCGATTCGGAAATATGCCGGTGCCCAGGTCTTAGTGACCGAATCGATTATGAATCCAACTGAATCGATTCGGCCTGAGATAGAGTCCCAGGTCTGATGACCCGAATCGATTCTCTTTACTGGCCGAATCGATTCGCTGGGCCGAATCGATTCGAAAGCAGGGCTTTTTGAGGGATGTTTTTCTAAGGAGAATTTCATTCCGTTTTGTTCAAGGTTATCAATTGGGAACCTCTATAGGAGATATAGTTGGAGTATGTTTAGGAGACTTTTAGAGAGTTTCCCTTATAAGAAATTATTGGAGTCACATTGACTAAATTCGAGGAATACTGATTAGATATTTTGGTATATTCTAAGTGGGGAAGCCCACTTTTATTGGGGATTTTATTTGGAGATAATAACAAATTCATATAAAAGAATGAGAATAATTTAGAGATACCGAATCTTAGGATCCAATCCCAAATGGGATAACTTTAAAGGTTCATATAAAGGAATTGAACCCTATTATGGATGGAGAATTATAAATGCTAATTGATGTGCATATGGATATAGAAATATCCTTAATGATGATTGGTTTGGGAGATATCTCACACGATGAGAAATATCAATTGAAGCGATATATGAACTTCAAGAGAGAAATAGTATCGAGTGTACTAAGTGGGAAAATGTGTGAGACTTGACGATTAGTGTATCGCGAGAGAGAATATCTAAACAATGACATAAAATTGGTTGCGCCTGAGGGCGTATAATAAAATATGAAAATGATGTGGCATGTATACCTTATATGACAGTATATCTTTATATGATGCGTTGATGTATGTATACCTTATATGACGGTATATATATATATATAGTGAACCATACCGCCTCCTTGCTATTATTGGGAAGTTACGTGCGTAGTGGGTGAGCATCCTGGCTCGATGAGCTGGGTGTGGAATTCCCCAGGTCATAGTCGTCCATGTGATTATTATGTGATATACATTATTTATTTTGGGGGTGAGAAGTCGTGGGTATGTGTCGTTCTCACTTGCCGGTTAGGAGCTATGATCGCTTCTCGGGACGTCGTGTGCGTGAGTTGATCACGAGGTGGGTGTCGTTGAACCCCACCAGGTGGCCCCAGTTTTCTACGTGTATGGGCTGCTGGAAGATGATAGCATGTGAGCCTGCGTCCTTCGAGTTATAGCTCGGTTGGATGGTTATTATTGCTTGTGCTTGTATTTGGGTATCTAGGGCTTAATGGACCTCAACGACCTACATTGCCAGGATTAGTGTATCGGGGGGGTTACTTATTTGGATTTCGCTTCGGCGAGACATCCCACGCACGAACCGTAGTGTAATGTTGGAAATTGGGGATAGGTTATTCCTTAATGCTCATACTTTATATATATATCACCTATCCCGACAATCGACAGTGCCAGGAGTAGTGTAACGGGGGGTTCCTTGTTTGGATTTCTCTTCGGCAAGATGTCCCACGCATGAAACGTCGTGTACTATTGAGAATTGGGAATATTAATTAATTAAAAATGGTTAATAATTTGGGTTACATGAATCATGCATTGAGGGCATAATGAGCCTCCAGTATCAATACGGTCTAGAGTAGTGTAACGGGGGGGTTCCTTGTTTGGATTTCGTTTCGGCGAGACGTCCCAGGCACGAAATGCAGTGCCGTGTTGAGAATCAAGAGGAGTTTAGTCCTTAACTCTTGATGCTAATAACTCATATATAATTATATATATTGTTTACATGCCACATAAGGGCATCACTAGAATATAAAATTCTAGTAATTGAGAATGTTGATGTATTTTGATGATGTGGTCGATTATGCAACTTTATATGTTCGATAAATGAACAAATATAAAGATAACTATAACATTTGAATTAAAGTATATGATTTAGATGGAACTCACATAGGTAGAGATTGAGAGATAGGTTAGACGATTTTATTTAAATATTTCATTTGGTTTTTAAATTGGTTTCTGTTGCCTAAATAGAATTGGGCACCCATTTGGAGATCACGTGCATACGCTTAGTGCGCGCTCTAGTTGAGTGGTGAGATGGATTTTTATGGAGAGTTCGATTCCATTAAATCATGTAATAATGCATTTATAATTACTATGCATTTTAATACACTTGCTATAAAAATATTTTTCAACTCGGGCTCTGACCCGTTTATATTTTCTCCTCCATGTATACATTGTATTACTTTAGGTGTTCCTCCGCAAGGACGCCTTTGATGTTCAACCATCCAGTATTCGTGGAGTTGTGGCAGTAGCGGACTATTGCGGCACTTTACTTTAGTCAATTCCTATCTTTGTATATCTAAATTAGCATTCAGTTGTATATTGAGTTTAAATTCAAGTGTTGTAGATTAACACTTTTATATTTCATTTCTCAGATTTTTGTATTCTCTGTTACCCGACAGCATATTTCTTTGTAGAGATTTTGTTGTACATTATTTTCTACTCTTCATATTATTGGAGTTTGCACTTATCACTCATCATAGTTAGATGTGTATCGTTGGTCGTGATTGCATTATTGGTTTTGTTGTTGTTGTTAAATAAAAGTTTAAAATTTTTGTCAATCCACTTTTAATGATTTCGGGTAGTTAGCCTTATATTATTTAGTATTTTCAGTTGATGTTGAGATTGTGCCATCTGAGATACCTGATTTAATATAGTATTGGGTTGGCCACCCGTTATTGTTTGGAGCGAGTTGTCACAGATGGTATCAGAGCATCAGGTTCTAGTGTCTTTAGGATCTGTGTGCATTTCTGCGATCTTCCGTAAGCGTTCTTGATGTAGAGCCTTATTATTAGGACTGTTGTATTCACACGTCCATATCTTTCTGTGATTCAAAAATATTTGAAAGACGTTCTGATACAATTGTTCTTGTTTCAGATGCCACCGAAGGGAGGTCATTCAGTTAGGTCAAATAAAGGGGATGTGCAACCCCAAACGCCTAAAAGGAACATGGCTATAGAAGAAGTTGCCAATATTGTGGCACAAGAAGTAACTGCTGCCGTTTCTACGATGGCGCAGCAATCTGTCGTTCAAAAAGCCCGACCCCATTTAGGATTGTCTTTATGGGAGAGAGTGAAGGAAGATTTTAGTAAGGGGCATCCTCCTGAGTTTGCAGGGGGAGTTGATGCAATGCCTGCAAGTCTATGGAAAAATAGTATGCAGAGGCACCTCCGTATGGTTGAGTGTAGTGAGATGCAAAAATAGTTTTTAGCTACCTTTAAGTTACCGGGTGCATCTCTTTAATGGTGGGAGTCTATCACCACATCAGAACAGAGAGATACTTTGCCTATAATAGAATTTTGGAAACTTTTTGATCGAAGGTATTTTCCTTCCTCTTCTCAAGATATAAAGATTTTTCAAGGTAATAGGACGGTGGCGGAAAATGAGGAAGATTTTTCTCGATGGGAGAAATTAGTACCCGATGAGGTAAATACGAAAGAGAAACGTATATCGAAGTTTTTTCGAGGTTTAGATTGGATAATCCAGCAACATGTGTTAGAGAGTCCTAAGTTAGTGACTTTCATCGAGGTAATGAATGCGGCACTACTAAAGTGTCATGAATATTATTTTCGTTCGCAAGAGGGTAAGAACTTTGGAGATTCAAGTTCATAAAGTAAGTTTGGCAATGAGGGTGCCAGTAATGCGAGTGGGCAAAAAGGATTTGTGGGTAAGTGTTTCTTTTGTAAAGAAATAGGTCATAGAATGAAATATTGTCCTAAAAGAGGTAAAGGACCATGTTTTGATGAAGTTTTGGAAGTGCAACCCCTACAATAGATTCGAGGCCATTTTAGACCGGGGGACTTTGTTTGGGAACCCATTGATGAGGAAGGGCAATCGGACTAAAGATGGATGATGTACGTTAATTTTCCTTTATGAATAGGATAATTACTAAAATGAATTTTGGGAATATCGTATGTGAGATACTTATGAAAGGGTACTTCTATAACCCTATTGTGTATAAAAGGACCCGAAAGGGAATTTTGAGCAAGTTAGGCTCTTATGTTAATTATCTTTCAATAGAATAGATAAATTTTGTGATATTCTCAAAGAGAGCTATAAACCTTGTGGTAAATGTAAGAATGGAAATGGTGATAAGTAGTAATGATAAAGCTACTTTTTTTTATAGTCATGATTAGATTTATATAATTGTTGTATTCCAATTATGGATGAGCCTTATAAATGGCAATATGTTAATATGATATGAGATATCATTACTGAAAAGAGTTTAAAGATTGTGGATTGATGGGACGCGGGAAAAGTTTAGCTCACAATTATACTAATTTTTGTGAGCTACATATTGTTATATATATGATGATTTAAAAGACCTTGTGTGGGACATAAGGCGGTTTATGTAAATATTGTAAGACTTAAATCAAAATATTTTTATAAACTGTTTTCAAAATAAAACTTTTCTAGGCCTTGGGCCATATCTAAATGATTTTTCCCCAAAATATTTTCAAACTCTAGTCCGAATTTAACAAACTCTCAATCCCCGACGTCGCCACATTGTAGTGTATTGGGAGGGTTCCTTGTTTGGATTTCTCTTTTGCAAGACGTCCCCCGCATGAAATTGCCGAATGGCAGGAATTGAGAGGAGTTATTTCTTTGGACCATTCAAAAATTATACACTATTAAAATGTTAGTATACTTTATATTTATGGAATTATGGAACTTTGGAGGAAAATGAAGCCTCAACATGATTGATACGAGCGATAGCTCGAATATAAAGGGTGTATGGGCGCCCTAGTTGTGGAAATTGGTTTTATATAACTCATAATCAACTTAAATTAAAATAAACTCGCCGTGGGAAGTTAGAAGTTTGGAGATAGGATTAGTTAGTTGAGCTTTGGAGAATTAGGCTTAGCTAAAATTTAGAGGACGAAATTTTTGTAAGTGGGGAAGTTTGTAACAACCCGAGGTTTTGGAGATGGTGATTTATTTATTTTGGGAGAAATAAATATTATTTTAATTTGAAATTAATTAAATTGGCAATTGAGGTCAAAATTTGGAGTCGTTAGAAAGTGTCTCTAATGGAAATTCTAAGGGTGCCATTGTTTTCGGAAGGGTCGAGAAAGTCGAAATGACTGTACTTGGGGTCTATTTAGGTTCTGAAATAATTTAGGACCGTTTGACTCGAATTAAAGTTACCGGGTCATTTAAAGTGTGTATTATCATTTAAAAATGTGTATCTTGGGATTTAGGGCTTATTAAGCCTACAGGAGATATTTCTCCAAAGAGAGAAAGAGAAAAAGAAAGAAAGAAAGGGAGAAGAAGAAAAGGAAGAAGAAAAGAGAGAGAAAGTGGAGATTTCCGGCCAATACAGGATCTCAAGGCGGATTCAGACGCTACGAACCCGAGGCAAATGATTAAGCTTGCTAAATAATTGTTGTGTACCATTTATTGCATGATTTTTGGATGAAATTTATGGGTTTTAGGTTTAGTTTAACAAAACCTAACTTTTGGGTATAATCTTAGATTTGATGACAAAAATTAGTTTATATGTATTCTAGGATGAATATTTATGTTATAGATGTGATTGGGGTGAAGAGAAATGAAGAGTAGATGATTAAAATGAATTTTGGGTATTTTAGGCTTACAAAAAGTAGCCATTTTCGAGGTTTCTGAAGGGCCGAATCGATTTGGCCTCCTACCGAATCGATTCAGAAATATGCAGGTGCCCAGGTCTTAGTGACCGAATCGATTCGGACTCTAGCCGAATCGATTCGTCCTGAGACAGAATCCCAGGTCTGATGACCCGAATCGATTCACCATCCTGGCCGAATCGATTCGCTGGGCCGAATAGATTCGGAATTGGCCCGAATCGATTCGAAAGCAGGGCTTTTTGAGGATGTTTTTTAAGGAGAATTTCATTTCCTTTTGTTCGAGGTTATAGATTGGGAACCTTTATAGGAGATATTTGGAGTAGGTTTTGGAGACTTTTAGAGAGTTTCCCTTATAAGAAATTATTGGAGTCACATTGACTAAATTTGAGGAATACCGATTAGATATTTTGGTATATTCTAAGTGGGGAAGCCAACTTTTATTCGGGATTTTATTTGGAGATAATAACAAATTCATACAAACGAATGAGAATAATTTAGAGATACTGGATCTTAGGATCCAATCCCAAATGGGATAACTTTAACGGTTTATATAAAGGAATTGAACCATATTGTGGATGGAGAATTATAAATTCTAATTGATGTGCATATGGATATAGAAATATCCTTAATGATGATTGGTTTGGGAGATATCTCACACGATGGAAATATCAATTAAAGTGACATATGAACTTCAAGCGAGAAATAGTATCGAGTATACTAAGTGGTAAAATGTGTGAGACTTGACGATTAGTGTATCACGAGAGAGAATATACTAAACAATGACATAAAATTGGTTGCGCCTGAGGGCGTATAATAAAATATGAAAATGATGTGGGAGGTATACCTTATATGACGGTATATCTTTATATGATGCATTGATGTATGTATACCTTATATATATATATATATATATATATATATATATATATCAAGGTTCTAAAAAACGCGGGGCGTGATTGAAGCGTGGAGGCCAAGCCTTAAGCCTTAGAAGCCTAGGCGGGCCTAGGCGTAAAAAGGCGTGAAAAGGCGTTTAGGCCTTCTTAATATATTTTAATATTTTTTAACCATAACAAGGATATTAAAATACAAAAATTGCACATATCATAAAAATATGTCTGAATATATGCAAATTAAAATACTATTTGATTATTTTGGATGAGATAATGGTCCGATTTGTAAACAAATTCTTTAAAAGGCGACATCGTTTCACTAAAGCATTGTTGTTTTTAGAAAAAAGTGTGCCTTAAGGGTTTTACCAAGAATAAGGCGTGAAAAGCGTAAGGCGAGGCGTGTCTCCCAAGCCTTAAGCCTAGGCGTGCCTAGGCGGAGCCTAGGCGGGTTTTTTAGAACAGTGATATATATATATATATATATATATATATATATATATATATATATAGTGAAGCATACCCTCTCCTTGCTATATATATATGTAGTGGGTGAGCATCCTGGCTCAATGAGCAGGGTGTGGATATTCCCCGGGTCATAGTCGTCCATGTGATTATTATGTGATATACATTATTTATTTTGGGGGTGAGAAGTCGTGGGTATGTGTCGTTCTCACTTGTCGGTTAGGATCTATGATCGCTTCCCGGGACATCGTGTGCGTGAGTTGATCATGAGGTGGGTGTCGTTGAACCCCACCAGGTGGCCCCAGTTTGCTACGTGTATGGGCTGCTGGAAGATGATAGCATGTGATCCTGCGTCCTTCGAGTTATAGCTCGGTTGGATGGTTATCATTTCTTGTGCTTGCATTTGGGTATCGAGGGCTTAATGGACCTCAACGACCTACATTGCCAGGATTAGTGTATCGGGGGGTTCCTTGTTTGGATTTCGCTTCGGCGAGACGTCCCACGCACGAACCGCAGTGTAATGTTGGAAATTGGGGATAAGATAGTCCTTAATGCTCATACTTTATATATATATATCACCTATCCCGACAATCGATAGTGCTAGGAGTAGTGTAAAGGGGGGTTCCTTGTTTGGATTTCGCTTCGGCGAGACGTCCCACGCATGAAACGCCATGTACTGTTGAGAATTGGGAATATTAATTAATTAAAACTGGTTAATAATTTGGGTTACATGCATCATGCATTGAGGGCATAATGATCCTCGAGTATCAATACGGTCAGGAGTAGTGTAACGGGGGGGGTTCCTTGTTTGGATTTCGCTTCGGCGAGACTTCTCACGCACGAAACGCAGTTTCGTGTTGAGAATCGAGAGGAGTTTAGTCCTTAACTCTTGATGCTAATAACTCATATGTAATTATATATATTTTTTACATGCCACATAAGGGCATAACTAGAATATAAAATTCTAGTAATTGAGAATGTTGATGTATTGTGATGATGTGGTCGATTAGGCAACTTTATATGTTCGATAAATGAACAAATATAAAGATAATTGTAACGTTTAAATTAAAGTGTATGATTTAGATGGAACTCACACAGGTAGAGATTGAGAGATAGGTTAGATGGTTTTATTTAAATATTTCATTTGGGTTTTAAATTGGTTTCTCTTGCCTAAATAGAATTGGGCAC
The DNA here is from genome assembly GCA_949130495.1 of Sambucus nigra. Lineage (NCBI taxonomy): Eukaryota > Viridiplantae > Streptophyta > Magnoliopsida > Dipsacales > Adoxaceae > Sambucus > Sambucus nigra. Next base: position 298,863,336 of record OX422212.1, on the reverse strand, counting down.
CCATTTGGAGATCACGTGCATACGCTTAGTGCGTGCTCTAGTTGAGAGGTGAGATGGATTTTTATGGAGAGTTAGATTCCATTAAATCATGTAATAATGCATTTATAATTATTATGCATTTTAATAGACTTGCTATAAAAATGTTTTTCAACTCGGGCTCTGACCCGTTTATATTTTCTCCTCCATGTATATATTGTATTACTTTATGTGTTCCTCCGCAAGGACGCCATTGATGGTCAACCATCCAGTATTCGTGGAGCTGTTGCAGTAGCGGACTGTTGCGGAACTTTACTTTAGTCAATTCCTATCTTTGTATATCTAGATTAGGATTCAGTTGTATATTGAGTTTAAAATCAACTTTTGTAGATTAACACTTTTATATTTCACTTCTCAGATTTTTGTATTGTCTGTTACCTGACAGCATATTCGTGTATTTCTTTGTAGAGATTTTGTTGTACATTGTTTTGTACTCTTCATATTATTGGAGTTTGCACTTATCACTCATCATAGTTAGATGTGTATCGTTGGTCGTGATTGCATTATTGGTTTTGTTGTTGTTGTCAAATAAAAGTTTAAAATTTTTGTCAATCCACTTTTAATGATTTCGGGTAGTTAGCCTTATATTATTTAGTATTGTCAGTTGATGTTGAGATTGTGCCATCTGAGATACCTGATTTAATATAGTATTGGGCTAGCCACCCCGTTATTGTTTGGAGCGGGTTGTCACAATTGTAAGGTAGTTTTTAGTATTTGTTGCAAAGTTTATTTAAGGTTTCTTTCCTTTGCATTTGTTTCTCTACATTTCCTTAGTGCAATTCTTTACTTTACTCGCATCTTACTTTCTTGTAATCTTTTATTGTAATTCCAGTTCCTTTTCTTTTATTTACAAAGTTTTAATTTTTTCAATCCATGGAATTTACTATTTTTGTTCTAGTTTATCTAGCCCATCTTAATACTTGAATCAAATTCTTCCCTAAGGGATGCATAAGTCATCTTAATTGAGGCATCGAACGGAACATGGTTGCCTAATATTATCACTACGTTGAGAATTTTGATTGGTAAGATCATAAAATCTTACCTCCCACACTCGTAACCCTAATTAATAACCAAAGCCAAGTGAAAAATAATATCCAAACATATTTATAGCATGAGTGGTGGGACCAAAGTGAGATTTAATTCTTTGTCATGGCTAGAGCACAAATTTACAAAATGAGAGAATGAGTTTTCCATTCATGATTTAGGGAAATATTTAGCTGGTGAGTGATCTTCAATGGTGTATGAGACAAACAGTCAAAAGTGTCAACAATATTTCCCAAAGTTTACATCATTTTGCTAAAAATATTTACAATTTGGTTATAACACTCCTTGTCACACCAACTTTTTACAAAGAGCCTGTTTTATCAAAGAAATTTCCATGAATTTAAAAAACAAATGTGATGATGATCCTCAGCCTTTGGTATTAAAAATATACAATGCTAGTTTAGAACGCGGGGGGTTTTAAAGATCATCAAAGGATTTTAAAATCCAGGGAGTCTGAAGTGTTAGTTTTCAAACAAAATTTTTGGCAGAAAGACACTACACCAAAATGAGTAAATTATCACCCTTTCAGCGCTTAGCCTTGTCACGATCAATGACCGTGAAAACAAACACGCGTTTTGTGTCACGTTCATTGACCGTGACAAGGCCGTGACAAAGTCTTGTCATGGTCAATGACCGTGACAAATGTCGCAGTAAAAAACCCGTTTCCCCTTCTTTTTTTCCCCCACCATTTCTTGCCTACTTTTTTCTTTGTCTCTTTACACTGCTCTCTCTCTCTCTCTCTCTCTCTCTCTCTCTCTCTCTCTCTCTCTCTCTCTTCCATTTATATATACGTGTGTATATATATATGTGTGTGTGTGTGTGTGGTGGGTGGGGGTGGGGGGGCTGTTTGTGTGTGTGTGTGGTGTGTGTGCGTGTGGGGGGTGGGTGGGGGGTGGGGCAGGGTGGGGGAAGGGGGTGGGGCAGGGGGTTGTTTATGTGTGTGTGTGGTGTGTGTGCGTGTGCGTGTGTGGCGGGTGGTGGGTGGGGAAGGTGGGAGGAGCAGGGATGGGTGGGTGGGTGGTGGGGCAGGGGTGGGGGGCTATGTGTGTGTGTGTGTGTGTGTGTATGTGCACGTGTGTGTATATGTGTGTGCAGTGTGCGTGTTTGTGCGTAATGTCCCTTGTAAACGAATTGATTGATTATTAATTTTTTTAGTAAATTAATATATGATTGTCCCTCATTGTAAATTAATATATGATTAATTATGAAAGTAGGATTGCCCCTCATTGTAAATTAGTAAATTAATAATTCTATACTTTAATTGTTAGTTTAGTTGATGAAAATAATTAATTGAGTAGATGAATTAGAAGGAGTACGGGATACACATTTGTTGTTGACATTACTATTGGATTATAGGGGATCGATGTTGGGTTGGTTAATTTTAAAAGTGGCATGACCACTGGATTATTGTCCATATGGGGGGTGAGATTTTTCAACTTTTTTGAAAATTACTTTGTATATCGAACAATATATATATAGTTTGATAATTAAATGAAACATACTTGAAATTGCATATAGTGCGCATAGATACTAGCCTTCTAGTTCTTATGCGTACGCATTCAATAGCCCTTAGGCCCGTTCGAGAGTCATTACCCCTGTAATAAGATCTCTCGAATTGTCCCGTTTGGATAGTTTGGGACTGCATAATTTTTGTATAATATTCTTAGTGGCTTAAAGTTGTTACGTTTGGAGAAAGTTCTGTAGTTGTATCCTAATGTTCTCTGGGTATATACTAGATTGACAAGTGTGACTGTTATTTCAATTGATCAATTGAAATAACACTCACACTTGCCAATCTACATCGTGTACTTGGAGAACTACAGGGATATGCTGTCGAATTTTTTTCAAATTGTAACAATGTGCATGAGTTGTTAAGTATATTACAAAAAATATGGTCTTGAATGGGATAGGCCCACTCACCCTTTAGAGGAGATGGAGGAAATAGAAATTTCTATTATAAATTGAATTTGAATATAAATAAGACATAATTAAATGAAACATACTATAAATCTAACACTACACCAAAATGGGCAAATGTAATACCCCATATTTTTACGCAATATTAATTTGGGGATTTATTAAATTTAATGTGAGTTATTAATTTAAAATAAATCCAGAAATTAATCACTTTATAATTATTAACGTGATGTGAGTTAGTAATTATGGGAAACTTGTTGTTGAATATTACTAATGAGTAAAGTAATATAATTTTGGTTCTATTAAATGTCAAGAGTGAATAAAATGACAATTTTAAAAATTTGAGTCGGGACGCGCCCGTGTCGCGTTGGAACTAAATATTGATGAATAAAAGTGAATAAATTTTAAGTCACCCGTATGATCATTTTGAGTGCGTCAAAGTGTCCGGGAGGGTCGAGATAGTCAGAAAAGTGTACCCGGGGGTTTAGTTTGGACCTCGGGACGTTTTTAGGCTTAATTAGTACCCCGGGAGGGCATTTTGGACATTTTACATTTTTGGGTAATTAAACCCACGAAATTTCAAGGGTTATATCAGATGTCTAAGGTTACCTTATAGGGTTAAAACAACTCAAAACTTTAGAACGTCCATATGAGAGGGAAGGAGGAAGCTTTCCAAGCAATCCAAGGCCAAAAAGTCACCCGATTGCACCACCACCACCACCAACGCGTAGATCGCGTGACGGGGAACGCAACCACGCCAAAATCGTCCGCAAATCAGAATTCTGAAAATCCCAAGCAAGTATTTATCTTTCTTATTTTCGTTAATGCATCATTCATGTTAGTCTAGGGTGATTAGGATGAGTTTTATAGAAGAAAACCCATGTTGGAGATAGGAAAACCGCATGTAGTTATGATTTGATTGATAATCTGGAAACCCTTCATATGTAGAGGCTTAACCATGAATTTATGATGCATTAGGAGTAGAATTTCTGGGAAAAGACTGATTAGAACCATGTTAAAGAGATTTCTAGGGTTCTTGAGATTTACATGAATTTTGGCCTGTTAATCCATGGTTATTAATGGAAATTTGCATGTTTTACGTAGGAGATGTATGATATGGGTTTATCCTCTTAGTAGTAAAATTTTTTGGGCGATTGAGAATGAAAAGTCTGGCTTTGGATGAGGTTGTGTGTTAGAACCCGTAACTGGTTAACTGCAGAATTCGTCATACCTGCTTGATCGATCGATCGAGCCAAGAGCTTCGATCGATCGAAGGTTCGATCGACCCCTCCTGGCAGACTTAAATTCCCCGTTTAAAATTGTTGAATTGATTCTAAATGAAGAATACTCCTTAGACATCCTTATTAAAATATTTTGGGAGATAAAGATGACCAGTAGGATTTATTAATGATTAAGAGACCTTTAATGTAAGGCGAAATTTATATTGTTGGGATATTTACATATAAGGGATGATGAAATTATGTATTAAGGGGAGAGATGCGTAAGATAGTTACGTTGGAAATTAGATGAGTACCTACTGAATTCTACACTTGGGAGGATAAAGCCCATGTGTATTACGTAATAAGTTGGAATGATCCCTCAAATTAAAGTAAGAAATGAACGGTTATACTTGAGAATTATATAATGAGAAATAAGGAAAAATGTCGTAATTATGGGATTTGAGATGTATCTAATTTGATATGGTAATATTAGTATAGTTATATGACTGTGTTATGCATATACTATCTATGTGTGAAAATTGTGCCCGCGCTACTTGTTGTCCCTGAGGTTACCGCGCTGGGACAGTCTTATCTTGATGGGACCTTTATGGGGGATATTAAATCGTACCCTAGAAGATAGATATCCTTGGTACAGGCTATCTGATCGATGGTCAGACTGTCCTAAGAGACGTGAGGGTATGTGCTGACCTCTTAGAGACTTGGAATCTATGCTTCGCCTCAATATTATTTGTGTATGTGTTAATACAGTTCGAGAGTGATTCCGAACTTGTATTTCCCTTAGTACGAGAGATACGGGGATTGGATAGCAGAGTATGCCCGCACCATAATTTTTATGTGGGGTGCTGTTAGAATATATATATATTATACGAGTATTTAATATATATATGAAATTCTGAAATTTGGAACTGCCTACTGTGTTATGGTAAGTAAGAAATGAACCTTGGCTTCAATTTGGAAATACTTGTTTTGAAAAGTATAATGGGACACTGGGAAACTTTATTAGCAAATAAGGTTTAAATGAGAACTTTGTGACCAAATGAAATTTTCCTCTTAAACAATTATATTGTTAAGTTTTAAATCTTACGAGTAACCTAAGATAAGTTAAACCATTGGGAAGTTTAGTGCGATATAAGATAAGATAATCCGTTGGGAAGGTTAGTCCGATAGGCGTGCACATTAGAAGAGAGGTGAGAATTTCTCAAGAGAGTGCTGCACTAATATGTTGTTGCATTGGCCTGTAAACATTTTAAATACTTGCTAAACAAATTTTAAATCATTTACACTATCGGGCTCTGACCCGTTTCTATTTTCCTTTCTCTCTTGTATCTATATGTATATATTACAGGTGCCCAGCCACAGGGCGTCTTGCATAGGATCCTTTGGAAGGAACGCGTTGCAGCTTAGGTGGGAGTTGTAGGCCTCTTTCTTAGACGACTTCATTTATTTGATTCCACTCTTAGTTTATTTATTCAGTTGGGCATGTGTCGCCCGTTTCCATTATCTAGTTGTTTTATTGGACATTGTGATTCATTTATTTCTAGTATTGTCACGTTGGGATTTATTACTGTCTGGATGTTTTACTTTTAGTTTTAAATGTTGGGATTTAGTTGTTGAATGTTGAAATTATTTGGATTACATGTTTCAGGATAATTGTGGTGTGATTCTTTAATATTGAATTGTTGTAAATATTTAAATCTTAGTTTATAAAATAAAATTTGGAAAGTAATGTCTAAAAATGGTTTTGACACTTAGCTTAATTAATTAGGGTGTTTAAACTGGAAAAATTATTTTTAAGACAGTGATGCTAAGAATGAACCAACTGTTCACCTTGACTTTAATTTAATAAAGGAGTGATCGCCCGGTATATAATTAGGCGGGGTGTCACAGCAAATTGGCACCCTTTAGCCGCTTAGCCTTGTCACGATCATTGATTGTGACAACAAACAAGAGTTTTGTGTCTATGCGCACTATATGTTTCATTTAGACCCCACGTGTGTGTGTGGTGGGGTGAGAGGGGGGGCAGGGGGTAAATAAAATAAATTGTATTGCTTTAATTGTAACTTTAATTGTATAGTTTTATATGAAAGTAAATTAATAATTATTACCCATTTCATATGAAAGTAGGATTGATCATCATTGTAAATTAGTAAATTAATAATTTTATACTTTAATTGTTAGTTTAATTCATGAAATTAATTAATTGAGTAGATGAATTAGAAGGAGTACGAGATACACATTTGTTGTTGACATTGTTGTTAGATTATAGTGGATCGATGTTGGGTTGGTTAGTTTTAAAAGTGGCATGACCACTGGATTATTGTCCATATGGGGTTGGGATTTTTCAACTTTTTGTGAAAATTACTTGAAATTAAATGAAACATACTTGAACTCACCCTTTGGAGGAGATGGAGGAGATGGGGGGCTGCGTGTGTGTGTGTGTGTGAATGTGCGCGGGTGTGTATATGTGTGTGCAGTGTGCGTGTTTGTGCGTAATGTCCCTAGTAAACGAATTGATTAGTTATTAATTTTTTTAGTAAATTAATATATGATTGCCCCTCATTGTAAATTAGTAAATTAATATATGATTAATTATGAAAGTAGGATTGCCCCTCATTGTAAATTAATATATTAATAATTGTATACTTTAATTGTTAGTTTATTTGCATGTCTTCTTTTAATTCATTTTGATATGTACTAATAACATTTTTTACAGCAAATATCTCCTTCAGGTATTGAGGCGAGGATGATGATGCTGGTTATGATGATGTCGTCTGGGCTCGGTGGTAGCAGAGGCGACGAGGGCTCCTCGGCCCCTAGGCTCCCCAAATATGGCAAATTTGGGATTACCATCGAGAATAAGTCGGAGCTATTAGCGATATCCCTCGAGCTGCTAAAATATACGGACCCGGTACTTTGGGAAGACACGAGAGTACATTATCCAATGGTGTTAATCTGTCTCGCCGAAGGAGCCGATCTCATTGGAACAATGGCAAAAGATCATTGATAATGAGATCGGGGAGTAATAATTGGCATCTAGCCAATCAAGGAGGGAAAACCGGGCAAAAAAGACAGACGTGCACTACTCCGGCCGGACGTCTTAAGCCGAGGTGGAGCATAGGATGATGGTAAGATTTAATTTTTATATGACTACAGAAATATATTATTCTTCATTATTTTACTTTGCGGGGACGATACTAATTTTACTTTATTTTATTTCAGGGGACAGGGAGTGGCCCTGGGGGTAGGCCACATAGGCTCGATACTTATGTGGCTCTTCGGACGAAGAAGGGGAAGGACAAGGAGGTGTCGTCGAGCGTCACAGCCACGATTATAAGTAATATGACAGTTTACTTTTTGTTAATTATGATATAATTTTTTTATTTACTTATTTTACTAATCATGTGATTTTTATTGTTTCAGGAAAAACTTAAAGAAGTGCATGAGTCGCAGTCTGATGCCGACAAGGCATCTTTGTCCAAAGACGCACTCAGCCAAGTGCTTGGCTCTGATCTTAAGGGGAGGACAAGGGGGGTGAGCTCGCGGGTGGCTGAATCTAGGATCATCAGATTGGAGACGAGCGACACCGGGTTGGCTCGAACGGTGGACTCGCATGACACGAAGCTGTCCCGTTTGGAGGCGACGGTCCAAGATATGTTCTCATTCATTGGGGGAAAAAACGCAAGGGGAAAGGGAAGGAGAAGGTGGGGGGAGGAGGGGATGCAGGATGACGAGGATGTGGACCTCACTGCTTCATCGTCAACACGTACGGACTTTGATGATCCACTTACCTATTTGGCTCCCTTCGATCGATCGATGTCGACGCTTGGTTGGACGAGCATGTTTATACTCGACATATTTGATGGCCAGCGGATAGGGCAGTGGGTGTGGGACCCGAATATTATATAGGGCGGACTAGTTCATGGACGTGAGATTCAAGACATCGAGTCTAGGGTACTCGTCATGCATGTGATACCCGGGAAGGAGAACTCCCCGTTGTGGTTGCGCGAACAATGCGATATGATGTATATCAGTGGGTATGTCAATTCGTATATCGTGTGGCCTACTCACCTCCTCGTATTTAACCCTACCCAAGACATGTAGTGACATTATTTGAATTGAAGTGTATTATTTTTTAGTTGGTACATTTGAATTATTTTTAAGTTGGTACATTTGAATTATATTTGGATTATATCATGATGCATAGTGTTTTTATTTTGAATGTATATTTGCATTATCTCTAGTTTATTTGGATATATGATGTTTGAACAGGTACAACGTTGCTATAACAGGTACAAATATACTGCTAGGCAGTGGCAGTGGCCATACAGCCCAGCAATTTTTTTTCAATTCTGCCTAAAATTGTCTCGATCAATGACCGTGATAAGTCCTTGACAAAGAAACTTGTCATGGTCAATGACCATGACAATTTTTTATAAAATTTCACCGGTTTGTCATGGTCCTTAGCCGTGACAAACCTTATCACGATCAAGGACCGTGACACGACCGTGACAATTCTAACGACCTTGTCACGGTCAATGACTGTGACATGACCGTGACAAAAAAAATTGTCTCGCCCAAAATTGTCATGGTCATTGTCCTTGACAAGTTGAAGTTGTCAAGGTTAATGACTGTGACAATTAGGCAGATTTGGTGTAGTGAGAATAGTTGCAAACATATGTAGAGTTAAAAATCATGGGGGAGAGTGCACAAAGTTTCTGTTGGAAATAATGAAAACCTTAGGCCCCACGATGTTTCCCATCTGTATCGACTCTCCTAGATAGTGAACTACAATGGAAGTTGGTAAAAATTGTGTAGGATGTTTTTCTACATTATTTATAGTCCAATTGGTTTGAAAATTTTGATCCATTTACATGGAGAATAAATTTGAACACCAACAATTGGAATCTTATTGGCTTTCCATAAGCCTTGATTTTATTTTCGAGTTTTGTGCATTTTCATAAAAAGTCATAATTCTCTTTATAGAGATCCAAATGAAGAATCTTTTTTTTGGATTGTAAGCTTGAGTTTTGAAGATTTCTTTTGATAGCTGAATCATTTTCTATTTCAAAATACACATATAAATCCATGCTCGGGAAGTTAGAGACCAAATTTTAAACTCTTATGCATTTTGTGTTGTCACCAAAATACGCTTAAGAAAAACAATCATAACTCTCTATATAGATGTCCAAATGACAAACCACTTTTTACAATGGATGATTGACCTCCAAATGTTTCTTTTGGTGTATGGAACGCTTTCAAGTTAAAAATACACAAATAACGACAAGCTTGGGAATAAAGAAACATTGTAATTATTCACTTATTTTTGTAAACCTTCAAAGTTTAAACGTTATTGTGAATATTGACCACCTTTGGTGACATTCAAAGATTAAGATTTTGCAATTATTCACTATCTTTGGTGAATCTTTGAAGTTTAAAAGTTTTTATAATTATTCACCACCTTTGGGGACCTTTGAGGTTTAATTTTTTTGAAATTATATCCATATTTGGTAAACCTTTAAAGTTTAAAAGTTTTTGTGATTATTTACCAGCTTTGATGAACTTCGAAGTTCAGAATTTTTATTCATCATCTTTGGTTAACCTTCGAAGTTTAAAAGTTTTTGTAATTCTTCACCACCTTTGGTGACCTTCAAAGTTTAAAATTTTTGCAATTATTCACCATCTTTGGTGATCCTTCAAAGTGTTTTTTTTTTTGTGATTATTCACCTTCTTCTTTGACCTTCAAAGCTAAAAAAATAAATAAATAATTGTAACACCCCAAATTTTTAATGACATTTAAAATAGGATTAATTAGAAGTAATTATGGGATAATTAAAATTAATCCATATTTAAATATTACTCGAGAATAAAGTAATATGATATTTATGCTAAATGTTACTTATTGATTAAAAGTAATATATATGATTATGACTTTACATATGATTATGATTTTATAAATTGCCATGAGTTATGACTATGACAATTACAGTAATTGAGTTAGGATGCGCTTGTTAGTCGTGTCGGGACTATATTTAAATGGAATGAAAAGGAATTTATTTTTATGTCATTTTAATGGTCATTTTAACAATGCCAAGGTGTCCGTAAGGGTTTAGATAGTAAAAAATTCTTGCCTAGGGGATTAACTTGGGTCTTGGGTCAATTTAGAACCAAACTGACACTCCGGAGTGGTATTTTGGTCATTTTCCAAAATAGTGAATAGTACCCACTAATTCGTAGTGATCTTATATAACTGTAGAGGTGGTAGAATTAATGTTCATCCACCAAAATCAAAGGAAAAATGTTAGTGGAAAATGAGATAATTTTTTAGGAAAAGAAGAGGTTTTTCTAAGAGACTAAGAGCCAAGAGTCACCTTGCAACACCACCACCACCGAAGGTTGATTAGAAAAAAATAGAGGAACACCACTAGAGTGATCTTTCGTAACGGTTCAGACCTTCGAATTAGAGGCAAGTGATTAACTATTGCAACCTATAACATGTATATTGTCCATGTTAGGCTAAAAATAAAATTCATAAAAGATGCATTAATCGAAGATGAATTATGATGCTTTTAAATGAATCCTTGAAATGAAAATTATTTAGGATTGATCTCTTTCATAATATACAATCAACTCCATTAAATTTAGGTATTATTTGGTGGAGAAATCTAGAATTTATGATTGCTCTTGAATGGTATGATTAAACTAAGATCTTTCTGAATTGTAATGGAAATAACTTGATTTAATTGGAACTTCTTGATGACTTTATATTGTTTAGATGTTAGAAATCATTTACATAGCTTCATATATCTTTTGGGATGAATTATGAGGATTTTGGAATCATTTGGTAATGATTTTGAGGATGAAAAATTGAAACCTGTAGGAAAAAATATGCAGAAAATGTAGGTCGATAACTGCTTGATCGACCGATCGACCCATGAATATCAATTGATTAACTGATCGATCGATCGACCCAGAAAAATGCCACTTGTTTTTTTAAAGGTTTGATCTAATCCCAACTTTTAAGAATTCTTAGTGTTAATTCACTTGAGCATAATGGGACATAAGGAAGGTCAGTAGGTTGTAGTTAAGGCCCGAAATATTGTTAATGTATGAGATTAATCCTAAAAGATGGAACTAAGGGTTAAAATCGAATTAGGGATTATTGAAAAATAAACCCAATTAAAGATAATTTTAATTCATAGAAATTCAAGAGTTATGATGACATGGACCAGTAGGGTGTAGATGTTTTACCTACTGAATTTACATGATGAATAATCAATACCCTTTAAGTGTTGAGAAAAGCTCGGGAATATACCCTAAGAAGTAAAGTCATGATATATAAATATGTAGGATATTCGAGATATAAATATACTACGTATGTGACTTATCACATGGGTTGTGCGTATGCCCTATTGTTATTATATATATATATATAACAATAGGGCATACATACATATAGGGGGTGAATACCTATATTATGATTTATATTGTGTATGACATACCTATTTTGCTTTCCATTGGAGTGGAGTTTTTGCGTTATGGATGATCTTATCCCGATGAGCCCATTTGGGGGATTTTAGATTCGTACCTGAGCATAGGACCTTGGACATGTGTTATCGGTGTAGTTTTGACGTTTGAATGGGAACGTATGTATGTGCATGACCCATTTGGATGGAGAGTATGTTCGCCTCCAATATATGTGTTATGATATTTATGGTTCGGGAGAGACGTCGAACCAATAGTCCTTTATACAACGAGAGATGTAACAGGACATGATAGCACAATATGCATGCACTGCAGATGTGTCTGGGAGGTGCCATATTTGTATATATAATAATGTGATATATATATATGTGTGTGTGTGTGTGTGTGTGTGTGTGTGTGTGTGTGTGTGCGTGTGTGTGTTGTAATGTAATCTATTATGTGAAATTAGTAGATTAAAATAAATAATGAGATCTGAATTGTGTTGAGTAAGTGAATACTCAGTCCTAAAGATTTGAAAAGTCTAGTTCATCTTAAAGAGAAATGAACATGTGTAATTATAATACGCATTGTGTTGGAAATACAGGGAAATGATATAAGTTAGAATCATAGAGACTTTTATCTCAAACTACTTATTGGGAACCTTAACTAGGAAATTAATAAGATACGTTAGGCGTGTACTCTAGATAAGAGGTGAGATTCTCAAGTGAGAGCCCGAGAAGGTAATATGTACATAAAATTGATTAATTGAACTTGTTAAGCACTTGCTATTTTTTTAAAAATCTTTTACAATCGGGCTTTAGCCTGTTTCCTTGCATATTCTCTTCTCTATTGTATCTTTTACATCAGGTGTCCAGCATCAGGGATGCCCGACATAGAGTATGGATGTGTCGACATGACATAGCTACTACTGGAGTTGCATACTTTGTTTAGACGCTTCCATTCTATTGATTCATACCTCTGCAGTATCTATTTTCATTTAGGGCATGTCACCCTGGATTCTAGATATTGTAATTAGTTATGTTGGTACTATTATTATCAGTTTTGTTTGGATGGTGGTAATGATATATTTAAACTGGAGAGTTTATTCCAGTCACATTTATTCTTGTTATATTTAGTTCAGTTGTGATGTGATTTTACTTTATTATTATTCCTTATTGTAGAATGGATTTAACTAAATTAAAAATTGAAAAGTTTTGACACTAGCTTAATTAATTATTAGGTGAGTTAATAAAGAAATGTTTTTTCGACAGTGATGTTGAGAATCAACCAACTGGATATTTTGATTTAATTTAATAAAGGACTAATCACCTTATATTTAATTAGGAGGGGCGTCATAGGTGGTATCCGAGCATCAAGTTCTAGAGTCTTTAGGATCTGTATGGCTTTCTATTTTTCAGCGTAGTGTTCTTTGATGTGGAGCCCTATTATTAGGATGTTGCATCCCTTTGCGTATTACGACTTACGTTCTACTTCCATGAAACATGAGTGATGTAATTCTTTCTTAATAGGGATGGTTCGATGAGTGATGTAATTCTTTATGTTCTCCCTTTGGTATAGTTTGATTGTGAAATCGTCCATTTTCTTTTTTAATAAGGATGTGAATGGAATTTCAAAACTTATCTCATATGGGCAAGAATAAAAGGCCAATGCAGGAGATGAGTCAACTTGCTTAACTAACTCCTTACCCAATGACGAAGGGGTACATCGAAGATAAGAAGATTTCATAGTTATGGGAGGACTCGTGAGTTAAATGCTCAAGTGCGGATGGGAAATATGACATAGACGACTAGGTTCAATGTTGTTGTAATACCCCGTAATTTTATAGATTTTATTTAATAGGATTATTCAAATTAAAAGAAAATTAATTGGAAATAATCTGGATATAAATACTAGTGAGACTTGGTATTTGATTATGATGATGATGATGAATATCATTGGGTAAATATAGTAATATATGATTATTGAAATGATTAAAATTGTCGCAAGTCATAAATACAACAATTCGGGAAATTTAGTTAGGACGCACATATCGCATCAGGAATCAATTTCATTGGACTTAAAAGTAAATTATAATTTTATCACCCGTATATTCATTTTGAGTGCGTCACTGTGTCCGGTAGGGTCGAGATAGTCATAAAACACTAGCCGGGGGTTTAGTTTGGGTCCCGTAGCATTTTTAGGCCACACCAGCAACCCATGAGGGTATTTTGGTCATTTCCATTTTTTAGGGAATAGTACCCCATGAAAATTGGGACTTGTAATCATCCTATATTAAGGACCTTTGGGGATCATTACTTGTCACACCAAGTCCTGATCAAAGAGAGAAGAGAGGATAAGTGTATGGGGTTTCCAAAGCCAGAACAACCACTCGCCGCCGCGATCACCGGAATTGTGAGCGAAAAAGAAGGAGAATCAACCTAGATCATCATCAAAGGTTCAGAACTTCTAAACAAAGTCAAGTTATTTAATCCATTAAAATTCAGCAAAAAAATTATCCGTGTTAGAGTATGATTTTATGATATCCTAGAAAATCTGAAAACTCATGAAATTTGGAGATGAAACCTTAATTATGGGTAGGATGTTTATGAAATCTTGATTCTGGAAGAACCTCACTTATTAGATCATAAACCATGTGTAATTAATTTAGAATTTATGAAGAGATTATGATGATTCTTGAAGAAAATAGATAATAGGACTTTTTATGAAATTATGATTATTAATCCTAGAAAAGACCAATTGATGATGAATTGACAGTTATGGAACCTTTAATATCTGTAATTAGGTTGTATAATGATCCTAGATGTTTACATTATAATTTAACACTTTAAAATGAAGATTTAAGACAAAAATGGGACTAAAAATGAATCAAACTCTTAACCTGCACCTGCTTGATCGGTCGATCGACATTCATAGGTCGATCAATCGACCTTCCCAGAAACAGTGAACTTTTTCCCCTTGTTGGAGTTAAGCAATTCCGTTCATTGAAAGTTGAACTAGGGGATTATGTAAATACGTTAGGACTTTAGGGATACTAGTAGGGAAGTAATTATATCCCGAAATATATTAAAAATTAGTTTGGGAATATAGTGATTGAATTTACGAGTGACCAACGAGGAATTTCCTATTTTATGATGTAAGAACATGATATAAATTATTAGAGTAATAGGTTAGGATTTAGGACATAAATAAAGAGTTAAGGGTACTGAATTGATATCTGTGAAAATTAGGACACTTAGTAACCTCTTCGGTTAGGATTTAGTCCTCAAAATTTACAACGTGAGACATATCGGCAAAGTAAAATATATATCATCAAGAATAATCATAGTGTATGAACAAGACTAATGGTATAAGGTTGAAAATATACTTTTAATAATATAACAATTTATCTAAGTTGTGTGAATGCTTATCCTATGGATTATTATGTGTATGACATACCTACCATACTTGTTATCACGGGAGGTTGGATTTATAAATAGGGCAATCTAATGTTTGTGTGCCTACGGGGGGATTTATATTGGTACCTAAAGGAGATAGGGTTGAGAATGTCTTATTTTTGAGTTAATAAGTCAGCAGACCATGGAAGCGTAGGTATGTGCCTGACCCGTGGGTATGGGAACTATGTTCGCCTCCATCATGTGTGATTTTGGCTTATTGAAGCGATTCCGGAGATATTCGGAATACATAGTCCTTATGTACGTAATGTACCGGGATTCGATAGCAGAGTATGCGTGCACCACATCTTAGCTTGGCGGTGCCATATTTGTATACTTATGCTGAGAATGATATACTTGCACTTATAACTGGCTCATTGTTAAATTGTGAATACTAATATTTGAGATACTTGAATGGGATTAAAAATGTGATAATACATATCGTAATTGTTGTAATAATTATGATAAATAAAAAGGTAAGTTACATGCAGAATATATTAGAATAATATGAATATAGCCCTATATTAATGTGGAAACAGAAAGTAATTACAGACTAGTTAGTTAGTGGCATAACTAGAATGGGTTAAGGGTATACGTTAGGCGTGCACATTAGTTGAGGGGGGAATGACTCATGCGAGAACACGTAACAAACATGTATAAAATATTTACTGTTTAATGAAATTAAACACTTGTTGAATTTTAAACTGTTTTCACCTCGGGCTATGACCCGTTTGCTTTCAAATCTATTTTTCTTGAAAAAACATTTTTAGGTGCCCCTCCATAGGGACGCCAAGCATATGAGTTCCATTTCATAGGCGTGTTGTAGCTGAAGTTGAAGTTACAGGATCTCGGTATTAGACGCATCCACATTCTGCATTTGATTATATTCAGGGTCATCTATCAGTTAGGTCATGTCGCCCCTTTCCATTTAGAGATAGTATTATCAGACAACCAGTTTTATATCAGTTTTGGTTTTATTTAGTCATTCAGTATTTGTATTATTCAGGGGAGTGCTACTCCAGACTCATGCTATCATTTCATTATCATTCTATTTTGATTTAGATGTGGATGTGGTATAGTTAGCTTATAATTTAATTGGTTGCATGATAATTTAATTTAATAAAATTTGGCATCTGACTTTTTAAATATTAGGTGGCTAGTAATTATAAAAAAAAATATTTTCGACAGTGATGCTATGAACTGAACCAACTTGACATTTCGTATTAATTTGAATAAAGGAGTAGCTACCCGATATTTAATTAGATGGGGTGTCACGGGTGGTATCAGAGCATCAAGTTCTATTGTCCTTAGGATCTGTACGGCTTGTTTTGTTTCCGCGTAACGGTCTTTGATATAGATCCCTATATTTTAGGATTGTTGTACTCTTTTATGTATCTTACGATCTTCATCTATTTTAAGATATTAGATGTGTACTTATAAAACTTCTCTCGAATTTCATATGCCTCCTCGACGTGCAAACCGAGTTCCTAGGGATGCCCAACCTGAACCTCAGCCTGCAACCAGTTTAGGGTTCAATAAACACTGCTGAAGTTGCTGCCATCGTAGCCCAGGCGGTAAATGCAGCATTAACAGTTGTGCAGCAGGCACAACCTTAGGCATTGATGGTAGACCCAATCCAGACTCAGGCGTTCCCATCTTCTTGGGAACGTGTCTGGGATGCTTTTCAGAAGGCGCACCCTCCGGAATTTGCTGGAAGCTCTGACACTGTTACGACGAGCCAGTGGAAAAAGGACATCCAAAGACACTTGAGGATGTACGAGTGTACGGATGTATAGAGTCAAGTACTGCATACTTTAAAGCTAGTGGGATCATTATTATAGTAATGGGAGTCCATTACCACCGAAGAGGAGAGAGACGATCTTTCTATACAAGAGTTTTGGGTGCGATTTAACCATAAATATTTTCCCTCAGCAGTTCACACCAAGATGAGGCAAATATTAATGAACCTTAAATAGGAGGTAAAGACAGTGGAAGAATATGAGACGGAGTTCACAAATCTTCTGAATATCGTCCCTGATGAGATCCCCATAAAAGAGATGAAAATCCAGAGGTTCACAGATGGGTTGACATGGAGGATTCGTCAGCAATTACTGGGGAATCTCTTGTTGGCCACCAATTTAGATGTGGTCAACATAGCATTACTGCACTTCCAGGACCATCACTTTCACTTAATAGAGGGTAAGCGAGCAGGAGTGTCCAACCAGTAGGGCAGGATAGGGGAAATGGTGCTAACGTGGCACAACCAACTCAAGGACAACATAGGATGGGTGACCAAGGCCCCCAATAAGGGGATTTTAAGAGATTTCGAATAGGAGGCTTTAGGCATGGGCAAGGAGGCTTTAGGCATGGCCAGCAAGGCCAACACTGTCATCAGGGTCATCATCAGTTTCAACAGGGCCAGTATGGCTAGGGAAGGGATGGTAATGGCCATCAGGGTCACGGGAAGCAAGGTCAAAGAGGGGGAAGCTTCTCGGGGAGATGTTTCTTAAGTGGAAAAGCTGGCCACAAATGCCATGAGTGTCCTAAAAGGGGCAAGGCCCCGCAGTAGCAGCAACAACAACATGGTGCTCACAATGAGCCCCAGAGACCAATTTTTTCCTCCGCCCTCCCAGCACCATCGCAGATGCCGGTATTGCCACCTATCCCAGCAGTCCTAGTCTAGCAGGAACAAATTTAGTACGGTCGAGTTTACCAGTTCTAGCAGGCCACAGGCCCACAAGACCCACCCATGATTCAGGGTGTGTTTTCTATTCAAGGGACTATGGGGCGTATTTTATTTGACACGGGGGCCACACACTGCTTTATTACCAAGAGATTTGTGTACTCTATGGGGTTATTAGAGATAGTAAAAAATTCTTGCCTAGGGGATTAACTTGGGTCTTGGGTCAATTTAGAACCAAACTGACACTCCGGAGTGGTATTTTGGTCATTTTCCAAAATAGTGAATAGTACCCACTAATTCGTAGTGATCTTATATAACTGTAGAGGTGGTAGAATTAATGTTCATCCACCAAAATCAAAGGAAAAATGTTAGTGGAAAATGAGATAATTTTTTAGGAAAAGAAGAGGTTTTTCTAAGAGACTAAGAGCCAAGAGTCACCTTGCAACACCACCACCACCGAAGGTTGATTAGAAAAAAATAGAGGAACACCACTAGAGTGATCTTTCGTAACGGTTCAGACCTTCGAATTAGAGGCAAGTGATTAACTATTGCAACTTATAACATGTATATTGTCCATGTTAGGCTACAAATAAAATTCATAAAAGATGCATTAATCGAAGATGAATTGTGATGCTTTTAAATGAATCCTTGAAATGAAAATTATTTAGGATTGATCTCTTTCATAATATACAATCAACTCCATTAAATTTAGGTATTATTTGGTGGAGAAATCTAGAATTTATGATTGTTCTTGAATGGTATGATTAAACTAAGATCTTTCTGAATTTTAATGGAAATAACTTGATTTAATTGGAACTTCTTGATGACTTTATATTGTTTAGATGTTAGAAATCATTTACATAGCTTCATATATCTTTTGGGATGAATTATGAGGATTTTGGAATCATTTGGTAATGATTTTGAGGATGAAAAATTGAAACCTGTAGGAAAAAATATGCAGAAAACGTAGGTCGATAACTGCTTGATCGACCGATCGACCCATGAATATCAATTGATTAACTGATCGATCGATCGACCCAGAAAGATGCCACTTGTTTTTTTAAAGGTTTGATCTAATCCCAACTTTTAAGAATTCTTAGTGTTAATTCACTTGAGCATAATGGGACATAAGGAAGGTCAGTAGGTTGTAGTTAAGGCCCGAAATATTGTTAATGTATGAGATTAATCCTAAAAGATGGAACTAAGGGTTAAAATCGAATTAGGGATTATTGAAAAATAAACCCAATTAAAGATAATTTTAATTCATAGAAATTCAAGAGTTATGATGACATGGACCAGTAGGGTGTAGATGTTTTACCTACTGAATTTACATGATGAATAATCAATACCCTTTAAGTGTTGAGAAAAGCTCGGGAATATACCCTAAGAAGTAAAGTCATGATATATAAATATGTAGGATATTCGAGATATAAATATACTACGTATGTGACTTATCACATGGGTTGTGCGTATGCCCTATTGTTATTATATATATATATATATATATAACAATAGGGCATACATACATATAGGGGGTGAATACCTATATTATGATTTAAATTGTGTATGACATACCTATTTTGCTTTCCATTGGAGTGGAGTTTTTGCGTTATGGATGATCTTATCCCGATGAGCCCATTTGGGGGATTTTAGATTCGTACCTGAGCATAGGAACTTGGACATGTGTTATCGGTGTAGTTTTGACGTTTGAATGGGAACGTATGTATGTGCGTGACCCATTTGGATGGAGAGTATGTTCGCCTCCAATATATGTGTTATGATATTTATGGTTCGGGAGAGACGTCGAACCAATAGTCCTTTATACAACGAGAGATGTAACAGGACATGATAGCACAATATGCATGCACTGCAGATGTGTCTGGGAGGTGCCATATTTGTATATATAATAATGTGATATATATATATATATGTGTGTGTGTGTGTGTGTGTGTGTGTGTGCGTGTGTGTGTTGTAATGTAATCTATTATGTGAAATTAGTAGATTAAAATAAATAATGAGATCTGAATTGTGTTGAGTAAGTGAATACTCAGTCCTAAACATTTGAAAAGTCTAGTTCATCTTAAAGAGAAATGAACATGTGTAATTATAATACGTATTGTGTTGGAAATACAGGGAAATGATATAAGTTAGAATCATAGAGACTTTTATCTCAAACTACTTATTGGGAACCTTAACTAGGAAATTAATAAGATACGTTAGGCGTGTACTCTAGATAAGAGGTGAGATTCTCAAGTGAGAGCCCGAGAAGGTAATATGTACATAAAATTGATTAATTGAACTTGTTAAGCACTTGCTATTTTTTTAAAAATCTTTTACAATCGGTCTTTAGCCTGTTTCCTTGCATATTCTCTTCTCTATTGTATCTTTTACATCAGGTGTCCAGCATCAGGGATGCCCGACATAGAGTATGGATGTGTCGACATGACATAGCTACTACTGGAGTTGCATACTTTGTTTAGACGCTTCCATTCTATTGATTCATACCTCTGCAGTATCTATTTTCATTTAGGGCATGTCACCCTGGATTCTAGATATTGTAATTAGTTATGTTGGTACTATTATTATCAGTTTTGTTTGGATGGTGGTAATGATATATTTAAACTGGAGAGTTTATTCCAGTCACATTTATTCTTGTTATATTTAGTTCAGTTGTGATGTGATTTTACTTTATTATTATTCCTTATTGTAGAATGGATTTAACTAAATTAAAAATTGAAAAGTTTTGACACTAGCTTAATTAATTATTAGGTCAGTTAATAAAGAAATGTTTTTTCGACAGTGATGTTAAGAATCAACCAACTGGATATTCTGATTTAATTTAATAAAGGACTAATCACCCTATATTTAATTAGGAGGGGCGTCATAGGTGGTATCCGAGCATCAAGTTCTAGAGTCTTTAGGATCTGTATGGCTTTCTATTTTTCAGCGTAGTGTTCTTTGATGTGGAGCCCTATTATTAGGATGTTGCATCCCTTTGCGTATTACGACTTACGTTCTACTACCATGAAACATGAGTGATGTAATTCTTTTTTAATAGGGATGGTTCGATGAGTGATGTAATTCTTTATGTTCTCCCTTTGGTATAGTTTGATTGTGAAATCGTCCATTTTCTTTTTTAATAAGGATGTGAATGGAATTTCAAAACTTATCTCATATGGGCAAGAATTAAAGGCCAATGCAGGAGATGAGTCAACTTGCTTAACTAACTCCTTACCCAATGACGAAGGGGTACATCGAAGATAAGGAGATTTCATAGTTATGGGAGGACTCGTGAGTTAAATGCTCAAGTGCGGATGGGAAATCTGACATAGACGACTAGGTTCAATGTTGTTGTAATACCCCGTAATTTTATAGATTTTATTTAATAGGATTATTCAAATTAAAAGAAAATTAATTGGAAATAATCTGGATATAAATACTAGTGAGACTTGGTATTTGATTATGATGATGATGATGAATATCATTGGGTAAATATAGTAATATATGATTATTGAAATGATTAAAATTGTCGCAAGTCATAAATACAACAATTCGGGAAATTTAGTTAGGACGCACATATCGCATCAGGAATCAATTTAATTGGACTTAAAAGTAAATTATAATTTTATCACCCGTATATTCATTTTGAGTGCGTCACTGTGTCCGGTAGGGTCGAGATAGTCATAAAACACTAGCCGGGGGTTTAGTTTGGGTCCCGGAGCATTTTTAAGCCACACCAGCAACCCATGAGGGTATTTTGGTAATTTCCATTTTTTAGGGAATAGTACCCCATGAAAATTGGGACTTGTAATCATCCTATATTAAGGACCTTTGGGGATCATTACTTGTCACACCAAGTCCTGATCAAAGAGAGAAGAGAGGATAAGTCTAAGGGGTTTCCAAAGCCAGAACAACCACTCGCCGCCGCGATCACCGGAATTGTGAGCGAAAAAGAAGGAGAATCAACCTAGATCATCATCAAAGGTTCAAAACTTCTAAACAAAGTCAAGTTATTTAATCCATTAAAATTCAGCAAAAAAATTATCCGTGTTAGAGTATGATTTTATGATATCCTAGAAAATCTGAAAACTCATGAAATTTGGAGATGAAACCTTAATTATGGGTAGGATGTTTATGAAATCTTGATTCTGGAAGAACCTCACTTATTAGATCATAAACCATGTGTAATTAATTTAGAATTTATGAAGAGATTATGATGATTCTTGAAGAAAGTAGAAAATAGGACTTTTTATGAAATTATGATTATTAATCCTAGAAAAGACCAATTGATGATGAATTGACAGTTATGGAACCTTTAATATCTGTAATTAGGTTGTATAATGATCCTAGATGTTTACATTATAATTTAACACTTTGAAATGAAGATTTAAGACAAAAATGGGACTAAAAATGAATCAAACTCTTAACCTGCACCTGCTTGATCGGTCGATCGACATTCATAGGTCGATCAATCGACCTTCCCAGAAACAGTGAACTTTTTCCCCTTGTTGGAGTTAAGCAATTCCGTTCATTGAAAGTTGAACTAGGGGATTATGTAAATACGTTAGGACTTTAGGGATACTAGTAGGGAAGTAATTATATCCCGAAATATATTAAAAATTAGTTTGGGAATATAGTGATTGAATTTACGAGTGACCAACGAGGAATTTCCTATTTTATGATGTAAGAACATGATATAAATTATTAAAGTAATAGGTTAGGATTTAGGACATAAATAAAGAGTTAAGGGTACTGAATTGATATCTGTGAAAGTTAGGACACTTAGTAACCTCTTCGGTTAGGATTTAGTCCTCAAAATTTACAACGTGAGACATATCGGCAAAGTAAAATATATATCATCAAGAATAATCATAGTGTATGAACAAGACTAATGGTATAAGGTTGAAAATATACTTTTAATAATATAACAATTTATCTAAGTTGTGTGAATGCTTATCCTATGGATTATTATGTGTATGACATACCTACCATACTTGTTATCACGGGAGGTTGGATTTATAAATAGGGCAATCTAATGTTTGTGTGCCTACGGGGGGATTTATATTGGTACCTAAAGGAGATAGGGTTGAGAATGTCTTATTTTTGAGTTAATAAGTCAGCAGACCATGGAAGCGTAGGTATGTGCCTGACCCGTGGGTATGGGAACTATGTTCGCCTCCATCATGTGTGATTTTGGCTTATTGAAGAGATTCCGGAGATATTCGGAATACATAGTCCTTATGTACGTAATGTACCGGGATTCGATAGCAGAGTATGCGTGCACCACATCTTAGCTTGGCGGTGCCATATTTGTATACTTATGCTGAGAATGATATACTTGCACTTATAACTGGCTCATTGTTAAATTGTGAATACTAATATTTGAGATACTTGAATGGGATTAAAAATGTGATAATACATATCGTAATTGTTGTAATAATTATGATAAATAAAAAGGTAAGTTACATGCAGAATATATTAGAATAATATGAATATTGCCCTATATTAATGTGGAAACAGAAAGTAATTACAGACTAGTTAGTTAGTGGCATAACTAGAATGGGTTAAGGGTATACGTTAGGCGTGCACATTAGTTGAGGGGGGAAGGACTCATGCGAGAACACGTAACAAACATGTATAAAATATTTACTGTTTAATGAAATTAAACACTTGTTGTATTTTAAACTGTTTTCACCTCGGGCTATGACCCGTTTGCTTTCAAATCTATTTTTCTTGAAAAAACATTTTTAGGTGCCCCGCTATAGGGACGCCAAGCATATGAGTTCCATTTCATAGACGTGTTGTAGCTGAAGTTGAAGTTACAGGATCTCGGTATTAGACGCATCCACATTCTGCATTTGATTATATTCAGGGTCATCTATCAGTTAGGTCATGTCGCCCCTTTCCATTTAGAGATAGTATTATCAGACTACCAGTTTTATATCAGTTTTGGTTTTATTTAGTCATTCAGTATTTGTATTATTCAGGGGAGTGCTACTCCAGACTCATGCTATCATTTCATTATCATTCTATTTTGATTTAGATGTGGATGTGGTATAGTTAGCTTATAATTTAATTGGTTGCATGATAATTTAATTTAATAAATTTTGGCATCTGACTTTTTAAATATTAGGTGGCTAGTAATTATAAAAAAAAATATTTTCGACAGTGATGCTATGAACTGAACCAACTTGACATTTCATATTAATTTGAATAAAGGAGTAGCTACCCGGTATTTAATTAGATGGGGTGTCACGGGTGGTATCAGAGCATCAAGTTCTATTGTCCTTAGGATCTGTACGGCTTGTTTTGTTTCCGCGTAACGGTCTTTGATATAGATCCCTATATTTTAGGATTGTTGTACTCTTTTATGTATCTTACGATCTTCATCTATTTTAAGATATTAGATGTGTACTTATAAAACTTCTCTCGAATTTCATATGCCTCCTCGACGTGCAAACCGAGTTCCTAGGGATGCCCAACCTGAACCTCAGCCTGCAACCAGTTTAGGGTTCAATAAACACTGCTGAAGTTGCTGCCATCGTAGCCCAGGCGGTAAATGCAGCATTAACAGCTGTGCAGCAGGCACAACCTTAGGCATTGATGGTAGACCCAATCCAGACTCAGGCGTTCCCATCTTCTTGGGAACGTGTCTGGGATGCTTTTCAGAAGGCGCACCCTCCGGAATTTGCTGGAAGCTCTGACACTGTTACGACGAGCCAGTGGAAAAAGGACATCCAAAGACACTTGAGGATGTACGAGTGTACGGATGTATAGAGTCAAGTACTGCATACTTTTAAGCTAGTGGGATCATTATTATAGTAATGGGAGTCCATTACCACCGAAGAGGAGAGAGACGATCTTTCTATACAAGAGTTTTGGGTGCGATTTAACCATAAATATTTTCCCTCAGCAGTTCACACCAAGATGAGGCAAATATTAATGAACCTTAAACAGGAGGTAAAGACAGTGGAAGAATATGAGACGGAGTTCACAAATCTTCTGAATATCGTCCCTGATGAGATCCCCATAAAAGAGATGAAAATCCAGAGGTTCACAGATGGGTTGACATGGAGGATTCGTCAGCAATTACTGGGGAATCTCTTGTTGGCCACCAATTTAGATGTGGTCAACATAGCATTACTGCACTTCCAGGACCATCACTTTCACTTAATAGAGGGTAAGCAAGCAGGAGTGTCCAACCAGTAGGGCAGGATAGGGGAAATGGTGCTAACGTGGCACAACCAACTCAAGGACAACATAGGATGGGTGACCAAGGCCCCCAATAGGGGGATTTTAAGAGATTTCGAATAGGAGGCTTTAGGCATGGGCAAGGAGGCTTTAGGCATGGCCAGCAAGGCCAACACGGTCATCAGGGTCATCATCAGTTTCAACAGGGCCAGTATGGCTAGGGAAGGGGTGGTAATGGCCATCAGGGTCACGGGAAGCAAGGTCAAAGAGGGGGAAGCTTCTCGGGGAGATGTTTCTTAAGTGGAAAAGCTGGCCACAAATGCCATGAGTGTCCTAAAAGGGTCAAGGCCCCGCAGTAGCAGCAACAACAACATGGTGCTCAAAATGAGCCCCAGAGACCAATTTTTTCCTCCGCCCTCCCAGCACCATCGCAGATGCCGGTATTGCCACCGATCCCAGCAGTCCTAGTCTAGCAGGAACAAATAGAGTACGGTCGAGTTTACCAGTTCTAGCAGGCCACAGGCCCACAAGACCCACCCATGATTCAGGGTGTGTTTTCTATTCAAGGGACTATGGGGCGTATTTTATTTGACACGGGGGCCACACACTGCTTTATTACCAAGAGATTTGTGTACTCTATGGGGTTATTAGAGATTGCGAAGAGCACTGTTACTTGTGTTGATTCACCATTGAGTTGGGGATCTATGATTTCCCTTATATGTAGAGGTTTGGGCATAGAAATTGAGAGGCTTACTTTGCCTAGCGACATGTTAGTATTAGATATGACCGAGTATGATGCTATTATTAGTATGGCTTGGATGATTACGTATCAAGCCATGATTGATTGTTACAGTAGGAGTATTATTTTTGCCATACCTGGGTAAGATATGTTTCTAGTGGCGATGCCTCTCACTGAGGGAGGATAGTCCACACACTTGTATTATATAGAGGAGGAGACCTATAGGGAGGTGGTGATACCACTTGATTCGATCCCAGTTGTTAGGGAGTTTGCTGATGTATTTTGAGGTATTCCTGGATTTCCACCCAGTAGAGAAATAGACTGCGTTATAGACTTGGCACCGGGCACTCAGCCGATAGCCCGCGCACCTTACCGTATGGATCCAATGGAGATGAGGGAGCTACGAGATGAGATATAACAACTATTGGGTCAGGGGTTTATCCATAGGAGTAATTCACCATGGGATGCTCCTATACTATTTTTCAAGAGAGGGATGGATCTCTGAGGTTGTGTATTGATTACCGAGAATTGGATAAAGTCGTGATACGGAATAAGTATCCATTGCGTCGAATCGATGACATATTTGAATAGTTGTGAGTAGTTACCTTCTTCTCAAAGATTTACGTGAAATTGGGATACCATCAGTTGCGTATTAGGGAGTTGGATGTCTCGAAGACTGCCTTCCTGACAAGATATGATTCCTACGAGTTCAGGGTTATGCCTTTTGTCCTGACCAATACCCAAGCTCTATTTATGAACATAACGTATAGAATGTTCAGAAAATTCCTGGACCAGTTCGTCATTGTGTTCATTCATGACATTCTGGTTTACTCCTAAACCGAGGAAGAGCATGACAACCACTTGAGACAAGTTTTGCAGACGCTACGTCAGAATGAGTTGTATACAAAATATGAGAAGTGTGGTTTTTAGCTGAAGGTGGTCTAATTTTTGGGTCATATCGTCTCGAACAGAGGAATATCTGTTGATTCGAGGAAGGTATTCGCGGTGAGGGAGTGGGGACAACCCACGACACCAATAGAGATACGTAGTTTCTTGGGCCTAGCAGGATACTACAGGAGGTTTATTCGGGGGTTTTCGAAAATAGCGGGTCCTTTGACACATCTAACTCGTAAGGGTGTGCCATTTATCTAGAGTGATGCCTGTCAATTGGCATTCGACGAGTTGAAGGACAAGTTGACCTCAGCACCAGTGTTAGCATTGCCCAGATCGAGAGTGGAATACCTAGTCTACACTGATGTATCCTTACTAGTACTTGGGGGTGTACTACAATAGGAAAGTTAGGCCATAGCTTATGCTTCTCGTAAGCTTAAGCCTCATGAGAGGAATTACCCCAACCATGACTTGGAGCTAGCGGTAATCGTATTTGCGCTTCGAATTCGGAGACATTATCTCATGGGGGAGAAATTCCATTTATTCACAGACCACAAGTCCCTTTAGTACCTCTTCACTGAGAAGGAGATGAATATGGGTCAATGCCGGTGGATCGAGTTTGAGAAGGATTATCAGTTCGATATCCAATACCACCCAGGAAAGGCTAATGAGGTAGCAGACGCATTGAGCCGTAGGCTAGTAGGTGAGGTGGTCGAGGTGTGGAAAGGAAAGTTGAAGGAGTTGGGGCATCAGGATGTAGTGGCTCGATCATTCATATTTGTGATGACATTGACACCCTAAATTATTACGAAGGTGATACAGGCCCAGGCCCAGGCAACAGACCCATTTTTTCTAGAGCAGATAGTACAACTGTTAGAATAGGGAGCCGAGTCTTATTCTGTTAGTTTAGACAGGGGCTTATGCTTCAATGGAAGGTTAGTTGTCCATGCGGGAGAAGACTTACTCCACGAGGTAATGAAAAATTCGCACGGGTCACGATTTGTGGTGCATCCTGGTGGGGATAAAATGTACTAGGATATGAGGTGACAGTACTGGTGGAGCGGGATGAAGAGAGATGTTACCGAGTTTGTTTTAAAATGTTCCACGTGTCAACTAGTAAAAGTGGACCATTAGAGGCCGGCATGATTTTCACAGCCGTTAGATATCCCTATGTGGAAATGGGAAAGCATTTCCATGGGCTTCATCACGGGATTACCTACATCTTCGAGAGGTCACGACTCTATATGTGCAATCGTAGATCGGTTGACAAAGGTTTCTCACTTTTTGCCAGCTCGGACAGACCACACTGCGAGACAGTATGCCTAAATCTTGATAGTTGAAATAATAAGACTCCACGAGGTGCATCTCAATATCGTATCTGACAGAGATAAAATATTTGTGTCACGATTTTGGGAGAGTTTCTAGGAAGCCATGGGAACAAAGTTGTGGTTAAGTAAAACCTATCACCCACAGACAGATGGGCAGACCAAACGAACAAATCAGATGTTGGAAGACATGTTGCGCATGTGTATCCTAGACTTTAAAGGTGGTTGGGAGCAGTATCTTCCATTGGTGGAGTTTGCCTATAATAACTCCTACCAGTTCACTATTGGTATGGCTCCATTCGAGGCATTGTACGGTAGACCATGTCGTTCCCCATCATGTTGGCTATAGGTGGGGGATAACAAACTCCTTGGTCCAGTGGTAATTTAGGATACTTCCATGAGAATAAAGATGATATGGAGCCGTATTTGGGTAGCTTAGGACTGCCAGAAAAGCTATGCCGATGCCAAGAAGTCCTTTCGAGAGTTCAATGTGGGGGACCACGTGTTTCTCAGAGTATCTCCTATAAAGGGGATCATGCATTTTGAGAAGAAGGGAAAGTTATCACCTAGATACGTGGGTTCATTCCCTATCATCGAACGAATTGGGCCAGTCGCATACAAACTTGGATTATCGGAAAACTTGAATAGGGTCCATGACGTGTTCCACATTTCCTCATTGAGGAGATATCTTCAAGACGAGCGTTCCTATACTCACATTACTTTAGAGGATATTGATCTTTAGCCTGATAGCTCCTATGAGGAGGGTTCGATTCCTATTCTAGACCATAGCGAGAGAAAATTGAGGTCGAAGATAGTATCATTAGTACGTGTTCAGTGGCGGCATCATAATGCCAAGGAGTCTACCTGCGAGCATGAGGATGAGATGCGCGAACATTATCTAGAGTTATTTTTGCCAGGTATAATTTAATTCTGAATTCCAGGATGAAATTCAGCTATTAGTGGGGAAGTATGTAATACCCCGTAATTTTATAGATTTTATTTAATAGGATTATTTAAATTAAATGCAAATTAATTGGAAATTAATCCGGGTATAAATACTAGCGAGACTTGGTATTTGATTATGATGATGATGATGAATATCATTGGGTAAATATAGTAATATATGATTATTGAAATGATTAAAATTGTTGCAAGTCATAAATACGACAATTCGAGAAATTTAGTTGGGACGCACGTATTGCGTCTGGAATCAATTTAATTGGACTTAAAAGTAAATTATAATTTTATCATCTGTATAGTCATTTTGAGTGCGCCAGTGTGTCCGGTAGGATCGAGATAGTCAGAAAATACTAGCCTGGGGTTTAGTTTGGGTCCCGGAGTATTTTTAGGTCACACCGGCAACCCAAGAGGGTATTTTAGTAATTTCCATTTTAGGGAATAGTAACCCACGAAAATTGGGTCTTGCAATCAGCCTATATTAGGGACCTTTGGGGATCATTACTTGTCACACCAAGTCTTGATCAAAGAGAGAAGAGAGGAGAAGTTCTGAGGGGTTTCCAAAGCCACAGCCACTAGCCGCCACCGCGATCATCGGAATTGTGACCAGAAAGAGAAAGAGAATCAAACTAGATCATCATCAAAGGTTCAGAACTTCTAAACAAAGGCAAGTGATTTAATCCATTAAGATTCAACAAATAAATTATTCATGTTAGAGTATGATTTGTTGATATCCTTGAAAATCTGAAAACTCATGAAATTTGGAGATGAAACCTTAATTATGGGTAGGATGTTTATGAAACCCTGATTCTGGAAGAACATCAATTATTTGATCATAAACCATGTGTAATTAATTTTGGATTTATGAAGAGATTACGATGATTCTTGAAGAAAATAGAAAAATAAGGCTTTTTATGAAATTATGAGGATTAATCCAAGAAAAGACCAGTTGATGATGAATTGACAGTTATGGAACCTTTATAATCATGTAATTAGGTTGTATAATCATCCTAGATGTTTACTTTAAAATTTAACACTTTGAAATGAAGATTTGAGACAAAATGGGACTAAAAATTAAGCAAACCCGTAGCTTGCACCTGTTTGATCGATCGATCGACATTCATAGGTCGATCCATCGACCAACCCAGAAACAGTTATCTTTTTCCCCTTTTTGGAGTTAACCAATTCCGACCATTGAAAGTTGAACGAGGGGATTATGTAAATACGTTAGGACTTTAGGGAGACCAGTAGGGAAGTAATTAAATCCCGAAATATATTAAAAATTAGTTTGGGAATATAATGATTGAATTTACGAGTGACCGACGAGGAATTTCCTATTTTATGATGTAAGAACATGATTTAAATTATTAGAGTAATAGTTAGGATTTAGGACATAAATAAAGAGTTAAGGGTACTAAATTGATATGTGTGAAAGTTAGGAGACTTAGTAACCTCTTCGTGTAGGATTTAGTACTCGAAATTTACGACGTGAGACATATCGGCAAGATAAAATATATATCATCAAGAATAATCATAGTGTATGAACTAGAGTAATGGTATAAGGTTGAAAATATAACAGTAATAATATAACAAGTTATCTAAGTTGTGTGAGTGTCTATTATATGGATTATTTTGTGTATGACATACCTACCATACTTGCTATCATGGGAGGTCGAATTTTGAAATAGGGCCATCTAATCATTGTGTGCCTACATGGGGATTTAGATTGGTACATAAAGGACATAGGGCTGAGAATGGATTATTTTTGAGTTAATAAGTCAGCAGACCATGGGAGTGTAGGTATGTGCGTGATCCGTGGGTATTGGAACTATGTTCGCCTCCAATATGTGTGATTTTGGCTTATTGAAATGATTCCTGAGATATTCGGAATACGTAGTCCTTATGTACGTAATGTACCGGGATTTGATAGCAGAGTATGGGTGCACCACATCTTAGCATGGTGGTGCCATATTTGTATATTTATGATGAGAATGATATACTTGCACTTATAACTGGCTCATTGTTAAATTGTGAATACTAATATTTGAGATACTTGAATGGGATTAAAAATGTGATAATACATATCGTAATTAATGTAATAATTATGATAAATAAAAAGGTAAGTTACATGCAGAATATATTAGAATAATATGAATAGACCCCTATATTATAATGTGAAAACAACAAGTAATTACAAACTAGTTAGTTAGTGGCATAACTAGAATGGGTTAAGGGTATACATTAGGCGTTCACATTAGTTGAGGGGGGAAGGACTCATGCGAGAACACGTAACAAACATGTATAAAATATTTACTGTTTAATGCAATTAAACACTTGCTGTATTTTAAACTGTTTTCACCTCGGCCTCTGATGCGTTTTCTTTCAAATGTATTTTTCTTCTAAAAACCTTTTTAGGTGCCCCTCCATAGGGACGCCAAGCATAGGAGTTCAATTTCATAGACGTGTTGTAGCTGCAGTGGAAGTTACAAGATCTCGGTATTAGACGCCTCCACATTCTGCATTTGATTCTATTCGGGGTCACTCTGAGTTAGGGCATGTCGCCCTTTCCATTTAGAGATAGTATTATCATACTACCAGTTTTATATCAGTTTTGGTTTTATTTAATCATTCACTATTTGTATTATTCAGGGGAGTGTTACTCCAGACTCATGTTATCATTTCATTATCATTCTATTTTGATTTAGATGTGGATGTGGTATAGTTAGCTTATAATTTAATTGGTTGCATGATAATTTAATTTAATAAAATTTGGCATCTCACTTTTTAAATATTAGGTGGCTAGTAATTGTAAAAAAAAAATATTTTCGCCAGTGTTGCTATGAACTGAACCAACTTGACATTTTGTATTAATTTGAATAAAGGAGTAGGTACCCGGTATTTAATTAGATGGGGCGTCACAGTTGCCAAGTTCATATACTTACAAATTTGTTAACGCTTCCAGAATAAAGGGAACTAGGAGGGTTCGAAAATCTAGCCAAATGGCAAGATTGAATTCAACAGTGTTAGTGGAACACCACCGGAAGGTATACCCTTTAGGGGATTCATTTATAATGATTTGATTAAATCCCTACTAAGTGTCAATGAATTCAGCCAAGACCATCAAGATCGACAACATATTCCATAGGACCAGTAGAGCCAAATGAATAACAAGATTAGCGAGTGTGTGCTAAGACTTACAAGTCTGAGAGAAGGACATTCCAAAATGGTCAGTGCGACCAGAGATGGGGAAATGGCACGGGAAATTGCCCTACGTGTAGAGAGTGGGGCTACCATTGTTGAATGTGTCCACGTTGAGAAGTGAGACCGATAAGACCGGGAATAGTAAACCATGCCATTAAGGCATAACTACTGGAGGAGTGAGATTTCCGGTGGAGGAATTGGGCCCAATAAATCTACAACCCGAGAGTGGTGGGTTTAGGCAGGACGAGTGGAGTCCTTAGAAACAGTAGGATACCGTTCCTCAGGGTCGTCAAGGCCCAAGAAGTAATAGGGAGGCCAGTAAGGCCATAATTGAACCCTAGAGATTTTGTGCCAACGTTTCAATGGTGGGCGTGTAGGACACATAAAGGAATAATTTGGCCATAACAAGGCGGTGTGGGGGGACTACTGGATGAAGTCCTAGATGTATAGAGACTGCATATAATCATGGGTCATTTTGTCCATGAAAATTATGTGCAGGGACCCTACGATCAAGCAAAATTGATGAAGTTTTGTTTCATCCTTGTGAGTAAAGGATTAATTCATGTGACATGGGTGTGTCTCAACATATATATGAATTGTTAACACTAAAATTCGCGTACGAGTCGAGTTTTGTGGGTATGTTAGTTTTAAAAGTCTGGTTACAAATGTATTTATCATGGGTAACGAGCTTTTTAATGTCGCCCGTGATTGAGACGGGTAGGCACTAAGAGCATATTTTATCGTTATAATTTATTACTGCAATGAGTTAGCAAATTAGAGATTATTATGGTAATGTGTAGTGATTAATTACCAAATGTTATAACGATAGTAGTTTGAGTGATAAGACTATCGTGCTAGTTACTCTGGGGTGAGTTATATTAATTTTGTGAAGCGCCACCTGAAATAGGGTTGGGCCTATATATATATATATATATGAAAATTTCATGGTAATGTAGACTTCAGTGAGTATGTTGTCAAGTTATATGTGATCCCAGTGCGTTGAGATTTATTTAATTATGTGACTCAGGATACATTGTGTTCTTGTAACACCTGGACCGCCCGGGGAGAGCGAACGGAGTGCCACTATCGATAAAACTAAACTAAATCCATCAATCAACAAGTATAAATTATATAAACAAACCCACAATATAGAAAAGAGAATTCAGTAATCTCAATCTTCAAATAAATACAACAAAAGTCTCTCGAAGTAATACAACTATCTACCTCGAAATAAAATAAATCGCCAATGCTCTATACAACAAAAATAAATACAAATATTCTCTCTTGGATTCTCAAATATTCTTCCAAAAATATCCAAGATAAAAATCAATCTCCATAGCGCCCCAAAATCTTCACTAACCTGCCACTAAAAGAAAATATGGGAAAGTACACACTACGACAGGAAATATGCTCAATAAATATTAGCGGTGAAGAAAACGTAACAATACGAGTACGAATATTCAAATGAAATGCGAATCTCAATAGCATTTTATCAATATAATTTCTCAACAAGACATTAATCTGAGTCACCAGGCCTCACCATACCGCTCCATACTTTATCAAGTAGCCGGAACAGGATTATTGGCGGGTGCCCAACCTCTGTGATATATTAAAATCTCATGACAACATGCCCAACACAATAATAATACCACATGAATCAAAATCAGATTCTCAACAATAATTTTCCAGATTCCAATGAATTTAGAAATTCAAATATAAGTCAATAACCACATGAAATCAATGGGAATAACT
Source organism: Sambucus nigra (assembly GCA_949130495.1). Classification (NCBI taxonomy): domain Eukaryota; kingdom Viridiplantae; phylum Streptophyta; class Magnoliopsida; order Dipsacales; family Adoxaceae; genus Sambucus; species Sambucus nigra. Next base: position 298,829,446 of record OX422212.1, on the reverse strand, counting down.
CTCGCGAGATTAAGGAGCTTATTGTGTAAAACACCATACCTTAAACCACCAAAAAAGGAACCAATATAAATCTGCCCAGAAACCTCAGATTACACCATCAAAATCATCTCACAAAGATAATCAAAACTCCTCTAAGATCCATCACCAAAATAGCCCCAAGAACACCTCCAAAAACTAGGGTTGAATGCATAAATTAAAGGGGCCAAGTGTATATAAAAAGGAGAGGAAATAAGAATATGTTTTCTGTATATTTTTGTGCCAAAAGTTGTTTTGAAAATGGTCACCCACGACCTCCTTTTATAAGGCAAAAGAAAGAATTTGAAACAAACTCCTCAAAAAGCCTTGCATTCACGAAAACTTCTGGGGTCAATCGATCGACCCCTAGCGTCGGTCGATCGATCTCCCAGTTATTTTGACAATTTCACTTAAAAAATGTTATAAGGGATAAACTTTAAAAATCAATTAAAAATCTGTTTTAACTCCGATTTCGAAACCGTTTGAAATTCTCGTCTTTAAAAATAAAATTCAACATTTTGGAGCAGGAAAAATAATTTTATCAAAAACTTTATTTTTTTCTCTATTTTTGAAAGTACCCTAAAAATTACGCGGTTGTTACACTTCCCCACTAACAATGGAATTTTGCCTTCGAAATTCGTCAAATGCCTAACTCTCAAAAATCAGGCCAACAATCTCCAAAAATAATCTCGTCACCAAAAATTCCAATATATCACATCTAATATAGACGCCTAACATGAAACGATCATCTAAAATTTATATCTCCAAATATGCACTAGAAAAACGCAACAAACCCAAAACCCATGACCCGAGGGTTGTCGTATACCTAAGCTCTGATACCATTTTGTAACACCCTCCCGCCCGGGAAGAGAGAACGGAGTGCCACTATCGATAAAACTAAACTAAATCCATCAATCAACAAGTACAGAGAATCTTAACAAACCCATAATATAGAAAAGAGAATCCACTAATCTCAAAAGTCTCTCAAAATAATACAACTATCTACCTCGAAATAAAATAAATCGCCAATGCTCTATACAACAAATATAAATACAAATCTTCTCTCTTGTATTCTCGAATATTCTTCTCAAAATATCCAAGCTAAAATTCAATCTCCATAGAACCCCAAAATCCGCGCTAACCTTCCAGTAAAAGAAAGTATGGGGAAGTACATAATACGACAGGAAATATGCTCAACAAATATTAGCGGTCAATAAAATGTAACAATACGAGTACGAATATTCAAATCAAATGTGAATCTCAATAGCATTTTATCAATATAATTTCTCAACAACACATAATCCGAGTCACCAGGCCTCACCATACCGTGCCATACTGGTGCCCAACCTCAATGCCATATTAAAATCTCATGACAACATGCCCAACACAAAAATAATACCACATGGATCAAAATAGAATTCCCAACAACAATTTTCCAGATTCCAATGAATTTAGAAATTCAAATACGAGTCAATTATCACATGAAATCAAAGGGAATAACTCGCGCTAGATTAAAGAGCATATTGTGTAAAACTCCATACCTTAAACCACCAAAAAAAGGAACCAATATAAATTAGCACAGAAACCTCAAATTACACCATCAAAATCATCTCACAGTGATCACCAAAACTTCTCCAAGATCCAACACCAAAATAGCCCCAATAACACCTCTAAAAACGAGGGTTGAATGCATAAATTAAAAGGGCTAAGTGTATATAAAAAGGAGAGGAAATAAGAATATGTTTTCTGCATATTTTTTTGCCAAAAGTTGTTTGTCAAATGGTAACCCACGACCTCATTTTATAAGGCAAAAGAAAGAATTTGAAACAAACCAAAATCCTCAAAAAGCCTTGCAGTGCACGAAATCTGCTAGGGTCAATCGATCGAACCCTGTCGTCGATCGATCGATCGCCTAGTTATTTTGACAATTCCGCTTAAAAAATGTTATAAGGGATAAACTTTTAAAATCAATAAAGAATCCGTTTTAATCGATTTCAAAATCGTTTGAAATTATCGTCTTTAAAAATAAAATTCAACATTTTGGAGCAAGAAAAATAATTTTATCAAAAACTTTATTTTTCCTCTATTTTTGAAAATGCCCCAAAAATTACGCGGGTTGTTACATTTCTTTATCAAGTAGAGAGATATATCTCGTTATATATATAGCACTGAGAACTTGGGATAGTGATAGAGCCATGTTTCATGTTATCTTTAAGGGACATAAGAGGAACGAGTAGACTTTTATGTCAACATACGAAGATTGTGGGAAGGTACATATTATGGACTGAGGACCTTAAGGATCTTGACAATTAACAATGTTAGGTAGTAGTGTATCGGGGGTTCTTTGTTTGGATTTCTCTTTATGAGACATCCCACTTATGAAACTAGCAAATGTTCGGAGTTGGAGAGAATTTTGGTTGATAGTGCATGGGTTTCGTACCTTGGTTATTGTACATATATGAGAATATAACTGAGAGTTGATAATTCTAATATGACTTAACGCCGATAGAGTCGCCTAGTCCTAGTATCATTATGAAAGATCAATGATGCCACTGAAAGAATGATTAAATTAAGAGTAGTGGGGATTTTGAGTGCACCCCTACCATACCAGCATGACGAGTACGCGAAAATTGATTTAAGAGGAATATATTTCATTTATGAAATTTATGTAATAATATGCGAGACATAGGGTGTATGAGTGCCCTAGGTAACTGAATCTTGATATTGTCCCCATTCGAGACGTATGGGATAAGGTAAATGAATATAGAAGTCGAGATATGAGGACTTGATTGTCCAATCATTTATATCAATTAGGACCACCATTCCTCACATTTCCATGAGGATGGTACTGTATCAGGCAGTAGATTATGATTATCATTTAAATTCGACAACATTTAGCTGGGGAAGTTGAATCTTATTTCGTAGAATTGGCAGAGGCCTATATTTTATAAGAAACTGATTTTTAAGAGCGGGGAAGGACTTGCGACACGCATTGTGGCAAAGTCACACAGATCACGGTTAGAGGTACATTCGGGAGAACCTTAAATGTATCAGGTTATAAATGACAATGGTGACGGAAGTTAATGAAGAGAAATATTGTTAAATTTGTCTTGAAGTGGGCCATCTGTCTGTTGGTAAAAGTGTGGACCATCCAAAATCAGTAGGGGTTTCTTCAACCGTTAGGGATTCTTAAGTAGTAATGGGAGAGTATTCCCAAGGATTTTATCATGAAGGTAAATACTTTCCAGAGGAGTCACGGTTATATATGGGTGATAGTGGATCGGTTAACTGAAGTATCTCACATTATGCCGGTTAGGACTGCTCATAACACATGACAACATGCCCCCAACCATTATTGTTGAGATAGTAAGGTTGTATGGGATACCGTTAGAGGTTGTGTCCGATAGAGGAAAAAAATTGGGTTTTGATTTTGGGTTAGTTTTCATGAGGCCATGTGTGGCTATCCAGGGAGGCTTTGAAGGATCCCTCATCGGGGATGAAGGAAGAATCCCTCAAAAATATATCGGTCTCGTACCCCTTTTTAAAAGATGCTTCGACCGTCGTCGGTGTGGGGTAAATGTAAAGTGATGGAGTTGCCAGCCTATTTTTCACAAAACAAGCAAAAGAACATCTTACCACTTCGAGAGAGAAACATCAAGGACAAACTGATGCATACAAAACCTATAATTTTAAGGCTCGAGGGATAAGTTACGGAATGGAAAGATGTTAGGCACCCATCCCTCCCTTTTGTTCTCTCTGGAAAAAAGTGTGATGGATAATTATGTTTTGAATTTATGGGTATAACGCTTTTTTATTGGTATTTGTTTTTTTTATAAAAAATAAAGTATGTAAAATATACTAATAAAAGTGTAGATGTTAAAGTGTATGAGATAAAGTAAGAACTAGATTATGAATCTAATGCAAAAATAAAGAATTTAAAGAGAGGGAGAAGGAATTGGACATTCTTTGCATCTAGATATTTGATCTTGGATGAACTCCCTTGAGTGTGGATGAATGTTGATGAGAGAGAAGGACATTTTTCCAAATTGGGTATGAAAAGGAATGGAACGTAGGCTTGAATGGAACTTTACATGAGGAACTTCACTGATATCGAGGTAATGTTGCTAAGATCACTGATACTGATGGATCTCATGTGTGTTTTGGGAGCAAGGTCATGGACTCTATTTATAAGGAAAAGGGGGGTGCCGATTGGCCTACCCCTAGGAGTGCCTAGCATCAGGTAACCCTTGACACTGTGCCGCTAAGAAGGGATTTGGACCTGCCAATAACAGTCTCGTGTAGATTTTTCTAGAAAAATGGTCATAGAATGGAAATCGTTGATCCGAATCGTGCACATGGCATACTATTAGAACGTTACTTCAGAGACATTAAAGAGTCCTTTGGACCACTCCCTAGTCTAGGAGTTGACTTTGGGTCAAATATGTCTCGGAAGCGCACGTCAGTCTTTTGGACGGGAGATCGTCGGACGGAAATGAATCATTCCTCCACATGGTAAGTCATAATAGCTCACGGGGTGGACCTTTGGAATGGTTAGGATATGTACTTTGACATTCGAAAGAGTTTTTCTAGGTTTGGAAGGTTTACCTTGGTCTACCAGGGCCCGAAATTTCCTGATGACCTCTTAGAGTAAAATATATCATTGGTCCATACCGTAAGTCAGAATCACCCAAGGGGAGGACCATTGGAAAGGGTATCTAGTGCCCTTTGAAGATTCATTCAGTCTCGTTTGATCTGAAGTGTTGACTTTGATCAAACGGAGACTGAGAGCACTCGGTGGCATCCAAATCGATTTTCGAGGGAAAACTGATCGTTCGTCCGAACGGTTATGCTATTTTAAGCACGAGGCAGACTATTGGGAAAGGAGTTTTAGTGACTTTCAAAGATTCAAAGAGATTTTGCTTTGACGGTGAAGTTGATTGGGGTAATTCAGGGCCCGGGAGTGCCTGATGGCCTTCGAATCAATTTTTGGTAGTAAAATTATTTGTTCGTCCGAACCGTTATGACGATTTACGCACGGGGTGGACCATTAGAAAGGGTATTCGAAGTTCTTCAAATATTCAACGAGTTTTTCCCTGACGATAGAGTTAATCTTAGTCAAACGGGTCTCGGGGGTGCCCGATGGCCTCTACATTAGTACTCAGAGTGAGACCTAGGGTTTGTAGTGAAAAGGGGAGATAATAGGGACCTAAGGAGAGACTTAGGGGGTCCTAGAATGTGGTATTTATAGATCCCCTCAATGGGTGACCTTAGAACAAGTGATATCCGTCGAATAGACATCACATGATAGGGCAAGGTCGATTTTGTGGACCCAAGGGATGAGGATGATCGATTCTGAGGACCTATATGAGGTGATGAGTAGGGAGGAGACCAATTTTGGGGGTCATGATTAGTTTTAAGGACCTAAATTATAGTGACTATTTTTGTCGATCGACGCCAATTCTGTGGGCTTAAGATAGAGATGACCAATTATGTTGGTTAAGGACAATTATGTGGGATTAAGATAGAGATGACCAATTCTGAGGGTTTATTTTAGGGTGACCAATTGAGAGGGTCGAAGACAATTCTGAGGGCTTGAGATACATATGACCAATTTCGAGGGCTTGAGATAGATATGACCGATTCAACGTGTCAAAGAAAATTTTGAGGTCTTAAGTTAAGGGTGACCAATGCTGAGGGTGAAAGCCAATTCTGCAGGCTTATGTAGAAGCGACCAATTCTGAGGGTCAAAGACAATTATGAGGGCTTATTTATGGTGAACAATTCCGAGGGTCGAAGAAAATTCTAAGGGATTGATATAGAGATGACAAATTTTGTGGGTCAAAACCAATTCTGAGGGATTGATATAGAGATGACCAATTCATCGGGTCAAAGAAAATTCTACGGGCTTAAGTTAGGGGTGAGCAATTTTGAGGGTCAAAGGAAATTTTGAGGGCTTGAGATAGAGATGACCAATTTTGTGGGTCGAAGCCAATTTAAAGGCTTATTTGGGGTGACCAATTTTGAGGGTCGAAGCCAATTCTTAGGGCTTATTTGGGATGACGAATTATGCGGGTCAAAGCTAATTCTGAGCGCTTAAATAGAAGAGACCAATTCTGAGGGTAAAAGACAATTCTGAGGGCTTGAGATAAAGATGACCAATTTCGTTGGTCAAAGCCAATTCTGCAGGCTTAAGTTAGGGGTGACCAATTCTGCGGGTCAAATATAATTCTCAGGGCTTAAGTAGAAGTAACCAATTCTGAGGGTCGAAGACAATTCTGAGGGCTTATTTGGGGATGACGAATTGTTTGGGTCAAAGCCAATTCTAAGGGCTTAAGTAGAAGTGACTAATATTGAGGGTCAAACCCAATTCTGGGGGCTTGGGGACTCCACTGGGGATGTGTAATCTTTCTCTAGGGATTTGGGGAAGCATTTGATTTTAGGTCTCACTGGGGAAGAGGGAATGATCAGAAGGTATTTTAGTTGGGGAATTTTTGGAAATTTGGGGAATCCTCTAGAGACGTTGTTGGGGAGAATTATTTTTTGGAATTCCATTAGAGACATAAAAAATGTTTTTCTTGGTGAAAAAGGTTCCAAAATTAATTTGGTAATTTTAGAATTTTTTGGGGGATTTATGGTATTTTTTGGACTTTTTGTATGAAATTTTAAAGGGGGTGCAAATCGGCATAGATGGAGGGGTGCCAAATGACAGTGGCATGGTCTTTGGGGGTACCTCGTGCAGGTGGAGGGTCAGTGCCTATCGGTGGGTGGCAGGGAGATGCCGATCAGCATGACCCTTTGCCTCCTATAAAAAGGGGCAGATTCTCCTCATTTTTCATAGGTTTGTGACTTGTATTCCGTGACACCCTTCCTAATTAAATACCGGGTGATTTGTCCTTTATTAAATTAAATTAAATCAAAGTGTCCGGTTGGTTCACTCTTAGCATCACTATCGAAAAATAATTTTTCATTATAAATCACCTAATAAATAATTAAGCTAAGTGTCAAAACACTTAATTTTAGAAATTAAGACCTATTGTTATGATTTGATATGAAACCATTTTCATGAACACAAATGATAATATTAAAACCAAACCATCCAAATGAAATAACCAAGCTAGATTAATCAATCCAAATAATAAATCCCAATTGCAGGATAGGAAATAAATAAAATAATCCCAACAATAGCTAAATCCTAAAATAATAAAGAATACAAGTCTCTCTATGTACTAAATGAAATATGAAAACGGGAGACACATGCCCTATGTGAGAATAATTAAATAAAAGAGTGGAAATACAAGAATGGAGTCATCTACTGCAAGGACCTGTAACTTTCATACTAGTTGCATCATGTCAATGGTCCAAAGATCTAAGCCTGATGCCCCTGTGGCTGGGCACCTGTAATATATATATATATATATATAAGAGGAAGAAAAGATAACAGGAAATGGGTCAGAGCCCGAGTGTAAAACAACTTTAAAAATTATTTAGCAAGTATTTAAAATGCTTACCAGTTGATATTATATACATGTTAGGACCTCGACACTCACTTAATAATTCTCACCCCTCAACTAGTGTGCACGCCTCAACTAGTGTGCATGCCTAACGTACTACAAAAAGGGAAATACTAGTTCAGAATCACTCTCGAACTGCGTTAACACAACACACACATATTGGAGGCGAAGCATTGTTCCAAGTCACAAAGAGGTCAACACGTACCCTCACGTCTCTTAGGACCGTCTGACTATCATTCTCGAATATCCTTTACCAAGAATGCTATGTTCTAAGGTACAAGTAAATATCCCCCATAAAGGTCCAATCGAGATAAGACTGTCCCGACTAGGAACCTACGTGATAGCAAGTAGTGCCGGTATGTTTACACACCAATATACAATATTATATATATACATGCACCCATATATGTTTATTCATATTATTCATGTAGGTACGCCAACGACCCATAATATTTGAACCATGCGTGGCATATAACACTCGAGTTCTACGTATAATTTAAGTCATTCTTTTTATTTTCTCAATTGCCGCAAATCCATAAGTACTTTTCGACTCTCGAAGTGTATCCTCTTAATAAATATAAAATTAGTAGGTGTACCCTCACTACCCTTCTCCTCTAAGTTCTTAATTCTCGCAAGACCTAATTTAACGTACGCGGGATTTCCCACTTAATTTATATCCCCAAAATTGCACGGTCAAATCTCATATAAAGTCGTATTATCCGGACCCCACTTATACCCTACTGGTCCTTCTCAAGTCCCATTATGATATATAAATTATGTCCAAAGTTCTTTACACATCGGGATTGGATTAACATTTAAAAGGAGAAAAAAGTTCCCATTTTGAGGAGGAGTCGATCGATCGATGAAAGGGGGTCGATCAATCGATCGATCGACATTCTTGAGTCGATCGATCAATCGATCAGTTCTTAGTCCAGATTATGCAATTCTTTATGTACGGGTTTCCTTAACATTAATTCTCAAAACCTCTATTAATCCATCCCAAAATCACAACCAATCAAACCAACAATTATATTATTCTACATACATGATTTCTAACGTAAAACATATACGAATTCATCAAGGGTCATCCGTTTAAAGGGTTAATTCAAATTAATACATCAAGAACCCTATGTTTATCATCATGATCAATATATTCCTAATTCTTCCAGAATTTAACCTCTATTGGACATCAATTTCGTAATCAATCATATACATATAACAATAGGGTTGTCCTAACTTGATTTCTATTAAGAATTTCAATATACATCTCCCAAATATCATTTATCTTTCATGAAAACATCAGTTATTATCTCCTACACTAGAATGGATGTTTTATCAACTTAAGAAAGACAAGTTAGATACTTTCCTGGAAATCAAAGGTCTGGTCCGACGGATTAGAGTGGTATAGGAAGGATTTCCTTCTTTCGATCTACGCGTTGGCGATGGAATTGGTGAGAGTGGTGTAGGGTTGGTGGCTCTCCTCCTTGGAAGACTTTTATATTCTCTCTTTCTTAGCCTCTTTGCAACTCTAATGTTTCTAACCCTCGAGGACTATAACTTCCATCAGATATAACCCTACAATTTTCGTCCATAATTAAGGCCGAAAATTGGAAATTACCAAAATGCCCTGTCGGGTTACCGATTAGGCCTAAAAACTTTCCGAGACTCAAACTAAACCCCCGGATACACTTTTCTGACTATCTCAACCCTTACGAACACATTGGTGCACTCACAATAACCATTCAAATGACTTATAATTAAATTACTTTTTATATTATTATATTAGTACCGACACGATACACGCGCGTCCCGAGTTAATATCTATAACTGTCGTATTATTCACTCACGATAATTTTTAATAAATTCAATCTCATATATTACTTTACTCATTCAGTAATATTCAACATAGTTCTTACCCATAATTACTAAATCTCGGCACGCTAGCAAATATTTATTTTAAAATCTGGATTAATAGTAAATTAATTTATCCCAATTTAATTTAATTAATACCATAATTCAATGTCATAAAAATACGGGGTATTACATATTCTTATGTTATTAACCTTTGAAAATCTTTCTAAAGTCCGAAATGGCCAATTTCTTAAGCAGCGCAACCCACATGGCATGGCTTAAGATCGATGATTAGGCAGGGTTGGAGTGGAGGGCTAGGGTGCCCCTTGCACTGAGCAACGCGAACTCATTCGACTCATTTGAGGTCGTGGTAGATGATCGGACTCTTATGTGTGAGACCTCATGCCATCGTTCTTCTAGGGTGGTGAACCCTACGACTATGTAAGTATTGAATGACCTTTGGTATTCTTTTACTTTTTTCTTGACGAGATTGCCTTATTTTTTGAATCTAACAATGGTTTTGTTTATTTCTTCAACAGTCTGATGTCTCCATGTCAACTATACGTGCTCGTGGGATGACGAGGCTTAGGTATGTTTGGGATAACCTTCCACCAGTGGTGGCTGAATGGTTTCATCAGTTGGCTTTGGGATATTGGCATATGTTTTGGATGAGTTGCCTCATTCCACGATTGTTCTATGTGCTCTAGGGGAGAGGTGGTGGGACAATACCCACACCTTCCATTTTGACTTTAGGGAGATGACGGTGACTTCCATTGATGTGCAGAAGCTACTAGGGCTGGGCTATGATGGCTTGTAGGTTGAGGTAGATATGACATTGAGGGTGACGTCGAAAGCAGTGATGGCGGCATTATGTGATGTGCAGAGGGTGGTTTTTTAGGACTCTCTCCATTTTTCTCTTTTAAGGGAGATATTATTAAGGTGGAGGTTCGACGAGAGTGATGGGAAGCAAGTTCTTCATATGACATGTTTGTTTATTCTTCTTGTGTTGGGGGGGTTTCTGGTGGCGATGAGTGGCGACGTCATCCACTAGTGTTTTTTTTCATTTTAGTATTTTTGAACATCTCACTTTATGATTGGAGGAGCTTTACTTTGCTACCCTTTATTATTTCCTTGATGCGTTCAGCCAGTGCTACTGGCAAACTTTTACTGGAGCCACATATTTTAGGTATTCTTTATTTTTTGAATTTTCCTTTATGCATTCACATTTTCCTTCATGCGCTTCTTTTTTACTTCTTCAATGTTGATCACTTTTTTTTATAGATGTGGTTTTATGAGGTGATTGAGTTAAACACCCAATTCCTTTCTTTGAAGGATAACTCTGTCAGGGACTTTTGCTGGATGTACTAATAGTGGAAGTCCAACCGACAATCGAAGAAGTCTCTCTATCTTGAGATGGTGCGTCAGGTCTTGAATGGCCTAACGAGCGAACGGTTAAGACTTTTTTATCTTAAGATTATCTTTCCTTTGATAATATTTTATTAATATTGATCCTTTACTCTTTCTAGGAATTTACAGGTGACCTTTTATCCTTAGGGGCTGGCCATTCATCCCACTAACTTGACTGGGATACATGCGCAGATGCGGCGTGTGCTGCCACATGAGTTTGGATACTCTTGGTACCTCGAGGAGAGGGTAATCCAATAGATAGTGGAGTACGAGGTTATGGTGCATCCGACGAAGCCCCCTATGTTCATGAGGAGAGTTTAGGAGATGTCAGAGGAAGCCCGAGTGGCGGTGATGGTGGGTGAGCTGTACTATTTATGTACTAACATATTAATGATGTGGGATTACATGGACTTCGTGTTGAGCTGGTTGATTCCACCCAATATATACGATGTGATGTTTCTCCCTTGGGAGAACTCGAGTCGGCCGGTGGGGTCCTCCCACAGTGCAGGTGGTGCGTCCACGTCAATGGTGATGGCGACGTCTGAGGCTTATTTTCTATGACGAAACTCGCCCAATCATAACATCCGGTGAGCTTTACAGCATTGTGCCAATGCGATGGACCTAGAGGAGTTGGGACTGACAGAGGAGGTCTTTCGACCTGAGCTATACTTTTGTTTCTTTGTCTTTTGACTTCATAATTTCTTTCTTTTTTCCTCAGCCTTGACTAATTTGATCTTTTCTTTCTTTCTTTTATAGCACATCCAGGTCTCTACCACCTATCTGAAGGACATCAGGGACTGAACATCTTGGGAAACTACCCATATTCATGAGGTTGTTTTGATCCCTTCTTACTTCATGTCGTCTTCCTCATCAAGGGAAGGGTTGAGCTCAAGAAGTGGTGGCACATCATCTCGCCACATGGCAAGAGGGCGAGTCGCGGGGATGGAGGCTCTTAGAGAGAGAGAGAAAAGAGATAAATAAGAGAGAGAGAGAGAGAGAGAGAGAGAGAGAGAGAGAGAGAGAGAGAGAGAGAGAGAGAGAGAGAGAGAGAGAGATAGAATTGGGTGAAAAAGCGAGAGAAATAAAATTGGGTTTGGGCTGAGTCCCATTATTTTTCTAGTTTTCCTGCAAGATATCAATGTTATACAAAAAAGAATATATGCAAATGAAAATGAAGTTTTTGTTAATTCTCTTTGTTTAGTGATTAATGCACATGCTCCTTTTACTTTGTTGGTGAGACCGTAAAAAAAACTTAAAAATTGATTTAAGAAGGATTTTACTTAAAAATGAGATAAGTAAAAGCATAAGTATAAAGAAATTTTAGAATTCCCTTAAGATAAAAAATATTTTTATTGGATTTTTTTATTTTGACAAAAATGGAAAAAAGGAATTGTCCCAAAATAGGAAGTTGTCGATCGGCACATAACCCCTGTCTTGCCTATCGGCATATCAGTCCAGTCTAATTAACCCAAGGCTTTGATTCCACTTGTTTGGTGCTTGGTAGGGTAAGCATCCTTCTGATTTCTGCAGGTTTCTTTATCTTGGTTAGCTGATTTTTAAGTATAAATAGTGGTGTAGATGGGGCTTTGCTCCTCACACTTTCATCTTCTTTCTTTTTCATATTCTTACTTGCTCATTATCTCTTTTTCTTGCAATATGGCTCTCCCTGGTAGCATTGAGTTCACTAACTACCTCGAAGTCTTGGAGGCAATGTGTTCTTATAATTTTAATTATGATGCTTTCCACATGCGACGAGTCACTTTGTGGCGTAATTGAACATGCTGATGGCGGTAATCGAGTTTTGGCATCCCAAGGATCATGTATTTCTCTTCAGGTTGGATGATATTTTTCCTACCTATGAGGAATTTTTTTCCATGCTGGGGATAAATCCCAGCATTGTTGTGGCTTTTCTTGAGTTTTTCCATTCTCCGAGGGAGTTATTTGCTGGACTTCTCCAGATCTCGCCTTCAACAGCTAGGCCATTATTTATAGGAGGAATGATTTCTCTTCTAGCGATGTTGCGGGTCTTTCAATTACAGGACGTGGGAGATGTCGTCTATGCTGGGACCATCATTCTGGGCCTGGTTTCAAAAGTTTTATTGGTGACTGTGGAAACACCGGTCGACCCCCAATTGGAGGGTATCATTTCTTGGATGTTGTACTATCGTAATCCTGGAGCGGTGATACTAACGTAGACTTTGAATGGCCTAGATGCCTGGCGAGAGGGTTGTTCTGACTTTCTGAGAGGGAGCCCTATGATGCTGTTTATGTGGTTGTCCGAGAGCTTCCGTATAGTAGTCCCACCTAAGTATCCTTTATCGGAGGTTCCAAACTTCTTCTCACGCTATTTTATTAGTGTAGACCTGGACATTGAGAGTTGGGAGAACTGGTTTATAGAGCATGGGGCTCAAAGCTTGCGATTGTAAGTTCCTTGGTGGGGGGAACTACAACCCATTCTGGAACTCGGGGAGTACCAGTATGTCAAGTTGCTTGGCCTTAGATAGACTTCTTTCTACTTTCCCTGGCGACTTCTGCACCAATATGGTTGGGAGAAAACCATGCCACCGCATACACTAGATTTCTTTCTTGTGGAGGACCTTATGGAGCGTATGTGCATGCGGATTGACTCTTTGTGGTAGAATCACCATTCATCGACCTGTCCCTCCCAATCTGATGGGCAAGTGTAACATGTCTTGGGGGACTACATGTAATGGCTATAGAGAAGAGTAGTCACCAAGATGTTGGTTGTGGACACTGGGTAAAGGTGGTTTGTCATTTTTGACACCATGGAGGGAGGTGTTGTGTTTTTCTTGAGGGTAGTTTGGCTTATCACTCAATGAAGCATCAGCAACATTCCCTCTAAGCAGGGGAAGTTTGGGGACCCCAGGATGTGGGTGATGGGGGAAATTCTTCAGGTAGTTATGGGTAAAATATATGAAGCTTTTTCTAATGGTGTTTGGTTGTATTTCTGGTTATTATATTTGAGGGTTATTTCGGAGTAGTGGGTCTTATTTGGTTTTTTAGGAAAGGAAGTGAAGACTGGGGAGGGAAGTCATTTGATTCCTTAGGCCGATGTAATTGTATCAAAATTTTTGAACTAATAAAATAAATAAGCTTTTGATCATCTAGTTTTGACTCTTCATGAGTTTTGCATTTTAATTATCTATACCAATCGCTGAGGCATACATAATCATTTTGGTCATGTACATGTTAAAATGAATTGTCGTTCTCGGAGATAAGAAAAAAATCATTTTGTTAAAAGGAAGGGGGTCGTGCTCATGTAAACTCATGAGCTACCTACGTACCTCTGAGGGTTTTCAAAAGAATTTAAATTCATTTTTGAAAGAAAAATCATTTAGAGAATCAGACCCCATGTACTTCTGGGTAGGGGAAATGAAGATTTTATTTTTTTAGAATAAAAGGGAGATGAGAAGAGTCGTAGCGCATTGAGATTTTGGATTAGGGGTAGAATTTTTGAGATGGTAAAGGTTGACTAGACGCACCATTTCTTCTCTATCAAGGTCGGTGAGCATAGCGTGCCGCTTGAAAAGATCTTTTTCACAGTGTATGGGTCACTCCAATTAGGCTTGAATTTCCCTTTAGGGTCTCAAATGGTCTGTACTATTTCTTTGAGGGATAATTCCCCTTCTCAAAAATTGCAATCCTTAACTCTCTTATTAAATGATTACGCTATACGACGATGTTACCCCTGTATGTGATATAAATCTTTCAGCCTCCTTTCATCAAAGAGGGACAGCTCGTCAAGACGGCTTTTGTGCTAGTCTTCCTCACTGACCTTGCTTTCAAGCATGAGGCGTAGCAAAGGTTTTTTTTAGATCCAAGGGTAGGATTGCTTCCATGCCATATACTAGAGAGTAAGGGGTAGACCCAGTAGAAGTTCAAACAGAAGTGTGGTAGCCCCAGAGGTTGTACAGGATCCTGTCGGCCCAATTTTGACAACTCTCACTTATTTTGCTGATGATGGATTTGAGGTTCTTATTGGTTTCTTCGACTCCTACATTGGTTTGAGGTTTGTATGGAGATGATTTGTGCCTTTAAATCATATACTCATCGACCACCTCCGTAACTTCTGCCTCGAAATGTAACCCATTGTCTGATACCAGCTCACGTGGGACCCCATATCGATAGATAATATTCTTCTTAATGAACTTGGCCACTTTCTTAGAAGTTAAAATTGCGTATGACTCAACTTTGAACCATTTGGTGAAGTAGTCAATGGAGACTAGGATGAAATCATGCCCATTGGATTCTTTCTTCCCTATAATATCGATGCCCCATGTAGAGAATGATGAGGGAGAAGTCATGTTGTACGATTCTCGCGGAGGCAAGTGTTATATATTGGAAAAATGCTGGCATTTGAGGCATTTTTGAACATAGGCTATGCAATCTTGAACCATGGTAGTCCATTAGTAACCCTATTGAATGATCTTCTTGGTGAGCATATGGCCATTCATGTGGGGTCTGTATTCCCCGCTGTGGATTTTCTGCATCATTTCTTTAATGTCAGCCCCTGCGATGTAGTGCAAATGGGTTCCATCGATATTTCTTTGAAACAATATCGTATCACATATAATGTACTGGGCGACCAATCTGTGGAGGGTTGCTCTTTCCTTCTTGTCAGAACCTTGGGGATACCTTTTATGTTTGAGGAGGCACTAAATATTATAGTACCAGTAGACGACTATCTCTAGATCTTGCTCCATTCTAAACTCAATGTGGTAACAGTGGGTTGGTTTGTCTTATTTTTGGACAAGTAAAGGGTCCATGGTTATTCCTTTGGTCATGTCAATCATGAAGGCTAGGGTAGTAAGGGCATCAGTTAGGTTGTTATTTACTTGGGGCAAGTAGTGAAAGGTGATTTTTTGGAATTGGGAAGCTATCTTTTCGAGGTAAACATGGAAGGGTAAGAGTTTTTTGTCCTTGACTTTCCATTTTCTAAGTACTTGATCGATGATGAGGGTTGAATCCCCATCGACATCAAGGTATCAAACTCCTTTCATGAGGAAAACTTTGAGGCCTACCGTGCACGCCTCGTATTCAGTCATGTTGTTGGTGAAGGGGAAATCCAATTTGATTGCAATGTGAGTGTGAGAGTTATCAGGGGCAATCATGAGAATCCCAATGCCATACCCTTTTTTATTGACAGCACTGTCAAAGAACATTTTCCATCGAAGGTCTTCTTAGGAGGTACAAAAGATATTTTCACTTGGGAATTTAGGAATCCATACATCGGCTTCTTCCATAGGGTTGTCAGTAAGGTAGTCAGAGATGGATCTTCCTTTCATAGATTTTTGTGTGATGTAAGTAATATCAAATTTTATTAGAAGCATAAACCAAAGGGCCATTCGGTTGGATAATGCGGGCTTCTAGACTAGGTACTTGATTAGATCCATTTGGGATACAAGTTTGATGGGAAAATGGAGCATATAGTGTCGTAACATTTGGGTAACCCAGACAAGAGCAATACACGCTTTCTCCAAGGCATTGTAGTTAACTTCGTAACCAACCAACTTGTGACCTGGCATAGTAGATGGCTCTCTATTTGTGAGTTTCTTCAAGGTATTGGTATAGTAAATCCCCAGCTGTAGTATCGATAATGGTTAAGTATAGAAGTAAGGGAAGACCATTCTGTGGCGGCATAAGTACCCGAGTTTGGGTTAGGTATTGCTTGATTCAGTCAAAGGCTTCTTTGAAAGCTTCGTTCCAAACCTTGGTTGAATCCTTTTAGAGGAGTTTGAAGATAGGTTCATAGATGGAAGTGAACTAGATGATGAATCGACTGATGTACTATAATTTCCCAAGGAATCCCCAAACTTCCTTTTCCATTTGGGGTAATGGAATCTAAAATATGGCTTTTAGCTTGGAAGGATCTTCTTTTATCCCCTTTCTAACTGACCATGAATCCCAAGAGTTTTCCTTTGGTAATTCCTAAGACACAATTCTATGGGTTAAGTCACATCTTCTACTTTCACCGTCGTTCGAAGAACTTTCGGAGATCGATAACATGGACTTCCCTTGTAAGGACATAAATTTCCAATTGAGACCTCGTATTTTTTTTACTTCATTTCGTGAACAAAACTTTATTTGTAATATATCATAGGGAGATTTTATTTTGTCATGATCCCACTTGGTCTATGACGTATTAAGAAATTGAAGACGTTGAGGCAAAGCTTCAAAGAAATTATCATGCCGAAGTTTAATTGGTGCAAGTTTATTCATCTTCAAAGTTAATCGCATTCCGGGATCACTAAGGTATGAATGCGTATAACTAATGGTGGTCGAAATTATTTTTATAAAAGATAAGTGTGTATTTTTATAAAGAAGAATGTTTTAAAATGTTTTAAAGTGTTTTAAAGGGTCTACACTACATTTTATTCTGATAAGCTCGAAATAGAATTTGACTAATTTGGATCTCTTTTGGAAGAGACGTTTTGAACAAAAAGTCAAAAAGTCAAACCTTCGCAGCATCGTTTAAACGACATAAGATCTCATTCGAACGAGATACCTATGTCGCGCGAACGACGTGGCATTGTCATTCGAACGATACATTTTTTGAGGCAAAATGTAAATCTTATTTAAAGCGTGTTTTCATCAGAGTTTCGTAAGTGTGCATTCTCGAAAAACAGTTCACCATCTAGTACGAGTTTTGCACATATTTTTTAAGGTTTAAAGATCTTAAACACATCCTTACAGTTTGCAAAGATACGAGTTATCATTCTTATATGTTTGCGTGGTCTTGATGCACCAAAGTTGAGTTTGTTCATCATTGAACACTTGTGATTGCAGGTTTTACGATGGAGAAGCGACGGACATCGTGTTCGACATCGTAGACATATCAAAGCCATTCGGTGGACACCGAGACATACGTGGATACGTGTGTTGTGGATAGGTATTGTGGAAGAAAAAATTTATGTGTCAGCATTATTGAAGAACAGTAGAAGATCAGAAGGAGCGTAAAGACCCATAGGGATCGAGTCATTGAGTAAGGCTAATCTGTCTTTGTAAAACCATTGTTCATAGTGATTTTTCTGGCTTGGGCCGTCCGAGGTTGTTTTCCCGTTTTGGGTTTTTTCCTCATACATCCAGCGTTGTGAGTATCTTTACTTTATTTTACTTTCTTTAATCACTAGATACTTGTTAAGGATTAATCAAGATAAAATTGGTTTAAAGTAAAAAAAATTTTCACAACTTCGTTTGGTGCATAATTAAAAGCTGTTTACTTTTTGGAGATAATTGATTTTTTGGTAAAACACACACAAAAAGGGTCCTTCAAATTGGTATCAGAGCTAGAAAACATAATTTATTTATTTTGAGATCCCGTGTGTTTTCAAAGATGAATTTTGGAAATAACGAAATTTTTCGATCTCCTATTTTTTATGGCACTAATTACACCTATTGGAAGATGAGAATGAAAAGTGCATTAAAATCTATTGATGAGCGTGTGTGGCTAGATGATGAGAAAGGTTGGACACCCCCTGTCACTGCTTTAAAGCTTGTCGAGTCATGGACTGAAAGTGAACATAGACTTTCAGAATATAATTCTAAGGGTTTGCACACTATTTCTTCACATGTCACACGAGAAGAATATAATAGAATTATGACTTGTGAAACATCAAAAGAGGTTTGGGACATTTTGGCACTCACTCACGGGGGCACTAGCATTGTTAGGGCGTCAAAACTTCAAAATCTCGCTTCATAGTTTGAGACCATTAGGATGTTTGAGAGTGATATTGTTGATGAGTTTTATGCTAGATTGTCCAATATAGTCAACTCGTCGTTTAACCTAAGTGAGAAAATTCCTGATAACCATGTCATTAAGAAAATCCTTAGGTAATTGTCTAGTAGGTTTGATGCAAAAGTAACCATTTTAATCTCCTTGGGTAAGTTAGAGTCGACGAAACTAGAAGAGATTGTAGGTGACTTACAAACCTATGAAATCAACATGATTACCTCCAAGAAAGTGCCTAAGAAAGAAAAGGGTAAAGCTTTGAAAATTCGAAAGGAGGAAATTAAAGTTTCGAATTTCGATTTCGATTTTGAGGATGTTGCTTTGTTGGCAAAGAAATTTAAAAAATTTATTAAGTTTCAAAAGCCATCGAAAGATACGAAGAAATTTGATAAATTCAAGAACAAAAAAGTATATTCCACCTCTAAGCATAAGTTTGATAAGCCTAAGAGAGATGAGTCGGATAGGTTTTTTGGGTGTGAGGGGTACGGTCATAAATTTAAGGAGTGTCCCACTAGACTTAAGAAAGAGGGCAAGCCACCCGTAGTATATAATGCCACCTTAAGTGATAGTGACCCAGAAGAGGGAGAGAGTTCCCCCATTGAGCGTAACTTTGTTGCATTTACCACATCTCACGTGAGTGACGATGATTCTCATGTGAATGACACTTCCGAGGAGGTTTTGAGTGAATCCCATGTTAGTGAGGGTGAAGAGAGTGAGGAAGAGGAGATAGATGTGAAAGAATTGCAAAATGCATTTAATGAGTTGTATGCCGAAATGGTGAAGGTGAAAAAGACTAACTCAAAATTGCAATCTAAGTTGAATGAGAGTTCCATAGAAAATAATGATAGTTTGATTGAGGATCTTAGGGAACGAGAGAAGAAGTTTAGGGAGAAACTAGAGTTTGTGGAAAAAGAGAGAGATAATATCCGTAGTTTGATGGAGTCCTTGAAAAAGGAGATTTTAGAGTTTGAGGAGTCTAGGCGTGTGCTAGATTCTAGGATTCATGAGTTGGAGGAGAGATTGAGATACTCGTCTAGAGTGAAGTTTGATTTGGCGGCTAGGTCCGAGAATCTAGATAACATCCTAGGCACCGTCCAAATTAAGGGAGATAGGGGAGGTATAGGTTTTGATGAGAGAGTTTTTCCCATTCCCCCCGCACATGTGAGAAACACTATAAAGGTTAGAAAAGGTCCTCATATAGGTAATCATTCCCACCACTACCACCACACTTGCATGTTTTGTGGTAGGAAAGGTCACCTTAGGCGTTATTGTTACGACCTTAGATAAGCTCCTAGGAAGTTTAGGAATAAATTTTCCCCAGTTCCCAAAACCCTAATGCGTCATTTTACACCTACTTGGGTTAGGAAATCAGATTTAGTGTCTTTAGGAATTAAACTTCATGATTCTCGTTTGGGTGAACTTGATTCTTCCCATGCTAAATATAAAGGGTGATAGTGTTGCTACGTTTGTCATTTACTAGTTTGCTTCATGATTTATTCATTGCTAGTATTATGACATGTGTATCATTTTGTATTATAGTTTTCATTTGTTTGAGTCCTCTTTGAAAAATACAAAAAGATTTTGTTTTTGAGAAAACCTTTGGAAAACCGAAAAGAATTTTCTTTTATTTGAGTCAAAATATGATTGAAAATCCAAAAAGATTTCGGTTTTGTTTTTGAGTTTACATGTTTGATGTCGCATATTGGTGTGCTTGTACCCCCCCCCCCCCCCCCCCCACAATCATTTCATTATCCATGTGGCTAGGGCATTTGGTCATTATTATCGATGCTTAGAATGATCTTAACCATTGTTTATATGGGGTTATTTAGAAGTTGATATTCATTTTGATTCAACTTTGTATATATGACAACATTGCACACATACAAGAGTTTATATGGATGTTTAACTTTTCTTGCATATTTTAATTTGGTGAGGCGTTATTATCTCAATCTTGTCATATATGCGTAAGTAGACTTAAGGAGAAGTGCGTATGTAAGAACCATTTACCGTGAGGATTTGAATTAGTATCTAATTGAAAAATGATGAGTGATTCACGAGAAAGGGCTGCGAGAGTTCAAAATTGACTCGTTGTGAAAGCCACCATTTGAAAGAGACCAAAAGAAAAGGCAAAATGCTATGAAAGAGTGCCAATAATATTTTCTCTAAGTTGAGAATGATAGAAACCTCAAAAGAGCTTGAAAAAGTATATATTTATGAGGGAGTTTGGTTGGAGAAAATTTAAACGGGTTTGCACAACTAATCCTAATGTTGATAAATTGCAATTTGACGCTATTGTTTGTAGAATCTTCAAAATTCTGGATTTATGTGCATGTAGTATGTTTAGTTCATTAAGCTCACACTTTAAGTGTCATATGGCTATGATAAAGTTTGATGATTTATCGCTATCAATTAGAGCTTCTTGATCGTTTCGATATGTTGGAGTTGTGACTCATTTGTTGTAGTTTCACGCCCATTCATTCCATATCCATGTTTGGGCACATCGGTACTATGTTTGCATGTAACTCCCATTGTTAGTTTTTATGCGTTTTTGAGTTTTGTGTTAAAAGCTTACTGTTTTAGCACTATTTTGCTGCTGTCAGGCCCTTCCTGGAATTTTTTTGGGGAAATTTTTTCACTGGGCAATTATTTATCATATTTCTAGTAATCTGGGAAATTTTGGCAGGTTGCGAGAAGTCATTCAAACGACATATTTATGTCGCGCGAATGACATCTGTCCTTCGTTCGAGCGACGCCCTCATCTCGTTTGAGCGACGTTCCTGACTATTCAAACGACAGCCTGATTTCTTACTTCTGATTAGTTTGCAGTCCTCTGGTTCATATTGTGATATTTTTGGTACTGCTGGAAGCTTTCTGGAGTGACTGGTTTATATGCAGTTTCTATTTATTCAAAATTGGTATTTTTCATATAAAGCTCGCTTATCACACCTGATTAAATTGCTATATTCTTTATGTTATTCATTGGTTTACTAGCTACTGATTTGTCATTACATAATCATATTTAGTTGGTTGGTTCATGATTATCTAGAGTCCTTTCGAATTGGTATATCTTCATGTTAGATACTTGTTGATTCGTTTATCTTTTCACCGAATTGTTTATTCGAGACAAAAGGGGGAGAGATGTATGTGATGTAGGGGTATATTTGTTGAGCGTGTTTATTGATTACATATGTTTCAAATTGGTATCATCCTCGAGTTCAAAATGGTATCACATTTCTCAACTGTTTAACAAATGATTTTTCAGAAGTTTATTCATATTGGTATCTATTGTAAAATTGGTATCATTTGGATATATATATTTCTTTCTTGTTCCTCCATACTTCAGTGGATATTTGTTTGTCTGTTTCATGTGTGTAGGTATGCTTCAAGATTCTATATTTCAAGTCTACATCACATTTAGACAGTTTATGCTCGTTGGTGCTACATATTCTAGCTCGTGCCTTGTAATTTTTGTTTGGGGTTTATGGGATGGGATTTAGGGGTCATACGACTTGATGGCCCGGCTTAGGCCTTTAACTGGTTTAGTTTTGTCCTGGAATAGTTAAAGGGGGAGATTTGTAAGGACATAAATTTTCAATTGAGTCCCTGTATTGTTTTGACTTAATTCCGTGAAAAAAATTGTGTTTGTAATATGTCATAGGGAGATTTTATTTTGTCACGATCCCACTTGGTCTATGACGTATTGAAGAAATTGAAGACGTTGTGGAAAATCTTCAAATAAATAATCATGTCGAAGTTTAATTGTTGTAAGTTTATTCGTCTTCAAAGTTAATTGCATTCCGAGACCACTCAGGTATGAATGCGTATAATTAATGGTGCTCGTAATTGTTTTTATAAAAGATAAGGATGTATTTTTATAAAGAATTTTTTTTAAATGTTTTAAAGTGTTTTAAAGGGTCTACCCTACGTTTTATTCTGATAAGCTCGAAATAGAGTTTGACTAATTTGGATCTCTTTTGGAAGAGACGTTTTGAACAAAAAGTTAAAAAGTCAAACTTTCGCAGTGTCGCTCAAACAACATAAGATCTCATTTGAACGAGATACCTATGTCACACGAATGATGTGGCATTGTTGTTCGAACGACACATTTTTTGAGGCGGCGTGTAAATCTTATTTAAAGCATATTTTCATCAGACTTTCATAAGTGTACATTCTAGAAAAATAGTTTACCATCCAGTACGAGTTTTGCACATATTTTTTAAAGTATAAAAAGCTTAAACACATCCTTAGAGTTTGCAAAGATCCGAGCTATCATTCTTATATGTTTATATGATCTTGCTGCACCAAAGTTGAGTTTGTTCATTGTTGAGCACTTGTGGTTGCCGATTTTGCGGTGGAGAAGAGACGAACATCGTGTTCGACATCATAGACGTATCAAAGCCATTCGGTGAACACCGAGACATACGTGGACACGTGTGTTGTGGACAGGTATCGTGGAAGACGGAATTTTTTTGTGGGCACTATTGAAGAACTGTAGAAGATCAGAAGGAGCATCAAGACCCGTGGGGATCGATTCATTGAGTAAGGCTAATATGTCTTTGTAAAACCATTGTTTATAGTGATTGTCTGGCTTGGGTCGTCCAAGGTTGTTTTCCCATTTTGGGTTTTTTCCTTGTACATCCGGCATTATGAGTATCTTTACTTTACTTTACTTTTTTTTATCATTATATAAAGGTTTGTGATTAATCAAGATAAAATTAGTTTAAAGTAAAAATTATTTGTTTCACAACTTGGTTTGGTGCATAATTAAAAGTTATATACTTTTTGGAGATAATTGAGGTTTTGTTAAAACACACATAAAAAGGGTCCTTCATCCCTAGTATTGGACCCGATAATCATGTCATCTACATAAACCTCGACTTCTTTGTGTATCAGATCATGAATAATGGTTGTGGTAGCCCTTTTATAGGTAGACCCTATTTTTTTTTAGACTAAATGGCATGATAGTGTAGCAAAAGGTTCCTCAAGGGGTGATGAATGCGGTTTTATCTTGGTGATCAGGGTGCATATTGATCTGGTTATATCTTTAAAACCCGTCAATGAATGACTTGAGAGTGTGATTGGCCGTATTATACACAATCATGTCGATGTTGGGTAGCGAGTAATCATCCCTTGAAGAGGACTTGTTCAAGTATTGGTGGTCGACACATATGGGAACCTTCCCCCTGATTTTGGGAAGAGTAGGATATTGGCTAGCTATGTATCATATTCAATCACACGAATGAAACCCACGTTCAATTTCTCGACTAATTCTTCTTTTACTTTGAGAAACCATTCATTGCGGAGATTTTGGAGTTTCATCTTGACTGGTTTTCATTCCGGGAGTGTTGGAATTTCATATTGTACTATCTCAGGGTCGATGTCGGGCATATCATGATAGGACCATGTGAAGACATCCACGAATTCCTTTAGTAGTTCTTCGATTTGTGCACACTCGTGCTCATTAAGGGTGGCCCCTATCGTAATCTCGTGTAGTTGGCTACTAGAAACGAGATAAATTACAATAGTTTTATCCTCATTAACCTGAATGCGGTTATGTTGTTTGTTATTCACCTTATTTATATTAGTTAAGAATTGTTCATTAGCAAAATCATCATCAAGATTTTGATTAGTTTCAAGACAATTAATGTAAGGCACATTAAGGTACTCAAAACCTTCGTTTATTTCATTAATAGGAAAAACATTATTGAGAACCTCATCAAAGGAGGTATCGATTACATCAAAGTTAGGGGAAAGAACTAAGAAAGAAGAAAGGGGATAAACATCAGGGTTAGCTTGAATATCAGCATTTGGCATAGGTGCAGCATGGCAGTTGAGAAGAGGTGCATCAGCATCTTTGATCAGTCATGATGGATTCGATGATGTATCCCCTGAGTGGATTATGCAGAGTGTCAACCCCAATGTCTTCAAATTGAATGAATATTTGGAGTCACTGCCCTCAAAATTCTCGGTATCGACTATGCTATCTTCAGTGAGTGGTTGTACATAATGCTGGGAATTCTTGGTCCATAGGTAGTTGTCTTGAAAGAAGATCTCCATTATTGGTTTCATAATTTTGTCTACATGGTCATACCAAGTGTAGGTAAGCCACATAAGGGGAAATATTTACCCTCTTTGACGAATCTTCCATTTAGGGAGTCTCCCGAGACAGTTTCAGTGCATGCTAATCTCCTCTTTAATCGAGGCTGATGGATTAATCTGAGTTCTTCTTTTAATGACTGATAGCCCAAACTATGGGGAGGAAATGCCTTTTTCAACACAATGGGTTCAGTTATCCCTTATTGTCTTCGTCCTAGCCCCAGTCCCGGCATGAAGTGCATGTTCTTGAACATTTGGATTACATTGACATTTCCACAGGGGTCATATTTTAGACAAACCCTGTCTTTGAAGTCATCCCCTACTGAGAACAGGAGTGGTTCAACTCAGAATCCTAATAGTAGCACAACATTTCACCCTTGTTGTATCTCAAGTATCGGATTACTGGTTCTTACATTCTTACTGTTGTCACTATCTCCCAAGATGGTGATAACCTATCCATTGGTGAAGAACTTCAATTTTTTATAAAGGGTAGAAGACACCCCCTTGATGCTATAGAGCCACAGTCGTCTGAGCAGCAGATTAAAACAAGATGGCATGTCAATGACTTGGAATTCCACAATGTGGTTTATAGGTCCATCCCCTATTTCAAGCTTGATAGATGCCATTACTTCTCGACGGGTGTTCTCGTCGGCACGTAGATCGGTAGAGGTTAGATCAAGGTTGCTCACTTTCAATACTAAATAATTTAGAGTTCTTAACGAGCAAACATTCATAGCTAATCCGTTATTGACGAGAGAGAGGGGGATGATTTTTCCCACGACTTCAACAGAGATATTGAGCGCATGATTGTGGTTGTGACCAACCTTGGGGATTTATCCTTTAGAGAAGGAGAGCATTTAAGTAGTGGTTATGGATCCAACTAGGTTCACTACTTCTTCTGGCATGGTTGAGGGAGGAACTGTGGGTCCTGTGAGTAGCTTGACTGGGGCATTTCGGTGTAGCTAAGAAGACATAAAAATTCCCCATAAAGTGATGTCGGCTTGGGTTTTCTTCAGTTGATGGAGGATATTACTTTATTCAAGAGTCATTTCTAGCATAGGGAGGTTCTTAACACCCTTTCCTTTATCGCTTGTTAATGGTTATAGGCTTCGGATTTGGTAATGTCTTCCTGGCCTGGTCATGTGGTTCACAGAAAAAGGGCAAAATTGAAATCATGTTTCTTCATCGATATCGTGGCATTCAGCCACCTTGTTGATTTCTCTTAGCAACTCCTCTAATGATATCATCCCCCATATGTTGTCTATCAGACTAATATTTTCTTCATCTTGTTCATCATTTGAATCTTAAGAATCGTCCCCCCATCCGGTGGAAATGATACTATCTTTCCATGCAAAGTTAATGCACTCCACAACATCGACGACCTCTTCGTATAATTCTTCCCATTCGGTAGGGAGATGTATAGGTGAAGGGACCAGGCTCGCTTGTAATTTCAAAGCATCGAGTAGCTCGAATATGCTATAAATATCACCAGTCTGTTAGAAAAAATTTGCCATTATCTGGACCACGTCATCTCGACCGATTTTGTCGATTAGTACCACCCAATTGTCTGACCCTCGGGCCCATTTTCGAGCTTCTAAGAACAACAAAATGAATCTCTGACAGTCGATGGTCATCTAGGAGGGAAATTTCATTCCAAACTCTAATAGTAGATGCAATACTTCTAACAGTTCCATATCTTTACCTCCAGAATGGTTGCAGACAATGATGCATGCTTTGGAGATGAGGGATAAGGCTGGATCGACAAAGTTGGTAGGGTGTAAGAGGAAATACGGACATGTTTGGAGAGGTTTAGGAGAGTATATAGGTATTACTAGTGATTTACTTGGAATGATATTGGTGGATGGATCAAATTCTGAGTCTTCTTCTAGGAAGATGGAATTTTCATGATTCAAGATTGGATTATGGGTAGAGTTTGGTTTAGGATTGGCTGAATGGGTGATGACACTCCAGTTAATCAGGCATTGGATCACATTGCGGAGATGGAAACATTGGTTGGTGGTATGGCCGTTAGTTTAATGAAAGTCAGAATGGGCATCGGGTTTGAAGTTTTTCGAAAATGGGTTTGGTAATGGATGGGGGTCCAATGGTTTGATAAGGTTTTAGCTAAATAGGGCCTGGTAGACTTTGGAGAGAGGAGAGTCAAAACTCGGTGTATTCCTTTCGAACTGGATTTGGGCGACTTTCTAGTGCCCATTAAGTGGCAGGCTGAGAGATGTTAATGATGGTGGAAACTGCAGTACTACTAGGTTTTTCAAACTTTCTGTAAGAAAAATGTCCAAAGGTTCTGTTTGGTTCAACTTCTTTCTTAGCAATACATTCATTGATCTCCGCTCCTACTTCTTAGAGGGCTCGGAAGTGAGGGTAATACTATCCTCCCATTATTTCTCGAATATGGGGTAGGAAGTTCTTCTTCACGATACTGACCTATTCTTCTTCAAAATGACGGTTTATCATAGTATCTTATTTTTCTCTCCATGTTTCCATGAAGTTACTGACTTTTTTTCCAAGGTTCTGCTTAGGTAGCTCAAATTCATGATGGATAACCTCTAGATCCTCATTATACTTGTACTGTGACATAAACTCATGAGCAACATCTTCCTAACTACAGATTATGGACTTCTAAAGGGATAAAAACCAACAGAGAGCGCTATCCTTCAAAGTTTGCTAAAACATCTAAGACATTATTTCTTTAGAAGTCCTTAGGAGAGTCATGGCTCGATGATAGCTACGAGATGAACAATCGGGGGCCCACTACCTCTAAACTTCTCGATATTGGGCATCTTTAATTTTTTTGGTAACCCGTATTTAGGATAGGGAGACATGTGGGTGCAGTCCATGTAGTTCCCAGATAGTCTGACTTGATCTAATTTCTTGGTCAACATCTTGAGGTCTTCCTTGACCTTTGTTTAGTTCTTCCTCTTTGGGGTTAATTGTCACTGGTAAGTTAGCCCCTAGCTGGGTAAGGCTTAGCATAGGAATTTGGGCTAGCAGCGGCCCATTAGAAAGAGTAGAACGAGGAGCATGCTGGGATTCTTTGGAAACCCAAATAGGCTCGAGTGCAGGATGACCCATAGCACGGGGGAAAGGACCTCGGGCTCTCTGGGGATAGGGACCCGATATCTTTGCATCTCATGAATCTCGGTTTAAAGGTTGTCAATTTTGGAAGTGAGCTGAGCTAGAACCAATTAACAAACCTATATCTTTGACTTACTTAAGTCTATACTATATAGGTGCTCATCTAGTTTGGAAATTATTGAAAAATTTTAGTGCCATCCCTAGTTGCCAAAGGAGCCTCAGAACTCAACTTGAGACCTCTATATGTTCTTTAAGATTTTTCATCAACACCACACACTAGGAATGCATACATACATAATATTATGCTATAATTGGTTGTGTGTGAGTTAATTCCCTTGAAATTGATTTTCTCGTATTTTTGGGAATTTGCAAATAATTTTTAAGAATTGAAAATGTTTTTTTGGAATTAAAATTAATGGTTTTAAAATCTTTGGGGCTGATTTATAATTTTTGTTTTTATCATAAAATCTTGTTGGGTAGAAACCGAAAGCGCTTGATAATATTGTGGGTGCAATTTGTATTTCTGAGAATTCTAAAACACTCATTTTTCATTACATCGTAGCCTTACACTTGTTTCCATTATAACGGTTAGATGTGTGTTTTCTCACTCTCACATTCTTAAGACTCACTGTGAACCATTGGATCAATCTAATGAACGATCTGCATGTGTTTTTATTATAATCCCCGTGTTTGATTTTGAACCAATCAAATCTATTTTAATTGCGATGGCTTGGTAGTCATTGGATTGACTTTAAATCAATCCTGATCGTTTATGTACCCTCGATCTTCCAGACCCTTCTTCTCTCAGTATATAAGGAGACTTCGTCTTCAATTTTTTAGTTTTTAGTCATTGTATCCTCAGAGAGGAAAGATAGAGAAGAGAGAGAGAGAGAGAGAGAGAGAGAGAGAGAGAGAGAGAAGTTTTTCCAAACACTGACTCAAACTTCAAACCAAATCCAGACCAAAAAATCTTTTTCTGAGGGTTCATAGTTCATGATTTGAGAAGTTTTTCCTCTACTGTCTTATATCTCTTTGCCAAATTAATCACATTGATTAAGTCTCTATTTCTTTATATAGAAATCTGAGATTTGATTTCTGTGATACAGATCCCTTAGTTATTTGCTAGATCTGATTTCTTATTTCGATAAATCTATTTATTGTTGGTTATTTTCAAGATAAATGTTATTTTCAAATCCTAAACCAACAATACCCTTTCTGATTTCAACTTATTCATACTGTCGGACTTAGATCTAGTTTTGAGATCTTGATTAGGGATTTCACCTTCTTTAGTTAATATTTTCAAAAAAAAAAGTGTATAGGATCTTAGCTAGTTTGTATAGAAAGATCCCTTCTTGATCTGCGATTATTTGAAAGATCCAAAGTCTGAATTATTTGACTAAACTGATTTTAGAAAACTTTTCATTTAGATTGATTTGTTTGTAATTTGATAACTCATATTGTCTATAATGAAGTGTGTGTGAGTTGCATGTATGAGTTTAGAACACTACACCATATACACCTTCATACTGCTACACTAAAATGTGTTGGAGTTGAGATATTGGACTTTTCGAGTCAGCTAAAAAGAGTAGAGTTACGAAGCTGGGAGAACATCAGAACCTCATGAGAAGTCAGAACACACTAGAGGAGTTAGTACATTTCTGAACTTAGAGTAGGTTTGATTCCGTGTCTTAATTTTTACATAGCTTGGAATCTGTTACTCATTTTTAGTGGAATTTTTACTCTTGTGGTGTAGAGGTCACCGTTGATGTTTCCCCAATTGGGTGGGGTTTTACCACGTTAAAATTTCTTGTGTACACTTATTTTTACTCTCATCGCCTTCTTGAGGCTGTGTTGGTTTAGTTTGCTTAAAGTTTTGTTTTTCAAAACTGGTAAACCTATAGTTGAAATTACTCGTTCATACTGTTTTACACATCTTGTGTTTAAAGATTTGTTTTAAGAAAAACGTTTCTTCAACAAATAGTTCGGAGCCATTTAGATAGTTTAATCTTGTATTAAACAACTTGAGTGGTACTTTTTCAACCGTCAACAAATTCGACTGTACATTCAGCACTTGATTTGTGTTCTCCATGGAAAGTGGGTGAATCTCGAACTCGAAGGAATTAAGGGGACTAACAAAGCTTCAGGGAGGTTGGACCGAAGACCAAAGCCAATAGGGAGCCAGACCAAGGGTATGTGATCGACTTCAGAAGGAGAAAATTTGGGATTTATTTTTTTTTAAAAAGGGAAATTTGTTATTTTTGGAAAAGGAGAAAAAATATTTTTGTCAATTCTGGAAAATATGAGGACAAAAATATTTTTTGGGGGAAAAGGAAACATTGTTGGTATTTTTTATGAAAGGGGAAAAATGTTTTTGGACATTTTCAAAAAGATGAGAGACGGTCTCAGCATGCTTATTATTATGTTTATCAGGTTCTCACTTGTATTAGGTTTACCTAAATGCAAAAAAGAATGTCGAACGGGACCCGAGCCTGGAAAAATAGGGTTTGCAGCATATGTAAAAACTGTGGTTGGACGTGTTACCAGGCTCACGGACAGGGTACAGTTTTAAAAATTGTGCAAAAAGTTTGGTGGCATGCCAACCCGTCATTTCAATAGAGTTTCAGGTAGAAATTGATAATCTAACGTGTGTGTCCTAGGCTTGGCACCTATATGCGGGTATGTATTTGTTGGATTAATTAAAAGGTGTTCCCCCTTTGGCGTGACTTCCACGATATACGTCTTGTTTTATAGGGAAATAGGTACGTGTGGACAATCCATTTGATATACTTGAGTGTATGTGAATTTCCTCACTATATACCTCATGGGGAGGTACATGTGAGAGCGAATTCGATATACTTGATACATGTGAACGAGGTCCCTACGATATACCTCCCTTCATGACTTTGGCCAAGCGATATAATGCGTGGGGAACCGTTTGATTGACATCGAAGGTACTTGGCCAATGGAAGGTGAAAGTCATATCGCTTAGGCTAACTCGACTTGCCAGGCCAATGGCTATCACGAAGTGACTCCCCACTTACGAGAAAAATTTTGGTCAATAGCAATGCTCTTTGGTGATGTTGTGTGTATCATGCATGCTTTTTTAATTAGCATCTTATGGAGAGATTATCTTTCTTGATCATACCCAACCGAAGATAAGGTACAAGTATAAATAGTAAAGTTATAATAAACATGAGTAAGTGATGTGTGAGTGATCTATAGTTATCTACAAGTGAGTGTGTGATGAGTGTAAGTGAGAATGGATATATACAAGTGGAGGTGTGTGTTAGTGACACCTAAGAATGGATTTCTAAGTGGTGTGTGCAACATGTGGATATAAGCGACCTAAGTGCACGTGGTGTGAAGTGTACATGGAGAATTTCTACAAGTGTGTGAATAGTGGCATAAACATATATGTAAAAAAAAATAATAAAGTGGAATATAAAAGTAGGGGATATAGAACAAAACACCGATGCAAATAGAGTCCATCCCTCTGAAAAATAGTCCCCAGTGGAGTCGCCACTGTGGCCATCCCGAGCGGCTTTGAAGGATCCCTCATCGGGGAGGTAGGAAGGATCCCTAAAAAATATACCGATCTCGCACCCTTTTTAAAAGATGCTTCGGCCATCATCGGTGTAGGGTAAATGTAAATCTATGGAGTCGCAAGCATATTTTTCACAAAACAAGCAAACGAACATGTTGGCACTTTGAGAGAGAGGCATCCGGGACAAACTGATGCATACGAAACCAATAGTTCGAAGGTTCGAGGGATA
Organism: Sambucus nigra; assembly: GCA_949130495.1. Classification (NCBI taxonomy): domain Eukaryota; kingdom Viridiplantae; phylum Streptophyta; class Magnoliopsida; order Dipsacales; family Adoxaceae; genus Sambucus; species Sambucus nigra. The sequence continues at coordinate 298,797,947 of OX422212.1, read as the reverse complement.
AGTTACGGAATGGGAATGTGTTAGGCACACATCCCGCCCTTTCGGTCTCTCATGGTATAGTGTTATTGTTTTCCTTTATATCTCCATGAAGTGTGTGCGCATGTTTATATAATGGAGATCGGAATCGTTCAACTCATACCATGGACAAGGTAAAGTGAGGTCAGCCATAGGAATGTTCCCAAAGTAATATATATAGAAAATATGATTTGTGCATTTATTGTGATATTGATCACTGTTAAGAAAAGACAATATGTGTTGGATGAAACGCAAACAAGCATAACATATACGTGAATGTGAAAATATAATAAATATAAAAATTGGAGATTTTAGAAAAAGGAATTTGGAAAATTAAGAATGCAAAATTGGATTTGAGTCTCGGGTTTTAATCTGAGATGCCTATGTAGCCTATAAAGGCATCAAAGTCCATGTAGTTCGAATGTAGCATGGGGGTGGGGTTTATCCCATAGATTCGAACAATATATGTATATGTGTAGAAAATGTGTTCTTCGTTTTGGAAAAATTGTGATGGATAATTTCGTTCAGAATTTATGGGTATAACCCTCTTTTATTGGTTTTTGGGCTTTTTATAGAAAATAAAGTATGTGCAATATACTAATAAAAGTGTAGATGTTGAAGTGTATGAACTAAAGTAAGAACTATATTATGAATCTAATGCAAAAACAAAAAATTTAAAGAGAGGGAGAAGGCATTGTACCTTCTTTAAAGCTTGATCTTTGATCTTGGATGAACTCCATTGAGTGTGGATGATTGTTGATGAGAAAGAAGGATATGTTTCCAAATTGGGTATGAAAAGGATGGGAATGTAAGCTTGAATGGAACTTCACATGAGGAACTTCGTTGATTTGAAGGGAATATCGCTGAGATCACTGCTGCTGATGGATCTCTTATGTGTTTCGGGGGTGAGGTCATGGCCTCTATTTATAGGGAAAAGGGGGTGTCGATCGGCCTATCGTTGGGAGTGCCTATCGATAGGTAACCCTTGACATTGTGCCGATAGGGCGGGATCTAGACATACAAATTGGCAGTCTGATTAGGCAAAAATTCTTCCTAATTTATCCCTTGATTTAGTTACTTTTAGCACCTCGAACAATGTATTTGAGTTGACGTTATCTCATAATCTTGCTACTGACTGATCCTAATGAGTACACCGAGTTTCTGGTATTTCGTAGTGATTTTACAGGTAATTGAAGTCAAGAAACGGAAGAAGGAAACCGGAAGAATAAAGGAAGAAAGAAGGAAAGTCAAAAGGGCAGAAGCAAAATTTCCACCTAGAATTCGGATGAGGTACCTAAAGAGAAGCTGAAGAGATCTCATTCACAAGCACATAGGAAGAAATGGCACCTCAATCGGAGTCCCGGAACAAAAGATGTGAGCAGTCAAAGTTGAGCCAAAAAGTTAAATAGCCGTATCGGTCCGCCCCTACCCCGGACCGGTCCGCTTTGCCAAACTCCAGGAGACCCCGGATCGCAAGCAAACCTAAGAAGGCAAAAATAAAAAGAATCGGTCTGACCCCGGACCGGTCCGCCCCACAATTTATAGTTGGCTATACCTCGAGTTATATTAGACTATACCTTATTTGTTTAGGTCATTATTTATGTTGTGGTTTGGTTACATATTTTGGGTAGGTTTAGGTATGTTTATACAGGTTGAATTTGAGTATATGCATGATCAAACAAGTTTACTTACGTTTTACTAGTGTTTCTAGAAATCTTCAAGGTTCTAGAGAGGTTTTTGGAGTTTTATCATTCTTCTGGATTGCATGGAACAAGTGATGTTGCTTTGTGAGATGATCAGGAGCTTGCTTATACGAATGGTTTAAAATGAACTTCTCTTGATGCTTTTATTTGATGAGTTGGTTTGATCTTTGTGGTTGAACTTATAATGTGTGCGATTAAATATTTACTAGAGTTGGTTGAATGCTTGGTTGTAATGCTTGGGTAGTTGATGTCATGACCACATGGTAGATATTACCTTTGTAATATATCTCATAATGTATTGAGTACTTATTTTTATCTCAAGTACATTAGAGAGAAGATAGTGAAGAATGATTATATATTAATTGTGTTGTTATCATGAAAAAACTTTTTTCTTGAAATACTTTATGTTTCACACTAAATATCATGTAATATTGGGGAAATATTAGAGAGAGAGAGGTAGGAGAAAGATGAAACTTAGAGCCCATTTGTTCCCTTGCCAAAGTCACATTCGCTCGTACCCAGTCGTTTATTGAATGTGAATAGAAAGACCAAGAAGCCAAAAAGTTAAGAGGCAAAAGGTGGTTATTTTTCCCTTTGTTTGTTTCCAATGAAAAGTGAGAATGAATTTCATTTTGGCAAACTAAGTGATGAAGACGGGAGATTGAGTGTAGGCTTTGGGTTGTTTACTTTATTATTGGTATGCTGAGTAATTTATTTTGGGTGGCCGATGTACCCACTACATACTATGCCTTTGGTGGAGGTGGTGATGACGGTGGTATGGGGGGATCATAGAGGTGATGGGCTTGATTTCTCAGTGGAGAGATAAGTGTAAGGGTGTGTGGTGGAGGAGAAGTAAATAAATAAATAAAGAATGAATCAATATATATATATTGAGAGAGAGAGAGAGAGAGAGAATTATGGGTTTTTAGATTAAAATTACATTTTTTAGATTTTGGGGGGATTTTAATTGTTTTAATTTAGATGCAATATGTTTTAAGATTCTTTATTTCCTAGATTTCTTAAGATTTTTGAATTATTTTTAACTTAAAATGCCCCATTGTTGTTAAGGTTAATCTTTTTTTTAAATAACAGTGGTGACGAGGTCTGAGGTCAGACACCACAATGGGATGACCTCAGACCCTTAACATCATTAATTTGGTGAGATTAATTATGAGGATAACATCTTAGGTGATGACCTCAGATCCTTAACATCATTAATTTGGTGAGATTAATTACGAGGATAACATCTTAGGTGATGACCTCAGACCCTCAAACATCATTCAGTGGTGACGAGGTCTGAGGTCAGACACCACAATGGGATGACCTCATACCCTTAACATCATTAATTTGGTGAGATTAATTATGAGGATAACATCTTAGGTGATGACCTCAGACCCTTAACATCGTTAATTTGGTGAGATTAATTATGAGGATAACGTCTTAGGTGATAACCTCAGACCCTCAAACATCATTCAGTGGTGACGAGGTCTGAGGTCAGACACCATAATGGGATGACCTCAGACCCTTAACATCATTAATTTGGTGAGATTAATTATGAGGATAACATCTTAGGTGATGACCTCAGACCCTTAACATCATTAATTTGGTGATATTAATTACGAGGATAACATCTTAGGTGATGACCTCATACCCTCAAACATCATTCAGTGGTGACGAGGTCTGAGGTCAAACACCACAATGGGATGACCTCAGACCCTTAACATCATTAATTTGGTGAGATTAATTATGAGGATAACATCTTAGGTGATGACCTCAGACCCTCAAACATCATTCAGTGGTGACGAGGTCTAAGGTCAGACACCACAATGGGATGACCTCAGATCCTTAACATCATTAATTTGGTGAGATTAATTATGAAGATAACGTCTTAGGTGATGACCTCAGACCCTCAAACATCATTCGGTGGTGACGAGGTCTAAGGTCAGACACCATAATGGGATGACCTCAGACCCTCAAACATCATTAATTTCGTGAGATTAATTAAGGGGGATAACATCTTAGGTCAGACCATTGATTAGGTTTAAACAAGATATCATTGCAACAAGACGAGAGCGAAAACATCACAAGACATTCAATAAAAGTAAGGATGATACTCCTCAGAGGTTGATACATTCAGAAATAATAGATCAAGGATTACAGAACAAGTTTCAAAATGTTAATGGGTTACAATGTTCAAAAATTATCTAAGGATCTTAGAGGGGAATATTGATATCCTCGACTTGGTTAGGCTCTGCAACATTGGTCACCTCGGCCACATCATCATGATGGACTGCCCCTTCAACCTCAATGCCGTCCAATGTGGCAGTCTCGATGGGCGCGGCAGCCTCCTCCACCTCCTAAAGGGCCTGGGCAAACTAGGGGTCGGCAAAGCCGAGGCTGACAAAATCAAAGGCTTTCAGAGTACCAGACTCCCTCTCCTTGACGTCAGCCCACTTAATAGTGGCTTTGATACCCCTTTCAAGGTATTCAAAGTCGAAGCTCATAAACTCGTCGGAGGACTTGTAATCAGAGATTATCTTCTCAGAGGCATCATCGAGAGCTGCCCTAACAGCTGAGTTGACCTTCTGCTGCAGAACATCATCCTTAGCCTTCAGAGCTACAGCATGATCCTTACCAAGATGGGAGATGTCCTTCTCCAGCCCCCTCACCTTCTTCTCAGAATCCTTCAGCTCAGACTTGAGGCGCTCAATCTCTGCGTTCAGAGTGCTCTGGACCTTCTCGGCCTCTTGACCCTTTTTGATGAGGGTCAATTTCCTCAGAGTCCAGTTGGATAAGTGGTGCATAGCTGCCAGGCCCTGCATATTTTGTGATAATGAATGACCTCAGACCCTCAAACATCATTAATTTCGTGAGATTAATTAAAGGGGATAACATCTTAGGTCAGACCATTGATTAGGTTTAAACAAGATATCATTGCAACAAGACGAGAGCGAAAACATCACATGACATTCAATAAAAGTAAGGATGATCCTCCTCAGAGGTTGATACATTCAGAAATAATAGATCAAGGATTACAGAACAAGTTTCAAAATGTTAATGGGTTACAATGTTCAAAAATTATCTAAGGATCTGAGAGGGGAATATTGATATCCTCGACTTGGTTAGGCTCTGCAACATTGGTCACCTCGGACACATCATCATGATGGACTGCCCCTTCAACCTCAGTGTTGTCCAATGTGGCAGTCTCGATGGGCGCGGCAGCCTCCTCCACCTCCTGAAGGGCCTGGGCAAACTGGGGGTCGGCAAAGCCGAGGCCGACAAAATCTGAGGCTTTCAGAGTACCAGACTCCCTCTCCTTGACGTCAGCCCACTTAATAGTGGCTTTGATACCCCTTTCAAGGTATTCAAAGCCGAAGCTCATAAACTCGTCGAAGGACTTGTAATCAGAGATTATCTTCTCAGAGGCATCATCGAGAGCTTCCCTAACAGATGAGTTGACCTTCTGCTGCAGAACATCATCCTTAGCCTTCAGAGCTGCAGCATGATCCTTACCAAGATGGGAGATGTCCTTCTCCAGCCCCCTCACCTTCTTCTCAGAATCCTTCAGCTCAGACTTGAGGCGCTCAATCTCTGCGTTCAGAGTGCTCTGGACCTTCTCGGCCTCTTGACCTTTTTTGATGAGGGGAAATTTCCTCAGAGTCCAGTTGGATAAGTGGTGCATAGCTGCCAGGCCCTGCATATTTTGTGATAATGAATGACCTCAGACCCTCAAACATCATTAATTTGGTGAGATTAATTAAAGGGGATAACATCTTAGGTCAGACCATTGATTAGGTTTAAACAAGATATCATTGCAACAAGACGAGAGCGAAAACATCACATGACATTCAATAAAAGTAAGAATGATCCTCCTCAGAGGTTGATACATTCAGAAATAATAGATCAAGGATTACAGAACAAGTTTCAAAATGTTAATGGGTTACAATGTTCAAAAATTATCTAAGGATCTGAGAGGGGAATATTGATATCCTCGACTTGGTTAGGCTCTGCAACATTGGTCACCTCGGCCACATCATCATGATGGACTGCCCCTTCAACCTCAGTGCCGTCCAATGTGGCAGTCTCGATGGGCGCGGCAGCCTCCTCCACCTCCTGAAGGGCCTGGGCAAACTAGGGGTCGACAAAGCCGAGGCCTACAAAATCTGAGGCTTTCAGAGTACCAGACTCCCTCTCCTTGACGTCAGCCCACTTAATAGTGGCTTTGATACCCCTTTCAAGGTATTCAAAGCCGAAGCTCATAAACTCGTCGGAGGACTTGTAATCAGAGATTATCTTCTCAGAGGCATCATCGAGAGCTGCCCTAACAGCTGAGTTGACCTTCTGCTGCAGAACATCATCCTTAGCCTTCAGAGCTGCAGCATGATCCTTACCAAGATGGGAGATGTCCTTCTCCAGCCCCCTCACCTTCTTCTCAGAATCCTTCAGCTCAGACTTGAGGTGCTCAATCTCTGCGTTCAGAGTGCTCTGGACCTTCTCGGCCTCTTGACCCTTTTTGATGAGGGGAAATTTCCTCAGAGTCCAGTTGGATAAGTGGTGCATAGCTGCCAGGCCCTGCATATTTTGTGATAATTAATGAGCTGGAGAACAATCAGATGTTGCACTTGGGTGAAGAACGATTAGAAAGATCAAGTCATACCTGAATGGATCAGTGAATGCCGAACTCAACCAGCAGCGGGGTGTCCAGTGACCTAAAGAAGCGTTTATCAGCCTCAGTCATTGTAGATCTGAAGGCATCTAATGCCTGAAGATTGTGGCTGACTATGCTGTCAGTTATTTTCAACTGATCTAGACGGGCGACAGGGCGTCAGCTGAAGAGATGGGGATGGCAGCGTCAGCAGTCTTCTTCTTCGGCCTCTGATCCTCAGGGGCATGACCTTATAGAGCCCTCTTCTTTGTGGATGGGGGCTTAGAGGCAGAGGGAGTTGGGGGAGGAGCGTTAAGGCCTGCTTTCTTGGCAAGTCTCGTCAAGCTGGGTGCATCCATCTCCCAAAGCTCGTCCGAAATATCTCGTGGTCGCTCTGCAAAAAATTAGTAGATCTGAGTTAGATAATCAGACATGAATAAACTCAGAGTTTCAACTTCAAATAAAAATGCTTACCAAGCTCGACAAGGGGACTTCCACCTAGACCTGTCCCAGAGAGGTAGTGGGGAGTCATCAAGTGCTCGAACCTGACGAGAAGACAATTTACCCCCTGATCTTGAAGGGATTTCACCTTCTGAAGGTTCGATGGGCTCAGGCTAGGGTCAGCCCTAGCAGACATGGTGACCTTACCCCATCTCAGGGGTATCCTCGGCTCCAAATTGGATGAGGGAACACATGGGCCAAACTCCCATGGCCCTGAAGCAAAGAAATACCGAGGCTTCCAGTTATGGTTGAAAGTCTGAGTTACCTGAAGCATCTTCTTCTCAGGCTTCTGAGCTACAAAATGGTAGTAGCTCGGATGATTCTTGGCCGAGGAAGGGACGTAGCAACCTACGAAGACCTGAACTGGAAGGTCTGAGTGGTGGACAGCCTTCCATAACACTATGGACCCTATTAGGACTCTCCAGGCATTAGGGGATAGTTGAGAGGGGGCCAAATTGATATTAGAAAGGATGGATTTGATAATGGGGTGAATGGGTAGACGGAACCTCAACTTGAACATCTGCTCGTACAGGCAGATCTCGCCATCTCAGCCATGATAAGCCCTCTCCTCCCTCAGAGGTCTCCTAAGCTTTATTGAGGGAATGATAGAATACAGATATCTGAAGCAGAGAAGGTCTACCTCAGTAATAGTACTCTCGATCTCGGCCGCCTCAGAGACGTCGACATCGCTCTCAACCTCATCATCATCCAACTCAACGTTGGCCAGAGCAGATGCTGATGGGTTACTCGGAAACCTCTGAGCGAACTCTTCCCTAGTGACGGCCGACAGAGGAATGGCGTCAAGTGGTGGTGGAATGGCCACACTTGGCTCAATAATTTCAACCTCTGAGGAAGAGGCTGAGGTTCTTGAGCTATTATAGGATGAGGCTTGGCTGGAGACCTCGGCCTGATCAGGGGCCTGATCAAGCCGAGGTGTGAAGTCCATGGCCTCCTGAAAGGAATCCACAGACATGGGGTCTGAGGTAGAAGATTCAGACTCAGACATCGGTATGGGATCAGCAGGAACCTCTGTCTGATAGAAAAACTCTGGGGGGTCAGGATATATCACCTTCAGAGGCGGTGGAAATATGGGTCTAATGGGAAACTCTTGTGACCTACGAGCCTCCTCTTGTGCTCTTTCTATTTGTCTAATCTTTTCTAAAGTCTTCTCTCTAAGGGAGGGGAACTCCTCAAGAAGCTGATATAAAGGTCTGAGCATCAGAAGATAACACTACACTTGGGAGACTTCCTAAAACTACAAACAAGATTGGCTAGTGAAGTAAAGCAGTAAAAGATCAAACTACCTAAATGTGGCAAGAATTGTTCGCCTGAAACAATGGTGATCTCACCGGGAAACTCATAAACTCTCCGAAAAATGTGAAAATAAGGAGACTTGCAGGAAAAATGAAGGAAAAAGTATGGTGAAGGTTACCTGAGGATGAAATAGTAAGGAGGAGATGAGAAGACGCGAGAAAACCACCTTCCAAAAGCCTCAGCAAGGATCTTTCTAGAGAGAGAAGGCTGCAGGAACGAGTTTGGCTGGAAAAGAGAGAATTAAAGAAGGAAGAAGAAATGACGGTTCAAAACCCTTAAATAGGCTGGCACGATTCCCAAGGCCTATTATTGCCTAGGGAGCCCCAAAGGGCGGCTAACAGCACACGCCCACCTAGCAAGCATACTTCAGCATTGGACGAGTGTCAAACAAATATTGGCTTGTAATAGACAGGCCTCGGAGGTGTGATAATCCCCTAGTCACCTGCTCCCACATATGACTAAGGGCTGGGGGTGATTGATATGCCCTAAGTGTAACCTTGGCCCAGAAACACCAACCTTGGCCGATATTATGGCTGACGTTGGACATGTCTTGGACACGCGATATCAGCCCTCGGCCATAGCAAGGTCGTCCCAGGCTGAAACTACCATGAGCCTCTCCAAGGGACATCGCAAGGATCAATAGCATTCTCATATACCTTGGAATGGCAACCTCGGCCAGACATAGGCTGAGCTCGCAGGAAGCCACCAGCAACCTCATCAAGACATTAGTCGATACTCCAAACACTCCAGCTCAACCTCGTCTCAGGCCGACCTTATCCATTGTCTCGGCTGGGATTAGGCCGAGACCTCCATGGAATACTCGGACTGAACAGGTACCTAGACTTACCAACCTCGGCCTCCCCTAGGCCGAGGTCATACATCGGGCGCGATAGCCGAGCATCTGCTGACATTTGGATAAGGGCACGTGGACACAAATCAGTTATAACAAGATTATTCCCCACACGTGGGGAGAATATTGTATCATCATTCTCTACATGTGACAGTGACAGATGGCTTTCCCATATTGGTGAGGCAAACACACACGTGCTCATTGCATGCATGGGGTGTACATTACACCCCCTAGGTACTATATATAGAGGTCATCCCCTACCTTGCAAAGGATCCCCAGATATTCAACCCTAGCTGAAACTCTGTCTAGATACACAGTAGAGAGAGAAAGCTTGAGAGATTGTATCCATGGCCATTAGTGCCTTATTGCAGTGAGGTTATTCACACACACACACAGTAGACGTAGGCCAATTTAGGCTGAACCACTTATATCCTGGTGCTCTCTCCTATTCTCCTTATCTCATTCTCTTACCTTTTACATAACTATGCTGCCATTTTTGTTCTTAAATTGGGCTTGAAAACACCTTATCTGGTGGTGCTAATTCCAGCATCATCACTGTTCATCATCAAAAACTCCACTTTTCCTAGGTGAGTAATACATAGCCTCTTGGAATGAGTCTACGAACTTGACTGCCTGAGATATTGACATTGGGTCTGAAGAAGTCGATTCTAACATAGGGATAGGAACCTCTGAGGGCTCAGGGTGAATGGCAGCTAATGGTGGAGGAAAAATTGGTCTGAGGGGAAAAGTCTCAGCCCTACAAGCCTTAGCCTGGGCTAACTCTATCTATTTGATCTTATTGAAACACTCTGCTCGTAGAGTTGGAAACTCTTCAGTAAGTTTATACAGGGGTCATAGCATCCGATAGAGGACGATACACTTAGAGAGTTCGAAATAAAGAGGCAAACAGGTAAACAACTTATACTACTCAAACTAAAGATCAAAACTTGGAATCCAAAGGATTTTCACTAAGAACACCAAGAACATTCAAAGATTGGATCACCAAAGAAGATGATCGTAGGGTTTCCACAAAGCCTAAAAGTGAGTGTCTTTGGCTAAAACAACCCCAGAGTGGCCTGGTATGGCTCTAAAGTCACTTAACCATTGCAAACCTAACCCTATAACCACCCAACAGTGGCGGAAAACCTCACCAAAAAAAGGAAAAGCTCACCGAAAAACCAAAAGTGTAAATTAATGCCAAGAAATAAAAAAGGTAAGGTCGAAGAACAATACTTGACTGGGTTCGATTGAGGGAAGAAGAAATTAAGAGAAAGGAACCTCGAATCGCAGCAGAGCTATGGAGGTTTTTGAGAGAGAGTTGCAGAAAGGGCTCTCAGCGGGAGAATTGAAGAAGGAAAAAAGAGAAATAAAAGGGCGAAATGGTTTAAATACCATTATAATGATGAGGCACAAATATCGAGGCCCCCCATCATTGCACTTAGAAGCCCTAAAAATGTGACGTCAGGTTATCATTACCTTGGGGTAAACTCAACCCACTTCAAAGGGTGACATGTGTCTAATAGATGACTCCACATCCCAAGGTGGAGAAACGTCCCTTCACCTACCTGACCTGCATACCCCTGAGCCATCTAATCACATAAAAGACTGAGGGTTAGGGGTGATTGATATGCCCGGTGTGTACCCTCATACTCGGAGTCAACAACGTCGGCTGACATTACAGTCGAGTCAACATAAATCTCATAATAGCTATCAAAAAGGTTGTCTTTCACAAGGTCGGCTATCAATGATTAGACTCAGTCAGTCAACAACCGAGGTTGGTAACGCCTCATGGGCTCAACCATGGACACTCCCGTACTCTGCTCTAGCCGATAGTGCTACCAGGTTCTTATATACAACCTCATCTCGTCTACATGGCCGAGGTCATACTTATGATTGGCAGATCAAGATAACTCTAAAAAATCCCAACATCATACTCGGCTGGGCCAAGGTCACGAGGAATGACATCACAGGACCAAGCATACACAAGCACATGGGAGACTTGGGACACGTGGGTAAAACTGTTATAACCAAATCATTCCCCTCATGTGGGGGAATATTCGATCAGCATTACTTATATATGGCACAGCCAGGTGTCCGCATCAGATTGGCTAAGATCATCACACTCATGCTCGTTGCATGCTAGGGGGTACACTACACCCCCCAAGCACTATATATAGATGTCTTCATCTACCTTATAAAAGGATCCATAATTGTAACCCTAGCGGAAGCTCTGGTAAAATATATAGTAGAGAGAGAAAGTGAAAGATTATACCACAAGCCATCAGTGCCCTTGTTATAGTGAAAGTCACTCACACACTCACAGTGGACGTAGGCCAAATGAGCTGAACCACTTAAATACAAGTGTTCCTCCTCTTTTCCTCATCTCTTCCTACTAGTTTATTACTCTTGTGCTATCATTGTAGCTGCTAGTTTGAGCTTATCAACACCTTATACTGGTGGTGATGTTCACAGCATCATCAATGATAAAGCCTAAGAACATGCCTTCCTTTATAACGAACACACACTTGGCAGGATTCAGCTTCATCCGGTACTTCTCCAGTTTGTCGAAGGTCTACCCAAGGTCTTTAATATGGTCAGCGATCAAGTTGCTTTTAGTAAGCATATCGTCCATGTAAACCTCCATGTTGACCTCGATCTGGTCTTCAAAAACATTATTTACTAACCTCTAGTAGGTGGCTCTTACATTTTCAAGACCAAATGGCTTAACATTATAACAGTGGGTACCTATGTGGATTATAAAGATGTCTTTTCTCTATCGGAGGGATTCATCCTGATCTAGTTGTAACTGGAGTATACGTCCCTAAAACTGAGGAGCTCATGGTCTACCGTGGCATCGACCAGTTTTTTAATCCGTGGCAGTGAGAAATAATCTTTTGGGAAAGCCTTGTTCAGGTTGGTAAAATCAACGCATATCCTCCATTTGTTTTTTTCTTACGTACCATGACCACATTAGCCAACCACTTTGGGTACCTGACTTCATCTATGAAGTTGGCTTTCAGTAGTTTGAGCAGTCCTTCCTGAATGGTGATGTTCTTCTCGGCATCAAAAGACCTTTGTTTCTGCTTGACTGGCTTAGCCCCTTCCATCACATCCAATTCGTGGCACATGAAGTCATGATATATCCTAGGCATGTCTTTGTGGTTCCATATGAACATGTTTTTGCATTGGTGCATGAAGCTTATGAGTTATTTCTTTAAAAGCAGATCTAAAGATGACTTGATTTGAATTGTTCATTCTGAGTGAGTTGCGTCAAGTGGGACTGTTTAAATTTCTTCAACGGGCTGCCTATTAACCAGTTTTGCTTCATCTCGGGGATCGACAGTTTCGATATGATAGGTGGTCATCAAGTTCTTCTATTCTTCCTGGTCGGCTGAAATGAAATAGCATTCGCGTGCCACCTTTTGATTACCTTTTACAGTTGTAATTCCGAAGTGGGTTGGAAACTCCAAGCACTGATGTACAGTAGATGAGACAACCTCAAACTTTTTCAGGCCAATCCTTCCCAATATCATGTTATAGGTTGAAAGTACATTTTTATCGAGAATCAAGAAGCGTATCTTTTCCGTTTGGCTGATCGGCCAGATGCCAACCACAACTTCCAACTCCATCTTCCCTAGTAGGTACACCCATTATCTGGAAAACCTATTAGAGGTTGATGATAAGGAGTTAGTACTATGTCTTAGAGCTTTAATTTGTTGTAATAACTGTAGAATATCACATTTGCAGAACTTTCGTTGTCCATCATGATCCTGAATACCCAACCTTCTTGGATGACAATTGTGACGACCAGAGGATCGTCATTGTGGTATAATACCCCATACAGGTCATCTTTTGAGAAGCGGACGATTAGTTTTCCCTTATTCACCTTGTGGGGTTATTTATCTAGACCTGCTATCAGGTTTACTTATGTTTGCTCGCAAGATCGAGCCTCGTTCAGATAGGCCTTTCTTTCTACAAGGTCTTTTCCCCCACTGTCTCCACCTCCAGCAATAAAATGACAGTCGAAGGATATCATGCCAACATCGGGTATAAGTTCTTTAGATTTTTTAGGAAGATCTGGGTCACCATCTGAGTCGTCATCCCTCGCCTTTTTCTTACCGATCGTCCTTCAATAGGGCAATTATGATCGTCTCCTGAATTTGTTTTCTCGGGATTTGGTCAGTTTCTTCCATCCATAAACTTGAACATCTTGCCCCTTATGATTAATGCTTCGATCTCGTTCTTCAGAGCTATACAATGGTCTGTATAGTGGCTATGGTCCTTGTGGAATTCGTAATACTTGTTTATATCCCTCTTATTTGTTGATATTTTTAGCTTTCGTAGCCATCGGAGGTCTTTGCTTTCTCAAATTTCCTCCAGGATGTGGTGGACGCCAACTGTGAGGGGTGTGTACTCGTCGTACTTTCTTTTCTTGTCATACTTTTATCCATTTATTTCTGTTTGTCGTTGTTCTTGTCGACCGATGACTTTGAGCCGTCGGACGCTTTGGTCACTATCGCCTCTTCTGTGTTCATAATTTTCCCTGCTTTATCCAGTAATTCGATCATGGTTTTGGGTGGCTCCTTGGCTAATTCCCAGAACAACTTTCATGGTCGTAATCTACTCATCAGAGCCGTGATGGCAGTTGGCTTGTTGTAATCCACCACTTCTGGTTTTTTGGTATTGAATCAGGTAATATAATCACAGGTGCTCTCATCTGTCCTTTGGCGAATGCTAAGTAGATGGTCAACTTGTTTCCCTAGTTTTGCGCCAAAGAAGAAATTGCTAACAAATAGGTCGGCTAATTGCTGAATTTTTTTTATCTGCCCTCGGCAAAATGTTGTACCAAATTTGGGCAGAGCCTGCTATGGTGTTGGAGAATGTTCGACACCTCATTTCATCTGAGATGGAATAAATGTCTGCAGCAGCTTGGTATTATTCGATATGTAAAATTTGATTTGTCTTCCCATCGTATTTTAGGGTGATAATCGGAGGCTTTAATTTCGTCGGAGTGGGGTATACCACGACAAAGGAGACAAAGGGGGATCCTTTTATGAAATCCCGCTTGAGGGGGTTCGTTAACTTGAATATATCTCCCAAGCAGTCTTCTAGGTGTTGGATGGAGCCTTTCCATGGTTGGTTATCGCCTTGGGTACCTCTTTCAATCGATTTCTCTACTCATCCTAGGCTTTCAACCGAGCTCTCTTCCTGATAAGTCTGCTCGGCTTCAGTTAACACTTGTGCAGAGTGATGGGAACCCCTAGTGGCGGACCAGCCTGATGCGCTCCTCCGAAAGTAGTCACGCGAGTCCACTGGTGCTTATCGGTGAATACAACGTGGGCCTAACCGATCAAACGCTGACCCCCTATTTTATATTTTAAGCATGCTAGGATGCTCCTCAGAATATGACTGGTCATCAAAGTGGCTGGGCGACTGTATGGAGGAGGTTTCACCTCGGAAGTATATCAAATCTCATTACGACATGGTCCGTCGGGAGAAAATTATATTTCCACAAGATCCCAAGTACAGCCTCCTGGGATTCTCCATCGCCCGTCTACAGTATTCTTGTTGCCGCTCCTTGTGAGGCACTGGAGGAAGTCACCTTTTGTCTCTATGTGATATCTCGGGTCTGGGAGTTACGTTATTCAGATTAGGTTATACCGACCTCATCTTAAGGGTTTGTGTCAACTGCCTGACACTTTCCTGCATCACTTCTTGCCCTTTAGCGAGGCTTATTAGTATGTTGTGTAGGTCACCTACCCCGATAAAGTTAGGTGGCATTTAACTTATGCTATCGGGGTTATTCGCTATGCTGGATTGTCTTTGCTAAGTATCTAAATAAGTGGTTTAGGGTAGGAACTTCAATGTATTACGAGGTTCCCACAGATGGTGCCAATTTGATAATGTCCAAAAATGGAGGTAACGAATAATAAATTAATTAATTTGGAGATTAATAACGATTATAGAGAATAGGATGAGAGACAGAAAACACGATGATTTTATATGGTTCAGCCCTTTCAGGAAACATACGTCTACAATACTGTTGGTTTATTATTGAACTTATTGATAAAGTTACAATTACAACTCGTGGCTTGAGAAGATATCAGTGGGAGTTCCTTTATTTCATGGGCTAATGCCCTATTTATAGGTGATTTGCAGATATTTATAAAGGAACAGGTGGATTGCCCTTATAAGTCAGGCGATTACACCTGGAGATACATGGTTATCATAATAAATTAGGGTGCCTTGGATCACGGACTGATTTTGTTGATAAGCATGCGGATAATTATGGTGTAACTGATACGTTATTAGAAGCCCACAAGTTTAATAGGGGATGTCTTGTGTGTAAGTACTCACGGGAATATGGACATGTCCAATCTTATTCAAACAAGTTGGCCGAGAAGATTGACACTGAGACGACCTCACCTGGAGTAAAGTCGAGCACATATATTAAATCTTTTACAATTTAGATCTTATTCACCTCTGGGAATATATAGGTATAACAACTCACTTGGTGATTTTTCCCAAATTCAAGTAGCCTGGTTTATTTTCATATCTGATACCCATTAGTTTATGTAACTTCTCGTATGAAATCATGTCAAAGATCTTGGCAGAAAATGTTAGCTATTATTCATCCTAAATTAACTTCTTCAAAGAAATTTGGTTTCATTAAAGGGAGGAATATTCAAGAAAACATTGCATCGACTACTTAATTGACTGCTGATCTCAATACCACGCATTTGGGAAGGGGTAATATGATCATTAAAATTGACATGACCAAGGCATATGACGGGTTAGAATTTTCAAAATATATTAGCTTGCAGGTTGCGTGACCATAAAATGTTAGGTTTAAAGAATCACATTTTGAAAGAGAATATAGTTAAGGCATATTGAAAACATATTTAACATAATAGAACGAACACACTTATTATTTAAGGTGATATTTCTATACCAAAAATGTCACTGACTAGAGTGAGACTGATGTTGACCTTAAGCATGTCTTGGAGCATCATAATTGTTCCTTAAGCTTTTTCCAAAACCATAATTGTTCCTTAGATGCCCTAAGCTTTTTCCCCTCGCACACACCAGATAGAGTGCTATTATCTTCCTCATAATCCCCCATTTGTGCCATTGGTAAATTCATATCGATGCCTTTAATATGATGTTAAATTGAAAACATCAAACAAATAAAAGTAAAGAGTGAAAGGGTTATATATTCACCTGAAAAAGATTGAAATGATGTTTTGAACATACCCTAATCAGATTTCTATACATGAACCTCCTAGTACATGAACCAACCAAATGCATGTATTGACCAAATACATATGTGTTTATATTAATTTAGATAATACAAAATTAATTAATGACTAACACATTAATAAAGTGTACACGTCATTATATGGGCACGGCAAATGTCAATGTTGTGTTGTAATGTGATATATATATATATATATATTAGGTATTAATATTATGTAAATGAATTTTTATTTTAGGAATATAAATGGGTATTAATATTGTGTAAATAAGTTTTTCTTTTGGGGATTTTATATTGGGTCTTCTTGTAGAGGGGGAGCTAAAGAAAATGGGTGTAAATAAGGTGAATGTAGTTTGAAAGTACCACATAGAAACTTTACAAGAAAGTAAGTAGGTATATAACTAAAAGACAAAAGATGGGTATTAGTCTTATAGTCAAAGAGGCTATGATATGATCGCGACACTCGGTGCGCGACATGCGAAAGGGAGATTGGGCGACTTAGGGCGTATTAGGCGCTTTGATTTGCACCATTGGATTGACTCATGGCGATTCATATAGGGTGTTTCATTCGCTTACAATGAGACATTTAAAAGTATTCTTGGTTTGATCAAATCATACATATCTTGCATTAAACAAGTAACATCACTGTATTGTATCCTGAAGGCAAATTTCTACTACAAGCTCTCTTGTGTACTTGCGTCTTTTATCCAGAAGGGGAAAAATATTGCCTAAAATATAGTGTTTCTAAATCTTCCCTTGCAGTAAATTTGATTCATAATTATTTTATTATTATTCCTTCATAAATTTCCAACAGTTTTAAGCAATATTTTATAAAAATAAATATGGAAGAAACAGTAGCACAATCTATCTAATTTATAAGTCAAAATATGGTTCGGCTGGATTGTTTTGATGGAAAAAATTTCACCCATTGACAAGAGAAAATTATGTTCTTTCTTACATCTCTCAAAGTTGAGTATACTCTTGATGATGGACTTGAACCTATTCCCAAACTCAGGCATGAAGATACTAAATATATCAAGTTAAAAAGTATGAAGAGGAAAGAAGACAAAATTATGTGTCGAGAACACATTCTTAATGCATTATCTTAAAATGTCTATAGTGCACATCGGATGAGTACTACGTCAAAGGAATTACTGAAGGCATTGGAGAATATATATCAAAATGAGTAAGCGAGAAGCCGTAAGTTTCTTATTTCTAACTTTATGAATTATAAAATAACTAATGATATATTTATCATTGCACAAGACAATGAACTCTAACAAATAGTCGGTGATCTTAAAGTCGCTGGAATAAATCTTCATGATGAATTTCAAGTGGGGGTGATTGTTTATAAACTTCCTTCCGCTTGAAATGACTTTAAGAGGAAAAGTAATCATAATAAAAAGACATACACAGTTGAATCCTTGCTTTGCCATCTAGAGAAAAAAGGAAGATCAAAGTAATAATCATTCCAAGGAAAATATAGTTTAGAATCAAACATCCAAAAATACCAAAGATTCCAAACTTAAAATAAAGAATGATTCAAATTTCAAGAACCATGGTGCAAATAAAAATAATAAAGGTAAATGCATTGTGACAAACTGAGTCAATTTGCTTGAGAATGTTGACTTAAAAAGAAGACATTTAAGGGAAAAAAGTGGTAAGGGTAGCCAAAATTATTGAAGAACTTATTGCAATGGTGCGAAGCAAATTCTGTGGATAATGAAAGTGGATGGTGGATAGATACCGGGGTAACCATTGATATCTTCAAAGATTGTTCTCTTGTCAAAACATATCAAGAGATTGATGTAAAAGTAGTAAAATAGCATATAACCTCCGGACAAAAGTAATTGGAAAGGGAACAGTGGAATTGAAATTCACATCTAGGAAGGTTCTTACTTTGATTAATGTGCCTCATGTACCAGAAATGTGTAAAAATCTTGTGTTTGGAGACTATCTCAATAAGAGAGGTTTCAAACTTGTGTACGAGTCAGATAAACTCGTCCTATCCAATAATTGTCAGTTTATTGGCAAAGGGTACTCTTGTATTGACATGATCAAATTTAATATAATAAATAATATTAGTTCTATTTATATGGTTGATTCTACTTCTTTATTTCATAATATAATAGGTCATGTTAATTATGGAAGTATTAAAAATATGACTAATCTACAATTAATTTCAAATTATATAATTGACCATTACAATAAATGTAAAATTCGTGCTCAATCAGTCAATTAAATATGTTGAAAGGACATCCAGAATGCTTAATTTTATACATAGTGATATATGTGATATGAAGAGTTATGTCACTCATGGAGGAAATAAATATTTTTTTAACTTTTATCGATGATTGCTCTAAATATGCATATACATATTTACTATAAAGTAAATAGGAAGTATTCGAGAATTTTTTTTTTCTAAAGCAGAAGTTGAAACTCAACAAAATGAAAAAATCAAAAAATCAAAATCCTACGATCCGATAGTGGTGGTGAATACTACCCAAATGAGTTTATTCAATTTTTTAATACTCATGGAATAATCCATCAAGTTACGGTACCATACACACTACAAAAAATGGAACAACAAAAAGGAAAAATAAGACTTTGGTTGAAATGATAAATGCAATGTTAATTAATTATGGGTTGTCGTTGTCTATATGGGATGAAGCAGTTTTATGTGCATGTTATATTCTAAATAGAGCTCCATTGAAAAACAAGGATATTGCACTATATGAATTATAGTTTAATCGTAAACCTAATCTTAAACGTCCCAAAGTTTGGGAATGTCTTTCTTATTTAAGAAAACCTAAACCTAGGAGACCCAATTTAAGAAATTGGACTTACAAGTGTGTTTTTATCTGATACTCAAATAATAGTACGACTTATAGATTTTTGAATCTTAAAACTCAAGAAATTATTGTTACTGGATGTGCAATTTTTTGAACATCTAATAAAGTCAATTACTTTGAATCAACGATTGTAAAATAATAATTCGACTATCGATGCCTTACCTTCTAATACTTCATCACAATCAATATCATCTTTATAATCAATGGATGATGTTGAACCAAGGAGAAATAAGAGACGAAGAACTGAGAAGAAATTTGGACCTCACTTTGTAATTTGTCTTATAGATAGAGATGTGAATGAAATTGGGAATAAAACCAAATTTATTTTTAATGTGGAATATGAACCGACTACATTTCATGAAGCGGTAACATCTAGGTATGCTATCTTCTAGAAAGAAGTGATGAATGATAAATGAAACTCAATTTTGTTAAATAAAACTTGGGTTATTACAGATCTCCCCCTTGAGTAAAACCAATTGAATGCAAATGTATATTTAAAAGGAAATTAAATATGAATGGTTCAATTAATAAATTTAAAGCGAGATTAGTTGCTAAAGGTTATAAACATAAATATGGAATTGATTATTTTGATACATATGCACCCGTTGCACATATAACTTTCATTATGCTTATAATATCTCTTGCTTCTATTCATAATTTAGTGATTCATTAAATGGATGTAAAAATGTCTTTTCTAAATGGTGATTTATAATAAGAGATTTAAATGGAACAACCCAAAGGGTTTGTTTTTCCTGGTCAATAAAGAAAGTGTGAAAACTAGTTAAAACTCTTCATGGACTTAAACAAGATCCTATGCAATGGCATGAAAATTTTGATAGGATAATAAGATCACATGATTTTGAAGTAAATGATGTCGAAAAAGGTATTTATAGTAACTTTGACAATGGTGTTGAGGTCATCATTTGCTTATATGCAGCTGACATGCTTATATTTGGGTCAAGTCTCAAATACTTGGAAGAAACAAATAGGTTTCTATCATCAAACTTTGATGCGAAGGATAATGGTGAAGCTGATGTGATTCTACGAATCAAAGTAGTAAGAAAAATAATTCACTAGCATTATCTCAATCTCACTATATTGAAAAGGTTCTTAAGAAATATAATAATTTTTAACTTAAGCCAACAACCACACCAGTTGATTCTAGTATCAAATTAATGAAAAATTGTAGATATACTATGGGTCAACCTAAATATGCTAGTGTCATTGGAAGTCTTATGTATGCAATGCATTGCACCAAACTATACATTGCCTATACGGTAGGTATACTATGTATATTTACAACTAATCCAAGACTAGAACATTAGAATGTAGTTTTACTACTTAGATACCAGAAGAGAACTATGGATTATGGATTATATTATGTAGGGTATCCATATATATTAGAAGGATATAGTGATTCTATTTGGAATAATCACGAATCAAAATCCAAGTCCACGACTAGTCGATGTGATTCCAAGGCACATTGGGTGCTTTGATGGTGCACTTGGCACATACGCATCGTCGCTGGAAGCATTGGAGCCTAATGTTTTATCAAAGTTAATCGATGGTTATGGTTAATCAATATGATCAAAGGATGTTATAATCCAAGCGGGTTGATTTAAACCGTTGGATTGACTCGTGACGATTTGTATAGGGTGAGTTCATTCGTTTACGATGAGATCCCAAATATGGATCGTGCGATCAAAATAATTACAAATAGACATTATTCAATGGTTGTTGAGTCACGCACCTAAAAGGAGGTGGCTATTCATGATTATCCACCAAAATGGATATGAAAGATTCCAGACCTCTATTTTGGATACCGAAAATTGTCATGTTCTCCTGTCTCTATCCTCTTCCTTTGGGGATTATCGGGTTAACATTTTAGAGTATTTTTGGTTTGGTCAAACCGTACATAGTTTGAATCAAACAAGTATCATCATTGCATTATATCCTGAAGACAAATTTCAACTACAAGCTCCGTTGTGTACTCGCAACTTTCATCCAAAAGAGGAGAAATGTTCTTAAAAAGACAACGTTCCTAGAACGTGCCTTGCAAAGAATTGGATTCATAATTATTTTATTATTATTCCTTCATAAATTTCCAATAGTTTTAAAAAATATTTACTAAAATTAAATATGGAAGGAATGATAGCACAATTTATCCAAGTTATGAGTCAAGATTTGGTTTGACTAGATCATTTTGATGGCAAAAATTTCACCTATTGGAAAGAGAACAACATGATCTTTCTCACATCTCTCAAACTTGCATATATTCTTGATGACGGACTTGAATCTATTCCCTAACCCCCACTAGAAGATACTGAAGATATCAAGAAAAAATGTGTGATTAATATAATTACCCTTGTTATGGTTGTTTTGAGTTCCATACATATCCATACTATTCATTTTACGAGTCCTAGAAAGAGTGATTAACTCCATTCACAAAATGATCGATTCCTTCTTATGGAATTCTCAAGGAGAAAAATAGCATCAATAGGTTAATGGGGAGGTGATCCGGGGGGGTAATATATATCAGATAAAAGGACGGATAAAAGGACGTGAAGTATCTAATAGTCTTATAAGTCAGTAATAAAATAACAATTTGAAGTAGAATAATAAAAAGATGGAGTATTAGAATTGAGAGGATTTCTGACTAACACTTAGAAATAGTTTGTACCAAAACTTGCTACAAATAATGAATTTACGGACAGATCTACAAATAGAAGATTTGAAGGGGAGTATACATATCAGATGTAATAAATAATATTTAGAAACGAGCGAGAGAGAGAGTGAGAGAGAGAAAGAAAAGAGGAGATGGATGAGAGTAGGGCTGAGAGAGAAGAATGATGTTAGGGATTGATTTTTGTAGTTTTTAGGGCATATTACATAGGTTGCCTGTATTTGGCCCGTAATTTTTGTTTTGTGGACTTGAATTTGATCGCCATTTTTTAAAATGGGCTCCATTTTTTATATTGTGGGACAAAATGGGTAGTTTGGTAGATATAAGCCATTTTGCCACTAATATTAAAGTAGCAAGGATAGAATCAGGGAGGTTAAAGTTAAATTTATTTGTCCTTAACTCATATAAGTCATATATAATAAAAGATTCTCTCCTTTTAGCGTGAAAAATAAAATCTACAATGTGCATAGAATATGATTATGCGTTATTATTTTCATTGAAAATAAAAATTTTATTGCCAAGTGGAACTTTTGTAGATTTTATCCCTCAATGTTATCTTCTTTTTGTGGACATTAAACGATAAAAAGAGTTTTCCCAATAATGCTTGAAGCGTCAAGCTAATATTCAAATTTTTCTTGTGTCAATCTAAAAGTAGTGTCAATTTTACTTATTTATTGTTGTAAATACCTTAAAAAGCATTTCAACAAAATAATTTATCTAAAATGGGTTGATAATATATCTAAAATGGTATGATAATGTATCTAAAATGGTTTGATAATATATCTACCATTATAAATAATAATCGTGTAGATTTTGAAAGGTCTTTTTAAATATTCCTAAACAAGTGAAATTCAATTAACTTTTTGTCCCCAAAAATTTGATGGTGAAAAATAATCAAAATGTGGTCAACAAGTAAAAGCATTTCGAAATGATTTGAATGCTTCATCAAAATTGCACACATTTGTGTAATTATAAGGAAATTAAAATCCTTAGATACATGGATACAAACTCATGTCATCACTTAATTATGAACTCACACAAGATCAATAGAGAATGGTGGAAATTTACATTTTTCAACACTCAAATTACTTGAAGAGAGTAAAATTAATTATGAGAGATATCTCAGCTAAGAAAAATATGATGAGTATCTACTTCCTTATATTAATTCTTTAGTCATGACAAAAACATAAGTGAAACATAAACTAAATAGAAATTCAAAGTTACCACTGCTATCTTTGTTACTCCTCTCTTATTTTGCAAAAAAAAAGGTTAAATGGCATTCTTACTCATTCTTCTAGTTATAAAAGAGGAGGGTTATAGCCGTATCCCATTTCTAATAAATTTTATCTGTGGATTTCACTAAGACGGCAAAAAAATAAAACAAAATTAGGGAAGTAATCAAGAAAATCATGCACTTGTAACGTTTCATCAACACAGATGGAATTGAATAAATAAATAAAAATTGATCGTCACCATGGAAAATCCAGTAGTGAAACCAAGTAGAATGATACGAAAGTCACAAGGAACATGACCTTTTGTAAAAAAATAAATTTTTGAGAGAACGGAGGGATCAATCACCGTAGATGCAATGGCCGATGAAGATCGCTGAGACGACATCAGTTTAACGTTGGACACAAAATAAGTGGAGATGTTAGAGACTATCATGGAACTAAGTATACCATCTCGTTTTGGGAAATATAGGTCGGCATAAAAGTGGTTGATTCCATGATGTATAACTAATAATGCGCAAATAAAATAATGTGTAGATGTTTTATATGAGAGTTGTTCCAACATGAGACGATTGTCACGTATGGAAAAAGTCAAAGTGAATGAAAAAAAAGACATTAAAAAATAATAAGGGGTAGTGGGGTATCAAGTAATCAAGAGTTGAGAATAACATGAAGCTAAACAATATAGTGTCCATTGCATGAATAAATTCTCGAGACCCAATAATCAAGGATGGTTCAAAAAATTCCATAGATTTCGATATTCACTTCGCAATGAGTTTCGTCATTTTTGTTTTTGCAATAGATAGATGTGGGTGTAAACCATAAAGGCCCAATATTCACCAACCTAAATAGGCCCAACATTTTGCCCAAGGTATATTACCATCACATGGATAATTATGGAGATACATCATATGGATAATTATGGAGACTCACTCTTGTTACCTACAATCCCGTAGGAGAAAAATATGGATCAATCAATGAGCCAATGAGCAATTATAAGAGCTTGTGCATAGCTCAACAACTCTTATCACAATAAATAAAACCCTTTCCCCGGGGCAAATGAGGCATGTAATTATAGAAATCTGAAAGAATTAATAAAAATTGAGAGACCCTAAGTTGATGTAGGTAGTTATCGGACCATATAAATTCTATGCGTTTTGACTTTAATATCTTTAACTCTTTTGCATTTTAAATTATGAATTATGATTCTTTCAACTCATAATTAGTGTCGTCTATGGGAAATAATTTTTTTCCTGAAAGTAACTTGAAATCAAAGAGTGAAACAATGTCTCCCCCACATAGTGCACCCATTGCTAGTGACTTATAAGTTGAGTTATCTTTACTCAGAGTTGGATATGAAGTTTATTGAGATAGAAATCCATGATTTCGCATGTAAGATCATATTTCTAAGCAGAGAAATGACCATCCCAGATCAACACAGATCTCATGGTTGGTCAACGCTCATGAGGAAAGGTTCCATTAGCAAGAGGAAGCGATAAGATTCCAAATAGAAGAAAACTCGCATGTTCAGCGACATCTAGAGAAGATGGAAAAACAACTCCATGGGGAAGCCAAAACCTCCATAGTCATACGCCTAGTCCTCAGGTGGGCAAAACTAGCAACTGGGAAGGAGCACTAGACATGAGCAGGATCTATTAGAGCATGAGAGTCGTATGACAAGATGAAATCAAAATAAAGAATTCCATAAGCAAGATATATGAAGTCTAGTCCAAACAAAAATGGATCAACACCCAGATCATCATGAGGCTAGATCCATAAAATAACTGGACAGGAAGGTACTCATCACTCATATGTAATCCCCCTTTTCAAGGGCAATTCAGGAGTAGGATCCTCCAAAAAAGTTCACAGCCCCACGATTTAGGATATGCAATGGAAAAATTGACCCCATAGATCATGTGGGCCAGTATAGGAAAGCAATGACTCTGTGGAACACAACCACGCTCTCATGTATTGTATATTCCCATCCAGCCTAGGAGATATCGCCTAGAAGTGGTTCGAGAGGTTATCCCCACTGGTCTGTCAAAATCTTCAAGTAACCCGTAGAGGCTTTCACAACTCGCTTTATAACCAACAACTCATATCCGAAGAGGATGGATTCTCTCCTCACCATTGGAAGAAATCACAGGAGACTTTACCAAAATATTCCAAATTTTATTAGAAAACCTTTAATGAGGTTGAAAATTTTTCAGAGCAGGTTGCCATAACATTGTTTAATATTGGTCTTCCAGTAACTCCATGTTGCATTAGTCCCTCACTAAGAAGGAGGCAGACACCATCGATGATCTCATGTCGCACATTAAGAAGCATTTTAAGGTGAAAGATGTGGTCACCTTCAGCCTAGGAGAGATTGGTTGTTCAAAGTTGACTAAGGGAAATGACAAAGAAAATAACCCAATGAAGGGGAATAAAAGAAAATTGGAGGATCTAGAAATATGAACAAAGCAGACCCATCCAAGGCTTTTTAGGCAGTTAATACTATTTTTAAGGAGTCAGTTTATAAAATCTAAAGCAAGATCAAGGACCATCAATTCCTCAAGTGTCCAAAGAAGTTATGTGGTGATCCAACCAAGAGGAACAATGCACTCATATGCACATACCACAAGGAAAACTAACACAAGACAGAGAATTATAAGTCCCTCAAGTCCTATATGGAGGAGTTAACCCTGGAAGGGCATTTGAATGACTAAATAGAGAAAAAAGTTATCCAATTCGCCACCAATGCTGATCCAAAACTAGATTATATTCTTAACGACGAGATGGGGCACGAGTTTGCCCTTATTCACAGGTAATCATACCCCAAGAAGATCTAGGGCAACGCAGTTCAGATGAAACTCAAGAAAGTAACGGCAGTGATGGAGGCCCTTCTAAAGGCTAAGCTGGAAAACGCAGACGACCAAAAGATGTGGACTACAATAAGCACATAGCCTTTACAAAAGATAATTTTATCGGAGTTAGGATACACTAGTAATCACCCTCAGGATTGCATCATGGGACATGGATAAGCTACTAGTGGATCAAAGGAGCTCTTCTGAAGTGATGTACCTGGAGATTTTTCACTATCTCAAACTAATAATGACAATCTTGAAGGAAGCGACCGTCCCTCTAGTCGGCTTCGCTGAAAAGATGACCATGTCATTGGGAAAAGTAGTTCTACCAGTAAGGGAAAGAAATATTTCTAAACTTATTAAGTTTTTGGTGGTAGACATTGACTCACCCTACCACACCATCCTTGGAAGGGGATGGCTCCATGACATAAGAGTAGTTCCCTCAACCTATCATAAAAAACTCAAGTGCATTACAGTGTGGGAAATAATAGAGATTAGGGGCGATCTGGACATCACTCAGAAGTGTTTCATCGCTACCATCAGGCCAAAGGGAGAAAAGCATAAAGATAAGTAAGTCAACCCTAAAACATCTCAAGATGTAGCCACGCCATCCAAATAGTAACTAACGTCTAACAAGCCAGGGGTAGAAGAGATAAGAGTTAACCCCACGGATATAGTCATGGAATGATTGAAGGAAGTCTCTTTTGATGAGAGCCTACTAAAAAGGAATTTTTTAATCGGTGCCACACTGTTTGAATAGAAAAAGAAAGGAATTAACTATTTTTCTAAAGAAAACCCTAGATGTGTTCGCATAGGAATCGTATAATATTTCTGGGATCAATCCCAAAGTCAAATTCCATCAACTTCACATTTACCCAATATATATGTCGATCGTACAAAAGGCTTACAGCACTACCATGGAAAAGTCCAAGGAAGCGGAAAAGGAGGTAGTGAAACTTCTAGAGGCAAGGTCTATTAGAGAAGTTCAATTCCCAAAATGTTTCTCAAATTAGGTGGTGGTACGAAAGGGAAATGGCTGCTAGAAACTATGCATGGATTTCACTGACCTCAATAAGGCCTATTCCACAGATAATTTCCTTAGCTAAAAATAGATTTGTTGGTCGATGCCACAGCATCCCACAAGTGTATGAGCTTTTTGGATGCTTACTCAGGGTACCATCAGACTCCCTTGTTTGGGCCCTACAAATATAGAACTTAATTTATCACTCCCTTGGCATTGTACTGTTATATGGTCATGCCTTTTGGCCTTAAAAATACTGGAGCCACATCCTAAACATTTGTCATCAAAATGTTCAAGAAATAGTTGGGAGAAATAATAGAGGTGTACATTGACGATATTCTCATGAAAATCAAACGCAAAGCCGATCACCTAAATGACTTAGGGAGACATTTCAAATCCTCAGACGTTACCAAATTAAGATCAACATGAGAAAATGCTCCTTTGGGGTCTAGTCCAAAAAGTTTCTAGGCTACTTGATTAGCAAAATAGGGATTGAGGAAAATCTTGACTAAATAGTCGCGATCAACAACGTTCAGCCTCCAAAGATGTCGCACAAAATTTAGAAATTGGCTTATGCTTTGTTCATTACACCTCGTAAACTAAAACACTACTTTAAAGCTCATTCAATTGTAGTCATCATGTATTTTCCCCTCAAAGATGTACTTCATAAGGCCAACCTATCTGGATGGATCTCCAAATTATCGATTGAACTTGGGAGGTTTGATATACATTAACATCCAAAGATAGTAATTATGGGACAAGTGTTGGATTAGTTTATCGCAGAGTTTGTAAGAGAAAATGCACCTAGCAACCAATAGATTTCCGATGAATTGAAATGTCGTAGGATTGACCAATCCAGAAAGTGAACACTGTATATGGATGGCGCCTTTAACTCTAAGGGGGGTGGAGTAGGAATTATCCTCTTCTTACTAAAAAATGAAATGATCGAGCAAAGAATCGAGCTGAGCTTTGAAGCATCTAATAATGAAGCTGAGTATGAAGCCATCATAGCCGGTCTATAAAAAGGCTCACTTGTTTGGAGCAAGTCACCTTGATGTATATTACAATTCAAGGTTGGTATCCAACCAAGTAGATGGATACTTCCATGACACGTATGAACGTATAAAAGCATTCCTATATATGGCCCACTATTTGATGTCAAAATTTGAGGAAGTGCACATTCAATAGTTACCTTGGAAGTATAATAGCCATGTCGATGCCTTAGCAACCCTAAGCTCAACAGTGGACTCCAATCTAAGGAGAACAATTGAAGAGGAATTACTTGACAAGCCCATCATTATAAAGCTAGTGGTCACCAAGCACATTCTCGTCGTCCAAAAAAATCCCAACTGGATGGACCTAATAATTGTTTATCTCCAAAATGATATCTTACTGGCCACTAATAAAATAAGACCATCAGGTTAGGGTTAAAGATGCACAATTTTATTCAGGGCCTAAAGAAAAACTTTATAGAAGGTCTCTCACAAGTCTGTACCTCTAATGCGTGAATTTAAATGATGCCAACCAATATCTTTATGAATTACACGATAGGATCTATGGAAGTTATGCATAAGGAAGGCCTCTTTCCTTTCGAACAATCAAAGTAGGATACTTATGGCCATATATGTATAAAGACGAAATCTCTTATGTACAGAAGTGCGAAAAGTGCCAAAAGTTCTCTCCCGTGCTTCATCAACTAGCTAGTGGCTTAAAGCCACTAACTATTCTATGGTCGTTCTCCCAGTGGGGGTTGGATATGTAGGACTACTCCCAATAGCACCAAAAAATCACAAGTACCTATTGGTCAGCACAGATCACTTCATGAAATGGATTGAAGTAGAGCCACTGGAGAATATCAGGGACACTGATATAATCTAGTTCATCTGGAGGAACATCATAACACGCTTTGGGGTACTCAGGACAATCATCATGGATAATGGCACACAGTTTTAAAGTGAACCCTTCTAAGGTTTTTACGACAACCATGACACCAAACACCATTTAAGCTCCACGGACTATCCCCAGAGCAACGGCCAAACAGAGTCTCTTAATAAAATGATACTCGACGGTATCATAAAGAAATTACAAAAGGCAAAAAGAGCTTAAGTGGATAAACTTTCCCATATTCTGTGGGCATTTTGTACTACACGTAGAAGGCCTACTAGGGAAATGACCTTCGCTCTAACATATAAGAAGGATGTTGTTATTCCTCTTAAATTTGGTCTTCTAATCATAAGGACCACCATTGTAATGACCCGACCCGAATTTGGGATACCATTGGGTCAACCCTCACCCGATCCAAGGTAATAAAGGGGGAGGGGTAAAGTCTATTTTTATTATTCAGGAAATGTAATACCCTGCCCCAATATTTTATTTATTTCCCCGCATAAATTACAATAACAAGAATACATTAAGATTTGGATGACTATGACTAGGTTCATAATCTTATTTGGCTGCTTTGGAGGCTTTATGATAATTATTGAAAATTTATGGGTTAAAATTTAAAATTTGGAGAAAGTGGAGAAAAGGGTCATTCGAACGTAGTTCAGGTCGTTAAAATGAGAATCAAGGCTCGATCGAAGTGGGTATCGAACGAGGTTCAAACGAGATCCCACTGCATAACAGGTCCAAGTCGTTCGAAGGTCGTTTGAAGTGGGGGATCGAACGAGGTTTGAATGAGATGCCTTTCTCGTTTGAACAAGGGGCGAATCTCTTTCGAATAAGGTCATTCAGATTTTTAAGTCAGGTTGCTCCTATGCACGATCTCATTCTGGACCATTATATTAATGATTTGTCGAGCACTGGTGAACCTAGATCGGGTAAAACATGATTTTAAGGCTTTTGGGTGTTTTAACAAGGGTTTTAAGTTCATTGGGGCATTTAGCGTTTGGAGAGAGAGAGAGAGAGAGAGAGAGAAGTGGGTCTTCCACCATTATTGAGCATCCCTCCACCTCTCTCTCTACCTCAAACCACCATTCCACCACCAAATATTCACCTTAAACCATCATATTTTTCTAGTATTCACCATATCCAAGCTTTAGATACCCATTTCCCCCATTGTTTGGCATAGCTATGAATTTGTAGAGATGCTGTTAGGGGATTTTAGAGAAGATGAAGATGAGATATTCATGGAGTTTGAAGAGGGTTTTGTTGGTACTTTCATGAAGACAAGCTTGGTGGATCTAGGCAACCTCTCAAAAGGCCACCTTAGGAGGTGGGAGGTTGCCATATTCTTAGATCTTCCATGCCTTCCATTATTGGAGCTTCATTTGAGGTGGAAAAAATCTACTCTTAGTTTAAGACTCTATTATATGTATTAATAGTCTTGTTGTTAGAATATTAAGAGTAGAATTCATATGAATAAGATGATGGGTTTTTAGTAAAATAATAATAATAAATATTGTTATGAAATAAAAATTTTGAGAAAATGTCATTTTGTTGAAAATAAATGAAGAATACATATTTCACAGTTTTTTGAAATAAAGATTTGGATTTTTAGAAAAATGGTGTATTTTCTAGAAGTTTGATGTTAAACATTTTATTAAATAAAATGTTTTGAAAATACTGTTCTAAAGTTTCTTGAAAAATGAAGACTTTATTGAAGTTGGACTTTGTTGAGTTTGAAGAAACAAAAATGTTATTTGTGTGTTAAAAGTGCATCTTTGCAAGTATTATGAATTTCTAAAATGAGATGTATGCTTAACCCGTGTAATAAGATTTTAGGATTTAAATCCATCTTCTCATGCATTTAAACTTTTAGTACTTTGAGAATGAATATATATATATACAAGTTTGAGGAAGGTTTTGTTGGGTTTAAGCATGAAATAAGAAAAGTAGAAATCCAAGTCTTCAAGTGTATAAAAGGGGTTAAAGGTGTAATAAGCATTATTGGATTTCTTGGATAACGAAAGTAAAGAAATGTCTAATTTGGAAAAGTGATTGGTAAAAGTGTCAAATAAGTGTCAATGGTTAAAACGTCGAGAAGTTGGTATGCGTAACTTAATAATGTGCTGAGAGATTAACACTTATGAAAATGGAAAGAAATCATAGAATAAAGATGTTTCCAAATTGAGAATAATTTTACTCCAATGTTTAAAAAGGTTTTAATGAGTTAAAAACACTTGAGAATTTAGTGTAGTTAACTTAATGGTGTTTTGGGAAATAACACTCGTAAAAATGGAGGAAATGATAAGTTTGGAAGCAAAAAGGGAAAAAATGGTAATTTTACGTAAAGTGAAAAATTTGTATGAAATAAAAATATTGGAAGGGGTGTTACAAAAATTGGTCCTAAATGAACATGATTTAGGAATAAAATCAATGCTAAAGTGTAAAGGACATAAAATGAGGATTTTCAAAGTGTAACATAAATTGGGGTGAAACCCCAAGTTTTGGCCTTGGTCGAGTAAAAGAAAAAAGTGAAGTAATGTGGATATTTTTAAAATATTACAACACATTAAAAGGAACTCGGATGACACCAGAATAATTAAGAAGGGCCCGGAGCCCGGGGTAAAAGACCCTGGCCAACGCATATGGTGGCGTCGCCGGCGGTATGGATCCCGTTAAATTGTGCGATTTATTGGAAGATTCCGAAAAAAGATAAAGGAATAAGGAACAATGCAATAAATGGGTTGTGTAGTGAAAATATGTTAAGATAACCTAACTCGAATGAATTAATAAATGTTTAGCTAAAGTTTATAATGGACAAGATAGTGTAAATTGATTAATGTCCAAAAATAAAGGGAATGTAAAGTGTAGTGGTTAAATGGGTGAGTTAAACAACCTAAGAAGGTGTAACCCATAATTTATACAATGGTTTGTTGTGAAAGGTTCAAAAGCTAAATAACTATTTTCTAACACGGTGTTCATGTGTGGTAAAATGGGTGCTTTTCAATGAAAATACTAATGTGGATTGATTCAAGTAAAAAGGGTGATTTTGGCTAGGAAACCGTTTTCGGTTAAGTAAGGTGTAGTTGTTTCAAGTATTTAATCGCATGTGTTAAGTAAATGGACAAATGGCAAGTTAAGAAAGAGGAAGTTATTTTATAAGGTTAAGGTTAACTAATCAGGATGAATAATGTTTTTGGAAATAAAAATAGTTTCATGCATTAAGTATATATATCTTGTTTTTTGTGTGTAAGGTAGTTGCATGTGCACGTAGTTATAACGTGTTACAGTTTTCTTTCTTCTATTCATTTCTATACTGTATTTGTATATTCCTTACTGAGTATCGGCTCACAACCTCATCTTTGTTATGGCAGGTTCGGTGCGGGTTCGTAATTTGAGAGTGTTACATAGGTAAGTACTCTCTTTTGTTTTACGTTAGTAGCTCTGTATGCTTGGACTTCGGGGATGCTTCCCATGGGTCCCTCGCATAGTTTGATTTTAAATTGGAATCGCATTCTAAAAAAGTGAAACGTTAATTAAAATAAAACTTGGTTAACAACATTATATAGGTTGTTTCACATCTAATGCTCGGGCCAGGCCGGTTTGACTATGGGTAACCCATAAATCGGAGTAGGGGTGTTACAAATGGTACCGACGCTCTAGGTTCAAGGTTCCTTTCGGGAGTGACGTGGTGAGGTCGGTTGTGGATTTTTTGACGTCAGTGTTGGTTCGAGCCGGTCACGCTGGTTTCGGTGACGATTTATGAGAACACATTATATGGTTGACTTGAGTCTGTATTGTGTAGGAGTTCCAAATAGTTTGGATATGCTAACAAAATAGGTTAGATTTCTTTTTCGCAATCTTCTCCATGGTTTGCAAAGCTTCAACCATATTGATCATGTCCGAGATATCCTCTCTACCAAAAAGGGAAGTAAAATATTGCACTGAACACACTATAGGACATAAATCATGCATAATTAAAAGTGTGTGTACATGTGTTTAAATATCTTTAGGAATTTTTAAAATATTTTTTTACCATTTTTAAAACATTTAAAATAATGTTTTTAAAATGTTGTGGGCTAAAATTGAAACACTTTTATTCCTTAAAAAACTTCCAGGGTAGAATGTAAAACCGACAGAGAATTGGGATTTTTAGAAGATCAAAAGCATGCATTTTGTATTCAATATCATCCCTACATGTGTTTGTCCCTAACTGGCCCCATAAGTATTTCCTTTTTCTCTCATATGCTATATGTTATCTCAGACCATGGATGAGATCTTATGAACGATATGCATGTAGTCTGAGAAAATCTAAGTGAGATAGGAATGGACCAATAGAATTGAGTGGTTGAGTGGGGCATTAGTGACCATTAGATTTGAATTTGAATAATCGAATTATTCCTGTCCATTCATTTGCCTTCAACCATCTAGAATCTTCTTCATCTAGTATATATAGGACCACATGTTGAGGCATTTATAGACTTTCGAGAGTTTATCATTTTGAGAGAAAAAAGAGAGAGTAGAGAGAGGAAAAAAGAAAGTTTAGAGAGAGAGAGAGAAATAGAGATCAGTGACTACAAATCCATATGTTTTTCTCCCAAACAGTAAACCAAACATATTCCCAGTTATATCAAACTAGAAAACCTTCGATTGAGTGTTAGATCTTTAGATTTTTTTTAGAGTTTGGATATTTGCAAAGTCAAAAGAAAACTCTTCATAATTAATCTCTCTTAAGAACCCAGTCTTACTGTAGATCTCACTTTTCTTTCTAGAAATTGTGAGAGATACTTTGAGATACATTTCACATATTTTTTAGGTTTTTTTTACCTTCTATTGGATCTGGTTTTGTAGTTGTATATTCTTTTAGATCCAATCTCGTTTTCAATTTTCTTGAAAAAGAGACTTCCTAAATAGTCTACATTTTAGATCTGAAATTTGTTTCAATAAACTCAGTTTCACAGTTTATGAAATTAGTTTGTGCATAAATAAAGTGTTTGTCTATAATATTCCTTTTGCAACAAAAGTCTGATTTTCAAGAAAACTGAATCTTTGCATTTCATATAGACTTTTATAATTCATTAGGAATTGTCTGTATAAATCTATTAAGAGACGTGAGTAGCATCTTGCATGTGTTATTGCACTTCATAGTCACAACACTCTCATATGAACACCTAGTTAAAGTGTGGTTCATTATAGAGATTTTATGTTGATTGAGTCCATCAAATCAAGGATTAACATAAAGGAACTCTCAGGGAGATCAAAGCCAGAACATAATTACCGTGGAGGAGATTTTATGCTCGTGTAGGTATATTTCTATTCTTTAGCTTAGGATCTTGTGTGCATGTTTAAGTGCTTGTAAATCTTATATACTTGTTTATAGTGTATTTTTAGTTTTACTCCGTTGAGGGAATCATGGATGTTTTCCCTAATTTGGGATTTTACCACGATAAAATTACCGTGTTAAACTTACTATTCTTATTCTTACTGCTTATATGGTCCGGTTTATATTCAAAGAATTAGTATAGGTTTTTGTTTTAAAAACTTAAGGTAATCTATCTACCAAATCTAATATCCAACTCAAATATGTTTTTACACATCTTGTGTAGTGATTTAAAAAGGATTTTCATCAAACGAGTTTATTTTGGAGTTTAATTAATATTAAACTTTTAGTTAAAGACTTAGTGAACGATTTTCAGTTTAGTTCATATCCTCGTCGGTGAAGTCAAAGAGGTTAGCTCAACGAGTGGATTATTGCAAAGTGGCGTACGACTAAGTTAGTTATTATTAATCATTTCTTCTCTTCAAATTAAATATGTTAATAATTTATGGGTGTCCATGCAAGCCAGTAGTAGTGATGTCGTGGTTTTAGTGTGAGGGGCTTATATTCCATCCTTTGATAACGTAGAGTCTTTTGAGATATTAATAGGGTATGATGAATCCCATTGGGCAGAGGCACAAATTGTGTATAGTCAACTAGAGAGGTTGATAGTTAGGTTGTCATGACCAAGTAAGGATTATTGGTGATTAAAATGCATATAACCCCTAGGTGTTGGACTTATGGGTGTTAACGCCGATAATGTAATAAGGAAAATTCGATCCTTGGGTGATACCATGATTGATGGGTAATTTAATAAGCGTGTAAAATTGTGTGGGTCAATGCTTGAGGATATATACACTCAGTCTTAGTTGATAGGATTTTATCCTTATGGGTGAGTGTCTTAGTGATTGTTGTCTGACAAATGTATCTCATAAGTCATGATTAGAGTTACTGGCCAGTTATGGAAAAGGTGTCACATGGGTAGTGTTGTAAAGAATGATGCAACATTTGATGAATATGGTCTTTAGTGACACTGGTAGTGTAGCCCTAGGGATGTACTGGTTGTACACGGTGTCTTGCATCCTACCAAAATTCTTAATAGTGTTAGTTTGTAACTCAATGCGTGGTGCATAGCATTAGTTGTGGCAAAAAGGTCTTTGAATCCTCCGTGGGATAAAAGGTCAACTTGTTGTGACGTCTTGAGGTGTTCGACTACTATGACCTACCATGTTAGAGAATCATAGATTAATATTTGGGTGAGTGGATAGCAATAGATGAAATGAATATCTAGAAGTCTTAGGTCGTAATCGCTTTGTGGAAATTGTGATCGATAAAGTCTTGTCTAGTCATGGTGATAATTTTTTAGGTATACTTTGTGTCCTTAGGGGACCAGTCTCGCTAAATTTCATGGAATGTGTTGTGTCCAATGAAAGTATGCAAAAATTTGGTGATGATCTTGGGTTACCGACTAAGTTCAAAGTAGTCACTTCATATAGCCTTGGGTAAGGCTACCAAAGTTTAATGTAAATAGGTAGTGCAATGTTCTGAGGTGAAATTAGAGAATCATATCGTTATTAGGTATAATACTCGTTGTCTTGAGGAGACCAATGTAGAGAGGGTCATATTAGATTTGACGAGTACTAGGAAGACATTAGGGATTTGGGCCAACGATGTTATGATTGATTCCATGGCATAGCAACTCTGGCGGGGTGTTAAAGCATTATTAGTATGTGTTAGGATAACACTAGTAAGGAAACGTGTAGACCTTGGGTCATCTTGTTAGGCTCATGTGTACTCGAGAGCGTATGTCCGAGTGGTAATTATTGCCCTTATGGTGTTAATGATGAGTGGTTGGCCATCAAATGGATTCAATTATATTGAACTTTGTGATAGGTGATAGTAACCTTGTGACGATGATAGACGTGATAGGGTAAGTGTCTCATCGAATTGGGTAGTGCCTAAGGAGATATTGGGTAAAATTATTGTACAACGAAGTATGGTGTATTATATTGGTAGCGTCGTCGTCAATGAGATAGAAAAGGTTGATGTTGATAAGGACGTTAGAAATTCATCGATCGGGTGGTTCATGTTTGCCAAGGATATTAGGAGGAGGCCTTATCCTTAAAGAGGGAAGTCCAGCATTTAACTCCTCAAAGAATGTAGGTTCGTATGTTACATCCTTCTCAGGAAAATGAATGGGTTGTGGTTAATTTTGTCATGATTGATGACTCAAGCCAGGGCATATGGCTAGGTTAAGATCTGTCGAGTTTTCCTGGGATGGGACGTGGACTTCAAATGTGTGGCATAGGCTCGCCTTCGTGAACCATAATGGTTGTGTGTGAGTGGGGTCCTATCCGATCTATTGTTTATCTTTTCTGATTATTATGTTTCCCTTCGGTTTCGGTGATAGAGAATCATATTCCTCATAGTGGTGATAACCCAGACTTGTATCGCGATGTGGTGCGACGCGGTTTGGACCATTAGAGCGCAGTTGGACCTCACATGGTCAATCTAGCTTGGTAACTAGGTGCGCCCTTATTTAATATATTCTAGTTATTATATCAAGCTCCGTGTGCAGGTGGCTGTTCTTTTGGTTGCACAATTGCTCATTGTGTTCTCTTTCCTTAGGCATAACGACCAAGGAATTGGCTAGTAAGCCAGTTAAGGGCTCTTATTGCAAAGAGTAGGATGAAAACTTGAGTACATCGTAGAATTTTAGAACTCAAGGAAACATAGAACTAGGCATTATTAGTCCTAGTGAGTGGATTATGTAATACTCAGGCGTGTGTTCCTTGGTAAGATACCTCGAGTGATCCCAGATTTATATGACAATCCTGTGAAATGGGTATTGGACAGATGCATGGTTTTGAGACTTAAAGGCATGTTACCATTGATGCGAGTGACTAAAGATACAATATTAGTGTCAAGTCTAAATGAAGCAATGTGGTTGGGATAATCCGAAAGTTTTTGAAAAAGCAGAGTGCCTAGTTCTAAGAGTTGAGAAAATTCTTGATGATAAATTTGGTATTGATCGTGTTGCAGTTTACTCTTGGGAGAGGATCGGTCATGAGAGGGTGTTTCCCTATAGGGGCACCGATATTCTTTGGGTATTAACAAAGTTAGTCCTAGGACTCAACTAAGTATGATCACTAAGCAAGTGGAGACTCGAGGACTGTTAGGAGAATTTAATGACTAACTTGAGGGTGAGCATTAGGTCATGTTGCATGACAAACATGTGAATGAGCGTATGATCTTATCTTGGAATTCAAGGAATTTGATGATTTAGTCTTAGAGGATTCATATGACGAAGAGTAGAAATTGGTAAACCCCATAAGCTTAATGATTTTAGGGTCAAGAATTTCGGGGACGAAAGTTCCCAAAGAGGGAAGTTTGTAATACCCCGCACCAATATTTTATTTATTTTCCCCGCATAAGTTGCAATAACAAGAAGACATTAAGAATTATATGATTATGAATGGGATTGTATTCTTATTTGACTAGTTTAGAGGCTTGATGATAATTGCAGAACTTTATGGGTTAAAATTGGAAATTTGGAGAAAATATCATTCGAACGAAGTTGAGGTCGTTTGAACGAGAATCAAGGATCGATCGAAGTGGGGATCGAAATCCCACTGCATAATAGATTCGGGCCGTTCGAAGTTCGTTTGAAGTGGGGGATCGAACGAGTTTCGAACGATATGGATTTCTCGTTCGAACGAGGGGCGAATGTCGTTCAAACAAGGTCATTCAGATTTTTAAGTCAGGTTTCCCTTATGAACTTTCTCATTCTGAACCGTTGGATTGATGAGTTGTCGAGCTCTGGTGAATCCAGATCGGGTAAAAATGGCATTTTAAGGCATTAGGGTGTTTTTACAATGGGTTTTAAGTTCATTGGAGCATTCAAAGTTGGAAGAATAGAGAGAGAGAGAGAGAGAGAGAGAGAGAGAGAGAGAGAGAGAGCAGTTATCTTTCACCATTGTTGAGCATCCCTCCACCTCTCTCTCTCTACCTCAAACCACCATTCAACCACCAAATATCCACCTTAAACCATCATATTCTTCTAGTTTGTAGTCCCCTTTTTCAAAGTGTGCTTTAGGTGAAAATATTTATTTTTTCAAAAACCTTTTCTAAATTTAACACGCACCAAGTTTGTGAACCAATTTTACTTAAGCCCAATTTTATCTTGTTTAATAATAAGCATGCATCTAGGTGATTAAAGCAAGTAAAATAAAGTAAAGTTCACAACACCGGATGTATGAGGAAACCACTAAGGAAAAAAATCTCGAACGACCCGAGCCAGACAATCACTATGATACTGTAATTATAAAGGAAGACAGATAGAGTTACACAACGACTCGATCCCCATAAGCCTTGATGATCTTCTTCACTTTCATTGGTCCTCCACAGTGCCATGCAGAAATCCTTCGATGATACTCGTTCACTAGTGCCTCGGTGTCACCAATGCAGCTTTGGCAATCGTCTACGATTCGAAACACGGCCTTCACTGTTTCTTCACCGCAAAACTCCAACAAAACTTTTTATTCAATATGGATGAACAAACCAATAGTGAAAACAAGATCTATATAACATATGATATGTAAACTCGGATCTTATAAACACTAAGGATGATTTTAGACTTTTAAATCCTTAGAAAACATGTGCAGAAAAACGAGATTGTTC
This sequence comes from Sambucus nigra, assembly GCA_949130495.1. Lineage (NCBI taxonomy): Eukaryota > Viridiplantae > Streptophyta > Magnoliopsida > Dipsacales > Adoxaceae > Sambucus > Sambucus nigra. The sequence continues at coordinate 298,759,152 of OX422212.1, read as the reverse complement.
TAAACTGTATTTTGGTTCTGCACCCTTTGAAATTCTGAGAGAAAAACGTCTTAAATAGAAAATTAAGTGGTCAGGTCATTCTAACGAGATGCATATGTTGTTCTAATGACTATGAGATGTCGTTCGAACGACATCACATGTTTTTTAAAGTCTCAAAAACCGAGAGAATTCATACAACTCTAAACAGTAATTATCTCAGAATAAATGAAGTTAAAACCATTTAAAACATTTTTGACATTTTAAAATCATTTAAAAACAAAATATCATCATTAAAATATTTTTCGAGTCCCATAAGCATTATGCGTTCATACCTGGGAGTATCTCAGAATGCAATATGATATAAAGACATGAAACGTGCACCAATAAATAATACAACATGATCTATTTTTGAAGCATGGCCACTACGTCTTCAACCCAAACACGTCATAGACTTATGTGGGTATCATGACAAGATAAGAATCTATCTATGACTCAAACAAGTTTTGTTCTAGAAATAAGTCAATTACATACAAATTAACTCAATTTGAAATTTTGTCGTTACAAATCTCACCCTTTGACTATTCCGGGACAAAACCCAAACAGTGAAATGCTTAAGTCGGGTCGTCAAGATGTATGACACCTAAATCCCATCCCATAAAACCCAAAATTAGAAAATTACAGGATAAGGACTAGTATATGCAGTTTCGACAAGCCTGAGCTATCTGAATGTGATGTAGTCTTGAAATCGCTGAAGAATACCTACACAAATAAAACAGGAAAATATCGTAAAGTATGGAGGAACAAATAATATAAAAAAATACCAATATGTAAAACAAATCATTTGTTAAACATGTGAGCAAATAATGATACCAATTTGTACAAAACAATATGATATCAAAAGATAAACATACATATGATTAAAAACATAATACCAATTTACAATGGAAAAAGAGCATATGTGCTCATCAAACAAAAACACTCCTCCTACATCACATACCATATCTCCCCCTTTTTGTCTCAAATAGACAATAAGTGTACGAATATCTAGCATGAAATAATCAAGAAAGCATATTTAGCTAAACATGGAAATTCAGCTAAAAATAATCACAAAGTACCAAATCGTAGCTAGCAAACAGTCACACAGATGAAATCATCAATCTATGCCAAGATATGACTAAATAAATCAATGCAGTATAAGAATCAAAGCATGAATAAGTACTATTGACTGCATATAAACTGCCCAAATGAACCCAGAAGTATTAAAATAGAAGGAAATCATCACATATACGAAGTATGTACTGAAATAGAACAAGGGCTCAAAAATCCCAACAATGTCGTTCAAACAACAATGTCGTGTCTTTTGAATGAAGCTAAAAATGGCCCAAAACAGTAAGGTCTCATTCGAAACGCCCATTTAACGACCCTACAAATGACCCTTTTAACGACTGTACCTAACACAATTAACACCTCAAAAAATGTGTCATTGGAAACAGACTTTGAACGACTTGAACATATCATTCGAACGACGTCCAGAAGTCATTTGAATGACTTCAAAAAATTCTATACCCCAGCTCAAAAAAGGCAAAGTTTTGCCTAGTGAAAAAATTAGCTCAAAACAGGTACTGAAAATACGAAATAGTGGCAAAATAAACTCAAAGTAGAAAAATAAAACAAGTAAAAACAAGTATGAGTTTTATGCTAACATAGTATTAATGTGCACAAACGTGGATATGGAATGAATGGGCGTGAACTATAAAAAATGAATCACAAGTTGAACACATCGAAAAGATCAAGAAGCTTTAATTGATAGTTAAGTGTCATCAAACTCAGTTTTAGCCATATGTGACACTTAATATATTGAGCTTAATGAACTAAACAAATAACATGCACACAATTCAGAATTTTGACGATTCATAGACTTCACCATATCCAAGCTTTAGATACCCATTTCCACCATTATTAGTCATAGCTACGAATTTGTAAAGGTGTTGTTGGGGGGGTTTAGAGAAGATAAAGATGGGAGATTCATGTAGTTTGAAGAGGGTTTTAATGGGTCTTTCATAAAGACAATCTTAGTGGAGCTAGGCAACCTCTCTAAAGGCCACCTTAGGTGGAGGGAGGTTGTCATCTTCTTATATCTTTCATACCTTCCATTATTGGAGCTTCATTTGAGGTGGGAAAAATCTACTATGAGTTTAAAACTCTATTATGTGTATTAATTGTCTTGTTGTTAGAATATTAAGAGTAGAATGCATATGATCAAGATGATGGGTTTCAAGTAAAAAAATAACATATATTGTTATGAAATAAAAATGTTGGGAAAATGTCATTTTGTTGAAAATAAACGAAGAATACATATTTTAAAGTTTCTTGAAATAAAGATTTGGATTTATATGAAATGGTGTATTTTCTAGAAGTTTAATATTAAACATTTTATAAAATAAAATGTTTTGGAAATAATGTTCCAAATTTTCTTGCAAAATAAGGACCTTATAGAAGTGGGACATTTGTTGAGGTTGAAGAAACAAAAATGTTATTTGTGTCTTGAAAGTGTATTTTTGCAAGTATTTTGAAATTCTAAAATGAGATGTATGCTTAACCCATTTAATAGGATTTTAGGATTTGAAATCTATCTTCTCATGCATATAAGCTTATAGTACTTTGACAATGAATATATAAACAAGTTTGAAGAAGGTTTTGTTGGGTTTAAGCATGAAATAAGGAAAGTAGAGATTCAAGTCTTCAAGTGTGTAAAATGGGGGGTTAAAGGTGTGATAAGCATAATTGGATTCCTTGAATAAGGAAAGTAAAGAAATCTCCAATTTGGAAAAGTGATTGGTAAAAGTGTCGATCAAGTGTTAATGGTTAAAACATTGGGAAGTTTTATTGTGTAACTTAATAATGTTTTGAGAGATTAACACTTACAAAATTGAAAAAGAAATCATGGAATAAAGATATTTCCAACTTGAGAAGAATGTTACTCCAATGTTTGAAAAGGTGTTAATGTGTTAAAAATACTTGAGAAGTTAGCGTGGGTAATTTAATGGTGTTTTGTGAAATAACACTCATAAAAATGAAAGAAAGGACAAGTTTGGAAGGAAAAAGGGTAAAATGGTAATTTAACGTAAAGTGGAATGTTGGAAAGGGTGTTAAACAAATTGGTCATAAATGAACATGATTTTGAAATAAAATCAATACTAAAGTGTAAAGGACATGAAATGAGGATTTTCAAAGTGTAACAAAAATTGGGGTGAAACCCTGGTTTTGGCTTCGGCCAAGTAAAAGGAAAAGTGAAGTAATGTGGACATTTGTAAAATGTTAAAACATATTATAAAGAACTCGAATGACACCAAGATAATTAAGGAGGGCCCGGATCCTGGGGTGAAAAATCCAAAATCATTGGCCAGAGCATATGATGGCATCGCCGGCGGTGTGGAGCCCGCTAAAGTATGCGGTTTATTATAAGGTTATGAGAAAAGATAAAAAAAAATAAGGAACATGCCAAGAAATAGGTTGTGTAGTGAAAATGTATTAAGACAATCTAACTTTAATGAATTAATAAATGTTTCGGTAAAGGTTAAAATGTTCAAGATAGTGTAAATTGATTAATGTCCAAAAATAAAGGAAAGGTAATGTATAGTGGTCAAATGGATGAGTTAAACAACCTAAGAAGGTGTAACTCATAATTAACACAAGGGTGTGTTGTGAAAGGTTTCAAAATCTAAATAACTATTTTCTTACACGTTGTTCGCCTGTGTTGAAAGGGGCGCTTTTCAATGAAAATACTAATGTGAATTGGTTAAGTAAAAAGGTCATTTCGGTTACGAAACGGTTTTCGGTTAACTAAGGTGTTGATATTTCAAGTATTTAACCGTGTGTGTTAAGTAAAGGGGCAAATGGCAAGTTAAGAAAGAGGAAGTTCTTTTATAAGATTATGGTTAATTGATTGGGATGAATAACATTTATGGAAATAAAAATGATTTCATACATTAAGTATATATATGTGTGTGTGTGTGTGTGTGTGTGTGTGTGTGTGTATGTGTGTGTGTGTGTGAGGAAGCTACATGTGCACGTAGGTATAGCGTGTTAGAGTCTTCTTTCTGTCGTTCGTTTCTATACTGTAAATGTATATTTTCCACTGAACATCGGCTCACACCCTTGTCTTTGTTTTGAAAGCGTTACACAGGTAAGTAATCTCCTTTGTCTTACGTTAGTAGCTCTGTATGCTTGGACTCCGGGGATGCTTCCCACGGGTCCCTCACGTAGTTTGATTTGAAATTGGAATTGCATCCTGAATAAATGAAACATTAATTAAAATAAAACTGGATTAGCAACATTATACATGTTATTTCATTGCACTTCACTCCAAATGCTTGGGTCGGACCGGATTGACTATGGGTAACCCATAAATCCGGGATGGGGCGTTATTGGAAAAGCCCTTAATTATCATCATTTTATAAGGAATAAAATGCAATTTAACCGGATTTAATTTAAGAAATAGGTTGTCGTTTTAAGTAATTAAGTTAATCAAAAAATCTATTTAGGAAAATTCTATTTAGTCCAACAATGCTACTGAAAAGAGAATAAACCATACAACCCTGTATTATTACAATAAATGGCACAAGGCACGAATAAAAAGTTGTTCATGTATCATAAATTTAAATAAATTTAAACACAATTTCAAAACATCATGGTAGATCTATAACGATGATTCATGCCCTCGAGAGCCTTACCAACGTCCTTGCATGTATCCCTATTGGAAGTACCTGGGGGTAGGATGTTTAACATAAAACGTAGGGGTGAAAAAAATGTTCAACTGGGTGGAAAATACTAAGTAATAAATTTTCATACCAAAATACTATACATAAAACTTTTATTTTAGTACCTTCAAAACGTCGTAATTTTATGAGCATAATTGTAACTACCATGCAATGCAACCCGAGCTACGTGCTCATAACCATATTTAACCAATTCGCATAAACTTTTCACATAATTAGAGACCATGTAATCATCTTATTCATTAGTCTCAATTTTTACAATTTTTATCAGGTTGTCTTTCTTACATTTCAAATTACAACCTTTTTTTCCATTCCCAATATTTTGTTATCAACATTATCCTTTTCTTGAAATTTACTTAATAACCGTGTACTTTAACGAGCTCTACACTGCCGGTTACACTACCATATGCTCTGGCCAGTGATTTTGGATCTTTCACCCTAGGGCTTTGGGCATTTCTTAATTCTTTCCCGGTTTCACTCGAGTTCGTATTAATGTGTTTTAACATTTTATCAAATCTCCATATTATTCTGCCATTGTTGTCATTCTTACGGCTCACATTCACATTTCATACCGTTTTCATGTCACTTTATTCATTACATTCATTTTTCACAAAAACAACCGATAAGGTCAAATAAGGAAGTCCAACCACTAGGACCCTCTATTTTATCAAAATTTCCATTTTTCCCTTCATTTTTCCAAAAATTTGTGAAAAACATATTTTCTTCATTATGATATCATAAATCACCATTTTAGGTTCAAAAGCCACATTTCATGATTTTATGTCCAAAATTCATGTTTCGTCATTCTTTCTCAAGAAAAACCCACTTATTTATATTTTTATTACAAGAAATGCATTTAACATATTGAAGGCCATTTTAACAAAATGTTTTTTTAGACTTATCACCATATGTTGTTTAAACATTATTATTCCCCGCTTTATCAACTCTTTGCAACATATTTAGGGCTAATTTTTCCAACTTATTTATTGCATCATAAAACCCATTTTAAACTTCATATATTGTGTTTATATGTTCTATACCAACATACTACAAGATTCAACACATGTTTGGGAGGATTCCAGGCATAGAATTCCTTAAATATAAATCTAACATGATATTAACATGAACTAAATTTTTTTGTATCTTCCTCATATTTCAAGATTAAAAATACCATTTATTCTTCAAAAACCTATTTAAGTCTAGTTTTCTCAAAACTTCCATTTTGCAAGAAAATCTTAAATGAACATACTATAAAATATCTAAGATTAATCATATTCTAGCATGTGTCCTAACATGTATTTAGCTTTTAATCTTGAAAACATAATGAGGAAAACCCTATATTGAGTTTGAAGAGGAGGACTAAGAAGAATGACTCTAAAGATCCTAAAATTTCAACAAATACACCAAGAAGCTCCTAGCAACTCCAAAGTTATAAGAGTGCTCCAAGAATGCTCCAACTCTTCTTGAAATCTCCAACAACTAATCTCCAACACAACCTTTTCTTAGTTAAGGTTTCAAATCGGTATTACAAGCTTGGAAACGGGATAAATTTTTCTAAAAGTGGAGTTTGGGGGCTTAGGGATAGTGGAAGTGGGATATAAATAGATGAGGGAATTTAGAGAGAGAGGGAGAGAAAAGCCTTGAAAATCTGATGAGAAGTGTTGGGAATGACCCCCCCCCCCCCAACAACCTCTATCTTCTATTTATGTTTAGAAACCCACTACCCTTTAACCATTGGTCCATCAATCCTTGACCCACGATATGATATGTACCATTTGTAGCCTGACAACTCAACCAATCCAAGGGTCCATATCGCGACAGCACATAAAAATTCTATAAATTTTTATTTTTCGACGGCTCATTCTAACGACATCCCCTCCTGTTTGAAAAACATACATTCTCTTTCGACTGAAGGTTCCAGTGTGAGCCTAACCAAGACTAGAAAATGAGTTTGTTCGAACAATAACCCATACCTCATTCAAATGAAACGTTTGAATCGGGGTTTTAATGAGATTCTGGGGAATAGGGAAAGAGAATAGGTTTTTCTCGTTAGAACAACCCTGGCTATCTCGTTCAAACGACTAATCCTTTTGTTTAAACGACCCTAAGATTTTCTATACATATCTTAAGCCTTCAAATTCCATTCATAATTTCACAAAAGCTACAAGGACATTTCAAAATAGGCAACTATCCACTGTATTAAGTCCACGGCTAACTTGGCATGCAAATTAAAAAGAAAGGAAATAAAATCTTGAGCATAGTCATCGCAACCATTAATAAGCAAGGTTTGAACAACGAATCTATGAGTGCTGAACTTGACCTAGCAGAAGAACAAAGGGAATAAGCCATAATAAAATTGGCCTCCTACCAACCACAGTTATCCAAGCAAAGTAATAAGGACGTCAATCCGAGGAAATTCCATGTCGGTGATCACATCCTTAGAAAATCATAGGCAGCACCCAAAAACCTTCAGATGTCAAGTTGGGACCTAACTGAGAGGTACCATTCAAGGTAATCAGAGAAGATTCTCAAAGAGCCTACCATTTAGAAGTAATCGAGGGTAGGGAGATACCCAGGGCTTGGAATGCACCCAAACTCAAAAAGTTTTACTTTTGAATTTGCTTTTATCTAAGTTATTTCTACCTTAATTAGTTTATGCAAGTTTTTATTTCAGAACTTATGATGCTCGCAGTTTGATCTAGTGTCTTTAATAAAATCCCAAAGGTTTCATTTAGTTGCTTAACATTTTTCCAAATGGCAGGATTACATATTAATTAATGATCATAGTATTGATTAGCATCACCTTAGTCTAATTATAACTAAAAATTATTTAATTATAATTAAACCTAAGGTCTCAAGGTCTTCATCATGAAAAACACAAAAACCTCATGAATTTTCCAAGCAAATAAAAAAAAACTATGGGGAACCCTAAGCACTGAATGGACCCGACTTTGGTCAGATAAATATCTTGAATGGGTGGAATGCATGCTCGACATAATGGAATGGGAAAATGATAGATAATGATATTACATAAACAACTTGTCATAAAAGTTATGAGTTACAAAAAGTTAGTTTATAATAATGAAGGGAAAAAATAAATGATAATTATCATCGGCTAGTAAGAGCGGTAGCAATGGATCTTCTTCGGCTGCCATCTGGATCTGATCGAAATTCTTCATCACTCTCATGAGAAGTTGGGTAGCTCTTGGCCAACTGGAGAGGGATGACATCTAACGGAATAGAATTTTCTTCACTGCCAAAGGGTGGATGCCTGTAAGTCATACACTCAACTTGGTATATATACGAAAGCTACGAGTCCCTTAGAACTTTTAATACCCCCAAGTCATTTAGCCAATCGCACTTGTAAGCCAGTTGTTATGCCTCATCTAGCTTGATGGGGGAATTCATCCACCCTTGTTCAAAGCTGATAGACTACGCTGGCCGAGGACCCATTCTAAAGAGATGACGCAACTTGACAATGTTGTTACAAAGGCCCATTATTACAACATGAGACCTTTTGCAATCATCTTCTGCCTCAGTAAGATTTTTCTTAAGGGAATCATTGTCGAAGAGAAGAAGGGACCCAACATCCTCAATGTCCTTGACTTCAGCAAGTTGCTTCTACAAGGAGTTTACCTCTTCCTCTATGAGGGTGCCCATATCTCACTAGTTCTTCATGTCATTATTCATCTTGGTCAGTTATCTTCTTGAGGGATTTTCGAACAGAAACAAATGCACACTGAGCTTGGACACTATCCTCTCGATTAAAAATGGCTCTGAGATTGCTAGAAAAAGAAGAGATCTCTTCGGTAACATTGGAATTTTTCAGAAAGTAAGAATAAAAAAGAGGAAGCTCGGCAATAATTGAAGACAAAATTAAAACTCACAATGAAATCTTTCATTAATTACCAAAATGGGCAAGGCCCTTATAAACAAGACCAAAAGAAAAATGCAAGGGTGTGTAGGCTAAAGATTTTTAACTAGTATTATTGATCTTCACTTGCTCTTGGGTCTATATGGCTTTTCCCTTAGTAGTTAGTTACAGAGGAAGTATGGTCAGTAAGGGCATCAGTGGAAGCCTCCTCATTAGCCTTTAGTGGAGAACCAAATTGGTGCTCGCCAAAAAGTTCAGAATTGATAGGAGCATTTAACCTCGCCAACGCATCATCCCAACCCTTCTTGAAGTTGGACTTTCTGATGAAAGACAACTAGCATTTGGCATACTCAAAGGCTTCAGTGTATCCCTTTTCATAACCGACCTCCTTAGCCGAAGAAAGATCCTCACACTTTTTCTTCAAACGATCACGTTCAAATACAAGTTGGTTACGCTCCACCTTCAACTGGCCATGAAAAACCTTTAGCTAGTCACGATCGTTCTTCAGTGCATTCATAGTATCATTGGTGGACTTCTTCGCCTCCTCATATGCCCATTTGGCAACAGCAAGGGAATCCTTGGACTTGTACAGGGTCATCCTTAGATTATTATTTCTATTGAACTAGTCGGAACGAATCTTCAAAATGACGACGAAGTTCTCCACAAACTGCAAGCAGGGAGGACAAGAAGTATGTCAAAATAAAGAATAAAGAATCCAATAACTTTAAACAGAACAAACAAATTTGGCTTACCAAAGACAGTGCCTGCGCAAGATGAGTTGAGAGATAGTCATATGACATACTAAAGTCCAACGAGGGGCTGGTTGACAAGACGCAACGTGAGCATGCCCCCTTTAGCAGACTAAAGTCCAATGAGGGGTTCTTTGCCACCGACATCACCTACTGAGTTCTCCCGAAGGTGGGTACATCACCCTTCTTAGAGGCCTGCAGAGGCATGGAGGAAGGGGCATTTTCCTACCTACCCTTTTATCGGACTGATAAGTCTGATTCGGTGGAAAAAGGGCTCTTTTGTTCAGTCCTCATGGAGGACTTGGCCTTGGGGGAGGAGGGATTGACATCATCATCATCAATCAGCAAAAATTTATTTTGGGGAGCCATTGAGTTTTCTTCGTCGATAATGATATACTCAACGTTCAAAGATTTGAATAAGGAAGAAGTGGAAGCTTCCTCACTTGATGAAGGAAGTGGAAGGTTTGGAATTATGCCTATCAAGCGAGTTGTGAAGCTGCTGGTAAAATTCTTGTACTTAAGAAGAAAGGAGGCAGAACAGAGATACTCACCACCTTGGACTAAAGGCTTCCTCAACTTCCAGACTTTAATCAGTTCTTCCATGTTGATGTGGGAAAAAGAAGGTTCCTTCTTTTTCGATCGAGTTGGTCAGAAAAAACAAATCATGATTAATCATACAATCAGCAAAAGTTCAAAATCAAGAAAAAATAAAGTGTTAACATATATCACTCCCCTACTCTAGAAAAAAAAACCTTGATATTGCTCGCCATCTGGAAGAGGTGGATGTTTCCAATTCCGGGCAAAAAAAACTGATCTTAATACCCTTTATTGGATTCAGGGAGATCAACTACCAAAACCTTGTCAACTTTCCTCGCCTTCAGGTACAAAAAACTCTCAGTTGTATAAGACTAGGAATAATTATATCTAAATTCTGGGATCCCTATATTGGTCCCATACAATTCGTTTATTCTGTGGACTCCTGTTACAATTCGCCGTGTGTTTAGGGCACATTGGAAGGGAACGATATCAAAGAAATCTTAAAATTCCAAACAAGGTTGGTTTATAGGAAATGTTATATCCTCTCAGCCACTGGGATAGTATGGATCCAATGGTCACCCTCAACAGCAATGAAGTTTCTGGGCACTGGGGCACATTTAATCGTGATGCAAGGGGAAATTGAGTACGTTTTTCTAAATTCTCCCAAGAACCACTCATTAATAGTATAAACCATTTTAAATGATAAAAGCACGGTAAGAGACTATGCAACAAAAATAAGTAGAAGGAATTGCATAGATAGAAGAAATAAGTTAGAACGAAAAAGACTTACAAAGTAGATTGTGAGGGCAGAAGCTCCAAGAAGTCTTTTTTAGTAAGAGAAAAGAGTGAAAAATGATGCTCCAGAGTCTGAAACAAGAAAAGGTCGAATTCCAAGAGGTTATTCGTATGGAACAGGATCCGATATTGAAAATGGCGGTTCATTTTTTACGTCAGACCAACGTACCCTTGTTATTTTATAATAACTACACGACATGCCCTTGTGCAGAACTCATGCTTTGGACTCATAATTTGGGCCAACAAAATGTGTAAAATCCTTCGGCCTAACTTTTATAAAGAATTTTAGGAGCAATTCAAGGTGCAAACCATAAAGGCCCAATATCCGGCAACCTATACAGTCCTAACGTGTTGCCCAAGGCAGATTTTACATCACTTGGATAATTATGGAGACACATCACGTGGATAATTACGGAGGCTAACTCTTTTTACCTACATTTTGGAGGAGATAAATATGGATCAAATAATGATCCGATGAGCAGTTGGAAGAGTTTATGCACAGCTCAACCACTCTTATTACTATAAATAAAATTCTTATACCGGGGAAATGGGGCAAGTGATTCTCGAACTATAAAAGAATTAATAAAAAATTAAGAGACCCTCCGTGAACATAGGCAGTTGCCGAATCACGTAAATTTTTTGTGTTGCGACTTTAATTGCTCTTCAATTCCTTTGCTTTTAAAATTATTAATTGTGATTCTTGGCTTTCATGATAGATAAAAAAATCGGGTGAAACTTGTATTGAATCTCTGAGATCTAACTAATATTGAATCTATAATTCTCGTGGGTGTATTTAGTAACGAAACATATACGAAGAAAAATAAGGAATATTTGACAAGATAGGATTTAAAAGGGAAAAATAGGGTTTCAAATGGGAAAACAAAAATATATAACCTTGATTTAAAAGACAAAACACCTTATATTAGATTGCAATCCAGAACAATCAGCCAAGAATACTATTTGAAAACCTAAAACAATGGATCCTAAAACTACTCTATTGAAATACAAACTTCCTATCCTGAAATCGAAATAATAAAATTCAGAAACCGATAATAATTTGAAAATCCAAAATTGATGAAATATCTTTGGGTAGTGGTTGTGGAACGGTTGCCATGGAATAACGAGAGACTGTAAGATGTGGTTGAATGGTGATTTTTTTTTGAAAAAACTAAGAAAACATATACAAAAAACGGTCTACTATAGGTTTTTTAGGGTTATTTTGATTTTGGCCCCATTAGTTATATCAAAACTAACCCCTAACTAAATACTATTGTTGGATTAATCCCTATTTTTCACTTTCAGTGGCACTTTTTTATTTTTAGTGAACATTTAAATAAAAAAATTATCGCTAAAAGTAAAAAATGGGAGTTAATCCTACAATAGTTTTTAGTTGGAGATTAATCTCCAAACGGCTATAACAAATGGAGGTCAAAATCCAAATACCTTTTTTTACTTTAATAACCCACTTTTAAATTTGGTATAAGTCATTTATACTTTGGGGGTAAATTTGGTATAAGTCATTTATATTTTGGGGGGTCTAGTAATTTATATCATTTTGTATTTGGGTCCATTAGTTTCCATATTAGTTGACTAGGGTCTAAAATGGACGGAAATCGTCACTTAACCAATTTGATCGTCAATTGACCCATTTCTTCCAACTAAAACTATTGCATTACCATTAAATACATTATTATACTTATACATTATACATTTATACATTCCATATATACATCTAAGATTAAAAATACATTGAAATCTAAATTCATTTTAATACATACATATATATATATATATATATATATATATATATATATATATATAATAATTTTTGTCATTTTGACATTTTATAAAAAAGAAATTCATATAAAATCAATTTTTTAACATTTTTATTTATACAAAAAAATAGTTTTCTATTTGTAGTATTTATAGAAAAATTAATTTGTGATAGAAAAAGCATTTTTAATTATAAAAAATGAAATTTTTAAAAACCAATTGTTTGAAAAAAGTGTAACTTTCTTTTAAAATTTGTTCATTATTTATGGGGAAAACAGCTATTAAAAACTATTTTTTTATTTAAAGAAAAATAAATTTTTTATTTAAACTAAAAACTATTTTTTATTAATAAATCATTTTTTAAACAATCAATATTGACAACAGTAACATTTTTTTAATAAAAAAAAGTTAAATCACCTTTTTATTTATTTTATATATATAGGAAAAAATTAATTTTTTATTATTGAAAATATCGAATACTTTTTTAACAACATAAATTTAATCCTTTTTTTTACAAAAACAATTTTCTAAATTCAATTTTAAAGTGTATTTTAGGAAAAATCCAAAAACATATTATTTTTTTAATCTACGCTATTTATAAAAAAATGTAAGTTATTTAAAAAAATTATGTAGAAATTGTCTTTAAAAATCAATATCGTAAATAAACATTGTTTTTATTAATATAACTTTTTTTATATAGAAACCGTTTTTGGAAAACATCATAAAAAATTTATAAAAAATTATAAATAAAACATTTTTATATAAAAATTGTTTTAAAAATGCTAAAAAAAAAAATTGTACAGAAATTGTCTTTTTAAATGTTTCCTATAAATAAAAGCGTTAAGAAAATGTTTTTAAGAGAAATTTTTATATAAAAAATTGTTTTTAATTTAAAAGAGGTGTTATTATAAAAAATGGTTTTATAAAAAAGTAATTTTTAAGAAAAGTATATTTTTAAAATATTTTTTCCACGCACGCACTAATTGATCAATTTATTTAATTAAATTTCCCAACACACAAGTCTAAATTTTAATCAAATTAGTTGTGTTGTGCATGCGAGTTATGTCCAAATTCCAATTTGCAATTATCAAGCCAAACTTGCAAAAAGCACACAAGATGAAAAAAAATCCTTTTGCATGGAGAAAACTTTATTGAGTGCTATTGGAAGTTTATGAATATAGACGACATACAAAACATTTAGCTAAACAAAGTTAGACATGTAGAACTCCAAAAACTCCAATAGATACGACCCAGCTCTAGAGTCGTCCAAAGGTAGCGTTTCTACCTTCGGTATCCACCGATTTTGCCTTCTTCCTTCTTCATCAGTGAAATCTTATTTCACAAAGTCAGCCGAAGAGAAAAGTCAATACAAGACTATATTATAAGAGATCTTCTCGATGTAGCTAAAAGTGATCTTGAATTTATCCGGGGGTGAGGAATTACGGAGACCCATCACATGGATAATTATGGAGGCTAACTCTTGTTACCTATATTTTGGAGGAGATAAATATGGATCAATCAATGAGCCTATGAGCAGTTGGAAGAGTTTTTGCACAACTCAACCACTCTTGTTACTATAAATAAAACCCTTATACTGGGGCAACAGGGCATCTAATTCTCAAACTGTTAAAGAATTAATTAAAATTAAAAGACCCTCCGTGAACATAGGCAGTTGCCGAATCACGTAAATTTTTTGTATTGTGACTTTAATTGCTCTTTAATTCATTTTCTTTAAAAATTATTAATTGTGATTCTTTGCACTCACAATAGATAAAAAAATCAGGTGAAACTTGTATTGACTGTCCGAGATCTAACTATTATCGAATCTATAATTCTCATGGGTGTATTTAGTAATGAAAAAAATACGAAGAAAAATAAGGAATATTTGACAAGATAGGGTTTAAAAGGGAAAAATAGGGTTTCAAATGCGAGAACAAAAATATATAACCTTGATTTAAAAGACAAAACACCTTATATTAGATTGCAATTCAGAACAACTAGGCAAGAATACTATTTGAAAACCCAAAACAATGGATCCTAAAATTACTCTATTTAAATACCAAACCTCATGTCCTGAAATCGAAATAATAAAATTCAAAAACAAATAATATTTTGAAAATCCAAAACCGATGAAATACCTTTACGTAATGGTTGTGGAACGGTTGCCATGGAATGATGAGAGAATGTAAGATGTGGTTGAATGGTGATGGTTTTTTGAAAAAAAAAATATACATATACAAAAAACGGTTGTTCATAAAAAATTTAGGGTTATTTTGATTTTGGCCCCACTAGTTACATCAAAATTAACCCTTAACTAAATACTATTGTTGGATTAATCCCTATTTTTTACTTTTAGCGAACATTTAAAAAAAATTATCGCTAGAAGTGAAAAATGAGGGTTAATCCTACAATAATTTTTAATTGGAGATTAATCCACAAACGAGTATAACTGAGGGAGGTCAAAATCCAAATACCTTTTTTTTAACTTTAATAGCCCACTTTTAAATTTGGTATAAGACATTTATACTTTTGGGGTTCAGTAGTTTTTATCATTTTGTATTTGGGCCCATTAGTTTTCATATTAGTTAACTATGGTCCAAAATGGATGGAAACCATCACTTAACCAATTTGATCGTCTATTAACCCATTTATTCCAACTAAAACTACTGTATTACCCTTAAATGCATTATTATACTTATACATTATACATTTATACATTCCATATATACATCCAAGATTAAAAATACATTGAAATCTAAATTCATATATATATATATATATATATATATATATATATGTGTGTGTGTGTGTGTGTGTGTGTGTGTGTGTGTATACAGGTCGGCTCCAATGCGGACGGATTTTTTCGTATTTTTTAAAAATAGTAAAAAAAATATTTTTCGACTTTATTTTTTTTATGGCATTTAAACAATTCAAGGGACCCCTATAAAAAAATCAGCGCAAAATGAATTATTTTGCTATTTTTAAAAAATCGGTCAAACATATGTCAGTTTTTAAAGCTGTTTAAAACTGACATATGTTTGACCGATTTTTTAAAAATAGTAAAACATTTCATTTTGAGCTGATTTTTTTACAGGGGTCCCCTGAAATGTTAAAATACCACAGAAAAAAATCAAGTTGAAATTTGATTGTTTACTATTTTTAAAAAATACACAAAAATCCATCCGCAAGTTAAATTCGCAAGTTGCGTCCGCATTAAAGCCTGGTTGTATATATATATATATATATATATATATATAGAGAGAGAGAGAGAGAGAGACATTAAATTACATTAATACTTAAATGACACTTTTAAAGTACAAAAAGGCATAATTATAAAATATTATTTTGCCATTTTGACATTTTTTTTAAAATAAATTCATATAAGAACAATTTTTTAACATTTTTACTTATATAAAAAAATAATTTTCTATTTATAGTATTTATAGAAAAATTATTTTGAGATTGAAAATGCATTTTTAATTATAAAAAAGGAAAATTTTAGAAACTAATTGTTTGAAAAAAAAAAGTGTTACTTTTTTAAAAAAAATTATTCATTGTTTATGGGGAAAATAGCTTTTAAAAAACTATTTTTTTAAAGCAAAAATAATATTTTATTTATACTAAAAACTATTTTTAATTGAAAAATCATTTTTTAATTTAAAAAATCATTTTTTGAGCAATCAATATTCACAATAGTAACATTTTTTAATAAAAATGTTAAATCACCTTTTTATTTATTTTATACATATAGTAAAATTTTAATTTTTTTATTTTTTAATAAATTAAATTTATAGATAACTAGATGCACCCCCTAGTTACTTGTTTCTATACAACAAAACCCATGATAAATTTTAGGATAGATTGCGGCCCTCACATGGGCACATTCCACAAATATCGGTTGTCATCCGGGTAGTTGTAGAAGAAATTGGGAAAAGATAACCAACACTTTTCAAGAGAGAGAATAAT
Organism: Sambucus nigra; assembly: GCA_949130495.1. Taxonomy (NCBI): domain Eukaryota; kingdom Viridiplantae; phylum Streptophyta; class Magnoliopsida; order Dipsacales; family Adoxaceae; genus Sambucus; species Sambucus nigra. The sequence goes on along the minus strand of OX422212.1, from coordinate 298,742,701 downwards.
TTAACCCTGAGCGTGTAAATTGGATTTTCCATATACATTACTGTTGTTGCAGCAATTTAAATAAATGCAGAATTAAAGTAGGGAACGAAATTACCCAATTTAGGAGATGATAAACCGAAGGCGAAAAATATAAGAAACCCGAAACTGGACAGTCCAGAAATATGGTTGAGTCGCGGACAATGTCGCTCTCTTTAAGGTGTTTCGTGGCTCTGCCTCCAATTTGTGCCGACAGTGTATAGCCCCGTCACCCCCAGGATAAAACAGCGTCGGAAGATAATACGAATCAGCTGCACGAATCTGATTCGCTCAACAAACACCCATTCTAAAATATATATACTGCTCGATCATGATAAATATAAATAATCTGGGAAAGATTATATATTTCTGTGTCGTTATAATTATTCAGTGGATGAATAATTATTTCTGTGTGTTAAAAAATTCGCAGGTCAGAAGATGAGAACTGTTTGCAGAATTTTTGTGGGAGATAACTGTGTGTTAAAAAACAGAGGCTACAACCTCTTTTATGGGGCAACAAAAAAGAGACGTTGGTAAACAAATGTGGAGAGAAAAATCTGGAAGTAGTGGGCAACTCGATTGAAGAAATCAACTCAGAATAAAATACGTTTTAATTTTTCGAAATTAAAAAAAAACATTAAAAAATAATTTTTAAAGCCCAAAAAATAATTATGTATTTGTCCAAAAAATTAATTCTTAATGAGCCCAAGCCCAAGACCCAGGACACGGGCACGGGAACGGGCCGGGCCGGACGGATGGACGGCGGCGGCGACGAGCGCGCGTGTGTGACTTAGCCCAATAAGTCCCCCACCCATACACACAAAACATTGAATGCCCAAAGGGCTTACCCTTTAGACTCACAAAAAAGGTATATTAACACATCCCATTTTTACTTACCCACCGATGTGGGACAAGTGCTTAAAAGCACTCTTCAAACTTTGCACACAAGTGCTTAACAGCTGTGTACCAACAATCCCCCACTTGCAAAATTTGAAGACATTTTTATCGAGCAATAATCCATAGAATTGTGCATAAGCAAAGGTGTCTTTCGACTTGAACCTTTACGTAGTAAAGATGATTCAGAATATACTAGAGTAACCGTAGTTTTGAACTCTATCTCTGACAACATCCCACACACAACCCTACTTGGGTGTAGTTCTAATAGCTAGCACGTTACGGCCATGTGCTTCTATCCTAGTATAGTGAACGCTTTAGAAATTTGCCCAAAATATCCATTGGAAGCGGCCACACTTCCACATTCACATAGGTGAGTCTATCAAGAATACTCCTGTAGCTAAGTACCCCACTCAAAATAGAGCTATAGATCTCATTTAAGAGTTATAATAACTCATCCTCAACTCGCTTCAGGATATCATGCTCCATAGGGATGGACTCGGAGTAAAACCCCGTTCTATATTAATTAATAATCGCATGATTCAACGCATATCACTTGTGATTTGTTATTACCCTTTGAACATATTTCTTGGGATCTCCAGTCTATATGTTGGGTTACCATCACAAATGACTCATTTATCTAAGGGCTTTAGTCCCATCCCTTTCGAGATGTTCCACACCTTCTCCCTAGCTAGTCCTTTCGTCAAAGGATCAGCTAAGTTCTGTTCAGACCGTATATGATCCACCCTCACTGCACCCGTAGAGATAAGTTCTCTAACAGTACTATACTTACGACGTATTTGTCGTTTCTTACCGTTATAATAACGGTTCTCAACTTTTGCAATAGCCACGGTACTATCACAATGAATCAAAACGGCCAGTATCGGTCTTTCCCATAATGGGATATCTCACAGGAGGTTTCTTAACCAACCTGCCTCTTCACTAGCAGTAGCTAGCGCTATCATCTCACACTCCATAGTGGATTGAGCCAAAATAGTTTGTTTCTTAGATTTTCAAGAAAATGCACCACCAGCGATGCTAAATATATATCCACTAGTAGCCTTAGAATCATCAGATAGGGTGTTCCAATCAGCATCACTAAATCCTTCAAGGACAGCGGGATGTTTATTATAGTCTAATCTGAGGTTCATCGTCCTTTTAAAGTACCGCATGACCCTCTCAATAGCATGCCAATGCTCCATACTAGGTCTACTGGTAAATCTACATAGTACTCCCACAGCATAAGCTATGTCAGGTCTAGTGCAATCTGTAGCATAGCGTAAGCTACCTATAATGCTTGCATAAGCATTTTGATTTACACTGTCGCTGGTGTTCTTAAATAACTTTACACTAGGGTCAAATGGAGTACAAGCAAGTTTACAGTCAAAGTAATTATATTTCTTTAGAACTTTCTCAATGTAATGAGATTGATCCAAAGAAATTCCCTTTTTTGACCTAGTAATATTAATTCCTAATATTACACTAGCTTCACCCAAATCCTTCATATCAAAGTTTGCACACAATAATGATTTAACATTTTCTACGGCATGAATATTAGAACCAAATATAAGCAAGTCATCAACATAAAGACATATGATAGTGCAAATGTTCTCAACATATTTATAATAAATGCATTTGTCACTTTCATTTATTTTAAACCCATTGGAGATGACTAGGCTATCAAATTTATCATGCCATTGTTTAGGTGCCTGTTTGAGTCCATAATCTTTTTCTAATTCTCCATTTAAAAATGCAGTTTTAACATCCATTTGGTGTACAATTAAATCATTTAAGGCAGCTATAGAAAATAGTACACGTATAGACGTTATTCTAGTCACAGGTGAAAATGTATCAAAAAAGTCTACATTTTCTCTTTGTCTAAAACCTTAAGCAACAAGACGTGCCTTATATTTTTCAACAGTGCCATCAGGTTTTAATTTCTTTTTAAGAATTCATTTACACCCAATTGTTTTACACCCAGGAGGAAGGTCCACTAAATGCTAAGTTTTATTTATTTCCAAAGAATCCATTTCATCATTAATAGCCTCTTGCCATAAATCGGCATCTAAAGAAGATAAAGCTTCTTGAATAGTGTTAGGATCCTCCTCTAAAGTGTAATCATAAAAGTCGGGACCAAAATCTTTTTCCACACGAGACCTTTTAATTTTTCGAATTTCTAAAATGGATTCATTATTTTCTTTATTTTTATTTAAATAAAAATTAGTGGATGACTCGCCCCCACTATTTCTCAATTTAAAAGGAAATTTATCTTCATATAAATGGGCGTCATTTGATTCAATAATTACTTGATTTTTCAAGTCATAAAATCGGTATGCTTTGTTATTAATAGCATAGCCTATAAAACGCACTCATATGCTCTACTTGTCAATTTAAACCTTTTAGGATCGGGTATACATACATAGGCTAAGCACCCCACGTTCTAAAGTATGACACGTTAGGCTTAATATTTTTCCAAATTTCATAAGGAGATATTTTTCTTTTAGTCTTAGGAATTTTATTAAGTACGTGACACACAGTCAAAATAATTTCACCCCACCAATGTGAGGCAGCCCCCGAATTTAATAAAATAGCAACAACTAATTTAGTTAATGTCCTATTTTTTCTTTCGGCTTTACCGTTCATTTCGGGCGAATAAGGGGCAGTTTTTTCGTGAACAATACCGTGAGTTTTATAAAATTCAATAAATGGTCCAGAATCATATTCGGTGCCTCTATCACTACGTAACCTTTTTATTTTTCGATTAAATTGATTTTCAATTTCATTTAGGAAAATTTTAAACATGTCAAGCGCTTCACTTTTATTTTTCATTAAATACACAAATGAATAATCGGAACAATCATCAATAAAGGTTATAAAATAACGTTTGCCATTTCTAGTTGTGACACCATCCAATTCACAATTATCCGAATGAATTAAATCAAGTGGTTCAGTTTCTCTAAAAACATATTTATGTGGTGTCTTAGTGATTTTTGCTTGACTACACCATTCACATTTTTCAAAATCATTTAATGATAATTCTGGAATTAATCCTAAAGTGCTCATATTTTTAACAAGTCGTTTATTAACATGACAAAGCCTAGCATGCCAAATATTAAATGAACAAGCAATATAAGCAAAAGGAGAAATTTTATTCATTGCATCAATATTCAACTTAAACATCCCATCAGTGGCATAACCCTTGCCTACAAAAATTCCATTTTTGGTCAAAGTAAATAAATCAGCACCAATAGTTTGAGTAAAGCCAGCTTTGTTGAGAAGATAACCCGAAACAAAAATTTTCCTTATCTTAGGAGTGTGAAGAACTACTTTGAGGATAATAGTCTTTCCCGAAGTTAACTTCAATTCCACAATTCCAGTACCAACAACCTCAGTGGAGTGAGAATCAACCAACAACACCTTCTCATTTTCAGTCTCAAAATAAGTCTTAAACAGAGTACAGTCATAACAGATATGGCGGGAAGCGCCAGTATCCAACCACCACCTTTAGGCACCGCTAACCATGTTGATTCTGAAATCATAGCACACAGGTCCTCTTTGATCAAATTCGCTTGTGCTTGTGGCACATTGCGACATTTGCGAGCCATATGGCCAGGCTTGCCACACTTGAAACAGAGAAATTGTCCCGAGTTGCTAGACTGTCCATTTCCAGGGTTCTTATACTTATTATGAGTCTGAGTTTGATTTTCAAAATTCTAGTTGTGGATCTTTTTTTTATTTTTCATATTTTTTCCGTTTGCCTTTAAAACAATTGGAGTGTGGTTCTTTTTCTGATTTTTGTTGTTAGACACAACAAGAATTTCATCTTTATAGTCCTGTTTTCGGGATTCCTCCTCAATTCTCAATTTAGTAATAAGTGACTCTTGTGAAAATTCTTTAGACTTATGCCTCAAAACATTTTTAAACTCTTTGAACAGTGGAGGCAATTTATCAATAATTACAGCCACCTGAAATTGCTCATCTAAAGCCATGCCCTCAGAAATAATTTCATGGGCAATCATTTGCAAATCATGGGTTTGAGCAACAACCGATTTGTCATCCGTCATTTGAAATTTCAAATAACGGCTGACGGCATATTTTTTAGCACCCGCCTCCTCCGTGTCATATTTTTTAAAAAGTGTGTCCCAAACATCTTTCGTAGTTTTATAATTGGCATAATAGTCATAAAGTTCGTCACTTAGAGCATTCAGAATATAGTTCTTGCACAGAAAATCATTTTCCTCCCAATTTCTAATTGTTTTGCTTTCCTCAACAGTAGGTGGATTATTTACTATGGGTTTGTCAATTTGAACACACGATGCGACCTTTTTCGTAGTTAAATAGAATAGCAATTTTTTGCTCCAATGTTTAAAATGAGTGCCTTCATATTTGAAAGGCTTATTAAGGTTACTTGAGTTAATTTCGTCCATGGCAGAATTTCAGAACCACCTTAAAAATGTTGTTGCAGCAATATAAATAAATGCAGAATTAAAGTAGGGAACGAAATTACCCAATTTAGGAGCTGATAAACCGAAGGCGAAAAATATAAGAAACCCGAAACTGGACAGTCCAGAAATATGGCTGAGTCGAGGACAATGTCGTTCTCTTTAAGGTGTTTTGCGGCTCTGCCTCCAATTTGTGCCGACAGTGTATAGCCCCGTCACCCCCAGGATAAAACAACCTCGGAAGATAATACGAGTCAGCAGCATGAATCTGATTCGCTCAACAAACACCCATTCTAAAATATATATACTGCTCGATCATGATAAATATAAATAATCTGGGAAAGATTATATATTTCTGTGTCGTTATAATTATTCAGTGGATGAATAATTATTTATGTGTATTAAAAAATTCGCAGGTCAGAAGATGAGAACTGTTTGCAGAATTTTTGTGGGAGATAACTGTGTGTTAAAAAATGGAGGCTACAACCTCTTTTATGGGGCAACAAAAAAGAGACGTTGGTAAATAAACGTGGAGAGAAAAATCTGGAAGTAGTGGGCAACTCGGTTGAAGAAATCAACTCAGAATAAAACATGTTTTAATTTTTCGAAATTAAAAAAAAACATTAAAAAATAATTTTTAAAGCCCAAAAAATAATTATGTATTTGTCCAAAAAATTAATTCTTAATGAGCCCAAGCCCAAGCCCCCGGGCACGGGCCGAACGGACGGCGGCGCGCGCGCGTGACTTGGCCCAATAAGTCCCCCACCCATACATACAAAACATTGAATGCCCAAAGGGGTTACCCTTTAGACTCACAAAAAAGGTATATTAACACATCCCATTTTTCCTTACCCACCGATGTGGGACAAGTGCTTAAAAGCACTCTTCAAACTTTGCACACAAGTGTTTAACAGCTGTGTACCAACAATTACAATTGAAAGAGGAAACAAATTTAGCACACATGTATCTATCCAAGTGGGTAACTATGCAAATGGGTATCTATACATCCATAATTATATCAACTGTGTGAACATGCATCCATTAATGTACCAACATGGGTATCTATGCAAATGGATATCTATACCCCCGTTATTCTATCAATTGTGTTTAAATGCATCCATTAATGCACCAACAGATCTTATATGCATTTCAAAGAGGAAAAAACTATTATATAACTATACACACACGCACAATGTGGAAAGAATATAGGAGATGCAATTCAAGAAATGGCTAAACGGTTGAAAACTGTTCAAGTACATATATGTTTATCCAAAAAGATAGTGGGTCTACATGTATATTTATCGTATACAGGGGGGTGGTATCTAAATCCCCCTTAAATTTAATCCTTCTTTTTACCCAAAAAAAAAATGCTAAATTCAATTTCAAAGTGTGTTTTTGGAAAAATCCAAAAAATATTATTTTTTTAATCTACACTATCTATAAAAAAAAGTAAGTTATTTACAAAAAAATTATTTAGAAATTATCATTAAAAATTGTTATCGTAAATAAACACTGTTTTTATAAATAATTTTTTTTATGAAAACCATTTTTGGAAAATATCATAAAAATGGTAAAAACAATTATAAGTAAAACATTTTTAAATGAAATTTGTTTAAAAATGCTTAAAAAAAACTTTTTGTACAGATTTGTCTTTTCAAATGTTTCCTATAAATAAAAGCGTTAAGAAAATGTTTTTAAGAGAAATTTTATATAAAAAATCATTTTTAATTTAAAAAAGGTGTTACTATAAAAAATGGTTTTTAAAAAAATGATTTTTTTTAAAAAAAATAATTTTTTTTTCCAATTTGAGGGTGCGCCTGCACTAATGAATCAATATATTTAATTAAACTCCCCAACACACAAGTCCAATAATCAAATTAATTATGGTGTGCATGCGAGTTATGTTCACATTCCAATTTGCAATTATCAAGCCAAACTTGCAAAAGCACAGTAGATGAGGAAAAAGCCTTTTGCATGGTAAAAACTTATTGGGTACCATTGGAAGTTTATGAATGGAGACAACTTACAAAAGACTTAGCTAAACTAAGTTAGACGCGTAGAACTTCCAAAACTCTAATAGATACGACCAAGCTCTAGAGTCGTCCAAAGATAGCGGTCTACCTCAGTATCCACCGATTCAGCCTTCTTCTGTAATACCCCATTATTTTAAAATAAATATTTTGACTAATTTAAATTCATTAATTTAATATTAATTTGGAAATAAATAAATCTGATGAATTTAAATTTAGATGTGTAAAAATTACAATTTTTTAAATAAACAATTATTCATGATAACACAAAGAAGAACTCAACTAGACATAATGGACTTGCGAGTGAAAAATAAATAACACATTAATAAATTTATAGGCATGTGTCGTTTTAACAAAATAAAATGCCTAAGTGAAATAAAAATAATTGGGACGCGTTAGAGATTCGATTTAGTGTTTTTAATATTTAGAATTCGTCACGGGTCATAGGTATATGAGTTGGGGAGTTTTTGGGCTAGTTGGGTTATGGATTCGGGTCCATTTGAGGGTCCAAAAGTTCGGTTATAGGTCCAACTCAGGATTTAGGTTTAATTAGTGTTTAAGTGGGGGTAAACCACTCCCTCGCTATCATTAGAAAAAACCCTAAAACAACAGTTGCGGGAGACAAAAGGAGAAATACCGGGAGAAAAGGGGCAAGAACAAAAGGAAAATTAAGGCGCTTTCACGAGGTTTTCAATTACGAATTTTAAGGCAAGAATTATCTTGCTTAATTTGTGTTTCCAATTTATTTCTCAATGCATCACATTCGTTTCCTTTATATTTCTGGGATTTGGTTGAGAATGTTTAAATTTGATGATGAATAATATATGTAGAGGATTGATTTATATGTAGAAATAATCCTAGAAATTAGGTATCGAAGATCTGAATATTGAGGTTAGATTTCCTTAAGTTTTGATAGTTAATTGGGGGGCAATTGAATGATCAATGTAGAGATTTATTATTGATAATTAATGGGTTGAAATTTTGATGTAGAATCCCTAATAAATGCTCATTACTGTAAATTGCATCTGATTGTATATTGAAGGTTTTAAAATCGTGAAAGCCTAACTAATGAAGGTTGTTAGATTCGAACATATAAGATTTGGGTTTAATTCTTAGGCTTTATTATAATGTTTGTTGGGTTATTTAAGTTTCTGGGATTCTAAGATGGAACTGGGAATTGAACTGGGAAAAATAGAATTGAGAAAGTTGCATGAGGAAGAAGACAATGGGTCATTCGAACGACGTCGCGTGTCATTCGAGCGACGTGGTGGATTTTGTACTTCTTCGTTCCTTTTTTTGCTCTAGTCTGAGTTCAGTAAATTTCTAACTTCGTTTAACAAATGGAACAGCAGTACAAAAATTGAGGAAAGGAAATTATGCATTGTTGGTTAATTAATTAATGGAGTAATCTTACACCCACACTTTAATTAATAATAATTATGATTAACTAGATGGTTAAGTAATTATTTTTATGGAATGAAATTAACAATTTATTAGATGAAAATTTATTAATAAATGGAAAAATGTTGTGGACTTTGGTTGGAACTTTATGGTAATTATAGAGTAATTACCTTTACACACTATATGGGATAATAATAGGTACTATTATATATTTGTGTGGACATACCAGTGGATCGTCCTATCGGCTAGGGGGTTCGCGCATTCGGACCGTATACCATACGTCGGCACGATGGGCTTGATGATGTGTAGGTCATATAGGTACTACTTGGAGGTGGCACCTACGAGAGGTCGATGTTGACGCTGATCATTCCTGTGTCACCACTGGGTATGGATCGTGTACAGGTGTCCTGCGTAGGGACCGCCCCCAATTTATGTGTGTTTATGCTGTCCGCTTAGGATAAGGATTCCTTCAGACTTGCCGATAGGACACGAACTAGACACTAGTGGTAGATGCCCTGCGTGTCAAATATATGGAAGGACATATATTAATAGTTACCCAGACTTTAACGTAATAAATTTAATTGTCTAAGAATATGGACAATAATTATTATTTTGTGACCCTATAAATCATAATATATGTTTATGCCTTATATGTGATGCTTATGAGATTGGAATAAATGGGAGTTGATAATTAAATGTAAGAATTATATTTAAATAATTAAATGACGATATATCCATTTTATAAATTTGAGATGATGTCACAATCCATGATTTGGGGATGTATTGGGGTGCAAATAATATCACATGTAGATTTAAGGGGTGAGTTGTTATATGCATCTGAGTGACGAAGGGGGAATATTTATTATGCATTGACTATATTATTGCATCATAAATTAATTAAGTTTATTCTTGCACACCTCGGGCTCTTACCCAAATTTAAATATTTTCCCCCCAGGTTATTTCTAGGCAGGGATAGCAGGATTGTCGTTATACCAGCCTTATGGTCTCTCATGCTTAGCAACCTTATAGATTATTGACTTTAGCTTAGGTGCTTTTCTGCCAGAGTTCAACTATTTTATTTTGGAAACATTTGTAAGGGTATAAGCCTGAGATTTATTTATTCATTTACATTATGCTGGAGTTGTGATATTTACTTGTTGTTATATATATTATTTAGTTGGTGTTGGTTGAGTTTATTTATTGTCATGAAAATATTCATAAAGTTTTAAAGCATTGGCCTTTAAATTAATAGTATTTATATTACGTTGTGCTGAGAATGGTATTAATTGATCGACAAGCCTCATCTTCGGTGTATCGTGTCTGGCCAGCCTTTACGTGAGAAAATGGGAGTTGTTACAGTTGGTATCAGATCACGGTTCTAGTGTCCTTATGATCTGTGTTCGAGCTCATTACGTTCTACGTTGCGTTCTTTAATGTAAAGCCGGATGTTTAGGAATCATTGTATTCTTTACGATCAGTTACTAATGTGAACCTTGTTTGCTTTCAGATGTCAAACGAACGTAGGGGCAGACCGAGGTCATTGGTTCCACTGGTGAGGAGGAGGAGGAGGAGGAGGATCACCCCGAGCCACCATAGGCCCCACAACTTATTACCCACGCTAAGATTGCCACCATCGTGTCTCAGGCGGTCTCTATGGCTATGGCATCCATGATCCAGTACCTTCTACCGCCACAGTAACCTCAGTATCCACCTCCACAGAAAATGGCTATACTAACACAAGCACCAGGTTACATGTGGGACAGAGCGAGGGAGGCCTTTACTCAAGGCCAACCGCCGGAGTTTGCGAGCAGTTCAGATATTTTAGTGGCAAGTGGGTGGCAGAGAGATATTCAACGACACTTAAGGATGGTAGAGTGCACACCCGTGTAGAATCAGATGTTATTGTCATTTCAATTGGTGGGGGACACACTTAAATGGGGGGAAGCGATTATGATGGTTGCTGAGAGGGACAACCTTACCATAGATGAGTTTGGGGTGAGATTTGAGGGGAAGTACTATCCTCGGGCAATGCAATCAGAGATGTAGAAGAAGTTCATGGACCTTGAGCAGGGGATCTTACTGTGTCAGAATATAAGGAAGAGTTTGCCGCTCTTTCCTATTTTGCTAAAGACGATGTGAGCACAGAGCAGAGGAAGATAGAGAAGTTTGTGTCAGCGACGGCCTTGCATATCAAACAGTCATTATTGGGGAATCTGACTTTCACTACATATAGTCGGGTAGTGAATGTTGCTTTACTACATTTCCAGGATTATAGGGCGTTTCAGAAATATAAGAGGGAGAAGACACACCACTCCGAGACGTCTAACCACTAGAGTAGGTCAAATGGGAGTAATAATCAGGAGGCCCAGCAATCTTGATACCCCAGCCTTCAGAGCAGCACAAGAGATCTAGGGGTTTTGATAATGGGAATAGACAGGGCCAGGGCCAACAGTAGAGAGGACACCAGGGCCAAGGGCATCAAAATCAGGGCCAACAGGGGCTACAGCTAGACAGGCACCAGTTCTAGGGAAATTGCTTTGTTTGTGGTGAGAATGGACACTTCTCTAGGAGGTTCCCTCAGGGGATTCGAGAGGCACGAGAGTTAGGGGGACAGCTAGGACACCAGGCACCCTAGGGGGAGTGCCAACCACTGCAGGTACAGCCAGTGGCGATAGTGTCAACAGCGCCAGCACTACCCGCTCCACCTCAGGGATAGTAGCCACAGATGTAGTACGGACGCGTGTATCACATCACATCAGGAGAGGGACCAGCGGAAGCATACACAGTGATGGTATGATCCCTAATTCGTTATTTTGTACGACGTTCTTAGTTTAATATTAGTGCATAGTACTCCTTAGTAGATGATATTTCGTTTGCACATTGGGGAGGGTAGACTCTTCTTTATTTAAATGCTTTGTATTATTTCACCCGCAAGTTGAGGGATAGTCGCCTATAATGCCTCGTATGTAAGGGTATGGGAATTTTCCTCAGGAGAACTTAAACCATAAGTTTTTCCTTGATATTTACGAAAATAATTAAATTTATTAGTCGAATGTGATGTGACTAATTGTCATTAATGTTTATTTTCACGGCGGAAAATACTAAAGGAAATTATGACACCTTGAGTTCAAATATGGTTAAATGGGCGACTATAAGGCCTGGAGAGCCTTATAAAATTAATTGAGCACATTAAATACTTGGGTCCTGGACATACGGATCTCAGCGATCGACAATGTTATACAGTAGTGTATCGAGAGAGTTCCTTATTTGGATTTCACTTGCTAGACATCCCATGCATGAAAGTAGCAAATGTCGGGAGCAGGGAAATGTTAGACCCTAGGACATTTTGGTTATTGATGTTAGTATAATTAAATGGGTAAATTTATTGGGATTTAGTGTATTCCTTTTGCGATATGAGACTTTAATTGGCAATGGGCAAAAGTTAAAATTTATATTACTACTGCATACATTTATTTTTATTTCCATTTCTCTTAATATTGAGTCGATGTACCTTAACAACTGACTAAGTCGTACAATAGTGTATCAGGAGGGTTCCTTGTTTTTATTTCGCTTGCGAGACGTCCCACATCACGAAATTGGCAAAAGTCGAGAGTTTAGGGAAGTCGAACACTAAGATCATTATTTTCTTTCTCATGTACATATATGGTGTTATACTTGGTGCATGGATATTCTTGGTATGAATGCTATAAATTAGATGCATATATGCCATCCATCTTTGTTAGTGTTATGTGATGTCATGATAAGCATGGGTGAGCATTTTTCTTTTATCTCATGGGATATGGGTATGGACTAATTGGGTGTAAAACTTGGGTTAATAACGCGGTTTAAAACATAAGGTTGGGCTTTGGAGAATTCCGAGGACGGAATTTCGTTATAAGGGGAGGAGAATGTAATACCCCGTAATTTTAGAATAAAATATTTCGACAAATCTAAATTCGTTAATTTAATATTAATTTGGGATTAAATTAAATTGAATGAATTTAAATTTAGATGAGTAAAAATTTTAAATTTTTAAATAAACAATTATTCATGATAACATAAAGAAGAACTCAACTGGACATAATGGACTTGCGAGTGAAAAATAAATAACACATAAATAAATTTATGGGCTCGTGTCGTTTTAACACAATAAAATGTCTAAGTGAAATAAAAATAATTGAGACACGTTTTGGGAAGCATTAGATACTCGGTTTAGTGTTTTTAATATTAAAATTGGTCCCGGGTCATAGGTATATGAGTTGGGGAGCTTTTGACTAGTTGGGTTATGGATTCAGGTCCATTTGAGGGTCCAAAAGTTGGGTTATATGCCCAATTTAGGATTTAGGTTTAATTAATGTTTAAGTTGGGGTAAACCACTCCCCCGGTATCATTAGAGAAAAACCTAAACTAACAATTACGGGAGAGGAAAGGAGAAATGCCAAAAGAGGAGAAAATGGGCAAGAACAAAAGGAAAATCAAGGGACTTTCAGGAGGTTTTCTTCCACGAATTTTAAGGCAAGATTTCTCTTGCTTAATTTATGTTTCCAATTTATTTCTCAATGCATCATATTTGTTTCCTTTAAATTTCTAGGATTTGGTTGAGTATGTTTAAATTTAATAATGAATAATAAATGTAGAGGACTGATTTATATGTAGAAATTATCCCAAAAATTAGGTATCGAAGATCTGAATATTGAGGTTAGATTTACTTAAGTTTTGATAGTTAATTGGGGGAAATTGAATGATCAATGTAGATATTTCTTATTAATTGGGTTGGAATTTTGATGCAGAATCCCTAATAAATGCTCTTTACTGTAAATTGCATCTGATTGGATATTGGAAGTTTTAAAATCGTGAAAGCCTAACTGATGAACGTTGTTAGATTCGAACATATAAGATTTGGGTTTCTATAAATTATAATTGGTATGAATGCTATAATTGTTGGTATGAATGCTATAATTGTTGTTTTGGGTTATTTAAGTTGTTGGGATTTGAATATGGAACTGGGAACAACTGAATTGAGAAAGCAACGTAAGGAAGAAAACGAGGGGTAGTTCGAACGACGTCACATGTCGTTCGAGCAATATGCTAAGTCGCGCGAACGAACCCCTTAGTCGTTCAATCGACGTGGTGGATTTTGGACTTTTTCTTTCCTTTTTTTGCTCTAGTCTGAGTTCAGTAAATTTCTAATTTAATTTAACAAATGGAACAATAGTAGAAAAATTGAGGAAAGGAAATTATACATTGTGGGTTATGGAATGAAATTATTAATTTATTAGATGAAAATTTATTAATAAATGGAAAAATGTTGTGGACTATGGTTGGATTTTAATGGTAATTATAGAGTAATTACATTTACATATTATATGGGATAATAATATGTACTATTATGTATTTGTGTGGACATATCAGTGGACCGACCTATCGTCTAGGGGGTTCGGGCGTTCAGACCGTGTACCACACGTCGACACAGGGACGATGTGTAGGTCATATAGTTACTACGTGGAAGCATCACCTACGGGAGGTAGATGTTGACGCTGATCGTTCCTGTGTCACCGTATAGATGTGTCCTGCATAGGGACTGCCACCAATTTATCTGTGTTTGTGTTGTTCGCTTAGGATAAGAGATTCCTCTGGACTTGGCGATAGAGCACGAACTAGACATGGTAGATGCCCTTGTGTGTTAAATATATGGAAGGAAATATATTAAAAATTACCCGGACTTTAATGTAATAAATTCAATTGTCTAAGAATGTGGACAATAAATATTATTTCGTGACCCTATAATGCATAATAGATGTTTATGCCTTATATATTATGCTTATGAGATTGTAATAAATTGGAGTTGATAATTAAATGTAAGGATTATGTTTAAATAATTGTATAACGATATATCCATTATATACACAATCCATTACTTGGGGACGTGTTGGGGTGCAAATAATATCACACGTAGATTTGAGGGGCGAGGTTTTATATACATGTGAGTGACGATGGGGGAATATTTATTGTGCACTGACTGTATTATTGCATCATAAATTAATTAAGTTAATTATTGCACACCTCAAGCTCTAAAGCAAATTTAAATGTTTTTTCCCCTAGGTTATTTCTAGACAGGGATAGAAGAATTGTTGTTGTACTAGCCTTGAGGTCTCTCGTGCTTATCAGCCTTCCAGATTATTGACTCTAGCTTAGGTACTTTTCTGCCAGAGTTCAATTATTTTATTTTGGAAACATATGTAAGGGTATAAGCCCGAGATTTATTTATTCATTTACATTATGGTGGAGTTTTGATAGTTACTTGTTGTTATATTTATTATTTAGTTGGTGTTGGTTGAGTTTATATATTGTCATGAAAATATTCATAAAGTTTTAAAGCATCGGCCTTTAAATTAATAGTATTTATATTACGTTGTGTTGATAATGGTATTAATTGATCGACAAGCCTTATTTTTTGGCGTATAGTGTCTAGCCAACCTTTACGTGAGAAAATGGGAGTTGTTACAATTGGTATCAGAGAACGGTTCTAGTGTCCTTAGGATCTGTGTTCGAGCTTGTTATGTTCTGTGTTACGTTCTTTGATGTACAGCCCTATGTTTAGGAATTATTGTATTCTTTACGATCAGTTACTAATGCGAACCTTGTTTGCTTTCATATGGAAAACGAAAGTAGGGGAAGACCAAAGTGAGTGGTTCCACCGATTGAGGAGTATGTGGCTCACCCAGAGCCACCACAGGCCCCACAACTTATTACCCACGCTGCGATAACCACCATCGTGTCTCAGGCGGTCTCTATGGCTACGGCAGCCAGGCTCCAACACTTTCCACCGACACAGGCACCTCAGCAGCAACCAACAAAACAAAATTGAAATGAGAACATCTTATTAAACAAGTGACAAGTAAGTGCAATGTTCAAACAAGTTCGTGCACATGTGCATTAAAGGTGGCTAGGAGTTAAACTTATAAAAAGTAATCCTCAAATATCAACGTAATGAATTCACACATTATTAAGCACACTATAAAAATGACGTTATGTGTGAAAATACTATGAAGAAATCACGTGGAAATATGGAATGAATGGGTGATCCGGACATATTAAATGTTCATCCGTATATTGTAACAAAAACATTACAAAACTCTTTTTGTCTTTTTTAAATTTTATCGTAAAAATCGAAAATCGCTTTGTATTTTTTTTAAAAATTCTGAAAATAAAACTCTTTTTGGATTTTTCTAAAAATAACAAAATGAAAAATATAGATTCAATGATATTAAAATATATAAATAGGAATAATAAAAATAAGTATGATAATCATCATATTTTATAAACAAGTCTCAACCTCAATCATTAGGTTTAAAGGAGTTCTCAAAAGGAGAATCCATCCTATGAAATTCCTCCATCAAATATTATGAAGTCTTAACTAAATACTTTACTTGCTCTCGAAAAATCTCAAAATCTCTATGGTGATGTGCGGGAGCATGTGGAGTATCATGTGTAAAAGTGCATCCAGGAACATGTGTAGGAATTCGTGTGGGAGCATACCAAGGAACACGCATATGAGAAAATTTCCCTAGTTTATAAAAGAACTTTCTAAGGTGACCTATTTGTTTGCAATGGGAACATAAATGAGCTTGGGTACACCTTGATCAAAATGTTTAGGATGAGCTCTCTTAGGTGGGTTAGGTCTCCTTGGTGGGTTATGTTGAGGGCCATAAGGATCCATCATAAACTTGGGAACCGGATCGGGTGCGGCTTTGGAAGTGGATACACCGTCATAATCTATTTATTGCCTCTAAACATTACCCAGTGCGGGACCGAGCAGCATCTTTCCAACCATCTTAGATGTGTCCTCTAAAGTGACCTTGACCTCCCGAGCACGTTCGAGATAAATCTCGAGTTGGGATACACGGGCTTCAAGTTTCTCATGAGTCTCCAAAGAAGATTGAAGATCTTTAATTAGACTAGCCACGGTATTAGTTAAATCAGTCTTCTCCCTTCCTAAAACGATCAACTGCTCACACAAAGAAATTTTCACCTTCACAAGTTGACTCATCGATGCCTCACACTCTCTTAAAACTTTCACTTCCTTCTCCAAATCACACGCCCTAAGAGACAAATATTCATTTGGATTTTTCATTTCTCGGTGTAAATATAACTAAAAGCTTTTTGGAGTCCACCTTCTCCCTCACTTAAATTATCTTCCTCACTCTCACTTTTTCTAGAACGGTTCAAAACATCTTTGAGGATTTCACGTTTATATATGCCCTCATCGGCACGGGATAAACTAGAAGTGCTAACGTGATTAGCCATAAATTCCATGCATGGTTCATGTGGTGATTCTCCCCTTTGAATCAATCGCCTCGACATCATTATCGCTAAGAGTGGCCTTATTAGAATTTCTTGCCTTTTTTCTTAAGCCTAGTGGGACACTCATGTACCTTGTCCCCTTTGCCTTCACACACATAGCATATTATCTCATATTTTTTACAAACATTATCTCCCTTATTCTTATTTTTATTTTTCTCAAAAGTCTTTTCTTTGGAATAATTTTCTTTTAAAAATTTGAGATTTTTTTTGCAAAAAAGGTTAAATCATCCATCTTAAATCAAATTCAGGCTCGGACTCACAAACTTTCTCTTTCTTCTTTTTCTTAGTCTGAGTTTTCAAAGAAATCCCTATTTACTTTGGTTAAATAGTTTTAGGAAACATATCAATCTCATACGTTTGAAGATTTCCTACAAGTTCTTCTAACCTAAGAGTATCTAGGATTCCTAATGAATTTAGCACGGTAACCTTAGGAATAAAGTGGGTAGGCAAGGATCTCAAAATTTTCTTAACAACTCTCGTCTTAGGAATTTTCTCATCCAAATTAAAACTAGAATTAACTATGTCCGAAAAACGTGCATAAAACTCATCAAAAGACTCGGACTCTAGCATAGTAATAGTATCAAACTATGTAATGAGTTTATGTGCTTAGAAGCTTTAACAACACTGGTTCCCTCATGAGTGAGCTAGAGGGTATCCCAAGCTTCTTTAGACGTGGTGCACGTCATAATGCGGTAGAACTCGTTAGGGGTGACGGCTCCAGAAATAGCACTTAAGCCGCGAGAGTTGTAAGTACTCCATTTAAATTCCTCCTCCATCCAAGAAGAAACAAGTTTTAACACTATCTACATTTTTGATAGTCGATGTGGGTGGAGTGCACCCTCTTCCACAAACCAACTAGACGCATTCATCAATTGCTTTTAAAGAATACCTCATTCTCACTTTCCAGTAGGCATAATTGGAACCATAAAAAATGGGCATTCAATTATACAAATTATCCATTGAATTCGGCTTTTTAAATATCAACATTTTTTTTTAAAAAATGATATAAAAAAAATTATGAAAAAGATGTACAAGATATTTTGGTGTAACCTGCTTTGGTACCAATTTGAGAATATCGATATCTCAAAAGAAAGTCCGAAAAAATAAGGATCACATAATATTTTAGCATTACCTGCTCTGATACCAATTTGAGAGTGTGCACAAACTAGTGGATCAATTTATTTAATTAAATGCCTCAACATACAAATCCAAATTATAATCAAATTAATTATGGTGTGCATGAAAGTTATGTCCAAATTTCAATTTGAAATTATCAAGCCAGACATTCAAAAGCAAACGAGATAAGGAAAAATTCCTTTGTAGGGAAAAAACTTTATTCGGCACTATTGGAAGTTTATAAATACATACGACTTACAAAACACTTAGCTAAATTAATTTAGACGTGTAGAACTCCATAAACTCCAACAGATACGACCCAGCTCCAGAGTCATCCATAGGTAACGGCATACCCTCAGTGTCCACGGATTCATCCTTCTTCCTTCTTCATTAGTGAAACCTTGTTTCACAATGTCTGACGTAAAAAAAGTCTCTACAAGAGTGTATCACAAGAAACCTTCTTGATGTAGGTAAAAGTGAGATTAAATATATCTCGGGGGTGAGGAACATGATATGAGGTGTTTGATCACAAAATGAGAAATCAAAAGGTGTTTTTCTTTTTGAAAAATAGTTCTTGGAATATCTAATCCCATTCATCCTTTTTATAAGAAGGGAAGATAAAAAGGATAAACACAAAAGATATTGAGAAGATTTCATTAAAAACAAAATCTGCGCTGATCGTTCGAATGAAGGGGTCGATCGTTCGAACGGCACTGCATCTCGTTCGAACGACACTACGAATGAATGCTTCTAAAAATATTATAGCAAAACCATAAAAGCATATTATTTGAAACTTCGTTAAACTCGTTCAATCACTGACTTCTTACAAGATGTCAGTATAACCCAAATGGAAATCTCGTTTGAATGAGGGACAACTTCGTTCTAACGAAACGTCGAAATTTTAAAAATTATTCTTATAAAAATTTTGAGTTCCTTTAAGAAAAATTATTGCCTCATAAAAATAAGTAAACCCCGAAAAATACTCAGAACCTTTATACCACACCAAATGCATACTTCTTTAATGATTGTTAAGATGACCAAGTCTTGCGTTCCTTGACGTTCTTCAGCATAGACTCCAAGTATAAAGAAGTAGTGACGTAGATGTGTTTAGGTATCGTGTTTGTGTAACGGGATACACCAAATAAAAATAAATAAAAATGTGAGCAATCATAACTTTTGCTCTTATAGTCGGATGGATACCATCGACAATAGCCCTCTTAGAAACATCAATAAAAACACCATCATAATTGATTTTAAGTGTATAGTTGGGTGGAGGAGGCTAAGAAGGTAAAAAGGATGAAATTACATGGGAAGAAGGGTATGTAATTAACCTCCCATGTTTCTTCTAGAAAAATTGCTTTGGCTCTTTGACAAGATCCCACCGGTCCTTAGGCATAGGAGAAAAACCCTTTAAAAACATGAAATTTATTATCGTTCCATATAAACCATTTCCCTAAGCAAGATTTGATATGATCTCACTACCTTACTTTTGAGACACTGCATGTTTAACCAAATTACATCCACCTAGTCATGGAAGTCACATTAGAAATATATGAAATGTCAAGTAATCTAATTTCAACACAAACTTTTTGAGAATATTTGCAACAAAAAATAACATATTCAGCACTCTCAACTTGACATAAACCACCCCTCAAAAGGATCCTAAAAATATATAAACACCACTTTAGAGAGAGAAATACTCTTTTTTTAATTCAAAATTCAAGTCTACCTTAAATGAGGCTACAAGGAGGTATTTAAAGGGAAGGAGTGGCTCAGGCCTTAATTATAAAAATGCCATTACTACTTCTTACCTCTAAATACAATACAAAAATAAAGGAAAATACAAATAAAGAAAATAAAATGACTAATAAAGCCTTAAAAATGAACCATTTTCATCACTATCCCCGGCTTCGAAAAGCTCATCCTCGAGCGTAGCAAATGGACGGTAAGAAAGTAAAGCACCCATCAAAGATCTCCTCACATGGAAGAAGAGTCGTCCTCGGAAACACCCCTTGTACCGGCTTGCAAGAAGTCCATGGAAATAGGAACACAACCCAAAAATGGCCTACCAACAAAACCTCGATCTCGGGTCCCGTGATGAGCTTCTTTAGCATTAAGCCGCGAAAAACATGCAGCGAGCGCGTATCAAATGTCACCAAAAAGGGATCCAAAAACTCACCACCAATCACATCACCTCCAATCACCACCTCAACCCCAAGAGAAATAACCGTCGATCCAACCTCATCAAAATCATCATCCCCAATCCCAAAAATTGGAAAGAAATCTCCCAAATCAAATGTATTCGGCTCGCAAAAGTACGTGTGAGCCACCCAAATATCCTCAAAAAAAATATTTGAAAACTCCTCAAAACACAACCCGATTTCGTCATTTCGGTCTTTATTGCAATCAACTGACTTAATATGGGAGTTTTAATTGTTGATTTGAACCGATTGGAGGATTGAGTGAGGAAGAATGATTGGGTGAAGCAACCAATCTTGGACTAGCTGTTGACAATCTTGAATTGAGCCTTGGGAGTTAATCGGGGCGGAGATGTAATTTTGTTTATGTGTGGTGGCTAAAAAATAGTTCGGATAGGAGCCCATAGTTTGAGGGTTTGGAGAGAGGGAAAGGGTCGGATAAGGCTCGAGCGGGTAGGAGGAGGGTCTCGGGGAAGAGAGGAGGGTAAAAGGGTATAATCGGGGGTGAACAAGGGTGGTCGAGTGATTGTTTTGGGTTGGGGAGCAGGTTGACTGGGGTGGGGATGATTTTCGGGGGTCGGTAAGAGTGGGAGGTGGGGTTTAGGGGTTCGAAGGGAAGGGGTTGGTTGTTGGGGGATGGGGGGCTGATGGAAGAGTGTATTTAAGCAATAGGGTAGGTTGGGTTGGGATTTTGGGGCCAGATGATGAAGGAATAAGGGTGGGGAGGCAGGGGCTGCACCGCGATCTGCACAGAGGTCTGTGAGAATTTTGTTTGCTGTGGAGGGGTGGTCGACAGCTACTAGGTTAGGGAGGGTGGTCGCGAGGGTCAAGGGCTAATGTTGGGGTGCGTGGGCAGCAGGGTAGGGTTTGGGAAGGTCAGTTAGGGGTTTGGAGTGGTAGAAGTTGGTGGTAGGAGGAGAAACTAGGGTTAGGGTTTTAAAAGAGGGCATAGATTTGTTGTTATGATTGTACCCACTCGCTTGTTCATTTTTGAATCTACTCGTAAAGTTGTTCGAATTTTCTTGGAGCCATTGAAGAGTAGTGCACGATTTTGATACAAAATACACCGATACACCACACCAATGTGGAGTTTCACTCGCTATGATACGAATTTGACGTAAATTACCCGTCAAAAGGATCCTAAAAATATCTAAACACCACTTTAGATAGAGAAATACTCTTTTCTAATTCAAAATTCAAGTTTACCTCAAATGAGGCTACAAGGGGGTATTTAAAGGGAAGGAGTAGCTTAGGCTCCAAGTTTAAAAAAATGTCATTACTACTCCTTACCTCTAAATACAATACAAAAATAAAGGAAAATACAAATAACAAAAATAAAGAAAATGACAAAAGAAATAAAATGACTAATAGAGTCTTAAAAATGAACCATTTCCATCAATTTCTTTGTGACATATAGTATAAATGGGTGAGTTACGACATTTTCTACAAAATAATTTTTTTAGTGGAAAGATATTAGTGCATACTCTACACCAAAAATGATTTTTTGGAAGATAGTTAAGATTCTAAATAATTTTCAACATATTGGAACCAGATTGTAACGCCTCGACCCGAATATGGGTCACCATTGGGTCAATCCGCATCGGATCAAGGAGTTAAAGAGGGAGGGGGAAAGTCCAGTTTTATTATTTAAGAAAAAACCTTTTCATTGCACCATTTATTAAAGACTAATTTACCGTTTTTAAGTTGGAAAAAGGGGATCTACTTTAAGTAATTAAGTCAATTTACAAGGTTTATTTATAAAGATTTGATTTAATCAACCATGCTAATTAAATGAGAAATAAAGCATAATCACCCTTATGCTATTACAAACCATGGACAAGGGCCGGAACAAAATGTTTGAAGCCCCGAATTACCAATTTTGCAAAACGTAATTTTATTAAAAGTTATAGGGCCACTAACGACGTTGATTGCCCTTTGGGGCCTTATCAGCATCCTTCCCGATGTCCCTACTCGAAGTACCTGGGGTGGGGATAGGGTTTTTAACATAAAAATCAAGTGTAAGTGAACGCTCAGTGGGGTGGGTAATACTAAGCTATACATTTCTACAAAATACTACATATATAACATGTGTTTTAATTAATTCCAAAAATATTTAAAAATTTAGCTTGTATTAATGCAACTCCTATGCAATGCACCCGAGCGATGAGCTCATACTCACACTTAACCACTTCATACCACCCTTTACTTGGTCTAGAGACTATTAATCATATTTTATTCATTAGTATCCCTTTTTAACACATTTCGTTAGGTTGTCTTACTTAAACATTTTACAGCACAACCATTATTATTTCTTTTTTTCATTATCTTTTCTCGAAATCTTCCAATATCTACATACTTTATGGGCTCCACACTGTCGGCTATGCTATCATATACTCTGGTCAGTGATTTTGGGTCCTTCACCCCAGGGTTCCGATCCCTTCTTAATTATCTCGGTGTCATCCGAGTCTATATTAATGTGTGTTAACATTTAAGCTAATGTCCACATTATTCCATCATTACACCGTTCTTATCATTCTCCGGTCTTATTACTATTTCACCTTGTTACAAGCCATTTTATATACTTTATCCATTTTTCACTAAAAATCGATCGATAAGGTCTAACGAGGAGTCCAACCACTAGAACCCTCAAGTTTGTCAAAATCACCATTTTACTCCTTTCATCATAACTTTGTGAAAAACATATTCAATTCATTATGGCACTAAAACCCACCATTTTCCTTTCCAAGAATCCTTTTCTTGATTTTATGTCAAAAATCATGTTTATCATTTTATGTTTTACCATATAAAATACATTTAATCACTTAAGACCATTTTCAACCAAATATTCATAATTTGCCCTATTTTCACGTGTGACTTCAAATATCATTTTTCTTCATATTAAGAATATGTATACCACATATTTAGGGATATTTTTATACATTTAATCATTCCCCCATAACACGCATTTCAACATGATATATCAAGTCTAAAATGCCATTTTTATTTTACTATATGATTTTACACATGTTAAAGAGGATTTTAAGCCCTGAAATTCCTCAAAAATGCACTAAACATGATATAAATATTGGGCTTACGTTTTTCATGCTTTCTTCCATATTTCAAGGTAAAAATGACATTTTATTCATAAAAGACCCATTTAGGGTTTTTCTTCTTAAAAAAATCCATTTTTTGTAAGACTTTGACATGATAATAAATAACTTTTCATTTTTTGCATTAAATATCATCTAGCATGCATCCTACATATTTTTCATAGCTAGAAACCTTGAAATCTTAGAAAGAGGAAAATCCTACCTCAAAGTTTGAAGAGTAGATAAAGAGAAGATGACTATTGAAGCTCTCAACTCTAAAGACCCCAAAAGCTTTTCAAAATGCTCCAAAGTTCCTCCTACTAGCTTGGCTCTACCCACTTCCTCCCTTGATAAAGCTTGAGGATGAAGGACAAGGCTTGAGAGTGGTGTCTAATGGTGTTTCAAAGTAGTAGCAAGGTATGTCTATGGTTGGAAAAGCTTGGGGAATAAGATGAACCCTTGAACTGAGAGAGAGATAGAGAGGGAGAAAGATATGTTGATAACAATGGTGGGGCAATACCCACCCTCTCTCTCTTCTTACAACCCCACAAAGATCCACAAAATCTTTTGAAAACTCAAGCCCCACATGTGATACACATTTTTAATTATCAGGTGCTCCCAAATGTCGACACATCAACAATCAAAGGGCCCAAATGTGATATCACTCAAGGGCAACTCGAATTTTAAAACTTCACGTACGGCCATTCGAACGAAATTTGGCCTCGTTCGAATGAGAATCCTCCTTATTCGAACAAGTTATCTAACGAGGATCTAACGATGTCAAAAACTAGGTTAACTACGGTTCTATGAAGTATCTCGTTCGAATGAGAAAGGACCCCTCGTTCAAACGACGGGTGATTTCGTTCGAACTAACCCTTCTATCAAGATTACAGAGGCAAGGGAAAATCAACAATATTCCAAGTCGACAGAAGCCCGTTCTAACCTCATGTGAATGACCCTCGTTGGAACGACTTATATTTTCTTTAAAATAAACTTTAGGTTATGAAAACTCCGATTCGACAAGCTTAAAGGCTAAGATGATGATCAAATCTTAATATTCATTCATAAATACAACTTTATAAGAAAAGATATACAATTGTGAGCACGGGTATTACATTATCTCCACCTTAGGAGATTTTGTCCCCGAAATAAGAACAACCAAAGAGAGAAAAAGTTTTGAGTGCTTCTCCCGCACCTTCGACTCGTATTCCCAAGTCGCACTTCGATGGCCTGAAACTCTTAAAGAGCCTTCACTAAAGGAATGACCTTGTTGCGCAGGACCCTATCCTCGCAATCCAGAATGGATATAGGTTACATGGGAAACGTAACAATGAGGTTCCAATCTATGACGGGTCAGGGGTTGGGAAGGTACTTCTTTAACAAGGAGACGTGAAATAAATTATGCACTTGGAATAACTGTGGAGGTAGCGCCAAGCCAATACGACGCATCCCCAATCTGCTCTAGGATCTCAAAGGAGCCGATACTACAGGACCAGCTTCCCCTTTTGCCCGAATTGTTGACTACGAGTCCTCTTTCTAACCTTCAGCATTACACGATCACCTACCCAAAACTCCAGGGGTACCTGATGATTATCGGCATAATTCTTTTGTCGACTCTATGCCGTCATGATTTCATGATGAATTACGCAAACCTTCTCCATCATCTCTTGAATTAATTCTGAATTGGTGAGATGATTCTCACCCACCTTACCTAATAAATAAGAGAGAGGCCTGGCCTCCCATAAACAACCTTATAGGGAGCCATCTCGATGCTCTCCTGATAACTATTATTATAGGCGAACTTTTCCAGATGTAAATTCTCCACCCATATACCTTAAAAGTCAAGCACACAAGCTCTTAGCATATCCTCCAAAGTCTGGATGGTTCGCTCTGATTGTCCGTTAGTCTCAGGATGGTATGTCGTACTCATACACAACTCAGTTACCAACTTCTATTGAAACTTCTTCCAAAATTGAGCTTCAAATCGAGGATCCTTGTCTGAGACGATCAAGAGTGGGACACCATGGAGACTGACCATTTCTTGAACATAAAACCTTGCCAACTTAGTCACACTATCCGTGACCTTGATAGGCAAGAAGTGTGTAAACTTCATGGGTCGATACACTATATCACACACTGCATCATGGCTATACTCAGACCGTTATAAATTCATGACAAAATACATCGTGATATTCTCCCACTTCCATTATGTCATGGGTAGTGGTTGCAATAGCCCTGCTGGCTTCTTATGCTTGGCCTTTACTACGGGCAAGTTTAGCACTTGGTTACATGCATCGCCATATCCCTTTTCATTTCAGACCACCAGAAATCCCTGCACATGTCCTTATACATCTTGGTTGCACTGGGATGTATGCTTAAATGTGAGTGATGGACCTCAGCCATCACCTCATCCTGAAGTCCATCGATAATAGGGACAATCAACTGACCCTTGTGTCGCACCCTGCTGTCCTTATCCATTATCAGAGTGTCGAAAACTTCTCTATTATAAATACGGCCTCAATACTGAGCAAACTCGGGATCATATGACTAGACTTTAAGAACTTTATGCTGGATGAGTGGCTTAGCCACCACACCCTAAATGTATACCCTATGGTGACCTCGTTGGACGTGCAAGTCAAACTTCTGCAACTCATCGAAAATCTTTACTTTATGGCATCTCATCTCTGCTAGGGTGAGGCTAGACTTTCTGATAAGAGCATAGGCCACCATGTTGGCCTTGTCGGGATGATACTCTAATGAGAAGTCGTAATCCTCCATTAACTCAATCCATTGTCTCTATGAAGATTAAGACCACACTGCATGAATATGTACTGGAGGCTCTTATGATCGAAAAACACCTCAAACCATTCCCCATACAGATAATACCTCCAAATCTAGAGTGAAAATACCACAGTGGCTAGATTCAAATCATGGGTGGGTAGTTTCTCTCATGCACTTTTATCTGACGGGATGCATAAGCGATTACCTGCCCATTGTGTATCAACACTGCGTCGAGACCTGACCCAAAAGCATCAAAATACACAGTGTAACCCCTTCCATGATCTGGGTGGATAAGAATGGGTGCATAGGTCAATCTAACCTTAAGCTCCTAAAAGTCTGACTCACGGTCCTCTAACCACTTAAAGTGTGCATCCTTCCGAGTCAACATGGTGAGGGGCAATGTAACCATCGAGAACTCTTGTACGAACCTGCGATAGTAACCAACTAAACCCATGAAACTATGCACTTTCGCGATAATCCTTATCCTATCCCATCCTAGGATGGCCTCCACCTTGGAAGGGTCGACATAAATTCCCTTTCCATAAACCATACGGCCAAGGAACTTGACATCCTTCATCTAAAATTTGCACTTACTGAATTTAGCATACAGTTGATTTTACCTGACCACTTGCAACGTCATGAGAAGGTCCTTATCATAGTCTACATACGATGATGAATAAACCAATATATCATCTACAAAGACCATTACAAATCGATCTAAATAGGGGCAATAAATGTGGTGAATCAGATCCATTAATATTGTTGGGGCATCAGTCAAACTGAAGAACATCACTAAGAACTCATAGTGCCCATACCACGTCCGAAATGTTGTCTTAGGGATATCCTCCTCCTTGACGTGCAACTAATGGTACTCAGACCGAAGGTCAATCTTTTAAAACATGCCCGCCCCACATAAATGGTCAAACAAGTCGTCGATACGAGGCATAAGGTATTTATTCTTCACCGTTACCCTATTCAACTGTCTGTAGTCAATGCAAAGCCACAGGGAATTGTCATTTTTATTCTCAAAAGAGGACTAGAGATCCCCATGGGGACACACTAAGACAAATGAAACCCTTACTAGTCAAATCCTCCAATTAAACCCTTAGCTCTTATAATTCTGCTGGAGCCATTCTGTGAGGTGGAATAAAAATGGGTTAGAAACCCTGATGCACCTCTATAGAAAAATCCACATCTTTGACTGGAGGTAACCCAGGATGATCTTTCAGGAACACATCAAGAAACTCCAGCACCATTGGGTAGTCTAACACCATTCCATCTAGCTCATCATGAGCCATTAAACTGCTTAACCAGTCAAAATACCATTTTTGATCGCGCGTGATAGAAAACTTGCAAGGATAATCAACGCCCTGCTTGCTACAAAATAATGGCGAGATCCGTCTAAAAGTGATATTAAAACACTCTATCGATGGCATTTGATGGTAGCTTCGAGACATAACAGCCAATCCATACCAAGGATCACCTCGAACCATCCATGTCCATAAGGATCAAATCATACTACATAACATAATCTCTAGCCATAACCACACATTTACGATAGACCTTATCGAGAACTATATTGCACCAATCGAAAGTCCTACAAAGATAGGGGACTAATTTAGTCTACCTCGAGTCCCAAAATAATTACTAAGGAATGGGAAATGAAAGAATGAAATGCGCCAGAATCAAATAGTACCTTAACGTATGTACTGTACAAAAGAATCATAACTTCCATAATCGATGGATCACCGAAAAGTGCAACAAACTGTGACCTGTCACAAGCTCATTTAGGGTTGGACCCGTTGCTCTGGTTGTCAAGCACCTTACCTAGCCCATGACTATTATGCCCCAGACTTGGATGTGAACCATCCACATTATGACTCGTGGTTTATTGATATCTTGAGAAGAACTGCTATTGCTGCTGGTGAGTGGGTCTGTGTAACTAGAACTCCAGCCTGGCATAAAATTAATAATCTGTTGACTGCCCGAAGCTCGCTGTAGGCAATCTTTCTTAAAATGACTGGGGGATCTGCAAGAAAAATAAGTCTTCTATGTGGGTGATATAGGACTCTGATCACTAGTTTGGGTTGATGAAGAACCAACCCCCGTGGCAGCCTTTACCTTCGTAAAGAAGCCTCAAGCCCCACCCCGGGACTTCTTATGACCGCTGCCTTAGGACCCGCTATGGCCTTGCCATCCTTAGCATCAAGCTCTAATCGAATATCCTTCTTCACTTTCATCCTGAAGTTTGGAAGATCCATACTTGCTAGTATTTGCCGAATGTCCAGGTTAAGTCCCTTAATAAACGGCCTCGTCTTCTCAGTCTCATTTCTCTTAACAACATCAATATACTCACAAAATCTTTCAAACTTCATTAAGTGCTCATTCATAAAAGTCTTCCCATGTATCAGATGAAGGAACTCATCCTTCTTGGCATCCTTAAATGCCTAGGAAAGTACCTATCGAGGAGGGCAACCCTAAATCTACCCCAGTCTATGGCCACTGTAGTACTGGCGGAGTAGGCATTCCACTAGTGATGTGCTTGTTACGTGAATTGGAACATATCGATCATGAATTTGTGAACATATGGAATGTCAAGAACCTCCATTACTCTAGTGACTTCATCGAGCCACTCCTCTGCAGCATCGCGGCCATATTCCCCGTTAAATATGGGTGGGTGAATCTTACTGAACTCCTTAAGGATGGAGACGGGGGTGCTAATTTCAATTATCCCACTACGATTGGCCCTCTGTTGCTGCGTGAGGGAGTCGACAAGCTGGCACATGACTTGTTCCATGCATCTAAGCTCGCTAGTACCCGACCCACTAGCTATATCATGGCGTGAAGGCATCTACACAAGAAGGGAGAGTTCAATACACAATGATACGAATTAAAAGCACAGCGAGAGCGATGTAGTAACTAAAGCATTAACTATGCAAAAATGTATGAGGAGGGCGTATTAAGGGATTGTAAACACTCCATCACACTTGAGGATCCTATTGCTCTGATACCATTTATAACTCCTCGGGGTCACTATTAGGTAAACCCGCACTAGATCAAGGAGTTAAAGGGGGAGGGGGAAAGTCCAGTTTTATTATTTAAGAAAACCCCTTATATTGCACCATTTATTAAAGACTAATTTATCGGTTTTAAGTTAGAAAAAGGGGTGCCACTTAAGTAATTCAGTCAATTTACAAGGTTTATTTATAAAGATTCGATTTAATCAACCATACTAATTAAATGAGAAATAAACCATAATAATCCATGTGTAATTATAAACCATGGCCAAAGGCCCGAATAAAATGTTTAAAGTCTCGAATTACCAATGTTCCAAAATAAAAGTTATAGAGCCACTAACGATGTTGATTACACTCTAGGGCCTAACCAGCATCCTTCCTCAAAGTACCTCGGGTGGGGCTGGGGGTTTTAACATAAAAAGCAGGGGTGAGTGAACGCTAAGAAGGGTTAGCATACTGCTTAAATTTTTGTCCAATTTCGTCTTTATTTCAAAATAGGACCCCATTCATGAGCTTGGAAATAAGTCAAACCGTGTCTTACATATTTTCAAGCCCTATTTTCCCATGCTCTGGTCACGTCTGGCATTTTTCTACATTTAGGAAAACTTAATATAAATGAGAACCTAGCAATAACATTAATAATAATCATGCTGAGATTCATCTCCTTTTTCAAAAATACCAAAAATAATTTTCTCCTCCTTACAGAATACCAAAATTTTCTCCTTCCTTCTTTTAAAAAATAAATTTGAACCGTTTTAAATCTCAAACCTGATTTTGTCCTTTCTCCCTATTGGCTTCGATTTTTTGTCAAGCCGCCCCGAAGCTCCTTTGATTATTCTACGACCTCATCCGAGTTTGGGATTTACCTTCATGAGATCTTCATGGAGAACATTGACCAAGCACCGAATGTGTAGCCCGATTAACATGACCGTCTTAGCCCAGCTCAGTTCCAAGATTGACAACCTTCAAATCGAGGTCCATGAGATACAGCATCACCGGGCCTAGATTGTCAAAGAACTTGGGGTTCTCTTTCCTCGTACCATGGGACCACCTGCTCCCAAGCCTATTTGGGTCCAAGAACAGTATCAGCATGCTCCGCATGTCCCACCTGTCAATGAGTCGCCACCAGCTCAACTACCTATTCCGAACCTTGCCTAACAAGGGGTTAACCTGCAAGTACCCATGGATCTTAAGGATGAGGAATTGAACAAGGATAAGAAAGACCTCAAATTATTGTTAAAAAAGTTCGACCAAGTTAAGATATTCGGGAACTACATGGACTATACATCTATGTCTCCCTATCCCAAAGCTAGACTGGTAGAGAAGTTCAATAAGCCATATATCGAGAAGTTCAGGGAAACGGACCCCCAATTGTTCACCTTCGAAGTTATCACCGAGCCATGAACCTCCTTGGTTCCTTCGAAAAGATAATGGCCCAGATGTTCTAGCTGACCTCAAAAGAAAGCACCCTTCATTGGTTTTCGTCCCTCAAAGAATCTAAAATTTATAGTTGGGAGGATGTCGCCCAGGAATTCATATCTCGGTATAAGTACAATGATGAGCTAGAGGTTATGCCCTAGGATCTAGAGATTCTTTAGCAAAACCCTGGGGAAATAGTCAGTAGCTTCATAAGAAGGTGGAGAGAGAAAGCTGCTACCATAACCAAAAGACCCTCCGAGGAAGAACAAGTCAGTACCGTGAAGAATAACTTCTTGCCTCATATCCGAATGTCCATGAGAGGACAATACTACCCACACTTACGAGCCCTTCGAGAGGATGGTATATAAATTGAGGAAGGCATTGCCAAAGTCGAATCTGAGCCGAAGAAAGTGACCGAATAATTAACTCCTCAAAAGTATGAGAAGCCCGCCAATGTTACAGTTTCAACCATTAACAACATCTCTCATCCTGCTACCTCTTGGGCACCAGAAAGTCGCCATAACCCTGCCAAGAAAGAGTAAATTGAGCACCATGCTCCCCTGTCCAAAGTCTACCAAACCCTGTTGAGACGAAATCCCATCAAACCCTTGGATATTCATCCATTACCAAATCCACTCCCTAAAAATTTCAAAGTCGATGCCCGTTATGATTTCCACTAGTCTGCTAGCCATACTACTGACCAATGCTTACACCTTAGGAATGTGATCTAAGGTTTAATTAACCGGGATATCATCGCCCCACCAGCCAATCCTAAATCCAATACCACTCATAACCCACTTCCAACCCATACAAATGCCATCTTTCTAGAGAGTGACTCGAAATTTGACCTATATGCTCAAATTGTGCCTAGCAAATCACCTATCATACCCATAATCTCACCCAAACCTCTCAAGGTTTACCCCTATCTTCTCCTACAGTCTGCCTGCTTCACCGACTAAGCTTTGCCACTCCTTACAAGGGCCTGCCTTACTGTCTGTACCCGGTCTGAAGGGAAGGATATGGAGTTAGCAGATGGGTTGAACCAACTCTTGGAATTTGGAATAAATTACCCGCTGTGATGACTGTTGATTGTTGTAAATTCAGTTGCTTGTTAATGGAAGCCGAGAAATGGGCTTGGGAATCAGATGAATGGGTGGTACCTATTTAAGAAGTTAGTGTAGCCAATGTGGTACAAATAATGACTGATGTATTTCGACAAACATGTGAAATTTACAGCATTGATGAGCTACTCACTCTTGTACCTCGCCGCTGAGTGGGAAGATTTATACGATGAAGCCATCGAGATGATTGAATGTATTGATTTCTTTTCGAAAGAGGATATATTCACCACCAGATGAGGGGATGACTCTGACAGTTCAGATAATGAACGCAGTCGGGAAGAAATCAGTCTAGTATCCAGTCTGCGCGGAATGATATCCTTCAAAGATCTATTAGGGGAAATTAATAAGGTGGCAATTCAGCCAGAGGTAAATGAAGACACAGGGGTTCTTATTCTTCCCCACCTCAATAAATCATATAACCAGGTCAGGAAGGCACTATAAAGATTCGATTCCTCATATGACTGAGACAGATAAAGGAAAGGGAGTTATCGAAAAACTTTCCATGCCTGAAATGACCATCGGAGAAAGTAAATTCCTTGACCAACTCAAGAAAACCCAATGCAACATACCCTATAGAGGATTTTCATGTCCTCCCATTTGCACCAGAATGATCTGATGAAACTCCCCAATGGGCCATAATCCATCCTTCCACCACTCTCGAAGAAGTTGTAAACATTGTTGGGTTCTTGACCTCTTCTAAACTCCTCTCCTTTTTCGAAGCAGAGATACCAAAGATCGGTTCTGACCACAATTATGCCCTCAACATCTCCGTTAAAGTATTGGGAAAGACAATCCCACTCTAACTTATTGATAACAGATTTTCCCTTAATATTTTTCCTCTCAGGATCTTCAATTGCTTGAAATTGAAAGTCAATGATCTCACTCCCACTTCCGTCGCCGTGCATGCTTATGATAATACCCGTCGAGAGGTAATGGGGTCTATAAAACTCATAGTAGGGGATGGAACTATCAATCCTGTCACCGAGTTCCAAGTTATTGACATATTTGCATGTTTCAACTAGTAGTGGCAAAATGTGGCCCAAATAATAAAACAATCCATATTAGCCCAAGCATCTAAATATGGGGCCCATGTTTAAAAGCTATGAGTTAAATATGGGGCCCATATTTCAAAGCTATGAGTTAAATATGGGGCCCATATTTGAAAACAAAAAATCAAATATGGAGCTCAATTTTAAAAGATACAAATCAAATATAATACTCATTTTAAAAAGTTATGAGTAAAATATGAGCTTTTTTTATATATACCTCGAATTGTAATACTTAATTTAGTAGAAAAATAATGGGTTGGCCCAACCCATATTTGGTCCGCCCATATTTGGCCCGGCCCACATTTAACCCAACCCACATTTGGCCCAACCCACATTTAGCCCAACCCATATTTGACCCGCCCAAATTAGGCCAAGTCCATAATTTTGCCAGTGCTAGTTTCAACCATCTCTTTGGTTGTATATGGCTCCACGGTATCCGAGGGGTATCTTCATCTCTTTATCAAAAACAGAATTTCTTCATCAAAGGTTAGGTTATCACCATCTTAGGGGATAACAAAGTACAAATAATACCAGCACTAGCAATCCAATATTAGAGATCCAGTATGGGAGGAATGATTTGTTCCTTTCACGCTTTAGAGTTGATCCACTTCCCCTTCCAGTAGGAGATAATTTCAAAGATCGAGTTTGTCCGGAACACAACCCTCTTGGCAACGTCAAAGTGATTTAGAAGTTCAAGAACATGCACTTCATGCCCGAAATGGGGATAAGGTAATGCCAGTAAGGTATCCTTGAGCCCATAGTCCTGAAGGAGAACTCTCCCCATGTGACCTGAGTTACCAGCCCTCACTATAAGAACTTAAAGCACTCCGACAACCACGACCAAAAAAAATCTTAGAAGAAGAAAGGACTATTTCTAGAGACACTATGAATGAAAAGTTTATTAAGGAATGTGAAGGCTTCCCTTTCTACGGCTTCCCTAAACTATGGTATGAATATATCGACAAGAAGATAAAATTGGGGCTGGAAATCTTCTTCTAAGATAGCAACTCTTAGACTAAAGTCTGCCAACATGAAGTTCAACCTCTCACCGATAAAGTCATGATAGTTATTGAGGATTCTATGGAAAGTGATTCCGAATACTCATTCAACCTATAAATACTAAGACTGAGTCTCTGCATGATCCGTCCATATGCCACACCGTCAGACCCGTTTACTCAAATCAGAGTTGCAGACATGCCTTTCCTCAATTAGAATGTCGTGCTTATCCAACCGGCTCAAATTCAACCCGACCCTATCCAAATATCTTCACCTTATATTATTGTTCCTTTTTTTATATCAATGTAGTTGAGACCTCTTTTGGCAAGTTTCTTAATGTCGTTTTTCCCAAAAATGAAATAAAAAAAGATTTCTAGTATCTAGTTGTGCCTTACATTAATTGTCTTGATTCTAGTCAAACTCTTGATGATGATTTTTCAAATGAACAATTCTTAGCTGACCTTAATAAGAAAATAACAAACAACATAATATCGTTTAAATTAATGGTGATGAGATTTTATTATTGATCTCGGTTCTAGTAGCTATTAGCGTGAGATTAGGTTAGGGTCCACCCTTAACAAGCATAAGTGTGCGCAATTTGAAGAGTTACTAAAAGAATTCATAGACATTTTCGCATGGTTCTAAAATGGCATGCTCGACATTGACCCAAAAATAGCTCAATATAAGAGACCAACATTCTTAGAATGCAAACTGGTCAAACAGAAGCTAAGGAAGCTCTGCATTGAATGGTCGCTCAAAGTCAAAGAGCAAGTAGTCAACCAATTAAACGTGGGTTTCATTCTCATAGTCTAATATCCTACCTGGCTCGCCAATACTGTACCCGTGCCGAAATCAGGAGGAAAAGTCTACATGTACGTGGACTACTGGGATTTTAATAAAGCATCCCCAAAGGACGATTATCCATTACCCAACATCGACATGATCATGGACAACATAGCCAACCACACCCTTGAGTCATTTGTCGATGGATTTGTTGGATACAACCAGATCAAGATGCACCCTAACCATCAGGAGAAAAATGCCTTCATCACCCCATGAGGAACCTTTTACTACATTGTCATGCCATTCGGACTCAAGAACATTGGGGCTACCTACCACAGGGCTGCCACAACTATCCTATATGACCTTATTCACAAAGAGGTCTGACTCTATGTGGACAATAGGGTCATCAAATCTAAGACTCAAGAAGGTCATATTACCTCCCTCCGAAAGTTTTTCGAGTGACTACGACAATACCAAATACTGCTAAACCCACAAAAATGCATTTTCGGCATCACAAAAGGAAAACTCTTGGGATTTATGGTCAGTGAAAAGGGAATCGAAGTAGACCCTGCCAAGCTAAAAGCCATACTTGAGATTCCACCGCCAAGGATGGAGAAGGAATTCTGAGGATTCTTGGGTAAACTACAGTACATCAGTCGGTTCATCAGCCAACTGACTTCTATCTTTGAACCCATTTTCAAACTTCTCCGAAAGAATTCAATTAAAGTTTGGAAGGAGGCCTGTCAAGAAGCCTTTGACTGAATCAAGCGATACCTTACCCGACCTCCAGTGCTTATGCCTCAGTCGCTAGGTCTACCCTTACTCCTATACTTAACCGTCACAGATAATAAAGTTAGGGATTTGCTAGACCAATACTTTCAAGAATCCTGTAAGGAAAGAGACATTTATTATGCAATTCAAAAATTGGCCGAGTACGAAGTTAACTACACTGCTTTGGAGAAAGCATGTATTATCTTGGTCTAGGTCACACAAAAGTTACGACACTACATGCTTGTCTTCCCTATCAGACTAGTATCCCGTATAGATCCCATTAAGTACTTGCTATATAATCTTGCTCTATCCAGCCGAATGTCTTATTGGTTGATTTTTCTTGTCGAATTTGATATTATGTACATCACGTAGAAAGCTATGAAATGGAGGTCCATCTACGACTACCTCACTGATTACCCCATGGAAGAAGTCAACATTTGGGTCTATAAATTCCCGAATGAAGATATTCTCAGCACCTCTTAAGAGGACCTCAAATGATAGATGTTCTTTGATGGAGTTTCCAGTAAGAAAGGATACGACATTGGGATACCCCCAATCGCCCTTGATGACTCTCACACCCCAATTTCCATCAAGCTAGACTTTTTTTGCACTAACAACATGACTGAGTAAGAGGCGTGCACTGTAGGCCTCAAGATCTCCCTCAAGAAAGGAATACGGCACTTAGACGACTATGGAGACTCTGCCCTTATCGTCGACTAAATCCTAAAAAAAGGGAAAGTAAAAAAATGAGAAGCTCCTACCCTTTTATGACCACCTAGATGAACTGGCCTCCCAGTTTAATGATGTCACCTTCCACTACTTGCCCCTGTAAAGAACAACCTAATAATGCCCTTACTATCCTGGCCTCCATGGTAGACATGCCTGAGGGAATAACAAGGGCCCTTTTCCTGGTTCAGAAACAAGCTAAGCCTACCCATTGCTAGCAGATCGAACTCGTTATTGAGGAATGTTCTCATATGACCAAGTTATGGTACAATGACGTTTGGCACATCTTCAAACATGGTAGGTATCCCCAAGATGTCGATAAGAAAGACCGTGTGACCCTTCTCAAACTGGTTGCCCAGTACATCATCTGTGATAAAGCGTTGTTCAAAAGAAACTTCGATGGAACCCATTTACACTATATAGCAGGGGCTGATGTTGAAGAAATGATATAGAAGATCCACAGTGGGGAATGCGAGTCCCACATGAACACTCACATGCTTTCCAAAAAGATTATCCATCAAGGATACTATTGGACCACCCTGGTTCAAGATTGCACGGCTTATGTTCAAAGATGCCTCAAATGCTAATAGTTTTCCAATTTCTAACACTTGCCTCCCTGAGAACCATACAATATGACCTCTCCTTAGCCCTTCTCCACCTGAGGCATTGACATCATATGTAAGGTTACTCCCAAAGATTCAAATGGCCACGAATTCATCCTGATCGCCATTGATTACTTCACCAAATGGGTCGAAGTCAAGTCATACGCGGTGCTGAATGCTAAGAAAGTGGTCAAGTTTATCAGAAAGAACATCATCTGTCGATATGGAGTTCACCATAAGTTAGTATTAGATAATGGGATCCATTTCGAATCTAAGATGACTGAGAGTTGCAGACATTGGGCCGATCGAATCCCTTACGCCCTATGGGGCTACCGTACTTCAATCAGAATGCCTATTGGGGCTACTCATTACTTTCTAGTGTACGTCATGGAAGTAGTCCTACACGTTGAGATAGAAATACCTTCCATCCGTGTACTACTCCACCGATATATGAATGAAAAAGAATGGCATCAGAGCCGCTTTGATGAATTATCATTCTTGGATAGAAAGAGACGGAAGGCTCTATATCATATACAGGGGTCACATTTTTGAGGCTCCAGAGGGAAATTCAAACCCAATTACAGCGGCCCCTACATCGTGAAGAAGATTTTCTCAGGAGGCGCCGCTATGCTCACAGACCTTGATGGAGAAGAGATGGCACATCTAGTCAACTTGGATCGTTTGAAGAAATTTTACCCTTAGCCAGAAATCTCGGCGCGTGTGACTCTTCTCATCCCCCTTCTATTCTAAAAAAAATCTTTATTTCCCCTACCCAAAATTACGTGGGACCTGCTCCTTTCAAAAACCTTTTCTTTTCAAAATGAAACTCATGTAGGCAGCATATACGCCATATATGGGATCGCCACCTTCTTTTTCATAAAATTCTATTATTTTCTAACCTTCGAGAACGGCGGTCTATTTTATCATTTATATGAACAAAAGGATTATGTATGAATAACAATTAGTATATATAATTCAAATGAAAAAGTCATCAAGAGGCACAACAAAATATGATCAAAATCAATTTTTATTTATAATAAGTAATACAACATTGTTACATAAGGGAGTTAAACCGACCAACCCTTTTCGTTCACCAAGCCATTCCTAAACAAACCTAACCCTAAACCAAGTTGTACAAAGATTATCCTAAACACCAAAATCACCACAGCTTCACAAAAATTACCCAAGCTTCATAAGACACTGCCTTCAACTGCCCGATGGCCCCGCTTCATCATCGTTACTACTCCCTGGAGGTTCCTAAGTTTCCCACTCCTGGTTGATATTCCTTATGTGCTCCATGAAGCGGTACACTCTGACAAGCCTGGACAGAACCACAACACCATCTTCCATGGTGTCAAAGGCAACGAACCACCTTTGATCGGTCTCTTGCGCCATGACTTTCTCTACTAATCACTTACATAACCACTTTAAGTAGTCCCCAGACACATACTAGGCCCCTCCCATTGATTACGACGGACGAGTAGATGGCCGATGGCACTACCACAAAGAGACCAGCATCATCCTCAATGATTCAGTCAAATCCTCCATCGAAAAGAAGTTTTTTATTCATAGGGCATGATTTGTTCCCACCCGACTTGGCGCAGGAGCCACCAGGGGAAACAGAAAGAAATCTATCGAAGGCCCACCAACTGCACATATCGATACTCTCCAATCTGCAAGACAGACAGTAAGTCCTCACCACCATGGCACTGACCAGCAAAGACACCGGGCTCCATGCTCAACAAATCAACTAACCCGACTCTCTACAGATGGGACAAAGTTGAAGAAAAGCAGGACAAAGAAATTGGGCACAATCGCCAAGGGATACTCTAGAGCGACCGCTAGACGAAACCTCTCCGCAAGCCACATAAATAGCATTATGGGGTTCCCCCTTAGAAAATCAAAATGACCCTCCTTCCAAGCATCTAGGTCGTTCAAGGTCTCAGCTAACACCGCTGCCATAGGATTATAGTGGTAAGACATTTAGGCCATTATTGTAGTAACCTGGGGATCCGCTATCAAGTCCCCCATCACCAACAAGAGCCTAACAGTAAGGCCTAAGATGACAGCCCTAATAAAGCTAGCATCCTCAAAACCCCTCAAACGCACAGAATACATAAGCACCTGAAGAGAAATAGCCCTTCCAATAACTAACAATCGAGCTACCAAGGGAGAAATATAAAGCAACTCTGACAAGAATACCCGGGGATAAAAAAAGAAATCATGCATAGCCGCCACCACATTGGGGTTGACCCCCAACATGACTGAGAACTCCTTATAAGTGGGATATACCTCGTCTAATCTAAAACTAAAAACAAGGTCTTCAGGATACCAGAACTATATTATTGCTGCCAACAAGTTTCGGTCTATGGCTCGGTTATGCCACAGAAAAACTCGGCACAAGTTGAAGGCATCTAATCCACATTATATAAGCACGTGGCCTCTAGACCATCAAGGTGAGAAGCGAATAGTTCATACAAGGGAAGAGACATTTTATAATGAAAAATATGAATCAAGAAAATAAATGTGGGTATTGGTGGTGAAAACCCATCCCACACACCTCTTTTTATACTCAAAATCTTTGGCAAAAGATAAGATCTCAGAAAATCCGAGTAAAATTCAACCCCATTAGAGTACTCTGATGTGTAGGAAAGTGCAATCAAAGCCTATGGATTATTTGAATTGACCACCATGTTGATAGGAAGGTTAAGGGGTATGTCGATCGGCAACCCCCTATTTTGAAAAATTCTATATTTTATCAAAATCAATTTCAGAAAAATTCTCATTTTGAAAAATTCCCTCGAGTTATTTACTCATTTTTCTCTCAAGAAGATCATTTTCTATTAAAATAAATTCGAGTTAATTACTTTTACTCCTTTCCTAATAATAATCCTTTTGTCTTTCATTATCATTTCCATATTCATTACTAATTTTACATAAATAATCTCAACAGAAAATTAAAAGTGCATATAGGATAAGTCATATTTCATAAATATTGCTTCACTTGGCTACATTTTCTATATAGAATAAAAATAGAAAAATACAAATGAGACTTCACATGAACCCTCAATTCTCTCTCTCTCTCTAGCTCTCAACCCCCACAACGGATGCTCTTTTCCCTATGACGAGCGGTTGATCCTCCACTCCCAAACTCGAGCCCTCGTCAGAAGTGGCAGGCAGCACAAAGTAGTGCTAGCACGAAGAAGTGGCAGGCAGCATGAAGTGGTAAGCAGCCGAAATTCTTGATATAATCCGACATGAAGGGAATCCAATACTTGATATTCCTCAACCAGGTGGTCGACACCGAATATTTTGCAAGCTAAGAAGCAATAAGCAAAAAGCAAATCAGTCAAAAAGCAAACAATAGTGGAGGTAAAGACATGAATTATCAAAAGTGCTGAACCAACTCCTAGAGTTAGGGCTTAAATTTCCCTCCCAGATGACCATTAACTATCAGAGATTTAGTGGGTTGTTCTTAGAAGCCCAAAAATGGGCCCTAGAGTCGGACAACTGGGTAGTGCTAGCCGACGCAGTCAGTCTAGATGACCTAGTACAGATCATGGCAGATTTGTTTTGACAGACTGGTGATATTTGTAACATATCCGAGCTGCTCGACGCTTTGAAATTATAAGGGCACCTGGTCCCTTCAGTCTTTCATTTCCCTACCGAATGGTAAGAGTTATACAAAGAAGCCATAGAAGTTGTAAAGTGTATTGACTTTGCATGGAAAGACAATATTATTGCCATCAGATAGGGAGACGATTCCGAATACTAAGATGAAGAGCCAGATTTAGGAAAGACTAGTCTGATAGCCAACCTATGCGGAGTGATATCATTCGAGGAGCTGCTAGGAGAGATCAACCAGGTAACTGAGCAAATCAATATCGATGAAGAAACAGGGTTTCTGTTTTTGCCCTCTTTTGTTAACCACATGACCAGTCGGGGAGACATTACTAGAATCCAAACTTACAACCATCAGCAAGCGATAAAGGAAAAGGTGTTGAGAATCTCCCTATGCCAGAAATGAGTCTCGAAGAAAGTAAGGTCCTTGATCAAATGAATAAGACTTAAGCTAACATCACTCTATGGGGATTTTTCATGTCTTCCCAACTACACTGAAACTCCCTAATCAATCTACTCACAGGACCCACAATTCCTCCCTTAACCACACCAGAAGAAGAAGTGAACCTAGTTGGATACCTAACCTCTACTCGAATGCTCACCTTATCCTAAGAGGAAATCCCTAAGACTGGTCCCAACCATAATCATGCTCTCAATATCTCTGTTGAAGTTATGGGGAAAACTGTCCCCCTCTCTCTCGTCGATAACGGATCAACTCTGAATGTGTGCCCACTAAGAACCCTCAACTATCTGGGATTGAAAGTGAGTGACCTTATAACTTAACTACATGGTCAATCAAAATTATGGGGTTACATGATCAATCAAAATTACAAGTTATCCCAGGTCCTGATTGAATTCCAAGTCATCGACATCGCAGCCTGTTTTATTCTGCTGCTCGGACGATCATGGCTCCATAACATCAAAGGGGTGTCTTCTTCCCTTCATCTAAAATTAAAGTTCTTTGCCAATATACAAGTTACCACCATCTTGGGAGACAGTGACAACACCGATAATGCTAGAACCAGTATTCCGATACTCGAGATACAACACGGGGTGAACGATATACTGCTATCAAGCTTTGAGGTCGAACCACTCCTACTCCCAACAGGGGATGATTTCAAGGATGGGGTTTGTCCAGAATATGATCCTCATGGAAACGTTAATGTAATCCAAATGTTCAAGAATATGTATTTCATGCCCGGACTGGGGCGAGGGCAAAGACAACAAGGGATAACTGAACCTATTGTGTTGAAGGAGGCCTTTTCTCCCTGTGGTTTGGGCTATTATCCATCAGAAGAAGAACTCAGATTGATCAGTCAGCCTCGACTGAAGAGGAAGTTAGAATGCACTAGAACTATCTCGAGAGATTCCCTAAATGGAAGATTCATCAGAGAGGGTGAAGATTCCCCCTTCTGTGACTTCCCTGAACCTTAGTATGAACGTGTAGACAAGAAGATGAAACCAGGAATGGAGATCTTTTTTTA
The DNA here is from genome assembly GCA_949130495.1 of Sambucus nigra. Lineage (NCBI taxonomy): Eukaryota > Viridiplantae > Streptophyta > Magnoliopsida > Dipsacales > Adoxaceae > Sambucus > Sambucus nigra. Next base: position 298,700,782 of record OX422212.1, on the reverse strand, counting down.
AGACAGCTACCCGGGAGCCGAAAGTTCCCATCACTCTGTGCAACCACTCACTAAGGAGACCATAGAAGATATCAGGGATTCTGAGGACAGTGGCTCCGAGGACTCTTTCAAATTACACATACTGGGGCTGGTACTTTGCATGATCCACTCAGGGACTACATCATCCAATCCATCTTACCGCATCAAAGATGATAATATACCTCTTCTCAACTGGCAGGCTTCACCTGTGCCACCTGCTGATATTCAACCTAACCCTAATGTTTATCCCATTTCCCTTATAGTTGTTTCCTCTTACTCTGATGTAATCGAGACCTCTTTTGATGAGGTTCTCAATGCTGTTTTTCCTATCAATGAAATAAATAAAGATTTTGAGTATCTTGTTGTGCCTTACATTAATTGTCTTGATTCTAATCAAACTCTTGATGATTATGACTTTGCAAATGAATAATTCTTAACTGATCTAAATAAGGTTAATAACAAACAACATAACCGTGTTTAAGTTAATAAAGATGAAACAGTTATTATTAATCTCGGTTCTAGTAGCCAAATGTGCGAGATAAAGATAGGGGCTACCCTTGATGAGCATGAGTGCACGCAACTCAAGGAACTACTGAAGGAATTCATGGATGTCTTCGCATGGTCCTACGAGATATGCCCTACATTAACCCTGAGATAGCACAGCATGAGATTCCAACTCTCCCGGAATGTAGACCAGCCAGAAGCTGTGAAAGCTCCACACCGAATGGTCACTCGAGGTTAAAGAATAATCAGTCAAGCAATTGAACGTGGGCTTCATTCGAGTAATAGAATATCCTACATGGTTAGCCAATATTGTACCCATGTCGAAATCAAAAGGGAAGGTCCACATGTGTGTCGACTATCGAGACTTAAACAAGGACTTTTCGAAGGATAATTACCCGCTACCCAACATCGATATGATTATGGACAACACAGCCAGTCATGCTCTCAAGTCATTCATTGACGAGTTTACCGGATATAGCTAGATCAAGATGCACCCTAATCATCAAGAGAAAACCGCATTCATCACCCTTTGGGGAACCTTTTGCTACACTGTCATGCCATTTGGTGTAAAAAAATGTAAGGGCTACTTATCAAAGGGCTTCCACAACCATTATGCATGATCTGATACATAAGGAAGTCGAGGTCTATGTAGATGACATGATTATCAAATCTAAGACTAGATAAGTTCTTGTTCCCGCTCTATGGAAATTCTTTTAACAATTGTGACAGTACCAAATGCAGCTTAACCCATAGAAATGTGCATTCGGCGTTACCAAAGGAAAACTCTTGGGATTCATGGTCAGTGAGAAAGGGATAGAAGAAGATCCTATTAAGCTGAAAGCTATACTTGAGATATCGCCTCCCCGAATGGAGAAATAAGTCTGAGGATTCCTTGGGAAATTATAGTACATCAGTCAATTCATCAGCCAATTGACTTCCATCTGTGAACCTATCTTCAAACTCCTCCGAAAGGATTCAACCAAGACCTTGAATTAGGCTTGCTAATAATCCTTTAATCGAATTAAGCAATACCTAACCCGACCTCCGGTACTCATGCCACCGCAGCCTAGTCTTCCATTACTCCTATACCTAATCATGATCGATAGTGTAACAGGAGCTTTGCTAGCCCAATAACTTGAAGAAACCCACAAAAAGAAATCCATATACTATGCTAGTCAAAAATTGGTCAGTTACGAGGTCAACTACACTACCTTGCAAAAATCATTTGTCGCTCTTGTCTGGGTAACCCAAAAGTTACGGCACTACACCCTTCCCCATCAGACTCGTATCCCGAATGGATCCTATAAAATACCTACTCGAGAAGCCCACCTTCTCCAACCGAATGGCCTATTGGTTGATGCTTCTAGCCGAGTTTGATATCACTTATGTCACATAGAAAGACATGAAAGAAAGAACCATCCCTGACTACCTTGCAGACTACCCTATGAAAGAAGCCGATCTCTGGACTTCTGAATTCCCAAACGAGAATATCCTTTGCGCCTCCCACAAAGATCTTTGATGGCAAATGTTCTTTGACGGCACTGCAAAAAAAAGGATATGGCATTGGAATCCTCCAAATTGCCCCTGATGACTCCCACACTCCCATTTCCATCAAATTGGATTTCCCCTGTACCAATAACATGACTGAATATGAGGCATACACGGTAGGCCTCAAAGTTACCATTAAGAAAGGAATTTGATACCTCGATATCTCTGGGGATTCAGCCCTCATCATCGGTCAAGTACTCAGGAAATGGAAAGTCAAGGAAGAGAAACTCTTACCCTTCCATTCCCACCTTGAAGAACTAGCTTCCCAATTCCAAGAAATCACCTTCCACTACCTACCCCGAGCAAAGAACAACCTAGCTGATGCCCTCGCCGCCTTAGCCTCCATGATTGACATGCCCTAAGGGATAACCATGGCCCCCTTCCTTATCCAGAAGTAAGACAAATCAACCCAATGCTACCATATCGAGCTCTACAGGGAGGAAGAACCCGAAATAGTCAACTGCTGGTACTATGACATTTGGCGCCTCCTCAAACACGGTAGGTATCCCCAAGGAGCCGATAAGAAAGATCGAGCAACTCTTCGTAGACTGGTCGCCCAGTACATTATCTGTGATAAGGCACTATTTAAGAGAAACTTAGATGGAACCCATTTACACTAGATCACAGGGGCTGACATTGAAGAAATGATGCAAAAAATCCACACCGAGGAATGCGAACCCCATATGAACGGCCATATGCTCGCCAAAAAGATCATTCGATAGGGATACTACTGGACTACCATGGTTCAGTACTGCATAGTCTACGTTTGAAGATGTCTCAAATGCCAACAGGTATCCAACCTACAGCATCTGCCTTCGCGAGAATTATATAACATGACTTTTCCCTGGCCGTTTTCCACATGGGGCATCGACATCAGAGGGAAAGTTACACCGAAGGCATCCAATGGGCATGAGTTCATCCTAGTCGCTATTGACTACTTCACTAAATAGGTCAAAGACGAGTCATACGCAGTTTTGAATGCTAAGAAAGTGGCCAAATTCATTAAGAAAAACATCATTTATCGATATAGGGCCCCACACGAGCTGGTATCAGACAATGGGTTACATTTGGAGGCGGAGGTTATGGAAGTGGTCGACGAGTATGGGATTCAAAGACATAAATCCTCTCCATATCGAACTCAAACCAACGGGGAAGTCAAAGAAGCCAATAAGAATCTCAAAGCTATCATCAGCAAGATAACTGAGAGTTATCGATATTGGGCTGACAGTATCCCTTATGCCCTCTGGTGCTATCGCACTTCAGTTCGAACCTCTACTGGGGATACCCCTTACTCTCTAGTCTACGGTATGGAAGCAGTCCTACCCATGGAGCTGGAAATACCCTCATTGCGCGTCATACTTGAAAGTAAGGTAAGCGAAGAAGATTGGTATCAAAGCCGTCTTGACGAGCTTCCCCTCTTAGATGAAAGGAGATTGAAAGCTCTCTATCACATACAAAGGTACCATCGCCGAATAGTGAGATGATTTAATAAGAGAGTCAAGGACCGCAATTTCTGAGAAGGGGACTTAGCCCTCAAAGAAATAGTAGAGCCCATCTGGGACCCCAATGGGAAATTTAAGCCCAATTGGATCAGCCCCTACATTGTGAAGAAGATCATGTCGGCTGGCGTCGCTGTGGTAACCGACCTCAATAGAGAAGAAATGGCGCATCTAGTCAACTTGGACCATCTCAAAAAATTCTACCCCTAGTTTGAAATGTCGGCCCGCTACGACTCTTCTCATCTCCCTTTTATCCTAAAAATAAATAAAAAAACTCTTATATTCCCCCTACCCAAAACTATGTGGGCCTGATCCTCTAAAAACATTTTCAAAAAAATGAATTTTAAAATTCTTCAAAACCCTCAGAGGTACGTAGACAACTCATTCGCTTCACATCAGCCTGGGCCTCTTTTTTTCACAAAATGCTATTCTTTTCTCATCCTCGAGAACGATGGTTAATTTTAATATATACATGAACCAAATGATTATGTATGTCTTAGCGATTGGTATAGAAAGTACAAAAATGCAAAAAGTCACCAAGGGGCACAACTAGATGATTAAAAACTTATTTATTTCATTATCTAAAATTTTCATATGATTACATTGGCATAAGGAGTCAAACGACTTCCCTGGCCAAACAAGCCCCATTACTCCTAAAAATCATCCCCCAATTATTCCCATAAATCATAAAACCACACCTATTACAAGAAGCTTCACAAAATCCCTACCCGCAGCTACCAGAGTAACCAACACCATCATCACCTGCATCTTGGACTCCCCAAACCTCCCCTGCCTGAATGGAGTATCGCAGACACTCCATACAGAGATAAGCCCAGACTAACTTGGGGTAAACCATAACACCTCCCTCCATGGTATCAGATATGGCAAACCACCTCTGACCAGTCTCCACAACTAGCATCCTGGCCACTACCTTCTTCCACAATCACTTCATGTAGTCCCTGAAAACATGTCAGACTCGCCCAGTAGACTGAGAAGGACAGGTCGACGGACGAAGATTCTCCCACAGAGAACCAAGCCGCATGTGCATACGCTATGTCAGGTCCTCCACAGGAAAGAAGTTTGGTGTCTGCGGTGGCATAATTTGCTCCCAGTCATATTGGCGTAGTAGCCTCCAGGGAAAGTAAAAGAGGTCTACCTGAGGCCAACTAGTCTGACGTACTGAACTCTCCAAGATCCAGAATAGGCAGCAGTTCCCCCCACCAAGGCACAAACCAACGTAGGCCTCGAGCCCCATGCTCTACAAACCAGTCCCCCCAACTCTCAATGTCCAGGCCTACGCTAATGAAATAGCTCAAGAAGAAGTTTGTCACCACCGACAAAGGATACTCAGGTGGGATCGCCATACGAAACCTCTCTGACAGCCACATAAATAACATTATAGGGCTACCCCTCAGAAAGTCAGAACGACCCTCCTGCCAGGCATCCAGGTCATTCAAGGTCTCCGTCAGTATCACCGCCGCATGATTACGATAATAAAACATCTAAGAAATGACAGCAGCTAGTTGGGGGTCCACTAGCATATCCCCAGTCACTAACAGAACTTTTGAAACAATGCCTAAGATGATGGCCCCGGCATATCCGGCATCACCCATGTCCTATGAATTCACAAACTGCAACACCACCAGAAGGGAAATTATTCCCCTCGTAACCAACAGCCTGGCTGTTGAAGGCAAAATATGAATAAGTCTAGCTAACAATTCCCTGAGAGAAAGGGAAAACTCAGATAGAGTTGCAGCAACGCTGGGATTTATCCCCAGCATGGCCAAAAATTCCTCGTAGGTAGGACAAATCTCATCTAACCCAAAGCGAAAGACATGATCCTCGGGAACCAAAACTCGACAGTCGCCATCAGTATGTTCCACTCAATGGGTCGGTTATGCCACAAAGAGACTCGTCGCATGTGAACGGCGTCATAATCAACATTGTAAGAACACATTGCTTATAAGGCTTCGAGGTAGTTAGCGAACTCAATGCTATCAGGGAGAGCCATCTTGCAAGACTAAGAGATAATAAGCAGGTAAGAATATGAAAAAGGGAGAAAGTGAAAGTGTAAGGAGGAAAGCCCCATCCACACCCCCTTTTATACTTAGAAACTCTCAAGCAAAAACAAGGAACCCTACAGAAATTAGAGTAAAACTTTCCCCACCAAGTACCAAGTAATTGCAAAGTGCAATCAAAGCCTTGGATTGATTGGACTGGACTAATATGTCGATAGGCGGGACAGGGGTCATGCCGATCGATAACCTTCTATTTTAGGAAAATCACCTTTTCCCTCTTTTGTCAGATAAAAAAAACAATTTTCATCTTAAGGAAATTCCGAATTCCCTTTATACTTATGCTTTTACTAATCTCATTTTAATAAAATCATCCTCAAATCAATCTTGAAAATTCTTTTTACGGTCTTAGCAGCAAAGTAAAAGGAGCATGTGCATTAATCACTAAACAGAGAAAATTAACAAAAATTTCATTCTTCATTTGAATATATTTTGCCGTGTTACATTAACATTTTGCAGGAAAAGAAAAAAAATAGGACTCAGCCAGAACCCAATTTATTTTTCTCTTTCTCTCTCAGATCCCCCATCCCTACAGCGCACCATCTTCCCCCAGCGGCAAGATGACGTGCCCCCACTTCCAGAGCCAGATCCTTCCCCGGACGAGGCAGACGACACCAAGTAAAAAGGGACCGGAATCGCCTCACGAATATGAGCAGTCGCCGAAGATATACAGTCCCTAATGTCCTTCAACCAGGTGGTCAAAACATTGATATGCTGCGAGGAAGAATGGAAAAGATCAAATCAGTCAGGCATAAAGAAAAGAAAGAAATCAACGAAATCAAAAAGGACATACCGTAGGCCTAAGGACCTCCTCCGTCAGACCCAACTCCTCTGGGTCCATCGCATGAGGACGATGTTGTAGATGCACAGATCCCCCATCAGCTCGTCGAAGGTTTTAGCTAAGGGAATGCAGCCGCACAGACGTCATCGTTGTCACCACTGATGTAGCCGCACCACCTATGCTATGAGAGGACCCCACCTGTCGACTCGAGCCCACCCTAGGGAGAGGCATCACATCATAAATTTTATGGGCATCAGCCAACTCGAGACGAAGTCCAGATAATCGTACATCACCGCTATGTCAGTATACGTGGAGTATGTCTCTCCCATCATCGCAGCCACCTGGGCATCATCAGACATCTCCCGCACGCGCCTCATGAACATAGGAGGCCTCGTCGGAGGAACTGCAACCTCATCCTCCATAATCTGCAGGACCACCCTCTTCCCAAGATACGAGGAGTAACTGAATTCATGCGCCAGCAGGAGCCACATTTGCGCATGTTCCCCAGCACCTCGGTGTGCTGAATAGTCATCCCCCAGGGATAAAAGGTCACTTGCAAATCCCCAGCAAAAGCAAAGCATCAGTGTCAATAAAATGGCATCAAAAGAAAAGAACAATCTCAAAAATGAAAGAAATCTTACTTGCTCACTCGTCAGGCCATTCAAGACTTGACGCACTACCTTTAGAGAAATGTTCTTCTTCGACTGTCAGTTGGACCTCCGCCATCGGAACATCCGACAGAAGTCCCCCACACAGTCATCCTTCAAAGAAATTAGTTGGGTGTTCAACCCAATCACCTCATAGAACCACGTCTGCAAAGGACAAGGATTAACATTCAAGAAATAAAAAAGAAGTGCATGAATGGAAAATGCGAATGCATAAAGAAAAATGCGCAAAATAAAGAATACCTCCAGAAGATACGTGGTCCTAGTAAAAGTCAGTCGGCAGCACCGGCTGAATGCATCCAAAGACTAGTAAATGGTCACCAAAGTCAGGCTCCCCCAGTCATAGAAGCGGATGTTCGAAAACACCATCAAAAATGGCATAAACCACAAATGGACGACGTCACCACTCGTCGCCACCAAAAAAACCTCTAACACCAGCAAGATAAACAAACGGGTCATCTAACGCACCTCTACCCATCGTTCTTATCAACCCTCCTCCTCAGAAAAAACTCCCTCAAAGATGACAAGCAAAGGGAATCTCCAGAAACCACCCTCTCCACGTCACCCAGAGCCGTCATCACCGCCTCCGGCGTCACCCGCAGTGTCATGTCCACCTCAATCTGGGCACCCTCGCAATCCAACCCCAGCAACTACTGAACATCAATGGGAGTCACTATCATCTCCCGGAAGCCAAAATAGAAGGTGTGGGTAGTATCCCACCACCTCTCTCCCAAGGCACATAGAACCGCAGTGGAGCGGGGCATCTCATCTAAAGCCGACGCTGGCCTCCTAAAACTCGTAGAGGACACCATCCAGCGCACCACAGCAGGAAGGTGCTCCCAAACATCCTTCAGCCCTGTCATACCACAGGCGTGAATAGTCAACATGGAGATGTCATACTGTCAAGAAATGAAGAAAGTCCTTGTCATATGCAAGAAAGAAAGCAATCTCGTCAAGAAAAGGAAGAAAGGAATACCAAAAGTCATGCTACACTTACATAGCCACTAGGGTTCACCACCCTTGAATAACGATGATGTGAAGGCTCACGTAGAAGAGTCTAGTCATCAGCCACCAGCTCAAACGAGTCAAAAGAGTTCTCGCTACCCAATGCGAGGGGCACCTTAGCCCTCCACTCTAACCCTGCCCAATCGCCGGCATTAAGCCATTTTATATGGGTCGCACTGCTTGAGAAGTCAGTCATTTCGGACGCTAGGATGATTTGCATAGGTCTATAGCAAAAGAAAAGAAGTCAGAAAGCTGTACAAAATGAGGAGAACCCGCCCCCTTTTTATAGGAGGCGGGTCATACCGATCGGCAGTCCCCTCCACCCACCGATCGACACTGATCCTTTTATCTGCTCGAGGTACCTCAAAAGTTTGTGCCAATGCCGATTGGCACACCTCCATCCATGCCAATCGGCACACCCTTTAAAATTTCATAAAAAAAAGTCCAAAAAATACAAAAAAATACCGAAAAAATCTCGAAAAAATCCTAAAATTGCCAAATCCATTCTAGCGCCTTGTTCACCAATGAAAACATTTTTTTACACCCCAGTGGAATTCCAGAGAATCATTCTCCCTGACAACGTCTCCAAAGGACACTCCAAATTTTCCCCAGCGGAACCTAAAATCTAATATTTATCCCCAGTGGAGTCCCCAAATTTCTCGAAGGAAAGTACACCTCTTTTAGGTCAGAATTGACCTCGATCTTGGATTGTCACCTCAGTTAGGTCAGAATTGACCTCGATCATCACCTCTCTTAGGTCAGAATTGACCTTGGTCTTGGATCGTCACCTTAGTTAGGTCATAATTGACCTCAGTCCTCGATCGTCACCTCTCTTAAGTCAAAATTGACCTCGATCTTGGATCATCACCTTAATTAGGTCAGAACTGACCTCGGTCCTCGGTCATCACCTATTCTAGGTTATAATTGACCTCAGTCCTGGATCGTCACCTTAGTTAGGTCAGAATTGACCTCAGTCATTGGTCGTCACCTCTTTTAGGTTAAAATTGACCTCGATCTTGGATAGTCACCTCAGTTAGGTCAGAATTAACCTCAGTCCTCAATCGTCACCTCAGTTTAGGTTAGAATTGACCTCGATCTTGGATCGTCACCTCAGTTAGGTCAGAATTCACCTCAGTCCTCGATCATCACCTCATTTAGTTCAGAATTGACCTCGGTCTTGGATCATCACCTCAGTTAGGTTATAATTGACCTCGATCCTTAGTCATCACCTTTCTTAGGTCATAATTGACCTCGATCTTGGATCGTCACCTCAGTTAGGTCAGAATTGACCTCGATCCTCGATCGTCACCTCTCTTAGGTCATAATTGATCTCGATCTTGGATCGTCACCTTAGTTAGGTCAGAATCGACCTCGATCCTTGGTTGTCACCTCTTTTTGGTCAGAATTAACCCCGACCCTCTGAATTGGTCATCCACATTCGTTAGGTCTACATAAATGACCTCCTTCCATCATGTGGTGTCTATTCGACGGCCATTACTTGTTCCAAGCTCACCAATTGAGGGGCTCTATAAACACCACATTCTAGGACCCCCTAAGTCCCTCTTTAAACCCCTAGCACTCCCTCTTTCCGCCGCAAACCTAGGTCGCACTTCGAGTATCGATCTAGAGGCCATCGGACGCCCCCGAGCCTCATTTGACTTCGGTAAACTCTTTTGTCAGAGCGAAATCTCTTTAAATATTTGAAGAGATTCGAATACCCTTTCCAATGGTCCACCCCATGCACGAATCGGCATAACTGTTTAGACGAACAAACCATTTTACTATCGAAAACTGATTCAGAGGCCAGCCATCGGGCGCTCCCAGGCCCCGAATTGACTTCAATTAACTCCATGTCAAAGCGAAAGCTCTTTGAATCTTCGAAGACCACTAAAACCCCTTTCCAATGGTCTACCCCGTGAATTAAACAGCATAAGCATTCGGATGAATGATTAATTTTCCCCCAAAAACTGATTCGAAGGCCATCGGGACCTCTCAGACTCCTTTTACCAATGTTAACTCTTCAGCTCGAATGAGACTGAATGAATCTCCGAAGGGTACTGAATAACCTTTCTAACGATCGGCCCCATGCGTAATTCTAACCTACGGTACGTATGAATGATCCATTTTACTTCGAGAGGTGACCGGGCGCTTTGGGCCCCAGTTGACTAGTGTCAACTTTTCGAACCAAGTGAAACTCTTTGAAATATCGAAGTACATATTGTAAACTTCCCAACGATCTGCCCCGTACACGATTCTAACTTACCATACGGACGAACTATCCGTTTGCGTCCGGTGATCTCCCGTCCAAAAGATCAACGTACTCTTTCGAGCCACATTTGACCCAAAATCAACACCCGAACCCGGGAGAAATCCAAGAACTCTCTAAGGCCTCTGAAATATTTTTCTAATGGTATGCCCCATGCATAATTCAGATCAATGGTTTGTGCGCTACGATCATTTTTCCAAAAAAGTCCGCACGGGACTGCTAATTGGCAGGTTCTGAACCCTGCCTATCGGCACAGTGTCAAGGGTGACCTGTCAATAGGCACCCCCTGGGGTAGGCTGATTGGTACCCCCTTTTTCCCTATAAATAGGGTCCATGACCTCATTCCCAACAGACAACAAAACCCATCAACATCAGTGATCTCAGAAATATTCTCTCGAAGTCAGCGAAGTTCCATATGAGAAGTTCCATTCAAGCCTAAATACCCATCATTTCCACACACAATCTGGCAAATATCCTTCTCTCTCATCAACATCTATCAACATTCAAAGGAGTTCATCCAAGATCCAAGCTCAAGCTCCAAGGAAGGTCCATTTTCTTCTCCCTCTCTTTTAAAATCTCTTATTTTTGCGTAAATTACATTAGATTCATAATCTAGTTTCACTTTAGTTCATACACATTAACGTCTACGATTTTATTAGTAAATTGCACATACTTTATTTTTCATAAAAAACCCAAAAATAAATAAAAGAGGGTTACACTCGTAAATTCCAAACCGAATTATTCACCACACTTTTTCAAAACAAAAATACGTTTTCTACACGCACACACCTAATAAAATTCCATTTGAATATATGGGATAAACCCCACCCCTATTCTACATTCGAACTACGTGGACTTTGATGCCTATATAGGCTACGTAGGCATCTCAGATTAAAATCTGAGATTCGAGTCTAACTTTTCAATTTTCCAATTTCTCTTATTTTTCAAAATCCTCAAAATCCCTCATTTTTATACATATACATATAATATTCTTGTTCGTGTCTCATCCCACACATATTATCGTTTCCCAATAACGATCAATATCGCGACGAAAACTTATATTATATCTTCTACATTTATTACTATTTTGGGTTTATTCCTGTGGATGGCCTCACCCTATCTTTTCCATGGTATGGGTCGAACGATTCCAATCCCCATTATATAAACACATGCATACATTTCACGGGAATAAAGAAAAATATTAGCATTTTCCCATGACAGACCGAAAGGGCGGGATGGGTGCCTAACACCTTCCTATTTCGTAAGTTAGCCCCCGGACCTCCGATCTATTGGTTTCGTATGCATCAGTTTGTCCTTGATATCGCTCTCTTGAACTAACAACATGTTCTTTTACTTTTTTTGTGAAAAGTGGGTTGCGCGACTCCATCTCTTTACATTCACCCCACACCGACGATGGCCGAAACACCTTTTCGAAGATAAGGGTGCGAGACCTCGACGCAGGTCCTCCTCGAGGGATCCTCCTCCTTCCCCCCGGAACGAACGTCGCGCCGATCGGAATGACCACGGTGCTAGTTGTATGTTTGTTTGTCATATTCTAGTTTATGCCTCATTATATAAATTGTGCTAGAATTATGATATGTTTCTCTTTTGTATTTTTTTTTTGTCTTATTAAAAAGGACAAAAAAAAATATTTTTCTTTTGAGTTGAATTTTTTTGTTCGCTAAAATTTTCGAAAAACTCAAAAAGATTTTCTTTGTGTAGTTTAGTTTTACACATTTTATGTGGCGTATACTTATGTTCGAATCCATTATCATTCCCCCACTTCCATGTGGCTAGAACTTTTGGTTATGAATTTAAATTCTTAAAATGTTCTTTATCATGCTTGCACGGAGAAGTTTGATTTTGAGTTGCTTTATGGATTCTCTTTTCATATGCCTCTCACACACATGCACGAGCTCTTTGATCTTTAACTTCACATGTATATCTGAGATAAGTGAGATGTTATCCTATCAATTTTATCATCTACATATTTCTATGACTATCGAGGATTTATGCATGTAAGAACCGTTGCACATGAGATTTGTTTGAATTGTATAAAAAATATATATGAAAGTACACGGAAAGGGTCTAAAAAAAGGTGTGGCATTGTAAAAGGTAGCCAAGACCCAAAGAGTTTAAAAAGGGCCTAAAAAGTGTGACATTATAAAAAGTAGTCAAGGCCTATATAGTTTAATTGGGTATATTCATTCAAAAGAAAAGAAAAAGAATTATTATGTATGAGGGAGTCTGGATAAAAATATCAACGGATTTGTACAATGACAATGTGTCCTAGTTATGCTTATTTTGTCACGACTCTATTGGTTTGTAGAATCATCAAAATTCTAGGCTTGTGTGCATTGTGTTTGTTTGTTCTTTGAGTTCACTTTATCTTGTTACATAAGGCTATATCTAAGTTTGATAAAGTTTTGCACTCAAATAGAACTCCTTGAACAATTTTTAAGGATTGGGTCATAATTATTTTGTCTCTAGTTCACATCCCTTCACTCCGTTTACCACATGGTAATTTAGACACATTTATGCCATATGAGTGTGGAAAACTTATTGTATTTTGTGTCTTTTGTGATATTTATACGTATTTATTATGTGCTTGTGTGTCACTGGTATTTTTTTAGTATTTATATATATGGTATTATTTTTTTGAGTATTTGTCTTGCTATCTAGTTTATGTATGCTTTGTGTTGATATAAGTATCTATCTTTGGATTAGTTACTCTTTTGTTCCATGTTGTTTTATTGCACTTATAACTCTATATACTTGTTTTTCCATTATCCTTATCTCTTGTTTCATTTAGGGGGAGAATTTGTTTTAATTGGAGAGAAATGGGTTATTTTATACATGTTTATCTCTGTCTATTCCTGAACAAATAGGGGGAGAAGTGGTATCTAAACCCTTTAATTTGGGAAGATCTATCTTAGGGGGAGACGCGACTTTCTTAGGTAGATCATGTTAGACAAGGGGGAGGATTTAATATTGCACTTTATATTTTATATTCCCTATGCGTTTGATGGTGAGTTTAAGTGTGAAGGTTTTCATCCTTACGACAATCTTTTTAAAGCAAGCAAAGCTTCTCATCCCATGTGTCAGTTATGATTATATAAATTTTTATTTTTGGGTGGGACTGTGTCTTTTTAGATGAGCTTGATGGACCATAGGATTTTTATTTTGGTTTTGTCTTGGAATAGCCAAAGGAGGAGATTTGTAAGGATAAATTTCCAATTTAGTCAATTTGTAAGTGTTGGCTTAATTCGAACAAAACTATTTAAGTCATCGGATAGAAGTTTCTTATGTCCTTCAAGCCTATGACGTTTGAATTGAAGACTTAGCGACCAAGCCTAAAGTGAAGATATCAACATTACCATTTTTCGTGCCATGTCATTATCAACCTTTTCATATTTCCATGGTCTCTAAAGGTATGAATGCATATGATATATATAGAGCCTTGGATTTATTTTTTGGGGGTGTCATTTTTTTTCTTAACTTTGTTTAAAATGATTTTAGATTTTTTAAAGAAAAATACAATTTTCTAAAATGTCGTTCGAACGACATTTTAATCTCGTTTGAACGAAATTTGAATGTCTCAAACGAACTGTCAAATGAGATCTTTTCATTTTTCTCTATTTTCTCGTTCGATAATCTCGTTCGAACGATTTGTTCAAACGAGAAACAGATATTAAACGAGATGTGCATTTTATCTCTGAAATCTCGTTCGATACTGTCGTCCAAACAACATTCAAATGTCGTTCGAACGACCGGTAATTTTGATAGTTTTTTTATTAAACTTCCCACTACCCCACTTGTTTCTTACCACTTTTTGAAAGTGCGGGAGTACACTTTGAAGTAGACTTTTTGGAAACCTTTGAGAGTATTCTAAGCACTATAAGAGCAAAATTCCAAAATCCAAGTAGCTCTATTTGTGTTATTGATTTTAATGGTTTAATTTCCAACAAAACACAAAGTTTACACCCATAGAGTTTCATAATCCAAGTTTCTTCACAAATTATATTTTGAGATCATCATTTTAGCATCTAGTATCATTATCTACCACAAAAGAGAAAGTTTCCTACAGAGGATTCCATTTATTGTTTGTGGTATACATACGGAGGCAGACTTCGTGTGTTGACGGTTGATTTTTCCCATCGGTAGACTCCAAGACGAAGGTGGATTTTTGAGTTGTCGATTAGGCGGAGGTGGAGGAATGAAGAAGCGTCAAGACTTGAAAGGGAGCCAGGTTGTTGATTAAGTCTTTCGGTCGTGTCATTTGTAAAACCATACTTCGTGGACTTGTGGTTGGGCCGTCCGAAGTTTTTCTCGTTGTGGATTTTCCTCGTACATCGCGGCATTGTGGTTGTGTGTTTAATTTTATCTTGCAAAAATCACCTAGATGCATGCTTAGGTTTAAAAGATAAAATTTGATTTTAATCACAAATTTTGTTTAATTTGGTGCATATTTGATATTGGATAATTTTGTGTAATTTAATTCAAGTTGGGTTTAATTAATTTGGCAAAATCCATGTTTGGTTTGTTTAGGCTAATTTAGAACTTGAATTAAATTTGATTAAGTGGAAATTCAAATATTTGTTTAATTTAATTTGATTTTAATTTGAAGAATTTTAAAATTTAGAATATTTTTTGAACCATCCCTTTAGAACTTCAAATTTGGTATTTTTCGGGAACCTACGTTCCAACACAAATCAAAGGTATTTTCATTACCTAAAGCAAGAGGCACCCTAGACTGCCACTCCAGGCCATCCCACTCATCAACAGCCAACCACTCATTGTTTTACACCTCACTTGAACCAGCCATTTGAAGTCTTAAAGTAAAAAGGACTTAGGAACAATTTTTAGGGAGATAAAGTAAAAGATTCAAACACTTGAAGATGTGAAAAATGGGGAGGATTTGTCCCCTTTTTATAGAAGGCTAAGGAGTTTGTCGATCGGCAACCCCCTGACCATTTCGGTAGGTAGTCATCTTTTTCCCTTCCCAAGGAAGCTTAGGAGTCCGTGCCCTTGCCAATTGGTACCCTCCTAGGACTGCCTATCGGCACCCCTTCCAAATTTCGTACAAAAAATGCCATAAAAATCCAAATTTTGTCCAGATTATTCTCCAAAATCGCAGAAAAATATGGAACCTCATTTTTCTCAAGAAAATCATTTTTTGGAGTGCTAAGCCCCTTATAAACTCTCAAAATCGTCAACCGAAATTAATTTACGTTCTTATCCCCATCTGAATTAATCTTGCACACCTATCCTCAACATATTCCATAAACAGAACCAACGATGCGCACACATCTAAGTCTACTACAATTCCCCAGCCTAAACATCCCCCGGTGGAGTCTCAAAATAATATAATCCCCAATCGGAATCTCAAATATAAGGCCTTCCCCGGTAGAGTATTAAAACAACACAATCCCCGACGAAACCACATATGCATCCACCCCCCAAAGATAATTTAAAATTCCCCAAGAGAGTAATTCCTCGCTATAACTTAAGGTCTTCAGAATTGACCTCGGCCCTCAGAATTGGTCGTCACAACTTAAGGTCCTTAGAATTGACCTCGGCCCTTAGAATTGGTCGTCATCACTTAAGGACCTCATAATTAACCTCGACCCACAAGATTTGGTCACTATAACTTAAGGTCCTCAAAATTGACCTCGACCCTTAGAATTGGTCTCTACAGCTTAAGGTTCTCAGAATTGACCTCGACCTATAGAATTGGTCATTACAAATTAAGGTCCTCTGATTGACCTCGACCCTCAGAATTGGTCGTCATAATTTAAGGTCCTCAGAATTGACTCGACCGTCAGAATTGGTCATCCCAACTTAAGGTCTTCAGAATTGACCTCGACCCTCAAAATTGATCGTCACAACTTAAGGTCCTCAACCCTTAGAATTGGTCACCATAACTTAAGGTCCTCAGAATCGACCTCGGTCCGCAAAATTAATCATCACAACTTTAGGTCCTCAGAATTAATCTCGACCCATGAAATCGATCGTCACAATTTAAGGTCCTCAGAATTAACCTCGGCCTACAGAATTTATCGTCACAACTTCAAGTCCTCAGAATTAACCTCGGCCCGTATAATCGATAGTAATAACTTTATGTCCTTGGAATTGACCTCGACCCTCAGAATTGGTCTTTATAATTTTAGGCCCTCGGAATTGACCTCGACCTTCAGAATTGGTCATTACAACTCAAGGTCCTTAGAATTAGCTTCAACCCACTGGATTAGTCATCCCCAACGCAACTTGAAAGTTAAAATTGACCCGCTGAATCAGTCATACTCATCTCCTTAGGTCCTCAGAATCGACCTCGACTCATCGAATTGGTCTCCCTAATCCCTTAGAAACAATCTTAACACATCTTTAACCCACTGAATTGGTCATCCATATCTCTTTAAGTCCTTAGAACTGACTTCGACCCGCTAAATCGATCATCCCCGTCTCCTTAGGTCCTTAGAACTGACCTCGACCCATTGAATCGATCATTCTCATCACCTTAGGTCCTCAAAACTGACCTCGATCCGCTGAATCGGTCATCTTCATTCCCTTAGGACTGCAGAACTAACTTTGAGCCGTTGAATCCATTAACCTCATCCTTTAGGTCCTCAGAATCGACCTAAAAACCTCTTCCCCAACGTCGATGTGGTGTCTATCACTCGACGGCCTTCGCTTATTCCAAGCTCTCCTGTCGAGAATATCTCTGTAAACACCCCATCCTAGGACCCTCCTAATCACCTCCTTAGGTCCCTAGCACTCACTCATTTACCATAAACCTTAAGTCATACCCCGAGTACTGATATAGAGGCCACCGGGTACTCTCGATCCCCATTTGAATCTAGTTAACTCGCTTGTCTGAGTAAAAGTTGAATGCATCTTCGAAGGGCTCTGAATTCCCTTTACAACGATCCACTATGTGCTCAAATTGGCCTTACAGTCTAGGCGAACGGTCCATTTTACCCTAAAAATTGATCCAGAAGCCACCGAGGGCTCCCGGGATCTGTTTGACTCCTGTCCAACTCTTTAGATCAAATAAATATAAATAAATATTTGAAGGGCTATGAATACCCTTTCCAAAGGTTCGCCCCATTGGCAAATCAGCCTTACGGTACGGATGAATGACACATTTTACTCTGAAGGGTCATCGGGCACTTTTAGACCTCGTTTGACTAGGGTCAACTCTCCAAACCAAACGAAGTTGAATAAGATCTCAAAGGGCACTGAATACCCTTTTCAACATTTCGTCCCTTGCATGAATCAACCTTACGATTCGGATGAACGATCCATTTTCCTTCAAGAATTTTCTGTATAGTGACCAACGGGCGTTCCGAGCCACATTTGAAAAGAACCCTTTAACATCCCTCTCAATAATTCATAGAGAATTCCCTCGAATTCTAAGTTGTTCTTTCCTTAAAAGTCCATTTCCCACATTCCTTCCATCCTTTTCATACTTTTTAAGTAAATTCCCACCCACCTCCTCAAACCACCATCACCTCGTCTTGATATCAGCGCATCTACAGTCAAGATCTACTTCAAGTCTTCACAAAGAGGTGTAATTCTTACCCATTGTCTTTAAATTCTATTATTTTTGCATTAGTTACTTCATTTTCACTTCAATAGTTTACTTCATTACATCACATATATTAATTTCAAACTTTTTATTATTAGTATTAGCACATACTTTATTTTCATAAGAAAAACCCAAAAAAAAGGAAAAAAAGGGTTTACTTGTAAATTCCAAACGGGGAATTCTCATCATATTTCCTCACACTAAATACCTTTATTTGCACACATACATATAATAAAGTCCCCAATTAGATTTATGGGTTAAACCCCACCTCTTATTGTCTCCGAACTACATGGACTTTGATGCTCCTGGGGCTACGTAGGCGTCTTGGGTAAATCCCTTGACTCGAGTCCTCCCACACATATTTATTACTTTATTCTTAGTATAAATTTTTTATATATTTTATATGCTTGCTTGCTTATGTCTTTCCCGATATAGGCAATCGTTCTTCTATAAAGACTTGTGAATTGACAGACACTTACATTATATTTTTAATTACTATTTTAGGAACACTCCTAAGGATGACCTCGCTCCGTCTTTATCCATGACGTGAGTCGAGTGATTCCATCCTCCATTTATATTTTTCACATAAGTACACACATCATGGAGTTCTATAGGATAAGATTAACACATGCCTATAAGAGACCGAAAGGGCAGGATGGGTGCCTAAAACCTTCCCATTTCGTAACTTAGTCCCCGAACCCTTGAACTACTTGGTTTATCAGGCATCAGTATTGTTCATGATGTCTTTCACTAAAGGCGGCAATATTTATTTTGCTTGTTTTATGCAAAATAGGCTAGCGACTCTATCTCAACATATCACCCACATTGACGACGACCGAGCGCCCTGAGAAAGGATGCAATATCGCGCACGCCGAAAAAAGGGAAAGGAATGAGGGATCCACCTTGGGATATGCATTTCCCCCAGACCCTCCGGAGAGACCTTCAGGATGGCCACACTAAGCTATACATTTTCTACAAAATACTATACATATAACATGTATTTTAATCAATCTCAAAAGCGTTTAACAATTTGGCTTGTATTAATGCAACTATTATGCAATGCACCAGAGCGATGGGCTCATACTCACACTTAACCATTTCATACCACCCTTTACCGAGTATAGAGACTATTAATCATATTTTATTCATTAGTCTCCCTTTTATCATATTTCGTTACGTTGTCTTACTTAAACACTTTCGAGCACAACCATTATTATTTCCTTTTTCCATTATCTTTTCTTAGAATCTTTCATATCCCTATACTTTAGCGGGCTCCACACCGCCGGCTATGCTACCATATGCTTTAGCCAGTGATTTTGAGTCTTTCACCCCAGGGTTTCGGGACCTTATTAATTATCCCGATGTCATTCGAGTCCATATTAACATGTGTTAACATTTTAGCTAAAGTCCACATTATTCCATCATTACACCGTTCTTATAATTCTACGATCTTATCACAATTTCACTTTGTTACGTGCCATTTTATTTACATTCCATTTTTCTCCAAAAATCGATCGATAAGGTCTAACGGGGAGTCCAACCACTAGGATCCTCAAGTTTTTCAAAATCACCATTTTGCTCTTTCTCTCATCATAACTTTGTGAAAAATATATTCAATTTATTATGGCATTAAAACCCAACATTTCCCTTTCCAAACATGCTTTTTATAATTTTATGTCAAAAATCATGTTTATCATTTTATGTTTTACCACATAAAATACATTTAATCTTCATGACCATTTTTAACCAAATGTCCATAACTTGCCCTATTTTCACACGTGACTTCAAATATCATTTTTCTTCATTCTAACAACATTTATATTACATATTTAGGACTATTTTTCTACATTTAATCATTCCCTCATAACACCCATTTCAACATGATTTATTAAGTCTAAAATGCCATTTTCTATCTTACTACATGGTTCTACACATGTTAAAGAGGATCTAAGCCTAGAAATTCCTCAAAAATGAACTCAATGGGATATGAATCATGGGTTTACATTTTTCATGATTTCTTCCATATTTCAAGGTAAAAATTCCATTTTACTCATAAAAGACACATTTAAGGTTTTTCTTTTAAAAAAAATCCATTTTTTGAAAGACTTTGATATGATAACAAATAACTATATTTTTGTCATTAAATATCATCTAGCATGCATCCTACACATTTTTCATAGCTAAAAATCTTTAAATCTTAGTAAGATGAAAACCCCACCTCAAAGTTTGAAGATGAGACAAAGAGAAGATGACTATGGAAGCTCCTAACTCCAAAGATCCCAATAGCTCTTCACATTACTCCAAAGTTCCTCATACTATTTTGGCTCTACCCACTTCCTCCCTTGATAATGCTTAAGGATAAAGGATAAGGCTTGAGAATGGTGTATAATGGTGCTTCAAAGTAGTGGTAAGGTGTGGCTATGGTGAAAAAATCTTATGAATGAAGATAAACTCTTGAACTTAGAGAGATAGAGATAGAGAGAGAGAGAGAGATGTTGATAGCAATGGTGGAGGAAGACCCACCCTCTCTCTCTTCTTATAACCCCATAAAATCCTTTAAAAACTCAAGTCCCACATGTAATACACGTTTTTTTATCATCAGGTTCTCTTAGATATAGACACATCATTAATCCAATGGCATAAAATCGACAACACACGTGGGAAATTCGAATTTTAATAGTTTAGGTGTGGTCATTCGAACAACATTTGGCCTTATTTGAATAAGAACCCTCCTCGTTCGAAGGAATTATCTAATGAGGATCTAAAGACGTCAAAAACTAGGTTAACTATGGGTGTACGAAGCACCTCTTTCTAATGAGAAAGGACCCCTCGTTCAAACGACGGGTGACTTATTTTGAACCAACCCTTTTAACGAGATACCAGAGGCAAGGGGAAATCTATCATTTTCCAAGTTGTCAGAAGCCCATTCGAACCATGTTCGAACGACCCATTCAAACGTGAATGACCCTCATTTTAACGACTTCATTTTTTCTTGCAATAAACTTTAGGCAATGAAAACTCCGATTAGACAAGCACAGAGGCTATGATGACGATCAAATCTCAATATTCATGCATAAATACAACTTCACAAGTAAAAAGATACAATCATGGGCACGTGTATTACACAGGAAAGCAGAAAGAGGAGGGGGGCTTCTCTTAAGGTTATCATCAACCTTACAAGCTTCCTTATACCTCAATTTTTTTTAATATTTATCATTGTATGTATGAACCCAACACAATCACCATTAGATCCCATGTGGCTAAGCCAAATTTTAGTGATGGCATTATCCTCTTCCTCGTGAAAAGTGGATAAGATGATATCACGATTCCACGATTCCAACTCTTATCATTGGGAAGATGAATATCACTCACGATAAAGAAATTGCAGCTAAGGGTTTTTGAGATAGAAAAAATATTGAAGGCCTTAAAGTAACCCAAGGATACTCCCAAATAAATATCTAATGCCCATCACCAATTTTTTACACAAACCTCTCAACAAAAGCTCGTTCACCTTTAAGATACTAGACTAAGCCCAAAAAGGTCTAGGAACCTTATTTACCTCTAAGAAAGAATAATCAAAAGAATATACAGATTTGAGTGTGATTGCCCATATATAATTAGGTAACATAATAAGCCCCTAACTTTGTTTGGAAACTTTTACTTTACTTTTCCCTTTTCCCATATAAAACATAAAGATTTGGGAAGAAGGAAAACTGACATAACATAAGGAGGTAAATCTTGAAGCACGGATCTAATGAGACGTCTCTATCGACACGAGAGAAGAAATTATGGTACCACCATGAAGTTTTGATCTCGTGTTGTCAACAATGAACTTGAAACCATAATTTTTGGATTCACCCCAAAAGGATAGCCAAGATACTTATTATCCAACATCGTTTTTTATTGGAAGGTGGCTTCTTACATTTTTGTTCAATCTTAGATAATGAGAAAAGGGAAAAGTAAATTAAAAATGGGTAAATTTCACCTAGCCCCTCCAAATATCTCGAATTTACAGTCCCACCCCTAAAAACATACCCGAAAACTCACCCCCTTAACTATCAATTTGTTATAATTAAACCCCTAATCCGGGTTCCCTCCATTTTTTGAACAAATTGATTAAAATACCCCTCACCCGATTTAAAAATCTTTTAAAGAAAATCAAAATTCAAACCCATTTTCAAAATTCAAACCCATTTTCAAAATTTAAACCGTTCCTCCCACTCTCACCAACACATCCACATCCACATCCACATCAATATCCATAATAAACCCACCCACCTCAACAAAAAAACATTCATCATACCCAAATCTTTAAACCCATACCCAGTTACTTTTGCCTACCTGATCTCAACTTCTAAAAGTGATGTCTTAAAATTGAAACCTGTTGGGGCAATAGACTAAATTCATACTTTATGTAATATTTTGTGACACCTCGCCTAATTAAATATCGGGTGATCAGTCCTTTATTAAATTAAAAATCAAGGTGAACGGTTGGTTCATTCTTAGCATCACTGTCGTAAAATAAAATTTCCAAATTAAACACCCTAAATAATTAAGCTAAGTGTCAAAACAATTTAAAGTCTTATTTTAATTTTTAAATTTCAACTTGAAAACCTTTTTAAATAATCAACAGTCTAAGAATCACATAAGTGCTACGGATAGCAATCGATACAAGAGAATTAATCCATCTAGATTAACCAAACCAAGTCAAATAACCATACATGAAATCGTCCTGACAAAAGTTAATTCCCAAGGAATACTGAATACTGGAAATATAAACAAACGTAAATCTCTGACAAATCCAAATTGAATAGGGAAAGCCCTAACTAAGCAGAACTAAAACACGAATGGAATCAATGAAGAGGTCATCTAAAGCAACGGCCTGCAACTCCCACATCAGCTGTAGCGCGTCCAATCCAAAGAACTTATGCATGACGCCCCTGTGGCTGGGCACCTATAATACATATATATATATATATATATATATATATATATATACACACAAGAGAGAGAAAAAGACAGGAAACGGGTCAGAGCCTGAGTGTAAAACAGTTTAAAAAAAATAGTTTAGCAAGTATTTAAAATGCTTACCGGCTAATGCAACAACCATGTTAGTATGTGACACTCTTTTGAGAATTCTCACCTCTCATCTAGTGTGCACGCCTACCGTACTAATAAATCTCATCAGTTTCTCTAACTTATTTTCCATAAGGTTTTATCACGTGAAAAGCAAGGTTAGGATATTTACTTCAGGAAATCATTCTCCTCAAGATTTCTTACGTTATTTATAACAACTCATTACCATTATAAAGTTTCCAAACACTTATAATAAAGTTGAAGCATTTATTCATTACTTATATACTTATACACACAGTAGAAAGCTCCCATATAGATATACGTATATATATTAGTCATATATATAATATATATACTAACGGCACCCCGCATAAAATCTATGGTGCTGTCATACTCTGCTATCAAGTCCCCGTATCACTCTTACTAAGGGAAATACTAGTTCGGAATCACTCTCGAACTGTATTAACACAAACACATACAAATTGAGGCAAAGCATAGTTCCAAGTCACTAAGAGGTCAGCACATACCCTCACGTCTCTTAGTATCATCTGACTATCACTCAAATAGTCTGTATCAAGGAATAATATGTTCTAGGGTACAAGTTAATATCCCCCCCCCCCCCCCCCCATAAAGGTCCAGTCGAGGTA
The DNA here is from genome assembly GCA_949130495.1 of Sambucus nigra. Classification (NCBI taxonomy): domain Eukaryota; kingdom Viridiplantae; phylum Streptophyta; class Magnoliopsida; order Dipsacales; family Adoxaceae; genus Sambucus; species Sambucus nigra. The sequence goes on along the minus strand of OX422212.1, from coordinate 298,677,110 downwards.
AGACTGTCCCGATGCGGCAACCTCCGTAATTGCAAGTAGCGCGGGTATGATTTTTACACAGATACATAATATATGTACAATCACACAGCCATATATATATATTCACATTTTTTAAATTAGGAGCGCCTATGACCCATAATTATAATTATCCGTTCTTTAGCACATATTACTCAATTATCTCGCATAACGGATTCGTCTCTTTTATTCTCATATATAACTTATTTCATACTTACTTTTCATCTCTCGAAGTAGTTTATCTCACTAAGTATAATTTCAGTAGGTATGCTCTCACTTACCTTCGGGTCTAAATCCTTTACGAGTCTGAATCTTTTAGTAAATGTACGCACAATTTCCTATGTGTGAATAACTCCCCGTTAACCCACAATTTCATCCCACATTAAATCTCTCTCAACGGAGTCTACCTAGACCCTACTGGTCTTCTTTATAACCCATTATGCTATAACAATAATAATCAAGGGTTCCTATGTAATTAAACTGGATTAAAGAAAAAGGGAAAAAATATGCAGTTTCCAGAAGGGGTCGATCGATCGATCAATCGATTCAAGCAGTTCTTGCCCAGAAACTGCAATTTCAACCTACGGGTTTCAACCAATAATTTTCTCCAAAGCGCCATTTAAAATTCCCAAACTCCCAAATAAGGTTACTACTGGTTCTATATACATATATGCATGATTTCCTACATAAAACATGTACAATTTCATCAACGTAATTGAATTAAAGGGCCAATTTGTATTAGTTATCAAGAACCCTAATTTTTATAAAACTTTCAATCTTTTAATTTTTTTTCCAGATTTCTTGCTCCTAAACTCATACCAATTCATGGGTTATCCTCTACATATGATTGGGATGTCCAGAATATAATTATTTGTACCAAGACATGTGATTAAATCCTCAAATTCTTCTATGGAATATGTGAATAACAATCCTAATCTAACATGGATGAAATAATAACTAACAGAAAAGCAAGATAGATACTTTCCTGGAAATTTAAAAGTCTGATTTGTGGATGAAAAAGGTACGATTGCGTTCCTCATCGTGCGATCTACGTTTTGGTGGTTGTGGGGGTGTAAACGGACGAGTTCTTGGCCTTGGATTGCTTGGAAAGCTTCCTACCTTATTCTCTAATGGTCGTTCTTGAGTTTTGTGATTGCTAACCCTAAAAGCCTAACTCAAATGGCTGATATATCTTAGAAAAATTTGTGGGTTTAATTATTCAAAAATACAAAATGACTATTATACCATCCCGGGATGCCTATAAGGCCTAAAATGTCCCGAGACCCAAACTAAACCCCCGGGTATACTTTTCTTACTATATCGACCCTTCCGGGCATGTTGGCGTACTCGAAATGACCATACGGGTGATTTATAATTTATTCACTTATAATAATAATAATTTAGTCCCGACACGACACAAGCGCGTCCCGGCTTAATTTCCATAATTGTCATATTATTCCCCCGTGACAATTTTAATAAATTCAATTCTACATATTACTCTACTCAATAAGTAATATTTAACAAATCAACAATTTTCCAATAATTACTAACTCTCGTCACGCTAGTAAATATTTAAAACAAATTTTCGGATTAATATTAAATTAATCTATCTCAATTAAATTTAATAAATCCCTAAATTTAAAAGCCATAAAAATACGGGGTGTTGACGCAAAAATTCTCCATCTACGATGACCAAGCAAAAAAGGACACATGTCATCCTACGTGGCAATATTTATACTTATTCGGCACCCGAGGAGAGTTGGTCGGCACCCGAGGAGAGTTAGTCGGCACCCGAGGAGAGTTGGTCGGCGTACCACCAACACATAGTATACCAAGCAACTCAAGGAAGATCAACCATCCTAGAAGACCTACAGTTAGATTCATCGTATATAGACATAAATGTTTGAATGTATAAAGACATTGTATCTCTTTAACTCCCATCACTATAAATACATGTATTCCCTTAGCCAAAAGGGGGGACAACGAAGAAACACCATACACAAGATATACACTCTTTCTCTCTCTACACCATATTGTGCTATTGTAAACCCCCGGGAATAAAATAACAGTGGACGTAGGCTTTATTCAAAGCCAAACGACTTTAAAAACCTTTTGTCTCTTATATGTTTGATGTGAATGTTTATCTTCAACTTCAATCTCATCCTCATCATTTATCTGTTGTTGACGCCACTAAAATGGCAGAGGCCATTTTCTGTCTTCAACAGATTGGCGCCGTTTGTGGAAACGTGTTACAAGCATTATTCTCCATCAAAAGCTAAGTTTTTATTTTCTCTATGTATAATCAATTATATATTGTGCATACATCTTTTGATTTAATCATAATTTTTATATGAATGAATTCATTGATTAATTTAGGAATATGTGAAATAGTAGATTTCAAAATTCTATAAGTTTTGTACGAATCCTAAGATATAGGGATTCTCAAAATTTTGTGGGTATACATGTTTAAAGCATCGGTTAAATCAATTCATTCAAACCCAACATGTATCTGAATTTTATAATATGAAGAGACAATTTTATCAAAAGAAATCATCTCAATTTGAGATTCAGAGTATAATTTGTGATGATTTATCGATTCAATGGATTATCTCTTGATTTTCAGAATATCTAGATTCTATACAATATATGACTTGCTGTATTGGAGACAGAGATCCATTTTCTCTCTCTCCAAGGAAAATTATTTCCTCTGGCATAGATGTTAACCATATCATTTCATTGTGTTAATGAATTATACACTCAATTATTATTCACCTGTAGATTTGGACAACCATGTCATATGTTGATAATCTTCATGGTTATTTGGAAACAAGTTTTGAAAGATCTTCAATCATATTTTTCTATCCGTAATGAGAGAATGGGAAAAGTTAAAATCAAGAACAATTTTATTACTTTAGAAAAACACAACTCTGACCCAGATCTACTGTTCTCGTCCATATAATTTATATATGTTGTGTTCAATTTTTAAGATATCTGCAAATCTTCGTCCCTCTGATTCAATTCAATTTTCTAGACAAACCCGTTCGTAGGGTTATAGAGGGGATAAAGATACCCATATGTTGACTCCCATATATTAAATTTTTTGTACTGAACGAAAAATATTCAAATAGTTCTGCCAATACCTCATATGATTTTATACCGATTGTAAGGAACCGAAAATGAGGAATTTTAGTTTTGAGAAGGGAAAATCTCAAATCAAAGATCCCAGATTTTGATTTCTCCGCAATAAATCCGATATCAGCCCTTTGGGTATCAGCGTTCTACAGCAATAAAAATAACGAAATGGAGTCCATTTATTCCAAATTTTCTTTATTAAAATTTGTTAAAACCGTTTGACTTCTTCAAAAGCATATGAGGATCAGATCATGGAAGCAACACCAAGCCTTATTTACATTACAGATCTCATCGGAGAATCATTATGAACCCAATACTGGTTGAAGAAAAATTTAAGCCTGACCGAGCTCAATTCTGCCTTCTATTTATCACCGAAGAAAAATTATCATCAGACAACTGTATCTCGATCGGACTGTAACCTACCATTGAGAAGTCCTTGCCCATGATTATCAGATCAGTACATAGTCGTGCTTGGAAGCTCTTATATGTTGGTCGACAACATCACCGGAATCTCCTCAGAACAACATTTGAACAGGTTGAAATATCAGGCGAAATTTTATTGATAGATGACTGCTGGATTGTAACTAGCAAAGGCAGAAGAAATTCAATCCTGGTCGGCGGCTCATATTGCTGTTATGAATCGTCTATTTACAGCATCTATTGTTGGTCGGCCATACATATTTGTTAGTTGGAACCATGTATTATACATTTCATACAGCAGTAACATCACCAAGTTCAGAGGTTTTCTCGATTACTGATCAGTGGCACACGCTCTATTGTTGATCGACAGAAAGAAAATGAAGGTTGCCATCACTGTGTTACAACATCGCCGAAGCTACAAAGTTCTCATGATTGGGGCTAAGTTCGACCACCTAATGACTGGTCGGCGATAACAAACGAAGTCACCCAGGTATTCTTGTTAATCGGAGATAAAATTTCGTTGATCGGCAGAAACTATTTTTGGTCGGCAATTTCACCGGACCATTCTCATTGGTCGATGGTAGAGTTCACAATCGTATATCACTGGTCAGGGATAACTATCATTGCTTGGCAATATCATTCATTGGTCGGAGGCATTTCATTATGATCGGCGACGGATATTATGCAGTTTGAGGAGTTCCCGAGTTCCCATTCGTTGATCGGCGACATCTATTTTATGGTCGGAAGTACCCCATCAACGGGCCTCATTAGCACACCAATTTTCTTGGTCGGTAGCATCATCAAACTATTATTTCTTGGTCGGCGACTCAACAGTTGAACAGTTCATATATTAAAGGCTCTCCCGACCTACTATTTGTTGGTCGGCACCACCATTGTTGATCGGCCATATAATTTTTTGATACCATTGTTTCTCGGAGACGAGTATTACACTTCAAGAGGAACTCCCTGAATTACTATTTGTTGCTCGGCAATGAATCCAGCAGCATCAATTTTTCTGGTCGGCAACCACAGGGACAGTATGTGTTAGAACATCTGCTGGCCAACAACAACTATTATACAACTTGGGGGAGTCCCGATTTCAAATTTGTTGTTCGGTGACGTGTATTACACCGCTGGAGGTGTTCCCGACTTCCTATGGCCGGTCTGCAAATTTTTTATGTAGGAATTCTCGATTTACTGTTGGTCGATGACAAGTAAGGCCCGTCGGCAGCCATAACTGATATTTGGCAACAAATGATTTTTCAAACTTGACTTTGTCAAAGTAATATTTGCTACCTTAAGTATTTGCTTACATAAAACAACGCAACTCATCGGTGGATAAAATTTAAAAAGCATATTTAGTTATTCGTTGATTTATTAAAATCACATAATTTTTGTGAGAAAAATATTTTCAGGCGAATTTACGAGCATATGTTAGATTTCAAATAATTGTGCAAAAAATTCAAAATGGCTGAATTAATTTTTATATCCTGTACATGATGAATAAACATTTACTTAAGCCTCACATATTTTACATGACACTTTATTAGTTCATATCTTGAAATTTCTATTGCCTTGTTGCCCGAGCAAAATACATATCATATATTGATTATATTGATTAGATTATTCTCATGATAACTAATCAATTAAGCCTACACATATGGTAGAGCAAGTTATTACTTTTTATAGGTACAATTTTTGGTCTCGACTAAGTATTCGGTCGTGATTGCCTGGAAATCTTATTAATGTTCCGATATATATATTCGATCGAGCACAAATAGCTACTCAGATACAATCTTAAACTTCTGGAAACTATTATCATTGCTCAACATTATGAAATTTTATTTCAGCAGGGCACTATATATTTTATTATTGCTCTGATTTATGCTCAATCATAAATTATTCTATATTCATCTCAGCATGGAGCTTGACGAGATACTTATTCAGTTCCGAAGAGATCTACAACATTTGTTATATTTCACCCCCAACGGGCAGTTGCTCTGGGTCATTCTTATTTATATTCAGGCCCGACAATATTCTCGTCCATATTCTTATGTTCTGGAAAATACTATTCTTGCTCAGCATTATGCAAAATTTTACCTCGACAAGATACTTATTCAGTTCCGAAGAGAACTACAACATTTGTTATATTTCACCCCCAACGGATAGTTGGTCTGGGTAATTCTTATTTATATTCAGGCCCGGCAAAGTACTCGGCCATTTTCTTATATTCTGGAAAATATTATTCTTATTCGGCAGTATGAAATTTTGCCTCGACAGATCAGTGAGATACTTTATTATTACTCTGAATCATTCTTTATCTTAGCATCGAGCTTGAAAAAATATTATTATCATATATTCAGGTCCAAGGAGGTCTCCAATATTTATTATATTTTATCCCCAACGAACTGTTATTCAGGAAAATTCTTTTCTCTATATATACTCAATTACCACCAACTCCGGTTGGTTGGTACCAAACTAGGCAAGAAGATGGATGACCTCCCGGGGCATCCACTGTCTAGGCAACAAGGTAATCTTAACGGGATTACTACAACTAAGCAGGAATATGGGATGAAAATCATTCCATTGCTTAGGCCCAAAGAGTGACAAGTCACTATAATTAAACAGCAGGTGGAGCAAGTTTCATTGTCTATGCAAAATAGGACAATTTGTCCTTCTACATATATATTCATCAGCACACAACAAGGAAAGCATCTTACAAAGTATTTCCAAGAAAATGAAAATGCAAACATGCAAAGATCTTAGGGAATCATTTTAGGGAACATTTCTTCGGCCTTATCTTTCTAGAAAGACCAACATACTTCAAGGCCGAGAAAGCATTCAAAATTCATATTCCACACTTGGGGGCTTCTATTACAGATATAGTTAATTCATTCGGTGGCACATTCTTATAACATCATGCAGTCGAGCATCAAATTCAACTCCACAAACTTACATGGTCGGGGCCCCGGCCAATCAGCATTCAGGAGTTGTTTTTCTTGCTCAAGAATTAGTTTTGATATTGAAGTTCAGGAGGCATATTGAAGTTCAGGAGGCGTATTCAGAAGTTCAGGAGGCATATTCAGGAGTTGTTTTTCTTGCTTAAGAATTAGTTTTGATATTGAAGTTCAGGAGGCATATTGAAGTTCAGGAGGCATATTGAAGTTCAAGAGGCATACTGAAGTTTAGGAGGTGTATTCAGAAGTTCAGGAGGCATATTCAGGAGTTAGTTATGTTGTTGAAGTTCAGGAGGCATATTCAAGAGTTATTACGAACATGCTGAAGTTCAGGAGTCAAATTCAGCATCTACATCACTGAGATCTTTACTACTACTGCCTCGATTAACATTGAAGAAGAACTTACATGAAAATGTTTCTAAGTCCACCACTAGCTTGGTACTAATCAGATTGAAGAGTTGGGTTCAAAAGATAGTATGTTACTCGACAAAGTAATCAGAGGATCATAAATCAGAAAAATCAAGCACATGAAGTTAGCATTCAGTTGCTCGGCACAGGAAGCAGTTGGTCGGCTAGCAAACCAATCAACATACTTGAAGATTATGGCAAGCTACAAGCTGCATACTATGGCATGGCTGCGTCCACATTCCCAGGGGTGATACATAGCACACGACGAACGGAGTTCCTCAAAAGAGATATTAGCAACCATCGATCAGCCTGCATCATATGTCATCTAGGAGATAGTGCATTTTATGTTAAACAAATCAAGAAGACAGATCAAGAATTTCACGAGCACCGAGCAACACTGCAGAATAAATACTTCATCCTTTCAGTGAACCATCAAGCATGGAGCATTGGGGGCTTCGGTTGACGTAAAAATTCTCCATCTACGAGGACCAAGCAGAAAAGGACGCATGCCATCCTACGTGGCAATATTTATACTTATTCGGCACCAGAGGAGAGTTGGTCGGCACCCGAGGAGAGTTAATCGGCACCCGAGGAGAGTTGGTCGGCATACCAACCAACACATAGCATACCAAGCAACTCAAGGAAGATCAACCATCCTAGAAGACCAACAGTTAGATTCATTGTATATAGACATAAATGTCTGAATGTATAGAGACATTGTATCTCTTTTACTCCCATCACTATAAATACATGTATTCCCTTAGACAAAAGGGGGGACAACGAAGAAACACCATACACAAGATATACATTCTTTCTCTCTCTACACCATATTGTGCTATTGTAAACCCCTGGGAATAAAATAACAGTGGACGTATGCTTTATTCATAGCCGAACCACTTTAAAAACCTGTTGTCTCTTATATATTTGATGTGAATGTTTATCTTCATCTTCAATCTCATCCTCATCATTTATCTGCAGTTGACGCCACTAAAATGGCAGAGGCCATTTTCTGTCTTCAACAGATTGGCGCCGTCTGTGGGAACGTGTTACAAGCATTGTTCTCCATCAAAAGCTAAGTTTTTATTTTCTCTATGTATAATCAATTATATATTGTGCATACATCTTTTGATTTAATCATAATTTTTATATTAATGAATTCATTGATTAATTTAGGAATATGTGAAACAGTAGATTTCAAAATTCTATAAGTTTTGTACGAATACTAAGATATAAGGATTCTCAAAATTTTGTGGGTATACATGTTTAAAGCATCGATTAAATCAATTCATTCAAACCCAACATGTATCTGAATTTCATAATATGAAAAGACAATTTTATCAAAAGAAATCATCTCAATTTGAGATTCAGAGTATAATTTGTGATGATTTATCGATTCAATGGATTATCTCTTGATTTTCAGAATATCTGGATTCTATACTATATATGACTTGCTGTATTGGAGACAGAGATCCATTTTCTTTCTCTCCAAGAAAAATTATTTCCTCTGGCATAGATGTTGTAAGAACATATTGATAGAAATGCTTTTGTATGTATAATTGTCATTGTTGAACAAGCCTTTCTAATCAAAACCTTATGTACCTACAAATAATAACAAACTCAAGTATAGAGGTAAGTAAGGGTATCAATCCACTTTCTAGGGAGTAAAGCAAATGGAACAAATTCAATTGTAATTCACTTTTTATTTTCTGTTTGGGCTTTTTCACTTTTCTAATTTTTTTTAGCTTTTTCAATATTAAAACAATAGGGTGAGGTGAGGTCTAAACTAAACTAAACTAAATGTAATATGATAACAACTAACTAGAAATTCACTAAAATGAAAATTAAAGTCTAAACTAAAGATAAGAGATAAAGTGAGGTAAATAATTGTGAGAATAATCAAGGAGTGGGATTACACCACAAATTTTAGCTATTCTAATTAATTAATTTAATTATTTGAATTCTCCCAAATTAATATCAAAATTACAAATCAACTCTCGTTGCAAGTGTAATTAGAATAGTAATCTTTTAGAAAGTTAAGTTTAACACCCTACAACTCTAGAAAATTAGATCTACACTCCTTTTAATTAATCACCCGCTAGGATCGATCAATTAAAATTTATGTCAATCTTAGAAAATAAATTTAGAGTCGAAATTCAAGTTATAATACCCCACTTAAGAAACCCCTATCTCTAGTTCGAATCTAAAATGGGTATTATAATTAGAATTTCGATTTTCTCTCGAAAATCATTTACCCTCTCTCGAGGCGTAAATCTAAGGGTGAGGGATCAAAATTAACATTCAAAGGGACTTTTCAAGTAATTAAACTAATAAAAATAAAATAACATCAAATAAGGGTTTTACCCCACCCCTTGAAAGGGGTTTTAGCCTAACATGGTATAAAATTTGACAAATTAATAATCAAAGGCATAAACAAATAAAATAGAAGGGTAATAGGACAAATCTTCAAACAAGTCTCCTTGATTTGCAAAATTGGACTCTAATCCTCCATTGAAATTGAGCAACATCCATTCAAAATGAGCTTTCCACCATATTCAATTACATACAAACACTCATTTGAATCACTCAACAATTAATTTCTCACAAATGTCTAAAAAAATAAAAGAAAAAGAAAAACTATTTACAAGGATAATTTTCTCTACAATTCTCTCTCTAGAATTCCTCTCTACAAGCTCTTGATTTTCATTTGATGATCTTCATCTTCAATATATAGTAGGCATGGAGCATGGGGGTAAAAATGAAAATTTAAAGTGCATGTAGGCATGGAAATGATGAGGTGAGGGTTAACATGTGCATGGGGTATTTTAGGAATTGGGCACACATGTGTTTAAAATGGAGGTGTGAGGTGAGGATAAATTTAGATTTGGTTTGAGGGGTATTTTGGATGTTTGGTTAGAAGAGGTTAGTTAGGGGGTATAATAGGTAAAATGGTTAAAAGGTTTAATGGGTTTATTGGCATATGGGGTTTTTGTCTTTTGGTTTGCTTTGGCAGGTAAGATAAACGTTTAAGGCTTGGGAAGGAGAGAAATGGGTTTTAAGTGGGTTTAAGGGTATATTGGGTAAAATAGGCACATGGGGTAATTTGTTGGCATTTGGTTTATGTTTTATGCAGGTCACGTTTTTGTAGAAATGGGAATGGGGTCTTTGCAAAATGGGTTTTGGTGTTGAAGGCGGGTGGAAGGTTCTTAGGCTAGATCGGGGCCGGAATGGGTGAAACAGCGCCAGCAGACATGGGGAGTCGGCGCTCGTGGGTAGGGGAGTTCGGGTAGGCATCGCTTGCAGGTGGGTCCGGCTGCGATCGGAGCTGGTATGGATGCCGGTGGTCGAGGTGTGTGTGGGTGTAGGTTAGTTTGGTGAGGGTGAGGGTTTAGGATAAGAGGTGTAGCTTAGGGGGTAGGATATATGTTTATGTGTGTGTTTAAATTGTGACCCCTAAAAATATAATCAGACTTAATTAAAATTAATAAAATTAAAACTAAAAAAAAATAAAACAAACTAAAAAAATAAAAATATTAAAACTAAAAATAAAATCCTAAGCTATTAAAAAAACTAAAATAATAAAACAAAAGAAATAAAAAAATGAAAAACCTAAATGAAAATTAAAGTCATAAAAAAATATAATAAACTAAAAACAAACTCCTAAAAATTAATCCTAATAAAATAAAACTAAAACTACAAACTAATAAAAATCAATATAAAATAAAAATATACTAATATAAAAATAGTAAATAAAACCTAAAAATAAAAATAACTCAAAACTAAAAATCTAATAAATAATAAAATAAAATAAAAAGGAAACAAACCAACACACACAGAGCTTGGTTGACAGTTTGGGCTAGGATAGGGTAGGCTAAGGCTCGGGTAATGTTACGGGGTTGGTATTTAGCTCCATAAAATGCAAAATTGCCTTGAAATACGCGTTTGAACACCGCAACGTGCATTCGGCCTACAAAATAAACAATTAAGCACATAAGACCCATATTACCGAGAATTAGCAACTAAAATACATCTATTCGGGGTATAAAATGTACAGTTTTGGGTGCTTATCACACCACCCCCAAACAGAGCGTTGCTAGTCCTCGAGCAATAAGATAGAGAGAAAGAGAAAGATAAGAAACCAAAAGTGTACCACTTTCGCGGGCACTTGCGATTGCACTTAGCATGTGCAACAAGCCTTTAAACCTATAGGTTGCCCTACATGACGAGTTGTGTCTCGTGAGGGTTTGTAGGGAATATACCCACAAAATTCTTATTTGCAAAATGGCAGTCAATCTCTTATTAGACGTAGAATAATCGCACAATCCATCACATAAGATAAATGTTTTCGGAAATACAAGCTAGAATGTGTAAAAAGATTAAGCTAAGTAAATACTCAAGGCACATCTTTCCTAGAACTCAATGTGTGTAGTGTAAATCAGTCAAAAAGGGTCGAGTATCATAAGAGTAATTCATAGATTGCCTCTTCGGAATCAACGCTTCAACTTCAAATCTCACTAGATATAACTCTCGAGATTAGGGTTAGTGTATCGCTCTTGTGTGTGAGGAGGTGAGTAAATGTAAACAAGTTCAAATGTCTCACACACACATAAGAAAGAACGAACAATTGAAAGAAAATTGATCTCATGAAAGAATGTTAATCACTATAGTGAGAACGTCGAGTTATTCACCACGTCGACTATCATTTGCCCGAACACGTAGGGGAACATATGGATGATTATGGGTGAGGGGGAAATGAAATGAGGATGAATATGATATGATTTGTAGGATTGATGGGATGAGGTAGGTAGGATAGTGATGTAGAATGGGATTGATGTGTGATGGATATATGATGGATGAGCGCGAAGAGTGTACTATACTTTAGGCACAAATGTCTTTATTTAAAAATTAACTACAAACTCTCTTTCTTTTCTTTTCTCTTTTTTTTCTATAATTTGCTATTTTTCTATTTTTTTTTTCTTTTTCTATATTTTCTATTTTTTTTCTCTCTTTACAAACCAACAGTGAAGACATTTACATTTGAAATCACACTCTTTTATTTGAAAATGATGATGGATGATATAAATGGAGGTGATAGGTGATGGTGTGGGGAAATATATGGGAATATGGAAGAGCATGGGAATATAATGGGTGAAGTGAATGGAAATGTGATATGGGGAAAAGTGGTAGGTGTATGGATGAAAATATAGTATTCGGGACAAATTTCAAGACACATGTTTCTTACAACTCGAAAAAGATGTCATTCTCAGTGATCGAGCCAAAAAAATGAAGAATAATGAGATCATACAACAATTTAAGTGCGGACCCAAAAGAAGTTGAATCAACTTGTGACTCGGAGTTTGCGTAAAACACTCTGAAAGGGTGAAAGGCACAAAACTCACGGGCTAAAGTCTCGACTAGTGATCCTTAAGGTTCTCTTTAGAATTGTAGTACTCCTCAACTCTAAACCGTATTGACGTGATAAGTGCGCAAATTTTGTTGAGTCTAGAAATTCATGGTGAAAAATGCCTTGTTATGTATTACATAAGCCATTTAGAAAAAATATTCTCTAGCTTGATTCCTAGACATAGAAAGATGGATGATTGAAAATTCACATCATTGAGTGAGATGAAAGAAACTGAACGAAATTTTAAAAATCAGGTTTAAAAATCAAAAATTTTCAAAAGAGGTACGATTTTGATAAAATTCTCCACCCCCAAACAAAAAGGAACATCGTCCTCGATGTTAAGTAAAAGGATTTTTAAAATTGAGAGCATGAGGTAGGAAAGAGATTACCAGAATGAACCGCTAATGAAGTAGACATGTGAAGCCAAGAATAAACCTGAATAACAAGTGAGAGAGAAAAAAAATGTGTACAAGTCTATAAGCATGATAGAGCATAGGGTTATGTGAAACACCACCCCCAAACAGGATGAGACTAGTACAAGAAACGCGGGTTGCCTCCCGGTAGCGCTAAGTTTAATGTCTTCAGCCAGACCGATGAAATCTCACCCTAAGGATAAGATCTATGAAAGCTCGGGGTGGCAGAAAAATCGGGTGATGAGAATCACCCCCAAAAAAGACTGAAGCGTCAGTCTTGCTGGATAAAGGCTAAAGGTGTTAATGCACTTGTATGGCATAGTGCATCACACGATGCAAAGTATCGGTGGACCATGGGTGGGTGGGTATTAGGGTAAGGGTGAGTAGGCACCGATCACGGGCCTTGTTGAGCGTAAATGTGAGGGCAACTAGGGCCCTATAAGAATGGTGCTCTAATTGGTGAGGGAGGCAATATGGTTTGGTAAGTGGAAAGGGATGGGGCTCATAAAAATCACACGACCATTCTATAAATGGGCGATGGTAATGGTCGCGCCGTGACATGCCAGGGAGCTGTTGAGAAGAAAAATCAACACCACAAGGAAGTGGTGTGCATGGAGGAACAAGCTCGATGTAACGGTGGAGAGTAGCACCAAAAATACTCTCATGGGTGGGGGATGGTTTCAGGTGAGGATCTAAAAATGTAGATGGAAACATGAAATGTGTAAAATCAAGATCCAAACCAGGTGGTGGGGTGGAAGGGATAATGGGTGGGTCGGGTGGGATAAACGGTGGAGGAAGATGATCCAACTCAAGCGTGGGAGACACACACTCATTGGGAGGAGTAAAAAAATACTCACAATGGAGTGTGGTTTCTAAAGATGGAGTTGTCAACTTCTAATCCAAAAAGGTAGCATTGGGGAATGTGGTGGGTGGGTAAGACGAGGCACAAAGATCGGAGATAGAGGAATCATTAGAAATATCGGGCTCAAAGGGAGCCATGCATGGGGGGATATCATCCATATCCGGATAGTTAGGAACTATCACGGATTCTATCTCGGGAAATTGGTGAGCACTCGTAGCCGGAGCTAACCTAAGATAAATTGGTTCCTCGGGAACATAAGGGTGAAGCTCGATAGGTGTAGACTCGGGCATTTTTTTGAATATTACGGGAGTGGGAACAGGAACCGCAAGGTGGGGTTCATTAGGGTATGGTGGAATTGGATCAGTCTCACTATCTAAAGGTAACTCAGCACAATTGTCGACTTGGGACCCGGACCATGGGATGGTCTCAACTTCGAGATTCTCGGGGTGATTGGGTTGGTCATACTCAAAATCCGTGTCACGAGAGGACACATCATCATCACACTCAGTGGCAACGATGGGTGGGGCCATGGGAATATCCGACTCTCGCTCACACTCCAATTCATTTAACCTTTGTTCAAGCCTTTGGAGAGCTTGTGTTTGAATTTGAGTGGCTTGCTCTTGCTCAAGTATGAACTTTTGCAAGAGGGTTTCGAGAGTGGATGTGGATGAAGGTGTTGGTGGAATGATGGGTGGTGGTGGTGGTTGAGGTGGACACAACTCGCTATAACCGGGAGTATATGGAGAATACTCATATGAAGTGTGTGGGGTGGGGCCAAGTTCATCATACACGAAAGGATCGCTTTCGTGATGGACAATTGGTTGAAATTCAGTGGGTGCGTAGTGAGGAAACTGATCGTGAGTGAGTGCACAAGGTTGCCGTGACGACTGTTGGAACGTATGAGGATCCACAACATCGGGTTGGGATACGTATTGCGTGGAAGGTTGTTCAGGCCTCCATGAATAACTCGGGTACTCACACAACTCGGGATTAGGTATAGCGGGATAATGGGCCGAGGTGGGTTCCGAAACATTGTCATATGGATACACATGTTCCATAGTGGGTTTGTATGGATATGAAGAGTATGGGCACTCATGGGACATGTGATCGGCATAATAACAGTGGGTGCACAACAAAGGAGGAGGCACGGTGACACTTGACACCGAGGGTGATGGAATAGGAGGTGAGTGCATAGATGGGTCAAGAGTACCAACGGTACTCATGAGAGAGGTGAAATCATGAAGAATATCATAAAGAGATCGCTCGGGATTACTCTCACACGTGTCACGTGTCAATGAAAAATGACCAAAGTAGTCCCGTAAAGGACGTTCCTCGGCCATGTGGATGGAAATATATATTTTTTTTGGAATTTTTAATTTTTTTCAAAAGGAAATAAAATATTTTTGGATTTTTTTTTTTAAAAATGAGAAAAAGAAAATATTTTTGGATTTTTCTAAAAATAAGGGAAGAAAATATTTTTAGATTTTTTATTTTTTTATAAAAATGAAAGAAAATATTTTTGGATTTTTGGAAAAATAAAGAAAGAAAAATATTTTTGGATTTTTTTTTTTTGGAAGAAAAGGTGGGGAAAAATATGGACTCTTTGAATTGCACGAATCAACTAAAACCGACTACCGAAAATGGAATTGGACACACACAAGTCAAGAAAATCTCCTAACTAGCACATAGCCAATTTTTATCTTTGAATTTAGTGAGAGGGTAGTCAAATTTTAATTAAGTTCGCGGGCGATAAAAAAATCTCGGAATTATCTGAGTGATCGCCTTTGCAAAAATATTCTCCTAGTGGGCTACCTAGTTGATTGATTTTAAATTTAATGATGGCTAGGGTAGCACACATTGGTAAGCGAGTGAGTCGGGTGATGAAATCCCTTCTCGTGAGTGACCGGGTGTAAATCTTAGTAATTTAATTCATCACACCATTCGAAAATAAATGCAAGAATAAAATCACATAAGAGCACACAAAAGAATTGACTCGCTAACAGGAGAGGCGCGAGGGTTTAAAAAAATGTACCTCCCACGGTTTTTAGGCCGTGGGGTGCCGAAAATGTTGAGTCGACCGAGGGGAGATCACGCCAATCTCAGTCGTCCCTGGGAGTCCTACCGACCCAAGGTAGAGAGGCTTCTAAATCCTCGCCTTTGGACGCCCTCTCTCTACCTTGTACGGTTTCCCTGTCACGCTTGGCTTCGATTATTACAAATTTAAATGAAAAATAAATGGTGTCTTATGCACCGCAATTCAAGCCAAGAATAGAATAATTTTAAATACAAGCCTTCTAAAAATATAAAAATGGTACAAAAAATAATAAAGTGCAACAAAAAAAAGAAATGAACTACAATATGAAATCCGCTCTGAGCTTCACAATCCCAAGAATGGCAACGGCGCCATTTGATAGAAAAGACCTTTCATCTCCCCGGCAACGGCGCCATTTGATAGAAATGCTTTTGTATGTATAATTGTCGTTGTTGAACAAGCCTTTCTAATCAAAACCTTATGTACCTACAAATAATAACAAACTCAAGTATAGAGGTAAGTAAGGGTATCAATCCACTTTCTAGGGAGTAAAGCAAATGGAACAAATTCAATTGTAATTCACTTTTTATTTTCTTTTTGGGCTTTTTCACTTTTCTATTTTTTTTTAGCTTTTTCAATATTAAAACAATAGGGTGAGGTGAGGTCTAAACTAAACTAAACTAAATGTAATATGATAACAACTAACTAGAAATTCACTAAAATGAAAATTAAAGTCTAAACTAAAGATAAGAGATAAAGTGAGGTAAATAATTGTGAGAACAATCAATGAGTGGGATTACACCACAAATTTTAACTATTCTAATTAATTAATTTAATTATTTGAATTCTCCCAAATTAATATCAAAACTACAAATCAACTCTCGTTGCAAGTGTAATTAGAATAGTAATCTTTAAGAAAGTTAAGTTTAACACCCTACAACTCTAGAAAATTAGATCTACAATCCTTTTAATTAATCACCCGCTAGGATCGATCAATTAAAATTTATGTCAATCTTAGAAAATAAATTTAGAGTTGAAATTCAAGTTATAATACCCCACTTAAGAAACCCCTATCTCTAGTTCGAATCTAAAATGGGTATTATAATTAGAATTTCGATTTTCTCTCGAAAAGCATTTACCCTCTCTCGAGGCGTAAATCTAAGGGTGAGGGATCAAAATTAACATTCAAAGGGACTTTTCAAGTAATTAAACTAATAAAAATAAAATAACATCAAATAAGGGTTTTACCCCACCCCTTGAAAGGGGTTTTAGCCTAACATGGTATAAAATTTGACAAATTAATAATCAAAGGCATAAACAAATAAAATAGAAGGGTAAGAGGACAAATCTTCAAACAAGTCTCCTTGATTTGCAAAATTGGACTCTAATCCTCCAATGAAATTGAGCAACATCCATTCAAAATGAGCTTTCCACCATATTCCATTACATACAAACACTCATTTGAATCACTCAACAATTAATTTCTCAGAAATATCTAAAAAAATTAAAAAAAGAAAAACTATTTACAAGGATAATTTTTTCTACAATTCTCTCTCTAGAATTCCTCTCTACAAGCTCTTGATTTTCATTTGATGATCTTCATCTTCAATATATAGTAGGCATGGAGCATGGGGGTAAAAATAAAAATTTAAAGTGCATGTAGGCATGGAAATGATGAGGTGAGGGTTAACATGTGCATGGGGTATTTTAGGAATTGGGCACACATGTGTTTAAAATGGAGGTGTGAGGTGAGGATAAATTTAGATTTGGTTTGAGGGGTATTTTGGATGTTTGGTTAGAAGAGGTTAGTTAGGGGGTATAATAGGTAAAATGGTTAAAAGGTTTAATGGGTTTATTGGCACATGGGGTTTTTGTCTTTTGGTTTGCTTTGGCAGGTAAGATAAACGTTTAAGGCTTGGGAAGGAGAGAAATGGGTTTTAAGTGGGTTTAAGGGTATATTGGGTAAAATAGGCACATGGGGTAATTTGTTGGCATTTGGTTTATGTTTTATGCAGGTCACGTTTTTGTAGAAATGGGAATGGGGTCTTTGCAAAATGGGTTTTGGTGTTGAAGGCGGGTGGAAGGTTCTTAGGCTGGATCGGGGCCGGAATGGGTGAAACAGCGCCAGTGGACATGGGGAGTCGGCGCTCGTGGGTAGGGGAGTTCGGGTAGGCATCGCTTGCAGGTGGGTCCGGCTGCGATCGGAGCTGGTATGGATGCCGGTGGTCGAGGTGTGTGTGGGTGTAGGTTAGTTTGGTGAGGGTGAGGGTTTAGGATAAGAGGTGTAGCTTAGGGGGTAGGATATATGTTTATGTGTGTGTTTAAATTGTGACCCCTAAAAATATAATCAGACTTAATTAAAATTAATAAAATTAAAACTAAAAAAAATCAAACAAACTAAAAAAATAAAAATATTAAAACTAAAAATAAAATCCTAAGCTATTAAAAAAAACTAAAATAATAAAACAAAAGAAATAAAAAAATGAAAAACCTAAATGAAAATTAAAGTCCTACAAAAAATATAATAAACTAAAAACAAACTCCTTAAAATTAATCCTAATAAAATAAAACTAAAACTACAAACTAATAAAAATCAATATAAAATAAAAATATACTAATATAAAAATAGTAAATAAAATCTAAAAATACTAAATAACTCTAAAATAAATCCTAAAAATAAAAATAACTCAAAACTAAAAATCTAATAAATAATAAAATAAAATAAAAAGGAAACAAACCAACACACACAGAGCTTGGGTGACAGTTTGGGCTAGGATAGGGTAGGCTAAGGCTCGGGTAATGTTACGGGGTTGGTATTTAGCTCCATAAAATGCAAAATTGCCTTGAAATACGCGTTTGAACACCACAGCGTGCATTCGGCCTACAAAATAAACAATTAAGCACATAGGACCCATATTATTGAGAATTAGCAACTAAAATACATCTATTCGGTGTATAAAATGTACAGTTTTGGGTGCTTATCACATATTTTCATAAGTCCGTTATCAATTTATTATGTCATATACCGCTACACCGTCGAAGAGCATTCAAGAGACATCTACATCAAAGACGGATCCGAATTACTCAAGTTCTTCATCATTCAAGACTCCGTGAAGTTTACTTTGGTAAGGTTATGTTTTAAATACCTTAACTTTTCACTTAGAGCTTTCGGGATATTTTTTACAAAATATTTTTCTAAAGATTTTGTTTTCGGACTCCTTTCCGTAGAAAAATCATAACTAATTTATAAAAAATCAGAATGATACAAAACTGGCGGCCACACTTTCGTATCGAAATTTTCTACAGGCTCTCGTGGAATCTCGCTTGATAGGTCGTTTGAACGACCTGCAATTGTCGTTCAAACGACATAGCATGTCGTTATATCTCGTTCGAACAACTTTTGTCCTTCGTTCGAGCGACTTGATGATCTCGTTCGAACGAGTTTTGTTGTCGAGGCGGTACGATTTTCTATAAAATCTCATTATTTGGTTCCATTTTCATTATGAAGTCACAGCGTTGCAAAAGCAGAATCCTTTTTGGCCTCTTCCTTTAGGGTTTTAATCCCTTTTGTTTTCAATCCACAAAACTCCCTTATGATTTAGTGAATTTTATTGGTGTTGAAGAACACACCTTGCTACTGTTTATCTTTGTGGGGAGAACTCTACAACCGACAGATGCGTGCTATTGTGGAGGGAGCCCTTATAAAGTTCACATCTTGTGGAGAAGTCGTTTCTCTTCTTCACTGCTGCCCTCCTGGAAAGGGAAAGTTCCAGCCGAGACATCGAAACCGACACCTGCGGGTATTTCGTATGTCACCCTATTTCATTGTAATCCGTGTAAGCCGTTTTATTACAAATTATACTAAAATAAAAGGTTTTGCCCCTTTGGGGGATTTTTCCTGAAATTGTTTGTTTTATCCTGCATGCTTTATTTTATTAGATAAATCATCTAGATGCATGTTTTAGGGTTTAACTAAAATTTGGGATTAATTAAAATTGGATGTTATTTGAGAAGTCGCAATATTTCCGCTGTAGCGATTCTTCAGATGTTAACCATATCATTTCATTGTGTTAGTGAATTATACACTCAATTATTATTCACCTGTAGATTTGGACAACCATGTCATATGTTGATAATCTTCATGGTTATTTGGAAACAAGTTTTGAAAGATCTTCTATCATATTTTTCTATCCGTAGTGAGAGAATGGGAAAAGTTAAAATCAAGAACAATTTTATTTCTTTAGAAAAACACAACTCTGACCTAGATCTACTGTTCTCGTCCATTTAATTTATATATGTTGTGTTCAATTTTTAAGATATCTGCAAATCTTCGACCCTCTGCTTCAAGGCCATTTTCTAGACAAACCCGTTCGTAGGGTTATAGAGGGGATAAAGATACCCATATGTTGACTCCCATATATTAAATTTTTTGTACTGAACGAAAAATATTCAAATAGTTCTGCCAATACCTCATATGATTTTATACCGATTGTAAGGAACCGGAAATGAGGAATTTTAGTTTTGAGAAGGAAAAATCTCAAATCAAAGATCCCAGATTTTGATTTCTCAGCAATTAATCCGATATCAGCCCTTTGGGTATCAGCGTTCTCCAGCAATAAAAATAACGAAATGGAGTCCGTTTATTTCAAATTTTCTTTATTAAAAATTGTTAAAATCGTTTGACTTCTTCAAAAGCATATGAGGATCAGATCATGGAAGCAACACCAAGCCTTATTTACATTGCAGATCTCATCGGAGAATCATTATGAACCCAGTACTGGTTGAAAAATTCAAGTCTGACCGAGCTCAATTTTGCCTTCTATTTATCGCCGAAGAAAAATTATCATCAGACAACTGTATCTCGATCGGACTGTAACCTACCATTGAGAAGTCCTTGCCCATGATTATCAGATCAGCACATAGTCGTTCTTGGAGGCTCTTATATGTTGGTCATCAACATCACCAGAATCTCCTCAGAACAACATTTGAACAGGTTGAAATATCAGGCGAAATTTTATTGATCGATGACTGCTGGATTGTAACTAGCAAAGGCAGAAGAAATTCAATCCTGGTCGGAGGCTCATATTGTTGTTCGGAATCGTCTATTTACAGCATGTATTGTTCGTCGGCCATACATATTTGTTGGTCAGAACCATGTATTATACATTTCACACAGCAGTAACATCACCAAGTTCGGAGGTTTTCTCGATTACTGATAAGTGGCACACACTCTATCGTTGATCGGAAGAAAGAAAATGAAGGTTGCCATCACTGTGTTACAACATCACCGGAGCTATGAAGTTCTCATGATTGGGGCTGAGTTCGACCACCTAATGACTGGCCGACGATAACAACGAAGTCACTCAGGTATTCTTGTTAATCGGAGATAAAATTTCGTTGATAGGCAGAAACTATTTTTTGTCGACAATTTCACCAGACCATTCTCGTTGGTCGACGGTAGAGTTCACAACCGTATATCACTGGTCGGGGGACAACTATTGTTGCTCGGCAATCACACAGCCATATATATATATTCACATTTTTTAAATTAAGAGCGCCTATGACCCATAATTATAATTATCCGTTCTTTAGCACATATTACTCAATTATCTCGCATAACGGATTCGTCTCTTTTATTCTCATATATAATTTATTTCATATTTACTTTTCATCTCTCGAAGTAGTTTATCTCACTAAGTATAATTTTAGTAGGTATGCTCTCACTTACCTTCGGGTCTAAATCCTTTACGAGTCTCAATCTTTTAGTAAACGTACGCACGATTTCCTATGTGTGCATAACTCCCCGTTAACCCACAATTTCATCCCACATTAAATCTCTCTCAACGGAGTCTACCTAGACCCTACTGGTCTTCTTTATAACCCAGTATGCTCTAACAATAATAATCAAGGGTTCCTATGTAATTAAACTAGATTAAAGAAAAAGGGAAAAAATATGCAGTTTCCAGAAGGGGTCGATCGATCGAGGGAATGGGGTCGATCGATCGATCATCGATCGATCGATCAATCGATTCAAGCAGTTCTTGCCCAGAAACTGCAATTTCAACCTACGGGTTTCAACCAATAATTTTCTCCAAAGCACCATTTAAAATTCCCAAACTCCCAAATAAGGTTACTACTGGTTCTATATACATATATGCATAATTTCCTACATAAAACATGTACAATTTCATCAACGTAATTGAATTAAAGGGACAATTTGTATTAGTTATCAAGAACCCTAATTTTCATAACACTTTCAGTCTTTTAATTTTTTTTCCAGATTTCTTGCTCCTAAACTCATACCAATTCATGGGTTATCCTCTACATATGATTGGGATGTCCAGAATATAATTATTTGTACCAAGACATGTGATTAAATCCTCAAATTCTTCTATGGAATATGTGAATAACAATCCTAATCTAACATGGATGAAACAATAACTAACAGAAAAGCAAGATAGATACTTTCCTGGAAATTTAAAAGTCTGATTTGTGGATGAAAAAGGTACGATTGTGTTCCTCGTCGTGCGATCTACGTTTTGGTGGTTGTGGGGGTGTAAACGGACGAGTTCTTGGCCTTGGATTTCTTGGAAAGCTTCCTACCTTATTCTCTAATGGTCGTTCTTGAGTTTTGTGATTGCTAACCCTAAAAGCCTAACTCAAATGGCTGATATATCTTAGAAAAATTTGTGGGTTTAATTATCCAAAAATACAAAATGACTATTATACCATCCCGGGATGCCTATAAGGCCTAAAATGTCCCGAGACCCAAACTAAACCCCCGGGTATACTTTTCTTACTATATCAACCCTTCCGGGCATGTTGGCTTACTCGAAATGATCATACGGGCGATTTATAATTTATTCACTTATAATAATAATAATTTAGTCCCGACACGACACAGGCGCGTTCCGGCTTAATTTCCATAATTGTCATATTATTCCCCCGTGACAATTTTAATAAATTCAATTCTACATATTACTCTACTCAATAAGTAATATTTAACAAATCAACAATTTTCCAATAATTACTAACTCTCGTCACGCTAATAAATATTTAAAACAAATTTTCGGATTAATATTAAATTAATCTATCTCAATTAAATTTAATAAATCCCTAAATTTAAAAGCCATAAAAATACGGGGTGTTGACGCAAAACTTCTCCATCTATGATGACCAAGCAAAAAAGGACACATGTCATCCTACGTGGCAATATTTATACTTATTCGGCACCCGAGGAGAGTTGGTCGGCACCCGAGGAGAGTTGGTCGGCACCCGAGGAGAGTTGGTCGGCGTACCAACCAACACATAGTATACCAAGCAACTCAAGGAAGATCAACCATCCTAGAAGACCAACAGTTAGATTCATCGTATATAGACATAAATGTTTGAATGTATAAAGACATTGTATCTCTTTAACTCCCATCACTATAAATACATGTATTCCCTTAGCCAAAAGGGGGGACAACGAAGAAACACCATACACAAGATATACACTATTTCTCTCTCTACACCATATTGTGCTATTGTAAACCCCCGGGAATAAAATAACAGTGGACGTAGGCTTTATTCATAGCCAAACGACTTTAAAAACCTTTTGTCTCTTATATGTTTGATGTGAATGTTTATCTTCAACTTCAATCTCATCCTCATCATTTATCTGTTGTTGACGCCACTAAAATGGCAGAGGCCATTTTCTGTCTTCAACAGATTGGCGTCGTTTGTGGGAACGTGTTACAAGCATTATTCTCCATCAAAAGCTAAGTTTTTATTTTCTCTATGTATAATCAATTATATATTGTGCATACATCTTTTGATTTAATCATAATTTTTATAGGAATGAATTCATTGATTAATTTAGGAATATGTGAAATAGTAGATTTCAAAATTCTATAAGTTTTGTACGAATCCTAAGATATAGGGATTCTCAAAATTTTGTGGGTATACATGTTTAAAGCATCGGTTAAATCAATTCATTCAAACCCAACATGTATCTGAATTTCATAATATAAAGAGACAATTTTATCAAAAGAAATCATCTCAATTTGAGATTCAGAGTATAATTTGTGATGATTTATCGATTCAATGGATTATCTCTTGATTTTCAGAATATCTAGATTTTATACAATATATGACTTGCTGTATTGGAGACAGAGATCCATTTTCTCTCTCTCCAAGAAAAATTATTTCCTCTGGCATAGATGTTAACCATATCATTTCATTGTGTTAATGAATTATACACTCAATTATTATTCACCTGTAGATTTGGACAACCATGTCATATGTTGATAATCTTCATGGTTATTTGGAAACAAGTTTTGAAAGATCTTCAATCATATTTTTCTATCCGTAATGAGAGAATGGGAAAAGTTAAAATCAAGAACAATTTTATTACTTTATAAAAACACAACTCTGACCCAGATCTACTGTTCTCGTCCATATAATTTATATATGTTGTGTTCAATTTTTAAGATATCTGCAAATCTTCGTCCCTCTGATTCAAGGCCATTTTCTAGACAAACTCGTTCGTAGGGTTATAGAGGGGATAAAGATACCCATATGTTGACTCCCATATATTAAATTTTTTGTACTGAACGAAAAATATTCAAATAGTTCTGCCAATACCTCATATGATTTTATACCGATTGTAAGGAACCGAAAATGAGGAATTTTAGTTTTGAGAAGGGAAAATCTCAAATCAAAGATCCCAGATTTTGATTTCTCAGCAATAAATCTGATATCAGCCCTTTGGGTATCAGCGTTCTACAGCAATAAAAATAACGAAATGGAGTCCATTTATTCCAAATTTTCTTTATTAAAAATTGTTAAAACCGTTTGACTTCTTCAAAAGCATATGAGGATCAGATCATGGAAGCAACACCAAGCCTTATTTACATTACAGATCTCATCGGAGAATCATTATGAACCCAATACTGGTTGAAGAAAAATTTAAGCCTGACCGAGCTCAATTCTGCCTTCTATTTATCACCGAAGAAAAATTATCATCAGACAACTGTATCTCGATCGGACTGTAACCTACCATTGAGAAGTCCTTGCCCATGATTATCAGATCAGTACATAGTCGTGCTTGGAAGCTCTTATATGTTGGTCGACAACATCACCGGAATTGCCTCAGAACAACATTTGAACAAGTTGAAATATCAGGCGAAATTTTATTGACTGCTGGATTGTAACTAGCAAAGGTAGAAGAAATTCAATCCTGGTCGGCGGCTCATATTGCTGTTATGAATCATCTATTTACAGCATCTATTGTTGGTTGGCCATACATATTTGTTAGTTGGAACCATGTATTATACATTTCATACAGCAGTAACATCACCAAGTTCAGAGGTTTTCTCGATTACTGATCAGTGGCACACGCTCTATTGTTGATCAACAGAAAGAAAATGAAGGTTTCCATCACTGTGTTACAACATCGCCGGAGCTACAAAGTTCTCATGCTTGGGGCTAAGTTCGACCACCTAATGACTGGTCGGCGATAACAAACGAAGTCACCCAGGTATTCTTGTTAATCGGAGACAAAATTTCGTTGATCGGCAGAAACTATTTTTGGTCGGAAGTACCCATTAGTTGATCGGCATTAATTACCTATTTTTGGTCCTAAGTACCCCATCAACGGGCCTCATTAGCACACCAATTTTCTTGGTTGGTAGCATCATCAAACCATTATTTCTTGGTCAGCGACTCAACAGTTGAACAGTTCATATATTAAAGGCTCTCCCGACCTACTATTTGTTGGTCGGCACCACCATTGTTGATTGGCCATATAATTTTTTGATACCATTGTTGCTCGGAGACGAGTATTACACTTCAAGAGGAACTCCCCGAACTACTATTTGTTGCTCGGTAATGAATCCAGCAGCATCAATTTTTCTGGTCGGCAACCACATGGACATAAATTAGATATTTCCATTTAAATATATTAACTGTTGAACTGTTGAACAGTTCATTTTAGTGGCGTCAACACGGGGTATTACATATTTTAGTTATTACTTGATTAATAAATTAGATATTTCCATTTAAATTTTAATCATGTGTGGGATAATCTTTGCATTATTTATATATTGCTTGTGTCTTTTATTTCGCATAGTAGATGATATGATACGTCGAGTACGACTTACACATGGAAGATGATATCACCAGTTCTTGTGGAATATAAATCTCTTGTTCGTAGTCTTAGATGGAAAGGACACACCATCACTAGGGTTGTAGAATAATATTTTAGTAGGAATATCTTGGTTAGGGGAAACACTATAGTTTTAACTTATTATGCTAGTACACTTTATGTGTATTGAACTGGATCATCTTGAGATCATTATCCTTATACTGATTTAATAAGATAATTTACACCTCATGATTATTAAATTTACTTAAGATCTTAATCTTGATGTACTTGATGGACACGTTCATTAGTTGATTATCACTTTAGTCTATTACGAGAGATTCATCATTGGATCAATATGCTTAATAGATTATGAAAGAGGGGTTTATTTGTAGAACTCCTTACTCAAAGATAAGGTTGTTTAACGAAAGTAAAATAGGAGTCCAGTCTATGTTACATAAAGAAGGTTGGTGAGAAAGGTAGAAAAAACGAGGAAGCTCAGGGGTAGCACCGAAGGGGCTCAGAGTCAAGGTTATCGAAGAAATTGCATATGATAAAATAAAAGTAGAAAAAGCTTCACATGATCCAACACTCTAATAAACAACTCATTCAAGAGAGTTTGTCGAAAGTAAACACAAGCTCGCACGATTAATAATGCTCATGACCTGTAAAATTCCACTGGCACAAAAAATAATATCTGACATTAAGGAATATTCCTTTCCGCACATGATCCTATGCTGGCAGGATTTTTATAATATATTGGGTAGTAAGATCGCTTTATTATAAGAATACTTCAGTATATGTTTTGAGATTACTTTATACTATGATTAACCATTTAATCCCCCACTAGATATTTTGGTGCAGTTTACCAATAGTGACATCCCAAGACTAGGGACAGGAGCTCGAGGTTCCACGGAAGGAAGTCATGATATATAGATCACTTCTTCTCATTAAAAAGGAATGTAATTATGGTGAGAAATAGACACAGAGAGAGAATAGTTATTATGGGATAGGCTTTAAGGAAACTTGAAGATATTTCAAAAAAGAGTTTTAAAACACTGTAACATTTAGAAGTATTGAGAGTGACTGAGACTTGAGCACTTGTAAACATTGATATCATTCCAAGTGAAATATAACTCTGGCTCCTGTGTACGTAGCCCAAGTTGGGTGAACTACGTCATTTACTGGGTTTTTTGCAATTGATTTCCCCCTTTAAGCATATTTCCCCCTCCTTATTAAACATGTTGATTATCACTCTTACAAAGTGTATTATCACATTACCAGCTATAAATGTTACACCTCTGTTTATTATAAACACCCAGGTGATAAGAAAAATTATAGCTTCCTCTTATTTCCAAAAGGTAAGTGCTCGCTTACATTTGACAATTCCGCTATGGCGGTATTACTGATTCTTATTATGTAACACCTCATTTGCACACGAAGAACTCGGTGGAAATGGAGAAAGGTGTTGATATGGAACCTTTATGCTTATGAATATGGAAGATATTCATCTCAGGTTATTTCATAGGCCTCCGAATGAGCAGATTTTGAGCCACGTAAACATCAAGCCATTCTTCAAAGACATGACAGTTTGAGATATACCCCATGAAATGTAACGGTTAAGTTGCTTATATTTTTCAGATGACCATTGTAAATGGTATATGTAATTTATTTTACTTTATTTTGTGATAAAATAAAATAAAGGGGAAAATGGATATTATGATGTAATGTAGCTTTTTTTAGTTTAAAAGCTATTTTGATAGCCTCCGCGACAAGGTTAATGAACCTTCAGAGTTAAAGTGTCAGAGATCATTGAATAACCTTGATTTTGTTCCTGATGATTCATGCTCGAAAAAGCATCATCAAAGAATGTTCAGAATAAACTCAGTTAACGAAGCCACAGTCTAATACCAATGTACCTTACATATAAGGCGCTAGTATGGCAACATAATTTCCAATCGATTAAGTGGTAGGGGCTAAATGACCCTCCGTGAAATTTGATCAACTTATAAAGAATTGAAATCATATCCAAAATTAGGCAAACCCATCAATTATTCTTGGCACAGATCATTGAAGCACCACCCTTCATATGTGGTGCATTATATTACACAAAACCTTACCACTATTGTGGTAAGTCACCCTCAACGATGCATGATATTATAAAAGTTGCCAAGAAGGCACTATATTTTTGAGAAAAAAATCTTGTCGGATCTAAACGAGCCGCTAAACATGCGCTATTTTTGGTAATGACCAACCTTAGCAGTCAGTTGCAGTTGACTTACAAAGTGCAAATTCAAAACAAACCTTAACATCCAACTGCTAAATTGGATTACAAGATGTAAATTTGAGACAACCATAGCAGTCAGTTGATAAGTTGACTTACAAAGTGTAATTATGAAACAAACCTTAGCAGCTACTAAGTTGACTTAAAAAGTATAATTTTTAAACAAACCTTACCACTCAGCTTCTAAGTTGACTAATAAAGTGTAAATTTGAGAAAACCTTAGCAGTCAGTTGCGAAGTTGATTTATAAGGTGTAAATTTTGAAACAAAACCTTAGCATAATTGGTGCTAAGTTGACTTACAAAGTGTAAAATTGAGATAAACTTTAGCAAGATTTGTGCTAAGTTAACTATTAATATTAAAGTGTAGTTTTTAGACATATCTTAGCAATATTTGTCCTAAGTTACCTTTAAAGGTGTATTTTTGAAAAAACTTAGCAAAGGTTGAGCTAAGTCACCAAGCATGTGTATTTTTCACAATCTCGTCGTGATCTATACGAGTCATTTGCATGTGTATGCACAAAATATTAATTAAATGGAGTAAGTCACCAACATATGTATGCATAAAATCTTGCCTGAAACATGGGGAAACTGTAATATATAGTCTTACTAGCATATATTGAATCTGGTGAAAATTGAGGTACTAACAACCATAATAAAAAAGTCTATCATTCACACAAAAAGAATAACCACGATGTCCATCGGAATGACCCATGAAATCAAAGTATGAAATATGAGACATGATATATGAGATCGAAATATATCATCAAATTGAAATGAGATATGAAATTGATACCCATGATTCACAGGGACTATAATTATTTCGTACACAGCCGATATGTTTCAGCCAGGCATCGACACATCAACTATGTGTATAAAATGGCGAATGTGGGAGGGGATTAACGATAAGCCTCTCATTTAGTTATTAAATGATATTAGAGATGATTAATATTGATAAAAGTCCATAATACCGCGTGTTTATATGACTCAAATATTATTGTGCGGGTCCAATATATTACATATATTTATTTATTACTTATGCATCAACTAGAGAGTAGTCTAGTATTAAGGGTGCAACCCAAATTGTACTTGACATGTGACAACCCATTTTTTTTTTTTTATAAGTAAGCCTCACCCCTTTATATTTTAGGGCACCTCTTGGAAGATAAGAGTTTTGGAGAGTGTTTTGAGAATGAGTCTCGAGAGGATTTTTTATAGGAGTTTTGAGAAAGAATTATGAAAAGAGTTTCCCCGACACGCCCCTCTCCAAGAACCATTAAAATGAGTTTTTTACACAAATATTAGAAATTCACGAACTACGTTTACTTTAATTCCGACTATGATGGATACGTAGGTGCAACTGAATTTTCTCAAGTCAATAGCGTACTATACTTTGGCATATCCCCAGTCAAACTACTCTCTTACATTTAGGTGTTTAATGGCTTCTGGAGGTCGGTGTTTAATGGCTTCTGGGAGTGTACCAATCACAACAGAAGAACCACTAGTGGTTTTGGATCTTTTGGGAACCTTAGGCTTCGATGGACCTTTGCCCGTTTGAGCTTTTCTTTTCATGTCATCATCAATTTTCTTATGTGAATTTACTTTCTTTGCAACTTTCACAACCTCCCTAATATGGGAAAAAGAGGAAACTCAATAGGAGGCTTGAGATGGGAGGTACTCAATTCCAACTTCAAGGAATCAATTGAGCTATTTTTTAGGCCAAGTTTGTTAGGTCCAAAACATTCCACAAAGGGATAAAAAGGTTAGGTCCTAATGAATGCTCCAAATTGTTTAAGCTGGAATAACAAAAAATAACAAAGTCTCCTCGTGGAAATATCACCCTGCCTTTTTCTAGAAGGAATAACCATCCTAATATCAAATATCATGCGGAGCAAAGACACGTTGGTGGATGAAGTTGAGGAAGGAGGAGGAAAAGGAATCATCAACTATGCTTAAACTGCAAAGAGAAAGAGGAATTACTTGGTCAAAACAAAATTGTCTTCCACAAACAACGAGGAACCATTACATATAGATGCTTCGAAATATATGAAATGGACAATGTAACTCTTATCCTTAAAAATGACCATTACTTAGCATGTGTTTCCTCGCATAAGGTCTCGAGATGAAACCACAATAGAAATCTACCATAGGAAGGAAATCATTTTTTATTTGCTTGTGATTCCAATGCTATAACCTAAGGCATCTAACTGGAAATTTATATATTAAAAGTTCCACGGGGGCGATATTGGGGAACCTATTGTAAAGGAATCCCTTTAAAAGAATGGTTTTACCAAAACTAGAAACATCATACCTACCCACTGAACGAGCCATGTCAAAATGAGTAATAAGTAGACAAATGTATAATGAGCCCAACATTATAATAGTCGGAGGAATGCTCACCCCACGAGCTAACCTAACTGCAAAATTGATCAATTCTCTTCGTGGTTGACTTGTAGGTTTACCAGGAAGAAAGAAGCGAGATAGAAAGCATAAAATGTAGGCAACAAACTTGTAAGGTTGATCCTTGCAAGGTCCAAACATGCATCAGACCCTACGTTTGTTGCCTTCTGACCTTTTTTTTCTTATGATCCTTTGTTAACTTTGGTGGGACCATGTAGATTTGCTTTGTTAACTGAGTAAAGGTTTCTTTAGAAGAATCACCTACGCATGTAGGACCTCCGTTCGAGCTTAAACTTACTTATTATTTAGAAATTGATTGTTGTAAGGGAGGGAACAATAGGGCTCTATCCCATATAGCTCACATACATCCTCTAAAGTAATGGTGAACTCACCCCAAGCTACCACATAAGTGTGAGTCAAACAGTTATATCGAGAGACTAGTAAATGAAAAGCAAAGTTATTCTTAGAGAGGGTAAAATGCACAAACCAATAAGTAGCATTTGAAAGACCCACCTTGAGAAGAGTTTTCTCATACTTCTTGTAGATATAATAAGTCCGAATAAAGAAACCCTCCGATGAACCACCTGGAGCCTCGAACTCAATGTTAGAATAGGATAAATCTCCCTTACCCAAATGAAACCTTAACATACCATATATAGGTAGGCTACCTATTTCAGAGCGATTTTTGGTTCTTTAACCATGAGAAATAGGTCCTCTAACCCCTTCAAGTGCACAGAGAAACCTTTGCTTTCCTCCCAAAACTTATCACCTTTACCAAAATTGTTGCGCGATGGGGGCACTTAAATGGGCCTTCCTCTTGGACAGCTCAGGCAGTGGAGCTACGCCTAAAATCGCCAAAAATGTATGTAGTATTACTTGACAAATCCATTTAAGATAAAAAAAAAAAGAGTGCTATAACCAGGTGGGGTAATGCAAAAACTTTAAAGGAAGAGATTAAAACAAGTTATAATCGTTCAAATAAAAGATAAAAAAGAAAAGTTTGTTACAGAAGAAAGCTCTATAAATGTCAATGACTGAAATATATTGCAGGGTTTTTAAGAGAAAAGAGAGAAAATATTTTATTACACTATAATAAAGCCCAACCGTTTCATTTGCTTTTGACAATTCATAAAAACTAGGACCATTTGAATTTGGGGGGCAGAATGATGGTTGGATAAACTAATGTCTCATAAATTATATTGAGGCTACACGTGGCAATGAGTGACAACGATGTCAGAATTAATTCTCTTAGTATTTAATGCAAAGATCTGTCAATAATCAACATTGCACGTGTGAAGTACAAGTAAGCAGAATGGGACATGTATACAAATAAGGTTATTCAGTCTAAGATCCTTTGGCACAAAGTCCTTCAGTTTTAGTCTCATCGTATAAAGGTTCCTCGGTGCAAGATTCAAAATAAAGAGGTAATAAATGGTGACAGATAAAATTAGAGGTGTTTCGTACAGAAACTTATTTACTTGCACAACAACTCTCTCTATAAGGGGCCAAATGTAGGAGGGGTTCATTTGTAGAATTCCTTACTCAGATATAAAATTGTTAAAGAAAGTAAAAAAGGAGTTCCATCGATATTACATAAAGAAGGTTGATCATAAAAGGTAGCAAAACTGAGGAAGCTCAGGGGCAACACTGAAGAGGGTTAGAGTTAAGGTTACTGAAGAAACTGCACGCGATAAAAAAAAAGCCAAAAAAGCTCCACACGATCCAACACTCTGTGAAATAACTCATCCGAGAGCATGTCGCGAGCAACCAAGTCTTACACTGTCAATAATGCTCATGATCTATAAAATTCCACTAGCACAGAAAATAATATCTCACATTAAGGAATATTCCTTTCCACATATGATCCGATACTGGTAGAATTTATATAATGCGCTGGGAAGTGCGATTGACATGCTTTATTAGAATAATTCGATTGACATGCTTTATTAGAATAATACTTTATTCCATGTTTTGAGATTACTTTATGCTATGATTATCCATTTTGTCCCCCACTAGATATTTGGGTGCGATTTACGAGCAGTGGCATCCCAAGAAAGGGGATAAAAGCTCAAGGTTCCACGGAAGGAAGGCGGGATATATAGATCACTTCCTCTCAGAAAAAAGGACAGACAAAATTATAATAAAAAAAAGACACATAGAGAGAGAGAGAAGAGATATTCTGGGATAGGCTTTTAAGAAACTTGAAGAGATATAAAAAAAGAGTTCTAAAACACTGTAGACACTTAAAGAGATTGAGAGTTTTGATTGATATTTGACCACTTGTAAATATTAATTATCATTCCAAGCAAAATACAACCATGTCTCCTATAGACGTAACCCAAGTTGGATGAACCACATTATTTATTATGTTCTTTGCAGTTGATTTATTTTCATTCAAGCATATTTTCCCCTCCTTATTGACGTTGTTGATTATCACTTTTGCAAAGTGTATTATCACATTACCATCTATAAAAGTTACGCTTTATTTTTATTATAAACACCCAGGTGATATGAGAAATCATAAATTCCTCTTATTTCTTAAAGGGAAGTGCTCTCTTACAGATCAGGTGGTGATTATTAGTGTACGGTGAAAGAGTCCTAGGTGTAAAGATTGGTGAACCCCTCTTGAGATGCTTATAAGTTTTATACGTGTCAAACTATGCATGTGGATTGTTTTAATTCGACACTACAAATAAGTTAAGCAGGACCAATCAAGGAATTAAAGAAGTTAATTAAAATAATGTTTCAGTAATTAATTATAGGGTTATTTTGAGTTTTTCCCCGCTTTTATGACCAGTTTTGCAATACACCCCTACTTTTTTAAAAATTTGCAATACACCCCCATTCTGTTAACTTTCCATCCAAACCAGTAGTACTATTTACAATTTGTGTTTCTCCCCCACTTTTATGTCCAGTTTTGCGAAAGACCCCTGTGGTGACAATTATTATGCAACACAAATAAATACAAGATAGGCAATTACCAAGGAAGAACAAGGAATGTAAAATGACAATCATACAACAAAGGATGTACGTGGTTCAGCAAAGATGTGCCTACGTCCACGGTGGTGCAGTCGATATTATTTCTATATACTCCGGAGAGTGGTTACAGAGAATACAACTTGTCCTTTTGCCCCGGACCTAGGGTTCAATATATACATGTATGTTTAGGTGAGTGGGGGTGTTGGATTCCCCCACGTCTTCCATCTCTCCCTATAACCTCCCTTAATGGGAATGTGGGAAGATATCGGATAATCAAATAAGAGATGGGGGGCCTGGACTTTGGGCCGCCAGAATTGGGCTACTCGTCCAGGCCCATGATCTTAATTTTGGGTACCCACAATTGCCCCTAAGTTTGTTGGGCCATGTTTTGGGCTCAATAAATTTAAATGATTGGTCATAATGTTTTTTTTTTGTACATTGTGCAATTCTTTGAAAGTTGTGAAGCTGATTTTGGCGGCACCCGCTTCGTATCTTGTGCACTATGATTAGCAAAATTTGAAGGTTTTCTGGAATAGCCACTTTTCTACCGTTGTTTCAATCTTTCCAGCACTCTTCCATTCTCTGTGAGCTCTAGCACTTCGTATCTTCTTCTCTCAATCTCCATTCTCATCGCTTCCTAGTTATTTGGGCTCGTGCTTCTTCATCGTTCGAATCGATCTTCTATTTTGTAAGTTTCCTGTGCCTTTTCTTTATACTTTCTCTTTGAGTTTGTAGCTTTTCTAGGGTTTTCCAATGGCGAAGATTGGGAATAGGTCAGTCTCTGAATTTAGGATGTTTTATAACGTCCCTGATTGGATAGATATTGAGTGCCGCACTTCCCCTCCTAGAAATGTTAGAGAGATAGATGACGCCCACTGGATCCATGTTTTGTTGCTTTCCCAGAAGGGACTCACATTTCCTCCCAACGATTTGTTCTTGCATTTCTTTGGCTATTTTAATATTGTTCCTGCACAATGCTCGCCCAATGTGTGGAAAATAGTTAATGGCATACATAGGATAAATCAGTTGTATGGTACTAGGTTAGGGCTCGCCGAGGTCTATTTTTGTTATTCCTTTTCTCTAACTAGCTTTGGTATCCTCTATCTCAAAGCTAGGAGCCCTGATAGGGTATTGGTAGTAAATCTACTTGATTCCCATAAGGACTACAGGCAAGAGGGTTTCCTTGTTAGAAACTGGCAGTTCTCTCCCCAATTTGAAGGGTTGAGGTCCGAGAGGTTCTCTGTTACCTTTTATGGGGAAGAATACATAGGTAGACTTTGCTCTGTTGATTCAATTTTTACCGGTTTGTGATTTTTCTGATTCTTCTTTGTTCTTCTTTTACAGCGAGGTCAAAGAATTTAGAACCTGCTCTCAGTGAGGTTCGTCTCTCGGAATTGGTTAAGGCTTGGAATATCAGGGAGCCTTTGGGTGACGACGAGCATCCCAGGTCTACTGCCTTTCTGCTCGAGTACAAGAACGTTGGCTTCAGCTTCATAGTAAGGCCTGTGAACAGTATCCCATAGTTTGACTCCTTCGAAGAGACTGTTGTGGATCCTATCCAGTTGGACGAGGAGGAGAGCAGCTCTGAAAGTGACATTGTAGGAGCCGTAAGTAATTTGGGTGGAGGGAGCTCTAATAGTAGCAGTTCCTCTGATTGTGGGGAGGTCTCTGAAGCTCGAGAGTCATCGAGCACGTCCAGTAGTTCGAGCGAGGAGATGGCTCCACCCTGGAAGAACCTGATTCGGGATGATGATGATGAAGACCATATGTTTCTCGCACAGAGGTCAAAGAAGCAAAAATCTAGCTCTGGGGCTGTGGCTACTGGTTCCCGGTCCTCTGCTCAGGAGCAGGAGAGAAAGAGGAAGGAAGAGGAGCAGGTAAGGGAGAGAGAGAGAAAAAAGGAAGAAGAGAAGAAGAAGATGGAGGAGAAGAGGAAGGTAGAGGAGAGGAAGAAAAAAGAGAATGAGAGAGAGGAGGAGAAGAGGAGGGTGGAAGCGAGGATGAAGTCTGGGCAGGCCTTAGTCCAGGTGTCCGCGCTGTCCGAGGGGTCTTCTGTTGCAATTTCCCCCCAGTTGGCCCCCGCTTTGCTCGAGAGAGCTTCCCTCCTGGCTGATCATCAAAGGGCGGTAGGGTCCGAGCAATTGGCCCTTCAGGCTAGTCAAAGGCTAGCTTTGGTAATATTTTTCCCTTTTATCCCATGTTTTTAGGCACTCCATCATTTCCTTCTTTTAATGTTTTCTTCTTTTTGCAGTTTGTGACTGACTTCGCCGTGCTATATCGTTTACGCAATGAGCTGGTGAAGAAAAATAGCGAGCTGGAGAAAGAGAGCGTTACCCTGAAGCTGAAGGGTAAAGATCTCGAGGCTAGTTTTAAAGCCGTTGACGCTGCTCAAATTTCATCCGACCTGGCTCTTGCTACAGCTAACCGGGAGAGGGACGCAGCAGTTAAAGATCTGAAGGAGCTGCAATAAGCCTACGACTTGGTTTGCTCGAGCAAGCTAGCCGTTGTGGGAGAGAACATGATGCTTTCTGAGGAGCTAAAGAACAAGGAGTCTGAGGCTGTCACTGCTAAGGAAGACTCGTATAATTCTGGTTGGGCTTCATCATACGAGGATGCTGAAGTTCAGATAGGCTATATTAGTCGTCTGAACTTCAAGAAGGGCTGGAACAAGGCCCTATTGGCTGCCGGTGTCGATATCAACTCCCCTCTATTTGACGAGCATGACCCGGGTCCAAAGCCAACCGTGGATGAAGTCCATGCCCCAGTTGTTGAAGGTGTTGACCCTCTTCCTCAGATGACCCCTGCTGATGCTTCCCTCGTTGTGGCGGCTGGGATTACTCCTGTCAAGGGTGTTGCCCCTGCTGATGCAGACAAAGGGAAATAGCCATCGACCTCTGGGCAACCTGAGGTTGTTAACTAGCTATTTTCTAGGATTTCTTTATATTTTTACTTTTTCTGTCTGTAAGCTTTCTTTTTGCTGTTCGATGTAATTTCAACCTTTATTAATGAAAAGGCTTCTTTTTCCAGTGCACTGATTTTGTCTATCTTTTTTATGCTTCCTTATGTCTTTGTAGTTGGTTGATGTAGAAGAATATATTCCTGCCGCATCTCAATTGGGCAGGACCCTTGGTCCTAATGCGAGTCTTGAGGTTCGCCAGACCTTCGTTAAGCTTTGCAAATCCCTTAGGTCTAGGAATCAAAAGTATAAGGAGAAATCTGAACTTATGGCCAAGTTGAAGGACAGGCTCTAGGAGATGGAAGAGGTTGGTGCTTCAGTGCAAGAAGAAGTGAATGCGTTGAGAGTAAAGCTTCTCGATGCAGATCAACCAGGTTGGTGATATGCTTCAGTAAGAAAATAAAGCTTTAAGGCAGGAGGTCTCTCAACTTAGGGAACACGCGCCGAGCACCGCCCCTTCAGTGTTACGAGGCTCTTCATCAACGTGAGCTGGGGATGGCTCAAGCGGTATTCATCCTGTGCTGTGAGGTTCTTCATCGGCGCGAGCTGGCAGGAGCAACAGGAGCCGAGATAGGGAAATGGAAGAGCTTCAAGAGAGGGAGATGGAAGAGCTTTGTGGTGACGTCCATCGAGCATATATGATCGCTGCTGGGCTCCAGAGGGGTGTCACTCGGTTGCGGCACTTGTTCAAGAAAGGTCCTCGACAAGTGTGGGCTGACGGCTACGACCATGGCTGGTCAGATGCTCCAACAAGATTGTCAAAGTTCGAAGAGCTTTCTTTGATCAGGGGGTGGCTGAGTGCCTTGAAAGAGATGCAAGTCCCGAGGAACTCGATGCTCTGGTATCGCCATGAGATTTCTCCCTCTACCCTGATGCCTAACCCCTTCCGGAGGGATGATCGATGGATCCCCATCGATACCATTCCTCGGCAATTATTAGAGTCGGATGCAAATGAGGTTGAGAAGAATTAGCTCCTGCTCCCGATGACGGACGAAGAGCTAGAGTGGCTGACTATCTCGCTCAGAGGCCTCACCCCCATTAAGATTTTGCCAGTTGTTGTTTTTTATATTTTTGATAGTGTAAATGCTTTGGGCAAGTTCACCGACTAAACATGTATCACCATTGTTGTAAGTATGATGAATTAATGAAATGTTTCTGTTTTGGGCAAATTTACCGACTAAACAAGTGCATCATATTCTTCATATTCTTGCTGCTTTATGATCTTCTAAATTTGTGTTGTCATGCAAGTGTCCTCCCAGTCCAGTATAATATCGAGATACCATTTGTGCATCACTTTACCCTTTAGGTCGTGTCGTCACACTCCCTTAGGCCTAAGTGTGGCAGTTGGCGAGGACACACCTGGTATTGGATGCTCTATCCGATCAGGATTTTATTCAACCAAAAAAGGTTTGATGACCAGTATAAAATTTGGCCATATTGCCTAAGGATCCCCTGTAGGGCTTCATATATTTCCAGGGGCAATGCTAAGAGGTCCTTCGTGTTTCATAACGATGACCTGAGGAGGGACACTTCCCTGCTAAGGCGTGGTGATCAATGTGCTTGTCATTTGGAAAAGATGTGCGATAAAGCCCATATAGCCGTTACTTATTAGAATGCAACTGTTTAAATAACTTTCATTAATGACAAGGGAAATAAACTTCTAGTTACATAACAAAAGAATAAGTGATAGAAAAGATCTAAAAATAGAATCTCTTGAGATTCGCTGCGTTCCATGCTCATGGTATTTCTCTGCCTTCCATCATTTCCAAGTGATAGGCTCCCTGCAGATCGTCTCTGGTTATCTTAAAGGGCCCTTCCCAGTTTGGGCCTAGCTTGTCGTCTGATGGTTTTACTGCGCTGACCAGGACTTTCCTTAGAACGTAGTCCCCAACCCGGAATGCCCTTGGGTTAACCCTTTTGTTGTAAAGCCTCGCGAGCTGTTGCTGATAGCTCGCTAGTTTTACTAGGGCTAGCTCTCGGCGCTCGTCGGCTAGGTCGAGCTCAGCGAGTAATGCTACATCATTATGGCCCTGGTCGACAAGGTTGGACCTCATTATTGGCAAACCTGCTTCTAGTGGGATGACTGCTTCCATGCCATATGTCAGCAAAAATGGGGTTTCTCCTGTTACTCACCGAGGAGTGGTTCGGTACGCCCATAGGATATGGGGTAGTTCATTTACCCATGCGCCTTTGGCTCGCTCCAATCGCTTCTTTAATCCATCGATCACAGTTTTATTGAAAGCCTCAGCTTGGCCATTGCTCTGAGGGTAGGCCACCGAACTGAAGTGGTGTCTGATATCGTGTTCATTACAGAAGTTCTGAAAAGACCCGCTTTCGAACTGTGTTCTATTGTCGGTGATGATGGTTCTGGGGATGCCAAAGCGAGTGATTATATTCCTCCATATGAACCTTATCATATCAGCATCTCGAATGTTTGCCAGGGGTTCTGCCTCGATCCACTTGGTGAAGTAGTCAGTTACGACCAACAGATATTTGCGATTGTCAGTGGCGGTAGGCAGTGGTCCCACGATGTCCATTCCCCATTGGGCGAATGGCCATGGGCTGGACAGTGATTTTAGGTCGCTAGCAGGTTGGTGGACTATAGGAGCGTGAAGTTGGCATTTAAGGCACTTACGGACATACATCGCAGAGTCCCTTTGCATGTATGGCCACCAATAGCCCTCCTCCATTGCTCGAAAAGCTAGAGACCTTCCTCCAATATGGCTTCCACAGATTCCTTCATGAAGCTCATGTAGCACTTGCTCGACATTCCCTGGGTAAACGCATTGGAGGTAGGGACCGGAGAAGGATCTCTTATACAGGTTGCCCTCTGGGGATAAGTGAAAGCGAGTAGCTTTGACTCTTATCTGGTGGGTAGTCTTCTTGTCATTCGGGAGCGTGCCATCCTTCAAATAGTCCCTTAAGGGGTCCATCCAGCTGGGAGCTGATCCCACCTGGAGTACCTGATTCCCGCCTGGTGGCCTACTCTTGTGGATGCTCGGGTGAGTGAGGAAATCGATGGGGATGGTTCTTTTTAGGTCGGAGTGGAGTACCTGATTCCCGCCTGGTGGCCTGCTCTCGTGGATGCTCGGGTGAGTGAGGAAATCTACGGGGATGGTTCTTTTTAGGTCGGAGTCGACTGCCGAACTCAGGGCTGCTAGGGCATTAGCATGGTTGTTTTGCTCTCTGGGAACCTGCTGGACATTGATCTCTTCTAAGCTCGCCATTAATTTTTTAACTAAGGCAAGGTAAGCTTCCATTCTTTCATCTTTTGCATTGTAATCTCCATTTATCTGATTGGAGACTCATTGGGAATAACCGAACACCTATAAATGCTTTGCTCCCAAAGTGTGTGCCTTCTGAAGGCCGGCTATTATGGCTTCGTATTCTGCTTCGTTATTGGAGGCTGCAAATCCAAGTCTGATTCCTTGTTCAAGGATTATATTTTTTGGGTTAACGAAGACAATGGCTACTCCTGCCCCCTTTGAATTGGAGGCTCCATCAATAAACAGTTTCCAGGTCCCCACTGTCCCTTGGTCCTCCTTTGGCCTTGGTAGTTGAGGTTGGTTGGAAGGTACCTCGCCCGTGAATTCGGCTACGAAATCAGGAAGGATTTGTCCCTTGATGGCGGTCCTTGGTTAAAATTAGATGCCAAATCGCCTGAGCTCGATTGACCGTTTAGACAGCCTGCCCGACAAATCCACTTTCCTCAGGACTGCCTTAAGGGGGTGCGATGTAAGGACGATGATTGTGTGGGCTTCAAAATAGTGCTTCAGCTTCCTCGAGGCCACTACTAGTGCGTAGGCGAGCTTTTCCAACGGTAGGTACCTTTTCTCGGCGTCAAGTAGGGTCTTGCTCGCATAATAAATAGGGTGTTGGATTCCTGCAACCTCACATATTAGCGCAGAGCTGACAGTGTGGTTGGAAACAGAGAGGTACAGGTATAAAGAATCTGTTTGCCTTGGTATGAAGAGCAGTGGTGGAGAGCTTAAGTATGCTTTGAGCTCTACCAGTGCTTGCGAACAATCTGGGCACCATTCTACCGTTGTATTCCCCTTCAGAAGCTGGAAGAAAGGCTTGCATTTCTCGGAGGATTTAGAGATGAAGCGATTTAGGGCAGCGAGCATACCAGTGAGCTTTTGTACGTCCCGGATTGTTCAAGGTGGTTGTACCCTGTTAATTGCATCGATTTGGTCTGGGTTAGCCTCTATGCCTCTCTTACTGACCAAGTACCCAAGAAATTTTCCTGACTGAACACCGAAAGAACACTTGCTTGCATTAAGTTTCATTCGGTACTTCCTGAGGATTTCAAAGGTGTTTGATGGGTCTGAGAGGTGATTTTATTTCCTCTTACTTTTAACGAGCATGTCATCGATGTAGACCTCCGTGGTGCTTCCCATCTGGTCCTTGAACATCTTGGTGACCAGCCGCTGATAGGTTGCCCCTACTTTTTTTAGCCCAAAAGGCATTACCTTGTAGCAGTATAATCCAACCGTCGTGATGAACGTGGTTTTGTCCTGGTCAGGGGCATACAAGGGGATCTGATGAGACCCTGAGTATGCATCCAGAAAACTCATTCGTTCGTGAGCTGCAGTGGCGTCCACTAGTTGGTCTATTTTTGGGAGGGGGAAACTATCTTTAGGTCACGCTTTGTTGAGGTCAGTGAAGTCGATGCAGACTTTCCACTTCCCGTTGCTTTTTGGAACTACTACTAGGTTGGATAACCACTTGGGGAATTGTACTTCCCGTATGGATCCTGCATCCAGTAGTTTTTTGACCTCCTTCTCTACCGCTTTAGCCTTCTCGGGTGCAGTTCGTCGTGCCTTTTGCGTGATGGGTTTGAAGGCAGGATCGACGTGCAGCTGATGGCAGACCAAATTAGGATTGATTCCAAGTAGATCGTATGGCTCCCATGTGAAAACATCTATGTTGCGTCTCAGTAGAGTTATCAAGTCCTTTTGTTCCTGGTCGGTGAGAGATGCTCCAATCAAGAAGACTCTACTACTATCGCCATCTCCAGCCGCAACTTCTACCAGGTCCTCGACGACCCGCTCGGAGGGGAGGAGCCTGGTTTCCTCCACTCCAGGTCTTCTGTACTTTAATTTCTATTTAGAAGGTGTCAGACCTTCTTCTGTTTTCTCGTTGGGCTGATCGGCCTTCCTTTCTGGCCTTGGTCGGATGGCTGCTATAAAGCACCTTCTTGCCATTTCTTGGTCGCCGTGGATCTCCATTACTCCTCGATCGGTTACATATTTGAGTTTCTGATGGTAGGTCGAGGAGACTGCCTTCATCGCATGAAGCCATCCCCTGCCGAGGATGGCCTGGTATGGCGAGTCGATGTCAACTACCAAAAACTCGATCATCTTGGAGACATTTCCCGCATGCACCGGTAATACTATCTTTCCCAAGGGCATAGTTATTTTTCCAGCGAAGCCAACTAAAGGGACAGTAGCTTCCTTTAGGTCGGCGACGCTTAACTTCAATTTTTTGAATAGGTCGAGATACATTACCTCGGACGAGCTTCCTTGGTCGACGAGCAACTTGTCGACGTCAAAGTTAGCTATACTGAGGGTAATGATCAGAGCGTCGTGATGTCAGGTTCTCACTCCCACCAGATCTTCATCTGTGAAAACAATATATTTGTTATAGTCGACGTCATCCGCTCGTCGACACTTTCCTGACTGTGACTTTGCTGGATCGATCTGAAAAGCCTACATTACCGTTGTAAGTTTCTTCATCTCCATTCGAGCTGAATTTCCTTGGATCTGCTTGGCATCAGATGCCCCGTGAATTACTGTGAACTCATGTCCAGCGTCATCCTCGAGCACGTTGTCAGGTCTTGCTTCTCTATTGGCAACCACTTTCTCTGCC
This sequence comes from Sambucus nigra, assembly GCA_949130495.1. Classification (NCBI taxonomy): domain Eukaryota; kingdom Viridiplantae; phylum Streptophyta; class Magnoliopsida; order Dipsacales; family Adoxaceae; genus Sambucus; species Sambucus nigra. Next base: position 298,634,859 of record OX422212.1, on the reverse strand, counting down.
CTTTTCTCCACAAACTCGTTCAAATGCCCAGACTGGGCTAGTTACTCGAGGTGAGACTTAAGAGATTTGCAATGCTCAGTCTTATGTCCACCCTCTTTGTGAAAAGCGCATCTTAACGCATTGTTCCTCTTCGAGAGATCTCCTCCCATCTTCCTGGGCCACTTGATGAATGGCTCATCTTTGATCTTCGCGAGAATTTTGTAAATTGGTTCTTTGAAGACGGTGTTGACCGCCTGGAATGCTTTCGACGCATCATTGTTCCCTCCGTTCTTGGAGCCATTTTTGCCCCCGTTCTTTCCTCCTTTGTTCTGGTTCTCAGCTTTTTCACTGCCCTTGGTAGTGAGTTTAGCTCGACCGTTTTCTCCTGTACTAAGGCGGGTGACATCTTCCACCTTAGCGTACTTCTCGATGCGGTCCATCAGGTCGTCAATAGTCATAGCCTCCTTCTTTGTCAGGGACTAATAGAGAAGGGAAGAACTGGGTAGCCCAATTTTGAAAGAGGCCACTGCCACCCCCTCCGAGCAATCCTCGATCTCATTGAATAACTCCCAGTACCTTTTCGCGTAGTCTTGGAGTGTCTCTTGAGGCGTTTTCTTCATTGTTAGTAAAGCATCCATACTTTTGGGATGGGAGCTACTAGTAATGAAGCGGGCCGTAAAGAGTTCGGCCATGGATTTAAAACTTCTGATGGATCGGTGGGGGAGACTTTCAAACCATTTCTGCGCAACGTCATGCAAGCTCGAGGGAAAAATTTGTCACATTAGCGCGTCCCGGTGGTTCTAGAGGGTCATGGCCTGTCGGTACTGCCTGACGTGATCAATGGGATCAGTCTTACCGTCATAAATCTTAAACCTTGTAATGGCAAATTTCTTGGGGGCTTCTTCTTCTATTTCCCTCGTAAAAGGTGACTTCATCTGGGTTTTGAGAGCTCGTCTAGCGAGTTCTCGGGTCGATCTGGTACCGTGGTGGGCAGGATGCTGTTCTATCTCCCTGCGGACCAGATTTCGTATGTTTTCGTCGCTGCGAGTAGGGCTCTGGTAACGGCGAGCTCTTCGTAGCTGCTCGCGAAGGTCGTCGTCTGATTTGCCTTCTTCAACCTTTTGAGATCCCCGCCTAGGGCTCCTTCCTCGGCTGCGAGACTTGCTCGCCTGAGGGTTAGGAGTGCAGTATGGACGTCTCCTGTTATCAGGATGAAGCTCCCTCTCCAGTCTTTCCAGTCTTCTTTTCAAGCGAGCATTCTCAGCCTCGTATCTGCGAGAAGACTCCCTCTGCTCGTGGAGCCTTGCCTCGTATGCATCTGTTATCAAAAATGTATTTTATCCCTAATTAATTATATTAGATTAATTTATGTACATTTTAGTTTAACTTAATATATTAATTTTGATGATTCCAAACAAACTCTATTTAAGTAGTATGTGAATATCTCTTATTTTATAATATTTATGTGACTATTTTTTTCGGTACAAGTATTGTTTAAAATGAATGGTTTATTGTTTTATTTTTTTGAACTTTTTTTTTTCGGAACTTATTGATGGAAATAAATTTTCATTTTAAAATATTTTCAAATGACAATACCTGTCAATTCGTTTTTCTTTTTTGTGTTTCATAGTTGTACAGTTGAGCCATGCGTGTACTCTCTCTCTCTCAAGTCATGTCAGTTTCTTTTGAACTACCGTTCGTCATTTTCCTTAAGGTGTCTTTGACTGCCTATTGTTGCATAGCCTTTGACTGCCTATTGCCTTAGCCTTTGTCCTAATCGCATGATAATAAATAAATATATATATATATGCATGCGTGTATGCATGATATATGGCGCCACATGTACAATATCTGTATGCATGATATATGCATGCGTGTACAATATCTGTATGCATGTACAATATCTGTAAGAAAATTAATCTTCTTGTATGCATAATATATGCAAGCGTGTATGTACAATATCTGTTACCGATTTGACATTGGCTTAAGTGTATTGCTTTCTTTGGCTTCTCTAAATATGGCGCCACATGTCCCTATGACATGACTTTGGCTTCTAAAGCTTTTGCAAAGACATCCTTTATTTAAATATCTGATTACAAGCTGATCCCCTTGGCCGAAAGTCTCTACCGAATTGACTGCCTACGCCTTAGGCCACTACTGCACGATTTCTGTTGGCAACTGTACAGCCTTTGGATACCAGTACACGTTATCAGTTGGCTTCCTTACCGCCTTAAACTTTTATAGGTTGACAGCTAAAGATTTGGACTATATTTTCACAGCCATTGGCTTCTACTGTTTTGACGATTTTTTATCTGTGCTGTCAGATTCTTGGTATGGGCACTTCTCTCTCCTACAGCAGTAGTTCTACCACATCACGCTCATATTATGAGAATATTTTCTCTTAATAAAAGGCTTGAGTTTTTCTTTATCACCTCATCACAATATGGGTCCCGCGCTTGCAGTAAACGTATGATGTAAATCAAAACTTTCAACATATCTTAAACTGAGGTTTGCGCCATCACTGGCCGAGAACGTCCATAAGAAATTTTTTTAACACTCAGTATATTATATATATATACATACTTTATATATATATATATGTTTATTAAATCTTGCAAGCCCGTTATTTGTTGTACATGGCGTCAGATCATATGCCACAAGAATTGACAGGAGTTAGATTATCTTAGACTGTTCATCAGCCCATTCCTTCGGCTGTGCCTTGTCCTTATTAAATATAATATCACAAACTTCCTATGAGATTATCTTTGGCCTCCTCGAGACATGCACCTGAACAAAATCTGTTATTCACGTTGTCCAACTTATCTTCTTGACAGAAAAATGTTCTTAACACACCAGTTATATTCTTTACACAATGGTTCCACATTTATACATCAGTTTTGTATTTTATCTCTTGGACTAACAATCTTTTATTGCAGAAAATATATGGGTTGTCTATCAAGCTATTTTCAAATGACTTATAGTTTCAGATGTCTATTTCCATGCTACTACAGCTATATTTTTATGGAGAAGATAAAGATGATGATTTTGCATATCAGATTTGGAAATGATTTTCAGCTATCTCATCTCAGCCAAATCAGGAGCATTTAATGCTCAAAATGCATGTGTCTAACAGCTAGTTTTTGGAAGACACATTTAAAGCATTCAAGAGCTGCATTGAAAGTCACTTGAATGAGAATATTATCAAGACTTGAAATATTATTGAGAACATTTATTTTACTACGCAGCTACACATTCAAGTGAGCAATAAATTTTATCATCTGCTCAATCATTGAAGAAGAAGACTTGTGCCTACTTCAACATTATTTATTGAAGTCTGATTAAAGAAGGAGAAACTCAGATTACAAATTGTATTTTAAGGAGTTTCAGTATTTTACCTTGTACTACAAAAATTCAGATTTGTTGTGAAGCTTTGTTGAAGCTTCGGTTTGTACCGGTAATTGGTTCCTACCCGTAAGTGGGCCACGGGGTTTGAAGCTCGGAGTTAGCTTGCAAACAGTTGTACGCGGTGGTTTGATCCTACCTGCAAGTGGATCAGGTTTAGTGAAGCGCAAAGGAGACAGGGGCTCTAGGCGCGTGGACGTAGGCCGGGATTTGGCCGAACCACGTTAAATTTCGGTGTCATTTATTTTCCGCACCTTTATTTATTTATTTGCACATGCTTGCTTGAGTTAATATTTTCAGCACACTATCTTGCAAATAAATTAATTCCGAAATTTGACTTAATTAATTTTTAAGGTTAAAATAATTTTTTTTGAATTAATTAATTAATTTCAGAATATCACTTTATATTAAATACGAAAATTAATTTAATATTCCTAGTGTGTTAAAATATGCATCTCTAGTTGTTTAAATTAGTTAGTTGCATTTATTTGATATTGTTGGATTTATTTCTTATAGTTGTTTTAATCTGAAATTTGTCTAAGTGATTTAAATTTACTATTTTTCTAAAATATTAATTTGACTTAAAGTTTGTAAAAACTCAATTCACCCCCCCCCCCCCTCTTGAGTATAATCTGGGCAACAATTGGTATCAGAGCGAGTGCTCTTCTTATTTTTAGATTTAACAATCTTAGAGTTAAAGATCAATGGCAAACTTTAATGTTTCATCTCTTGGTGAGGGTCAATCAATAAATAGACCTCCTTTATTTTCAGGAAATAATTATAGCTATTGGAAAAATAGAATGAAAAATTTTGTTCAATCAAATGATTATGCTGTTTGGAGAGTTATTATAAATGGTCCTAATATCCCCATGAAAGTTGTTAATAATGAAAATGTTCCTAAAGAAGAAAATGAATGGAATGATGCTGATATTAAAAAAATTCAAATAAATGCTAAAGCTATGAATATTTTTCATTGTGCACTTGATGTAAATGAATATAATAGGATCTGTTGTTGTGAATCCGCCAAAGAAATTTGGGATAGACTAGAAGTTGCATATGAAGGAACTAGTCAAGTCAAGGAGGATAAAATCAGTATGCTTGTTCATAACTATGAGCTTTTTAAAATGAAAACAGATGAAACTATCTCTGATATGTTTACTAGATTTTCAAATATTATAAATGGATTGAAATCTCTTGGTTAATCTTATACTGATTCTGAATTAGTCAGTAAGATTCTCAGGTCACTACCATCTGCGTATATGACAAAGAAGCTGGCAATCAAAGAAGCTATACGAGAAAGACCTATTTCTCTTGATGAACTGTTGGGATCTTTAATTACTCATGAAATGGAACTCAAAGAACTTGATGAAGATGAGAAGCCCAAGGCAAGCAAAACTATTGCCTTCAAATCCATTGAGGAAGAAGAAGAATGTGAGGAAACTGATAATGATGAAGATGGTGACATAGCACTTCTTACCAGAAAATTCAAAAAATTTCTTGCCAAAAAGAAGGGACTGTCTGGAAAATACAAGAATTTCTCTTCAAAGAAGGCACATGAAGGAAAGTCATCCTCTAAGTTTGAGCCAAAATGTTATAACTGCAAAGAGTTAGGCCATATTAGACCTAACTGTCCCAAAGCCAAAGAAGGGAAGAATGACAGAAAAGAGAAAAGAAATGAAAAATACAAAAAGGCCATGAAAGCTACTACTTGGAGTGATAGTGATGAAAGTAGCAACGATGAAGATTCAAGTGATGGAGAAGTTGCAAATCTTTGCCTTATGGCAAATAATGATGAGGTATCTTCTAACTTTAATTCAGATAGTGAATATGAAACTTCAAATGATCATGATGAACTTCAAAATGCTTTTGATGAACTTTTTTACAATTTTGATGAAATTAAAACTAAATATATTAATCTTAAAAAGATACATTCCTCTTTATCACATAAATATGATTTTCTCCTTGAAAATATAGAAATAATGAAATCCGAAAATAAGTCTTTAAAATCTGAAATGGCAAAACTAAAAATTAATGAATCATCTAGTCACTCTTCTGAAAATGAACAATTAAAACTTGAAATTAAGGATTTAACTTGGTGTCTTGAAAACTTTGTAAATGGAGAAAAAAATTTGAATTTTCTACTTGGAAACCAAAGGTGGATGTATGATAAGGCTGGAATTGGATATAATGAAAAAGAAAATGAGAAAAGTTTTGAAAATTACTCTAAAAATATTGGAAACTCATTATGCACATATTGTGGAAGACATACCCATTTCTCAAATTTCTGCAAATATAGATTTTCTACCAAAGTGGCATGGATTCCTAAAGAGACTCCCATTTTTGCTAACCCATATGGACCCAACACATTTTGGGTACCAAAAGAAAAGTTATTTAAATGTTGATTGTAGGTTTGTTTTAGAGCTAGTTCGATCAAAACAAAGTGGTTCTTAGACAGCGGGTGTTCAAGACATATGACGGGTGACAAAAGTAAATTCTCTAGCTTGATTGCCAAAGATGGAGGTCTAGTCACATTCGGAGACAACTCCAAAGGCAAAATCATTGGCATAGGTAATGTTGGTAAGGATCCCTCTCCTTGCATTGAAAACGTTCTTTTAGTTGATGGTCTTAAACATAATTTAATTAGTATTAGCCAACTGTGTGATAAAGGTTATAATGTTCTATTTAAAAAAGATTACTGTCTAATAAAAAATGCTAAAGATAATCATGTTGTGTTTGTTGCTTATAGACATGAAAATGTTTATACTCTCGATTTTGATAATTTATCTCAACAAGATGTCAAGTGTTTAGCTGTCCTAAATGATACTTGCTGGTTATGACATAGAAGATTAGGTCATTCCAACATGGAACAACTTAATATTTTATCCAAAAATGAGTTAGTTAGAGGGCTGCCCAAAATAAAGTTTGTTAAAAATAAATTGTGTAATGCATGTCAATTTGGAAAACAAACAAAAACTTCATTTAAAAGGAAAAGAGATATTTCAACAAATAGGCCTTTAGAATTATTACACTTAGACTTATTTGGACCTAACAAAGTTGCTAGTTTAGGTGGAAAATATTATGCCTTTGTTATTGTTGATGATTATTCTCGATTTACATGGGTTTTCTTTCTTACTCATAAAAATGATACACACTCTATTTTTGCCAAATTTTGTAAGAAAATTCAAAATGAAAAAGGTTGCAATATTGTCTTTATAAGAAGTGATACAGGAAGAGAATTTGATAACAAAGATGTTGAATTATTTTGTGATGAAAATGGTTTTGAACATAGTTTTTCTGCTCCAAGGACACCTCAACAAAATGGTGTAGTAGAAAGAAAGAATAGATCTTTACAAGAAATGGCTAGAACTATGCTAAATGAACATAACCTACCGAAATATTTTTGGGCAGAAGCTGTTAACACATCTTGTTATGTAATAAATAGAACTATTGTTAGAAAAGGTTTAGATAAAACTCCTTATGAAATACTGAAAAATAAAAGACCAAATATTGGTTATTTCAAGGTTTTTGGAAGCAAATGTTTTATTTTAAATGATAAAGAAAATTTAGGAAAATTTGATGCAAAATCTGATGAAGGTATTTTTCTTGGGTATGCACTTTATAGTAAAGCTTATAGAGTTTTTAATAAAAGGACTCTAGTTGTTCAAGAATCAATACATGTATCTTTTGATGAATCTAACTCTCTTACTAAAAACTTCAAAGATGATGATGAGGTTCTAGATGTAAATAAATCTATTAATGAAGAAAACCCTACTTCTAATATTGATAAGTCTATTAATAATGAAAGTACTCCGCATAAAGATAAAAATGATAATGATTCTTTACCTAAAAATTGGAATTTCGTTAATAATCATCCTTTTGAAAATATTTTAGGAGAACCCTCTAGTGGTATTCTTACTAGATCCTCCTTAAAGAATGTTTGTAATAATTTAGCTTTTGTGTCAGAAATTGAACCAAAAGACATAAATGAAGCCGAAAAAGATGAGTTTTGGTTATTAGCTATGCAAGAAGAACTGTTACAATTTGAGCGAAATAATGTTTGGTCACTTGTTCCCACACCCATAGATAAAACTATTATTGGAACTAAATGGGTTTTTAGAAATAAAAAGGATGATGGCGGATTAATTATAAGAAATAAAGATAGACTAGTCGCGCAAGGCTACAACCAACAAGAAGGTATTGATTTTGATGAAACTTATGCCCCCGTAGCTAGATTAGAGGCTATTCGTATGCTACTAGCATATGCATGTTATAAAAATTTTAAATTATTTCAAATGGATGTTAAAAGCGCTTTCTTAAATGGTTTTATTAGTGAGGATATTTATGTTAAGCAACCTCCCGGTTTTGAAAATCACAAGTTTCCAAATCATGTTTATAAACTAAATAAAGCCTTATATGGATTAAAATAAGCACCAAGGGCTTGGTATGATAGGTTAAGTGGATTTTTACCCGAGAATGATTTTGTGAGAGGAAAAATGGATTCGACCTTATTCATAAAAATTCATAACGATGATATGCTTCTTGTACAAGTGTATGTTGATGATATTATATTTGGATCCACAAATGAAAATTTATTTAAAGATTTTTCAGAATTTATGCAAAAAGAATTTGAAATGAGTATGATGGGTGAGTTAAAATTCTTTTTAGGTTTACAAATTAAGCAAACCAAAAATGGGGTCTTTATCAATCAATCTAAATATATTAAAGATCTTTTGGTAAAATATGGTTTAGAGCATGGTAAAGCACTTGGTACACCAATGAGCACCTCTATTAAGTTAGATGTTGATGAAAAAGAAAAATCTGTTAATACTACCTTATATCGTGGTATGATTGGTAGTCTACTTTATTTAACCGCTAGTAGACCCGATATTATGTTTAGTGTATGCTTATGTGCTCGTTTTCAAGCCAATCCTAAAGAATCCCATTTGTGTGCCGTAAAACGCATATTTAGATATTTAATTGGTACTAAAGACTTAGGATTATGGTATCCTAAAAGTAATTCGTTCGAACTAGTAAGTTATTCAGATGCAAATTTCGTGGGTTGTAGAATTAATAGAAAAAGCACTAGTGGTACATGTCATTTTTTAGGACACTCACTAGTCTCTTGGTTTAGTAAAAAGCAAAATTATGTTGCTCTTTCCACGGCCGAGGCAGAATATATTGCCGCCGGTAGCAGTTGTGCTCAAACATTATACATGAAACAACAATTAAAAGACTTTAAAATATTCTTTCACAATACTCCAATTTTTTATGATAATACAAGAGCTATATGTTTGACAAAAAATCCAATTCTGCACTCTAGAACAAAGCATATTGAAATTAGACATCATTTTTTACGCGATCATGTTCAAAAAGGTGACGTAAGCATAGAATTTATTTCTACGGATTTACAATTAGTCGATGTTTTCACAAAACCATTATCTGAAGATCGTTTTACCTTTATCCGTCGTGAACTCGGTATGGTATGCATAAATGACTTAAAATTTTAATTCCTTATTTATGATTCTCTTCACTACCTTCCAAATACATCTTATCACAGGTGGACACACTTCAATATGTTTTATCACTAGCTGACATTCACCACTCCTATATAAATACATATATGAGCTTCTCCTCATCACTCACAAATCATGAAGTCATTTTATGTAGTGTGGGTTGGAAAACTTCCCGGAATTTATACTACTTGGGGAGATTGTGAATCCCAAATTAAGGGAGTTAGTGGTTCTCAATATAAAAAATATTTTTCATTTGATGCCGCCATGCTTGCCATTCGCTCATCTCCGCCACATGCCCCTTGGGTGAAGCCTCCTTCTTGGCCATTTGTCTTGCCTCCACATATGCACTCACATGCTTCTACTCCTACTAATGAAAATGTTGCATGCTCATCTTCTCAAAACAGTGCTGAAAATACTATCAAAGTTGTTGTTGAGAAAATTACGATTGAGGGAAACTCTAAAGATGTGTGTCATCTTGTTAACAACCTTAAGCTGTAATCCTATATATCTATTCATTATATGTCATGTAAGATTATGTTGAATATGTGCGTAATGAAAATTCATGGTATTCACATATGTCCCTCACAATTTTCTGTCTTATCCCATGCTTGTATTATTTTTGATAGGGGGAGCTTCGCATTTTACCCGTGACACTGAATTTATATAAAATATCTTTTTGATAATGTCAAAGGGGGAGAAATTATGATGATTCACTCATTATGCTTAATTTATTCATCTTATAAATATATGTGAATCATTGTTTGTCATCATAAAAAAGGGGGAGATTGTTATCAAAAATGTATTTTATCCCTAATTAATTATATTAGATTAATTTATGTACATTTTAGTTTAACTTAATATATTAATTTTGATGATTCCAAACAAACTCTATTTAAGTAGTATGTGAATATCTCTTATTTTATAATATTATGTGACAATTTTTTTCGGTACAAGTATTGTTTAAAATGAATGGTTTATTGTTTTATTTTTTTGAACTTATTTTTTTTCCGGAACTTATTGATGGAAATAAATTTTCATTTTAAAATATTTTCAAATGACAATACCTGTCAATTCGTTTTTCTTTTTTGTGTTTCAGAGTTGTACAGTGGAGCCATGCGTGTACTCTCTCTCTCTCAAGTCATGTCAGTTTCTTTTGAACTACCGTTCGTCATTTTCCTTAAGGTGTCTTTGACTGCCTATTGTTGCATAGCCTTTGACTGTCTATTGCCTTAGCCTTTGTCCTAATCGCATGATAATATAAATATATATATATATATATTATATATGCATGTGTGTATGCATGATATGGAGCCACATGTACAATATCTGTATGCATGATATATGCACGCGTGTACAATATCTGTATGCATGTACAATATCTATAAGAAAATTAATCTTCTTGTATGCATAATATATGCAAGCGTGTATGTACAATATCTGTTACCGATTTGACATTGGCTTAAGTGTATTGCTTTCTTTGGCTTCTTTAAATATGGCGCCACATGTCCCTATGACATGACTTTGGCTTCTAAAGCTTTTGCAAAGACATCCTTTATTTAAATATCTGATTACAAGCTGATCCCCTTGGCCGAAAGTCTCTACCAAATTGACTGCCTACGCCTTAGGCCACTACTGCACGATTTCTGTTGGCAACTGTACAACCTTTGGATACCAATACACGTTATCAGTTGTCTTCCTTACCGCCTTAAACTTTTATAGGTTAACAGCTAAAGATTTGGACTATATTTTCACAGTCGTTGGCTTCTACTGTTTTGACGATTTTTTATCTGTGCTGTCAGATTATTGGTATGGGCACTTCTCTCTCCTACAGCAGTAGTTCTACCACATCACGCTCATATTATGAGAACATTTTCTCTTAATAAAAGGCTTGAGTTTTTCTTTGTCACCTCATCACAATATGGGTCCCGCGCTTGCAGTAAACGTATGATGTAAATCAAAACTTTCAACATATCTTAAACTGAGGTTTGCGCCATCATTGGCCGAGAACGTCCATAAGAAATTTTTTTTAACACTCAGTATATTATATATATATACATACTTTATATATATATATATATATATATATGTTTATTAAATCCTGCAAGCCTGTTATTTGTTGTACATGGCGTCAGATCATATGCCACAAGAATTGACAGGAGTTATATTATCTTGGACTGTTCATCAGCCTATTACTTCGGCTGTGCCTTGTCCTTATTAAATATAATATCACAAACTTCCTATGAGATTATCTTTGGCCTCCTCGAGACATGCACCTGAACAAAATCTGTTATTCACGTTGTCCAACTTATCTTCTTGACAGAAAAATGTTCTTAACACACCAGTTATATTCTTTACACAATGGTTCCACATTTATACATCAGTTTTGTATTTTATCTCTTGGACTAACAATCTTTTATTGCAGAAAATATATGGGTTGTCTATCAAGCTATTTTCAAATGACTTATAGTTTCAGATGTCTATTTCCATGCTACTACAGCTATATTTTTATGGAGAAGATAAAGATGATGATTTTGCATATCAGATTTGGAAATAATTTTCAGCTATCTCATCTCAGCCAAATCAGGAGCATTTAATGCTCAAAATGCATGTGTCTAACAGCTAGTTTTGGGAAGACACATTTAAAGCATTCAAGAGCTGCATTGAAAGTCACTTGAATGAGAATATGATAAAGACTTGAAATATTATTGAGAGCATTTATTTTACTACTCAGCTACACATTCAAGTGAGCAATAAATTTTATCATCTGCTCAATCATTGAAGAAGAAGACTTGTGCCTACTTCAACATTATTTATTGAAGTCTGATTAAAGAAGGAGAAACTCAGATTACAAATTGTATTTTAAGGAGTTTCAGTATTTTACCTTGTACTACAAAAATTCAGATTTGTTGTGAAGCTTTGTTGAAGCTTCGGTTTGTACCGGTAATTGGTTCCTACCCGTAAGTGGGCCACGGGGTTTGAAGCTCGGAGTTAGCTTGCAAACAGTTGTACGCGGTGGTTTGATCCTACCTGCAAGTGGATCAGGTTTAGTGAAGCGCAAAGGAGACAGGGGCTCTAGGCGCGTGGACGTAGGCCGGGATTTGGCCGAACCACGTTAAATTTCGGTGACATTTATTTTCCGCACCTTTATTTATTTATTTGCACATGCTTGCTTGGGTTAATATTTTCAGCACACTATCTTGCAAATAAATTAATTCCGAAATTTGACTTAATTAATTTTAAAGGTTAAAATAATTTTTTTTGAATTAATTAATTAATTTCAGAATATCACTTTATATTAAATACGAAAATTAATTTAATATTCCTAGTGTGTTAAAATATGCATCTCTAGTTGTTTAAATTAGTTAGTTGCATTTATTTGATATTGTTGGATTTATTTCTTATAGTTGTTTTAATCTGAAATTTGTCTAAGTGATTTAAATTTACTATTTTTCTAAAATATTAATTTGACTTAAAGTTTGTAAAAACTCAATTCACCCCCCCCCCCCCCCTCTTGAGTATAATCTGGGCAACAGCATCAATCAGTCTGGATATTTGTGTGGACCTCGCTGGTCCTTGGCTTTCTTCTGAGGCTGGCCTTTCCAAGCGAGCCCTTTGATCTGAACGTCGAACTTCAGACCTAATCCTGCGAGGAGCAGGTGGTTCTTGAATATCCCTTGCCTAGGGAGCATTGCTTCTGTGACCAGACATTTTAAACTTCTTTCTTGGTGTGGGCTCTTCTCAGGGAAAGATGAACGCTTCCCACAGACGGCGCCAATTGTGGTGACAATTATTATGCAACACAAATAAATACAAGAGAGGCAATTACCAAGGAAGAACAAGGAATGTAAAATGACAATCACACAACAAAGGATGTACGTGGTTCAACAAAGATGTGCCTACGTCCACGGTGGTGCAGTCGGTATTATTTCTATATACTCCGGAGAGTGGTTACAGAGAATACAACTTGTCCTTTTGCCCCGAACCTAGGGTTCAATATATACATGTATGTTTAGGTGAGTGGGGGTGTTGGATTCCCCCACGTCTTCCATTTCTCCCTATAACCTCCCTTAATGGGAACGTGGGAAGAGATCGAATAATCAAATAAGAGATGGGGGGCCTGGACTTTGGGCCGCCAGAATTGGGCTACTCGTCCAAGCCCATGATCTTAATTTTGGGTACCCACAACCCCCATTTTTAAAAAAAATTGAAAAAAATATTTATTATAATTTCACATTAATAGCCATCTTTATATTAAAAAAATATTTTTTATTATAATTTCACATTAATAAACTATACCCAACATTTATTTATAGAAAAGAGTTAAAAAAATTAAATATAAATAAACTTTGATTTTATACCAAACATACATTTTTTTATATAAAAAAAGTAAAAAATAGTATAAAACAATGTATGTGACTTCAACAAATTGTACTGCAATTAAAAAAACGTTTTAACTGTTTTCCATATACATACATACATACATACATACATACATACATACATACATACATATACATATACATATACATATACACCCACCCCCCACCGCCCCACACACATACATACATACATACATATATATATATATATATATATATATATATATATATATATATATATATATATATATATATACAAAAATCGTTAAAATATTTTTCAACTGGAAAAAACTATTAAAATATTTTTTAAACATTTAAAAAATCGTTAAAACCATTACATTTTTTTTAGTTTTTAAAAACAATTTTTTGTATAGACAAAACAGATTTTTTTAATAAAATTGTTTAAAAGTTGTTTTGACTATTTTAAAAGCTATTTTTTAAATAAAAACTATTTAAATACTTTTTATTAAAAAAAATATGTTTTTTCTATAAAAATAACTGTTTTTTTTATAAATATATGTTTTCCTTGGAAAACTATTTTTATTGCAAACAACTTTACATTATTAGACATTTTTTTACTAAAAATCAAATTTGAGCTATTAAAAAAAAATATACTTTATTTATTAGTTTAACAAACAGTTTTTCATTTTTATAAAACGGTTAATCCGGTATAAAAAATAAAGATTTTTTTTTTTGATAAAAAAGACTTTTTTTTTATAAGAAACTATTTTTTGAAGCTAAAAAATCTAATGGTTTTAACTAATTTTTAATCGTTTAGAAAATATTTTAATTGTGTTTTTCCCATTTTTTTTATAAATTTTTTGGACTTTTTTCGATTTTTAAAAATGGGGGTCTTGGACTTAATACCCTACTATTTTTTACCGAGATCGGTATTCCTTGGATCTCTCGATGGGATCTTCAATGTAGAGTTAACAATCTCAATGTTCCTCTACTTGAAAGAATATTTTTCTACAGATGGTGGAGTGGTGTTGACACTAATAATACCATTTCAAAAATAAAAGAAAGCTTAAAGCACCACATGGCCTCGGTTGATGATTCATAACACCCAAATAATCCACTGCATAGGCTAGTCTCAATTGCTCCCATCAAAGATTGTCTAAAATTAGTACATCTACCATCACGTAGAGTAGCTTGCAGACAGGCGTTCATACCAGAAAGGGTCAAGGGTTTAAAAGCAATTTGAATTAAACCAACATGAATAAAATGATAATTTTTATCTTTTATATGATCTTTAAGATCATCCCATTTGAAGAGCTCGATAGACTTATCTTGCTCATTTAGACTAATGGTTTGTCCCATAGTCTTTATAGCGTACTTGCTACGAAAGTTATACCAGTTCGTGTTATAAATGGTTTTAGGTTGGACCTTAGGAATAGTCCACCTGTTCAGATCCTTCTGAACATCAAATTCTATCAAAGAAGAGTTCTTCATGAACTCTTGTGAAGTGTGTGTATCAATGGTATTATCCATCATACAAATGTTAATATTTAGAATAGTAATAACCTCATGATCTGAAATAGGAAAATATTATGCAAATCAAAATTCTAGATTTAGATGAAGATAATAAGCCGAATTAGAAATCACTACTGACGCCCAGTGGTCAACGATTTACTTCGGGAATAAGCCTCAACGCCACACAGGCTAACACGGCAACCCATTTACGCGACAAATACCAGTCCATATCAATACCAGATTTCTATTTCTCCTGATTATATTCATTTAAATTAGATTTTTAATGTGAATATTCACATTAAAAATTATCATTTGTCGACCGAATATTACGGGTCCCACTGACCCCACTCACCTACCTGCCGACACTACCAGACAAGAGACTTTGCCTGACCAGGGTCCCACTGACCCCACTCACCTACCTGCCGACACTACCAGATAAGAGACTTTGCCTGGCTCGAATAATTTTGGGTCCCATTTGGCCCCACTAGGGACTATTCCCTCTTGTATAAATTGAGGACTCCGTCTCCTCATTTATCACCTTCTTCTTTCACCACTTCTCTCTCTCTCTCTCTCTCTTATATTGTAATAAGTTGAAGGACTTCCCGGCCTTGCTCCGGTGGACTTTTAAGTTTGTAAGTTTTTTAATTCTGTTTTGTATTAAAAGTTTGTAATTTGAAGAAAGTACTGTGATGAATCCACAGTCTAACTTCCAGGGTAAAACCATTTATGAATGGAACATAGATGGTAAATCTGAACATCAGATCTATGAAATGATTCATCAAATGACTATGTATTCCACCATTTGTAAACAAAATCAGGCTTCTGATCAAAGCATTGCTCAAATGATCATAGCTGGGTTTACAGGAACTCTTAGGAATTGGTGGTCGAACATTCTTACTAAAAGTCAAAGAAATGACGTCATTAATGCTGTTAAAATCATAAAAGATGAACATATGCAAGACATAGGTGCACAAGATGCTGTATACACTTTAATGCTTATAATTATTCTTCATTTTGTTGGTAATAGAGATTATACTGGAGAACGTAACAGAGAATTGTTACAAAACCTTAGATGTCCTACCCTCAGCCAATTTAGATGGTACAAGGATGTATTTCTTGCTAGGGTTACTCAGAGACTTGATGGTAATCATGACCATTGGAAAGCCAAATTTATTGATGGCCTTCCTACTTTCTTCGCTGAGAAAGTACGTAAGAAACTTAGAGAAGCTAATGACAGCATCTCTATCCCTTACGACCATTATACTTATGGCCAACTTATCAGTGTTGTCATTCAAGAGGGTCTTTCTCTCTGCAATGACCTTAAGCTTCAGAGACAGCTTAAGAAACAGAATCTTTCTGGAAAGAAAGAATTAGGAGAATTTTGTGATCAATTTGCTTACAATACTCCTGAGACTTCTAATCGAAAAGTCTCCCATAGAAATAAGAAAGTTTCTAAAAAACCTTATAAACGAAAAAAGAAACATTATAAAAATGTTATTAAAAAGGAAGATAATCCTAAAAAGAAATTTGTTAGAAACAAGAAAACTAACAAAACAAACCCTAAATGTTTCAAATGTGGCAAATATGGCCACTTTGCTAATAAATGCAAAATGGAAACTAAAATCAATAATCTTCAAATTGATGAGCATTTGAATACTCAATTAAGTAAACTTTTACTTAATTCTGACTCCTCTGAAGATCTAGAGGACTCATCTGAGAACGATGACGAGTTTTATTATATACAAAGCTCTAGTGACTCAGATATCTCCGAGAAAGGAGATTGTCAGTGCAAGCCTTTAACTGATAGATGTAATCATCTCCAATCAGTTCTCCAGATGAATGGTTTAAGTCTTAATGTTCTCACTAGTCAGCAACAATCCATGATTGATGTCATCAATCAAGTTACTGACCCAGACGTTAAGCTAAAACTGATTAAGTCTTGCTATATTCAGGAAAGCCTGCCTAATTCTTCTAATACCCTTCCTCAAGAACAACAGTACAGCCTTTCGGAGGTACTTAATCGTCTTGAAAAAGGTGAAGAGTCCAATAAACCCGCTAACATTAAAGACCTAAGACATGAAGTCAATAATCTTAAAATTGAGTTAAGACTTCTTAAAGATCAGCATAATAGCATGCAAATTGAGATTAATAATCTCAAGAATACTTCAAAACATTCAAATCCGGAAATTCCTAAAACTGAAGATTCAGTGGATTATTTGGGTGTTATGAATCATGTACCCAGCCAGAAGTGGTACACAACTGTCAATCTTGTTATTAACAAAGAATTTACTTTGTGTAATATCATTGCTCTTATTGACAGTGGTGCTGATATGAATTGTATTCAAGAAGGAATTGTCCCTACTGAATACTTTGAGAAGACTACTCAATCCTTGTTTAATGCTAGTGGTGATAGCATGGGCATTAAGTATAAATTAACTAATGTCTCCATCTGTAACAATGGAATTTGTTTAGATAGTACCTTTTTGCTTATTGGCGATTTATCTCAACAGATAATTTTAGGTACTCCTTTTTTATCAATTCTCATGCCTATTGATAAAATTGATTCTAGTCATATATACCACTATTCAAAACCAAAAGATTGTTTTTGAATTTATCACCCGACCTGAGATTAAGAAAATCAACTCTTTGACAAATAATATTATTTTCAAAGAAAACCATTTGAATTTTCTTCAAAAGGAAATCTCTTTTTTGACTATCAAGCAGAAGCTAGAATTACCTAATGTACTACAAAATATTACTGTTATTAAAAACCAATTAATAACTGAAGTTTGTAGTGATATCCCTAATGCCTTTTGGGATAGAAAGAAACATATTGTTTCTCTTCCTTATGAAAATGATTTTCATGAAAAGTCCATTCCTACTAAGGCCAGACCCAGTCAAATGAAGACTGAATTCCTCGACCTTTGTAAGAAGGAGATTCAGAGTCTATTAGATAAAAAGCTTATAACTAAAAGTTATTCTCCTTGGAGTTGTACAGCTTTTTATGTCAACAAGGCTGCTGAAAAGGAACGAGGTGTTCCTAGACTTGTAATTAATTACAAGCCCCTTAACAATGTTTTGCAATGGATAAGATATCCAATTCCTAACAAAAAGGATTTACTTGATCGGCTTAACTCTGCCACTATCTTTTCCAAATTTGATTTAAAATCTGGATATTGGCAGATCCAAATTGCCCCACAAGACCGGTATAAAACTACCTTTGTGGTTCCTTTTGGCCATTACCAATGGAATGTTTTGCCTTTTGGTCTTAAGAATGCCCCTTCCGAATTTCAAAATATCATGAACGATATTTTCAATCCTTATTCTGATTTTTCAATTGTTTATATTGATGATATCCTCATCTTTTCTCAAACAATTGATCAACACTTTAAACATTTAAGGATTTTTAAAGATGTGATTAAAACTAATGGTTTAGTTGTCTCCGCACCTAAAATGAAAGATTTTCAAGCTAATATTCAATTTTTAGGTCATAACATTGGAGAAGGGAAGATACTCCCTATTGATCGAAGTATTGAGTTTGCCTCTAAATTCCCGGATGAATTAAAGTAGAAAACTCAACTTCAAAGATTTCTTGGTAGTCTCAATTATATTGGTGATTACTATAAAAATCTTGCACATGATAGTGCAATTCTTTACACAAGGTTGAAAAAGAACCCTGCTCATTGGACCATAGAGCACACCAAAGCTGTTCAGAAAATTAAACTGAAAGTCAAGCAATTACCTTGTTTAGCTTTGGCTAATCCCTCGTTTTCCAAAATTGTTGAAACTGATGCCTCGGATATAGGCTATGGTGGTATTTTGAAACAATTTAATTCTTCCACTCAAAAGGAAGAACTTGTTCGTTTTACTTCTGGATCTTGGAAAGATGCCCAGAAAAATTACTCCACCATTAAAAAAGAAATTCTGTCAGTTGTTAAATGCATTTCAAAATTTCAAGATGATTTATTAAATCAGAAATTTTTACTACGAATTGATTGTAGTGTTGTTAAACAGGTTTTGCAAAAAGATGTTGAAAATATTGTTTCAAAACAAATTTTCGCCAGATGGCAAGCAAATTTATCTGCTTTCGATTTTGATATTGAGCATATCAAAGGTGAAAATAATTTTCTTCCTGATTTTCTAACCAGGGAGTTTTTGCAAGACCGATGAGCGGCCCCTCTAGAGGGCATGGCAGAGGCCGTGGGCAATCCCACCAAAGGCCTGGAAAAGAAAAAATGGTCACAGACGATGACCAACATCCATCCATGGATGTTTCTATTGCAGAAATTCAGGGAAAATTGAGTTCTTGTGCACCTATGTCTTGCATAATTGTAAGCATTAAAGTGTATACAGCATCTTGTGCACCTATGTCTTGCATATGTTCATCTTTTATGATTTTAACAGCATTAATGACGTCATTTCTTTGACTGTCAGTAAGAATGTTCGACCACCAATTCCTAAGAGTTCCTGTAAACCCAACTATGATCATTTGAGCAATGCTTTGATCAGAAGCCTGCTTTTGTTTACAAATGGTGGAATACATAGTCATTTGATGAATCATTTCATAGATCTGATGTTCAGATTTACCATCTATGTTCCATTCATAAATGGTTTTACCCTGGAAGTTAGACTGTGGATTCATCACAGTACTTTCTTCAAAAAGGAGATCCTGAGGTGTTGGTCTGTGATAGTAATTTCTCACAGGTCCAATATAGCCAACATTATTACTATAAGTAATTTTATTGACAAAATCTTCAGAATTTTTGAAAGAATCTTCAAAATCATGAGCTTCTTTCAAAGGAATTTCAAATTCTGAATCAGAATCAACATGGGATAAAGTATTGAGTTTTAATCCTTTAAGATTGTTCTCAATCGCTTTAAGTTGGGATATAAAATCAGTTTTATTACCCATTTAAAAACCTTTAACCTCAATAGGAGGTTGAACAAAAGGTTGGTCAAGACTTTTCTTAAAGTCTTCAGATTTCTTAGTCGTAAGATGAATCTGGAGGTTCTCAATTCTGTTGAGTTGGTTCCCTATCGTATTTAAGATAAGGTTGGTGTAATTACCTTGTTTGTAAAGGGGATTTAATTCTTTCTTATGTGTAAGAAGTCTGTCCCCGGTCTCCATGTTAATGAAGGCATTGGCTTCTAACTTAGGAGTACTGCTACTCTGGCTGGTGCTTCCGACATCTAGGGAAAGCGGTTCAGTAGGAGGATGAACTGCAGATATAATCTGCTCGTTTGAAGTTGTCCAGGTTCTTAAATATTTATCTTCTGTTTTAAGAATCTGTTTATCCTCAAGAACAAAAAGATGTTTATAAAAAAGATGCCTATCTTTAGAAAATATTTGAAACCAAACAACAAAAGAAGTAACCTACTGGTTATCTTCTACCCATTTATAAAATTCATTTTTATAATTATCTAACTCAGTTTTGCTATATTTGGCAAAGTACCAAGTACAAAATTTAGCATAACCAAGTAGATAAAATTCAGCATTAATTTCTTTCCTATTAACTGTAAAAACCATAAAAGGAAAGGGGGTTAAAGTCTGACATTCATTTCAGACGGCGTAGGAGATTCTTTACGCTGAGAAGTATGCTTCTTCTCATAAATACCATGAGGTATTTGTTCATTGGTAAAAATACCATGAAGATTCATATCATCATGATATGGATGGCCTTTACTAACAGAGTGTTGTGAAGTGGATGGTGGATAGGTAACAAAAGGTTTAGAAGACTGGCTCCTAGAGGATTGACACCTATTAAATTTTCTAAAGTTTAGAAAAACATCACCATATTTATCCTCAATTATGTCTTCAACATCATTATTTCGACGAGGTTGAGGAGGAACATCATTTTTTATAGCCCAAGTCTCTGGGAAATCAATTTCGTCCCAACTTATAGTTCTAGGTGTGTGCACGTTAGAGTCTATAAGATGTGTGTCAATTAACACAGTTTTACCAAAAGGACTAAATTGCTTGATATTGGGAGCCATAGTATTCATTATCTTGTAATAAATCCTATAGATAATCCCAATAGTTTTCGATCCAGAAAGAAAATTATAACCTTTAGTTTGAACCCTAAGACTCAAAGCTTTACAAAGGTGCATATCAGATAAAGACAAAGTTATGTTAGGAAACACATCAAAATAGACATGTCCATTGCATAGACTAGTCTCAATTGCTCCCATCAAAGATTGTCTAAAATTAGTACATCTACCATCACGTAGAGTAGCTTGCAGACAGGCGTTCATACCAGAAAGGGTCAAGGGTTTAAAAGCAATTTGAATTAAACCAACATGAATAAAATGATAATTTTTATCTTTTATATGATCTTTAAGATCATCCCATTTGAAGAGCTCGATAGACTTATCTTGCTCATTTAGACTAATGGTTTGTTCCATAGTCTTTATAGCGTACTTGCTACGAAAGTTATACCAGTTCGTGTTATAAATGGTTTTAGGTTGGACCTTAGGAATAGTCCACCTGTTCAGATCCTTCTGAACATTAAATTCTATCAAAGAAGAGTTCTTCATGAACTCTTGTGAAGTGTGTGTATCAATGGTATTATCCATCATACAAATGTTAATATTTAGAATAGTAATAACCTCATGATCTGAAATAGGAAAATATTATGCAAATCAAAATTCTAGATTTAGATGAAGATAATAAGCCGAATTAGAAATCACTACTGACGCCCAGTGGTCAACGATTTACTTCGGGAATAAGCCTCAACGCCACACAGGCTAACACGGCAACCCATTTACGCGACAAATACCAGTCCATATCAATACCAGATTTCTATTTCTCCTGATTATATTCATTTAAATTAGATTTTTAATGTGAATAGTAAATTACTATTCACGCTAGTGAACATTATTTTACTATTCATCTGAACAGTAAGTTACTGTTACGGCATAAATTTCAGACCATTATTACTACTAATCTAAACATTAACACACGATTTAGCCAATCATGACTCTGATACCATAAAGTAGAGGATCAATATGCGGAAATAGAACTGGAATATTATTACAAACTTTTAATACAAAACATAATTAAAAAACTTACAAACTTAAAAGTCCACCGGAGTAAGGCCGGGAAGTTCTTCAACTTATTACAATATAAGAGAGAGAGAGAGAGAGAGAGAGAGAGAGGTGGTGAAAGAAGAAGGTGATAAATGAGGAGACGGAGTCCTCAATTTATACAAGAGGGAATAGTCCCTAGTGGGGCCAAATGGGACCCAAAATTATTCGAGCCAGGCAAAGTCTCTTGTCTGGTAGTGTCGGCAGGTAGGTGAGTGGGGTCAGTGGGACCCTGGTCAGGCAAAGTCTCTTGTCTGGTATTGTCGGCAGGTAGGTGAGTGGGGTCAGTGGGACCCATAATATTCGGTCGACAAAGTCTTTTGTCGATATGCGTCGGCTGCTGGGACCAGGTGGGTCAGTCAGGGATGACAACTGCTTTTGGCCTCTTGTGTCAGCTGGAGGGAAGCTTTCCTCCATGTGTTGGAAAAGCTGTTTCCAAGGTTTTAAAGACTGCTTCATTTTTATAAAACGGTTAATCCGGTATAAAAAATAAAGAATTTTTTTTTTTGATAAAAAGACTTTTTTTTTATAAGAAACTATTTTTTGAAGCTAAAAAATGTAATGGTTTTAACTAATTTTTAATCGTTTAAAAAATATTTTAATTGTGTTTTTCCCATTTTTTTTATAAATTTTTTGGACTTTTTTCGATTTTTAAAAATGGGGGTCTTTTGCAAAACTGATCAAAAAAGTGGGGGAAAATACAAAATGTAAATAGTATTAACGGTTTGGATCGAAAGTTAACAGAATGGAGATGTATTATAAATTTTTTAAAAAGTGGGGGTGTATTGCAAAACTGATCATAAATGCAGAAGGAAAACTCAAAATAACCCTTAATTATATTAATGGGTATCTATAACATTAACGTTTGGGGTTATTAAATAATTAATAATAAGGAGCTTAAAATATAGTTCGAGTTAAAAAGAGCGGAGTTTCAAATATACTTATTTAATGGAGTTAATTATATTTAGGGGGTTTTGGAAAAAGGTCCTCATAGTGCTCAAAGTGTATAAAAATAGGACACTCCATATAATTTTATAAATTTAGTCCCTGTACTAAAAATACCTTGAAAAATGGTGAAAAATAGTGCCGCTGGCGCGGACAAAAAAAATAAAGGTATTGTATCACAGGGACTAGATTTATAAATGTTATTGTACCACAGGGACTAGATTTATAAACTTGATAAGCATTGTCCTAAAAATTCAAATATAGAAAGGAACATGACCTTTACCTTAATTCTCTATTATATTTAATAGAATAAGGATAAGATCCGGGTCGGATCAAGTTTTCCAACCCTTTAGGAGCCGCAACCCTTGGGTCCTTATTGTAGCCAATATAAATATGCAACCCAACCTCTCTTTTTCATATATATATTCAATTGACACAAATTCGGAATGTGAGAAATTGACAACGATAGGTGAATAATAATCACGAAAACAAAGAGTCCACCCTTTTCTCGTGATAGGCATCAAAGGAATATAATAGAAGACTTTGGATTTTTTTTGTGTCAATTGTTGTGTGTTCTTCAAAAGATATAACCCTAATTCCACCTTGTTGGGTAGATATTTTATTGGATTTTTGTTATTCAACTTATACGTAATATCATTTGTTTCTGGGAAGTTTGTTCCAACAATTGGTATCATAGCCTTATTGATACCATGTATAGGTTTAATACAACCATTTTGTCAACATATATATTTGCCATGGATGTTGGGTACAACACAAAACTGTGTTTATATATGTTTGCAGCGTTCTTGTCCCGCTATTATGATTACATATTTTAATTTATCATTTATGTGATTGGATCCCACCATTGTTTATTCTTGGTTAATTTTTATTGCTCCGGATGAATGTAATATTGATGTAGAATGTGGCATAGGACCGCTGTAATTGAGTTCTGCTTCTGAGATAATCTTTGGAAAACAAAGTGTTTTTCAACATGGATACAAACGCAGTTTCTGATAAAGTTATTTTGGATTGATTTTCGAGTCAGGGTTGTTTCAACCACAATAATTTCGGTTCCGATTTTGTATCGGGGGCACTGTCCCTAACCTCCCCGCCAGAGGGCGATTGCACCGCCTCCCTCCGCCCCCATGGCGCGAAAATTTTCGTAGAGGCAAACACGGAGCGTATTGGTTTATATAGCAAAGTTGCATTTTGATCATAATAATTAGGCATTTTTTAATTACTATCTTTTCTTGTGATCTTTATTGCCTTATTATTCACGTTTTGTTTATTGAGTTATTAACATGTTTTAACAATACCCTTAATAAACGGACCTTGATCATATAGATGCCCATATGACTAACTTATATTAATTTGATTTGTGGACATAAATATGTATCGTTAGAAAAAAATAAAATTTCTAACTTTATTTTTTTGTCACGGGAATATGAAATTTTATTTATCACACATATGCTCGACATAAATTAAAATAGGGTATCCCGATATTTTTTGTGATATATTAAATGTCTTTAAATTGGATGTATTTTCCATTTTCTTATAGAGGGGTGTTACATGCACCGGTGTACAGTTGACTAAAAAATGTATAATTTATTTTTTCTACTCAACTCTAAGTGTATTGTGCATCCCGCGTACAAAATCGATCGACAAAACCGATAGAAGTATTTTTTTTCTTTTTTATGACCTCCAGAAAATTTGCTAAATTAGTAAATGGGAGAGATCTCAACCGATGATTTGTACTCATGTCAATTATTCTAAATCGAGTTGATTGTGGTCAGCTAGTACAAGTTCTTTTATGGATAATTTAAGGCTCATTTTCACACAAAAAATCTCTCATTGAAAACTGAGATAGTCTAAAATAAGTTGGTGGACACAACCAGCGACTGGTACCACCATTCAGGTACCCATCATGTTAAACTCCACATCTATCTATTTTTTTTTACCTCTCTGTGTTATTTTCGTTATTTCGTAGGTTTTATTTCTCCATATATTTAGGATCTGTTTTAGTATTTAACTCAGAAAAGGCACATGTTTGTGAGCTTTTAACTTTCTTCAGGAAACTCGGGGTTAGATTTAGATACAGGTGAAAAGCTTTTCTTGTCATAAGTTAACATTCGTTTCCTCTTGATATTATTAGTGCATTTCTTTCTTACTTCCAAACATCTTGAAGAAACAATGAATTGTAACTTATTTTCTCTAAGGGAATTCTGTAATGCACATCAACTGTTTGCTTAAAAGCCAAACAGTGGTGGAGTGGTTTTTAATTAGCTTACTGGCTACTTAGTAGATATATGTGTTGGAAAACTATGCAAAGTAATGTGCTCTAATACTAGCATTCTATGAAGCACGGACACGTAATACGTGTTTCGACATGCGATACGCGACACGTGATTGGTCCAAAAACTAGGATACGACACGCTATGATACGTAATATATAAAATATATTTAAATATATATATTATTGAAATAAATCAAATTTTTTCCATAAAATACATTAATAGAGCATTCTTGACATGAAATTTAAAAAATGGACCATAAAAAATAAAATTTAAACACACTTTGACATTAAAAATCATAAATAAAGCAGAATCTTGAGTCAAAGTTGGCTCGTGGCTTTCGGGAGAGTGTCTGTGTTTCATAGTGTCCGACACGACACGTTGCCTTCTGAGAAGTGTCCGTGCTTCCTAGCTAGCATTTTTTAAATATATAGAAAATGACAACTCCAACACCAATATGAAACTCCAATATGAAACTGTGTAATAAAATTCCGTCTCATTTTATGCGAGACACTAACGTGTTCTGTCTGCATAGGTTCGTGTTTTACATAAACCAATGTAGATACGTCAATGTATCGCACAAAATGAGTCGGAATCCCGAGTCGGTGTAGAATTACTTTACGAAATTATATATGAGCGGAAGAGTAAGGTACATGTGCCTTACATGTGAGGGGGGAAAAAAACTCCCTTCCATGACCCAATTCATAGATAAACTCTTAGACCTTAAGATATCTTTTAGATAGACTTCAATAGTATTTCTCCAATTTAAGTTTAGTAGAAACTTTATACAACTTCTCAATTCCTATTAATCCTTTATGAACGACAATACTTACGTTTTTGTATACTCCTATGAATATCAATAATGGAGTTGTAAGGAAAGAGAATCAAGACAATTGATCTCTTGGGCCCTCTGATTCCTTTATCTTTCTATTAAATGAGTACGTTTCGAGCTAATTGCAATTGTTATTTATTCTAAATTTAGCGGTGAACGTCTTGAGTAGAACTTCATTGAGTAATTTTGAAGTTATTGGAGACTTATGATCTGGTTTTCTATTGCAAGCTTGAATTGAATTTGAGTGAACTATAATCGAATGACGACAAAATTTAATATCTTACACTGGTTTAAAAGAACACATGTTTTGAATTCACAATGATTGGAAGGGAATATAAATGGCGTAGGTGTTAGTTTGTCAAAATTCCCTATGAGATTATTGTCCAATTGGGCAACTCTTTCAGGTTACTTCAGGGCTGACTTATGGGTCAACTGGTATCTAACACACATGTTGGGTGTGTGTATCAATAACATAAAGTATTGTCCAATTGGGTAACCTGAAAGAGTTACCCAATTGGACAATATTCTCATAAAGTATGAAATGAAAAATAAATATACCGCAGTCTTTTCAACTGTCTACTTGTGCATTTGACAGAAAATTCAGAATAATAACCTCAAAAAGTAAAGTTGCTTATCAGTTGGTAATGCACAATATGATCTTTAATGCATATAAGATGACTGTTTTTCCTAATTTCAGTGCTGAATTGAGATTACATTGTTTTGACTTTTAAATTAACAGTTTTTCGTATTTTTATTTCTATAGTTTTGAATCTGTTATTGGTGATGCGTAGGAGATGGTTGTGTTAAATAACATTCATTACTTCACATATTTTTTCAAAAAGAGCTTCCTGTATTTGATGTGGTCTTGATTGTGAATTGTGGTCGTCTAACAATTTTCTGTTAAAAATAAAAACAATAAGTGGACCGAGACAGATGAAGAGAGAAACGCGCAAAGAGGTTCGTGACTGTGAAAAAAGGATGTAACAATTGATATTCAGGGGGCATAGATGGAGAATAATAAGAGGACTATGAAAGATGTTGAAAGTCTGATATCAAATAAAAAATGGCATATGAAAGATGTTAGAAACTTTATGAGAATACTGAGTTAACTTATACATAGGATGTCTCTTATATATAATTTTTTTCATAAAAAAATTCTATAAAAAACCCGTTGAGATGAGGTGATATGTAAAAAAATGGTATAAATATGCATTTTCGACCGTTGAAATGCTGACAATCATCTCACCAACTTTTTGATTGAATTTTTTTATGAAACTTCATGGATATGATCTCGACAGTGAGAAGATCATATCCATGAAGTTTCATAAAAATATTCAATCAATAAAGTGGCTGGCGTCGACCCAACATTTCAACGGTTGAAAATGAATATTTATACCATTTTTTTACATATCACATCATCTCAACGTTTTTTTTATTGAATTTTTTGATGAAAAAAATTGGAGATGATCGTGGACATCATATCCATGAAGTTTTATAAAAAAAAATATTTTTTTACTATTTAAAAAAAATAGTATGTATCGGGGTCTGCACCATAAGGAGTCCTTACAGGTGACTTTATATATATAGGGAGCGGATCACAAGTGGACCTAAAAAGCGGACTTTTTAATGGACCTTAACAAAAAACACCTAACAACCCATTAATTTTAATTCCTATGTTGTAATTGGTCCGCGCTAGCGGCAACAGACACGCGTGAGACCAAAGACCCCCACCCCCACCCCCTACCCCCACCATGGAAGACCTAATTTGGCATCCGTTGCCGCTGGCGCGGACCAATTACAACATAGGAATTAAATTTAATGGGTTCTTAGGTGTTTTTTATTAAGGTCCATTAAAAAGTCCGCTTTTTAGGTCCACTTGTGATCCTCTCCCTATATATATATATATATAGTCCGGCTCTTGTGCGGACCTAGTTTGCGGACTAGCTCCCGTCCAAAATTTATCTAGAAACCACTTCGTCTTTTATATACTATTGTCTTTTTCTAAGGTTTCTGGAAATATAAATTTCTACCCCAATAGATTCTAAAGTCTTTAAGCTTTGTTGTAAAGTCTAATTAATCTGGAACGAGGAATGGTTCAGGACTTCCTCTTAAGCTTTGTCCGTCACTATCATATTGTATTTCAGAATAGTGAGGATTCTCTTTATAAATATTTTCGTCAGGGTGTCTAGAGATTTCAAGAGGTTTTGAAGAAAAATAATCTAACCTTAAACACCTTATACGGTATTGAGGTTTTATACGTCTAACCTCTCTATATATCTGATTAATAATATGAATTATATCGTTTTGTATGAATTCGTCTAACTCACTTTCACCATAGGATTACAAAAATCTTCTATATGTTTTTGGTAAAGCTGTTCTACGAATTTAAGGTGTGGATAAATTCCTCCTGATCTAATTAAGGTGGCTCTGGTTTCAGCTAACTTTTTTTGTCTAATATATTTTAATACGTCTATAGTATCTTTAAGTATTCAGTATATTCTTGGTATTTTTCTGGTTCTGAAAGTTCTTCTGCAAATTTTGCAGTTCTTAAGTATTTTCTGAGGAGATCACATATCTCTTTTCTAATTATTTCTATTTTAGGTACTTCTCATACTAACCACTCAATAATTTGGTCTATATATTTATAAGTACTTCCTGCGTATATTAAAGCAGTTTCTATAAGTAGTTTATCTGAGGAGTGTGTGAGGGTCCACTCTTGAATTTCTCTTGTTAAGTCTAGATTTGTTTGATTAACAAATGTTAGAAAGTCTGCAGTGATTTGTAGGCCCATGCAAGTCTCTTTGGATTATAACAATAATATGTAAAATAGCTAGGGGTTTGGTTCGAGTTTATACCTTCCTTCTGGTCTGCAATATCTTTATCTTCTTTCCTTCGTCTCTTCAGCTTTACTACTATTCTTCTCCGGTCTGGGCCTCCTGCAACTCTCTTTATGTGCCACACCTCAATCCACTAGTTTGGCGTTGGACCTATTTCCTGCCTGTACGCCACCACGCCTAACGCCCACCTGGATAACGGCTCTTGGCAAATCGGTACCTGATGGCGGTTCAACTGTATAACACCTTTTGTGCTACACCAGAGGTTCCACACAATAGTTCTCTATGAACAGAAAGTTGGAGACGGTTGGAAAATAAGAACTTAACAAAAGAGATTTGGGAAAATAAAATAACATTTATTGCATTGCATAAGTAAATACAACTCTAGCCATCCCCTAACTGAGAGGTCTACTCACTCATATACATGTTACACTCTTACTGAGCTCACTCACTCTCTCTCTACTAATTCCCTAACATCTGATGATCCTTTACATACTTGACGCTCCCTTTTATAATCACAAGGGCACTACATTTGACTTGCAACCGGAGGCTAAAAGCTAACCGATTTAAAGAAATACAATTATTAAAGTCTTTTCTTGACAGAAAGCATCTTTGTCTTTTACCAATAATTCTGGCAGGAGGAGCTGTCTAATATGTGGGGCAGGTCTTCACCGTCTTGTGATTGCAACGAATCTTTTGCTTTATGGAAAGTAGTTTAAATAATTGAGTCTTCAGTCTGTAATAATTCGCCGATTAAGGTGGGCCCTTTTCTGTCCCATTTGTGTCTCCTTTTGTTTTGTCTTTGTCTGGTAGGGCACTATTGAAGTATTCATCAATGAGGCCAACCACTCTAATGCTGGATGGTAAAGCTACCTCTACCATATCTTTGGATTCCTTTTTGAGCCTTTCATTGAATGACTCATTTGCCTGGATAATAAGGTCTTCTTTATGGTATGCCGTGTACCACTTGTCTTGATTTGTCAATAACTCCATGATTTCTATTGTCTCAATAGCTTGGGCAATTTGGAGCTTGGACTTATCAACAGTTAAGTCTTTAGTTTCTTCTTCGGATAGGATCTCAACGTCTTCGAATGAAAAATTGAAAATTCTAATGAGTCTAAAACCTTGAACTCTCATTCCTCTACAGGAACTTGGAGCAATCCGGTAGATTCTAGCAAACAGGATAAGAAAGTCTTTTACCTTCTTAACATACTCATGAACTATTTTCCTAAGAGCAATAGAGTCTTCCACATCCTTTATCTGGACTAGTCCAATGAACCCGTGGTCTGCTAAAGTTATATGAGCCATTTCTAATTTTTCAAAAAGATATATTTTTGGAACGTCTTTGAAGAAACCTCTAATCATTAGAGCATCTCCATTAATTTCTGATAATAACATATTGATATGATCAATAATGCTATTAGTTTCTTTCTGAAAGTCTTCTGATGATGAAAGATTATTATGACCAAATGGTATAACAATCTTAGTCTTAAAAGTATTTTTCTGATAACAAAAATTATCAGTAGGTTTAATTTTGTAGGATTCTCCAAGAGTCTGAGGCCTAAGAATAGCGATACCGCTAAGTTGGGTAATTGCAAGTCTTTGAGTTCTCATAAATCTGGCAACAGTTACCAAATTCTGTTTGAATTCTATCCATAATCTATTCTTTACATTCCACCATAGGGCATCTATAAGAGTATTCTCATCATCTGAAAATTCTCATCTAAATTTTATCTAGTCTGGGTATCTTTGGTCTGGTTTATATTGGGGAAAATGCATCTTCCCAATGAGTCTATTCTGGGAAACAATTTCATGTCTAGATTTTTCAGGAAAAACTAGAATATCATCAAAGTTCTCCAGGATTAGTCTTTCTTGAGAGTCTTGAATATGAGTCTATATTTGCGTTACACCAGCATTTGGTCTTACGCGTCTAAGATAGTCTGCAACGTTTTTTTTGTTTAGTATATTTGTTCCAGAGGAACTCATTGTCTCTAAGTCTTCTGTTTGCAACATAAAACATGAAATCATATTAGTGTTAGCAAACATTGGTTCTCTAGATATGATGGCTGGAATGGTATTTTACTTCCCTTAATATGTATAATAGAGAAGTCATAACCATTAAGCAATTGTTGCCATCTAATAAGTCTATTAGTTCTTGATTTGGACAAATCGAAGTTTCTGAATTTCATAAGAAAAGTCTGTATAAACAGTAAAATGTTTAGGTTTAAGAAAAAACATATATTTTTCTATAGCCGTTATTATTGCTAATACTTCTTTTTCATGGGCTGTATATCTTGTTTCTGGATCTGTAACGGTTCCAGAACTATATGTGACACCCCGACTAATTAAACACCGGTTAGCTACTCCTTTATAAAATTAATTCAAAATGCCAAGTTGGCTCAGTTAATAGCATCACTGTCGAAAACATTTTAAAGATTACTAACCACCTAGTATCTAAAAAGTAAGTGCCAATTTTATTAAATCTGATTAACATGCAACAAGAGTAATAAATAACTAAATAACACCATTCACCATACTGAAATAGAATGAATAACCATCACAAAATGTAAATAGAACCTGGAGGAAAAACTCCTCAATACAAAATCCCACAACTGATAAGTAAACTGAAATAATTAACTAAAACTGAATACTGAGCAATACATGCTAGAATCTGAAAACTGAAATGTAAAAATGTCTAATAGAATTGGGCAACATGCCCTACAACTGATAGATGCTGAGACTGGAATCCAAATGAGAGAGGCGTCTAAAAGCAAGTCCCTGTAGCTTCCACAAACAGCTACAGCTCGTCACCTGAATGAGAATCCTATGCTTGGTGTCCCTGTGGCTGGGCACCTAAAAATGGTTTTACAAGAAAAAGAGATTTGAAAAGCAAATGGGTCAGAGCCCGAATGTGTTATATTTTAAAAACCTGCAAGTGCTTTAAAAACATTTAAAACATTAAATGCAAAGTACATGTTAGGACGTGCACTCACATTAAATTCTCACCTCTCGACTAACTGTGCACTCCTAACGTAATTACCCATCTATAACGACCCATACTACTAGCTAACTGACGACATAACTAGCTAGACTGCCAAATGTTCTACCCATATTACTAGGTTCCATTTGTTATAACAACGCTCGTAATTAAATAGAGGTTTAACGTAAACTCAGTTACTAAATATGCCATTGATATAACTATCAGTTAACTCATTATCAGTCTCGGAACATTACCGTAATTATATTCACAACATTAACATGAAGGTTCCCATTAAATTAAGCGTATATTATTCACATCATAAATATACGACACAAGCACCCCGAGAACTAAGCTGCGGTGCACACATACTCTGCTATCCATCCCGGTACATCACGTACATAAGGATTACATATTCCGAATCTCTCAGGAATAGTTTACCGATAACAACATCACAATTAATGGAGGCGAACACAGTCACCATCACATGGGTCACGCACATACCTACGCTCCCATGATCAGCGGACTTATTAATATCACAATAAGTCTTTCAATGATCTATGTTCATCAAGGTACCAGTCTATATCCCCCCCGTAGGCACACAAGGATTAGAGGGTCCTAAGCGAACGTAACCTCCCCCGTGATAGCAAGTATGGTAGGTATGTTATACACATAAACCATATACTAAGCATTCACACATCTTAGATATCACCATTTTAATAAGGTATTTTCTACATCATTATACCGTTATACCAAACTTATATATTTCAAGTCTCCCGTTGATATAAGGTTAAATTGCCGACACGTCTCACGCCGTAATCCCTTATCCTTAAAATCTATCTTAAATAGACTATTAAGTTCCGATTATTCCCAAATATAACATCTTTATTCTTAAGGCCTTTACTTCTGCTCTAAACCTTATTTCATCAAATTACACAACTTTACACTATTAACCCAAACGTTACCTCACTAACGAATTTCAATAATCTAGAATAATTCCTCGAATTGTATTCTAATTAAAGTCCACTATAATAATCACACCTACTGGTCTTCCTCAAGGGTGAGGGTATTCATAAGGGCTACAAACGTATTCTCCGAGGGTTTCCACCATTAAAATCAAATTAAGGAATATTTCACTCATTCTGGGAAGGTCGATCGATCGACCTATGAATGTCGCTCGATCGATCTAGTCGATCGATCGACTGATGAATGTCGATCGATCGATCGAACAGGTATGGCTACGGACTGCTTCGTTTTGCAGATTTTAATTCATCCCAAAACCAATTTCTAACGTATGATTCTCAGATATAACGTCATAGTAATGCCATATAACAATCCTACAGTATTACTAACGTTCATAAATCAATAATTCAACATCTAAAGGCTACATATGGATCAATCTTCATAAAAACCTACTTTTTTTCCAGATTTTCTCAAAACATGAACCCTAACATAATATCAACATCAAATCCCAGAATTTAATTCGTTTTTCTTTCACCCAATCATGTATTCACATCAGATTAATCGTCACCAACTAGTCTACATGCAATTTATCCTCAAAATTCAGACCTAAGTTCAATTAAACATGGGTTTTCATTCATCTTCCAATAACAATTATAAATCTTCAATTTGCTAACATGGAAAGAACATTTGCTGAAGTTAAACATAATTAAACCACTTGCCTTGGTTTGATTTCGAATTTGGTGTTGATTTGGTGAAGGATCTCTGCAGAATTCCTCTATCTCTCTCCTTCTCCAAGCTCTCCTTCAATGGTGGCTCAAGGTGGCTAGGGTTTGGTTTGAAGGAAACTTATGAAAACCTAATATAATAAACCTCCGTAGCTTGTTGGGTTAATAAGGGTTGGTTGGGTCAATCCTTATCAGATTATAACTCTCCATTTTCGTCACTTTTAA
The DNA here is from genome assembly GCA_949130495.1 of Sambucus nigra. Classification (NCBI taxonomy): domain Eukaryota; kingdom Viridiplantae; phylum Streptophyta; class Magnoliopsida; order Dipsacales; family Adoxaceae; genus Sambucus; species Sambucus nigra. Next base: position 298,601,238 of record OX422212.1, on the reverse strand, counting down.
TTACCCAAAAATACCAAATTACTAAAATACCCTTTATGGTGCCGGGATGGCCTAAAAATACCCCAGAACCCAAACTATACCCCCGGCTAGTGTTTTCTGACTATCTCGACCCTTCCGGACGCGTTGGCGCACTCAAAACGACCATACGGGTTATAGATTTTTAATTCACTTTTAATATCAAAATATCATACCGTGACGCGGCGGTCCCACGCGTCTCAACAAAATTTCTAAAATGCCGTATATAAATCCCACGACAAATTTTATAATACCAAGTTCATATATAATCATATATGCACATAATCAAATACCAATTCGCATCACATTAGTATTATTAACCCGGATTAATTTCCAATTAATACGCAATTTAATTAATTAATCCCAAAATACGGGGTATTACATACTTCCCCCCTAATAACTGAATTTCGTCCCGAAATTCGAAACTAGAAAGTACCTGCTAAAAACAGTTCTGGATAACGCTCGCGCATTTCATCCTCGCGCTCCCATGTGGACTCCTCGACATTGTGATGTCGCCACTGAACACGTACTAACGGGACTATCTTTGACCGCAGTTTCCTCTCGCTTCGGTCCAAAATAGCAATTGGCCCCTCCTCGTAGGAGCTATCCGGCTGGAGATCGATGTCCTCCACAGCAATGTGCAAATGAGCCAAATTATCTCTAAGGTATTTCCTCAGCGAGGAAATGTGAAACACATCGTGGATCCGATGCAAGTGCTCCGGTAACCCAAGTCTATACGCAACCGGTCCTATCCGCTCAATAATAGGAAACGGCCCCACATACCTTGGTGCCAACTTCCCCTTCTTCCCGAAACGCATAATCCCCTTCATAGGAGAAACCCTGAGCAAAACCTGGTCCCCCACTCGGAACTCCCTGAAAAATCTCTTCGCATCAGCATAACTCTTCTGCCTGTCTTGAGCTACCCGAATGCGACTCCGAATCAACTCAATCCTTGCCGAAGTATCCTGGATCACTTCTGGCCCAAGTAGTTTGTTGTCCCCCACCTCCAACCAACATGCTGGGGAACGACAAGGCCTACCGTACAATGCCTCAAACGGAGCCATGCCAATCGTGAACTGATAGGAGTTGTTGTAAGCAAACTCCACCAGTGGAAGGTACTGCTCCCATCCACCCCCGAAGTCAATAATGCACATGCGTAGCATGTCCTCCAACATTTGGTTGGTGCGCTCTGTCTGCCCATCGGTCTGCGGATGATAAGCCGTACTCAACCGCAATTCCGTGCCCATGGCCTCCTGGAAACTCTCCCAAAACCTCGAAACAAATATCTTGTCTCTGTCAGACACGATATTCAGGGGCACACCGTGAAGTCTCACAATCTCTGAAATGAAAAGCTGGGCATACTGTCCCGTAGTGTAGTCAGTCCTTACGGGTAAGAAGTGAGCGACCTTGGACAACCTGTCCACAATCACCCAAATGGAGTCGTGACCCCTCTGCGACGTAGGCAACCCCGTGACAAAATCCATGGATATGCTCTCCCACATCCACACCGGAACCTCCAACGGCTGTAGCAATCCTGCTGGTCTCTGATGGTCCACTTTTACAAGCTGACAAGTGGCGCATTTCGAGACAAACTCAGCGATATCTCTCTTCATACCGCTCCACCAATATTGCCGTCTCATGTCTTGGTACATTTTGTCCCCTCCGGGATGTACCGCGAACCGTGAGCCGTGCGACTCTGCCATCACATCGTGCCGCAATTCTACCCCTTCCGGAACTACCAATCTCCCATTGAAGCGCAATCCCCCGTCTGAGCTAACGGTATAGGACTCGGCTCCCTCTGCAAGTAATCGGACTATCTGCTCCTGACAGAACGAGTCATCGGCCTGTGCCCGTACTACCTTCGTAACAATCTGCGGTGTAACGGTCATCACAGACATGAAAGATCGGGCCACTGCATCCTGGTGTCCCAATTCCTTCCACTTAGCTTTCCACACCTCTGCCACCTCATCTGCTGGCCTGCGGCTCAACGCGTTTGCTACCACGTTAGCCTTACCCGGGTGGTACTGGATGTCGAACTGGTAGTCCTTCACAAACTCAAGCCACCTACGCTGCCGCATGTTCAACTCTTTCTGCGTGAACAGATACTGTAGGGACTTGTGGTCCGTGAACAGCTGAAACTTCTCCCCCAAAAGATAGTGCCTCCAAATCCGTAAGGCAAATACCACTGCCGCCAACTCCAAATCATGTGTGGGGTAATTCTTCTCATGAGGCTTAAGCTTACGGGAAGCATAAGCTATGGCCTGTCTCTCCTGCTGCAAAACACCTCCAAGCCCTTGCAAAGACGCATCGGTGTAAACCAAATACTCAACTCCCGGTCTCGGCAATGCTAACACAGGTGCTGAGGTCAATTTGTCCTTCAATTCATCGAATGCCAACTGACAGGCATCACTCCAGATATATGGCACACCTTTACGAGTAAGATGTGTCAAAGGACCCGCTATCTCCGAGAAACCCCGAATAAACCTCCTGTAGTATCCCGCTAAGCCCAAGAAACTACGAATCTCTGTTGGTGTCGTGGGCTGTCCCCACTCCCTCACCACTGACACCTTCCCCGGATCGACAGATATTCCCTGGTCGGAAATAATGTGACCCAAGAACTGGACTTCCTTCAGCCAAAACCCGCACTTTTCATATTTTGCATACAGCTCGTTCTGACGAAGTGTCTGCAAAACCTGCCTCAAATGCTCGGCGTGCTCCTCCTCTGTCTGAGAGTAGACCAGAATGTCATCAATGAAGACAATGACAAACTGATCGAGAAAATCTCTGAACACCCTGTTCATCAAGTCCATAAACACTGCTGGAGCGTTGGTCAAGCCGAAAGGCATAACCCGAAACTCGTAAGAACCATATCTCGACAAGAACGCAGTCTTCGAGACATCCTCCTCCCTGATACGCAACTGATGGTATCCCGATCTCAAATCAATCTTCGAGAAGAAAGAAGCTCCTCTCAACTGGTCGAATAAGTCATCGATTCGAGGCAACGGATACTTATTCCGTATCGTGACCTTATTCAACTCTCGGTAGTCCACACACAACCTCAGTGAACCATCCCTCTTCTTCACGAACAACACAGGGGCACCCCACGGTGAAGTACTCCTCCGAATAAACCCCTGACCCAACAACTGCTCAATCTGATCCCGTAGCTCTCGCATCTCAGCCGGAGCCATACGGTACGGTGCACGTGCTATAGGTCTCGTACCCGGTAGCAAATCAATAACGAAATCTATCTCTCGACTGGGTGGTAAGCCTGGTATCTCCTGAAACACATCCGAATACTCCCTGCCAACTGGGATCGAATCTAAAGGAATAACAACCTCCTTAGAGGTATCCTCCTCTATGTAATACAGATGAGCGGTCGACCCTCCCTCTGGGCGAGGCATCGCCACTATAAACATCTCTTGCCCCGGAATGGCAAAAACAATGCTCCCGCTGAAGCAATCAATCATGGCCCTATATGCTACGAGCCAATCCATACCGATGATCACATCGTGAACATGCATGTCTAACACAAACATATCTGCAGGTAATACCAAACCACCAACCTCTACCCCCACTCCCCGGCATATAAAGAAAATAAGTGACCCACTCCCTAATGGTGAGTCAACACACGTCACTGTGCTCTCTGCCGTAGCTAACAATCCTAAAGCTTTCGCGAAGTGTGTAGCAATAAAACAGTGTGTAGCACCCGTATCAAATAACACCCGACCCATAGTGCCATGGATAGGAAACGTACCCTCGATCGCGGGCGGTGCCTGTGGAACTGCAGCCTGGTGAACGTTGTAGACACGTCCATACTGTAGCTGCCCCTGCTGAGGTGCTGGAATGATCTGTGGCGGTGCGGGAAGAGCGGCGGGAAATATAGGCCTCTGCGGCTCCTGGCGAGCACCCTGCTGCTGCTGCTGTGGGGCCCTGCCCCTATCAGGACAATCCTGTCGCTTGTGGCCAATCTTGCCACAGACGAAGCACTTCCCTGGGAAGTTCCCTCCCCTCTGTCCCTGCTGTCCCCGACCCTGGTGGCCGTTACCATTCCTGCCTTGGCCCTGCTGGCCCTGATTCCCGTTCTGCCCCTGTTGGCCCTGATGGCCGTTTGGACCCTGATGGCCCTGACGGAAACCTCCCTGTCCCTGCCTGTAGTTCCCTGACCGGAACCTCTTATTATCCCCCTGCTGGGTACCCTGCTCAGTCTGTCTCTGCCCCTGACCAGATTGTGCCCCGCTGGCACCGTGTCCTCCAGTCCTGCCCTGATGGCTAGACTCCCCCGACCGCTTGCCCTCGGCCATATGAAAACGGTGGTCCTGGCAGTGCAATAGTGCAGCGTTAACCACATCAGAATACGTGGCCAACGATAGGTTCCCTAGCAGATGCTGACGGATCCTCCAATTCAACCCATCAGTGAACTTCTCTATCTTCTTCTTCTCTGTTGGAATCTCGTCTGGAACGATATTCAACAGGTTAGTAAACTCGGCCTCATACTCGGCCACTGTCTTGCTCTCCTGCCTCAGACTCATAAGCTTCCTCCTCATCTCTGTATGAACTGCGGATGGAAAGTACTTGCGGTCGAACCGCACCCAGAACTCCTGTATCGTGAGGGTATCCCTCTCCTCCGCGGTGGTAATGGACTCCCACCACTGCAGCACAGATCCAACTAGCTTGAAAGTAGCTAGCACCTGTTTCTGAACATCAGTGCACTCATGCATCCTCAAGTGCCTCTGCATATCCTTCCTCCATTGGCTCGAGACTACCACATCTGAGCTACCTGCAAACTCTGGCGGATGCGCTTTCTGAAAAGCGTCACTTACACGCTCCCAAGCAGACGGGAATGCATTAACCTGTACTGGCGCGGCAACCGGCGCCTGAGGTGGTGCCTGCTGAACAACGGCAATCGCGGCATTTACCGTTTGAGCTACTATAGCTGCAACCTCAGTGGCGTTCAACATGCCCTGAACTGGAGCGGGCTGGGGTTCGGGCATTGCATTCCTGGGAACTCGTCGTGCACGTCGTGGAGGCATCTGAAATAAGAACAAAGTTTATAAGTTCACGGTTTATAACTTAAAATAGCTGAAGAACGAAGCATACACAATAAGAGTACAACAGTCCTAAAATATAGGGCTCTATATCAAAGAAAACGTAGCGGAAACATAATAGCCGTACAGATCCTAAAGGACACTAGAACCTGATGCTCTGATACCACCTGTGACACCCCGACTAATTAAACACCGGTTAGCTACTCCTTTATAAAATTAATTCAAAATGCCAAGTTGGCTCAGTTAATAGCATCACTGTCGAAAACATTTTAAAGATTACTAACCACCTAGTATCTAAAAAGTAAGTGCCAATTTTATTAAATCTGATTAACATGCAACAAGAGTAATAAATAACTAAATAACACCATTCACCATACTGAAATAGAATGAATAACCATCACAAAATGTAAATAGAACCTGGAGGAAAAACTCCTCAATACAAAATCCCACAACTGATAAGTAAACTGAAATAATTAACTAAAACTGAATACTGAGCAATACATACTAGAATCTGAAAACTGAAATGTAAAAATGTCTAATAGAATTGGGCAACATGCCCTACAACTGATAGATGCTGAGACTGGAATCCAAATGAGAGAGGCGTCTAAAAGCAAGTCCCTGTAGCTTCCACAAACAGCTACAGCTCGTCACCTGAATGAGAATCCTATGCTTGGTGTCCCTGTGGCTGGGCACCTAAAAATGGTTTTACAAGAAAAAGAGATTTGAAAAGCAAACGGGTCAGAGCCCGAATGTGTTATATTTTAAAAACCTGCAAGTGCTTTAAAAACATTTAAAACATTAAATGCAAAGTACATGTTAGGACGTGCACTCACATTAAATTCTCACCTCTCGACTAACTGTGCACTCCTAACGTAATTACCCATCTATAACGACCCATACTACTAGCTAACTGACGACATAACTAGCTAGACTGCCAAAGGTTCTACCCATATTACTAGGTTCCATTTGTTATAACAACGCTCGTAATTAAATAGAGGTTTAACGTAAACTCAGTTACTAAATATGCCATTGATATAACTATCAGTTAACTCATTATCAGTCTCGGAACATTACCGTAATTATATTCACAACATTAACATGAAGGTTCCCATTAAATTAAGCGTATATTATTCACATCATAAATATACGACACAAGCACCCCGAGAACTAAGCTGCGGTGCACACATACTCTGCTATCCATCCCGGTACATCACGTACATAAGGATTACATATTCCGAATCTCTCAGGAATAGTTTACCGATAACAACATCACAATTAATGGAGGCGAACACAGTCACCATCACATGGGTCACGCACATACCTACGCTCCCATGATCAGCGGACTTATTAATATCACAATAAGTCTTTCAATGATCTATGTTCATCAAGGTACCAGTCTATATCCCCCCCGTAGGCACACAAGGATTAGAGGGTCCTAAGCGAACGTAACCTCCCCCGTGATAGCAAGTATGGTAGGTATGTTATACACATAAACCATATACTAAGCATTCACACATCTTAGATATCACCATTTTAATAAGGTATTTTCTACATCATTATACCGTTATACCAAACTTATATATTTCAAGTCTCCCGTTGATATAAGGTTAAATTGCCGACACGTCTCACGCCGTAATCCCTTATCCTTAAAATCTATCTTAAATAGACTATTAAGTTCCGATTATTCCCAAATATAACATCTTTATTCTTAAGGCCTTTACTTCTGCTCTAAACCTTATTTCATCAAATTACACAACTTTACACTATTAACCCAAACGTTACCTCACTAACGAATTTCAATAATCTAGAATAATTCCTCGAATTGTATTCTAATTAAAGTCCACTATAATAATCACACCTACTGGTCTTCCTCAAGGGTGAGGGTATTCATAAGGGCTACAAACGTATTCTCCGAGGGTTTCCACCATTAAAATCAAATTAAGGAATATTTCACTCATTCTGGGAAGGTCGATCGATCGACCTATGAATGTCGCTCGATCGATCTAGTCGATCGATCGACTGATGAATGTCGATCGATCGATCGAACAGGTATGGCTACGGACTGCTTCGTTTTGCAGATTTTAATTCATCCCAAAACCAATTTCTAACGTATGATTCTCAGATATAACGTCATAGTAATGCCATATAACAATCCTACAGTATTACTAACGTTCATAAATCAATAATTCAACATCTAAAGGCTACATATGGATCAATCTTCATAAAAACCTACTTTTTTTCCAGATTTTCTCAAGAACATGAACCCTAACATAATATCAACATCAAATCCCAGAATTTAATTCGTTTTTCTTTCACCCAATCATGTATTCACATCAGATTAATCGTCACCAACTAGTCTACATGCAATTTATCCTCAAAATTCAGACCTAAGTTCAATTAAACATGGGTTTTCATTCATCTTCCAATAACAATTATAAATCTTCAATTTGCTAACATGGAAAGAACATTTGCTGAAGTTAAACATAATTAAACCACTTGCCTTGGTTTGATTTCGAATTTGGTGTTGATTTGGTGAAGGATCTCTGCAGAATTCCTCTATCTCTCTCCTTCTCCAAGCTCTCCTTCAATGGTGGCTCAAGGGGGCTAGGGTTTGGTTTGAAGGAAACTTATGAAACCCTAATATAATAAACCTCCGTAGCTTGTTGGGTTAATAAGGGTTGGTTGGGTCAATCCTTATCAGATTATAACTCTCCATTTTCGTCACTTTTAATTACCCAAAAATACCAAATTACTAAAATACCCTTTATGGTGCCGGGATGGCCTAAAAATACCCCAGAACCCAAACTATACCCCCGGCTAGTGTTTTCTGACTATCTCGACCCTTCCGGACGCGTTGGCGCACTCAAAACGACCATACGGGTTATAGATTTTTAATTCACTTTTAATATCAAAATATCATACCGTGACGCGGCGGTCCCACGCGTCTCAACAAAATTTCTAAAATGCCGTATATAAATCCCACGACAAATTTTATAATACCAAGTTCATATATAATCATATATGCACATAATCAAATACCAATTCGCATCACATTAGTATTATTAACCCGGATTAATTTCCAATTAATACGCAATTTAATTAATTAATCCCAAAATACGGGGTATTACACTATATCTACAAAGTTTCTTCTTTTTAGTATGATGATCAATGGCAAAGTATACTGCTCCCCATTGTTTATCAGAGGCATATGTGTCTACTATGAATTGATCTTCAGCATTAGACAGTTCAAGTAAAGGGATATTTTTGATTGCTTCTTTAATCTGTCTTATAACTTCAAAATCATCTTTAGTCCAATTAAAAGGGTTAGTCTTATTTGTTCCTTTTAATTTGGAAGTTAGCCTTTGTCTTTTTTAAGCAAGGTCTTTAATAAAGTCTGTAGCGCAATTAAGCAATCCTAAAAATGATTGTAATTGTTTTCCTATCTTTAAGTTGGTCTGGAAACTCAAGAATCTTTTTGGTTATGTGTTCTGCTAAGGATATTTTTCCTTTATTAATATGCATTCGTACAAAATCTATTTCTGTCTGAAATAATTGCATTTTCTTTTCATGTTTATCTAATTCTAAAATAATCTTCTTAAGATGGTCTATATATTCTATCTCAGTCTTGCTAGCTACAAGCATATCATCTATGTAAACAAGACAAAATTCTGAATAAGGTCTAAATATATTATCCATTCTTCTTTTGAATACTTGAGGAGCATTCAAGTATCCAAATGGCATAACTGACCATTTATGTTTTCCTGGGGGCACACTAAAGGCTGTCCAAGTTATACTATTTGGATGCATCTTTAATTGTCAGAAGCCTGATTTATAATCAAACTTACTGAATATAATTCTGTCTTCAATTAGATTAATTAGGTTATTCTTGTTTGGTATCTTATAAGAATCAAACTCACAATTCTTATTAATGTGTCTATAGTCTATGACCATTCGTCCTTTTCCTCTCTTTCGTTCAGACTCATTTTGAACATAGAAGGAAAGGATATTATGTCTACTTTTGCTTTCTCTAATAATGCCGAGCTTAAGCATTTCATCTATATCTTTTTTGAATTCTTCTCTATCTTCTTGTGAATATCCTTTCTTATAGGTTCCACCATTAATAGTGGCATCTGGGTTAATAGGGATAATTTCACAATAGCTTTGATCTTTATCCCACTTAGCAATGGGATTTTCTCCTAAAGTAGGCTCTGCTAATTGCCTAATCTTTTCTTTTTCTACTTCTATATGCATCTTCTTTTGTTTGGATATAGCTTGGACCTTTAATAAGGTTTGCTGGGCTTGATCTAAAATGTCTTGTTGTATAAGCGCTATTTGCTTATAATACTTTTCGTCTGGACACTTGTATTCTTTTTGTAAGGGTTTGGTTATTTTTAGGGCTTCTTGTTGGTTTGTAGGTCTAGGTCCACCATGCTCAACTGAAGAACTTTGATGTTTTATTGGTCCATAATTGGGTTTGACCTGCATAAGGTCAAAGGCAGTCTTGTGATCTATTAGAGGGGCTTTAATATTAAATTCCTCTTTATCACTAATTAATACCTTATCATTATACTGAGTATAAGGATGATATTTACTAATAAAATCTTGTCCTAAAATAATATTTCCTGTGAAACTAGGACAAGGATTCATTATCCAAAACCGATGATTAACAGTTTTGTTAGTCTGATTTTCTAATTTGAAATAAATAGGAATAGTTGAAAATATAAGGTAAATGGCTCTCCATTAGCTACCTTATCATAGATTTCTTGATTACTGTCTAGAAAATAATCTTCAGGAAAGGCATTAGCCTTACAAATACTTTGTGAGCATTCTTTGTCTATAAAGGCCGAAAGTCTTTTCGGATAATCTTTATGTTGTATGAATAATTCTACAAAACAAGCATGTGGTTTAGTAGATATTCCTAAATTATTCTTTTCTTGGATAGATATTCCTTTTTGAGTTTTACTTATGAATTCTATGGTGTTAGGTCTTCTGAACTACTATCAGAGCAGTTATCTTCTAAATCATAGGAAATTCTCTTTCCTTTTAAGTCTTCATTTTCTTGTAATCTCTTGGCTACATTTCTATCGATGTCTTGATAATATGTTTTAATATCTTGTTCTATTTGAGCATCATATTGGGTAGTATAAATTGCTCTAAATCTAGTTCGCCAACAGTTTTCATGGTAGCGTAATTGACAAATAACTCAAACCATAAATAATTCTGTTTGTATAGTTTCAAAACATTCTACGCATCTAATGTCTTTTTTGCTACATTTCATTTCAAATGTGCAATAATGTTCTTCATCATAGTAACATATAGGATATATGTTAGTAACTCAGGATTACTAACTGGCCATCTTTTCTTTAAGAGAGGGCTCAATATACATTTATATCAAGCTTCTTCAAAGTCTATATAATTATCAGCTTGATTAATTTGCATCATTTATAAATCTAAAGTATCTTGGGAGTCTTCATACTCATCAGTGTCACTATTAATCTTCAAAATCACTATTTGTCTGTGTATACACTATATCATCATTTTCTATGTTTGATATTTCTATAGCATATAGAATTCTTGATCTGCAAAGTCTAATATTGTATTAATAATCTTAATACTTTCTTTATCTTTCTTGTTAGGACAGTCTTTAGTAAAGTTTCCTTTGCCATAAGTCCAACATTCTTTGATGGAGGTCTTAGATTGAGCTACTTCTTTTTCCTTCCTATAATTAGGAACTTTCTTATGCTTACTGCTGTTCTTCTTAAAATATCATCTTTGGTTAAATCTATTTTTCTTAGCTCTAGAGTCCCTTTCTCTAAAGGTAGTAGATGGTCTAAATCTATATTTCTTTGGAAAACCTAAAGGTCTAGTCTTTAACTTCTTTTGTTTCCAATCTAGCTTCTTTTTGAATTTCTTAGATTCACTACCACATCCCCATTGGATTGGAGCAATGTCTCTTTCATCTTTAATTGGAGGAATCTGTTTGAAAGTCTCTTATATTAGCTTTCCTTGAGTTATATCTCGTCTTTTAGATATGATATAGTCTTTGGCAAAATTGATTCTTTCACCAAGGGAGTTATTCTTAACTCCAGCTACTCCTGGCCAATTCCTATACTCATTAATTAGGATTCTTAACTCCAGGTATCTTTCTAAAATATTCATCTTTTAAGGTCTCTCCAAATTCTTTAATTTGGTAATATAGTTGTTCATAATTATTGCTATATTCATTGATCTTATCTAATTTGCAAATACTAAGAAGAGCTAACTTAGTTTTTGTTAAGTTTTGTTCATTGATTTGAGCTAAATGTCCAGCTCTAATGAATTCTGAAGTAAATAATTGGATATATTTTTTAATTGATATTTCTTCTGGGTTTTCTTTCATTTTCTCAATCTTAGCTAGGGATTCTTCATCTGTAGCTTTTCTTAAACTATCTAAATAATCTTTTGTAATACCTCTAATGGATTGCTCAGCGTATTGTTTACATGAACTTGCATCCCATTATTTATTAGATGCAAAACACATATTCATTTGATTACGCCATTCATCTAAGGCTTTCTTCCTATCTTGGACATTGTCTAGATTAAGATATATCCCAACTGGGTTTATGGCTTGACTTGCCATAGTCTTAACAGGAGTAAAACTCTTGTCACTAGTTGGAAAGTCTTTTATATAATTAGGTTTGGTTTTTACTAAAGTGTTTGAGTATATAGGAATATTTATTCCTATTGGTTTACTAAAAAGTCTAGGAGCATCATCTAGCCTACTACTGGTTCCTATCTTTTGTTTATTAGGACCTACCTGTGTAGCTGGCATTAATCTTTCTTCTCCTTCTTCCATTAGTCTTAGGTTTCTAAGAGGTTCTTTAGTATTCTTAGATTATTTTAATTTTAATATATGGTCTTGGGCTATCATGTTGAATCTATCTCTATCTTGGATCCTAACAGAATGACTTTTATTAAGATGTTCTTTAAATGTCTTCATGTCCAATTATGAGGGATAATGTCCATAGTTTTGGATTCTAGGTTTTTCTCTAACTGTGTCTTTTTGTTCAAATGATCTTCTAGGTTTAATTACTGGAGCTTGACTTGGTAAACTAGAACTAGCTTTACTACTACATTCTCCTTCTGAAGGATCATTGATTATGGCTTCTTCCATATTCCTAAATCTAACTTCTTCAGTGTGGATATTGAAATTCTTATTGATAATCTTAGGAGGAACAAACTGGATAGTAACATTTCCAGTGACATCATCTTAATTAATAAACAAAGGTTTATTCTGTATAGTTTTAATTTCTTGAAATTCTGGCAATTGCCAAAGGGTCTTAGCTTTTTCTTTCATATGTCCAGTATTCCTAATACTGTAAGTATGATTGTAGTCTGAATTATTGGTTCTAACTAATATCTTCATTAGGTTTACGACTAGGAATTCCCGATTGCATTCCTTCATAGGGGAATTGGGAGAATTTCACATAGCTTTGGAATTCTATATTTATATTAGCATCTGGGATAATATAGTCTTCATAGCCACTAGCATATAAGATTAAGTCAAAATGTTTGGCTGTGTCTACGGTTACTGTAAATGCCGGAATGACATTAAAGTATCCTATATTGTCTGACATTTCTAATTGGGCTATCCCAATAAGGCTTTTCTCGAAATCTTTCCATCTTTTATCTATTAAACAACATAACATGTTGATATTATTCTGAGGTCTATGTAACCCCTGGATTTTTGCTTGAAAGAGCCCAAAGGTTAGGAACTGGAACTTCCTATCAGTTCCTCTTGCTCTTAGCCATTCTTAGTCAAAAACTTGAAGCTCAGTATAGGACTTATCTAACACATGATTTCTACAATGAGAAGTCATGTTATAATTAAGATGCTTAGGAGTGGCTCCTTCTTTAAACAAGTCTATGTATCTAACTGCTGGAAGTTGTCCATTATGTATGGAATCTTCAATAATTTTCTAGTCAACTTCACCCCATTCCTTTCATTGGAGAGGATTGGTGAAATTTCTCTCCTTCCACCATGTTCTAACATTGGAGGATGAATCTTTAAGTCTTTGGAGCATAAAATTACTATGTCCAATATTTGGGTTAGGGCTAACTATCTTACTAGTCTTATCTAATCCATCATTTATGATTCTTCTAGTTATAGTCTTTCCTTCGGTCTTTTTTCAATTGTCTGAGTAATCCTTTTGTCTCTTTATCTGACTAAGGATTTCTTCTTTAAAGGTGTTATTCTCTTTTCTTACATTATTATTAATATCTTCCTTATGTTTAGCAAAATTGTTAACGAGAGAATTAGCAACTTTTGTTATATAGTCTTTTACTTCGTCTCGTTGCATAGATTCTTGTATCATTCTAGCTTCTATGGTTTTTACAGTTTTTTCTATTTTATCTAAACGTGTTAGAATAAATGGAGAGTCTAATTCTGCTTGGGAAGGTTTATTATATATAACCTTAATTCCCTGAATAATTTCTTCATACTTTTCATTTGCTTGAGCTATGTTTAGTCTAAGTTCATTAGCAATGCTAGCCATTCTAGATATATCATGGCTTTCTATATTATTAAGATAATTTACTAAATTTTATTAGAATTTAACAAAGTCTATATAAAAAGTGCTTAATCCTTCTGTCTTAGCCTTTAAATCTAGTTGTAAGTCTTTAACAAAGCTACTATTATAGTCTTGAGTAGCTGCTATTGATGTTGAAATTAAATTTAATCTCTCAAGTATAAGTCTTGATGCTTTAATAGCATTAGGAATCTCATTTTCATTTATCTTATAATAAAATCTATCATTATTTATCTTTTCTAGAATTCTTTGGTAAAAATCTGCTAGGGTCTGAATAGAGAGGTTTCTAGATACCTCATTCCAGTTTGATCTAACTATTTCAATTAGGTAGATAATTGTCCAATCTAGGAATAAGTTTAGCGTGTTCTTTGGTGAGTTTAATTAACTCACTTTCTTGATTTTTTGTTAAAGTTTTAATTCCTAAAATGTCTTTGTTAAGGACTTCTATATGATTAGTCTTAATATTTATTTCTTGTAGTGCTTGTGCAAGGGCTATTGGGATTTGACTATCTATTTTTTGTATTCTTTTAGAGATATTTTTTATCTCTGTTTCTCGGGTTTGACTTTAATTAATTGTCTTAAAATAAGGAGTATACACTTATTTTGGTCTATTATGTTATTGATAGCACTAGCAGTAACTTGTCTACTATCTGCGTGTTCGGCTGGGATGTGTTCAGTGTGTGAACAACCGTCTACGTGTGAGGTTAAACAACCTTCTGGGTCTAAATCAGTTATGGGTATAGGTGGGTAATCTGGATCGGTTCCAAAAATATCTTTGTAAATGCATGGGATAAATCCCAAGGGCATTAATGTCTTTTTACTATAGGTCGAAAAAGGAGCATCTTGATACCACAATTGGGATTGGGTCGGAATTTGGCGGGTTTCTCTTTCTAAAGTTTTAAATCTCTGATACGCTAAAATGGTTTCTAAAAGTATTGTGGTCTAAAATATAATTTTACTAAAGTTATTAGTTTTGTCTTATCATGGACCTTATTTATGGACCTTATGCGAGCCTCTTCCTATATATACACACACACTAGGGGTATGAGGCTATTAGCATGCCATAGGGGCGGGGTGGCAATGTTGATTTACCTTTTCTTGCACCTCTTTTTTTGCTGAACTTACTATTTAGCTTTACCATTGGGCAGGATTCTCAAATGGGAAACCATTGTAGGCCGTTAGCTTTACCATTTACTATATAGCTTTACCGTCCTTTGATTTAGACTTCTTCATTCAAAATCTATGTTCCATATTATATAGATAACCAGTTTAATTGATTGGTTAAGAAACATATGGATTCCTTTTAGCTAGTACTAACACATAATTCTATGACCTTATTGATCACTCTGCACATTATACTTTTGTCTTTGAACGATATCTGGTAGGATCATGTTCCAATTAAGGAAAGAGCTTAAAAGGGGAGGAAAGTGGTGCTTTAGATTTGTTTCCTTTCTAAGGGCATTTTGGAGCTTAAACGAATAGTTGTTGAATCGTGATATGTATCGTGTATCGAAAACCCTGTGTATCGTGAATCGTATCGCGATACGTATCGTATGATACGGCAAAAAAAAAAAAGTTGTAAAAATGAAATAAAAATATAGAGAACACTTTACAATCAATTATATAACATAATATGATTCAAACTTCTAATTTCTCCGCTAGTCATATCAAAAGGGGAATCCACAAGCCATATTTCGATATACTAAGTAACTATTAAGGTATCGTCATGGTGTCATCCTCAACTATGATGATGATACCTTAATAGTATCCAAAAAATAATAACCAATATCCAAAATATATCCAATAAAGTCATCATCTTCATCACTCCTCAAATTATTCCTAAATCCTCCTCCTCCTCCTCCTCCTCCTCCTCCTCCTCATCATCATCATCAATGTTTAGTTCATTATCATCATCGTCTTCATCATCATCTTCTACAACGATTCTCTCCTCTCCTCCTTCCTCCTCCTCGTCATCATCAATAACTTCAATATCATCTTCATCAACACGAACCGATTTCCCTTTCCTCCTAGCATTCAAGTTTCTTGGTCCTATATGAAAAAAGCATGCAAAAATTTACATTAATTACTTCATCTTGATGTAGTTTATTACTACTTACTTTTGTTAATAGTTCCAAAATAAATATACTAAAAAACCATACCTCGCTTTCGTGTGCGACTACTTCCTTCCTCTTGGAAGCATTCATGCACATCCATCCATGAGTGGTCTTTGGGAAGACATGCATCTTCCTTCTCGGTTATCCATTCATCATCGGAATCCATATCTGAAAGACAAATTGGATCATATGTCTCACCCGTTTGTTGTCGTTTCAATAGTCTCATCTCAAGTTGAATGTTGTACTTGACAAAGACGAGAGAATTCAATCTTTGTTGCTCCAAACGGTTCTTTTTTTTGAATGCATGTGGTCAAACGTGCTCCAATTTCGCTCACATCCTGTGGCACTACAAGTGAGGCTTAGCACTCTTATTGCCAACCGTTGGAGTTCCTTGCACTCTTCTCTGTAATTTTCCCACCATATGCCTAGAATAAATAGGCCAAAACAACGAAAACACAAACATAAATAAGATGCCAAAAAATAGCAACATAAAACAACAGTTAGTTTCTGCCCAAAACAACAGTTAGTTTCTGCCCAAAACAGTGGCGTATTGCTGCCCCAAAACAGGGGCAAAAACATGGAAAATAAGCCGCAAACTACTGCCCAAAAACAGCAATAAAATAGGCCAAAACAGGGCCAAAATGCGTTAAAAAAGCAAGTAATTACCTGGTTGTGTCTTATCTCTTGTCAAGACGGCCATGCTCACTCCAAATAACCCTTCCGCTCGGCGAAATTTCTCAACATCCGGATACATTTTCTCTATAGTTTGGTACAACCCTCTCTTGACTTCCCTATCCGCATTGAACCCCTCGCTGTATGGGAATCTAAAAAAAGTATACACATGCATATGCGTTATGTTAGAAAAGTTACACAATAAATAAACATATTATACAAATACAATTTATGATAAAAAGTTACCTTGGGTTGAGAAAGTAACCCGCCGCGTGAAGTGGTTGATGGAGTTGCATGTCCCATCTCTTGTATCAATAATTTTCCATATTCTTCGGTACCTTGCCTCATTGTAGTTAAAAAATTTTGCAATTGCCTCATCGGCCCTATCCATAGCTTCATTAATGTACCCCATTTCCGGTTTCAAATCACCATTTGCAAGCCTTAAAACCGTAGTGAGGGGGGATAACGCATTTCAAGCAATATTTGATTGCCTTCCAAAATTTGCTATCATCTATAATTATGTTTTCATCTTGTTTGGCATCAAACTTATGTGCATATGGTCCCGTGGTCCACTCCTCCAATGCAAACATGTGCCTTAGAGGAATCTTCTTCTCTTGGAAGCTCTTTAAAGTCACGAAAAATGCAAATCTTGTAACCCCCGCCCTTGTGAGTTCTTTCTTTTTTGTGAATTTTCGAAACAAATCAAGAACCCAAGCATGTCGATGTATGTAAATGATTACCTCCTTTGCTTTTTTAATGGTGTCATGAAAAATTGGTAGATCACCTTTATCACTAAGCATCAAATCAATGAGGTGAACCGAACAAGGAGACCAAATTAAATTTTTCCTTTTATTTTCCAATTTTTCTCCAGTCAAAACATAAACCGACGTTATTGGTAATTACTTGGACCACATTCTCTTCCTCTATCTCCTCAACAAGCGAATCAAGCAATTCACATAGTTTGTCGGCATCCTTTACAAAGGAGGAAGTATCCAAGGATTTGAGGAAAACCGTTCCACGAGGGATATTTACAAGGAAATTAGTTAAGGACCTTAGATTTCCCATCGGTCCATCCATTCGACATAAGAGTGCACTTTGTCTTCTTTCATTCTTGTTTATATTTTTCCAAATTTGCTTCAACATTTTCAACTTCGTTCTTTAAGTAAGTAACCCTTGTCTCATTGTAAGACGGAGGCTTTAGCCCCTTCCCATAATCACCAATTGATTTTACCATCTTTGTAAACAAGGGGCTTTTTACTACATTAAAAGCTATACCATTTCTATAAAAAAAGATACACCATTTCTATTAAAAAAAAAAAAACTTATAAATGTCACTAATGACCGGGACCCTCTTTTTTAACATTGCATTTATAATTGTTTGTTTTACAACACCTTGTTTTCTTCAAACTCCCCTTCTTCACCCTCATTTGTTGCCCACCGCCTTCATTATACTCATCCTCATTTACTCCTAAAATGTTTGCAAATTTTTTTCAAACATTCTTCGGGGCATCGCATACATTTTTTTGCATCTTTCCCCGTATCGGCAAGATGGTACTTCATTTTAAAAATATCACCCCATTTTGCATCCTTACAAAAATTACATCTTAAATGCAATCTATTATCATTCACTTTTTCACAATAATCCCATGTGGGGTCAACCACAATTTATATCTTTTGTTTAGTCATTTCCTATAAATAAAGAGGAACAATAAATAAATAAACTTGAAGAAAAGGATATTAAATAGGATAGGATGGAACAATAAATAAATAAATAAAGAGGAGCAATAAATAAATAAGTGAGAAACAATAAATAAATAAATAAATAAACTAGGTTACTTACCAAAGTACCAAAACAAGGGATATTAAATAGGGTGGAAGCTTCTCTTGGCAAAAACTTGAAGAAAAAGACAAGAAAAGTAAGAATATTAATGGTGGACAGAATATTAATGATGGGGAGAGCACAAGTAAAGTGAGAAAATGACCTTTTTATATCTAGGGTTTTGCTCCTTTATGTGTTTTAAAGTCTTTAAACGATATTAAATGCATTTTATTCCAGAAGGAATAAAAACAAAAAGTTTTATTTGACTTTTTAAAAGCCAGCTGCTGACAGTAACCCGCCTGACCCAGACAGATTCGTATTGCAGTTGAATCGCGAGTCATATGAGTCACGTATCGACTCATGATTCAAGGCCGTATCGTGCGATTAATGGTGATTTTTCGATTCGCATGGCCAATTCGTATCATTTGTGTGTTGTATCGAATCGTATCGTGCGATTGCTTGATACTAACAACGATATAACATCTTATTTTTTTATCCGGAAGTTTATTTGAAGAGACTTGCTTAAGCAATCTCTTTTTATTGAGCGAAACTTGATTCTTTTTTTTTTCTTTCTTTTTTTCCTTCCTTTTTTTCCTTCTTCCTATTTGCTTATCTTTGTTGAAATGGCTAAATGAATACTAAGGAGCCATACGTGTTATGATCGTCCTTTTATTTATGATCAAATTTCTTTTAACTTAGTTCAGTGCCATCCCATCCAAACCAAGACTTCGAAAATATGCGGTCATTCTTGAAACTGATTGTAATGTGTAATTGGCCGACGAGTGGAAGCGATTTAATTATTAACAACAACAACAACAACATAATGAAAGGAAAAAAGGACTTTCTCTCTCTATATTAGCATTCTATAAATAAGAAGTGAATACAAATGAGGGATTAAGGCACTCTTTAAAAGGGGTGCGGGGGGTAGCTTGTTAGCCAAGTTAACCCTAAAAGCCAAAAGGCTAAAAAAGGGTAGCGAAATAAATGACAAAAAGACAAAATACTCCCAAATATTATGCTCCTTCCTCATTCTCCTCTATTTGAGAAGTCGCCATGTACTCTGTATACTGGCGATAGAAATTTGGGTCAACGCACTGAAGGGTGGCCTCTGTAATCCAGGAGTCCTCGGTCGCTGGGTGACCCAGCTAGCGAACTAAGTAACGGGTATAGTTGCCAGAAGGTGATGAAATATCCTCCGACACAAGGACACCCTTAATGCAGTCCACATGCGAACGAATAGGCTATCCCTCGGTTGGAGGTAACGAGATTGGCGGAACATCCGTACCACGAAACGGTGATAAATCCGCCACATTGAACGTGCAGTGCATCCAAAACTCATTAGGGAGATCAACTTCGTACGCGTTGTCCCCACAACTACGAATAATCGGAAAGGGCCCAAAACTTCGGCTCTGTAGCTTATGCCCCTTTCCTTGCCGGCGTGCCTTCTGGAGGTAAACCAGGTCCCAGTTGGTATGCTACAAAATGACGGTGTGCGTCCGCATGATCTTTGTAGGAGGCCTAGACCTTTTGTAATTGAGTGCGAACATCAGAATGTATGGCGGTCAAACGGGCAACAAACTCGGCTATTGATGGACTAACCGGGACAGTGGGGGGTAGCTTTGCAAGATCCACTGGGATGGTGGGTGAAGTACTAAGCACTACCAGAAACGGGGACAGACTAGTAGAATAGATAATTGCATTATTGAACATAAACTCAGCCTGAGCAACAACTATGTCCCAACGTTTCAGAGACTTCGAGGCAAGGCAACGAAGAGATCTCCCAAACTATGGTTGACGACCTCACTCTGGCCGTCCATTTGGGGATGGAAAGCGATGGAGAACTGCAAGAAACAACAGAGTAAACCCGTAGGGTGCGCCAGAAGTGACCGGTGAAGCGAACGTCTCTGCTCGAGGTGATGCTGGGAGAAACCACGCGAAGTCGGACGACTTCCTGAAGATAGAGGGTGGCTACATGGGAGGAATCAAACTTCGGGAAACATGGTATGAAATGGGTTATCTTTGAGAAGTGGTCCACCACAACAAAGATGGAGCTATGCGCGTGAGACGTGCAAGGTAGTGTAACGATGAAATCCATAGAAACATCCTGCCATGATCGATTCGGAATCGGTAGGGGGGAATGCATGCTGACATTAAAGTGCTTCACCTTAGTTGTCTGACACATGTAGCATTGACGGATGAAGGCGTTTGTATCCCTCCGCATAGTGGGCTAATAAAATCGATCTTGTATAGTGGAATGAGTACGAGCCTGCCCATATGACCAGATAATCCTCCCGAATAGATCTCTACACCGATCTTCTTTCGAAGGGAGGAAGCTGGAATGCACAAAGGGTTTTCTTAAATAAGAAGCCATCCTGAAGCAAATAATCGCCCCAACAGCACCGTTGTTCTGCACACAAGCAGCATAAGTGGAGCCAAATTTGATGTTCATTGGATAGAGGTACCGAACCTCATCAAAATTAAACACCTGACTGTGAATGGTGACCAAGGCATGTGTCCGACAACTGAAGGCATCGGCAATTTGATTCTCCTTCCCAGGTTTATAATGAGAAGGTGAAAGGTGTAGCGTTGGAGGTATGCCGTCAATTTAGCATGTTGATCACTGATCCAACATTGGATGTGGAGATAACTAAGCGCTTTATGATCAAACTTAATGACGAACTCCTTATGAAGGAGGTAGACCTGCCAAAATTTAACCTCCTTGACGACGACATAAAACTCAAGGTCATAGGTGGAGTAATTCAATGCTTTCCTTGTCAATTTCTGGCTAAAGAAGGCGATCGGTTTGCCGTTCTGACCGAGGACCGCTCTTATGCCTATCTTGTAAGCATCACAAGATAGCTCGAAAAATTGAGTGAAACTGGGAAGTGCTAGGGGGAAGAAATCATTAACTCGTGGATGCAATGGAAGACTCGGTCTGCCTCTGTTGTCCACCTAAACTCTATGCTCGATGCAGTAGACATCAAATCCGTGATGGGGATCATAACTGTGCTAAATCCTGCAATAAAGCATCGATAAAAACCCGCGAGGCCGTGGAAACTATGGACCTGGGATGTTGAGGTGGGGTTAGGCCAATCAACAAATGCCTGAACCTTGATGTTATCTATACGGATGCGTTCGCCTGACACAATATAAACTAGAAACGTAATTGAAGGAACCGTGAAGGCGCGCTTTTTTAGGGTGAGATAGAAGCGCTCAAAACGCAGGACGACAAGGACATGGGCAACATGGTCTAAATGCTTTTTCTCTAACTGGCTGTAAATGAGGATGTCGTCAAAATACACTACCACAAACTTGCCCATGAACGGGTGAAGAATCTGAGTCATAATGCATGAAGGTGTACGGAGCATTAGACAATCCAAAGGGCATCATTGTCCCATCATACAATCCATCTTTAGTCTTGGAAGGCGGTCTTCCATTTGTCCCGGGTCGCATCCAATTCCGATGATAACCTCTCTTCAAGTCCATTTTAGAAAAGATTCGAGCCCGTGCAACTGATCCAACATGTCCTCAGGCCTGGGAATGGGAAAAAGATACTTAACGGTGATTTTGTTAATGGCACGACTGTCCACACACATGAGCCAACTCCCATCCTACTTTGGGCCAAGAAAGGCGGGGACGACATACGGGGACATGCTCTCCCGAATAAGGTCCCGGTAACACAAGTCGGAAACTTGATGTTGCTGCTCCTCATGCACCGTAGGGGACACGCGGTAGTGAGATAAATTGGGGAGGGAAGCTCCCAACACTAAATTAATGCCATGTTGAATGTCATGAGTGGGGGCAGCACATCTGGCGGTGTGCAGGCATCAGAATAGGAATCCAAAAGATCCTGAATCACTAGGGGAATGCCTGACTCTTGGGTATTGATAGGGCATATGAGTGCATAACAGAGATCGGCATCCGAGGCCTCCGTAATTAGGTCTCGTGAAATATGATGTGAGCGGAAGGACTAGCGAGACAGATCTCACGCATTGTTGTAACTGAAACTGCTATTCTCGATGCTAAAAGGTATAGGTGTTTGTACGTCCGTTGTACATGCTCGAGTGATCGTACTGTTATAGACAATCGAGGAGCAAATGACACACCTTCATTTTAAGGACTTGTGCATAAGACGTCATCGTCATAAACACCGATCGAAAAAGTAATGCGACACTGCCTACTGGGAGCAAGGGACATATTGTTGCTGAGCCACTCGATGCGGCATGGCCTGGAAATGGGCTCTGTGGAGAGAGCCAGCTTGTCAACCATTTCATGACGACCCGATTGTCACTCGCTCCACTATCAATGATAATAGTGCAGAGGCACCCCTTGGCCGTGCAATCTATAAAAAAAATACTCGTGCGGTGCCAACTAATATCTTTGGAAAGCCCCAGCTGTTGTTCAAGGGTGGGGGGACACCACTGATGTGTGTATAATTTTAGTGGATGTGACCATGACGTTTGGCATGCAGATGACAAAATGTATCTTGGCGGCAGCATATAGAACGGGCATCTAGTAATGGGACAGTGGAGGGAATGGGTAAAATACCCAAAGAGGGACATCGAGTGTATATGGGGTCAGGTGAGATGGAACGGGGCGGCAAAGAGGTTAGGGTTTCTTGTTTTTTGAGTTCTATGGGCTGGTTCAATTTGGGTTGAAAACTTTAAGGCTTAGAGGGATTAGAGGTAGGGGTAGTATTGGAAATTAGAGGTTTCACTTCATTCTTTGGGAAAACCCTAGGTAGGGTTTGGTTAGAGGGTGGGTTAATTGGTGGATTTATAGATATGTCCAAATTAGGTTCCTCCCAAGGATTTTTGGCATGTCATGGGATCGCTGGAAAGGTAAGCGTGGGAGGAACTGGTGGAGGGGGCCCGCCTCTTGCAAAACTATCCCTATTTGGCTCGTTTTTGGCGCCACAAGGGGGTTGAAGAGTATGGAATGTGGGTCTGATCCGATCGGAGGTCTGACTTGAAGGGTTGGGGGAGATCAGAGGGTTAGACAGGTTGGGCAATAGCATAGGGCTCATCGGAGGTGATATGGCTACCGATCCGTCTTGGATCTGAGCCAGAACAATCTCGCGATTCCCAGATCTAGCCTGGATATCATCGGCGGCTGGCTGGTTCTGTTCTAGGATGCTGGAGGTGTGCTGGATCTGGCCGGAAGTACCCTCTGGTGGTGTCGGTGACAGGTTTGGGGTTCTTGGAACACCGCAGGTAGTTTCTTCAATCGGGAAGCCATTTTTAATGAGGTCTCGAGCCTCATTTGGGTGGCTCCAACCCGTTTCCCAATCATCTACATCCATACTTGGATTTTCAAGAGCGAACCTCGCTCTGATACCAATTTGATGTGTAATTGGGATGTGTTCAGTGATCTGTAGCGATATGTGGTGCGTGGTTGTGCTCCCCCGGGAGAAGACTATCTTATATTTTGCATTTTTAATTTAGGGTATTATAGTTATTTTCTTTTATTTCTAGTCTTTTATTAGTTTCCAATCATGTTTGGGGCTAATTATTCTTTTTTAGTTATTAGTTATCCTTTTTTGTCTTTTGGGGTATTAGCTTGGCTAGCAAGTTAACATTACCTATTAATAAGCCCTTCGCCCTAATTTGTAATAACACTTGAATATTGAAAAAAAAAGAATAAAGAGAGAAAAAACTCATTTATTAGTTTAGTTTTATTTTTGTTGGTGCTAGTGTTGTGTAGTTAGTAGTAGTGGTGTAGTGTAACAATAACGCTTACGGATTCTTAGATTCACACCAAATAGGTATTAGAGTTGCGTTTGTTCTTACTGACGTAAACTACATGTCAAAAGGCTCCTAAAAATATCTAAACACACCCCTTAGAGAGAGAAATTTTCTTTTGTATTTCAAAATTCAAGTTTACCTCAAATGAGGCTTACAAGGGGGTATTTAAAGGGGAGGAGTAACTTAGGCTCCAAGCTAAGACACTAATTATAAAAATGCCATTACTACTCCTTACCTCTAAATAATAAAGCAAAAGAAAGAAAAATACAATAACAAAATAAAACACACACAAACAAAAAATGACTAATAAAACCCTGAAACATGGCCCATTTCCATCACTTGGTGTTCGTCATGGTGCGTGAAGTGGGTATCGAGTTGTGATTCCAACTTGGGCAACACTTCAATCGGTAGATTGATAAATGTCCAAATGAGAATCGGGTGGATGGAAACCCTAAATTCCATCACCGCTAAAAGGGGAATACCAACCCTTTTAGCCTCCTTCGCCCTCCACCATCACCTCCCTCCACCTCCACTTCCTACCACCACACAACCACCACCTCGTCAAATGAAACACCGTTTCCTACCTTCCCCCAAGCCCTAACCCTAGCAACCCCTCTCCCCCCCTTGTTGCTCCAACTCCCAAACTAAACCCTAACCCTAAAAGAAAAATCAAGAACCATCCAAAACCCCCTCCGACCAAAACCCTAGCCCTCCACCCATATTTTTACCCTATTTTCCCCCTTCCCCCCACTCTTTTATACCCAATCACAATCAAACCCAACAAAAATGGGATTTCCTCCTCCGATCCAATCCCCTACCCCCTATTTGATCTCAAATCCGATCAAAATTGGTCTTAGGGCCTATTTGTGACACAATATATGACTTCCATGAAAAATGCGTCCCATTTGGGACCCATTTCCGACTATTTGCCATTTTTGGATCCGGCTTTTCGAAATTTCGCCGTATTCAGTCCGCTTGTTTCGCCATTGTACTCGCAAAGGTGTGGTCACTGGAGTTACCGTCGGTTAGATTCAAGGGCTACCACACCAAGTAGCAACCATGTACTTGTGGTGTCGAAAAGGCAGATATGATCGTCAGTTTCTAGTTGCTCGGATTTCGTAGAGGGGCATCGCCGGGATTTGGGTTTATTAGAATCATTATTCATGAGGTTCATACACATGGGATTAATTCCAATTGGGCAGCCCACTTTTTGTTGATTTTGATTGGGGTTCGAAGTTTTTTCGTGGATTCTATCATGTGGCATTGATGAGTGACCCTCCAAGCTCGAGGACGAGCTTTTTCGAAGATGGGAAAAATGATGTGTTTAATGATATGTAGCGACACGTGGCGCATGATTGTGCTCCCGGGAGAAGACTATCTTTTATTTTGCATTTTTAGTTTAGGGTATTATTGTCATTTTCTTTTATTTCTAGTCTTTTAGTAGTTTCCAAGCATGTTTGGAGCTAATTAGTCTTTTTTAGTTTTTAGTTATCCTTTTTTGTCTTTTCGGGTATTAGCTTGGCTAGCAAGCTAACCTCTCCTATAAATAGGCCCTTGGCCCTCATTTGTAATTATACTTGAATATTGAAAAAAAAATAGAGAGAGAAAGAAACTCATTTTCTTAGTTTAGTTTTATTTTTTTGTTGGTGTTGTGTAGTTAGTAGTAGTGGTGTAGTAACAATAACGCTTCTGCATTCTTAGATTCACATCAAATTGGCTTAGCGAAAGCGATTAAATTATCAACTACACAACAACAACATAATGAAAGGAAAAAAGGTCTCTCTCTCTCTTTATATTAGCATTCGCAAAATAAAGAGTGAATACAAATGAGGGACTAAGGCCCATTTTAAAGGGAGAGGTTCGCTTGCAAGCCAAGCTAACCCTAAAAGTCAAAAGACTAAAAAAGGGCAACGAAATAAATGACAGAAAGACAAAAGACTCCAAAATACTATGCTCCTGCATCAGATTTTGGCACTGAAATTTCTTTGAGGGCTCTACAATTCAATACTAATTTTTTTACTATTAATTGAAATGTTTGAATACGTTTTTTTGCTGTTGTATTTGTACCAAAATCTATTAACTATTTGATGTCATTGAATTTATTTCCTGTTAAATTTCCCATGAAAGCAATTTTTCTCTGTGCCTGGCTTGAAGTTAAGCAAGCTTGGAGAGTCATTGATCAAGTGAAGCATTCAACCAAGAATGCTGAGCTTGTAACTTATCAAATTCAAATTTCAGACGAGAGAGAAACATACTTCTTCTCTAGTAGGAAACATGTTCACTTTTTAATAGGACTAAACGAGGCCAAAAAAATAAAACTTAGGACCTATTGACAACAAATTTAGTAATCAAAACCTACTGGTAAAAATTTCTTTAATATAACATAAATATATCTAATATGACACAAAAGCTCTAAAATAACAGGTACTATTACAATATAGGTACTGTTAACAATACCACACAATGTTAGATTATTTTTTTATAGCATCATCATCTGCACATAAAAAAACGTTGAAAATTAGAAATTTAAGACGAAAAGCTACTAAAAACAAAAGATTTTGCTGAATTATGGATTGGAGATGGATTTGATGTTTCTCAGCTTGAAGTTGAGTGAGCTCGGAGAGTTCAGAGTGCTTAAAATAACTTATTTACTCTTTAATAGGACTAAATGAAGGGACTTACTGTTAAAAATTCCTTTCATATAACATAAATATTTCTAATATGCCATATCGCCAGTTCCACATCAGCGAAGAAGAAATCTCACTTTGATTTCTCTTTAGAACTTTCACTTTTGATCATATATCAAGTTTCTATTCTCTATTTCTCATGTTCTTTCCCATCTCAACTGGTTCTCTCTTTTTCTTATGGAGTGTCTTACATGATTTCACACACTGTTCATTGAAGAAGTAGATTTTGAAAAAGGTAGAAGTTTCACTTCTTTTGGATATGTGACTATTTCACATGGACTATTTTCATCTTTATTCACTATTATCATGTTTTGAATATTGTGGCATTCCTATCCACATGTGTATGTAACTAAATTAAATTATATTATTATGCTATATTCAATGTTTCATCACTTTATGATGAGATTTGTGTACCCATTTTGTTTAATGATAATTTTATTACTCCGCCCCTAACTTATATTACGAAGTACTTAGTTGCAAATGTATTATGCAACTGATATTGGGGTGTGCTGTACGCACGAGTTAAGGGGCGTTTGCATCTATGAAAATACTTGGGACAAAAATTGATAGTGCTTCCTATAGAAGAGTTTGGATCATTTGTCATGGGACTTTGCTTTTATAACAAGGGGAATCTATCAAAGAGGGTCCAAGCTTTTGTTTAGTTGGTCCAAATTATGAAAATTGATTGGACTCAACTTATTTAGTACTCATCTGATGTTTTATATTCTTGATAAGCTTAGTATCCCCTCATATCTAATTCCATAAAACCTGACACATTTAAAAGCATTAGAAAAACAAATTCACATTCTGAGTCGAATTATTCAACTCTTGATGTAAAATAAGTGACTTATTAACAGTGCCAGTATATGGTGTCTATATTCACTCGTTATCATTTAAAACACCAAGTAAGATAATGCTACTATGTCAGAGAATCATTTGTTTTTGTCCCAATTATGAGTGTATATTGAATTACACAACATCGTTTATTCTGTAATCATGATGTTTTCTGGTAAATACATATACCAATTGGAGAGAGAAATACAAACATTTTCTCTTTGACGATGGGATTATCTCCGTTACTAGATTCCCTTGAGGCTTATGTGAGGATGACTTGATTAGAATATGTTTGAATCTAAATTTTCTTTGTGAGACTCAACTTTAAGACCATTAAGTAGCGTAATATCATTTGTGTTTAATGTATTAATGGAGCTGAGATTTTGGAGATGTTTATGTAATAAATATATTATTTAAGGTATCAATAAGAATATAATCAACGTTCGTTACTTTTGTCCTATTGCATCAAGATAGCTTATTCTAATGAATTGTTTTGTACAAAAATAGATTTTTTCTTTTACATTTTACTATAGCAAATGAGCGAAATGGTTTCATGTTAGGGAGAATCTTTGCCTTTGAAGTCATTGATTTGCATAGAAGAATTTTATTACACATTTTGCTTTGTTTATCATACACCTGATCAACACCAATAGATTGCTGGTTTAACATTTATAAAAGGCATAGATTTGTTATTTTGAGTTGTTGGTTAATCTATTTGATAGATTTTAATTTGATTATACAACGATAATACATATAGTTTGAAATATATATAGATCTTGTTAAATTCTTGAGTTTTCGTTTACCATTCACATATATGGTTTCGAGGATTGCCATTTGTATACTGTCTGATGATGTCCTTCGTATAGATAGCATTTTAAAATGTAACTTGAAACGTAGGTCACATGTCCGTGCACCAACTAGTAAGTTTACAGTTTGTTCTCGTTAAATATCCTCAATTAGTTCAGTTATGGGACTTCTTGTATACTTTACCTGTTGCCTTCTTATGCTTCGACTGGCTTAGAAGTCGCTATAATATTTTTTATTCGTTTTTGGGCTACTTCTATTGTGAAAGTGAACTGTTTTTTAGGTTACTTCTCTTATGAAAGTGAACACTTGTTTTTTGGTCTTTTCAATAGGTTAAAAACTAATTTGGGTATAACATGGTGAGCATTTCTGGGTTCAAGCCGCATTGCTCAGGTTCTCTCTCTCTCTCTCTCTCTCTCTCTCTCTCTCATATGTAGATTCGCTGAATTTTTTTCTCTTATATTTTGTTTAGGTAGAATTTATACTAAACTACCATTCCACATTCAGAGATACAACCAAAGCAGATTTAGTAATTTCAATGCCATTCAACTAGTATCTAAAAGGGTAACAATATGTTTCTCATCGTTCGCAACTATACGAAAGGAAATGCATTGATTCATTTGTTAATATCACGATTTGGTTATATTTGGCAGAGGTATGCACTCGGTATTCATTATGTATGTCAAGAAAGTTCTGGCACCAAATATACTGTATCTGTTGGAAGAAATTATCATGAATTGAGGTTTGATGATGAAGTCCCTAAGGAGCCCTTTTGGTTATCTTGGATGAAGGAGGCTGCCGGGTATTATATTTTTTGCAGCTCTTACTTTAATAAAAACTTTTTAGGAAACTGCTTTGGATTGGAATTCATTCAATGAGATCATTATACAAAAGGTATCAGTCATGAAGTGATCGATCCAATATCATTTTTCAGGGTTTCAAAATCATTGCTTGCATTTCTTAGGGAGCAGCCTAGTCAACTGAAGTACATAGAGTGGCCAAGTTTTCAGAGCACGGTTAGTATCTTTTGAAAGTACCTTTGCTGACTGATACACACATATTGTATGGGTGCTCCCATCATAGACTTTTTTTAACACAATTATAATTGTTCATGATTAAATGAAATAGTTATAGCAATCTGAGGATCTTTATTAGTTTTGATTTGGCGCCATCTTTATTAGTTACAAAATTTTTGATGTTTATGTGATATATAGCGACATGTGGCGCGTGATTTTGCTCTCGGGAGAAGACTATCTTTTATTTTGCATTTTTAGTTTAGGGTTGTCATTTTATTTTAATTTTAGTCTTTAATTAGTCTCCAAGCATGTTTGGAGCTAATGAGTCATTTTTAGTTATTAGTTGCCCTTTTTAGTCTTTTTGGATCTTAGCTTGGCTAGCAAGCTAATCTCTCCTATAAATAGGCTCTTGGCCCTCATTTGTAAATAACTTTGAAAAACTGTTATTAAAGCCATTTAATACAAGATTAAATTATTTAAGTAACTCCGAACTGTTTTTTGAGGAAACTCTTTTCTTTAAACCAAATCAGTTTTAATCACAATGTGTTTAATAAAATATGCACGAGATCAATTCAAGATTTGTTAACAAGTTTTGAAAAACAAAACTTAAAAGATTAAATCAGCACACCAGCAACAATGAGATGAGGAGATGTAGAAAGATTAATGACAAGAGATTTTTAACGTGGTAAAACCTCGCCCAACTGAGAAAACATCCACGGTGACTTCTAAGTCACAAACCAAAAATCCACTAAAACAAAATATATTAGTTACAAACTATATAACACACATGCACACAAATCAGCCCTATACAAGTTTAGGAATGTACCCACTGGTGTCCTTTTAACTTTTCTGCAGTTCTGATTGCTGATGTGGTTCTCCCAGTTTGCTAACTTCCACTTTGTTCCAGTCTTTACGTCGACTCTTATTTAAAGATCTTATTACCAACACTTTCAGTGTTGTAGTGTGTAAGTGTTTGTGATGGTGCTCTAACACATGCATGCACACACTCACGCTTATTTTTACAAACAGTCCTAACAAATTACAAATTAGATCTATATGCTGTGATTTTCAGTTTCACTCTTCTTAGGAAACTTAAACCTTATTTGATCTTTAAAATAAACCCAGAATCCACGGCTATCTTGCTCAGAAGACGTTTCAAGATCTTAATCAATTTTAGGTTTTTGAGAATGTTTTTGAAATTGAAAACCTCCAAGTGTGATTCCAACTAGGTCAAAGGTCTTGTTGCAAAAGAACTAGAGACAGAAAATGATTTTGTTGATTTTGAAGATGAAAACATTTAAAGAAAATAATCAACAAAAGATTTCTCAAGATGAGAAACAAAGAATGCAGATCTAAGTGTTTTGTAAAATAAAATGACCGGATCTATGATTTCTATGAAACATAAATACAGATCTAAGCTAATGTTTAAGTTGGACACAAGATCTTAAAACGAAGAGGTTACAACACGAAACAACTTTCAAACCAACACTCAAAAACTCTCAAACACTCAGGGTTGGTGTTTGGTATAAACTGGTTTTTGAAAAGAGGATTAGGGTTTGATAAAGTGTTTGGAACGATTTAGGGTTAGGGTTTCTAACTCTGTGATTTCTCTCTCTTTTTCTCTCTCCTCTCTTCTCTCTTGGATTAGACGAAGTGGCAAAAACTTCTCAAAGGCCGAGGGTTGGCCTCTTTTTATACTGGCCTGAGAAGGATCGAGAAGGAGGTTCGAAATCAAGGGCCGGGATTTAGTCTTCCCATATTGACTTCCATCCAACGGTTAAAGGTAAGCAGTGAGTTAAGTTGCTTCTGATTGGAGGATAGAGGTTCACAGGGATTGGGACAAGGACGCATGCAGAGCATTGATAAGTTTAATCCAAGGGATGATAATAAACACTGGTTTTGTCTCTTGAAAGAAACACACAACCAACCAATAGGAGTGCGACAGGTGTAGGGCAAATAACGGACCACAAACGAGCGTCTCAAACTAATTACATAGACACCCTTACTGTCTCCAACGCTTTCGATTTCTACCCAAGTGAACTTTATAGGAATAAAACCAACAATCAGAAATTATAGATTGACCCCAAAACTTTTTAATTTCAATTTTATTTGAAAAAATTGTTTTAAAATCATTAAAAATTCTCCAAAAATTATATAAATTTTTTTTTAAGGGAAATTAACACACACAACACACACACAAACAATTTATGCAATATATGAACAATGTATGCAGTCCTAATGTGTGTGAGTGTTTGTAAGTACACCTTTGATCATTCAAACAAGAGGAATGAATTGAATTGAAGGTCTGAGGCTCTTTGGTATCTAGGAGAGGGACACAATTTTGGCACTATATCCAAACTAGATGAGCACTTATACAATGTAGACTCAAGTGAGTCAAGAGTATAAGGTGATTCAAACTTGAATATTGAAAAAAAAGAATATAGAGAGAGAAATAAACCCTTTTTCTTAGTTTATTTTTTATTTATTTATTTATTTTTATTTTATTTTTTATTTATTTATTTTTTATTTTTTATTTTTATTTTTTATTTTTTATTTTTTATTTTTTATTTTTTATTTTTTATTTTTTGTTGGTGTTGTTTAGTGTAGTAATAACGCTTCCCCATTTTTAGATTCATATCAAATTGGTATCAGAGCTGTGCTTGTTCTTGGTGTTCGTCGTGGTGCGTGAAGTGGGTATCGAGTTGTGATTCTACCTTGTGCAACCCTTTAATATTAGATTGATAAATGTCTAAATGAGAATCGGGTGGATGGAAAACCTAAATTCCATCACCGCTAAAAGGGGGGATACCAACCCTTTTAGTCTCCTCCATTTTTCACTCCCCACCACCACCTTTCTCCACCTCCATCTCCTACCACCTCACAACCATCACCTCCTTTGAATGAAACACCGTCTTCTATCTAACCCCCAAATTAAACCCTAATCCTAAAAAAAAAATTTCAAGAACCATCCAAAAACCCCTCTGACCAAAACCCTAGCCCCCCCCCCCCCCCCCCAACTTATTTTTATCCTATTTTCTCCCTTTTCTACACTCATTTATGCCCAACCACAATCAAACCCAACAAAAATGGGTTTCCCTACTCCGATCCATACCCCTACCCCCTATTTGACCTCAAATCCGGTCCTAGGGCCTATTTGTGACACAACATACGACTTCCATGAAAAATACGTCCCATTTGGGGCCCATTTTCGACTATTTACCATTTTCGTCCGGTGTTCTGGAATGTGGCCGTCTTCAGCCCGCTTGTTTCGCCATCTTACTCGCAAAGGTGCGGTCGCATTCAAGGGTCCACTACAACAAGTAGTAACTATGTACTTGTGGTGTCGAGAAGGCGGATATGGTTGTCGGTTTTTGGTTGCTCGGATTTCGTAGAGGGATATCGCCGGGATTTGGGTTTATTAGACCCATTATTCATGAGGTTCATACACATGGGATTAATTCCAGTTAGACTGCCCATTTTTTATTGAGTTTGATTGAGGTCCGGAGCTTTTATTGGTTCCTATCATGTGGCATTGATGAGTCACCCTCGAAGCTCAAGGATGGGCTTTTTCGAAGATGGGGAGAATGATGTGTATGTGATATATAGCGACACGTGGCTCGTGGTTGTGCTCCCGGGAGAAGACTATCTTTTATTTTGCATTTTTAGTTTAAGGTTGTCATCTATGTAGCACGGACACGGACGCGAGTGTCGTGACCGACACAACACGGACACGCCGACACGTCAAAGCTAAAGAAATTAGGACACGACACGGCGGGGACACGACATCAAATAAATATTTTTTACAATTATTTTTATATATAAAAAATATTAAATATCACATTAATACTATTCTCATACTAAGAACAACATTAAACAATTCATATCCAATTCATATAAGCATTAAGAGTATTAAATCCATTCTAAACATTAAACATCACAATGATATTAAATACCATACTAATGATAACAATTAAAATGCGAAGAAACATAACATTAGTCTTAAATCCATACGTAACATCAAACTTCGATCCAAACTAGTAACAAACAATCAAAATGCATATAAAACCAATTCTAAACATTAAACAAAAAAGAACTTTGAACTCCAATGCTCCTCACTCCTCATCATCTTCAACATCTTCATTGCATTCTCCTAGAAACATTTCATCCAACTCTGACTCATCAAGTGATAGATTTGCAACCTCCAATATCCCGGCACCTTCAACCTCAAATGAATCGAATGTATCCCCACCCACATCCCACATCTTGCTATCTCCTTCCTTGTATTGCTTACTTTTCCTTGATAGAAGTCGAAGATTACTATTGAGTCATTCTTAGTTATTTTTCTTTTATTTTTAGCCTTTAATTAGTCTCCAAGAATGTTTGGAGGGCTATTGATTCATTCTTAGTTATTAGTTACCCTTTTTAGTCTTTTTGGGTCTTTAGCTTGGCTAGCAAACTAATCTCTCCTATAAATAGGCCGTTGGCCCTCATTTGTAAACAACTTGAATATTGAAAAAAAGAGTATAGAGAGAGAAAGAAACCCTTTTCCTTAGTTTATTTTTTATTTTTTGTTGGTGGTGGTGTTGTATAGTTAGTTGGTGTTGTGTAGTGTAGTAATAATGCTTCCGCATTCTTAGATTCACATCAAATTTGAGAGGGTCTAAATTCTCCGTAGATGGTTAACCAAATTTATCTTTATTGTTGACAACCTGTGCATGCATAATACTTTATATACATTTTTTTTTTCTGTTGTTATTTCTTTTTGTGTCAACTTTGACTGTTATTGTGTGTGTATGCATGCACGCATTTTGGATGATAACAAAACAATTTATTGATAAGGGAAGGTTACAAGTTTTACCGAAGAGGATGAGGAATAGATTTCCTATACAAGAATCTTTCTTCCAGTAAAGAAAAAAGATCAGAAGCTATTTTGGATAACCAGGACTCTAATCTTAAACTCTGACATTTAAAAGTTTGTCTTCAAATTCTTTTGTACATACCTGCCACTGGAACACTGTGGAGGTCTCAAGTCCTGGCTTAATTTGGAATTATCAGGCTAATTGCAGTCTGATATTGTCCTCTCTAAAGGTTTGAAAAATAGAAATGTAATGTGTTTCCATCATTCTTTATTAAAGTCAATATGTTCCACTCTGAACTGGATTCCCATAAGAACATCCATCAGATTGGATCTTTGCCTTGATACTGGAAGGTAGTGACTGCTGACTATATTGCAGTTGCCCACATGGAAACATATGGCTTATTCTTGTTAGTAATAGTATTTGCTGCTTAAAATTCATTGTTAACGATGCAAAACAGCTTCCAGTTTGCATGAAATGAAGGATGAAAGTCGTAACACACTACCATAGTCAAGGACTTCGGATCATCATGTTATTATGGCCTTTTACTTTATATATGTGATCCCTATCACGCTTTGGTCAAAGGATTCTACCATACTCTCTCCGTCCCAAATTAACAGTTCGTATCTTCTTTTTGTATAGATTAAGAATACACTCATTGATTATGTCCAAAAAAGGAAAGTGGGCTCTCAATTTGGGACAGCCCAAAAAGGAATAGTGGACTCTTAATTTCGGGACAGAGGGTGTATTAGTTTCTGATATACCATAGGGAACCCAAATATGTTCCAGTTCTCACAGCTGGATAGTATATTGAGTATAGCGCCATGAAGTGTAGTCCATGAGTTCAAGTCCCCACTAATCTGTACATCCTTGTGGGGTCAGATCCCTTAGGATTTGAGTGTCTACCACGCGCCCATGAAGATTTTTCGTTGTCTTGTAATAGCCAATATTTAGTGTTGATAATGAAATTTGGATGAGAATGACTCAGTAATTTATTTTAGCAGATTGTCAGCAATTAGATAAAAATGAAAGTAAAGAAAGGAGGAAAAGGGAGGGACACAACGATTTACATTGTTCACCTAATAGATATTTCTCCCCTGGCTGGTCACTCTCAAACTTTCAAACTCTCTACCGATCTCAGTTATAATTATCTCTCCTTACATATGTGTGTATATCTAATTACCAAATGGATCACTTGCCCGTGAAGGGTATATATCAGGGTATTTATTATCTTAGGTGGAATGATAAGTCTCTCATGCTTTCTCATGTGAGCCAGCTGCAGCAGATTTCATGTGAGTTAATGGAGACCCGGTTAGGCTACATGTAGAGAAGATCTTTTAGATCCAATAATGCCGTTGGAAATTTCTACCATTTGTTACACGTAGCATGTTGTTTATGTCGGTCTACGCTAAGAGGCCGAGAGCTCCTTAAATGGACCCGAAGCAGATCCAAGTGGGGCTGAGTGACCTCCTAGGGACTTCATGAACAGAGTCCTCCTGGGTCATCTCTTAAACGGACAATCTTGTAATGCGCATGAGTGAAGCCACGGCCTCCCCCAAGTTTTACAAAGTTCATGATTACTTTACACCAAGTTTAAGTTGAAGTATTCAAACCAAGTGAAAGCCTCTACATTATTTAGTTTTCCTACTCTGCCTCCACTATCTGGCACCCTCATGTGCTAATTAACTCCCATCCACAGCTATGATTACTAATGGAGGTGAGCATTACTCACTATACAAGCAGCCTTCTGCCCACATATATGAGGAGCTTTTTATTTTCAAATTACAATTTAAATATAGATTTCTTTAAATAGTGCTCTCTAAAATATGTTTGTTAAGTATTATACTTTAATTTAACACCTGTGTATTTTTCAAATGCATTTCAAGTTAGAATATTTGACAAGTATATTTTTGAAGTATTATTTAAAAACTAAAACTAGAATACAAGTACAACTCAACGATCATATATTATGACATTCATAATTATATTAACGGAATTTCATATTTATTTTTTGATTATGGAATTGATAATAACTAGTTTTAAATAAAATTCACAGTCCACAATTATGTTAGAGAAAGAAAAAAAAGTTAAATGTATTTTTCGAAAAGAGCTAAAAGTGATTGAATTCTTTACAAATATCAAACCCATCCTGACCCGTTCCAACCCGTAAATCCCTAACAAACATTGGATATTGGATCGGTTCGAGCTTGAATTTGTTGACAAAGTGGGTCCGGTTCCCCCCACATTTAAATCTTGGCTCGGCCCTTGGTTATGTGGATACCTCTGAGGTTTCATACTCCAGCGATGTCGGAGGTGTCATATAAGAGGTGAAACATTGGGTATATCAAGTCCTCGTGCAGGCTGTCAAAAATCACATTTAATATTCAAATATTTCGATCAGTATCAAAGTCATTGCATAAGTTAGCAAGCTGACTATTGTCTTCTCGTTTTGCGTGCAGCTGAAGACGGCTACTCTAACTCTTGTTCTTGTGGCACTGCTTATCGTTGCACTAGCATCAGTTGACTCTGCCCTTTGCTATATGTTGGCCTTGCTTCTAAGGAGAACCATCTGATCTTATGGTGTAGTGGGAACGAGTTGATTGCTACCTGATGATGTTCAAAACAAATTTTAATAGAAACAAAATGTGGTTTCATGAGTAGTGTAGCTGATGGTGCTCAGAACAAGTTTTAACATATATAAAGTTACCTTGAATCTATGATGGCAAACGGACTTTTGTTGGAAGCCATTTCCATAAATGATTTTTATAATATCCATCAGCTCTAAAAAGTACATTCACATATGGCAGTATATTCAGTGCTACTTGAGCTATTTATTTGTTTATTTTTACGCCTTTTTACATAATCCTCAGTTTATACTCTCAAAATTGACGTAACCTCACTATACTAATGTATTAGACATAACTGTCACTTTCCTATTCACTTTTAAAAAATTTGTAATTAGACATAACCCTCAACAATATTTTAAGATAAAAATACCCTGATTAATACTCAGATCTTGTAATTAAATACCCATCTTCTTCATCACTCAACAAATCTTAATCTAACACTACTCAAACACACCCTCTCTCTCATCCATATCCACCTCTCTCTCTCTCTCTCTAAATTGGAATACCAAGAAGATAACAACGGTAGGAACAACAATAGTATCAGCAAAATAATCACAGAAGATGGAACGATAGATCGATGTGAGGCAGTCCCAAATGAATGAAATGATTCTGGAAGAAGATGGTATTCAGGTGCAATATTTAATGTTGTATGTTTTTCAATTTTGGAAATTGTTGAGTAGGTTGGAAAATTTCCAACAAATAGTATGGAATCATTACATATGTGTTGGGCAGGTAGAGGAATATATATTCATTATATTACTGTGTTCTGAGATTCTTCTAGTATTAATGGTTTAGAAAGTCTCTCATTTCATCAAAGTTGAGT
Organism: Sambucus nigra; assembly: GCA_949130495.1. Classification (NCBI taxonomy): domain Eukaryota; kingdom Viridiplantae; phylum Streptophyta; class Magnoliopsida; order Dipsacales; family Adoxaceae; genus Sambucus; species Sambucus nigra. Next base: position 298,563,615 of record OX422212.1, on the reverse strand, counting down.
TTTGTCATGAAAAGTTACTGTTGAAGTCTGATTGAGCCATTACTCTTTTTATGATTGTTGTTTTGGGTCACATGCCATTCTAGTAAAGTTAAAGCTATGTCCAATACTGATTTTTTTTTTGGGGACATTGGAGGGTTATTCATATCAGGCTAATTTGCGCGCACTTCGCTTCAGCCTTTGCTTCCGGCTTTGGAGGTAAATAGTCAAAAAAGTTCCTTGTAGAACGCGAGCACAAAGAGAGAGGCCCAGCTGGTGGTGGAGGCTTGGCTTGATCCTCTATCCTGGACGAGGCTTTACGGTAGAGATTACTAGGCTTTAAGAAAAAAAAAAAAAAGATTTTTTTTAATACTGATTGTTGTTATCGTTTTTGTTTTCCATTAGAGAGAGAGAAAGATGGATATGGATAAGAAGGGTATATTCGTCTTAAAATGTTGATGGGGGGGTTATTTCTAATAGAGAAATTTTTATTACTTTTTTATTTAAAGTGAAACCAATTTATACAGTATTTATTGACATTGATTAGTATTCTGAAATAAATTATTTTCTAAAATAAAATCGCTGTTCATTTCAGGGAAACAAAAAAAATTGGAATGATAAATTTCTTTTCATTAAACCAAATGACTACTTTTTAGCCTTTAGAGTAATATAATTTCATGTTCCATTTATCCCTATATCTTCTGGTAAAGCATTGGGTTTAAAAGAGCTAATTGTTGCTACCGCACTTATTAGAATACATAGACTATATTGTTGTACCCAACAAAAATAAAATACTACAATACATGAGTAGAGAGGGGTTCTTCCACAGGTCACCTAAAATGGGTGCCCAAAAAAGAGATTTTTTTTTAAATACCAAAAAAATTAGTGTGGTGTTTAAATATTTCGGGGGACATGTAAAAAAATCAATTCAAAAAATATTTTTTTATCATTTTAAAAAAATGGGTCAAATATATATAAGTTTTTAAAAGCTTAAAAATCGACACATTTTGACCCTTTTTTTTAAATAGTAAAAAAATGCATTTTGACCCAACAAAAGTAAAACACTATAATAAATGAGTAGAGAGGGGTTCTTCGACAGGTCACCTAAAATGGGTTCCCAAAAAAGTGATTTTTTTTAAATACCAAAAAAAATATTTTGCGCGGTTTAAATATTTCGGGGGACGTGTAAAAAAATCAATTCAATTTTTTTTTTTTATTATTTTAAAAAAATGGGTCAAATATGTATCAGTTTTTAACAGCTTAAAAATCGACACATTTTGACCCTTTTTTTTAAATAGTAAAAAAATGCATTTTGAGTTAATTTTTTTACAAGTCCCCTAAAATATTTGAACACCACACACAAAAATATTTTTTTGGTATTTTAAAAAATCGCCCATTTTGGCTGACCCGTTGGAGATGTTCTCTATACATAATTATATCTTTTCTTTCCATAGCTTGGAGAAAATATAATATCTTCTTTTCCTATTTGGAAATGATATGTTTGACTTGATTTACTGATTTCTTCATTTAGATAGTTTGTTCCTGGAATTATTGGAATTTGTATATTTTTCATTGCAATAGTTTTGTTATTGCTGGATTCTCGTTTTAAAGGATTTATACCTTTCATTTTTTCCTAATTATTTTCAAGAAAATTCTTTTGCCATTGAGTGATTTTATTTTTGAAGTAAATATTATTACCGGAAACTTGGAGTTCAACACTATTTTATTGTTTTTCAGGTGTTTCTCTTACTTGAGGTAGAATCCATTCTTTAGGTACCTCAAGATCTCTCAAATTCATTCATCTTGGTTGGATTGTTAAATCAAACGGTCTTGGTTTAAATATTTTGATTATATTTTTATCGATAAAATGCGTTGTTGTTTGTCGTAATTTAGTAAATTCATGGATTTTTTTTCAATCTATTAACAAATTTTTGGAAGTGTTTTTCATTCCTATTCCCTTAGTTTGAATTTTTATTTTGACAGAATCCTGAATATTTGGATCGTCTATAGAAATAAAGAAAGGGAAATACTTTGTGTCCCAAACAGCTCCCCCAAATCCTCCCCCAAATAGCATTAAGTGTTATACCTTGTGGTATGGATCCTGTCAGGCCACAACTCATTAATGCTATTTGGGGGAGATTTGAGAAATTTATTTGGTACCCATAGCATCACTTAGAAAGAAAAGGAAGAAAACAAAATTAGGAAAGGAGAAAAACGTGGGAAAGGAGGAGAGTAGGTGGACTAGTGGAGAGACAAAGTTAAAGTGGTTAGAGATATGATATCTCGGCCAGAGATGCACCCTACTGATAATATAGATTTGGAATCCTCTCGACTGCGGACATCAAAATAAATTTCATTTTATTTAATTTATAGATAAGGAAAATGACATAAATAAATATTATTTGTTTACTTTTTGACAAAGAAGAAAAATTACTAAAAAGTACACAATAATAAAGTAGACTTTTTGACAAAGTTGCTAATTTATGTCCAAATATTTTTCTTTTGACCATATCTATATTTGTCTTTTTCTAAACCACCTGACGTGTGCTCGATGGTACTGTAGTCGTTCAATGGTGATAAAAAATACCATTTCTCTTCAACCTTCCATCATGTTGATGAGGTTGACTTATGCAACTAAATCCAATGAGAGATTGTGACTCTGTTGTTTTATATTCTTCCACCCCATTTAAAAGTTCATATGGAACATCTAATTTTTTTTGTCCTTAATACTTTGTAGAATCTCGACTACTTTTATCTGTTGTTCAATAAAAATTGGATAATCTGAAGGAAGATTTGACAGAAAATTGTAAGACTCGATTTTGTTTAATTAATAAAGTCGCGTTATATTTTTGGACTCGCGTAATTCGTAAATTACATGTCCTTGGATTTATGAGAAATTAATGGGATTAATTTAAATAGATCATTTTTAATTGAAATTAAGGTTAAAGAGAAAAATTCAAAAATATCGCGTATTGTGTACGTGTCTTAATTAAGTTACGTATTTGAAATCGAATTAAGGAAATTAAACAGAACGAATTATATATGTATATATGGAGAGAGAGAGAGTGGATCTAATGAGGACCTATATATACATATATATATGAAGAGAGAGAGGGGATCTAATGATGACATCTGTTTGCATATTGCTCGCGCAGACCAATTTTGATAAAATAGTCAAACAAATATTTTTGGGCTAATTTCCTTTATATATTATTTAAACATTTCAGTAGGACCATAAAAAAAATCAACTCAAAATAGATTTTTTTACTATTTTAAAAAAATCGGTCAAACTTTGTCAAATTTTAAGTTATTAAAAACTGAATTTTAAGTTTTTAAAATAGCAAAAAAATTCATTTTGATCCGATTATTTTTTTATGGTCCTATTGAAATGTTTAAAAACCATAAACAAAATCAACCCCAATATATTTTTTTTACTATTTTAAAAAAATGGTCTTCATTCACGGTCCTCAAACTAGGACCTCACTTGATCATTTCCATATATATATATATATATACAGTCAGGCTCCCGTGCGGGAGCCCAAATGAGGGACTCCTATGCGGGATGATTTTTAAAAATAACAAAAAAATGTTTTTTTTTTGTGTGGGTTATAAACATTTCAGTGTACCCCTGTAAAAAAAATCAGCTCAAAATAATACTTTTTGGTATTTAAAAAAATGGGTCAATTTTTGCCAATACTTAAGCTGTTTAAAATACTGGCAAAAATTGACCCATTTTTTTAAAATACCAAAAAGTGTTATTTTGAGCTGATTTATTTTACAGGGGTGCACTGAAATATTTATAACCCACATAAAAAAAATATATATATTTTTTTAAAAAAGATCCCGCACGGATCCCTCATTTTGGGCTCCCGCACGGGAGCCTATGACACACCCCAATCCAGTTACTTATAATTAAGTTTGAAAGTTAAAGTGAGTCAAACCATGATTAATTTAACCAAACTATAAACAAACGTTTTAATTTCAGAGTCATCATTGTAAATCCATATAACTGAAAACCTTTTTACAACATCAGAGTAGTCATACTTATACAAACTTGCTTGAAGGATAATTTAACTTAATTACATCATTTACATTTAAACAAAATCTTTGTTTCTCCCATTCCTGGCTAACCCAACCCGACTTCCTAGATTTGGCAGTGACATCGCGTTACCTGAAAAATGTGAACATAGGAACCGTGAGCAAAATAGCCCAGTGAATGCATCACTACTATACTACTGCATGAATTTAAATGCAATAAATCATGTCCATATAATTATGTATTAACTTATCCGGCTCATTCATAATGAATGACCAACTTTTCCGAATCATGATTCACATATCCTATCTAAATAGACAATTCTCCCCCATTCCTGGTCGAGAAGTAACCCCTTGTCATTAATAGACAAATCTCCCCCATTTCAGGTCGAGGAGTAACCTCCCATTTCGGTAAACGAAAATGAACAATTTTATATTCATAACATTATGATCATATTCGTAACAGTATACAAATACATCATTCCGGTGAGTACACTCACCTTGGGTTGTCAACTATGTATTTATGTTTCCTTCGGGTGGAGCTGAACTGGGTTGATTAGATCTTACACCTGTCAATCCAACTAAATCAGTACTGAATCTCAATTATAAGTATTATCCTAACATAATTATGTAATTTTTCATGACTATGTACCAACAACATAATTCCACTTAAGTCACATTTCATAAACCATGAGTAAAGACAAAACAATGCTATCCATGTTAATAAAGTTATGAACATTCAATCGTAAGAAATACCTTATAAGGAATTTATTACCAAAATCAAGTAACATGAGAGTATAGTTCTAAATGTATATACACATGAAACATGTACTCAAAATACTCTTTGGAAAGAGGAGATAACAATATCCTTTCATGGGGTATCCAGTATGGCCTCAGATTATTGCCCTCTATACTCAACCATCATATATTCCTAAATTGTGTAAATAAAGGGGTCCAACCTTATCAATATGAAAACATATATGAATATAATTTCCAATACAAGTGACGGTGTAATTTTTCAAGCTTCCTAGAGCATGTTATGACCATTTCTTTACAACACAAGAAATCTGCCCTACAAGCTCCTCTATTGTTCCTTCAACTTGCAAGAATTTTCATAATTTTTCTTAAGCATAACTTTCCATGATTTTCAAACCATTTCCTTCACACATACTGAATAGTACAAAATTAAAGTTTCATAATTTTTTGACTTCATTTGCTATCTCAAAAGCTTGACTAAACTTAGGGCATACTGAAATCAAGTATACAAACAACAACTATGTACCGACTTGAAATCATCATTACAGCCTAACCACAAGGAGATAAATTCTAATTTTCGGATATGATATGAATATATGAGTATAATTTCATATCCAATTGGAATTTATCAATTCTAGTAAGCACAAAAATAGATATGCAAGTTTGAATACAAGGGGTTTTAATACAAAGCAATTTTAAGGGTTTCTACATTCAACTTAACATAAACTTGCATCTAACCATACATATATATAAAGGTCTGAAACTTTAGTAAACTTATGATGATTTATATAATATAAATCAATAATATAAGAAAAATAACAAGATTTGAGATTAGGATTACCTTCGGGACTTTTACGTAATTTCTACGGATTTTTCTACACTCTTTCTCCTCACTTTTCCTTCCCAAACTCCCTAATTCTCTTTCCTCAAGATCAAACCCTTTAATGGCTGATTTTGGCTGAAGGATAAAGCTATTTCAAGGGTATAAGGTCGGCCAAGGCTGCCTCCCAAGCCAACCAATCAAATTAAACCATTTGGTTTAATAAAAGACAATTTACCACTTAAAGGGAATTGACAGATTTGCCCCTTGTTTGTAAATTTAACCTAACTTTTTACTCGTACATCCGTTTGATGCACTGTTTATTGTGTTACAACCCTAACTCACATGTCTACAACTATCTAGTTTTTACCTCAAGTCAGTTGTAATGTTATAAGGGTCAAAACTAGTCTCTAACAGGAACATTTCTACCGAAAACAACAAAATTTTGTGTTTGTAAATAATTCGACCTTTCATGATTTATTAAAGTAGGATTATAATAAACATAATCACTTAACATTAGATATACTAATAACACATTATTCATATCACATAAAATAAGCATGATTTAAATATAATTTATTATAATTATATCCGGGTTGTCACAGCCTGACTCTCTCTCTCTCTCTCTCTCTCTCTATATATATATATATATATATATATATATATATATATATATATTGAGAGACCTGCGTGTGATAAAGATTATAATAGATGCGCAAATTTCAATCACAAACTTATTTAATTAGTGTCAATTTATGAATCAAATCAATTTAGCCCTTAAACTCAAATAACAACGTGCGTGCAAGTGTCAAACTATCATAAATAAAGTATGCGACACAAAGTTCAGGAAAAATCCCCTCAGGTCAAAACCTTTTTATTTCTAGTACTTTAACAAGTTTACAAGACCATTGACTTACATATAACCTGATAAACGCCCACAAGTGTAACTCATGGTGTCTTCGTCAAACTTTCAAAAGCAACGTCTCGAAATCATCAATGGTTCACACGCAGCTATACCACAAGGACTCGCAACCTAGACACGCAGTCTTAAAACTCTGCAGAGACTCCCTCCATAATAGCACACAATTCTCGATTGTAGAGATATCCCCACAAAGTATGAACAACAGCAAACTATGTTTTGGGTTCCATAAAACAACTCACAGAAAAGCAATTGTGATTGTGAATTGTAAAACAAAAGTTATGAACCCTAAAATGATTGGAGAATAGTATAAAAACGTATTATGTGAAAACTAATTTTTCTCCACACGAAATTCAGTAGTCTGACACTCAATTTGTATTAAAAATCAAGGCGGTAACGTGTCAGATAAAAAGTCCTCTCGTTCGAATGACACGATGTCGTTTAAGCGAGATTCGATCTCGTTTGAACGACAATCACTTATCCAAAAAACTTTAGTCTTCTAAATATTTTGGAAACCTCTAAAACTAAAATTGTTTACGGAATCAGAAAAAGGTTTATCCAAAATTTTTATGATAAAATGTTTTTGAAAATAAAAACCATTTATTAAAAATTCCAAAAACCATTTTTTCATAAATAGAAAAATACTTTATCTTTCACAAAAATATCCCAACACTTTTAATGTAAAATGTAAATGGAACTTAAACACATTTTACCAAATTCATCATTGTTAGGTTTAAATGTTGAAGTCTTCTTAAAATTCGGATTCGTCTTTGTAGATGTAAGCTTCTCAATCCTTCGACGACTTGTAGCAACTTATGGCGATATATAACATAATTAATTGTGACGGACAATGTCCTTACAAATCTCCCCTTATGTCTATGCCGGTACAAAATAAAAATATCCGAATTATCAATCTCAAATGGCCTATACAAATCTACCCTCCCAAAAACTTAAAAGGAAAGATAAACTGTCAAGTCTTCGACTTTCAAACTTCGGCTTCAACAATCAACTCTTCAAAACTCCAAGCCTTTCTCATCAGGGCGTGCAAGATAATGTTCTTCAATTGTACCTACACATATGATACAAAGCAAAAACCTCGAGTTTGAAATGATATAACGCATAAACATGAAAGCATAATCAATTCTCCCCCATACATAAACTCCCCCATAAAATCATAATTCGTTCTCCCCCTTTTTATTTGTCCGAAATAGACAAGGAAAAGAATAAATCACATAAAGCAAATGGGGGTGTCACGATAAACCAAAGCTAACAAACTATTTTTTATTTTTCAGATATTTCATACAAACATGCAAAAATGATGTTACAAAAATCACACACCATGAATTTATACTAAGATAACCAAATCATGGAAACGGAATGAATGGGTGTAAACAAATTCGATAGGAAAATCGATTCATTCATGACATGTGTGCAAGATGCATAAGTGTACTCCTAGCAAATGAACATCAAAATAGTCCTTTGGTGTAAAATTATTGAATTTAGATGACATCGTCTTAATCATATTAACAAATCAAAGTATAAATGATTTTCACACCAATAACGTCCAAAACTATATAATGCTTTTACATGACTTTTAAGAACGTGCAAACCGTTGAAAATTCCATCCAAACTCCCTCATTAAAATATAATGCTTTTTATTTTTTCTTATGAGGTGATGAAACTAAAACCGATTGGCCCATTTTTGGCATATATTTCTTTTTATTGCCTTTCAATTTTTTCGGGCTCTTTTAAACCCCATTGGACCCTGGATAATTTTCAATTCCTCACTTTTTTAGGTCTATTTAAATGGTGGCTTAATCGCAAAGGATAAATGAGTACCTTTCGTATCCCTTTCCTATTTTTAAAAAACAAATCACACAAACTCACAAACAGTTTATATCATGCACTACGTTTTGTCAAGTTTTATCGTATTTGGTTCGTTGTATACACAAAATTGAGATCGAAACACTCAACCAATATGTGATAGACAAGCACCAAAGTCAAACAAATCCGTGCATGTGTGCAATAAAGGACAAATAGAGACAATCATGTAAGTAGCAACACTTTCTAATCTCAAAGACTCCAAACTTTGTAAAGCACATAAATGACACAACATATTGTCTCAAAACACTATCAAATTATCACGTGGATATGGAATGAAATTGTGACTTGGTCATCCTAAATGTCAATTCATATAAGGTGCAAACAAAATACAAAACTCTTTTTGAATTTTTCAATTTTTTCTCAAAAATGGAAAAGAAAAGATAATCTTTTTTTATTTTTTGAACACTTTTTAGAGACAACCCAGTAGTATCAAATGTGTATAAAAATATGAAACAAAGGACTTCAAACAGAAGAGACAAAATTCTCCAGGGGTCGTTTGAACGAGACTCCTTGTCGTTTGAACGAGAGAGGATCTCGCGAGAAGGCTTTGCTCGAGATGAGTTCTCGTTAGAACGAGAAAAACAAACTTTCCCATTTTACTCAGAATGTCAAGCAGTTTTGTCCAGTGAGAAAATTAAAAAAAAAACAGTTCCTGGAATGGGCAAACAAATCCAAAACAGTGCTAAAATAGTACTAAAAAATAAGAAAAGCAAACAAAAATGCTAACAAAGTATGAAACAAATGGTACATACTAGAAATATGCTTAAGATAACATCAAGCAAATCAACCTATGCTAGCAAACATGTCTAGACCTCAACTGGTTGGTGCGATGGAGTTTTCCAAAGATGGTGACATCTTTTAAAACAACTCCATCAAATCATGAGAAGTCTTGACCAAAAATTTTACTTGCTCTCGATTATGAGCAAACTCTCTATCATTATATGCAAGCAAAGTATCATGGGTGGGTGCATGTGTGCGAACATGTGTAGAATCAAAGCCTAACACATTACCCAACTTAAAACAAAACTCCCTAAGGTGTCCTCTCTTTTTGCAATGGGAGCAAACATAAATCGTCCTAGGTACACCTCTCTCAAAATGTCTCCTACGCGCACTCCTATCAGGCACGGGACTTCTAGGTGGGTCGGGTCGGGTCGGGTCGAGAGTTATGTGGATCTAACATTAAAGTAGGAACCGGATCGGGTGCAATAAAAGAAGTAGACGCACTGTCATGACTTATTCCTAAACTCTCACCACTCCCCAAAACAGGATTGAGAACCATCTTTCCCATCTTCATAGATGCGTTCTCCAAAGTGACTTTAGCCTCCAGGACGTGCTTAAGATCTGTCTCTAATTGTGACATGTGGTCTATAAGCTCACTATTTTCCCTATTCAAAGCAATTAACTTCTCACTCAAAGAAACCTTCACTTTCTCGAGTTGACTTGATTTTTTCTCAAACTCCTTCAAACTCTCAATCTCTCTCTCCAAATCTTTCACTTTGAGACCTAACTTGTTATTCAATTTTTGAGTCTTTAAAGTCTCGGCGTACAACTCTCGAAAGGTAATCTGGAGCTCACTCCCATCATCACTAGCGCACTCGCTCTCAGACTCGCTAGAAACACTCAAAACCTCCTCGGGGGTATCACGTGCACAAGTGTCCTCATCATCGTGGGACAAAGTGGGTGTGCTCACACTACTCAAAAAAGCTACACACATCCCATGTCCTAAACTTTTACCGGACTCATCGTCCTCATTTCCCTCTTCTCCCTTATTATCACTAAGGGTGGCTGACATGGCAACTTTCTTTCTTTCTCTCCTAAGTCTAGTGGGACACTCAAATAACTTATGCCCTCTCCCCTCACAATCAAAACATTTTAAATTCTCAAAATTTTCATCACCCTTTTTCTCTTTCTCACCGCTTTCTTTGGCCTTGTCTTTCTTTTTGTTTTTCTCCGAAAATCTTTTATTGGAAGAATTTTGTTTGGAAAACTAGAGAATTTTTTTAAAATTCTTTGCAAGCAGGGCCATGTCAAACTCAGATTCAGACTCACAAAAACTCACTTTCTTTTTCTTAGATTGGGCTTTAAGCGTTATCCCTTTATCCTTAGGTTTGACAGTGTCGGGAAACATGTCAATTTCGTACGTCTGTAGGTATCCTACCAACTCTTCTAATTTCAGACGATTCAAATTTTCTAAGGTATTTAAAACAGTCACTTAAGGGATAAAACGTTTAGGCAGCGATCTTAAAATATTTTTAACCACTCGTGCGTCAGGTATAGGCTCACCTAGGTTAAAACTCGTGTTGACAATATCAGAAAAACGTGCATAAAACTCGTCAAAACACTCAGTCTCTAATATAGTGATTGTCTCAAATTGAGTGGTCAAATTTTAAATTTTAGACTCTTTAACCGCGTTAGTGCCCTCGTGGGTGAGTTGCAAAATATCCCACGCTTCTTTAGACGTGGTGCACATCATAATACGTTGGAAATCGTCAGGGGTGACGTGTTTGAAAATTTCACAGCCCACGTGAAGTATACGCGATCCACCTAAACTCATCCTAAGTCTAGTCTGACACAGGTTTTAAATTCGTGACATTATTTGCGGTGATAGCGGGAGCATTCCAACCTCTTTCACAAATGACCCAAACGCTTTCATCGATTGTTTTTAAATGGAATTTCGTTCAGGATTTTCAGTAAGCATAATTAGACCCGTCAAAAATTGGCAACCGACTACATAAGTTTTCATTTGGAAACATTACGACAAACTTTCAAAAATAAGATTTTTCAAAACAATCAATATCGCACAATTTTTGTGCGGTAAATAGGAATTACGCGATAAATTAGCGTAACCTGCTCTGATACCAATTTGAGAGACCTACGTGTGATAAAGATTCGAATAGATTCATAAATTCCAATCACAAACTTATTTAATTAGTGTCAATTTATGAATCAAATCAATTCAGCCCTTAAATTCAAATAGCAACGTGCGTGCAAGTGTCAAACCATCATAAATAAAGTATGCGATACAAAGTTCAGGAAAAATCCCCTCAGGGCAAAACCTTTTTTATTTCTAGAACTTTGACAAATTTATAAGACCATTAACTTACATACAACCTGACAATCGCCCACAAGTGTAACGCATGGTGTCTTCGTCAAACCTTCAAAGCAACGGCTAGAAATCAACAATGGTTCATATGCAATTATACCACAAGGACTCGCAGCCTAGACATGTAGTCTTAAAACTCCATAGAGACTGCCTCCATAATTGCACGCAACTCTCGGTTTTAGAGATCTCCCCACAAAGTATGAATAAAAGAAACCTATGTTTTGGATTCCACAAAACAACTCACACAAAAGCAATTGGGATTGTGAATTGAAAAACAAAAGTTATGAACCCTCAAATGGTTGGAGAATAGTATAAAAATGTATTCTGTGAAAACCAGTTTTTCTCCACATGAAATTCAGTAGTCTGACACTCAATTTATATTAAAAATCAAGGCGGTGATGTGTCAGATAAAAAGTCCTCTCGTTCGAATGATGCGATATCGTTTGAGCGAGATTTGATCTCGTTTGAACGAGATGTGATGTCGTTTGAACGACAGTCACTTATCCAAAAAACTTTAGTCTTTTAAATATTTTGGAAACCTCAAAAACTAAAATTGTTTGAAAAGGTACTACTTAAGTTGTTTAATTCAAGATTAAATAGTCTAAATGGCTCCAAACAGTTTTTTTAAACAAACTCTTTTCTTAAAACAAACAGCTAACACAAGATGTGTATAAAAAGAATTATGACCGAGATATTTCAGGTATTATGTTTCCAAGTTTTAAAAACCAAAACCAAAACTAAAACAGTTTTTAAATCAGCACGCCAATAGAAGGTGATGAGAGGAAGATTAAGTATGCAAGTGCACATGATTTTTAACGTGGTAAAACTCCACCCAGTTGGGGAAACATCGGAGGTCTCTACACCTCAAAACAAAAATCCACTAAAATAGAGTATCGGGTTACAAACTATTTAACAATCTAAACATACAATTAGACCTAATCTAAGTTCAGAAATTATACCAGCTCCTCTGGATTATTCTGACTTCTCCAAGGCTCTAATGTTGTAGATGTTCCCTCAGCTTTGTAACTGTACTCCTTTCAGCTTTACGTCGACTCTTAAAGTTCAAAATCTCTCTACTAACACGTTTTAGTGTTGTAGTGTGAAAGTGTTGTGATGTGATGTGGCTGACACATGCATGAAACTCACACACACTTATTACAGACATAATGATTATCAAATTACAAACAGAGTTCTAACTATGCAAAAGAAATTTCCAAACTCAGTTTGATCGAAACTCTCAGACTTTTGGATCTTTAATTTTATCCACATATCAAGAGGTAATCTTGCTATATAAAAGAGACAAGATCCTAGACACTTTCTTTATTTACAGTTATTTTATAAAATGTGAAATATATGAAAGTTTAAATCCCCAATCAAGATCTTAACTAGATCTAAGTCTGGATATTATTAGAAACTGAAATCAGAAATGATTTTGTTGGTTTAGGTTTTGAAAGCAACATAAAAGTTTAAAGACAACTAACAAAATAGATATTTCTCAAAAGAAGAAATCAAACTCAGTAATATCTACGTGATATGTATCACTGAGTCTCAAATCTCAACTTTCTATGAAAGAAAATGAGATCAGGACTACGTGACTTAGTTGGACAAGAGATTAAGAACTAGAGAGAATGGATCTTCTCTAAACTCAAACTAACTCAATTCACAGAAGGATTTTCAGGTGAGAATTTGGCCGGAGTTGGTTTAGGTTTTATTTTCTCTCTCTCTCTCTCTCTCTCTCTCTCTCTCTCTCTCTCTCTCTCTCTCTCTCTTATCTCTTTTTTTCTCTCAGAGGTGGATTGATCCAAAGATTGTAAACGTTGCACGTATTGGTTCTATTTATACTATAGAATGGAAGGATTTGGAACATCGAACCAAATCAACGATCAAGATTGAATGCAAAGGATCAAAGTAAATCTAACGGTTGTCAATGCACCAATATTAAAAACACTCTGATCAGTTTAAAGGGTTAACACTCAGATCAAATTAGAATACATGCAGACCATTGATAAAATTGATCCAATGGTTCTACTAAGGTATCAGATACATGAGGTTGAGAAAACACAGATCTAGCCGTTATAAGATCACCACGTGTAAGGTTACGATTGTCTCAAATACGCGTATTTTTGAAGATTGAAAGAATTCAATTTTCTTCCACAATATTATCTAGAACTTTTGGATTCTACCCAAGCAAAGTTTAGGAACTTAAGGAAATTATAAAATTTCCCCAAAACATTATAAAATCCAATTTTAAATGTATAAAAATTATTTTTAAAAAATCCTAAAAATTATTTAAAATATCCCAAAAATTGTAGAAAATCATTTTGATGGGATTTAACTCACACACACCCATATTATGAAGAATGTAACACATAAATGCAATCTTAGGTGATGTGTTGGTGTTCTACCTTTAGGGACTTTTAGAAAAATTCATATGTAGAGCCTGAGGCTCTTTGGTAGACTAGGATATGACTCAATTTTATTGCTATTTCCAAACTAGATGAGCACCTATATAGTGTAGACTCAAGTGAGTAAATGATATAGGGTGCTTCAATATCCCCCTTTGGAAATATGAGAAAAAATCTCCTTTGAGTCATTGAGAACTCGTAGGGATACAACAAAAATAAGAAAATAATATTCCTATACAAAAATTCTATCTACCCAATATCCAAAAAAAGGAAAATTACATAACTCAACTAGTTACAAACCAATACCCTATCAAAATTCTGATGTAAATGAAGGTACTAATTCCTGAAAATTAGATAACTAAGATCAAGCTTTTTAGTTGAGAATACAATAAAAACGTCCAAGTAGACCCAAATTTCTCCCCCATTTTGTCTCAAGGATCTTGGCTTTTTTATATTGCAAGATTCCATCTTGATCTGTGGATAAAATCAAAGATCCAAAAGTCAAAGAGTTTCGATCAAACTGAGTTTGGAAATTTCTTTTGCATAATTAGAATTTTGTTTGTAATTTGATAATCATTATGTCTGTAATAAGTGTGTGTGAGTTGCATGCTTGTGTTAGGCACATCACATCACAACACTTTCACACTATAGCACTAAAATATGCTGGTAGAGAGATTTTGGACTTTAAGAGTCAACGTAAAGGTAAAAGGAGTGGAGTTACAAAGATGAGGGAACATCTAGAACATCAGAGCCTTGAGAGAAGTCAGAATAATCCAAAGGAGCTGGTATAATTTCTGAACTTAGATTATGTCTGATTGTGTGTTTATATTGTTAAATAGTTTGTAACCTATTACTCTATTTTAGTGGATTTTTATTTTGAGGTCTAGAGACCTCCGTGGATGTTTCCCCAATTGGGTGGGCTTTTACCACGTTAAAAATCTTTGGCACTTGTGTACTTAATCTTCCTCTCATCACCTTTTATTGGCGTGCTGATTTAAAAACTCTTTTAATTTTCATTTTCAAAACTTGGATACATAATACTTGAAATATCTCGTTCATAATTCTTTTTATACTCATCTTGTGTTAGATGTTTGTTTTAAGAAAAGAGTTTATTCAAAAAAAATCTGGTGCCATTTAGACTGTTTAATCTTGAATTAAACAACTTAAGTGGTACTTTTTCAATTGGTATCAGAGCTTTGGTTTTACAAATTCTTTTAGATCTTGAGTTTTTAAATTTTTTTCTCAAAACAAACAATGGACGATAAATTTGAGAGATTAGGTAACCTATCCAAGCCCCCTCTCTCTGATGGAACCAACTTCCATTACTGGAAAGTGAGGATGGTTTCTTTCATCCAATGGACATTGGGAGATGATGTTTGGGATGCTATTGAAAATGGCTATACTTTTCCTACTAAACCATCCGCTGAAGGAAGTACTGTGAGGATTATGAATTTGCTAAGTGAATTCACTAAAGAAGAGAAACAAACTTCCCTTAACAATAACAAAGGCAAAAATGCCATATTCATGTTTATCAATGAACACGAATTCAAGAGGATATCTTTATGTACTACCTCTAAGGAAGCATGGGACACCCTAGTGAATGCACATGAAGGAGACACACGTGTTACAGCTGCTAAAACCCAAATGTTGATCCAACAATAAAATACTTTAATCATGACTGAGACCGAGTCATTTGATGACTTCTACTTTAGGTTGACAGACATAGGGACTAAGTTTCATGCTAACGGGATAATCTATGATAGGAAATAAATTTTCTATAAAATTCTAAGGTCACTTGCACAAAAATTTGACAATAAGCACACTACAATTAATCTGCCGAATTATCACGGTCATTGACCTTGACAAGTTGGACTTGTTAAGGTCAATGACCGTGACAATTCTGGGGGTGACGACTTTTGTTGTCACGGACTTATCACGGTCATTGACCGTGATAAGTTTGTTAGACTTATCACGGTCCTTGACAAGTTTTATCATGATTAAGGATCGTGACAAGCCCGTGAAAATATTAAAAAAATTATCACGGTCATTGACTGTGACAACAATCCTTTGTCACGAACTTGTCACGGTCAATGACCGTGATAATTCTGGGCAGAATTGAAAGAAAATTTGCTGGCTAGTTCGGTCGCTGCCACTGCTCAGCAGTATATTTGTATCTGTTATAGCAATGTTGTACCTGTTCAAGCATCATAAATCCAAATAAAATAGAAAAAATGAAAATATACATTCAAAATAGAGACAATATGCATCCCGAAATAATCCAAATATAATTTAAATGTACCAACTTAAAAATAATTCAATTCAAATAATGTCACTACATGTCTTGGGTAAGGTTAAATCTGAGGAGGTGAGTAGGCCACGCGATATACGAATTGACACACCCACTGATATACATCGTGCCGCATTGTTCGCGCAACCACAATGGGGAGTTCTCCTTCCCGGGTATCACGTGCGTGACGAGCACCTTGGACTCGATGTCTTGAAGCTCACGTCCATGAACTAGTCCACCCTGGACAATATTCGGGTCCCTCAACCCCCGCCCTATCCGCTGGCCATTAAATATGTCTAGTATAAACACGTTCAACCAACCAAGTGTCGATATCGATCGGTCGAAGGGAGCCAAATAAGGAAGTGGATCATCAAAGTCTGCACGTATCGGCGATGAAGCAGCGAGGTCCACATCCTCGTCATCCAGCACCTCGTCCTCCCGCACCTTCTCCTTCCCTTTCCCCTGGCATTTTCTGCCCAACAAACATTTCATGAATAAGAACATATCTTGGACCATCGCCTCCAAACGGGAAAGCTTCATGTCATGCGAGTCCACCGTTCGAACCAACCCGGTGTCGCTCGTCTCCAATCTGATGATCCTAGATTTGGCCACCTGCGAGCTCACCCCCTTGTCCTCCCATTGCGATCAGAGCCAAGCACTTGGTTGAGTGCGTCTGTGGACAAAGATGCCTTGTCGGCATCAGATTGCGACTCATGCACTTCCTTAAGCTTTGCCTGAAACGATAAAAAGCACATGATTAGTAAATTAAAAAATTATAACGTAATTAACAAAAAGTAAACTGTCGGATTACTTGCAATCGTGGCCGCGACGCTCGAGCCTATGTGGCCTACCCCCAGGGCCACTCCCTGTCCCCTGAAATAAAATAAAGTAAAATTAGTATCGGCCCCGCAAAGTAAAATAATGCAGAATAATATATTTCTATAGTTGTAGAAAAATTAAATCTTACCATCATCCTATGCTCCACCTCGGCGTAAGACGTCCGGTCGGAGTAGTGCACGTCCATCTTTTTTGCCCGATTTTCCCTCCCTGATTGGCGAGATGCCAATTATCGCTCCCCGATCTCATTGTCAACGAACTATTACCATTTTGCCAATGAGATCGACTCCTTCAGCAGGACGAATTCACGCATGCGGATAACGGACTCTCGTGTCTTCCCAAAGTACCGGGTCCACATATTTTTCTTCCACGTCTTGTGTTTCTCCCTCAACTGCTCCAAGACGGAATCATGTAGCTTTGGATCCAGGCTGAATTGTTCCTGTCCAACAAATACAATGTTAATTGCGAATAAATATAAACATAAATATAAAATGAAATTAAAATCGAAATTGAAATTGAAATATTCATATAAATATAAATACATTACCTGTAGTTCCACCCAAACAGCTAACTTGAGCTCATATGGCACCTCCTTCCAACTAATGTACCCCGGGCCGATGATCATCTTTACCAGCTCGAGGGATATCGCTAATAGCCCCGAATTGTTCTCGATGGCCATCCCCAATTTGCCATATTTAGGGAGCCTAGGGGCCGAGGATCCCTCGTTGCCTCTACTACCACCGAGCCCAGACGACATAATCATAAGCATCATCATCATCCTCGCCTTAATACCTGAAGGAGAGATTTACTGTAAAAAAAATGTTATCAGTACAAATCAAAATGAATTAGAAGAAGACACGCAAATATGTACAATTACTACAAATAGAAATGATTTGTAATTGTTAAACACCTCAATTCTGAATTCTAAAACAACAGCATCTAGCTCATAATATGTACAATTACTAAAAATCCGAAACATCCCCACCCCCACCCCTAATGCCCACACACATGCACACTACACATGAGTGAAAATGATAAAGTGCAAATTAATTAAAAACATTAAAAATGGATGTTTCATTACAAATTGGAATATTTATTACAAATTGAAAAATTGTTCAAAATTCAGGTTATCATAAAAAATGGATTGATATTCGGTAGGAGAAGCCAAGTCATCCACACTACTATTCAGACGCTTTGGCACGTGTTGAAAAATTGACCACGGCTCGTTGTTGATATACTCCGAGTAAAATACTTGGTTAACCTTTTGAAATGCACAAACAAACGACTCATCGCTCACGTGGTCATTACTCTTCAACTTGGACAAGTCAACCATGATCAAATTGGTGACATGATCAACTTTACAAGCATTTTTATCCTCAACTCTTACCCAGTCACAGTAAAATACAACCTCTTTGAAGCTTATATAATCCAATTCAAATATATTTCGGATTACACCATAGTAAGTCATTTAAGCTTCAACGAGATTTTTATCTTTTGCGCTCGCTCGAAAGAAAGTAAGAGCCTTGTATGAAATGCCCGAATTCTGTACATTTGTACTTTCCTCGTACACTTTTGCACCGAAAACGTAACCGTTCAATCGATACTTTTTGTACTCTTGTGCCACGAACAAGGGTCCAGTGTCTAGATGAGCAAGCCTTGATGTCGCATCACCCGTCTTTAAGAGCTGAGAATATAGATAAATTAATTATATTAGTTGTAAAATTTGAGTGTAATGTAACGTTATATAATGACCATTTTCATTATAATTACCTTTTGTGTCAACCACAGCCTAAATTCACTGTCTGATTGTACCATTGTTTTTCATCTTTTATTGTTCTCACAGGCTTCATATTTTCTGCATTTTACAAAATTAATCATGTATAAAATAATCTAAAATAATGTTAAACCTTATAATAATCTAAACTTACCTTTTCCATTATTCAACATCTTCATGTGTGTCAAATAGATAACGAGCTACTTGTTCATGTTGTAAACTCGCTAATTTCACTCATTTTCCCATCACATGACCACCATCATCGACGAACTCATCAGTGTCATCAACGCTGGTTGAGTCAAGCATATATTCCCGAGTATATATTGATGACTCCACGATGATGTGTTCCTCCGCAATTGATCCTGCAATGTATAGCGTATTCTTGACGTAATCTTTAAAAACTTTCATCAATCTTTCAAACGGATACATCCACTGATATCTAACTGGACCACAAATAAGTGCCTCATCGCATAGGTGTACCAACAAGTGAACACTTATGTCAAAGAATGCTGGGGAAAAGTACTTCTCCAACACACAAATCGCTTCGATCACCGTCAATTTTTCGGCCACTATATGTTCTCGATTGATTACCTTCTCACACAAGAGTGAGAAGGTAATATTAAAATGAATAATATCCCTCTGCAAATCCTTATGCTTGGAGAAGCAGTGCTTAAACAATAAAGGAACCAATTGCATGATCACATGCCAATCGTGGGACTTACACTTATGTAAATCATGAGCAGCATAATTCACAATCCTTTGCAAGTTGGACGCAAAATTAGATGGGCCCTTCAAATTATATATTATGTCTAAAATCACATTCCTTTCCCCACTCGTCAAAGTAAATGCACCAGGGGGAATTATTGTCCTTCCCCTACTATCTTCTTTCAACCATAGTTGTGGCTTAAGTTTCAATGATTTAAGGTCTTTTCGTGCATTTTCTTCATCCTTCGAATGACTCCCCCCAAGGCAAGTGCCCACAATATGTTCAGTGAAGTTTTTCTCTGCATGCATCACATCCAATATATGGCGAACCGGGTTATTCTTCCAATAAGGCAAGTCAAATAAAATTGATCTCCTAGACCATGCCTTTCTTGTCTCAGTTTCATTCTCAGTTGGGGTCTTCTTATTATTGACATTCTTAAATTTGGGATTCTTACCTGGCATATTAGGGCCACATTCAAAAGATTTACTTTCAATTTCTGAACCCGAAAGTTATCTCGGCGGTAGCCTATGTTCAAACCCGCCCAATAAAAAATTGGAACCTTTTTCAAATGTGAAACTATGAGCCGGGGGTAAAAACCTCCTGTGGCAATGGTATATATTTTTTGAGCTAAAGGATAGACGAAGAGATTATGTCTCCTCTCCACAAATTGGACACCCCAAATAACCATATACTACACAACCGGATAATGTCCCATAAGCTGGAAAATTATGAATTGCCCACAACAACATAGCTTTCAGCGTAAACTCTTCTTTTCTAAAATAGTCAAATGATTGCACACCCTCTTCCCACAACTCATTTAATTCTTATACCAAAGGAGTCAAGTAGACGTCGATGTCATCACTTGGTGCCTTTGGCCCAGGTATCAACAAAGCCATCATTGAAAATTCAGGTCTCATACACCGTGAAGGAGGGAGGTTGAGTGGGGCTAGGATCACTGTCCATACACTCTGATTGGTGCTTAGATTTCCAAATGGATTGAAACCATCTGTTGATATAGCCAAACGAATGTTGCGTTGTTCTCGAGAAAAATCGGGATACTCATAATTCATCCTCCTCCAGGCTGTAGAATCAATAGGATGACGCATGATATTACCCCATACTTCTACCCTAGCATGCCAAGTCATTGCCTCCGCTATCCATGGTACTGTGAAAAATCGCTTTAATCTAGGCCCAACGGGAAAATATTTCAATACTTTTTTAGGCGCTTTTGAGCTTGTGCCTTCCTTACTAGTAGATTGGACATATCTAGGTTCATCGCATACCGGATAACGATCAAGATTTTCATACTCCTTTCAGTATAGTATGAAGTCATACACACAAGCATGAATCGATTTATACTTCATTCCCAAACCTTTCAAACTATTTTTCATAATAGGATAGCTATTTGGAAGTGTATTCTCCTTGGGTAATAAGTCCTTCACCTATTTCAGAATTCCTGTGACGCTATTGCCAGATAAACTGTACTGCGTCTTCAAACTATGAAAAACAACCATGGCATGTAAAGTTGTTTGATCTTTCTCATAGACAGAGTATAACGGTTGGGTCGCCTTAAATTTTAAACTTTGGTAGTCATCGTCAAGTTTTATCGTGATATCTTCACGAGCACTTGAACCTTCTACATCATCAGTAACCTCATTCTCCTCTGCTTCATAAACTCCGTATGCATCATCAACTAAATCCTCTAACATATTATGATCTACGTCGTCCCCTTCTACATCTATCCTACTTGTTGAAGGTTGTTGTGAAGGTTGGTCGGGGATAAAAGGAACTTTCAATTCACAGTGAAAACTCCAAAATCGATAACTATCTTGCATACCCGATCTTAACAAATGTAGTTCAACTATTTTCCACTCAAACACCTTACCATTCTTACACCTAGCACACGGAAACTCTTCATCATTATGACATCTCTTTGCGTATTTCATAAATTCGTTAGCACCTCTGCGAAACACATCCCCCATTCTATTTGTCTCACCCATCCACTCTTTGTATTTCGGATATCCTATCACAGCTACCACAACTAATCACCTATTAAAGGTAAACCAAACTTAGTTTTATAGTATGTTTCATTTAATTATGTCTTATTTATATTTGATTTTTAAATTTCAAATTCAAATTCAATTTATTATCGAAATTTCTATTTCCTCCATCTCTTCTAAAGGGTGAGTGGTCCTATCCCATTCAAGATCGCATTTTTCTGTAATATATGTAACAACTCATGCACATTGTTTTGATTTGAGAAAAATTCGGCAGCATATCCCCGTAGTTCTCCAAGTACACGACGTAGATTGGCAAGTGTGAGTGCTATTTCAATTGCTCAATTGAAATAACTGTCACACTTGTCAATCTAGTACGTACCCAGAGAACATTAGGAAACAACTGCAGAACTTCCTCCAAACCCAAACTGTCCAAACGGGACAATTCGATATATCTCATTACAGGGTTAATGACTCTTGAACGGGTCTAAAGGCTATTGAATGCGTACGCATAAGAACTAGAAGGCTAGTATCTATGCGCACTACATGTAATTTCAATATTTTCATATAATTATCATACTATATACATATTGTTCGATATACAAAGTAATTTTTAAAAAAGTTGAAAAATCCCACCCCCATATGGACAATAATCCAGTGGTCATGCCACTTTTAAAATTAACCAACCCAACATCGATCCACTATAATCCAACATCAACGTCAACAACAAATGTGTATCCCGTACTCCTTCTAATTCATCTACTCAATTAATTATTTTCATCAATTAAACTAACAATTAAAGTATACAATTATTAATTTACTAATTTACAATGAGGGGCACTCCTACTTTCATAATTAATCATATATTAATTTACTAATTTACAATAAGGGGCAATCATATATTAATTTACTAAGAAAATTAATTATCAATCAATTCGTTTACAAGGGACACTACGCACAAACACGCACATACATGCACACTACACACACATATACACACACACGCACATACACACATACGCAGCCCCCCTCCCCCCATCCCCACCCCCCATCCCTGCCCCCTCCCCCCCCCCCCCCCCCACACACACAAAGAGCCCCACCTCCCACCACACACACACGCACACACACCCTGCCCCACCCCTTCCCCCACGACACACACACACACAACCCCACCCCCTCCCCCCACCCACCGCACACACACACATACATACACGCACATATAAAATTTCAAATAGACAAGGCAAACCTACCTATCCAAACAACTCTAATAATAGGCCTCATGAGAAAAGACTTGACAACAAACCTAGCAGAGACCTCCGTGGATGTTTCTCCAATTGGGTGGGATTTTATCACGTTAAAATCTTGTGCACTTGCATACTTAATCTTCCTCCCATCACCTTCTATTGGCGTGCTGATTTAAAAACTATTTTAGTTTTGGTTTTCAAAACTTGGATACATAATACCAAAGATATCTCGTTCATAATTCTTTTTATACACATCTTGTGTTAGTTGTTTGTTTTAAGAAAAGAGTTTCTTCAAAAAACTGTTTGGAGCCATTTAGACTGTTTAATCTTGAATTAAAGAACTTAAGTGGTACTTTTTCATTGTTTTTATCCAAAAGTTTTATGATAAAATATTTTTGAAAATAAAAACCATTTATTAAAATTCCAAAAACCATTTTTTCATAAATAGAAAAATATTTTATCTTTCGCAAAAATATCCCAACACTTTTAATGTAAAATGTAAATGGAGCTTAAACATATTTTTCCAAATTCATCCTTATTCGGTTTTAATGTTGAAGTCTTCTTGAAATTTGAATTCATCTTTGTAGATGTAAGCTTCTCAATCTTTCGACGATTTGTAGTAACTTGTAGCAGTATATGACATAATTAATTGTGACGAAAAATATCCTTACATATATATATATATATATATATATATATATTAGGATATTAAAAAAATATTATAAGAAAAAAATTTGCATCTCACATATTTTAATCGATTCGGATTTGAACCGAATAAATTTGGCACCTACAGAAAGCTTTCTTTTTTTCAACATGTGGAATGTTGGAGTGTAAAGGTAGCCAACCTTACCATGTTTTTAGCCTTAATATCTGACTTCCTACCCATTAGACATAATGGGTACATCATTGAGGCATGGGGGCTCAACAATCCAAGGTTTAGGGAATTATGAGAGAGAGGAATTAGGGACATCGGCACATTCATCTCTTCAATCCTGCAGAGAATTTCCAGCCACTAAACTAAAACTTTTAAGTTTTCTTCTTCCTCTATTTCAATAGCTTAAAGTCCCTATAAACATCTTCATACTTCAAGCTTGTAAATCCACCATTCCATCATCTCATTATCAAGGACTGAAAGAGGGTGTTAAAGGTATTATTTGGGAGAAGAAAAAACTTGAGTTGGAGCTTGCAAGAAGATAGGAGATTATTGGATTTTATTTTCTTACTCTTCTTCAAAGGATTTATTATCTTCTAAAGGTATGGATTCAACACTATTTTTAAGTTTAAATCAAAGCATGCTAGACATATGTGGATATATGTAAGATTCGTGTGCTTGTTTATGCGTATTATCACAACATATGATATCATGTTGAATAATATGTGATAAAAATGGATAAAGTTAAAGATTTAAAGAAGAATAAATTTAATAATGTTAAGTTAACTATTCCTTACATAAATCATGTTAAGCTTGTTGAATTTATGACAAAATGTTACATTGAACTTATGAAGAAGTAGTATGATGCATTTATTTTATTTTATTTGGAATAAAGCCTCATTCATGAACATGAACTTATGTAGTTGGAATAAATGGGTTGAAAACATCGAAAGTGTATCAAAGTGATCTTTTGAAAATGAAATGATAAACTTGAAAAATTTAAGAATACAAATGACATAAAATGATCAATTTATGTGAACAAAGTTGGAGAAACTTGAAGAAAACAAAGTAAATGGGTGCTAAGTGTAAAAGTAGTAAAAGCATGGGCGTTCAAATGTGTAATATTGAAAATATAAGCCCAGGAGTAAAATAAGGAAACAAGGATAACCATGCAAAGCTATTCATTTGTACGACAAGTCTTGAAATGTCAAAAGTATGATTTTATGATAAGTACGGACTAAATAGTGTAATATCGCATACTTTTGAGACATATGCATTGAATTATTAATTTAATTGGGAAAGTAGAATTGATTTCGGTAAATATTAATTAGCAAGTTTACTATTAATGTTTATGATTACTTACTTGCGTGTAATAAGTAAATAGCGATGCGAATTATTTTATTATCGTTAGAGAGTTAAAATAACGGATTTAAAACGTTTAAGAGCAACACGTCTTGTACGCACGTGTCAGACCCGGTTAATAAAACGATTGAACATTTTTAGTTCGATGATTCAGATGGTCTTTTTTAGTGCACTGATGATTCGAAATGGGTCGAAATAGTCTAGAATATCTACTCGGGGGTTATAGTTGGGTTCCAAGATCTTTTTAGACACGGAATGACCCGTAAAGGGGTATGGTTATCTTTTTACCCTTATGTTTAACTTAAATACAAAATTAGGGTTAATTAGGTACTGAAGGTTTAATGGGGTGGATGGCAGCCTCATTTAACCTCTGCTTAGTGGTGAATAAGGGAGAGAATAAAAGAGAAGAGAAAAAGAGAGGAAGAAAGCATAAATAAGAGAAGAAGAGACATTTCCAGAAGCAATTCATCTAGAACGTGTCAATCTACAGATTTTAATCCATCAAGGAAAATGTTTATTTACTTTAGAATTGCGTTTTTAAAGTTAATTATGTTCATAGTTAATTAATGATTAATGTGAAAATTGAGGATGTAATCATGGAGAATAATTAAGAGGGTTTGATTTTTGTTTGGCATGTTAATATGATTGAGAGTTAATATGGAAGAAATTGGTCATTTAAATTTGGGAATATGAGTATGAGAATGATGAACATTGATATGGTGTTTGATCAGTGGGATATCAAGAATTCTTAATCAATAATTCAATTCACTAAATCTAGAATTAATCGAACTTTAAATGACCAATTCAATTCACTAAAGTTTGATTAATTCTAGATTTAGTGAATTAAATTATTGATTAAGAATTCTTGAGATTTAAACGTTGGATTCAGTTTTTGATTGGGTTTAAAATACATCCGTGATGTTTATATATGTATTTGGGATCTTAATTTATGTGGGGACCTAAATTATTAATTAGGTCAAATTGAAGACTGGACGACCAAGCCCATCAGTATATGGGGCATGCCTGACCCAACTCCTCAAAGAAATCAGCACAAGCATTTGTAACGTGGATAAATACTAACATTTATCATGTCCACATTGATAAGATTAATCGGTTACATACAATCACGGATGAGATATTCAAGAGTCACCACATGAGCTAATAACAAATTGGGAGAGTTCCTTAAACAACTCAACCACTACAGTTTTACACCACTATAAATACAGCCCATACCCTAGGGCCAAGGGGGATGTAATTTTAAAACTTTGAGAGAACTTAATAAATTATAGTGACCTCTACGTGGACGTAGCCAATATGTCGAACCACCTATATACTTATGTTGTGTGATTGGCATTTTATATTCATTCTTTAATTGCTTTATGAAATCGTTTTAATTGTGATTAATTTTTCACTCACAATTCGAGCCATCTGTGGGAACGACTTTCCTTTCCATGAGAACAATCTTCACAAAGAATAACTATGATGTCTCACCAATCAAATATTGCACCCCAGCCCAAAGATGTGCAAGTTGATTTAGCTCTACTGAGGATCAGGTCTGAGGTTCGTCAAGATGGGAACCCAAGGTTTCGACCATAAAGACTTTGACTCGTAAGGGTGTACCTTTTGTTTTGGATGATTCGTGTCAGTTGGCTTTTGATGAGCTAAAGGCAAGTTGACTTTAGCACCAGTGCTCCCATTGCTTAGAGGAGGAGTGGAGTACTTTATTTTTACCGATGCATCCCTACAGGGACTTAGAGGAATACTACATCTCGTGTTATAGCTTTTGTATCTTACAAGATTAATCCCCATGAGAAGAATAATCCCATGCATGACTTGGAGTTAGTAGTACTTATTTTTGCCTTAAGGATTTAGAGGCATTATTTATTGTGGGCGAAGTTCCGGATATTCACGAACCACAAGTCATTGTAGGCTCTTTTCACGCAGAATGAGATGAATATGAGGCAAGGTAGATGGCTTGAATTTGTGAAGGACTATCAGTTTAACATCTAATATCATCCAGGAAAAGCTAATGAGGTGGCATATGCATTGAGCCGTAAGCTTACGGGACAATTGGCAGTAGCCTGGAAGGAAAAGTGGGATGGGCTTCGTTATGAGAAAGAGGTAGTCAAGGCTTATATAGAAGTGATGACCGTCATACCCGAGATCATTTTGAGTGTTGTGAAGGCATAGACAAGGGATACTTCTTATCAGGAGAGGGTGCGACAATTATTGGCATACGGAGCAGAGTCCTACTCAGTCAGTTCCTAGGGTGGTTTAACCTTTAATAGGAGGTTGATTATCCCAGATGATAAAGACCCGCTTCACAAAGTTATAGAGGAGTTATATGAGTCAAAATTATCGATTCATCTAGGAGGGGACAAGATGTACCCAGATATGAGGAGGTATTATTGGTGGGCCGGTATAAAGTAAGACATAACAGAGTTTGTCTCTAGGTGAACCACTTGCCAGATAGTGAAGGTTGATCATAAAAAACCAGTCAGGGTTTTACATTCATTGGAGATTCTAGTGTGGAAGTGGGAGAGTATATTGATGGATTTTATCACAAGGTTTCCAACGTCACAGAGGGGTCATGATTCCATATATGTTATTATGGGACGTTTGACTAAGGTAGATCATTTTTTTCCTATTAGGGATGACTACACGACAGGGCAATATGCCTAACTTTTCATTGTAAAGATAGTGAGACGGCACAACGTGTCGCTTAACACTATTTCTACTCGAGACAAGATCTTTATGACCCACTTTTGGCAGAGCTTTCAGGAGGTGTTGGGGATGGAATTGCGCTTGATCACAGTGTATCACCTGCAGACCGATGAGAAATTATGAAGGATGAATTAGATGTTGGAGGATTTATCGAGGATACTTAGTCTTGACTTTAAGAGAGTCGGGAGTAGTATCTACCATTGGTGGAGTTTGCTTATAACAACTCGTACCAGTTTACTATTGGCATATTTCTTTTCAAAGCATTCTATGGGATACCTTATCGTTCAGCCTCGTGTTTGTTAGAGGTGGAGGACAATAATCTTCTCGGTCCAGACGTGATTCAAGATACGTTGGCAAAGATTGAGTTGATCAGAGTCATATTCGGGTAACTCAAGATTGTCAGAAAAGTTATGTAGATGTGAACCGAAAACACTTGGAGTTTGATGTGGGTGATCGGGTATTATTATGAGTATCTCTAATGAAGGAAATGATCCGATTTGAGAAGAAGGGTAAGCTATCAACTAGATATATGGGGCCTTTTCCATTATTGGGAAGTTAAGATTAATTGCGTATAGGCTTGCCTTATTGGAACACTTGTAGCAAATTCACGATGTGTTGCACGTGTCATTATTGAGGAGGTATCTCAGGGATGAGTTGTCTTACCGGCGTATAGCATTAGAGGATATACACTTGCAATGGGTACAAGGAGAGACATGTTTTTATTTTGGATCGTAGCGAGTGAAAGCTTCGATCAAAGGTGGTACCATTAGTACGTGTGTAGTGGTGGCATCACAATGCCATCGAATTGATATGGGAGATCGATAATGACATGCGAGAAAAGTATCCAGAGCTCTTCGTGGCAGGTATGTTCGAATTTAGGGAATGAATTTCCATTATTAGGGGGTAGAATGTAATACCCCAAACTTTTGAGAGTATATGTCCATTGAATTATTAATTTAATTGGGAAATTAAAATTTGTTATGGTAAATATTAATTAGCAAGTTTAGGATTAATATTTATGATTACTTACTTGCATGTAATAAGTAAATAACAATGTGAATTATTATATTGTCATTAGAAAGTTAAAATGACGGATTTAAAAGGTTTAAGGGTGATGTGTAATGTATGAACGGGTCAAGCTCGGTTAATAAAACAGTTAATTTTTTAGTTCGGTGAGTCTAATGATATTTTTGAGTGCATCAGTGATCTGAAATGGGCTAAAGTAGTCCAGAATAGGTACTCGAGGGTTATAGTTGGGTTTCGGGGGCTTTTTAGACATAGAACGATCGTAAAGGGTCTGGTCATCTTTTTACTCTTAGGGCTTAACCCAAGTACGAAATTATAATTTTTTTTACAATAGAGTCTATCATGTAATACAAAAAAGTTACCAAAAAATTGTTCTCGAATTCTTGTAATCAAACAAGGGAAAGAAAACAATTCGCGAGTACAGATTGAGAAGGGACATAACAAAATTAAGTCATAACAAGATAAAATGCTTTAGGATGTGCTCTGCTTCTTCAGCTTTACAAGCTCCTGTCCGACCAAACCAACCCTCTTAATCTTTGCCAACATGAGCTTAAACCTATCAAAATCAGTAAGAGATTCCCTTATTTTCTAAATAATCAGTTTTCTACCCCAAGAGCTATTATCCCACTTATTCTTAACATCTGCAGCTTCCATCGTTTCAATCAAGGTAGAGAACAAAAGAGAAGAGAAAAAGAGAGTAAGAATGCATGGAGAAGAAAATAAGATCCAACTTCGAAAGAAATCCATCTAGAGCGTGTCAAGCTTTAAATTTTCATCCATCACGGGAAGTGTTTACTTGCTTTAAATTTATATTTCTCCAGTTAAATATGCTCATAGTTAATTAATGATTAATCTGCAAATTGAGAATGTAATCATGTGGAATAATAAGAGGGTTTGATTTGTGTTTAACATGTTAATGTGATTGAGAATTAATATGGAAGAAATTTGTGATTTAAATCTGGTAATGTGAATATAAGAATGATGAACATTGGTAAGGAGTTAGATTTACAGTTTTAAAGTTTGATTGATTGTACATTGAGTGAATTGAATTAACGATTAAGAATCCTTGGGATTTAAACATTGAATTAAGGTTTAGATCGAGTTTAAAATACATTTAGTATGCTTATATAGTTATTTGGGATCTTAATTTATTATTTTAGGAGACTTGGGACATCCAATGATGAAATTGTGAGGTTAAATCCTGAGGTTAAAGACGAAGGAAACCCAGCAAACCAAATCGATTCGCTAGGGGAGCGAATCGGTTCGGTCTCCTAGCAAGCCGGTTCAGTTTCTTGGCGTGTCCTAACTTTTGTTTTGCATAGTTTTAACTTGTTAGCGTTAGTTTTTGAGGTAGATTACAATTTCCTTAGAACATTATGAGGGTTTGGCGCGTGTTTTAATCCAACTATTCGTTGAATTCGAATGAGATGAATTAGTTAACAAGTGAATGAACACTTAATTGAAAATTGGGAAGTCGATTCGGATTTCGGGATTTGTAGCATAGTACGCTGTGGAATTCAAGTACGTAGTCATTACTATATATATATATACACACACACACACACACACACACACATACGTGTGTGTGTGTGTGTGATTGTTGTGTATTTATTTAAAACACACCTACTCAGTAGTGCTGTCGTTAGGATGTTGCGTATAGTGGGCAGTCCACCCTGACGTTGACCAGCAGGTGTTGGATTGATTCCCCAGGACATAGTATTGTTTCATGGTCACTATCCATGTGTGAGGATAGGTAGTAGTTTAAAGATCGGTTGGGAGCGATATGGTATGGTTACGAGACCCGGATGGATGTGTATGACCGACTGCATTGCTTGTTTTTATGTATTAGGTGTGGTATTGAGACTTTGACCTGGTGACCCGTTGTGGTAAGTAGTATATATAGAACCTGATAACAAATGAGGGATGCATCCGCGAGGTCCTGCTCTAGGGATGTTTTATATACGTATATAGTGAGAGATATATATGTATGTATATTAGATAGTTGTGTGAATATCTAATTATAACATGTGTGTGGCTATGTAACACTTATGATGATATACTTAGTGAAGGTAGTGCATTAGCTAATTATGACTATTAGCGAGGTTGGATTTGTTAGAGGTTTTGTCCTATTTAAACTAGGTAGCATTATTAAAGTAATAAAATGAACGCGTTAGGTGCACAATGTAGATGAGAGGTGAGGAAAGGTCTCATGTGAGTGTGATTGGAAAGTTAATTATGAAGGTAAATACTGCACCTTTACGTTTAAAGCATTTAAATACTTGTAAATATTTTTAAATGTTTTTTTTAGCTTTGAACTGCGGCCAAATATTTTTCAGAACCCAAGTATTCAGGAGTAGAGACCACAGGGTTAGTCTCTTCATCATGTCATCACGTGCAGTAGCTATCGATGCTGCGAGATTTGATTGTAGTCGTCTCAGCTCATTCTATCTAGATATGTGAGTACAAGAAATATCATAATAAAGATCTATGAAAACAATCACAAATGCAGGAAATAAAATCACACACACAACAATGATATACGTGGTTCGGAAACTTGCCTACGGATGGAGAGGTTACTATAATCTTATTAGTGTCACTCAATGCTCAAGATTACACCCCTTTGCCCCGGGTCGTGGTTTACAATTTATAGATGTTAATATAAGAGATTGAGTAGTATAAGTAACTCAATGTAATCGTGTATAATTAGTGGTGTCCTGAATATCTCGTTCGAGATTATTGGAAATCGATTTGAATTTATCCACGAGTCTTCTAGTGTTTGTAAAATACACAAGCCATTAATGAATATCGAATTTTGGGTCGGGTAGTCCTCTATATGCTTGGGCTAGTCGGCTACTTTCTTGGGCCAGTATAAATGGGTTCCCATAATTGCACCTAGTTGAATGCTTGGGCCAACAAATTTTAATTGGATTCAAGGCCCATAACTTGAATTTTTTTATTCTTTCAGTCGGAATAGCAGTTTTGTAGTTCTGGTGAATTTAAGGGGGTACGCTTGCCCTAAACCAAACACCATGGAATATTTGTAGTTTTGGTGAAGTGGTGAGGGTACCCTTATCTGAACAACTATATGAGGTGCCAAAATCAACCTGGGATGTCACGTATATTATTAGATTCGAAGTTAAAATCGGAGATATATCACTTATGCCAGCTGAACCTTCACTATTTCCTTGTTTACTGAGTTTCCATTGTTCTTCTTCATCATTCTATTTATGTTCAGAGCTTCGTCAATTCTTGTAAGTTTAGCTCATCTTCCCTTAGTTTTCCTCTTCTGTGATTTCTTCAATTGCAGTTAGGGTTTTTTCTTTGTTAAAGTGTTCATTGAGACTTTAAACAACAAGTCGATAGCTAAATTTAGAAAAGTTTATTATATTCCAGGTTGGGTAGAAATCGGTTATTCCCCTCTTCTTAGAGACATTCGTGATATTAAAGGGGGCATTGGATTCACACCCCATTTATCAACCAAGGGGTTTGACATTTCCTCCAAATCCTCTTTTCCTTAGATTCTTCAAATACTTTTATGTTGTTCATGCCCAATGTTTCCCTAATGTTTGGAAAATTGTGAATGGGGTGCATAGGATAAACACACTAGATGAGACTAAATGGGTTTTGTTGAGCTCTATTACTATTATGTCTGGTTGTGAATAAATGATGGTATTATGTACTTGAAGACAGGAAGGCTGATAGGGTCCTAGTGATAAACCTCCCAGATTCTCATAAGGATTACTAGGTTCATGGGTTCATTTCCAAAAATTGGCAATATCTTTCTCTTCATGAGGGAGCGAGACACCGGGGTCCTTTGATTTCAAACTTTGGGGAGGATCACATAAGTCGCTTCCTCTTTTATTCAATTTACCTGTTATTTATTTCTGATTTTTATCCTTTGACTGATGTTTTTCTTCCTCTGTTTCGTAGCTCATGACAAAAATTAAGAGCCCTACTTAAGTGAAATTAATATTCCTGAACTCCTGGAGGGTTAAGGAGAGGCTTCCAGATGGTAAGCATCAAAGGTATGTAGCCTACTTACTTGAATATAAGAATACAATAAGAAGTTTAATTACTCGGACGGTCGCCTTACGTGAAGGCTCCAGAAGTTATTCCCTATGGTCCGATGGTGCTAGAGGAAGAATACTACTACTACTACTACTACTACTACTACTACTACTACTACTACTACTACTAATAATAATAATAATAATAATAATAATAATAATAATACTAATAATAATAATAATAATAATAATAATAATACTAATAATACTAATAATAATAATAATAATAATAATAATAATAATAATAATAATAATAATAAGAAGAAGAAGAAGAAGAAGAAGAAGAAGAAGAAGAAGAAGAAGAAGAAGAAGAAGAAGAAGAGGAGGAGGAGGAGGAGGAGGAGGAGGAGGAGGAGGAGGAGGAGGAGGATATGGCTACCCTAGTTAGGAGGAGAAAATTGAGGAGTGATGATAATGAGGATCAGACAACTCTATCTGAAGAAGAAGAAGAAGAAGAAGAAGAAGAAGAAGAAGAAGAAGAAGAAGAAGAAGAAGAAGAAGAAGAGGAGGAGGAGGAGGAGGATATGGCTACCCTAGTTAGGAGGAGAAAATTGAGGAGTGATGATAATGAGGATCAGACAAATCTATCTGATCGACTTAAGCCCTTGAAGACATCGAAGGTTGATTCCCCTAGGGCTAGTGGTTCTAGCCCAGTAGCCAAGGGGAAAGATAAAGATAAAGAGAAGAGGAGAGAGGAAGAAGAAACGAGGAAATAGAGAGAGAAAAAGATAGAGGAAGAGAAAAAGAGAAGATGAGGGAGGAAACCAAAAGAAAATTAGTCCTGAAGGCCTCTGCAGTCTCCTTCCTCACTACTAGAATTTAGGGGGATAGTGTGAGAGACACCCCTACCCTTTCCCCTGATCTATTGAAGGGGGTTGTGCTTGCTGCAGACCGCGAGCGTTCCTCGTGGTTTGGGGTTGCCCAGCTTTCTCTCAAGTCCGCTTAAGGACTTGCCCTGGTAATTCTTTCTATTTATTCCTGAATCATCTATATTCTGCATTCTTTCTTCTTCGTACTGACTTAGGTCTTTTTCTTTCGTGCAGTTCTTGGATGATTTCACAGCTCTCTTGGATGGTCATGCCGACCCGTCCAAGGTTAATCAAGAACTGAAAGAGGCTCTGGAAAATTATGATATTGCCTTTTTCGATGCGCCCACAGCCTGAGATCAGAAGAATGAGAAATCGATAAAGGCCTATGCCGACCATGAGGAGTCTAAAAAGGTGGTGGTTATCGAGAAGGAGGAACTATCTAAGGAGAACCAGTGTTTATCTGGTAAAGTTCAGAAGCTAGAGAAGGAGATCCCACATGAGAAGGATAATGGCTACATTGAGGGATAGGATGCAACATATGATGATGTTGAGCTCCTTCTAGACTATGCCAAGAAGGTGGCCTTTAAGAAAGGTTGGGACCAGGCATTGGGAGCTGTGGGGACTACTACTGATTCTGAACTCTTTGGTATCCATTCTCCTAGGTCCAAACCTTTTACATAGGGAGAGAAAAATATTGGTCATCCTTCCAACCATGCTGAGGACGTGCCTATTGAGATTGAAGCGGATGCTGACCTGGATTATAGGGCTACCGAGAAGGAAAGGCGGGGATTGAAGTTGAGCAGGTGAAGGAATATGGCTTATAGATTATGAGTTTTTTCCTTTTTCTTATTCGTCTTTTTGATGCTCTGTAATTTTCTTTTTTACTTTGACTATACTGGCCCATTCTCCCTAATGAACGAAAGATAACCTTCTTTGCTTTTATTGATTACTTCTTACGTTCGTACTGATATCTATTTGGTGTTTTACATGTTGTGTTATCTTTAGCCTAATGAGGACTATATTCCCCCAACCTTAAGGTTGGTAATGATCTAGGGGCCCAATATCAGTGTTCAAGCTCGCAAGGCTTTTGTAAAAATTTCCAAGTCTCTAAGGGCAAGGACTAAGCAATATAAGAATCAATTTAAACTGGTCGCTAGGTGGAAGGATGATCTCCCGTCCATGGAGGAGATCGATGCCTCAGTTCAAGATGAGTTGAACGTGCTGAAGGCTAAGATTATAAAGACCACTGAAGTAGGCTAAGTAGGTAAAGTGCTCCAAGTCGAGAATGACACCTTGAGGAAGGAGGTCACTAAACCAAAAAGAGGTGTCCGAAGATCATATGTGATAGTAATTGAAACACTTTTATTAAATTGTTATAACTACTGTAAATCATGCTCGGCATGTGACATTCCTTGATTGGAAAAAGTTGAAGAACTTATTATTGTGCCCAGGAGTTCTGCTATGCTCAAGGGAGTTATCATTTGTAAAGGATTCATAATACTGAGATGCAATCAAGAAATTCTAATCAACCAATATATAATATCAAAGTGCGAGAGCCAACTGGCCTTTATTCCTTGAATAATAACTTACAAGCGACATATGTTTGAAATGAAAATTTGAAAATTTGCATAAACTAAATGTGCTAACAAGAGATAAAGAAGACTAAAAGTATAACTTATTAAGATTGGCAGCGTTCCACGCCCTTGGTATCTCTCTGCCCTCCAGCGTTTTCAAGTGATATGCTCCTTGAAGGTTATCCCTTATCACCTTAAAAGGTCTTTCCCAGTTTGGTCACAACTTTCCATCTGATGATTTTACGGCACTATCGAGGAATTTCCCTAGGACGTAGTCCCCTATTATAAACTTCCATGAATTGACTCTCTTGTTATACTATTTAACCATTTATTGTTAATAGAAATCTAACTTAATCATGTCCAGTTCTATTCACTCGTCTACAAAGTTAAGTTCAGTGCGTAGTTCATCATCATTAAGGCCTTAGTTAACCAAGGTGGTCCTCATAGTAGGGAGACCTTATTTTAGTGGAATAATAGCTTCCATTCCATACGCGAGCATGAAGGTTGTTTCCCCCATTGGTCCCCTGGGAGTGGTACGGTAGGCCCATAAAACACGACAAAACTTATCCACCCAGCCACCCTTAGCTCTTTCTAACCTATTTTTAGTCCGTTAAGCATGGCCTTATTGGAAGCTTCAGTCTGACCGTTACTTTGGGGATACGCCACATAACTGAAGTGGTACTTGATGCCATGATCATCACAAAAACCTTGAAAGAAGATAATTTAAAATTATGTTCCGTTGTCGGTGATGACAGTCCTTGGTATCCCAAAGCATGTTATAATACTTTTCTATATGAACCTAGTTATGTTGGCGTCGCGAATGTCGTCTAATGGTTTTGACTCTACCCATTTGGTGAAGTAGTCTGTATTAACCAACATATACTTGCGATTTTCAAGTGTGGTTAGTAGTGGTCCCATAATATCTAGCCGTCATTGCGCGAATGGCTATGGACTTGTCAGAGATTTCAGGTCACTAGCTGACTCATGGACCATAAGAGAGTACTTTTGGCATTTTTCACATCTGCGAACATAGGTGCCTGTGTCTTTTTGCATGTGACGACACCAGTAACACTCTTTAATTTCTCGAAAGGCCAATGACCTCCCTCCTATGTGATTCCCAATAATACCACCGTAAAGTTTGCTAAGCACTTGCCTGGTGTCATGTGGGTGAACGCATTGGGGGAAAGGTCTTGCGAATGATTTCTTATCGAGCTTTCCCTCTAGGGAGAGGTATAAAAAGGTAGCTTTTACCCTTACCTGATGAGCCAATCTCTTATCTTCAGGCAGTAGGTCGCTCCGTAGATAAGCGATGATGGAATTCATCCAACTGGGTGCCTTCTCTGTGAGGAGGACTTACTCGATTACGAATATATTGTCAATGCTTGGTTGGATAAGGAATTATATATGGATAGTTCTTCTTAGATCAGAGTCCACTACTGAGCTCAGGGCCGCTAAGGCGTCTGCGTGGCTATTCTGGCCCCGAAAAACTATTAAATGTTAACCTATTTAAATCCTGCCATAAGACCTCTTACAACGGCGAGGTAGGCTTCCATTCTGTCATATTTTGCATTGAAGTATCCACTTACTTGCTTGGAGAACAATTTATAATCGCCGAACCATTTGGGGTGCTTTTCCCCTAGCAGTTGGGATTTGTGCAAGCCAGCGATCAGTGCTTTGTATTTAGCTTCATTTTGGAGGTTCCAAATCCCATTATGATCCCCTATTCGATGACAACGTCTTCTGGTGTTATGAAGATGGTTTTTAAGTTCCATTCCTTAGACTTTTCTTCCTCAACTATTTACTACTCCGCATCCTACTGGTCGATAGGTTGGTCTCTCGTAAATTCAATGATAAAGTCAGCCAGGACTTGTCCCTTAATTGTTGTTCTGGGTTAAAAATGGGTATCAAATTCGTCGAGCTTCACCGACCATTTAAAGAGTCGTTTAGAGAGGTCAGATTTCCAAAGAACAACTTTGTGGAGGAAGAAAGTGATCACTGTTATTAAGTGAGATTCAAAATAATCTTTAAGCTTTTTTGAGGCGACCTCCGTGCATAGGCAAGCTTTTCTAGGGGCAAGTAATGTTGTTCTGATTCCAAAAGTGTCTTACCAGCATAATAAACAAGATGTTGTCATCCTTCTTTCTCATATACCATAGCCGAGCTTACATCGTGGTCTTTTACTACGAGGTAGAGATACAATGGGTATCTATCTTTTGGAATCACCAATAGAGGCGGTTTGCTAAGGTAGGATTTGATCTCCTCCAAAGCTCTTAAATAATCACCGTTCCATTTGAGGCCTTTATCCTTTTTTAGGAGCTAAAGGAACGATTGACAGCATTCTGAAGACTTAGAGATATAGCGATTGAGTATCGCGAGCATACCAGTGAGCTTTTGAACATCTCTCAACACTCGTGGAGTCTAAACCCTATTGATCGCATCAATCTGATCTGGATTGGCCTCATTTCCTCTTTTCCTAACCAAATAGCCTAGAAACTTTCATGTCTGGACACAAAATGAGCACGTACTTGCATTAAGTTTCATTTGGTATTTCCTGAGGATCTCAAAGTTTCTAGCTAAGTCCATGAGGTGGTTATTTATTCTTGCTCTTGACAAACATATCATCGATTTACACCTCCATTATGTCTCCCATCTATTTCTTGAACATATTCGTGAATAACCTCTTATAAGTTGTCCCTGCTTTCTTTAGGCCAAACGACATAACCTTGTAACAGTATAACCAAATAGGGGTTATGAAGGATGTTTTGTCCTGGTCAGGTCCAAACAACAGAATTTGATGGTACCCTGAATAGGTGTTCAGAAAACTCATCTTTTTATGTATTATCATAGCATCAACCAA
This sequence comes from Sambucus nigra, assembly GCA_949130495.1. Taxonomy (NCBI): domain Eukaryota; kingdom Viridiplantae; phylum Streptophyta; class Magnoliopsida; order Dipsacales; family Adoxaceae; genus Sambucus; species Sambucus nigra. The sequence continues at coordinate 298,525,801 of OX422212.1, read as the reverse complement.
CTGATTGATTTCAGGAAGTGGGAAGCTATCTTTGGGACATGCTCTGTTGAGATCTGTGAAGTCAATACAAACCCTCCAACTGTCTATCCTCTTTCGTACCACTACTGGGTTGGATATCCACTTAGAGAACTGAACTTCTCTAATGGATCATGCATCCATAATCTTTCCCACTTCATTCTCCACCGCTTTATACTTATTGGGGATTCTTCGATAAGCCTTTTAAGTGATCGGCTTGAAGGTCGGGTTAACGTGAAGACAATGGAAAACTATGTTGGGATCAATCCCTGGCAGATCATATGGTTCCCAAGTAAAAATATCAAGATTGATTCTCAAGAAGGCAATCAATTCGTTCTTTTTATGATTGGCGAGTGTGGTTCCGATTAGAAACTTTCTCTCCGATAAGTTATCATCAGCTCCAATTTCCTACAGGCTTTCAATGACCCTGTCAGTAGTGTGTACCCTGGTCTCATCCACCCCTGGTTGGTCGCACCATAATTGCTATTTAAAAGGTTTAGCCCCCTCCTCGTCTTCCTCCTAAGTATCCTTTGGTTCCTTTTTCTTCTCCTTCCTGGGGTATATGGCCGCGATGAAGCACTTTCTTATTGTGGCCTGGTCTCTATGAATTTTGACCATGCCCCGATCGGTGTTACACTTTAACTTTTGGTAATAAGCAGATGGTATGGCTCTTATGTCGTTCAACCAGCCTCCGCCTAGAATGGCGTGATATGGGGACTCTATGTCCACCACTAAGAACTCAATCAGCTTTGAAATGTGTCCTACTCTGACTGGAAAGACTATCTTTCCTAGCAGCATTATGATTTTCCCTGTAAAGCCGACCAATGGAACTGTGGCTTCTTTAAGGTCGACTAGGTTGAGTTTCAAGTTGTGGAATAACTCCAGGTACATCACTTCTGATAATCTTCCCTGGTCCACTAATAGCTTGTCAACGTCCTAATTCACAATTATGAGGGTTATTATAAGTGAGCTGTGATGTGGGGTCCTCACTTTGCTCGAATATTCTTCATTAAAGACGATGTGTTTAGTGTAGTTGACGTCCTCCAGTCCCTGACACTTTCCATCTTGGCCTTTAGAAGGGTCAATCTAAAATGCATCCATAACAGCAGTGATATTTTTCAGCTCCATCCGAACAATATTCCCTTGAATATGGTTTAGGTTTGATGCCCCATGGATAACCACGAACTCCTATCCCATGTCTTCATTAAGGACCGTGTCCGGTATCTGGTTGCCATTGGATATGCCCAGCTTAAGATAATTATTCTAAATGTGACTTCAGAGCCTTATAATTTTCAGTCCTATGGCCGACCTCCTTATGAAATACGCATCTCAGTGCACTATTCATTTTCATCGGGTCACCACCCATGTTCTTGGGCCACTTAATGAACGGTTGGTCTTTGATCTTGCTCAAGATCTTGTAAATGAGTTCCTTAAAAATTATATTAACAGCCTGGAACACCTTTGAAGGATCAACATTGTTCTCATTCTTAGAGTCGTTCTTACCCCTGTTCTTGTTCCCTTTCTTTGGAGTGTCACTCTTATCTCCTCCTTTGGTTACTTTTTTTTGAACGTTGTTCCCTTCATTAGAGTGAACCGCGTCTTCTACTTTGGCGTATTTCTCAATACTAGCCATAAGATCATCAATAGTGTTGGATTCTTTCTAGATTATGGATTGGTGCAGCAAAGATGTAATTGGTAGACTAATCTTGAAGTATGCAATGATAACTTGCTCTGAGAATTCCTCCACTTTATTGAAGACTTCCCAATACCTTTTGATATAATCACTAAGGATCTCTTGCAACTTTTTCTTTATCACGAGCAGCGCATACATCCGCTTGGAATGGGAGCTACTGGTTATGAAGCGAGCAGTAAAATCTTTTGCTAGGAACGTAAAGTTACTAATCGACCTGTGAGGTAACTTCTTGAACCACTTTTGTGCTACGTCATCAAGGATTGAAGGGAATATTCTCAATGCATCATATTTGCTCCATAGGGCCATCGCCTGTTTGCACTACCAAATGTAATATTTTGGATCTGTCTTTCCGTCATTGATCTTAAAACCTAAGAATAACAAACTTCTTTTGGGGGGTTCCTCTTCTTCGATCGCCCTTGAAAATGATACTTTATCTGGGTATTGATATCTCTCTTAGATAGCTCCCTAGTAGACATGTCTCCTCGATGGGCTGGATGTTAGTTTATCTCGCTACAAACAAAAATCCCGATGTCCCTATTCTGAAGATCATTTCTTTTGTGGAGCCTTTCTGGCTGGCCATGCTCTGACCTACCACGTTCAGATCTATCTTAGTCGTGCCTATTGCTCCTCCCTCGGTTGCGAGTATTACTCTCCTGAGGATTAGGAGTTCTATCATGATATTTCCTTGTATCTCTATAGAGATCTCTCTTCATCCTTTCAAGTTGCCTTTGAAGGCGAGCATTATCTTCCACCTGGAGGCGTGTGTCCTCCTCTTGTTCTTGAAGTCGGGCTTTGTAAATGTCGACCAACCTAGAGATCTGGGTAGACCTACGTGGTCCCTGATTTTCTTCTAAAGGCTGCCTTTCTTGGCTAAACCTAGGATTTGTGTGCAGGTGAATCTCTCACCTGACACTAGGTGGGACTGGTTCTTCTTGTACATTGCCAACCTGAAGAATGTTGTTGGTATGGTGAGATATCACGGGTGTTCTATTGATGCATGTTTTCGCGGGAATAGAAATCAATTCCTATAGATTGCACCAATTGCGAGTATAAGATATATCACAACAAAAATCCACGGAAATAATCACAGATGTAGGATATAAAATCGCACACAACACAACAATATATGTGTTTTGACAACTTGACTATGTCCACAGAGAGGTTACTATAATCTTATTAGTGTCTCTCAATGCTCGAGATTACATCCCTTTATCGCGGGTCAGTGTATTACAATTTATAGATATTAACATAAGAGATTGAGCTGTACAAGTAACTCAATGTAATCGTGGACAATTAGTGGTGTCCTAAATATCTCCTCTGAGATTTTTGGTAATTGAATTGAATTTATCCACGAGTCTTCCAGTGTTTGTAAAATACACGAGCCATTAATGAATACCAAATTTGGGTCGGGCAGTCCTATATATAACTTGGGCTGGTCGGCTACTTTCGCGAGCCAAAATAAATGGTTCTCACACGATAGAATTTAATTTTAAGTATTTTCCTTTTGGATGTGTTTCCCGTAGATGGATAGGACCTTACTTTTGAGTCAGATTGTAATACCCTTCCAATAGTTCAATTAAGTTTTATATGAATTATATTGAAGTGGGGTGAATGATAATTATAGAAGAATTGTGGGTCAAAATTGAAGAAAAAATAAAAATAATGGAAAAATGGGTCATCCTAACAACATCCCTATGTCGTTAGAAGATAGATGAACATGTCGCGCAAAGGTCACACGATGCAGAGCTTCAAAAGAGATACTTATACGTTACACTGGCAGATCGAGCGATGGTCTCACGACGCCAAAGTTCGAATGAGGTTGACATGTCGTTCGGACGAGTGCCTCAAAAGCATTTTATTCTGATTTGCCTTTGTGTGTTGTCACATTTCTGGCCTTTGGACTTTTGATTTGTCGAGCTCAAATCAACCCAGATTGGGAAAAATGGAAATTTAAGGTGTTTGTGTGTTTTATAAGGGTATGTTTGGTTTATTTGGGGTATTTTTTACTTATAAGACGATGAAAGTGGGAGAGAGAAAGTGGAGAAGTCTTCCACTATTTTTAGTCTTCCACCACCATTTCATGTAGTATTCCACCATGTTCAAGCCTACAACCCCTATTTTCACCATTGTTGAAGTGGATCTACGAATTTTGGAGAAGTGTTGGAGGATTTTTGGAGAAGATGGTGGATCTTTCAAGGAGTTTGAAGTGTTTTTTTGAAGAGTGTTTGCCTGGAAGCTTGAATGGAGCACATCCGGAGCATTTTGGAGGATGCATTTGGTAACCACTTAAGGCCGCATTTGGAGGTGGGGGTTTCTCCTACTACACCAACATTTCTACCATGATTGTATCCTTTAGAGGTGTAAAAACCTTACACTTAGTATTAAGACTTTACTTTGCATATTTATAGTCTTGTAGTTAGATTACATGAGTAGGGTGCATTTGATAAAATGATGAAGTTGACGTGTAGAAAATAATAAAAATGTTGGTAAAATATTCTTTTGTTGGAAATAAAGAATGAATAAATATTTCAAAGTCTTGAAATGTTAAAAATTAGTATCTTGTGAAAATGGTGTACTTTCTAAAAAGATTAATGTCAAACAATAAAATGTTTGACGATAAGGATTTATGTTGTTAAACAATGATGAAATAACGTTTTAAAATTTCTTACAAAAATGAAGTTTCTGTGAAAAAAGGACATTTGTTGAGTTCTAAGAAATTAAATGTCGTTTATGCCTTGAAAGTGTAATTTTGTAAGTATGATGAATTTATAGAATGAAATATGTGTTAACCCATTTAACAGGATTTTAAGGTTTAAAATCCATCTTCTCATGCATATAAACTTGTAGTATTTGGATAATGAATATATAAGCAATTTTAAAGAATATCTTATTGGGTTTAAACAAGGAATAAGAATAGTAGAAGTTCTTGCCTTCAAAGTATGTTAAAAAAGGGATTGAAAGTGTGATAAGCACAAAGTTCTAAGACTACATGTGACAATAAGAAGAAATGGTATTTTCTTATAAAACTAGCCTTTAAGTGTAAATAAATTTCTTAAATGAAGGAAGTAAAGAAATTTCTAGTTTGTAAAATGGTTATTAATGGTTTTGAACAAGTGTTAATGGTTAAACATCGAAAAGTTGGAATGTATAACTTGATGATGTGGTAAAAGACTAACACTTGTGAAATTGAAAAAGAAATAATGAGATAAAGATGTTTCAAATTAAGAAGAATATTACTCCAAGGTTAAAAAGGTTTTAAGGTGTTAAAACACTCAATAAGTTAGTGCTGGTAACTTAATAGTGTTTTGGGAAAATTAGCACTCGCGAAAATGGAGTAGAAGGTGAGATTGGAAACAAATGGATAAAATAGTAATTTTACTTAAAGTGGAACATTTTAATGAAATAAAAAATTTGAAAAAAATGTGTTACATAAATTGGTCCTAAATGAATATGATTTTTGGAATAAAATTAACGTTATAGTGTAAAGTACAAGAAATGGTAAATTTCAAAATGTAACACAAGTTGGGGTCAAACGTCGTGTTTGGCTTCGGCCGACTAAAAGAAAAAGTGGAATAATGTGGACATTTGTAAAAATTTAAAACACATTAAAAGGATTTCGTATGACCCCGGGAAAATTAAGGAGGTCCCGTAGCTCTGGGGTGAAAGGCCAAAAATAACTGGCCAGAGCATATGGTGTGCATAACCGGCAGTGTGGAGCCCGTTGAAGTATGCGATTATTTGAAGATTTTGAGAAAAGATAAGCGAATAAGGAACATGTCGAGAAATGGGTTGTGTGGTGAAATGTGTTAATAAAACCTAACTTGAATGAATTAATGAATGTTCAGATAAAGGTGAAATGGATAAGTAAATGGATAAATCTATTAATGTCCATAAGGTAAGAAAAAAGGCAAAGTAAGTGGGTAAATAGGTGGTTAAAAAATCTAAGTGGTTAAACCCATAATTAACAAAGTGTTCGTGTGTGTGTGTTGACACAAGTTTTTAAAGGATAAATGAGTATTTTCTAACATAGTGTTCGTGTGTGTTGAAAGGGTGATTTTCAACAAAAATACTAATGTGTATTGGTTAAAATGAAAAGGATAATTGCAGTAAAGAAATTATTTTCAGTCAAACCAAGTAAAGTGAGTTCAAATACTTAACCGTGTGTATTAAATAAAGTGTGAAATGATAAAATGATAAAAAGGAAGTCTTTTACAAGATTAAGGTAAATTAATCTGGATAAATAAAGTTTTGGAATTAGACTGTTTCATGCATTAAGTATATGTGCATGTATGTGCACGTAGGCATAGCGTGTTAGATTCTTCTTTCTTTCGTTTGATTCTATACCGCATTGTATATTTTCAACTGGGCATTTGGCTCACACCCTTGTTTTGTTACGGAAAGTTGGGAGCAGTTTTGTATTTTTATAGTGTTATATATGTAAGTAAGTCTTTATTATTATATTAGCAGCTTTGTAGCTTAGACTTCGGGTTGCTCCCCGTGGGTCCCTTAGGTAGTTTATTTCGAAACTGGAATCGCATGCTAAATAAGTGTAACGCTTATTAAAATAAAACTGGACTAGCAACGTTATATAGGTTGTTTCATTGCACTCTACACCTATCGCTCGGGTCGGACCATGTTGACTAGGGGTAACCCATGAATTCGGGTCGCGTCATTACAAATGGTATCAGAGCTCTAGGATCAACGTTCCTTTCGCGAGTAATGTGGTGAGGTCGGTATTGGATCTTTAGAAATCGATGTTGGTTTGGTCCGGTCATACTAGTTTGGTGAAGGTTTAGTTCGTGTCCTCAATGGTAAAGTCAAATAGGTTAACACGACAAGTTAGTGCCAAGTGGCACGTAACTAAGTTAATAGTTATTAATCGCTTTCGTACTTCTGATTAGAATTGTTAGTAATTTACGTGTGTCCATGAAATCCAATAGTAGTGACACAGTGGTTGTTAGCGTGGGGTGCTTATGTTCCAATTCTTGATGGAATAGAATTATTTAAGATGTCGATAGAGTGATTTGATGCCCATTTGACAAGTGGTGGGAGTTTCATATAGTCAACGGTAGAGGTTGATAATTAAGGCGTCATGACTAGGCACTGGTGATTAGTAATTTAAAAGTATATAGCCCTTAGGTGAGGCACTTACGAGTAGTTAATTCCATTAATATAATTAGGCGAATTCGATCCTTGAGGTGATATCGCACTTGATGGTAATCTGGTGAACATATGAAGTTGTGTAAGCTAATAGTGGCAACACCTTGATCCATTACGTGAGATGCATTGTGTGATAACTTTATGATGAGAATAGCCTTTGTAGTGGCAACGGTGAGTAGTGTTCATTGCGACTTAACTGTGAAGGTTGTATATTTCATATATGGAGGTTAGAAGAAAGAATGGCATTCATAAGTATTGATTCTGTGGTGAGGACATATTGGGTTCCTTGGTTGAGGACTTGGGTTTCATATATCTTGATTATAATGTGGTGTTGAGTAATAGGATCCCGCGTGGAGTCCGTGGTGTAGGCCTTGGTATTTATAGGCAATACCCGACGTCCTATATCCTACCAAGGTCTATATAGTCGTGGAAACTTGTTGGTTAGCACATGGTATGATGTTTACATAGTGGGGAAATTTAGTTGTCATAGTTAAACATTTATTGAGGATTAGGTGATGCAGACCTTAAGGTTTATAGGTTGCAGGCGAGGTACTGTACCCTCCCATAATCCATAATAGCGTTGGTTGTGGTTTGTGTGTGGCTTATAATCATGGTCATTTGGAAGAAAGGTAAGATTATTATATAAGCGTAGAGACTCATTTTATTCGCCAGGTAATGGCTAGGTGAGAGTTAATACTAATGTGAGAGTAGTTCATAGGCATTTTGAGGTGCCCATAGGACAAACTATGTGTGGCGTCATTGAGGGTTAAGATCGATGGTGTGATGTCATGAGGTGTTTGATTGTTAAAGTACACTGTCGGTAGAAGCTCGTAGACTAGTGTCTTTGCGAGCACCGAGTAATCGTGATGTGGGTATTGAAAGGTTTGTGGAGCGCACCTAAAATGACAAAGGTATAGATAATGAAATCATTTTGGGTATTGAGGACGATTACATGAAATGTGTTGAGTGTCCTTAGGAGACCAGTTAGTCCAATGTGGAGGAGCTTTATCATTCTAGTAATGATTGTGTTAAGGGTCAGGCGATGATCCCAAATTGTTGGTTGTATAGGGTAAGTGGTGGGTGTCACTTCCCAAATCAACATAAATGGGTAGTGTAATCCCTAAGGTAGGGTGATAGGTTGTGTCGTTATAAGAGTGATGCTCGGATATCATGGGATGACTAGTATGGGTGTGGTGATACTCGATTTCGAGATGTACTCGAAAGTGTAATCGAGACTTAGAGTGACGACGCCACGCGGAGACTTAAAGATGGAGACTGAGGTGGGGTAACATCAAAACATGACTATAATGTTAGCATATGTCGAAGGTATGTGCTAGATTAGCTGTAGCAATGTGAGGACTTGTTCTTAGCACGCCCGACCAAGCCAGTACAGATTAAAGGATATAGCCATGTGTGATGTTTACTACCTTTAGAATTCCAACGATGACGGGTATGGTCACCACGTAAATTCTGTGTGGGTAGAAATTGAAAGTAAGTTTGGTGGCAACCTCATGGTCAAAGGACACGGTTAGGTGTGTGTCTCGCTTGAACTAAGTGATGCCTATGGGAGTTTAGGATTTCGATCGCGATATGATAATAACCTAAGTTCTAGTATGTTGGTGAGGCCATGACTAGTAATTAGACAAGGTCAATGTAGACAAGGGCATGAAGTATTTGCTAATTGGAATGGTTCATGTACGCCAAGGATGTGAAAGGTAGAGCCTTGCTCCCAAATAGGGAAGTCGGGCGTTGACTTCCTGAAGGACTACCGATTCGTGAATTGATTTTTTGTTACGAGAATGAATGGTTGTGATTCAATTTGTCATGGGTAGTGACCCAAGTCAGGGTATGTGTGTAGGATTTGTGCTCGGTGAGAACTTTGGGAATTAGTGGCATGACTTCAAGTATATGGCGTTTGTTCGCTTTCGTAAATCATAGTTAGAACACTTATGGGCAAAAATTCTCAGTACGGTTACTTGTTCCTTCTGACTATCTTATATCCCTTTCGATTTTGATTGTCGGGAATCGATATTCTTTCATGTTTGATAACTCGAATTGCTGCCATGTCATGGCATCATGCAGATGGGCCTAGTAGAGAACCGTGGACTAGGTATGGTCAATGCATCTCAGTAAATGGGTACGCCCTATCTGAGGTGTTCTTGCTATTTCATAAAGTTTTGTGTACGTATGGATGCACTTTCGACCACACGATTTTGCTCGAAGTATTGATCTTTCTTAGGATTAGTGGACTTTCGATGGGACGTCACGGCAGTCAGTGGCTCGGGTGGTAAAGAGCAGGATAACGACTTGAGGATAGGGTATAATGTTAGAGATTGAGGAAAACATAGCATACGATCTTTCTTTGCCACGCTGAGTGGATTAGAGCGAGTACTCGAAGGTGAGACACCTAGGGTAGTACTAGGTTCATCAAAAAGGCGCAGCAAAAGGTGTAGGCCAAGCACACGATGATGACTTAATAAGAATATTACTCTTTAGAGTGACAGAGTAACATAGTATGGTTATCGGCAAGCTTAGGTGAGTTGTGTAGTCATGATATCTTGAGAATTTATGGGACACAGGATATACGGTCCTAAAATAGAATTGATTTTTGATTACGAATACGGCAATTGGTTACACTAGGATTCACATTGGGTGAGTGTTGATCGCTAGAGAGGATTTTCCCATGGAGGCGCCAGTATGCCTTGGGTACTAGCATATGTGGTGCCAAAAATTATTTAACGTGATCATAAAGTGAGTGAGAACTCGGATTCGATTACGTGACGTTCATGGTTAGCAAGATGGTAAGAGTTGGATCATATATCATGTTGATTATTTGGTGATGAACCCTGTGGGGGGGAGGCACGTAGGGTGACCTTGGTGTTGAGAACTTTGATAATTTTGTCTTAGAGGATTCCTATGGATTATAATAGAAGTTGGTGAACCCCATAAGCTTAAGGATTAATGAATCAAGAATTTCGAGGATGAAATCATCCAAAGAGGGAGGTTTGTAATATCCTATCCCAATAATTCGATTAAATTTTATATGAATTATACTGAAGTGGGGTTAATTATAATTATAGAATAATTGTGGGTCAAAATTAAAGAGAATAAAAAAGAATGGAAAAAAGGGTAATTCTAACGACATCCCTATATCGTTCGAAGCGAGATGGACATATCGCGCGATGCAGGGCTTCAAACGAGATGATTCTGCATTATAGTGCCAGGTCGCGCGAAGCCAAAGTTCGAATGAGGTTGACATATCATTCGAACGGCGTGCCTCAAAAATATTTTATTGTGATTTGCCCTTGTGCATTATCACATTTTTTTCCATTGGATATTTGATTTTTTGAGCTCTGATCTGCCTAGATTGGGCAAAACGGGAATTTAAGGTGTTTAGGGTGTTTTATAAGGGCGTGTTTGGTTTGTTTGGGGTATTTTTGAGTTAAAAGAAGATGGAAGAGGGAGAGAGAAAATGTAGAAGTCTTCCACCACCATTTCATGTAGTATTACACCATGTTTAAGCCTACAATACCTATTTCCACCATTGTTGAAATGAAGCTACGAATTTTGGAGACGTGTTGGGTTATTTTTAGAGAAGATGATGTAACTCTCATGGAGTTTGAAGTGAGATTTTTAAGGGGTTTTGTTTGGAAGTTTGAATGGATCACATCTGGAGTATTTTAGAGGATGCATTTGGTAACACAATGAAGCCATCTTTGGAGGTGGGGATTTCTCCTCCTACACCAACATGTCGATAACCATTTAAGCATTTAGAGGTGAAAAAACCTTAAACTTAGTATTAAGACTCTATTTTGCATATTTGTAGTCTTGTAGTTAGATTACATGAGTAGGATGCATTTGATTAAATGGTAAAATTGATGTGTAGCAAATAATAAATATTTTTATAGAATACAAATATTGGTAAAATATTATTTTGTTGGAAATAAAGAATGAATAAATATTTCAAAGTCTTGAAATATGAAAAGTTAGTATTTTGTGAAATTGGTGTATTTTCTAAAAAGATTAATGTTAAATATTTTATGAAATAAATGTTTGAGGATAATGATTTATGTTGTTAAACTTTGGTGAAATAATGTTTTAAGGTTTCTCGCAAAAATGAAGATTTTATGAAAAATAGACATTTGTTGAGTTTTAAGAAATTAAATGTATTTTATGCCTTGAAAGTGTATTTTTACAAGTATGATGAATTTTTATAATGAAAAATATGTTTAACCCATTTAATAGGATTTTAGGCTTTAAAGTCCATCTTCTCATGCATATAAACTTATAGTATTTGGATAATGAATGTATACAAATTTAATAGTAGAAGCTCTTTGCTTCAAAGTGTATGGAAAAGGAGTTGAAAGTGTTATAAGTACAAAGTTGTAAGACTACATGTGATAATAAGAGGAAATGGTATTTTCTTATAAAAGTAGTCTTTAAGTATAAATGAATTTCTTGAATAAATGAAGTAAAGAAATGTCTAGTTTGAAAAATGGTTATTACTAGCGTTGAACAAGTATTAATGGTTAAACATCGAAAAGTTGGAATGTATAACTTAATAATGTGGTAAAAGACTAACACTTGTGAAATTGAAAAAGAAATAATTAGATAAAGATGTTTCAAATTAAGAAGAATATCACTCCAAGGTTAAAAAGGTTTAAGGTGTTAAAACACTCAGTAATTTAGTGATGGTAACTTAATAGTGTTTTGAAAAAAATAATACTCGCGAAAATGGAGTAAAAGGTGAGTTTGGAAATAAATGGATAAAATAGTAATTTTACTTAAAGTGGAACATTTTAATGAAATAAAAAATTTGAAAAAAAGGTGTTACATAAATTGGTCCTAAATGAATATGATTTTTGGAATAAAATTAAGGCTATAGTGTAAAGTACAAGAAATGGTAAATTTCAAAATGTAACACAAGTTGGGGTGAAACGTCGTGTTTGGCTTCAGCCGACTAAAAGAAAAAGTGGAATAATGTGGACATTTGTAAAAATTTAAAACACATTAAAAGGATCTCGTATGACCCCGGAAAAATTAAGGAGGGCCCGTAGCTCTAGAGTGAAAGGCCAAAAATAACTGGCCAGAGCATAAGGTGCGCATAGCCGGCAGTGTGGAGCCCGTTGAAGTATGCAGTTATTTGAAGATTTTGAGAAAAGATAAGTGAATAAGGAACATGTCGAGAAATGGGTTGTGTGGTGAAATGTGTTAATAAAACCTAACTTGAATGAATTAATAAATGTTCAGGTAAAGGAGAAATGGACAACTAAATGCGTAAATCTATTAATGTCCATAAGGTAAGAAAATGGCAAAGTAAGTGGAAAAATGGTTGGTTAAGCAACTTAAGTGGTTAAACCCATAATTAACACAAGAATGTGTTGTAAAAGGTTTTCGAAGACTAAATGAGTATTTTCTAACATAGTATTTGTGTGTGTTGAAAGGATGGTTTTCAACAAAAATACTAATGTGTATTGGTTAAAATGAAAAGGGTAAAGTGAGTTCAAGTATTTAACCGCGTGTGTTAAATAAAGTGAGAAATGCTAAAATGAGAAAAGGGAAGTCTTTTACAATATTAAGGTAAATTAATCTTGATAAATAAGGTTTTAGAATTAAATTGTTTCTTGAATTAAGTATATGAGTATGTATGTGTACTTATTTATACAAGGTAATTGCATGTGGATGTAGGCATAATGTGTTAGAGTCTTCTTTCTGCCATTCAATTCTATACTGCATTTGTATATTTTCCACTGAGCATTTAGACCACACCCTCGCTTTGTTACGGCAGGTTGAGAGTGATTTCGTATTTTGATAGCGTTATATAGGTAAGTACTTATTTACTATTATGTTAGCAACTCTGTATGCTTGGACTTAGGGGTGCTCCCCGTGGGTCCCTCACGTAGTTTATTTCGAAACTAAAATCGCATGCTAAACAAGTGTAACGCTAATTAAAATAAAACTAGACTAGTAACATTATATAGGTTATTTCATTGCACTTCACACCTAACGCTCGGGTTGGACCGGGTTGACTACGAGTAACCCATAAATCTGAGTCAAGATTTTACATAGATATTTCTTATTATTCCTCAATAGTATGGTTATGTTGATATTATTTGTGGTAATCGATGGTTTATTTTATTTACGTTATTCATAATTACTCTCTTATTAGTTTCATTGTCATTTTATTTGGTGCATGTTTTTTATAGTTAGATTTATATCTATTACGACAGTGATGCTAAGAATGAAGTAATATCTAATTCCCGTTTAATTTTATTAAAGGCATGATCACCTGAACTCAGATTAGGCGGGGTGTCACAAATAGTAACATTTACAAAAATGGATGTTGTTTTAGAAAGTTGGTTTTTAAAGGAAAAATATGAAATTGTGTGATATGGCCACACAAAAGGATGAGAAACAATGTAAAAAATGCATAATTAATATTTTTAAAGGTAAAGTCTTGAAATGATAAAAGAAATATTTTGGAATAAAAGTGCCATTTTATTTGAAATATGGGCTTTAAGAATGATTTTTCCAAACTAAGAGCACTTTAGTTAAAGTGTTGGACTTCAAGTATATAGTGAAACTTTTATTTTGAAAATTAAAGTTGAAAGTTAAAATTTTGACAAAGTGAATAAAATGCATATTTACTAGTGTGCATGAATAGTGAAAGGGAACATGAAAGTGTGTGAAATGGGTATTTGACCTCAAAAAATTGGTTTTGGTAATTAAAGTTGTTTTTAAAAGATGAAATTTCGATTCTAAGGTAAAATGAAAATGAACTTCTGGTAAAGTATGAAACTTGTAAATAAAGTGTATCAGGACTAGTCTTGTCTCGGGTATTGTGGCCTTGTGGGAGGATGTATAAAATAAAGGACAAAAGGAAAAACAAAAAGAAATGAAAAAAGAAAAGGAAAATGAAAAGAAAGGTTTACAAAGAAACCGTAAAAAATTAAGAAGGTCTCGGAGCCCTGGGGTGCGACTTCAGCTTAGACCCCAAATCACTGGCTAGTCATCATTTGTAGCAGTCGGTGAAAGTCCGAATGGGACTGGTGACCTCAGTTGAGAAAGTGAAAATGTGAATTTGAGCACAATGCTTATTAGTGTTAATGCAAGTTTAAGAAACAACTTAAAAATGTGAAAGTATGTGAAAGGTTAAATTAATGGGATATAGTAGTATTAAAAGAAAAATTATGTGTGAGTGAGATAATCATCCGGGTTGCATGATCATAATGCACATTGCATGGTAACGATACATCTTGGGTAAGAACACTTAATAAAATAAAGGATGATTTCATAATTGCTAAAATACATTTTATATGTACAGATATCTCTTTTTACAATATATACACTGTTAGTATTTTCCTTACTGGGCGTACGCTCATATCCCGCCATTTTTTACCCCTAGGTAATACAGGTAGATGAAACGGCAAGGATAATAGGAAAGGAAATTATAGTTATCAACGCAATTAGAGTTCTCCCAAAATTTATTTTAATTATGTAATTTAATATTGAACAATGATTTTTATCATTTCACTTTATCGAAAGTACATTAATTTGAGATTATAATAATTCAGGACTGTAAGTCCACTTTAGTTATTATTTCATGAAACTGAAAAACTCTTTTATTTTAAGTGTCCCTATGAGTTTCATAAGCTCAACATCATTTCATTAATTAAATTAAATATATTCTTAGATAGAAATCAATTAGTCGGGTGTTTATTTCAAAAGTGGATTTTCTTAAATAAAATCAAAGTGTAAAAATATTTTCTACATTAACACCCGAATTCGAGGCGTCACAAAAATCCTTCTTCCACATGTTACCGTGAATTTGAAGTTTCATTCATAGTAGAACACATGAGACTTATTAGCAATATTAATTAGACCTTTTTTCTAGTACTATTGTGTACATAGATAATCAATGGGTTGGTCATCATAATTATTTTGATCAATTTCATCAAATTAATAATTCTCACTAGCTTTAAGATATCAAATTTAATATGGTTTGAAGAATCTTTCTATATTAATTTAATATGGTTATAAGAATCTTTCTATATTCCTCCGCACAATGGTACAGCTATTATGAAAAGTTTAATATTTATTATATTTATAGTTTTTAGTAACCTCATAAATTATTTTTTTATTATCATAGGTAAATGAGAAAATTTTGTTAGTAAAAAACTTGAGAAGATTAGTTTTTTTTTTACTAATCCCTATTTAGTTGCTTCGATAACTCACTTATTGTCTTCAGCGAAGAAATGTAATTTTGGAATATCATCATACGTGTTAAGAGCATCAACAAATTTGATTAGAAAACTTTTTAGCCTTTGATCGTGATATTTAATTTTGAATGAATTTCCAATTGAAATAAAGATCTTGGTAGAAGTTGTTTCACCTTTTTGAATAAATAAATTCTACGAATAATACTAAACAAAATTATTAAGAAAATCATTCTCTAGCAGGGCTGCAAATGCTAGAGAATTCTTAATTTTCATAATGTAATAGTTTTTTGAAAACTAAGATTTTTAAATTTTTCAAGAAGTGTTGTTTATTCATCAATTATATCCGCCAAAAGACTCATATTTTTCCTAAAAAATTATTTTTTATTAAAAATACATGTTTTCCATGTTTCTTTTAAAGAAACATATGTCCTCGGAAATTTCAGGATTATAAAAATCCTTTGCTTCTATGACAGGAGATTTTCCCCGTGTTTGAAGTTTAAAGAATTGATGAACTAACTGTGGTGATGCAAGTTATTGCATCTAATAATTCAGACAAATAATTATTTCATTGGATATTTTCATATTTTTATAACATGCTCCTGTATATCCATCAATTTAAGTAATGCATTGAAACCAATTATAGTAGATGTCGGTTGGCATCCACCAAAAAAACCTACACATGCCTTGACATTGATTGTGTAACTGAAGAAGTAGTATTTGAGGTTTTTGCCTTTTGGTCATGATAAACCATTTTCCTTGTATTTGTCTCCCCTTATTAGGGTCTTCCATTTCTGCACATTGTTTTGACACAAATTGTTAGCCAATTTCTTTAGTGGTTTTTAATAAAATTCTTGCTAAGAAAATCTCCAAGAAAATTATTAGTTCCTTTAAAATGTTTAACTTCAAAGGTATAATTATTATATGTAACACCCCGCACTTTTGGGGATAATTAAATTTCATAAGTAGGCGTAATTTGGAGATTAAGGGAAATCTTATGAATAGTGATTTTGGGATTTATGAATAATTGATTATTGCCAATGTGCATTTCATTTACTTCTGAGACTAAGTAAATGAGTTGGAGTATTTTAGTTACATGTCACAGTTGGGTAAAGAGACAGAGGATAATATTTTAATGGGAAAACTCGCATAAAGTTGTGTTGGGTCAAATTAGTGATTTGCGGTCAAGTACCTCGGATGGAGATTTCGAGTGCGCAGTTGGTCTCGGAATGGCCGAGATAGTCAGAATAGAGTATTCGGGGGTCGAAATTGAGTTCTGGGAATTTTTGGATTAAAAGGAACTCGCAATTGAGTAAATGGGTCATTTTTGGATTTAATAGGGATAAACCCTCTTTTCTTGCCTTATAAGACACGAGAGAGTGGGAGAATGAAAGAAGAAGAGAGAAAAGAAGAAGAGAAGAAAGGAAGAGGAAAAAAGAGGAGAGAAAAAGGATTTTCGGGCCAAACTCCGCGGGATTCGACTCGAGGTCGTCGAATTTTATCCACGAGGCAAGTGTTTACTTGCTTTATTTATTTTGAGCACAAATCTCATATCAAAAATTGGTAATAGCAAATTATATGATTTTGGGATTGGGTTTTCGTGAATCAAACGGGATTTTTGGAAGTTTAATGGGTAAATCACGGGAAATATCAAATTGGAGAAACTTGGGAATTAATTGAATTAAATTGTTAATTCTTGGATCTAGGATGTTTAGAACCTATTTCCCTTGTGTATATTTAGTTGGTTGTAGTTAAATAAGGTTGGGAGAAGTAATATAAAGCTTGGTGGGTTTGTTAATGGCTGAAACAGGGGTGAAGAAGAAGCTGCCCTGCTTGATCGATTGATCGATGGCCAAGGATAGATCGATCGATCAAACAGTTATTTTGGTAATTTCAGCTTAGCTAAATTAATTGGGATAAATTCCCCCATTTGTGGTTTTTAGCTTATTTATTCGAGGAAATAAATTTTCACCTAGGGGAGTGCATTCCTAATCAATTGAGGGAGTTACAATTGGGACTTGGAGGGTGTAAAAATGGGTGTCGCAAAAAGGAATGGTTTTGAGGAAAATAAATTCAGGAGTTTAATACTTAGGGTTCCTAAAAATAGAGTGGGGACCTCCAAATTTATTTCGGAACGAAATGTAAAATTTTGGGTTCATGGATGATAGAATCCATGACTTTGTTAATTATGGGTCTTCGGAAAGAACAACACCCAAGGGAATATTTCGGCGGGCGAATATATATACATATATATATAGTTAATTGTGCGCGTAGAGAACATAATTATATCGATTATGGTTGAGTATATCCTACGAGACTACTAGGATGAATTTGGGAATATACTTATTCACTTAGTATGAATTGGCATAGTTGGAAAAATTATATAAATCCCTAAATGTGAATAACGTACAGGTTATTTATTAAGTGAGGGAATACTTTCGGATTTAGAGTCGTGAGTGTACGAATACTTAAATGTTATTATCACTGAGAATCTTTGGAATTATTGGCCATCGTTATGGGTGATTGGAAATTATGGCCATTTATATTTGAGGAATGATGTAGAATATATATATACGATGTGATTACAATATATATATATATGTATGTATATATATATATATATAATAATAATAATAATGCTCCTGTGCGGACTAGTCCTCATTTTAAGAATGCGGACCGGACATGTGTTTCCTAGAGGTGCGCCTAGAAATTACCGCCTAAATTATAGGCACACTCTCTCTCTTTTCTGGGCTCACCTGACACATCTCCGGTCCGTATTCTTAAAATGCGGACTAGTTCGCACAAGAGCAGGACTGTATATATATATATATATATATATATATTATGATACGAAAATGTATATATATCTATGTGTGAATGGTATATATATATATATATAGTTATGTGAAGCATATCCCCTCTAGTGTTATCATGGGAAGTTGCGCGATGTGGGTGAGGCCCCTGGCTTGAGGAGCAGGGAGCGTATAGTCCCCAGGTCATAGCGTCCATTATTATATTGTGTGATTTTTATTAGGGGTGAGACGTGGTGGGTATATTTCGTCTCATCTCCGGGGAGGAACTATGACCGCTTCCCATACTTTATGTTTTGGATTTTTACCATGTCGGTGATATTTAGTCCGACCGCTGGTACCCAGGATGGTATGTGAGTAATGCCCTGAAAGATGATAGCATTGAGAGACTGCATCCTCGAGTTATAGCTCGTTGGGTTGGTTATTATACTTGTGTTTATAGTATATTTCTTGTGTATGAGAACAGAAATTTATATATATCTCTAACGAGAGTAAAGAGATAAAATGAATAAGGATTTATTCTCTTTCCGGGAGATTTCATCCAAACATAAATTGTGATATGTATAGTAAATGAGTATGTGATGTATGTTTATTTATATGAGTATGTATATATATACGATATGTACTGGGGGAATAATGGATCTCGTCGATCGACATTGCCAAGTAGTAGTGTATCGGGGGGGTTCCTTGTTTCGATTTCGCTTCGCGAGACACCCCACGCACGAACGTAGCGCAGTGTTGGGACTGGGGAGAAGTTTATCCCTTAGTACTCGGGTTAACTAGGATTGTTAGAGATTGGGTGAAACGTATTAGTTAGGCAGGGTAGCTTAACTAGGCGGTTTGTAAGGTATGCGATAGGTGTACACTATTAGAAGAGGGGTGAGGGGTATCTCATGGGAGCGCGATACCAAATTTAAATATGAGGTAAAATATATTTTTTTAAATAAAGTATTTATGCACTTGCTAAATATTTTCACAACTCGGGCTCTGACCCGTTTATCTCTTTTTCCCCTCTCTTCCTATATATTATATACATATAGGTGTCCAGACACAGGGATGCCTGGATGATGATTCCTTCGAGTCAGACGCTTGCTGCAGCAGCTGTGGATGCATACAGATTTCTTATAGATGCTTCCATCCTTGAGATCTAGATAGGAGGTACTAGAGACTTTCTGGCTAAAAGTCTAATTGTATTTATTTATTCTTTTATCGCCTTTTTGTGCGGCCTTTGATTTGATTGTATTAATTTAAAACGAGTGTTCGGTTAGTTTATTTCTTTTCAGTTTTATCTATATAAACTGTGTTATGGCTTTACTTTGTTGGTTTGATTAAAAAGATTAGTTAAATAAAAGTTTGACGCCAACCTAATAGGTTATTAGTAATTAAGTTGGTTTTCGACAGTGATGCTAAGAATGAACCATATGCGACTCCGGTTTTAATTTGGTGCAGGAGTGATCGCCTGGTATCCTATTAGGCGGGGTGTTACAGATGGTATCAGAGCATCAGGTTCTAGTATCCTTAAGAATTTGTGTGGACGTACTACGCTTTCAGCGTTGCTCTCGATTTGATATAGAGCCTTAGGATTAGGATCATTGATTCTTCTTGTGAGATTTCGTTCTTCTGCCAATATATAAGATTATAGTAAATCTTTTGCGCGCTCGTTCAGGGTTCGTGGGCTTATCAAGGAAGGAGGTAGGATGTGGGGCTTAGTTGGAGCTATGAGTTGAAGTTGGTGATAAGGACCGCAGCAGAGGTCACTCCTTTTATGGCATTCGCTAAGTGTTATTGCAACAACTACTAAGGTATAGTAGAGTATCCAAGTACCGCTATAGTAGAGAGTGGTGCTAAACTTGAATTACCCAGTAAAGTTAAATTGGGAAAGGATTCGAAGGGTCTTTGATAAGGACCATACATTGAAGTTAAGTCATGCGAAGGCAGTGTAGCATTACTCAGTGGTTGTAGAAGGCTCATAAGCTTTGACTTAGAGCAGGGTATGAAAATACCCAGATGTGAAAATTTGAGGAAAATTTTTCACTCGTGGGAGCAATATTGAAATGGTGGGAATGGTGGTCACCGTGTTCAAGAGAGCAGGATGTTTTACTTCAGAAGGGATCTTACGAATGGATTTAACCGCGAGTTCCCATGATTTAATAGGAATGAAAAGAATGCAGTTTTGAATTATTCACATAAGGATCGGTTAGAGACCGACAATGAATAAAGGGCGATAAGGAGAAGTGAACCTTGTACCAAGGTAAGGTAGGTACAATAAAGAGAGAGTCCTTTAGAGGAATGATGGGCTCACTGGTGAGTATTGCTAACACTTATGGGGAATTTGAGTTTATGGAACACCATCAGTGGACATCCACCCGGGGAGTTCATTAAAGCAAGGCTGTTGAAGCCAGTAGTGGAGTTTCCTTTTAACGAAGAAGTTACGGGGACTATGAAGGTGATTGTCAGGATTGTGGCTATAGAGTCAGATGATACTGATAAATTTATCATGGTCAGGAAGGCCAGTGATGGGAAATATGGTAATGTGGAATGTTGAGCCACACGGTTAGTCCTTGCCAAGTAGGAGTTAAAGGACAAGAGTTGGGTGCCTAGAGGGGGCATTAATTAAAGTAGTTTTTGGTTCAGTTACGGTAAGTATATCGTGTCCGAGAACCATCTGGAGTAACCAGAGCAATTAGCAAGAATGTTGTTACGAGTTTTTCCTTGGAGGATGGAGGTATATTTTGTGTGACTAGATAGAGTCGCGGAATTTTGTTAGCCCTAGATTCGTGTGTGACTCGAGTTTACTGGAGGTATCGATAACATTATATAGTGTATGTCTATATGTTTTTTTGCGGTAGAGGGGCTCAATTTTCTTCATTCGTTATGAAGACGAGTGTTGGTATGTCGAGATTATATTTGGTTTGTATTACTCGTTTTGTATGTGTTAAACGAGTATGATACTATTATAAGATAAATGTCATTGTGTTATCAGAGCGATAGCAAGCTATTAATTGCAAGACTATCGTGTTCGCGGTTCTAGGGTGGAACAGGTTGTTGTTGCGATATCTCACCTGGATATAGGTTGAGTTCGCCTTTGTTATATGGGTGGATAGAACTTCGGTGAGTAGATGTTTCATTATCATGCTGTGAGTCCGTGGCGACCTTATAGATGTGATTTAAGGTATGCAGGATTTATTTGTTGAGATGTGAGTCTAAACTCATTATTGTTTGCGCTAAGGACTTAGTGCTAGTACAAGCGCTTGGTGGTGTGGCTCCTGCAAGGAAATAGGAGTTCAAACCACAATTTTGTTGATTGATGGGATAGGATTATCCCAGTGGCATATTAAGCTAACGGATCTCCACAACCGACAAAGTTAACTAGTAGTGTATTGGAGGGGTTCCTTGTTTGGATTTCGCTTGCGAGACGCTCTACGCATGAACCTTAATGACGCCGGGAGTGGAGAGATGTTATGGTATGCAAGGATGTTGGTTTTGATGGTAAGTCACCTAGTGTGGAGAAAACACCATGGACTGAGAGCAGTGCAATGATTGCATGCTTATGGAGATGGAAGTGTTATGGAAAAGCACTGAAATGGTTCTCTTACTGCAAGTAGGTAGGTGAAGCAGGAGTTAGAAAAATTAATTTGAGGCTTATAGCCAGGCCTTAATGAAAAGGAAAAATTTAGAGGTATTGTGTTTTGGGTAGGATATTCGGAATATATTAGAAGAGAGTAGGCGTTTCGATTAGTTAGACTTTCCATTTCGCCTAGGTGGAAGGATAAAGTGGTAGAGGTACGTGGGTAGGTTGGAGAGATAGGCTTTTAGAATATTCCATTAATGTGCCTTAGACCGTTATATCTCGATGATCGACGATGCGAGGAAGTAGTGTAACAGGAGGGTTCCTTGTCTGGATTTTACTTTGTGAGACGTCCCACCATGAAACTGAGAAAATGCCGGAAGTTGAGAAGGTCTGGGGCACTAGGGACCTAATTGAGGATAGTACTATTTCACATAGGTAGGAAACGCTTCGATCTTAGAATTATTGGGAAGTAAGGCCAGTAGAGTTAGTGGCGCCGATATAGGAAGATTATGGGAAGTAAACCACAAGAAGAATGATTGGTTAATCTTAAGAAGGATTGGATTTCCACGTATAGAAAGAATGGAATTTTGCGAGTTAGGAAAACCCATGTGTGAGTATTACACCGAGCAAATAAGGCCCATCTTTAGGAAGAGTGTTACTTGTGTGACATTTACAATAGTTGTGCGGAGAAGCACGAGTTATAAGGTGTGTGGGCACCCTGGTAAGTTGGTTTTATATACCGCCTGAAATAGAAGGGGGGTAGTATATAAGTTGAAGTGTATGTTATGAGGCAGTTATAGGTGAGATTGAAGTTTGTTGGATGGGACATAGTAAGTAGTACGCGATAATCTAATTATATGGGGCAATAAGAGGTAGCATGCCCAAGATAAGCGATGAGACTGATGAGAATATTCAAGCGTTAGAGTGATTTCCTTTTAAGGGGCATTAGATATCCTGGTGTAGATGAGCGGACGCTTAGAATCGTGATTCTCCGGTGAGATTTAGAAATTAGAACGGTGGCTATAGGCTCGTTTTCATTATAGGTAGCACTTGAAATGTTGGGTACGAGGTGACGTTATTAGAGTCACCTTACAATGAGGTAGTAGTGTAGCACATAGGGATTTAGTAAGCTAGTGCGTTATAGTATAAATCTTGCAATAGGTGGGTACCGAACGAGTGTATGGTTGAGGTGTAATTAGAAATCCTTGGTTGGTGGTGCAGGTTATATGTGAATTTCGAGGGAGAAATTCCGTTGTAAGGGGGGGAGTATGTAACACCCCGCACTTTTAGGGATAATTAAATTTCATAAGTAGGTGTAACTTGGAGATTAAGGGAAATCTTGCGAATAGTGATTTTGGGATTTATGAATAATTGATTATTTTCGATGTGCGTTTCATTTACTTCTGAGACTAAGTAAATGAGTTGGAGTATTTTAATTACATGTTGCAGTTGGGTAAAGCGACAGATGATAATATTTTAATGGGAAAACCCGCATAAAGTTGTGATGGGTCAAATTAGTGATTTGCAGTCAAGTACCTTGGATGGAGATTTTGAGTGCGCGATTGGTCTCGGAATGGCCGAGGTAGTCAGAATAGAGTATCTGAGGGTCGTAATTGAGTTTCGAGAATTTTTGGATTAAAAGGAACTCGCAATTGAGTAAATGAGTCATTTTTGGATTTAATAGGGATAAACTCTCTTTTCTTGCCTTATAAGACACGAGAGAGTGTGAGAAGGAAAGAAAAAGAGAGAAAAAAAGAAGAGAAGAAAGGAAGAGGAGAAAAGAGGAGAGAAAAAGGATTTTTGGGCCAAACTCCGCGGGATTCGACTTAAGGTCGTTGGATTTTATCCACGAGGCAAGTGTTTACTTACTTTATTTATTTTGAGCACAAATCTCATATCAAAAATTGGTAATAGAAAATTATTTGATCTTGGGATTGGGTTTTTGTGAATCAAACGGGATTTTTGGAAGTTTAACGGGTAAAACACAGGAAATATCAAATTGGAGAAACTTAGGAATTAATTGAATTAAATTGTTGATTCTTGGTTCTAGGATGTTTGGAACCTATTTCCCTTGTGTATAATTAGTTGGTTGTAGTTAAATAAGGTTGGGCGAAGGAGCATAAAGCTTGGTGGGTTTGTTAATGGCCGAAACAGGGGCGAAGAAGAAGCTGCCCTGCTTGATCGATCGATCGATGGCCAAGGGTCGATCGATCGATGGCCAAGGGTCGATCGATCGATCAAACAGTTATTTTGGAAATTTCGGCTTAGCTAAATTAATTGGGATAAATTCCCCCATCTGTGGTTTTTAGCTTATTTATTTGAGGAAATAAATATTCACCTAGGGGAATGTATTCCTAATCAATTGAAGGAGTTACAATTGGGACTTGGAGGGTGTAAAAATGGGTATTGCAAAAAGGAATGGTTTTGAGGAAAATAAATTCAGGAGTTTAATACTTCGGGTTCCTAAAATAGAGTGGGGACCTCCAAATTTATTTCGGAACGAAATGTAAAATTTTGGGTTCATGGATGATAGAATCCATGACTTTGTTAATTATGGGTGTTCGGAATTAGCAACACCCAAGGGAATATTTCGGTGGGCAAATAAATATATATATATATATATATATTCATAGTTAATTGTGCGCGTAGAGAACATAATTATATCGATTATGGTTGAGTATATCCTACGAGACTACTAGGATGAATTTGAGAATATACTTATTCACTTAGTATGGATTGGCATAATTGGAAAAATTATATAAATCCCTAAATGTGAATAAGGTACAGGTTATTTATCAAGCGAGTGAATACTTTTGGATTTAGTATCGTGAGTGTGCGAATACTTAAATGTTATTATCAGTGAGAATCTTTGGGATTATTGGCCATCGTTATAGGTGATTGGCAATTATGGCCATTTATATTTGAGGAATGATGTAGAATAAATATATATATATATATATATATATATATATATATATATATATATATATATATATATTATGATACGAAAATGTATATATCTATGTGTGGATGGTATATATATATAGTTATATGAAGCATACCCCCTCTAGTGCTATCATGAGAAGTTGCGCGATGTGGGTGAGGCCCCTGGCTTGAGGAGCAGGGAGCGTATAGTCCCCAGTTCATAGCGTCCATTATTATATTGTGTGATTTTTATTAGGGGTGAGACGTGGTGGGTAAGTTTCGTCTCATCTCCGGGGAGGAACTATGACCGCTTTCCATACGTTGTGTTTTGGATTTTTACCACGTCGGTGATATTTAATCCGACTGCTAGTACCCAGGATGGTATGTGAGTAATGCCTTGAAAGATGATAGCATTGAGAGACCGCATCCTCGAGTTATAGCTCGTTGGGATGGTTATTATACTTGTGTGTATAGTATATTACCTGTGTATGAGAACAGAAATTTATATATATCTCTAATGAGAGTAAAGAGATAAAATGAATAAGGATTTATTCTCTTTTCGGGAGATTTCATCCGGACATAAATTGTGATATGTATATTAAATAAGTATGTGATGTATATGTGTTTATATGGGTATGTATATATATACGATATGTCCTTGGGGCATAATGGATCTCGACGATCGGCATTGCCAAGTATTAGTGTATCGAGGGGGTTCCTTGGTTGAATTTCGCTTCGCGAGACACCCCACGCACGAACGTAGCGCAGTGTTGGGACTGGGGAGAAGTTTAGCCCTTAGTACTCGGGTTAACTAGGATTTTTATAGATTGGGTGATACGAATTAGTTAGGTAGGGTAGCTTAACTTGGAGGTTTGCTAGGTATACGATTGGTGTGCACTATTAGAAGAGGGGAGAGGGGTATCTCATGGGAGCATGATACCAAATTTAAATATGAGGTAAAACATATTTTTTTTAAATAAAGCATTTATGCACTTGCTAAATATTTTCACAACTCGGGCTCTGTCCCGTTTATCTCTTTTTCCCCTCTCTTGCTATATATTATATACATATAGGTGTCCAGACACAGGGACGCCTGGATGATGATTCCTTCGAGTCAGACTCTTGCTGCAGCAGTTGTGGATGCATGTAGGTTTCTTATAGACGCTTCCATCCTTGAGATCTAGATAGGAGGTACTAGAGGCTTTCGGGCTGAAAGCCCAATTGTATTTATTTATTCTTTTACCGCTTTTTTGTCCGGCCTTTGATTTGATTGTATTAATTTAAACCAAGTGTTCGGTTAGTTTATTTCATTTCAGTTTTATCTATATAAACTGTGTGATGGCTTTACTTTGTTGGTTTGATTAAAAAGATAAGTTAAATAAAAGTTTGACGCCAACCTAATAGGTTATTAGTAATTAAATTGATTTTCGACAGTGATGCTAAGAATGAACCATATGCGACTCCTGTTTTAATTTGGTACGGGAGTGATCGCCTGGTATCCTATTAGGCGGGGTGTTACATTATACTATATAAAGATATCATCTTTTATTTTTCCTACCAGAATTGTGTCATTTTTATACTATATAAACGTATTATTCTTCTTGAGTTTTTCAAGAAGAGGTGATTCTTTTTTAGATAATCCGCTTATAAAATTTCTGCCATAGTTATGGATTTTGAAAAAACTTTGTAATTGTTTTTTTATCTGGGATATTTTCATAAAAATCATTTATTTTAGAGATTATATGGTATTGTAATTGTAAATCATCTTGGTTAAGAATTATTGCAAGAAAATAAATTTATGTTTTTTCAAATTCTATTTTCTTTGGAGAGAGAACAATTCCATGTTTTTGAAAATTTTCACATAATATTTATAAGAGTTTCTTGTGTTCTTCAATTATTTTTAAAAAAATAAGAATATCATCAATATATACAATATTAAAATCTTTAAGGTCTTTAAAGATTTTATACTATCCATCTTTGAATAACTTATGATGTTATATTGAGTCCAAAAGGTATTATCATCCTTTAGTAGTGACCTCTAGGGGTACTAAATGCTATTAATAGTTTTGATTCCTCAGTTAGTTTTAAATGCCAATACCCATATTTACAATCAAAATTACTAAAGATCTTTTTTTCTTTAATTTGATTGATTAAAACATCATTTCTTGTAATAAAATATCCATCGAATTCTAGTTGTTCATTTCGTCGTTTATAATTTATGACTATTTTTAGTTTTTGCTCTTTTAATCTCACCATTGTTTCTTATCGTGAATGCAAGACTAGAATGTGAACTTACTCTTTCTTTAATAAATTTATTTGCCAATAATTCTGTGATTTGATTATCAAATTCATCAATATCTTTTCGAGTATAAATCATATGTTTAACTCGAATGATAACATTAGGATATCTTAAATTGAGATTACATTATCTTTGGCTTTTATCCCATAGTTTTAGTTAATTTTCACTAAAATTATCTTTTAAAATAGTATATAGCTAACGATTTTCATCTAAGGCCCTAATTATTGGTGTCATGTCTCATTTTCTTGCAGTAAAGAAAAAAAAATTCGCACTTAAATTTATGCTATTGTATTATAGGGATTTTTATTACTTCGTTGTTTAAAGTCAAACTAATTGATCTAGTGTTTATGGACACTGGTAATTATTCTGAAATAAAATTATTTTCTAGAATTCTTTTATCCTTTAGAGTAATATAATTTTGTATCTCATTTATACTTGTCACAATAATTGATTTTTTCATTTTTATTCATTTTTCTGATGGTAAAGCATTGGGTGTATGAGAGCTAATAGTTGCTATCATATCTATTAGAGTACATACACTATATTGTTTGTAACCAGCAAAATTAAAATAGCCTAATACATACGTTTATCTATTCTTTTCATGGCTTTGAGAAAATATAATTTATTCTTTTCCTAGTTGGAAATGATATTAATGACTTGATTTTTAAATTTCTTTATTTTGATAGTTAGTTTTTAGAAATATTGGAATTTGTACATTTTCATTGCAATACTTTTGTTATTGCTAGATTATCCTTTTGAAGTATTTTTACCTTTTATATTTTTTTTCCAATCAATTTCAAGAAAATTCTTTTGCCAATGAGTGTTTTTATTTTTGAAATAAACATTATTATTGAAATTTTAGATTTCAACATTGTTTTTGTTAACTTTCGAGTTCTTGTGTTACTTGAGGTAGGATCCATTATATGGGTACCTCAAGATCTCTCCAATTAATCAATATTGGCTAGATTGCTGAATCAAACGGTCTTAGTTCAAATATTTTGATTATATTGTAACACCCTACGTAAGACATGAGGCGGTACGACTAAAACTAAACTAAATCCTTAAAAATTAGTATAGATAATCTATGTTCCACAAAATAAATATAATGAATCCAAAATTTACAATTCCAAAATAATTACAGTTAAATTTCCCTCGAAAATAATACTTAGCTCTCCAAATAAATTACACTGCCAAGCAATACAAAAATAAAATCCTCCAAATGTCGTGCTCTAAAATCCTCCAAAAATTCATAGCATTCAAATCCACACTAACCTCCCATTAAAAGAAAAATATGAGAAAGTACACAATATGAAAAGAATAAATATTCAAAACAATAATGGTGAATAAGTGCAACAATACGAATCAGAATTCAAGTTTAATGCGACATCCGAGCATTATACCAATTTAATTTCTCAATAACACATCAATAGGTCACCGAGCCTCACCTAAGCTTCGTAAAGCCTCATCCTGGCTATTGAACTTTTGGACTATTGGCGGGTGACTATTCTCCGTGTCATATAAAAATTTCATGACATCATGTCTATCAATAAATACTATATCTCAATCGAATCAATATTTTAGATTCGAATAAACGTCATGATATGAACAATATGAGCACAAATAAATGAGGAACAAAACGACTAATCTCGAGAGATTCAAGGAGCATATTGCGTAAATCCTGTACCTTAAAATCATCATAAGAAACTAATAAGATTCTTCCATAAAATTCTAATCATACCACTGCGTCCCTTGCGCAAAAACAATAAAAACTCGTTCTAGCCCAAACTCGAGAAAACACCAAAATAAGCCTTCAAATCACAGGTTGAATATTAGTTTAAATGGGGCAAAGGTTTTGTAGATGGAAGAAGATAAAAATAGAGGAGGCTACTGATTTTTGAGAAGGCTAAAATTTATTTTAAAAGTCTTAAACTCGTCACTTTATGTATATATACCAAAAAGAACTAGAGTCCTAATCAAATTCAAACACTCAAAATTTTATTACTGACGATTGGACCATCGAAATTAGCTGAAATTTTAGAATGTAGTAGTTGACGGTGAGACAGAGCTGCTGTAAAAAATTCAGCTCGATCGGACGGTTGAATTTTTTATTTTTTTATTTTTTTATTTTTTATCTTCCTTAGGTCGAATCCTCTATCGATTTTTATACAAAAAGTTATAATTTCCCAATTTTAATCCCAATTTAAACTCAACTTAAAACCTTATTTTTATATATAAAAAGCAACATCTTTACAGACCAAAATTAAATGGATTCAAAAATTTTATTTTTTCAAAATCCAAGTTAATTTAATTAAAACCGGTTTAAAAAATTATGGGGTGTTACATACTTCTCCACTAGCACAAGAATTTCGTCCTCGAAATTCGAGAAGCCTAACGCTCAAGATAAAATACGGTGCACAAATGCCTACCCATAAAAACTACGATTAGGCGCCGATACATCCAATTCTACCCGCATGTTTCCCCATGCGCTCTCTCACGACTCACTACTCGATTATATCTCTAAAAAATCATCACAACACTAAAGTCCTCAAATCAATTCTAAACATCCCCACATCAAAATTACTAATCCTAACCTTGATGTTCTCAACAAATACTCCCTATCCCCAACGAAACACATCTAACCCGCATGCTAGACCCAAACCCAAAGACTCGAGGGTTATCGTATACCTAGGCTCTGATACCATCTATAACACTCCGCGCAAAACACAATGTGCTACTATGACTAAAACTAAACTAAATCCTTAACAATTAGTATATCGTGTCTATGTTACACAAAAATAAATATAATGAATCCAAAATTTACAATTTCAAAATAATTACAATTAAATTTCCCTTGAAAATAATACTAAGCTCTCCAAATAAATTACACTGCCAAGCTATACAAAAATAAAATCCTCCAAAAGTCGTGCTCTAAACTTCTCCAAAAATCCATAACGTTCAAATCCATGCTAACCATCCATTAAAATAAATATAGGCAAGTACAAATTATGAAAATAATAAATGCTAAAAACAATAACGGTGAATAAGTGCAACAATACGAACCTGAATTCGAGTTCAATGCGACATCTGAGCATTATACCAATTTAATTTCTCAATAACACATCAATAGGTCACCGGGGCTCACCTCACCTAAGCTTCGTAAGGCGTCATCCTGGCTATTGGACTTTTGGACTATTGGCGGGGACTATTCTCCGTGTCATATAAAAATTTCATGACACCGTGCCCATCAACAAATACAATATCTCAATCGAATCAATATTTTAGATTCCAATAAACGTCTTGATATGAACAATATGAGTACAAATAAATAAGGAACAAAACGACTACTCTCGAGAGATTCAAGGAGCATATTGCGTAAACCCTGTACCTTAAAATCATCACAATAAACTCATAAGATTCTGCCTCAAAATTCTTATAATACCACTACGTTTCTCGCGCGAAAATAATAAAAACTCGTTCTAGCCCAAACTCGAGAAAACACCAAATAAGCCTTCAAATCATGGGTTGAATATTAGTTTAAATGGCGCTAAGGTTTTATAGATGGAAGAAGATAAAAAAGAGGAGGCTACAGATTTTTTAGAAGGCTAAAATGTGCTTTAAAAGTCCTAAACTCGTCACTTTATGTTTATATACCAAAAAGAATTAGAGTCCTAATCAGATACAAACACTCAAAAATTTATTACGGACGATTGGAACATCAAAATTGACTGAATTTTTAGAATGTCGTAGATGAAGGAGGGACAGAGCTTCTGTATATAATTCAGCTCGATCGAACGGTTGAATTTTTTATTTTTTATTTTTTCTATCCTCCTTAGGTCAGATCCTCCCCCGATTTTTATACAAAAAGTTATAATTTCCAAATTTTAATCCCAATTTAAATTCCACTTAAAACCTTTTTTATATATAAAAACCAACATTTTTACATACCAAAATTAAATAGATTAAAAAACATTTATTTTTTCGAAATCCGAGTTAATTTAATTAAAACTGGTTTAAAAAATTACGGGGTGTTACATATATTTTTATCGATAAAATGTATTGTTATTTGTGGTAGTTTAGTCAATTCATGGATTGTTTTATAATGTATTGACAAATTATTGGAAGTGTTTTTCATTTTTCTCCTATTCCTTTAGTTTGAATTTTTATTCTAACATAATCTTGAATATTTGGATCATCTACATAAATAAAGAAATTTGGTTTTATGTTAGACCAAATAACTCCATTAACAAAATTGGACTATATTCCTCCAATAATAGCATTAAGTGGACTGCTAAATCTTTTATCTAAGATTAAAACCGCTACAGATGTATCCATACATTTCCTGAATAAGGTAGTAATAAATCAAATTGCTCAAATATTCATGCATAAAATATCTTAAATTTTCATAATTTATAAATATCTTCCTTTTTCACAAGTTGTCTCTGATTTTTTAGTTCTTGTAATTGTTCATTGGTAAAAGTTAATTCTTCACAAATAACATCTTTAAGAGTTTATTTAGCATAAAAATACCTTCATCATCATATTATTTCGAGTCTGATTTCGATTCATATAATATTTCTTCATTTTCAAAAATATCTTCAAAATCATCACCAAAACATACTTCAAATTATTTTTTTCAAGAAAATTTATCATTTTCTTTGCACTTTTTCCATTTTAGGAGATTCAGGTGCATAATGACCTTCTTCATTATATCGATAAAATGTGTTGTTGTTTGTAATAGTTTAGTCAATTCGTGAATTATTTTTCAATATATTGACAAATTTAGTGATTTTCATTCCTATTCCTTATTGTGAATTTTTATTTTAACGGAATCTTGAATATTTGTACATTTATAGAAATAAACAAATTTGATTTATCATAGACCAAATAACTTCATTAGCTAAATTGGATTGTATTCGTCCAATAATAGCATTAAGTGGATTATTAAATCTTTTAGCCAAGACTAAAACTGCTACTTGCCTAAATAATACAGTAATACATAAAATTGCTCAAATATTCGTGTAGAAAATATTTTCCCTTTTTACAAGTCGTATGTGATTTTCGGGTTCTTGTAATTGTTCATTCTTAAAATTTAATTCTTGACCTATAGCATCTTTATGAGTTAATGTTTGTAACTCATTCTCATTATTTTTTTTGTATTTTTAAAGTATCTAGCATAAAAATAACTTCATCATCAGATTATTTCGAGTTTGATTCTAATTTATATAATATTTCTTCATTTTCAAAAGTATCTTCAAAATCATCAATAAAACAAACTTCAAATTCTTATTTTTTTAAGAAATTTTATCATCCTCTTTGCACTTTTTTCCTTTTTAGGACATTCAGGTCTATAATAACCTTCTTCATTACATCGATAAAATGTGGTGTTGTTTGTGGTAGTTTAATCATTTCATTAATTGTTTTTCAACGTATTGACAAATTTTTTGAAGTGTTTTTCATTCCAATTCCTTTAGGTTGAATTTTTATTTTGACAGAATCCTGAATATTTGGATCGTCTATAGAAATAAAAAAAAATGATTTAATGTTCGACTAAATAGCTCTATTAACTAAATTGGACTGTATTCCTCCAATAATAGCATTAAATGGATTACTAAATCCTTTATCTAAGACTTAAACCACTACAAGTGAATCCATACTTTGCCTAAATAAGGCGGTTATACATAAAATTAATCAAATATTCGTGTAGAAAACATCTTAAATTTTCATCATTTATTGGTATCTTCCTTTTTTAGAAGTGGTCTCTGATTTTTGAGTTTTTTTAATTGTTCATTGGTAAAAGTTAATTCTTCACCAATAACATCTTTAAGAGTTAATGTTTGTAACTCGTTCTCATTATTTTGTTGTCTTTTTACAGTATTCAGCATAAAAATAACTTCATCATCAGATTATTTCGAGACTCTGTTTCATATAATATTTCTTCATTTTCCAAAATATCTTCGAAATCATCACCAAAACTTACTTCAAATTCTTGTTTTTTAAGAAAATTTATCATTTTCTTTGCATTTTTTTCCTTTTAGGACATTCAGGTGCACAATGACCTTCTTCACTACATCCATAAAATGTATTGTTGTTTGTGATAGTTTAGTCAATTCATGGATTATTTTTCAATGTATTGACAAATTTTTGGAAGTATTTTTCATTCCAATTCCTTTAGTTTGAATTTTTATTTTGACAGAATTCTGAATATTTGGATCGTATATAGAAATCAAGAAATTTAATTTTATGTTAGACCAAATAAATCCATTAACTGAATAAGGAACCCTCTTGATACACTTATCTCAACTCCCAACACTTATTAAGCCTCGTGCATGGGACGCCTCGCAAGAAAAATTCAAGCAAGGAACCCTCCTGATATATTATCGTCTAGCTTTGTCGGTTATGGAGATTTATTGGCCTAAGACACGGTACTGGGGCATCCCAAGATGATGTGCTCCTACGGACAAAACTCTTCCCCAAAAGCTACTAAATTTGAACTCTCAACTCTCGCTTCTCTAAAGGAGTCATACAATACGGTGCTCGCACTATCGTTTAGTCCCTAAAAATCGGGATCAAATCTAACGAGACAGCTACACCCGAAGTCTCCTCCTCAATATAATATAAACGCATGTTTTACCCTCCATCAGGATAAGACAGCCATAAGAAACCTTTCATTCCCTATAATAGTAACCACGATAGTCCTACTATAACAGTCCATCATAGCCCTAACTGTCGCTAACCTCCATACCCAGGATAACATCATACTTGCATATCTAAAAAATGAACAGATCCGCTACTAAGCATAACCTCCTAATGTCCACACTTGCTCCCCTGCAGATGGAATGAATGAGAGCCCCGCTAACCAACGATGAATATACAATCATAATAATATCAAATTTTGTATCCACTAAACCTATCTCATGGAGAATCTAGTGCAAACAAATGAATATGATGCAGTCGTGACAAACATTACCTGCTCCATGTTCCCTTGGATAGGAAATATACCCTCGATTGCTAATAACAGTGGTTGTAAAATGTAATACCCCGTAATTTTATTGATTTGTATTTGAGGGATTAATTTAATTAAATGAGAATTAATTGGGAATTAATCCAGATATAAATACTAGCGATATGTGAGTTGGTATTTGATTATGATGTTAAAATTTAATATTTCTGAGTATATATGGTAAGATATGAGTATTGAAAATATTTAAATTGTCAAGAGGCAGAAATACGATAATTTGGGAAATTTAGTTGGAACGCGCGTGTCAGTCGCGTCAGGAATGAATTTATTTAAATTAAAAAGTAAATTATATTCTTATCAACCGAATGATCATTTTGAGTGCGCCAACGCGTCCGGAGGGTCGAAATAGTCAGAAAACACTAGTCGGGGGTTTAGTTTGGGTCCCGGAGCATTTTTAGGCCAAACCGGCAACCTATAAGGGTATTTTGATAATTTTAAAAATTGAGGAATTAAAACCCACGAATTTTAGAGTTTATTTTTATATTTTTAAAGAGGCCACTAAGGCCATTACCAGCAAAAGTCAAGAGAGTGGGCTACGGGAGTTTTGAGAGGAGTTAGAGAGAAGTTAAAAGAGGTTCCACCAAACCATCTTCCATCACCAGCATTTTGAAAGGAAATTGTGATCGGAAAGAAGAGAGAGAGCCAACCTTGATCATCAACAACGAATCAGAACATCGGATTTAAGGCAAGTGATTTGATGTCATTAATTACAATGAATATTTCCTCCATGTTTAGTGTAGAAACCTTATGCTTTGAAAGTTTTGGAGAAACCCCAATGGGATTGTTGTAGAAACTCTTAATTTTGGTTAGGAATTGCATGTAGAATGATTTTGGACAAAATTGGTACCCTAAAACTTAACTTGGATGATTTAAAAACGTATTTATGATGAGTATTTAGGTACAATAAAATTTTGTGTTCATATTCATAGGGTTTGGGGTAAAATTTGGGGATTAATGATAATTGCATGTTGATTAGGAGGATTTGACCCCAAAAATATGTTAAGAAGTGACCTAGGAGTACTCCGAGTAGTTTAAAAACATAAAAACGTTATTGGGATGATTTTAGAATGGAATTAGAGAAGAGAAAAATGAAGAAAAACGAGTTGGAAAATTTCTGGGCGTATTCTGCCATCTCGTTAGAAGACCTGCCCAGGTCGTTTGAACGAGCTTCTAACGAGATGACAGTATCCCTTCTAACTTCGTTCGTTCGAAGACTTCGTTCGAACGAGATTTCTAACGAGTTGACAGAATGGCCTTTTAGGCCTGATTTTATTTCGAACTTCCAGTAGACTTATTTTCATCGAGTGTTAACCTTCCCTTGTTGACTAGTGGGTATAGTTGTGAGATTGGAGTACGTTGAGGATTAAAACATAGAATTTTGTAGTAAACCGGATGACATTTATGGGTTAGGGAATAAGTACCTAAAATTACGACGTGAGAGGGGTTGACAACTTTTAATGTATATTATTCGGGGATTTGATAACGTGTAACATTTAATGACGATATAGAAATGTAAAATATACCTCTATTGATATTATAAGATATCTAAGATGTGTGAATGCTTAGTATATATGATTATCTGTGTATAACATACCTACCATACTTGCTATCACGGGAGGTTGGCGTACGATCAGGGCCATCTAATATTTGTGTGCCTACGGGGGGATTTAGATTGGTACCTCGAGGACATACATCAGAGAATGACTTATTGAGGAGTTAATAAGTCTGCTGATAATGGGAGCGTAGGTATGTGTGTGTCCCATGTGATGTGAACTATGTTCGCCTCCATTGTGTGTGATTGTTACTTATCAAAACGGTTCCTGAGAGATTTGGAATACGTGATCCTTATGTACGTGATGTACCGAGATTTGATAGCAGAGTATGTGTGCATCGCAGCTTAGTCTAAGGGTGCCATTATTGTATATTTATGATGAGAATGATATACTGGAATACTGAAATGAACTGTTTATATAAGTACAAATGTGAATTAATGTAACATCTTTTGTAGAGTTAAAAATGGGAAAACTCTTAGTAATTATTGCAATTAATCCTGAGGAATGAAGGTAAAACTCTATGTTTATATTAAAATCCCGGTAATTTAAACTACGAATAGTATAGTAAACTCAGATATTGTATTAGACTAGTTAGTTAGTGGAATAACTAGAATGGGTACGGGGACGTAGGAGTGCACACTTAGTTGAGAGATGAGGAACTCATGTGAGTGCACGCACTATCATGTATTTTATATTCACTGTTTAATGATATTAAACACTTGCTGTATTTTAAACTGTTTTCACAATCGGGCTCTAACCCGTTTGCTTTCAAATCTATTTTCTTGTAAAAATCTTTTAGGTGCCCAGCCACAAGGACACCAAGCGTAGGAGTTCCATTCCGGTGACGTGATGTAGCTGTTGTGGAAGTTACAGAACCTCGATAGTAGACGCCTTCACTTTCTATCTTGACTCTATTTCAGATTTACTCATCTGTAGGGCATGTCGCCCCTTTTTGTTTTCGAGACATCCTACTTACTCAGTTTTATTTCAGATTTTGGGTTGTAATTATTTAGTGATTCAGACTCTGTATTCAGTTTTATTCAGTATTTCGGATTATTTCCGAGGAGTGTTCCTCCAGATTCATATATTTCTCTATCATTGTAATGTGACTATAATGTGGTTGTGATATCATTATTTCATAATGTAATACTTATTGCATGTTAATCGGATATAATTAAAAATTGACAACTCACTTTTTAAATATTAGGTGGCTAGTAATTGTTAAAACGTTTTTCGACAGTGATGCTATGAACTAAACTAACTTGACATTTTGTATTAATTTGAATAAAGGAGTAGCTACCCGGTATTTAATTAGTCGGGGTGTCACATAAAATTGATCCACGAACGTTATGCACACGCCCAAACTGCAACTTCCCCTGCAAAGGTGGTAATGCTGGAAATATTGATTTGGGTGGAAGCTGCGATAACAGTTGTCTCGGGTTGGCATCCTGCTGCTAACCCTGATCCCTATTCGAGCATGTACGTCATATGTGTCCCTAATCCCCACATATGAAACATATCCTGTAAAATCTATCTGCCTCTGGCCTTACTGACCTTAATGAGGTTTCCCCTGTCCCTGGCCTTGCAGGTCCTGAGGAGCATGCGGCTAACACTTATGGCCATACTTGTAACTACCATTACTCGGCCTAAATCTCTTAGCTGAGTCTCCTTGCTAGGAACCCCGCTCTTGCTGCCTGCTCTGATATTGTGGCACCCCACTAGCACTGTTGCCCCGATCTTTCCCTGCTGGATCAACTCTTCAGTCCTCTTTGCTTCCTCTGATGGAAACAATGGTCCTAACAGTGGATCAACGCGGTGTTAACAACCTCAGTGTAAGTCTGTTACACTAGGTTTCCCAATAAGTGATGGTGAATCCTCCATGTAATCCCATTTGTAAACTTGAGGACCCTCTTCTCCTTAATTGTCACCTCATATGGTACAAAGTTAACCACACGTGTGAACTCTTCCTCGTGATCGGGCACAGTTTTCCCCTCATGTGAAAGATCTAGGAACCTCCTCAGCATCTTTGTCTAAACTGCTGATGGAAAGAACTTGCGATTGAACCGTACCCAGAACTCTTGTATAGTCATAGTATATATATCCTCTATTGTGGTAACTGACTCCCACCACCGAAGTGTTGCCCTATTTGATAGCTACTACAACGTCCACATTCCCCTGGAACTCCCGCGGATGGACCTTCTAAAAGGCCTCTCTGATTCTTTCTTAAAATGACGGAACTAAGTGAGCTTAAATTGGTGATGCCAATGCCTTTATGGTTGCGCCTGAGAAAAATTTTATGCTAGGGAGGTCATAGCGACATTAACCCCCTATGCGAAAATAGTTGCGACATCTGTTGCGGTCACAGCCCCCTAAGTGGATTATGGCTCTGGCTAAGCCTCCTACTCTATAGCCTCCTCGCGACACGCGTTGGTCTACCTATCCTTGCGTTTAGCATCTAAAAACAAAGTAAAGTTATTTGAGATTCACTTTAAACATAAACAATAGCAGAACAACATAAACATGCAATATGAAACAACAGTCTTAATCAGAGGGCTCTATATCAAAGAAACGCAATGCTGACAACATAGCAATTCCGCACAAATTCTAAGGACATTAGAACCTAATGCTCTATTACCAATTGTGACAACCTGCCTATTCTAATACTGAGTGGAAATCCTCTACTAAAATAAAACATGAATATCAATATAGTTTTATTCTCAGCGTCACTATCACGACGAATAATATTAATAAAACGAATAAAACCATACAACCCAATGAATAAAATAAACCTCATGCATAAATAAATAATAAGAGTGAACTGAATAAACCTTCGTCACCAAAGTAGCACCCAATTGAAATAAATTGAATAACAACTGAGTATTGAAATAAAATATCTGACGGTATTATAAAATTCTATCCATCTATGGGCAACACGCACAAACTGAAAATTGGAATGAAAAGTCTTATTTATATAGAATAAGTGGAGGCGTTTGAAATAATCATGTAGTGTCCACAGCAACTGCAATGGCAGAATGGATTTATCCTTGCGGTATCAGCTGTTGTTGTTGCACACTTGGGGTTTTAAAAAAGAAAAAAAAGAAAAAAATTTGTCTACGGGTTAAAGCCTGAAAAGTAAGAAATATTTTGCAAGTAGATAATTGTTTTAAATTGACTAAAACATGTAGTGTATTACCTTAATAGTTAACCAGTCGCAATCACATGAGATAATACCTCACCTCTCAACTATAGTGCGCACCTAATGTGTTCATTTATAATCCTAATTAAGATACTTTATCTAAATAGGACATGTAACTGCAATGCAAGTCCAAACCCCATTAATACTCTCTATTAGTTGAGTACAACTATCTTCACTGGTATACATTCATAAATAATATTGTAGCGCCACACTTGCTATAAATAAATATTCACGTAAAAAATATAACCTAGCTACATGTGTGATATAAATAGATATATACACTATATAGTATCAATATATATATATATATATATATATCAATTGTTATATACGTATAACCGTATTCCCAGAGCATGGACCTCGCGGATACATCCCTTGTGTGCTATCAATCCCCAGGCATCATTCATCACACAAAGCCACCAGGTCAAAATCTCACCACTGATCCCATAAATTTACACATACAATGGAGGTAGTCATAGATAGGGCTGTGTTTTTTTTCCGAACTTTCCGATTTTTCCGATTTCCGATCCGATTTTTTCCGAATTTGGAATGAAATTTTAGTTTGCCGATTTCCGATGTTCCGATTTCCGATTTTTTCGAAAAAAATCGGATCGGAAATCGGAAATAATTCTGAATTTTCGATTTTTTGATTTTTCCGATCCGATTTTTCCGAAACTATGCCGATCCGATTTTTGCTATTTTTTCCGAATTATTTCCGATTTTTTTGGA
Source organism: Sambucus nigra (assembly GCA_949130495.1). Taxonomy (NCBI): domain Eukaryota; kingdom Viridiplantae; phylum Streptophyta; class Magnoliopsida; order Dipsacales; family Adoxaceae; genus Sambucus; species Sambucus nigra. The sequence continues at coordinate 298,486,616 of OX422212.1, read as the reverse complement.
ATTATTTTCCGATTTCCGATTTTTTGAAAGTTTCCCATATCCCACATCGGTTGGGAGAGGGAGAGGGCTCCAAAATATGCTCTATAAAAGGAGAGTATCCTCCTAACTTCTACACAAATGAAAAATGAGCCAAATCCTCATGTGTTTACATGTTGGGTTAAGCCATTTTCATTGTTTCTTTAAAATGAGAATTTCGAGTAATCGAAAATCCATAATTTATTTTTTTGAAATTTTGGAATTTTCGAAATTTCTGGATTTTTAATATATTTTGTGAATTTCCGATTTTTGCCGATTTTCCGATTTTTCCGAATTCGGAATTTTTTTTAATTTTCCGAAAAAATCGGATCGAAAATCGGAATAGTTATTTTATTTCCGAAAAAATCGGAATTTTTTTCCGAATAGGCATTTTCCGATCCGGCCGAAACACAGCCCTAGTCATAGACATACGTCCAGAGGTCGTAACCATACTGTATTGCACTCAACTAGTCTCCAAACCAATACATATCCTTACACGTGAATAGAGGCCATGCAACAGTCCTATGACCTGGGGAATCAATCTCGAACCTGCTGGCCAATGTCAGGGTGGACTTCCCACTATGCACTACGTCCTACGATAGCAGTACCAGTAGGTGTGTTCAATATAAATAAATAGCATACACACACGCACACACACACACACACACACACACACACACACATATATATATATATATATACAAAGTTCATTCCAACTTTCCAATTAATTATTTAAATTTTAACTCACTTGAATTCTCAGTTCTCCTCACTCGAACCCATCTAATTTTTGGCCTATCACGCGTACCAAACCCAAAAAATCATTCCCTAGTAATTCCACAGTACCTCGAAAGTCCCTACGGTTAATCCACAAGCCCGACTAGTCAAACTAGTGCACAAATAAAAATTGGGCAGGCCGACAAACCGAAGTGATTCGCTGGCAGACCGAACCGGTTCTCTTCCCCAACGAACCAGTTCGATATGCTGGGTTGTCTGTTATCTTCTTCCTCAGATTTTTCTCCTCCAAACCTTGCAATGGAGGTCCTAAACCACCCCAAACATGAAATTGACCTCTTACATCAATATACTAACGTTCCAAAAATATTATAACACGTAATTAGCCATAAATCGTATATCAAACACCTAGGATCATAAATCAAACATTAATTCAATTTAACTCATAATTTTTTCATTTTTTTATCAAAAATCCAACCTTCCTATCAAAGTTCTACCTGCTCATAATTTTAATTCCGTAATTAATTTCGAAATTCTAATACAATTAATCCCAACTAATAATCAATTTAAATCAAAAATCCCTTATCATCTAAATCTTTACATCAATCCACCAAAGTTTCATTCTTTATAACTTTAATTCTCATATTTTTATCGCTAATCATGAAAGTAATTAACTACGTATAATTGCAACTTAAAGCAAGTAACTACTTGCCTTTGTAGATTAAATCTGAAGTTCTCTATGTATGATGACAGTTTGAATACGGAGATATATTCTCTTTCTCTTCTCCAAGCCATTTCTCTTCTTTTTTTTCCTCTTTTTCTCTTCTCTTGAACTTTCTCTCAATCTTTTGTGCAGAAAATCAAAGGTGGGCAGCCATCCACCTTCCCAACCTTTTAAATACTCCCTTAATTATCCTAATACCATTTTTTCACTTAATTTTAATTGTAAAAAGACCCTCCTACCTTATACGGATCCTGCTATGTCTAAAAAATTTCTGGAACCCAATCATCACACCCAGGTACCTACTTTGTACTATTTTGATCATTCTCGGATCACCAGTACATTCGAAAAGGTCGCCTGAGTCACTCAATTCCAAATATACTAACATATCATTAACTGAGCCCGACATATACGTATCGTACGCCTCGCCCATAAATTATATCGATCCGTCGATGTAACACTCTATCAACATATAATAATAAATTGTCGCTTTCACTCATACGGGACATTGTACATGTCTATTTACTTATCACATGCAAGTAAATAATGATAAAAAAAAATATTAATCCTTTATCTCGCTAATTAATATTTACTAAAATCCAACTAAATTATTATTATTATTATTATTATTATTATTATTATTATTATTATTATTATTATTATTATTATTATTATTATTATTATTATTATTATTAATAATAATAATAATAATAATAATAATAATAATAATAATAATAATAATAATAATAATAATAATAATAATAATAATAATAATAATAATAATAATAAGCACATGGAAATTATTTAATAATAAAAGTACAAGGTATTATATATTCCTCCAATAATAGCATTAAGTGGATTATTCAATCTTTTATCTAAGACAAAAATCGCTACAGGAGTTGCCATATCTTGCCTAAATAAGGGGGGTTATACATAAAATTGCTCAAATGTTCGTGTAGAAAACGTCTTAAATTTTTATAATTTATATATATATATATATATATATATATATATATATATATATATATATATATATATATATATATATATATATATATATATCTTCCTTTTTTACAAGTTGTCTCTGATTTTCGAGTTCTTGTAATTGTTCATTGGTAGGTTCTAAAAAACGCGGGGCGTGAAAAGGCGTTTAGGCCTTTTTAATATATTTTAATATTTTTTAACCATAACAAGGCTATTAAAATACTAAAATTATACATATCATAAAAATATGTCTGAATATTTGTAAATTAAAATACTATTTGATTACTTTGGATGAGATAATGGTCTGATTTGTAAAAAAATATTTAAAAGAAAATATCTTTTCACTAAAGCATTGTTGTTTTTAGAGAAAAAGTGTGCCTTAAGGGTTTTACCAAGCATAAGGCGTCAAAAGTTTAAGGCGACGCATGCCTCCCAGGCCTCAAGCCTAGGCGTGCCTAGGCGGGTTTTTTAGAACAGTGGGTAAAAGTTAATTCTTCATAACAACATCTTTAAGAGTTAATGTTTGTAACTCATTTTTATTATTTTCTTATAGTTTTACAGTTTTTAGCTTAAAAATAACTTCATCATCCGAGTCTGATTCTAATTCATTTAATATTTCTTCATTTTCAAAAGTATATTCAAAATCATCACCAAAACTACTTCAAATTCTTGTTATTCAAGAAATTTATCATTTCCTTTGCACTTTTATCCTTTTAGGGACATTAAAGTGCATAATGAGTCAATGACCTTCTTCATTACATCGATAAAATGTGTTGTTGTTTGTGGTAGTTTAATCAATTTATGGATTGTTTTCCAATGTATTGACAAATTTTTGAAAGTATTTTTCATCCCTATTCCTTTAGTTGGAATTTTTATTTTGGCAGAATCCTCAATATTTGAATCGTCTATAGAAATAAAGAAATTTATTTTTTTGTTAGACCAACTAACTCCATTAACTAAATTAGATTATATTCCTCTAATAATAGCATTAAGTGAATTATTAAATTTTTTATCTAAGATTAAAACTGCTAAAGGTGTATCCATACCTTGCCTAAATAAGGCAGTTATACATAAAATTACTTAAATATTCGCGTAGAAAACATCTTAAATTTTGATAATTTATAGATATCTTTTGTTTTGACAAGTTGTCTCAGATATTCGAGTCCTTGTAATTGTTCATTGGTAAAAGTTGATTCTTCACCAATAGCATCTTTAAGAGCTAATGCTTGTAACTCATTTTCATTATTTTCTTGTATTTTTATAGTATTTAGCCTAAAAATAACTTCATCATCATATTATTCCAAGTTTGATTTCAATTCATATAATATTTCTTCATTTTCAAAATCATCACCAAAACATACTTCAAATTCTTGTTTTTCAAGAAATTTTATCACTTTCTTAGTACCTTTTGCCTTTTTCGGACATTCAGGTGCATAATGACCTTCTTCATTACATATATAACATATGCATTTTTGTTTTGTGACAATATTTTTATTCTTGTTAGAAAAATTCTTTTTTTGATGGTTTGAAAAAGATGATTTCTTTTTCCAAGGTTTTCACTAATATCGCTTTTTACGAGATGTGTTAGAAAATTTTGGTGGCATACATCCTATTATCCAATATTCTTTTAAAATTTTGTCACAACATTTATATCGAGATGTTATGTTTGAAATCAGATTTTTAGCTTGCTTTTTGAGTTTTGTTTCTTCAAATTCCTCATATATGTCTTAATATCCAAGTTATGTGAAAACAAATATTCTTTATCCTTTTTTTCTAACCATCCAGGGTAGAGTTTAAAAGATATTTCATCCCATGGATTTGGGAGTTTATAAAAAAACCTGTTATAACCAAAGTTTGTTATCTCGTGGATAATTTTGAAGTAATATTTTTTTATTTACTTTGGCAAATTCTTCATATTGGCAAATGTATACCATATGATATTTTCTATAATTATTCTCACAAAACTTCTAATATATCATCAAAAGAGTTCAAACTTTGGAGACGTGCAGCTTTTTGCATTCTTCCTTCATCGGATTTTTTCCATTGTTTTAACTATTGTAACACATTGCCTTGAAGTGTCGCGGCTAAGTAGTCCAAAAAAATTTCTTTAGACCATATGGTTTTATAAGTCATAATTCGTATGGACATAGATTGCTTCCATTCATCTACAGTTTGTTCTTAATCTTTAAAATGTATATTTCTAAGATCAATATATATTTTATTTTGTGCTATTGGATGTTTGTTTGAATCATCCCGTTTTAAAAAGATAGAATTGGGTTCATCTTTTTTTTTCTAATTTCACTTGTAGAAGCTTCATTTGTTTTAACAAAAATCTTCTTTTTCGATTGTAGGATTTTGCACAAAATCTTGAAATTCTACTCAAATTTTTTTAAAGTCTTGTCAAGGTACTTCGACTTTTCTTTTGTTAGCTTCACCTTTGTCATCACTTACAGTGTTCATTATAATGCACTGATCCTGAAATGTTTGAAAAGTAAAGTTCATTTCCTCCCATTTGCTTGTAGGGTAATCTTCGTTTTATTCTCCAGGTGCGTGAAGGGACTTCCAATGTTCTGTTGTAATACATTTTTAATAATAATAATCTATTTTATTCAGTTTTACTTGAGCTGAATTCCCTCGCACATATATTCTCAAATGTCACTCCAATTTCCACATTACCTATCTAAATATTTTTTTCCCTGACATTATTTTCCACCCATCCGCAAAGGAATAGAGTTCATGAAAATCGAACAAGAAAACATCTGATTTTCCCCTGATTTTTCATCTTCTAATAAAATTCAATTATTATTCAATCTTTTTCCAACTATGGAATAAAACACACCCCCTAAAAACTGAACTCGATGCCCAACCAAACTGGCCTATAATATCAAATTACAGAACATAATAACTGCACATAAAATTAGCTCTTTGGCATCCCCTCAACATAAATACCAATAAAGAAAACAGACCCCCGAGTACAAATGGAAAATGATACAATAGCAAAAACATGATAAGATTTTAGTAACTTAAATCCAAAGAGAATACAATTTCCATCATAGCACAGAACCCAATGGTACACACCTACAGCACATTTATTGTTCCCAACTTCAACTCCGAATTTTCTCCGTGTACTCGAATAGAAATAACACTCAGCCGGACCAAAAAATAAAACACAAGACTAATGATTAATATAGACATTTGTGACAAAACTTGTGAAAATGACTCAAATCCATCCACCACGTCATAAATAAATTTGAAAAAAAAAAATCCAGGGGTATGTTGGAATAGAATATGGCTGTTCTTTTCTTTCACCTCGGCTGCTTTAAGCACGGCCCTGTATATGATATCAATATGCGAAAAACACCCAGCTTCCTCTTTTTCCCAAATCAATGCTGTATTGACAAAATCCAAAGACAGCCTTGAGAGGTTAGTACAGTTCCAAAGCTTCCAAGAGGATATAATTTGCTGGGGCCAGATCTTGGGGTTTGCTCAAATGAATAATGGCTCTACTACAATTTGACAATGCACAAACTGACAACAGTACAGAAGATGCTCAGTTCTGAATAGGATGCAGAGGGGGACGAACAAGGGCACAGATAATGCGACTGCCATTAGAAAACTACTATACTTGATATTTTGCAAGCTTTTCCTTCACAGGCAGCTCCAAAGCCGACATGCACTGTTCCCACGCTCCATTCCTAAGCATCTGCCAAGATAATTTTGGATACAATACAATATCAAATTTCTGCCATCTTCTAGAATAAATCATGTGTTTAGCACAGAAAATATCATCACAAAATATATTCAACCCCATCCCCATGTCATGTTTATTTGAACCTTGTTTGAGAGTTCTATTTTGAAGAGAAAAGGAAGAGAAATTGTGTTTTCTTCCCTTCGTTTGGAAGTTTAAAAGGAGATAAAAGGAAAGGAAAATTAATAAAAAAACTCTCTTCCTTTTCTCTGCAAAAATCTTTCCAAATCAAAAAGAAATTGAGAGAGGAAAAAATCTTAATAAATTGTACCTTCAACCCCCTAAAAAAATTATTTTCCTCCCAAACTCCCTAACAACCAAAAAGAAAGTTATTTATTTCTCTCCTAAACTCCCTTCTCTTATTTTCTTCTCTCTTCTTTTCTCTCCTAACAAAACTATTTTTTCTTTTCTTCTCTCCAAAACACCCAAACGAGCCGTATACGGGCGAGAGAGTGAAAGAGTACTTATTTTCCAAAAGAAAATACCACAAGGTCAATGCTTCGCTTCCAATAGGCAAAATAAATCCAAATAACATACAAAAATCAAGTGCTTCAATAAATTATGACTTTTTGAATCAAACCCTATATGAACAAGAACTAATCCACTAGTGAAAACAATATTTACCCATTTATACCCTTATGCCTCCCCAATGAACACCACACATGCAGACTAGAGCCAACTTTCGATCGATTTGGTCGGTAAATAGAACATACCAATACCAAATCAATTTTAATAGATTAAAACAGAAATTGTCATTTATACCACTCGGTAGAATCTGACTTAAACCAAAATCGTACCACACATTTTACAGTAAACTACCGTAAAATCAATTTTTTTTGGTATAACTTCAAAAAAATTAAAATAAAACTAAATTTTGAATTTCCACCATTAGGCCTTCTCTTTACAACACTTTTTATTTAGTCAAAAAAAATGATCAAAATAATGTTCACCAAACAAAATGCGAACTAAAAGCCTACAAAAAGCTATAACTTTAGAAAGCTCAAAATGCGAGCTCAAACTTGAAATACTCAGAGTTTCCCCTTTATTTATAGACCTTAACTTCCATCCATTTTAGTCTCTTTTCTGATGTGGGGCTCTATTGGTTTTCAAATGCATTCAATTATGCTTTCATCTCAAGGAGAATTCTCAAAAACAGATTAACGGATGATTTTTTTTAATAGTAAAAATAATAATTTTGAGCTGAATTTTTTTTTATAGATTCTTAATGTATCAGTGTACACCTCAAAAAAATTTCAACTAAAAATGAATTGTTTTGCTTATTTTAAAAAAAAATAGGTCAAAAAATTATCAGTTTATTTGTTTTACCTATTTTTTTAAACTAGCAAAAAACATCATTTTGAGCTCATATTTTTTGGAGTACCCTTCAATGTTAAGAATCCATAAAAAGAAATCAACTCAAAATTATTGTTTTTACTATTTTAACAAAATTTGGCCTTTAATCCTTCCATGAATAGTAATATGTTCACTTGATCCAACTTTGAATATTTATGTACAAATTAATCACAACATTTTCATTTTATCCAAATAATAAACTATAACATTATTTCCTATCATTTTTTCAATGTTACAATACCGCATTTTGGATGGTAGTTTCGGTATTTAATTTTGGTACAGTAATTTTGGTAAATCAGTTTTTTAAATGTGTAAACCAAAACCAAAACCAACCACAAAAAATTCAGTAATTTCGATTTGGATAGTTTCAGTTTTCGGTAAGTAAAAAAGAACTACCACTTTTTATTGGTACAAAATGGCACAGTACGAGTTTTTACCATACCACAGACACCCCTAATGCAGACAGAATAGAAGGGGAAGGGGGAATAAATGGAGACTTTTATAATACATTGCAATACTTGTTTTTAAAAAAAGGATTAACTGGACCTAGGCACCTGTTAGTTAATATCGTTTGGTGTTTAGCACCCAAAAACAAACTATCGTACAATTGACACCCAATTAAGACGGATTGGGTCTTTCACCTATTTTTACGCTTGATTAACATGTAAGTTACAAAATTGCACTTAATAAAAGCTTTAAAAATTGGAGGAAAATAAAATAAAACAAAACTAACACAACCGAACTCTCTCATTCTCACTCACAGACACACATGTTCTCTCTCTTTCTAAGCATCCATGGCTCTGTCTCTCTTCCTCTCATCACTGCTCTCTTTTTCTCCTGTTCTCTCATCCCAACTCAAACCTCACCCACCCCCACTGCCCCCCTCTTACCTTACCGTTGCCAAGCCTACAGTGAGTCACTACCATCCTTTCCCACCTTGAGAAAACATAACGCATCTATGTTCAGGATTTTGTGTGTAAAAATCTAATGATTTTCCGTCGTTCTTTTAGGGTTTCTTTCAAATTTGGGGTTTTCTTAGGGATTCTTTCATGATAGACGATCATTGTCATTTGAAGAAAATTAAGGTTTAAGACCTATGAATCATCTGTTCTAATGTGTCTCATGTGGAAGAACGGGAGGCTTTAGGATTTGAATGATCAAAGTCTAAAACGTGCTATAATCTTTTGTATTTATGGATTTGACAGGATTGCAGAATTCAATTTATGAGTTTGTTTTCTTCTTTTTTTGAAAATTTTTGGATGGGTGATAATTTTTGGTGAATTTTATGAAAATAATTGAAGCTTCTTTCGTGGAACACACACACACACACAGAGTGGGGTACTTTGGGGATTTTCCAAAAATAAATGATTAACGGATTTTTTGTCAACAAACAGATTCTTTTTAAAATTTGGGGTAAATGGTAATTCAAGTTTTTTTTTTTGCTAAACCCCAAACAGTAATAACTAACGGGTGCCTAGGTCCAAATAACCCCTTTTAAAATTCCTCACAAGAATTAAAGTAAATCTACGAGTTTTATAGCACATAAAACTATAGCTTTCATTGTTTATAAAACTGAAATTCTCAAGAAGATATCAAGCAAAAGATATACTTGCAGAGTGAAAGCACTTCAAACCTGTTTATAACCAAGCAACACCTGGCAAACTTCATTGCGTAGGTCCTCACTCCTTATTTCCTGTTTATAAACATCAAAGTCAGCACAAAAATTGCATTTCCTTTCTGCTCTTTTTCTTGTTGAAATACTTTGTTAAAGTTTGAGAATAATGCAATTTCTTACATGCCAACTAGCGATAGCTTTGCACATGTAAACAAGAGAACTTACGGCCCCTGATGGGTTTGCTCTAACCTGCAAAGTTTGATAATCAAGTAAATCCAAATTTCTGATGAGCATACTAATCAACATATATATATATATGTGTATATATATATATATATATATATATATATATATATATATATATACACACACACACTAAAAAGAGCAGGTATATACCATTGCACATAAACCTCTAAAGGCATCCTCCTTCTCAACATCATCACGTATCCTGTCACCCAAAATTATTGCTTATAAGATTTTACTAATAAGGGGTCTTTGCCATATAAATCGTTAAGTGCACACATTTTAGAGTCCACATTTGAAACATAATAATTAGAAAACTTAGATACTTCGGAAGAGAGCATAACATCACAATATAGGATAATGGTATTGGATATAACTATTAAAAATTAATCACATGCGTAAAAAGAGAAGATTAACCCAAGAACTAGGTGGTGGAACTTTAAAAGAGAGAAATTAGAACTATCTATAGAAAAATATTAAACGAAGAATCATGAGATACCGAAAATAAGACTAACATAATGCGTGATAAGATGATTACATGTATTAATAGAATATCTACAAAGATTCTTGGACAATCAAAAGGTATGGGGCACAGTCTAAAGAAACTTGGTGGTGGAACGATTAAGTACAAAATATAGTAAAAATCAAAAGGGAGTGCTTTATAAAATGGCAAACAAATAAAAACTAAGAAAATTTTGAGAAATATAAATGAAATAAGAAGTTAAGAAAATGGTAAGAAATGTTAAGTTTAAGGCATATGATGATCTTCATACAAAACTAGGGAAATAATACGGGGAAAAAAGTATTTATAAGCTTGTTAAACTTAGGTAAAAAAAAATTAAATAACGTTAAGTGTAATTAAAAGTGATGATTCGAGAGTCTTAGTCAAGGATGAAGAGATAGATGAAAAGTGAAAAAATTATTTCAAGAGGTTATTGAACGAAGATAATGACAGTAGATTAGATATGGAGGAACTTAAGGAGACACGAGAAAATATATTTTTTTCACAGAATTAAGACAACAAAGGATAGGATTGCTTTAAAAAAAATGAAAACAAAGAGGGCTTTAGGACCCTGTGGAGGTTTGGAAGCGTTTAGCGGAGGAAGGAGTGTCTTGGCTAACAAAGTTGTTTAATTAAATTATAATGATTAATAGGATGCCCGATAAACAAAAAAAGAGTGTTTTAGTACCTATTTATAAATGTTGAATTTCATGCTATTTTTGTATTTTTCCCTTCGTATTGGGCTAAAACTCTCTAGAATTGTAATATGTATAACTACAATTATTGGTCTCCCTATTGGGTAAGCTATCACATCACAAAATTCTTTCTGGTATCAGAGCCTAACCTTAATCCTAACCATTCTCTCAGAAAACTCGCATTTCTCTTTTCCTCTTTTCAAAGGTGCGAACACTAGGTAACAGTCGCAGCCTTCTTTCGTCAGTCCTTTTGAGGTTGTGAATCCTTATTCAACAGCAAGGGTCGTGAACCCCTAAGCTAGGGTTCCGACCAGTCTAACCAGATCAGTTTGTGTGTATCCCCTGTCTTGCCCAATTTAGGGTTTTGAATCAACTGTTATGCACTAAAAAAAATTTGTTCCATTTCGTTTAAGGTGGTTGTGTTGTTCAGCTGCATTTTTCCGTTGCTTTGTCGTGTCTCCGACAATTTACTTGGTGATTTGGTAAATCATACATGTTCAACTGATTATTTAGTAGATTGAGGTATTTCCCAAATTTTCATTGTTAGTTAAATTCAGAAAAAATTTTAAATATTATGGGCGATTTGGGTATTGGCAAAGATGTTTTGTCATTATCGTCCAGCACTGAAACAACAATTTGCCCATATATGACTGTTCAGTTCATCTAGCATGATAAGCGGTGTTGATGCCACTTGTCCTCATGCATCTACTCCGTCGGTTGTCGCTTCTTCTTTCAATGGTAGTGCCACAATTACTTCAGTTGCTCCATCCACTTTTCATGTTCAAGCTGCGAGACCCATTTGAATTCTGGATTCCGGAGCCACTGATCACAAGACGGGAGTCATCTCTTCTTTCCTCACTGTAGAGACAAGTTTTCGAATTGAGTCAATTTGTATGTTTTGGCTTATTTCATGTTAGGACAAAACCGTTTGTGTCATAGGTTTGGATTCAGGTGTGTTTCCCTTTCAAGCTTATTACATGTTTGATTGAAGACGTAGCGACCAAGTTAGAAATTCTACATTCATCGTGTTGTGTATAGTGCCACGTTTCGTCTTTACTTTCAGAGGATCTCTCAGGTATGAATAAGGATATATTTTAATCTTTTGATTTTTCATTGGGTGTTGTTTTTATAAAAGTTCTTAGGGTTGTTTTCAAAAGAATTTAAAATGAAAAATATTATTATTTTTTCAATCGTTCGAACTAAATGGCCATGTCATTGGAACAACGCTCAAACGAACATCAAACGAAGTTATTATGTTCCCAAAATAAAGTCCGTTCGAAGCTCGTTCGAACGAGATAAGCATGTTCGTTCGAACGAGTTTCTGTTTGATTCGAACGAAATTGCTTTTTCGTTCAAACGAACCCCCGTTTTCGTTCGAACGAGACCTCGAAATTTAGGTCGCTCGAAAACGTGTTTTCTGTATAAATGGGTCGTGGCATCATTTTCTTTATGAGTGTCTTTGGCGAAATTGATTTCATATACACATCCAAATACCTTCAAACCCTAGTTTTCATCCAACTAGTTTAAGATCCATGTTTCATTATCATATATGCTTTGAGATCTTGTTTGTGGGTACTAAGAAGGTTTATTCTCTTCATATTATTGAGGATTGTTTTGTTCAGTGAATTCCTTACCTTGTTTCTTGTTTAAATACGGTGGACTCCGTGGTGTGGTGTTGCTTAAGATCCAAGTTTCATTATCATATATGCTTTGAGATCTTGTTTGTGGGTACTAAGAAGGTTTATTCTCTTCATATTGTTGAGGAAGGTTTATTCTCTTCATATTGTTGAGGATTGTTTTGTGTGGTAAATTCCTTACCTTGTTTCTTGTTTAAACACGGTGGACTCCGTGGTGTGGTGTTGTGGTGAAGAAGAGGTGGTCTCCGTGTTCAGATTCGTAAACGGTTGTCGAGCCTATTCGGTGTATACCGAAGCGTGTCACACGTAGCATCTTCGCGGGTAGACTCCTATGTATCACTATGCAGAGGTAGAATGAACGAAGAGCGTCAAGGCTTGCGAAGGTGTTGAGTCTGTGTTGTAAATCTAATGTCGCATCCTTTGTAATTCTGTACATAGTGAGATTTGTGTGGCTGGGACGTCCGAAGTTTTTCCCGTTGTGGGTTTTCCTCGTACACCAGGAGTTGTGTGTGATTACTGATGGATTTATTGATTTATCATTTTAATACAACTTTGGTTTAAACGGTGCTAAGTTTATTTTAATTAATCAGTTTAAAAGTTTAATTTGAAAATACTAAAAATTTGGTGTATTTGCTTTTAAACCATCCATATTTGATTCTGGCATTTAGGACTTTAAAAATGGTATCAGAGCGAGTATTTATAATTTGCTTAAACATGAATCTGAACAGTTTTTATATGGCGGGTCATTCACTTTTTAGGCCTTCGAAGTTTGATGATTCTAATTACACGTACTGGAAAGCACGTATGAATCAACACATAAGGCTATAGATGAGCGTGTTTGGTTGGATGCTCTTATGGATTGGGCGCCACCCACGACTTTAGAAGCTCATCCTCGAGCGTAATAGATGAAACGATAAGAAAGAAACACAACCATCAAAGAGCTTCTCATTAGGAAGAAGAGCCGTCCTCGGAAACACCCCCTTGTACCGGCTTGCCGTAAATCCCGGGAGAATAGGAACACAATCCAAATGTGGCCGAGCAACAAAATCGTGACCCAACATTCTCGCGATGAACCTCCTTAATGCTATGCCGCGGAAAATTTCCTCTGAGCACCGATCAAAAGCTACCACGAATGGGTCCACATACCCACCACCAAAAACATCACCTCCAATATCCAAATCAACCCTAAGAGAGAGAACCTCCGATCCAACCTCAACAAAATCATCATCCCCTCTCTCAAAGATTGAAAAAAAAAATCTCAAATCAAATGTTTCTGGTTCACGAAGTGCGTGCGAGTCACCCAACCATTTTCATCAAAAATGTCAAAAAAATCCCCAATACTCAATCCAATTTCGTCGCTTCTATCTTTCTTGCAATCCACCAGCTTGGGAGGGGATTTTTTATCGTTGATTTGACCCGATTGGGTGAGTGAGGGTGGAAGAATGATTGGGTGGAGCAACCAATCTTGGACTAGCCGCCGGTGATCTTGAATTGAGCCTCAACAGTTGATCGGGGAGAACACGTAATATTTTTTATAATCGGGGTTTGAAAAATGGGTGGTGGGTTGGGGGATTCGGATTGGTGGTGGAGAAATTTTGTAGGGTTGGAGGCTAGGGTTTGTAAATTGTGGATTGGATTGTAAAATGGTAGGTGAAACCCTAGAAGTGGGTTGTCTTGGATCTTGAATGGAGGGTTTATGGAATGGATTTGGGTTTTGAGGTAGATTTGGGTTTTCGGGGTGGTGGGTTTGGTGTAAAGGGTGGGGTAGGGCAGGGGTTGTGTGTACGGATTTCTATGGTTAGGATTAGGGTTTTGGAAATGGGTATAGATTTGTTGTTGTGATTGTACCCTCTCTTGTTCGTTTATGAATCTCCTCTTTTAGTTGTTTGGATTTCTTGAGAGCCATTGAAGAGTAGTGCACGAATTTGATACAAAATACACCGATACACTAACACCAATATGGAGTTTCACCCGCTCTGATACCAATTTGACGTAAACCACCCGTCAAAAGGCTCCTAAAAATATCTAACACACTTTTAATGAGATACTATTTTCTATTCAAAATTCAAGTCTACCTCAAATGAGACTTACAAGTGGGTATTTAAAGGGAAGGAGTAGCTTAGGCTCCAAGCTAGGGCACTAATTACAAAAATGCCATTGTTACTCCTTACCTCTATATAACAAAGCAAAAGAAAGAAAAATACAATAACAAAATAAAAGAAAATACAAAAGAAAATAAAATGACTAAAAATCCCTAAAATAGTGATCAATTTCAATCATGAACAGAGGTTGAGAAAAGCAAGTTTAACAAGGCTGTAAAATTTCCTGAAAATCGTAATGATAATTTTAAGAGAGATGGTCAGATAGATGCTTCGATTGTGAGGGTTATAGCCATAGAGTAGCTGAGTGTCCCACTGAGCTAATGAAGAAGGGCAAGAAACCGAAAGCATACAATGCCACCCTTAGTGATAGTGAACCGAAAAAGGAACTCGATTCCCCCATTGAGCGCAATTACACCGCGTTCATGACTCCGCGTTCATTACACCCACGTGAGCCATGAGAAAAGTCTTTTGATGACGATAATTCTATGCATGACAGTTCCGAAGGCAAGTGTGAATCCCAAGTAAAGAAGAAGATGAAGATAATTCCGTGCATGACGGTTCCGAGACCAAGTGTGAATCCCAAGCGAGTGGTCGTGAAGAGGAGGACGAGAGTGAACTTCAAGTTGCGTTCCAAGAGTCGTATGCGGAGACAATGAAATTGAAAGAGGCGAAACTTCAAGTTGGAAACTAAGTTGAAGCAATGTGCCATAGGAAATGATGAGAGTAAATTGATTGGAGATGATAGGGCACGTGAAAAGACACTTCGGGAGAAGCTTGAGTATGTTGATGGAGAGAGGGATCACTTTCGTGGTTTGATGGAAATTCTGAAGGACTTCCTTGAGTTTGAAGAGTCTCATTGTTTGCTCAAGTCTAGGCTAGTGGAGTTAGAGGTAGGCTGAAAGACTCGAGCCATGTATTTGATTTGGAATCTAGATCGAAAAAGTTGGATAAAATGGTACGCACCGTCCGAATTAAAGATGACCATTGTGGGATTGACTTCAATGATCCAAATGCTTCCGATACTAAAGCAAAGACCATGCATTTGAGTCAACCATAGCCAAGGACGTTAAAAAAGGCCAATCCTTAGGTAACACTCTTCGTCGTGTCTACACATGTGCACATTGCAGTTAGGAAAGGTCACGTTATGCGTTTTTGTTTCGATCTTGAAAAAGGCCCTAAGAAGTCAAAGTCTAGCGTCACCAAGGTTCCCCAAATTCAAGAGCATCATGTTAAACCTATGTGGGCTAGGAAATCCAATTTGAAGGTGTTAAACTTATTGATTCTCGCATCCTATCACATGAATCTTTCCATGCTATATCTTATGAGTGATTGTGGTTCCATGTTTTCATACACTAAACTTTGTGATTCATGATATATGTTATTGCTAGTTGTATGATGTTTCGAGTCTTCTGTATTTTAATTTTTTTTTTATTTTGGGTCTTGTTAAGAAAATGCAAAAAGATTTCGTTTGTCCTTTAGTTTGTTTATCATTTCGTCATAGAAGGTTTAAAACTCAGAAAGATTTTTTTTTGTGTAGTTTGGTTTTTCGCATTATGTATAGCGTATCGGTGTGTTTGAATCCACATCATTTCATGTATCCACGTGGCTAGAACATTTGATTCTGATTTACAAAGCTTGAATTGTTTTTTGTTCGACTTTGATTTTCTTAATGGATTCACTTTGCATATGCCTCCGCATAGTTGTCAGAATCTTACGATTTGCGATTCGATTCGTACGATTCGATTCAATTCACATACTAATTGATACGAATCGGGAATATAATCGGAGGGGCTCCCAAAATCGAACTGAATCAACCGATTCGGGGGCTGAAACGTGAATCACACCGATTCACAATTCAGGTGTGATTCATGTTTCTCAGAGTATTTTCAACCGACTTAAAGCTCGAGTTTCTTTTAAAATAACTCTAAAAAATATTTTATATAAGAAGTTAGTACAAACTTATGCTACCCTTTGCGAAAGAGAGAGTGACAAACAATACTAGAACGAAATCTAAGCTTGATCACTTTTCTTCTTCTCTTCTAACCTGTTCGAAGTTGCGATTTCCTCTATTTCGTGTTGCGAACGCTTTTTCTTCTATTATAACCTATTTGAAGTTAATCAAGGGAAGGTGGTAGTTTTGCATTCACATGAAGCCAACAAATCTTATGTAAGGATTTTATAAGTTATATTATATGATATTATTATTATAACTTATTTTTTAGGATATAATGTTGAATCTTTATTTGTGTTATTATATTGTATTAGTTATGTTTAAATTTAGACATTGTAGGTGGTTGTATTGCTCTAATTTGGTCATAATTTGAACATGGAAGTTCATTTGGTTAGTTATCTGTTAATTAAATGACGTCTCATAATTGATTTTAGGTTATAATATATTTTATTACATATTCTTAATGTGTTCTCGTTGCATTCATATAATATTTCCAACATATTTATGTTTATACCGATTCGTACGATTCAATTCACGGTTCACGTTTCATAGGATTTTCGATTCACGATTTGACAACTATGTCGCATACACATTCATGAGCTCTTTTGGGTTTTAACTTCATATATTACATGAGGTATGTAAGGTGTTCTCCTATCAATCTTCTCATTATACATATCCATTTGATTATAGGGAATTTGAGCATGCCCGTGAGTTTGTTATTTCATTGAAAATATGAGCGTGCACGGGAAAGAGCTACGAAGGGAGAAATTTTCCTAAAAAATTAAGAGGCAAAAGAATAAAAATACTACCAAAGCCAAAGTTTATTTCATTGATTCTTAAAATTAAATTAGTATCTTCAAAGTGAGAGAAAAAAGAAATGTATGAATATCTAAATGTTGAGGGTGTTATAAGTTAAAGTTCAATGGTTCGCACAAAGAGTTCTTGTCATTAGGGCAGTGTTCATTGTGTTTGTTTGTCAATTATGATTTTACTTTATCTGTCACTATGAGGCTAAATCTTTGTTTGATAAAGTTAATGCAATCAAATAGAACTCCCGACATTTTTTAGCAATTGGGTCATAATTCTTTTGTTTTTAGTTCATGCCCCTTCACTCCGTTTACCACATGTTGTTTAGACACATTTATGCCATACGATTGTGAAAAACTTATTGTGGTTTGTGTATGTTTGTGGTGTTTATACCTATATATATATATATATGCACACACACACATATATGCACGTGTGCCATTGGGATATTTTGCATATTTCCATATATGGTATCTTTTGTTTTGAGTCTTTGCGTTTACATTTAATCCATGTGTGCCATATGTTCATCTTAATTTCAAGTGATTTCATTAGCATGCTATATGATCACCTTGATATCTTTTGTTACTTTGTTTATATTAATATCTTACGCTTTCATGTGTATTCAAGTTGGTATCGTATTTTGCATCAAAATTGGTATCAATTGATCATTGTTTGGATTATTTGTACTTGTGTTGCCGAGTTGTTTGCCGTTACTCGTTTCACTAAACATCATTGCATGATATACTTGTTTTTCCTATATACTTACCCTTGTTTCGTTTTAGGAAAGAATTGGCTATATGGGGGAGAAATGGTTTTATTATGCACCTTTATTTTCTATTTATTCCTGAACAAAAAAGAGGAAAAATGGTATATTAATCTTTATAGTCCTGGGGAGATTTTTTCTTTAAGAGGAGACGTCCAAACTTAGGTAAAGATGGATTGTTAGACAAAGGGGGAGGGTTTATTCATATGCAGATTTACATTGCAATAACCTCTTTGCATTTGAAGGTGTGGTTAAGTGTGCAAGTTGCAACGATGTGGCAAAGTTTAAGCACGAACAAAGGTACTCAACGTTTGTATCTATCGAGCGCATGTACTTTTTCCTTATGGGGTTGAGGATTGAGTCTTTTAGAGAGCTTGGCGGCCTATAGGTTTTATTTTTGGTTTTGTCCCGAAATAGCCAAAGAGTGGAAATTTGTAAGGACAAATTTTCGAATCAAGTCAACTAACATATTTTGGCTTATTTTGTGTTTGGGCAAAACCGTTTGTGTCATTGGTTAGGACTTAAGTATATTTACCTTTCAATCCTATGACGTGTTTGATTGAAGACGTGTTCTACGTTCATCGTGTCATGTATAGTGTCACATTTCGTTTCTAACTTCCGAAGATCTTTCAGGTATAAATGCATATATATATATATATATATATATTGATCCTTGGATTTTTTATTGGGTGTTTTTTATAGAAGGAAGTTTGAAGGTTATTTTCAAATGAAGTTTAAATGAAATTTTTTTTATTTTTTCAATCGATCAAACGATTTTATTTAGTTTGTTTGAATGAGATGGTCATGTCATTAGAACGACGCTCAAATGAACACCAAACGAAGTTACTCTATTCCCTGAATAAAGTTCGTTCGAAGTCTGTTCGAACAAGATAGGCATGTCTGTTCGAACGAGTTTCGGTTTGGTTGAATGAGATTGCTTTTTCGTTCGAACGAGCCCTCAAAATTTGGGCCACCTCGAAAAAGTTGTATAAAGGGCTCATTGGCATCAGTTTTTAATGAGTATTTTTGGCGAAATTGATTTCATATACGTATCCAAAAACTTTCGAACCCTAATTTTCACACAACTAGTTTAAGATTCGATTTTCATTATCATATATGCTTTGAGATCTTGTTTGTGGGCACCAAGAAGGTTTATTCTCTTCATATTGTTGAGGATAATTTTATACGGTGAATTCCGTACCTTGTTTGTTGTTTACGCACTGTGGACTCCGTGTTGTGGTCTTGCGGTGAAGAAGCGTTGGACTCCGTGTTCCGATCCGTAGACAGTTGTTGAGCTTGTTCGGTGGATGCCTAGGCGCGTGTGGACTCACATGTGACATCTTTCTGGTGGACTCTTGCGTGTCACTGTGCAAAGGTAGAAGGAACGAGGAGCGTCAAAGCTTGCAAGCGCGTCAAGTCTATGTTGTAAGTCTACTGTCAAGACCTTTGTAATTCGGACATAATGAAATTTGTGTGGTTGGGTGATCCGAAATTTTTCCCGTTATGGGTTTTTCTCGTACATCGGCCGTTGTGTGTGATTTATTTATTTTATCTTGCGATACTCACCTAGATTAATGCTTAGGTTAAGATAAAATTGGTTATTCATTTTAATTCTTATTTGGGTATTGGACTCGGTCTTCTCTTTTTTCTTTTGCTCTTTTTAGATTCCCTAAGCTTGGTAAATATACTTATTTCCTATGTCAAGTGATGAGTAAAAAATTTGACACAAAAGGAAAGTTCATCACTTGAGAGAAGATGTATTGAGGGAAAGATTGGTCACAATTAGAGATCTAATGAAATCAACTTTTGGTCTTGCACAGTTATTTCAAGGAACCTTGCTCATATATTTAATCAAATCTTCCTTGGTTTATCATGGTGGAAGTATTTTCCCGCATTTCATAGGTATTAAAATAAAACTCTTGCATATCTTTCTTTGCTCTCATCTCCTTAACCCATTTTGGGAAATAAATAACACAGTTGTTAAGACAGGTTTATTTGGCCAATAGTGTTATTCAAATAAATTCTCGAGTTATTCTCAACTTACTCTTCAAGGACATACTTAATTTCAAAATTTTCTCCATGAAAATTCCCAAATGAAAAATGAGGAAATGAGGATGGATCTGAAGTGTTCAAATTTTAGCTAGGAATCCCTAGTATTACCCTCAAAGATCAGATACTTATAAAGAGAAAGAGAAACCTCAAACTTTTGCTAGCATTTGGACAACATTTGAAATTATGCTGTTCTACAATGTTTTGGAGGTCCGATGCAAACAATGGATTTACATAGCACCTAGAGTAGTGAACAAGTCAAGTTCTCAACTGGTTAACCACTAATATGTATGCTTTAAACTGTTCAAGAGAGATTCTACTCTTCAGTTGAAGAGGGAAGGAAATACAGACACAGCTAGGACCAAACCTCCTTGGATAAAAAGATGCTCAAAAGCATGTCAAATTTCAAGGCAATAGAACATTTGAAGCACTCCCTTTCATCTCTCATCAAATTAGACTCCATTTTCATAAGAATTTTGAAACCTGATCGCCACCACTATCAAAATAATATGATAGAAAAAGTAAATAGGAGAGACAAATAATCCAATGAGGGGGTTTGAAAATTATAGCTACCGCTTGAAGCTATTAGTACAAGAACACAATCTCAAACCTAATAGCATTATTGCTTGTTTAGAGAATGCATTGAAAACATTAACCAGCTAGTTTTGCCAAAAATATTATGTAGTTATATGCCACGAATTGCAACTTTCTGTGATATACCAGCATTTACATTACTTATATGGGTGTCTTGTATGTGCAAGAAATCACTTGATAAGGTTAATTTAAGATAAACTTTATAGCTCTTGTTTGAAGCATCTATCATACATGACTGCTTGGCCACATTTACGTGTCTTTTACAATTTCTATGTGCCATATCCTATATGACACCAGGCTAACTTCATAACTTGGTTTCTGACACTTGAAACATGTGCTATTCTACAATAGGTTAAATTCATGCCTTCTGACAACTGTGAACAGTGACATCAATACAGCATGCATGGTGAGTGATGAAAAACAAAACAAAAAACCTTACATAGATAGAGCAATACACCATGATTGCATGAAATGGTCCATATGTGGTGACACAAGCTCTGGACATACCCACGCAAGTCTCCCAAGGGTAATGGCACTATTTTCAATAAGCGATTTGTTGAGCCCCTGCTAAGAATCAACGAAAGGAATAAATATAATATTTAAAAATCAATAATATCATAGTCCAAAACATGCACGCATGCAGCATGTGAGTGCGCACGGAACAGGAAACGCATGCATTCGTGAATACAGAATAGACAATCACCTCAGCGTGTTGCAGTATAGGAACTAAGCATGAAATCGCTGTCATCACTATTGGAGAAACTTCTTGATGAACCTGAAACTTGAGATTTCAATATATAGTAAAAATACTTTTAATCTATAAAATGCTGTTTTGGATAAGTCCATCCAACGTTAGAAAGCCAGCAAAAAGCGTGAAATATTTCCTATGCATTTTAGGAACGATATGGGAAAGATAGAATTAATTATTTAATACATATTTGAAAGTATCTTAGTATTCCAGACACAGATATCAACAATGAAAAAAAAAAACTTGAAAATATTTACGTCATAATGGCAACTACATATATTATTAGGGGTGAAATTATAAATTTAGCAAAAAATTATTGGTCCAAACACTTCAATCCAAGAATGCAATATCCACATATACAGAACAAAAATGTTGAAATTAATGAAATATGATATATATTAAGGGGTATTAAATATTAAGGGGTATTAAATAATTAAGTTTGCTTTAGACTTTGCTCACAATCTTCAACGGTGCATTTCACGACTGTTAAGTATTCCCATGATACACACGGTACCAAACTCTACTTTCAATAACTAAAAAGTGACCAAAAGTGCCAAACCCGCATAAGGATAATATGATTTTTCATTGGGAGAGCTACAATTTTATTGTGGCAAGGTTTTAATGTAATTGTACTTTTACATAAGAATGTCGCTGGAATCTGGTCGTGTTTTTCCCAAAGAAAAACAAGAAATTCAGCATTGTCTATCTTTGTTGAACAGAACGCTATACCCCATTATATTAGGAATTTTGAAGTGACCGCGCCATACTGAAATGAGAATTTTTGCCTACCGTTATGCGTTTCACTAAAACAATGTTAAAAAAGTCGCGGATGAAGCCAGGGGTAAGCCTTGAGGCGTACGCCTACTTAAAAATAAAAAAGAAAAAAAAAATCAATAAATCACGAATATAATGTAACATAACCATCACTAAAAGATCCATAATATATATATATATCACTATCACTAAAAAAGGTCTTAATTCAGCTTTACCATCATAAAATTGTGTATCATCGTCAATTTATTAATTATTTAGTATTGTATTGATTAATAATTGACTACTAAAAATGACCTAAGCCACCCGTCAAAAGGCTCCTTAAATTATCTCAACACCACTTTAAAGAGAGAAACACTCTTTTCTATTTCAAAATTCAAGTCCACCTCAAATGAGGCTTACAAGGGGTTATTTAAAGAAGAGGAGTAGCTTAGGCTCCAAGCTAAGACCCTAATTACAAAAATGCCCTTACCACTCCTTACTTTTAAATAATAAAGCAAAAAAAATAAAATACAACAAAATAAAAGAAAATAAAATGACTAATAAAACCCTAAAATAGGGCCCACTTCCATCACTCTCCCCCTCTTAAAATTAAGCTCGTCCTCGAGCGTACAAAATTTGGGAATTCGGGGCGGAATTTCAAAAATTGCCACCAAAAAAATTGTGAACAAAAATTAATTTCCGAAACTTGACGGGTGCCCATCCCCACAAATTTTGGTCTTCAAATCTTCTTCTCTGTTTCTTCACTTAATGAAACCCAAAATTTCCACCCGGGTCAAAAACCAAGATTTGGGGCCGGTTAGAAGGGTTTGGAGTTAAGTAGGGTGGCCCAAACAGATTTTGGGCAAAACCCAAGGTTTTCGGGGTGATCTAGGGGTCTTTGGGGGTCGAGAGAGGCTCGGTACTAGTAGGTTTTGTTTTCGAGGCTGGGATTGGGTCGAATCAGGTCGAAAACAAGGTGGGGAGTGGGAAGTTCAAGGTCGGTCGGGGCTTGGGGGTGTAGAAGCGATGGTTGTAAGGTGGTGTGGGTGGTCCCGAGGAGAGGAGATGAACAGGGGTGAGGTCGTGACTTGGAGGGGGGTTGTCCCGGGTTGGAAGGAGTCGGGGGTTGGGGCTTGCTGGGGCGGAGGACTGGTAGGAGTCGACGGGACTGGGAGGGGTCGACATGCACTGGGCAGCAGTGGAGTGGGGGTCCGTGGTGGGGTAGGGGTTAAGATTTGGTAGACTAGGGTTTTGAGGGGTTTGAATCTTAGATGAGATGAGTTGGAAGAGGGTATCAATTTTTTTGTTGAATTCTTGCCTCAACTCTTGAATCTCATCTTGAAATCGATTGTTGAGTTCTTGGATGCCTTTTCACTTTTTAAATCTAGTTTTGTTGCTTGATTTTTTTGGGAGTCATTGGAGAGTAGTGTACGATTTGATTAAAAACAAAAACGATACACCAACACCAATGTGGAGCTTCACCCGCTCTGATATCAATTTGACATAAACCACCTGTCAAAAGGCTCCTAAAATTATCTAAACATTAATTTAGAGAGAGAAACACTCTTTTCTATTTCAAATTTAAGCCCCCCTCAAATGAGGCTTACAATGAGGTATTTAAAGGAGAGGAGTAGCTTAGACTCCAAGCTACGACCGTAATTACAAAAATGTCCTTACTACTCCTTACCTCTAAATAATAAAGCAAAAGAAAAAAAATACAATAATAAAAGAAAAGAAAAGAAAATGACAAACAAAACCCTAAAATAGGGCCTGCTTCCATCAAAAAAATATTGTAAATATAATTAATTGATTGGTATTATGTATTATGTATATGTAATCAACATATATACAATATTAGAATATATTAACAAGAATAGTCATCAATAAATTTACTTATCTAGTATGTATTGATTAATAATTGTGTACCAAAAAACGTATATAAAATAAATTTATCAATTACATAATCAAATTGGTACATTTATATCTATATTTATCAATTACATAATAAATTGGCATATATATGTATATTAATCCAAAGTAAAACTAAATAAAAAACAAATTACAATTAAAAAATTAAGAGTTAGTAAAAATATTCAAAGGTTTACTTTACAATACTAAATTTTATAAGTTAAGTTTAAAATTTGTTAAATATTAGTTTTTTAAAATAGTAAATACTAACTTTAGGGGCAATAGGCAAAAGAAAAAGGGGGGGAAGGATAAGAGTTAGTAAAAATATTAAAACAAAAGAAAAGAAAAGGGGTAAAAGGACAAAGAGTTACTAAAATATTAAAACAAAAGAAAAAGGGAAATAAAAATAACCGAAGACAAAATTTTAAGAAACGAACCTAAAGAGGCTCAAAATATCAAGTCGCACAACACAAACAAGGCCATCAAAGATGAAATCTACCACCAGAGATGAAATCAGCCATGTCGCACAACCCAAACGAAGACCACTGAGAAGAAACCGAAGCCATCAGAGTGGAAATCGAAGGGTTTCTTTGTTTCCATCAATTTCGTAACTTTTTATGTCGCGATTGACATGTGATCAAGAGAGGAGAGTGAGTTACTTCTTTATACTGATTGAGAAACGAAGTCCGATTTTTATGTTTGCTTCTTTTACTTTTACTTTCGTCCTTTTTTTCAAAACATACTCAACTACATGCGCCTCGCCTAAAACCATCTTGAAGGGTGCGCCTCGACCCTCTGAGGCGTAAGCCTCATTTTAGCACCCGAGGCTTATTTCCTGCTTCACCTCAAACCGTACACATTAAGTGATTTTTAAAACATTGCACTAAAATCCAAAATAAAATATGAGATCTATATAATAAAGTAAAGATTATATAGATTGTGTAGTTTGGAAGACATGGGGTGTGTAGTAAGATATTATATGCTTTGTTCACTAAACCTTAAAAATAAATAATTGTGTTCTGATTTATTTACTTTTTTGAAAATTTCCCAATTGTTAATAGAAAAGCAATTAATTGAAAAAAACTTAAAGTTCTCTTTTGATTATTTGTTTTTTATATAAATAAAATCTAGAATTTAAAACTGTTATTTTTTTTGAATTTGCATTTTTTCTATTTGTTTTAAATAAAGAAAATGAAAGAAAAGAAAAAAATCAAAGAGTTTTTTCTTTATTTCAGACAAGAAAACAACTCAACTCAACTCAAGTCAACAATGCCTTTTCCCAATTATTTGGGGTCGGCTACATGAATCCTATTTTTCCATTCCATTCTGTCCAGTGCAATATCTTCAGTTAAACCACATGACATCATGTCCTTTTTTATAATATCTCACCAAGTCAATTTTGGCCTACCTCTACCCCTTATGTTACCATCAATACTAACTAAATCACTCTTCCTTACAGGAGCATCCATTAGTCTACGCTTGACGTGTCCAAACCATCTAAGTCAATTTTCTCTCAATTTATCTTCTATAGGAGCTACTTTTACCGTTTCACGAATTTGTTCATTTTTAATTTTATCCTTTCGAGTTTTACCACAAATCCATCTTTGCATTCGCATCTCCGCCACACTCATTTTCTGCACATTTTGTTTCTTGGTTGCCCAACACTCTGCCCCATATAACATGGCGGGTCTAATGGCCGTCCTATAATATTTACCTTTTAACTTCAAAGGTATACGCCTATCACACAAAACGCCGGTAGCACTTCTCCACTTAACCCAGCCTGCTCTAATCCTATGAGTAACATCATCACTAATATCTCCATCTTTTCAAATAATCGATCCTAAATAACGAAAATGATCGTTTCTAGGTATCTCTTGACCCTCCAATTTCACCACATCTCCATTTGTCCTCCTATTACTACTAAAATTGCACTCCACATATTCTGTTTTAGTTCTGCTTATTTTAAATCCTCTTGTTTCTAAAGTTTCTCTTCACAATTCCAACCTAGCATTAATCCCTGTCTTAGTCTCATCCACTAAAACAATATCATCTGCAAATAGCATACACCATGGCACCTCATCTTGTATTTGTCCAGTCAACTCATCCATAACAAGCGCAAAGAGATAAGGACTTAATGTTGAACCTTGGTGTAGACCTACCGTAATTAAAAATTCACTACTTTCTCTGGCTGATGTTCTTACTGTGGTCATCGCACCATCATACATATACTTGATCACATCAATATATCTGCGAGTCACTCCTTTTTTATGTAGAACCCACCATATTATATCTCTGGGTATCCTATCATACGCCTTCTCCAAATCTATAAAAATCATATGAAGATCCTTCTTTTTCTCCCTATACCTCTCCATTAATCTCCTCAATAAATAGATTGCTTCCATTGTTGACCTCCCAGGCATAAACCCAAATTGACTCTCAGATACTGTTGTCTTTAATCTCAATCTATATTCAATCACTCTCTCCCAAAGTTTCATTGTATGACTCATTAACTTAATACCACGTTAATTTGAACAACTTTGTATGTCCCCTTTATTTTTATAAATAGGTACTAAAACACTTTTTCTCCATTCATTGGGCATCCTATTAGTCATTAAAATTCTATTGAATAATTTTGTAAGCCATGATACTCCATCCTCCCCTAAACACTTCCAAACCTCAATAGGGATACCATCTGGTCCTAAAGCCTTCCCTGTTTTCATCTTTTTTAGAGCAATCCTGACCTCTATTGTCCTAATTCTGCGGAAAAATATATTTTCTCGAGTCTCCCTAAGTTCCTCTATATCTAATCTATTCTCATTATCTCCATTTAATAACCTCTCAAAGTAGTTTTTCCATCTTTCCATAATTTCATCATCTTTGACTAGGACTCTCGAATCATCATTTTTGATACACTAAACGCTATTAAAATCTTTTGTTTTCCTGTCCCTAAGTTTAGCAAGCTTATAAATACTTTTCTCCCCTTCTTGTGTACCTAATTTTGTATAAAGATCATCATACGCTTTTAACTTAGCATCTCTTACCACTTTCTTAACTTCCTTTTTAGCCCATTTATATTTCTCAAAATTTTCTTCATTTCTATTTGTTTGCAATGTTTTAAAGCACTCCCTTTTAATTTTTACTATATTTTGTACTTCTTCATTCCACCATCAAGTTTCTTTAGACTGTGGCCCCTTGCCTTTTGATTCTCCAAGAATTTCTTTTGATATTCTCCTAATGCATGTGGCCATCTTATTCCACAAGAAAACAAGGGAAAATAAAAACTTTCTTTTTTAAACGAAAAACTGATTCAACTTGAGAAAAAAAAAACTATTTTTTATGTTTATTGATTATAAAAATGTTTTTTTTTAAACAGTTTTTGATTTTAGGGAAAAAACATTTTTATAATTAGAAAACTGGTATAATAAACTGTCCTTTAGTAAAGAAAACAGCCTAAAGCAAACCTAAATGGTAGGCAAAATATAATTGTTAAAAATAAATGGTGGGCAAAGTCAAATTACCACTAAAGATAATGGTTTGACCAGTCAACTAACGGTTTCCATCCGTTTTGGTGAGCAAAGTCTAAAGCAAAATAAAATAGTAGTCAAAGCCTAATTATGAAAACTACATGGGTGGTAAAATCAAATAACCCAAAAACTAATCTTCTATAGGATAAGAAATACATAAAGCCAAATAACAACCCATGAGCTTCCTCAAAACATGGCAATATGAATTTTCAGAGTAGAAATTACTCCTGCAACTCCACTCATTATTTGCCAATTCAAACCTAACATCAGTGCAACTAATTAGGAAACCACAAAACCTTTGCCAACACAGCTAATTTAAAGGAAGATCTATATCTAAAGCACGCTTCAGCCTGAAAGTTTTAGGGGGTTTGAAAACAAGAGAATAAAAATTAAAGTAATATTACTAAGAAGCAATGGTCAGCCTTAGAGCAAGATGTGGATGGCATGCCAAGACTTATACAAGTAGTATATCTTGGATTCAGGATCGGAAATTTCATCAATCTATACCAGGAGTTTAAGTGCCTGAATCACACCATTTTATATAGTTGATTTACATGGCATCAAAATACATCAGAATTTTATACATTTGTATTTATTCAATTTTTTTTAATATTGGCATACTTGTGCACATGTTTTGACATTCAATCATCCAAAGCATCATGGATTGAAACATTAACCACAATGTAGTAGAGCTATAACCAGACAGAGAAAAATGGATCATACTAAATCTGAGAGTTCTCCAGTGTCCCAAAAATCAGTGCAAGTCACATTCTTTCTGCCCCAGAATTAATAAATTTACAACATAGTGATGCATGCAAAAGTACGATCTAGTTTAGTAATAATGCTGCATAAAGAAGCGAATTCACCTTAATTGCTAATTCTCCAATGGCCCAGCATGCATTATTTGCCACTGAAACAGTTTCCTTCAGCTTGGGTGTATTCTGTATAACGTATAATTTGAGTAATTGTAAGACTACCAAAAATAATGCCAAAAATGAGGGTGAGAAACCTACTTACCAGTTGTTTAGCAGAAACGTCGAGAAATTCAGCCAAACGAGGGTGCAAATGAATGGGACAAACCTAGTCAAAATCAATATATCTTTATATTAATTTTAAATTAGATGGGCCTAATTAGTAGAAACATTAAGCATCCTAAGGCTAGAAAAAGAAAAACCAAACAGCTCCTGATCATCCATGAGCTGATTGGCGGGGCTCGCTCAAGAAAGGAGAGATAAATATACGAATCAAACTCGAGCTTCATTTGGAGATCAACAAAATTGCGAGGAGCTTGAGTTATTCAATACTTAGCTAACTTACACCCCCTGACCTCATGGCTAGGATTAAGATGGATTAATTAGGGATTTATTTTGAACTTACTCTTGCAAGGTCGCCAAGCAATGCAAAGGCACTTTGCCTAACATCATGAGCATCATCCATGCAACATTGCAGAAGCAGGTCCCTCAAATTACTTTGTGAAACCTGCACAAAAATTCATGGCCCAACATAATAACAGGGAGGTCATTGTGCAAGAGCAAGTAGTTAAGAATTATCTGGACTGTTTGAAATATTTTACGCAATCTTCAAAATAATATATTATATCCAAATCTTAAGAAGGCAGGACATTAAACATTGGCCGGCATCAGACTCCATAATGTACACTTTAGCAAGTAGGGTCATTAATCAACCAGTTCAGCATATTTGCGTTCTGACCGCAAAATTGTCATAGGAACGTCCTTCACTGGGTCTAGAGGTATGAAACACACTTCTACAAGGAATAAGGCACTGAAGTAACTGATTAATATGTAAGGATTAGATTATTTTTTACATTGTTAGGTGTGTCACGTATCGCACCTTAGCACAAGCTACATCGCTACATGTTAAAAGAAAAATTAATTTTTTACATTGTTTGGAGAAAGGGGAATACCAAACTCTCGATCCCACTTCCAAGACCTTCTGCCAGTCCAGAGAGAAGATCCAGAGAACAAACAACGAATTCTTTGTCATATTGAGCCCCAGCTGAAGCGGGATCAACCTACAATTTCAGTGATAGACAATGTTTTAGAAAAAAATGATCTTATATGAAGTCCGAACTCGTATATTTTGGAGGAAGCACATGTTCATAAAGCGGCATATTGAATGCAAAAGCAAAACGGAATAGTAAACTTCTATCATTGCAATTATATATATTTCAAGCAATGATATATGGAACACATGAGATTCACAATATAACACATCTCATTATGCACACGAATACTGTTCTGTAGACCAAATGGTTGTAAGCCCAAGACGCATGTCAAATTTTATTTATTTTTATAGATACTTGCTAGAACTTCTAATGCATTCTTGCAGCTACTGAAGAAATTGTCAAGAGCTGCTCTCACAAATAAAAGAAAAAAAATATATATATAAATAAAAATGGAGTTTGTGGAATCTATAAAGCACCCATTAAGCTATAGTTTTCCAGTGTACAAGCTCATCAGTTGAATGTACCAGGCCCAACTTCAACTATAACAATTTTCAAGGAAATGTTTGTGATAAGAGTACAAAAAAGAAAGAGGAAAAATATTCAGAGCATGGGGAGTGAAAGACCTTTACTTAAAATAAGAACCCAAGGTTTCCCATTTCGCTAGGGTTCTAAAAGCAGGTAGGTAATATGTCAAATGTCACTTGAAAATTTCGAAAATCAGGAAAGGCATTCAAGATGCAACTTCTTCACCCAATCAAAAGTTAGAAAATTATGAGTCCTAAACAAAATTTGCCTTGTAATGGCTTCACTGTATTTGTAGTTTCAAGCCCCAAGATTAAATAAATATGGATAAACTTCTCCACTCATTGTCACGTGATTTAGGGTTGAATGTTCTAATAAACCCTTCTACTACTTAATCAGATGAAGCAAGCTCCAACCAGTGGAATATCTCAAGCTCCTCTCAATTTAAGAGTCACGTCAATCTTAGCTCCTGAGATCTGTGTTCCAGTTCTCGTGTAACCTTTTAGGGTACTTCAGGGTCCCAGATATCCTGTGCCCCTCTTTTGTTTTAAAGAGGGAAAGAAAGTGATGTAATTACGGATGCGTGCGGAAGCGTAAAAAAATTATTATCTACACAACAACAACAGCAACATGGAAAATGAAGAAGGGTTCTTATTTCTCTCTCTAGTCTCTCAATGTCAAAATGGCAAAAGTGTTACAAAAGAGGGCCCTTTGGCTATTTATACTAAAGAAACAAAAAGACTAAAAAAAGAACAAAGTAAAAAAAAAAGATAAAAAAGGACGGACATGTCCCTATGCTCCTGCATCACTCTCCCCCCTTGAGAAGACTCCATATACTCCGTATATTGCCAATAAAAATTAGGGTCGATGTGCTGGACGGTGGCCTCGGTGATCCATGAATCTTCGGCCTCGGGACGGCCAACCCAATGAACCAAGTAACATGTATAATCTCCCGAAGATGAAGATACGAGCTCGGAGTCCAGAATTCCCTCAACGCGATCGACGTGAAAGCGGACCGGGTGGGCTGTGGTCGAAGGAATGGGAATGGGCGGAGCATGAGTGCCTCTGAAAGGAGAAAGGGTCGCCACGTTAAACGTGCGGTGCATGTGGAACTCATCGGGGAGAACAATATCATAGGCATTCGTCCCACAAGCTCGGATAATAGGAAAAGGTCCAAATCGGCCCACCAGATGCTTGGTACCCTTGCCCTGTCAGCGCGCCTTCTGGAGGTATACCATGACTAGATCACTCGGGCGGAAGGAGACAAAGCGGCGGTGCTCATCGGCGGCCTCCTTATAAGAGGTATACATGATCTGAGCGCGAACATCGGCATGAATGGAAGTCAGGTGAGCAGCAAACTCCTCAACTAAAGAGCATGTAGGCACCGTAAGGGGAAGCTCGACGTCTATGGGAATAGTAGGAGACTGCCCCAATACAATCTGGAACAGAGAAAGGCTAGTAGAGCGGTTGGCGGCATTGTTGAAGGCAACCTCGGCCTATGAAGCACGGACACGGACGTGCGTGTCCGCGTCCGACAAGGCAAGGACACGTGGACACAGCAAATGCAAAAAATTTAGGGCACGGCACGGCAGGAATTACAACCAAAATGCGAAAAAACATATAAACTATGAGAGTATTAAATTCGTTATAAACATTAAACATCACATTAATCATACCAGATCATACAAACCATTACAGTCTTATACTTTCTACACAAACAAAAAAAGTCATTCGAATGTGTCTAACTATTTTAATTTACCTTGGCCATTTGCTGGGTTTGGATGATGCTTATGCACCTTTGATAAACAGGCTGAGCAAATTGAGAAAATCCGGCACCCAATGCCTGAAATAACTTACAAAGATAAACAAATGTTATTTCCTACCACTGAAACTCCTGGTTATTTCTATTCTTCAACTACAACTCAACTGCCTTTATTCAGAACCAGAGGCCTGACAAAAAAAAGCAAAAAACAATTCAAGTGCATGTGATGGCAACCACGTGAGAGATTAGAATTATTATTTATTACAAGTCACCAGAGATGTCAGAATAAGACAAGTCGAATGTATATGTTTGCAACAAACATTTTTTTTATCGGAAGCATGATATTTTTATTAAACTGAAATTTTAAAAAAACAATTACAATTCGACGAAGTGAACCAGCAGTCCACTTTTATAACAAAAAAAAAACAAGAGAATCTATACCAAAAACAGTTTTAAACAAAACAAGATAATCCAGAAAACAAAAACAGCAACAATCCACTCGAGCAGAGTGGCAGTTTTCCATGTGCATCTTGAACTAAACCTGCTCCTAGATCACGATCCCAGCCAAAACCACATTTTTTCATCTATTCAGAGGAATATTTTCAAAAGGTTTTAACATTGATGCCAACAATGATGTTATAAACTTTACCTTCTGCCATTGAAATTTCTACAGAAAGAAAAATTCTAAGTGGTCAAAGAATTAGAGTTCAAAGAAGCAATTGTTGTGATATGGTAATTGTTATTCAACGATAAATTAAGGAAGCCCTCACCACCACCACCACCACCCCAACAATCTTCCTAAATCGAGTGCTCCTACTTCCAACGAAATGCGGATGAGAAAGGAATCAATGCCTTTTGATATAAATTGCAAGGAATTCTTCGGAGACCTCTCACCAATCTCTTGGACTCCCAGCCATTCAAGTTCAACCCATACTTTTGTACAATAGCACACCAAAGAGAATTTCCCTAGAATCTCCACAACCACTTAGCAAACAAGGCTTTGTTTTTCAATATTAGGTATCCAATTCCCAACCTCCCTCTGTTTTTAGATTTAGTTACCACTATCCAACCAATTAGATTCCATGTTTCCCTTCCCAGAAAAAAGATTATCATACGTTTCTCAATTAGTTTTGCAATTTTAAGCGGGAGTCTGAACATAGAAAAGAGATAAATTCGAATACTATAAAGAACCATGGCTAACACATTCAATCTCCTCCCTCTCAACTAGAAACCTTTTTTCCCAACAGTCCAAACCTTTGTAATTTTATCCAAGACCGACCATCAAAAACTCAAATATCTGGGCTCCCCCACAGCAAGACACAAGCCATGCTTTGTTCGTAATACAACTTAGAACATCCACCACCAATACAAAAAGGAAAAGGGCTAGTGGATCCCCTTGTCTAAGGCCCCTCTTTCCCTCAAATTTTCCTCGGTCCCCATTAATAATAACCGAAAAGTTTACCGAACTAACAAAACCTCAAATCCACTTTCTCGATTTTTGCATCTACCCTAGGGGAGGCAATTCGTGCTTTTGGGTTGTGTTTCGGGTCGACACAACACGGCACGACACAAATTTTTCAGACACGAACACGACACGACGCGAATTCATGTTTTTTTAGTTAACACAAACACGACCCAAATAAAAACGACACCACGACACGAATAACAAAATTTCTTAAATTTCACACTAAATTGAACATAAATAGACACGATAACCTGAATAAAAGCACGATTAACACGACAAGACACAAGAACATAACTCATAATTTTGACATGAACACGACATATCGTGTCAATTTCGGGTTAATTTAGTGCCGTTTTTAAAATTATCACCCCTTCTACCCAGATAAACTTTTTTCCCATCACATGATGAAGGAAATTCCAAACCACATTGCCATGCACTTTATCCAAATCCAATTTGAACACTACCTTTCTCTTTTTTGCTTTATATTCCTAATTATCTCATTAGCTATCAAAACGAGGTCTAATATTTGAATCCTCTTCACAACCGCTCCTTTGAAGGCCACAATAGTGTCACCCAACACTTACCTCAATCTAAGTGAAAAAAACTTTTGCCAATATTTTATAAAGACTAGAGACTAAGCTAATTGATCTAAAGTCCTCACATGCATCTTTTTTAGTAACAAGACAAATATAGGTATCATTCACATATGCATTCACAACCCCTTGCTCAGATCTATATAAAAAAATATAAAAATATAAAAATAAAAAACACACATCCTCTTTCAAAATAAGCGACAGTTCTTATACATCGCTAACGTAAACCGTCGAGACAAGAGGACTTGTCAACACAACACTCAAAAACCGCTCACTTCCACTTTCTTAAAGAGTGTCCCTAGATAACGTTAAGGAACACCACCCTAAGCCTTCAATTTCCAGCTCACCTTGTCCCAAACTAGAGTATAAATTCTTACCCTCAATTTCTTTCTTGTCAACAATTAGGTCACCATTCTCCCTTTCAAGTTTGCTCATCAACTTATTGTTTCGTTTCGCACTTACTATTCGATGAAAAAGTTTGGAATTATTGTCTTGTTCTATAATCCACTTTGTTTTTGTTTTTTAGTGTCGTGATATTTTTTCCTTTAGGATAATTTTTTCAAATTCTTTTTAAAGCTCACATCTTACCTTTCTCATTGTTCCTACCATTTGGCCATTTTCTTCCTTCGTGTCACTCTCCTTTATTTGTTAATAATTGCACTATGTTCAAGTTTAACAAGCCCGAAAGTTTCCACATTCCACTTGTTTATAGTCTTTCACTACTTTTAGTTTTTTCATGAATTTGAAATCTTCCCATCCTTGGATTTTGCGATTGTCCCACTAAAGTTAAAACCTTGCTTATCGTCTTTATGTTCCAACAACATTTTCAAATGTAAAAGGATTAGAACCCAGTATTACCCCGCTCATATCCAAAAATGAGATAAGTGATCCGGTATTACTCTACGACCGACTTCTTGCCTCACCTCCGGATACCCCATCACCTTTTCCGAATATAAAAACGTATCAAGTATATTACAGACCACCTCTTCTCTCATTTTGACCATGTGAAACGCCCATTACTCAAACCCAAATCTTTTAACCGAACTCACATATAAAAGCATCCAAGTCCCTCGTACTACGAGTAACACGAACTACACTAAGTTTCTTGAAACTCAATCAAACAATGCTAAAATCTCCCCCTACAAACCAATTTGATCGGCATAACCCAAACAATCCAGACAATTCATCCCAAAATTCACTCCTCTCACTCGATCTACAAGGGCAGTACACCTCCGAAAGCCACCAACTCTCACCTTCCGATGGTACTATTACAATCAATGAAGCACGGACTTAATACGCAATACGTGATACGACACGATTAAGGACCAGGCAAGGTTCTAAAAAGAGCGAGGCGAGAGGCAAGCATGGGATGGGTGCCTAAGCCTAGGTGTCGCTTAGGCATTAATTTTTTCATACAACCCAAGTATAATTTGAAATTTAAGATACTAACAAACAATTATTATTGACTTACTTCTAACATTACTAACATTTTTATTATTCTCATACATAAATACAAGACATTATAGTATATAACTAAAATTGACAGCGGAACACGGTGACAACATTTGTCACGCACACACGACGACACATGTACACTTCATAAATGTTTCAATTATTTTACTCTATCCGAGAATTTGAAGAGGCCCTATTTATTTGGCTTCATGACTCTTTATCTCATTGTCTTTTGGATTATCAATGCCTTATGCCTATCTCATTAAACCGAATGAAAACAATTACCATCTGTAATTAATAAATAAATCATTAAAACCATAAAGCATCCAAACAGCACAAATATCTTTTCATATTCTCTCTACAGCAACAATCTCTAAACAAAACCAATGCCAAAATGTTCTCTCTACGAATCCGGTGGCAAAATATCATTTTAGTCTCTTGCTATTCCATGGCTTTACCACTTCTCCATTTAATCTCTTTCTATCTGTATTATACCTATCTATCAATGCAGTACTCTTCTTATCCTTTATAATTTTGGTAAAATAAAGAGTTTGAAAATCCAAAGTCCAACGTAATAAATTAGAGAGAGAAATAAGAGTTATTAAACCAAAAATTCTCTTAGAGTTTGTCGTATTTGCGCTCTCTCTCTCACATGTAAATTTTTTTAGTATTTGGGTCTTCATCTTTGGAATTTAGACTCCACAATCTTTACCTTTCAAGAGCAAACTGATTCTCAATCGTCCGATCCTTCGAATTTGCCTCCTCCACCACTCTACAAACAACATATGATGGTTGAAAGTGGAAAAAACAGATGGGTTTTCTATGAAGCTAAGGTAAGTGTAGTTGGGTGGAGTAAATTAATATATTTCCTTTGCTTTTTTTCGTATGTATATGTGTATACAATTGCACTACCCCTTTAATCTGACCCAAACAAGACCATATGTTGAATCTGCACCCAGGAGCATTGCATTAAATGCAACCATGAGTTGTAGATATGATTATAGATTAATTTGGTGCAGGATTTAGATGGTGCGGGAGTTAAAGAAGAGAGATGGTGAGAGAAATAAGAGAAGACTAATGATGTCAGGTGGTTATAAATAAAAGAAAAGTTACTCTATATTCTTATCTTCTTTCCTGAATTCTGGTAGTATAAAAAGTGAGGATAGATATTAGATACGGACCTATAAATTCTAACTACACTTCTGTCCCCGTGAGTGAGCATAAATCTGCGGATTAATCAAGTGCTCTAAGAGGCCTGGATCAGCATCATAAGCTTACTAAAATAATAAGAGTCTATCTCTTTCCACCCGTTGTATGCGGGTAATCTTCAATCAATGTCTGCGAGTGTTTCTAGTACTGAGCGTAAGCGTAACGATTTAAGTGTAACCTCAGCTGCCACCACCGTTGCAAATTCAGTACATATAGTGTATTGTGTGTGTCTTTCATAATATTTATGTTTTCACTTGAGTTACTTTTCTTAATTGAGTTGGTTAAACTATTTCTATATTTGGATCAAAAACTTACTATCAAAGTATTTAAACAACAAAAATATTGGACACGCCGAGTGAACAATACATGCCATGTTTGATTTGTTGGTTTATAAAAATATTTTATTTAAAAAAATACTCCTACCATTTAATTCACTTGCACTTCCCATCTTATGATTATTTTAATGATATGTCTTTCAAAATTTTCATAAGCTATTACGCTCTTTTAGAGATGGTTTGACCTTTTCATTTGGATTTTAAAATTTGAATGCCCAAGCTTGGTGTTCTTCACGTATTTAAAAATACCTAATTAACATTTTTTATCTCATCATAAAACTAAATGATAATTCAGTTATAATGTATTTTCAAAATTTAAAATTTCGTTGCACTTATTGAATGTCATTCATATGACTTTTGACATTAATTTAAAATTCAATCTTCTTTCATTCGTAGAATATATTGTGTGAAACGGGCTACAACAACAAAAAAAATACAGTTTAAATAATGGAATGCATGCTAGTTTCCAATAAAAGTTCATTACAATATATAAAATACTAATAAACTAATTAATCACAACGATTCATAAGTATCATACTATATCCAAATTGATTGACACATGAACATCGGTAACAATACTATAAAACCCGACACTTTTAACATTATTAACATCTCTGTCATACATTAATAAAATATTGTTAACACTACGACAAATAATAGAAATATTACATACAAAAATATTTTATAGTTGATATTCCTAAAACAGATAATAGAAATATTACAAACAAAAAATAATGATATTGTAGATATAGTAACATTTAAAAATATGATGTTAAAAATGCTACTATAATCGCTAATCATTGTATATACAGAGTAACATTCACGCATATCATATATATATATATATATATATATATATATATATATATATAAAAGGGTAAACCCAGTGCACGAGACTCCCGCCACTGCGGGGTACTGGGGGGGTTGGATGTACGCAGCCTTACCCCTGCATACGCAGAGAGGCGGTTTCCGTGACTCGAACCCGTGACCTCCAGGTCACAGCGGGGGCAACCTTACCGTTGCGCCCGCTGACCTCCAGGTAAGTGGTCTTACATCGTTATATCTGATAAATCTTCCCCCACTAGAGCAATCTCAAACATGGCCAGGGAGGTGAAGAATATGAGAAGAAGAATAGAAATGAATAGTTTTATAGAACGAGTTCTCATGGGGAACATAGAAAGAGAGAGTGATTTAAATCGGGCAATATATATATAGGTATAGGTATATTTTTTTGCTATTGTAGTATTATGTATTTTTGATGCGCGATGCAAAATCGGGCAATTTTTTTTAAAAACAACGATTTTTTCACTTGGTCCACTTTTTTGCCGCCTAAACCCTAGGCGAGAGACGCCTGCACCTCCCCCCCCCCCCCCCCCCGGGCGCACGCACGCTTAGGTGCCGCCTAGGGGTTCCATGGCGTGCCTTTTAAAACAGTGGAACCAGGGATACGTGATTTCTCAAAAAAAAAGTAGGATACGATACGGTAGAATACGTAAAATAATATTTATATTTAAATATTTAATTATAAGTTAAAAAGTAATATTTAATATTCTCCAATTATCAATATTTACTACAAGTATATATAATTATAAATACAAAATATATTAAATCCAAAGAATACAATTTTTTATTACAAACTATTTTATTTTACTAGTTACAAAAATATTCATTTTTTATTAAGAAATCTCTCAAATCTAGCACACAAAAGAAATTATGGGAAAAGTTAATCTGTTGTGGGAGAAAGTCATAGCACAGCTCAGTTGTCTTCCAATAAAGATCAGATTATATTAATTGTTTTCAGTTGTCCTTCCATATGGACATAACCTCTCATTTACTCTATCAGACAACATTTTCCTTCTTAAGCTCCATAAAGTAAAAACCCTCTTTCCATCATACGAAGCAATGGCTAAGAAAAAAGGTAAGTCCTGATCAAATCTCTCCCCCGGTTGGGATTCAGTATCTAACCCACCCTTTGCTCGAGAAATGCTATTTTAAGAGGGGGTGGGGGGGAATGAGGTATATTGAGTTCGTAAGAGATGACAGAGGTAGGGGCTGTATTTTTTTTTACTCCAGACTGATTGTATTTGGGTAATGTTTTCTTTTTCTTTTTCATGTTTTATAAGAAATGTTTGCGTGCAATGGCAAGTGCCCTCGACCAAGCTATGGTTGGTCTCGGGTTTGAGACACGGGAGCAGCCACTCCATATATAGGGGTAAGGCCAACCGACATCCGCCTCTCCCAGACCTACGGTAAAGCGGGTACGACCTTTGTTTGCGTGTCTAAATGTGTCAAAAAACGTTTTCGGCTTCAAAATAAAAATAAAAAAATAGGATACTCTGAGGACACACCACACCAGGACACGTGTGTCTAAGCTCGTCCCGTGCCCGACTCAAATCACATCTGATTCTTTGGCCATGTGAGAGTGTCCGTGCTTCAAAGATTCTGATTGAGACCGGAAAAGTCTCCCAAGAGACACTCACTAACCTTAATAAATCTAATGTCCCACATTACTAGAATCGCTCCCGACCTTCCCAACGATTGCGAAGACACACATTATTTGAACCTAGCACCCCATAAACCCACCACCAATTTTTTGTTATTTTTTCAATAAAAATTCTTATATTAATTTCCTCTAATTCCTCGAACCCACACCCCCAAACATTCCATGAAATTATTTTCATTCATCAAACAAATTGACCCCTTCATAGACTTCCTAGCACTTTGTTTTTTGTAGTTAATAAGTTTTTCAATTCTCTATTACCTCTAGCTTTCTGAAATCCACTCCCACCACCTTTTTTGATTTTTTGGCACAATCTTCAAGTTTGAAAGGTCTAGAATGTGTTATGTTTCTCTTTCTCCACCTCTATATAATTCCACTTTCCCCCAAAAGTTTCTCTATGATGTGCTAATTTTAACTCAAACACGGAAGAATCTAAAGAGATGCATCCCAACGCAAAGATTTGAAGAGGACCCATCCAAAAGCCACTTATTTTCATATGCAAGATCGTAACCAAACCTTTTCAGAGGACTACTCTTGCTGGAAGTCAAAGTTCTACAACCACTCAATTCAGCGAACTCCCCCCAGCCAACTGATCGAAACAGAAATCCAGAGATGACACAGAACAGGATCAAAGACAAAGGATGTAAATGGGAAAAATAAATGGTATATGATAAGGGGCCACTGGGCTTCTTTGCAAATTTGTACAAGGATGACTTATTTGGTTAAGACGTGATTGGGTCATCATTTGTTCCCCTCGTATACCTGAATCAAACTCCATAAGTTTTAAAAATTCCCCGATTCCATCTCGTAAGGCATCCACTTTAAAATCTTCGTCATTTGTTTCTTCCTAACACTGGACTTGGATCCAGACTCTGAATTTTCTATTTCATCAAATTCATCATTCCCGGAAAGCAACAAATTTTTAACAAGTTCTTTTTCCACATTTATTAATGATTATGCATTCAACTTTGCATGAGTTGCACTAAATTTACCAGATATGTATATCCTCATATAAACCTTGCTAACTGATTTCAAATTTTTGAAGGAGACCCTTTTCTTTTGTCATTTGTTGAAGCTTCAGATCCAACCCCATCAGCCTCACTTAATTCTCTTCCATATCATCATTTGAATCAGAGCAAAGAAATATGTTTTTCGCAGTTTTACTTCTCCTCAAACCAGAATGTTCATTTTCTTGTACACTAAAGTAGTCCGATCCTCTACTAGACTGTTCTTTCGACCCAACCTTAAATCAATGTTTAAAAAGGCGAACGGCGAGGCGAGGCGTTTTAGTCGCGGAGAGGCGAGGCGTAAGCCTCACCGAAAAGAAAAAAAATGAGCAAAATAATATTAAAAAAATACTAATAAAACCATAAAAATAAAATAACAAAGAAATATAAAATAAAACTACCAAAAAAAACGTCCTTGAGAACTTTCTCACATAGTTTGACATTTTTTTGTTCCCCCGAGATAACTTTAAAAAAAAGTAATTTGAGAAAATCAATTTTAACATATTGGTTATTTTACAATATGACAATAAATTAATCAATGCAAAATCATATTGGCAAAATCATTTTTTTAGCTTCATTCACATATTGGTTATTTTATAATAAGACACTAATTAATCAATGCAACTTAACAAGCAAATTTATTAAAAAACATTGATTTTCAAGTTAAGATTAAAAAAACAGCAATTTTATTAAAAAAATAATAAAACATATCAACCTAAGTTTATTAAAAAAAACAGCAACCTTTAAAATATATTAGTTTCTTAATATATTCAGTTTAGTTAAAGATAACATATTAATCTAAGTTGAAAACCAAACAACAGAAAACTTTTAAAAAAAGTCATATTGAAGTTAATTTAGTACATTTATTTCAAACAAAATCAAATTTGACAAAATCAGTTTTTTAAATTTCATTAACATATTGGTTATTTTTTAAAAATTTCTCTCAAGTTACAATAGTAAATAGTATAAGTTAAGTGCAGTTTTAAAACAAAACAAAAAAAAAGTTTTTTTTTTTTTGGCGCCTCAGCAAAAAGGCGCGAGGCGAGGCGTGAGGTGCCCCGAGGCGTAAGCCTCGAGGCGCATTGAGGCGTAAGCCTCAAATTCAACCATGAGGCTTAAGCCTCGTGGCATTTTTTGCCCGCCTCGCCTTAAATTAACCCAATTTATTCGACACAACCTCGGCCTTCCACTCAGACAGATTAATGGAAAGAAAAAATCCTCTTTAGGTCAGACGTCTCAATTAAGATGTAAAAGCCTAAACAACCTTTTAAATTAATATTAACAAAAGTGCGTTTCTTTACAGAAAGTTCCTTGTAGATTCCTATAATGAGGCCTATACAGCCAAAAACATTTCTCGTAGGCCCACTTAAATCTCTCTTTAAAGCCCTATAAATGTCACTGCCACCGTCCTCCTTAGATCTCCCTGTGAAGCAGACTTTGATTGTTGTGATCAACATTTACCACGATATTCAAACGTACTACTGATTATTCCCCTTCCCAAGCTACCTTCTCCACAGACCTTGACCTCCGTGGCTCGTTGATTAAAACCACATCCACACCCTCCTCATCGCTATTAACTGATCATCTATTTCGAAGAACTTGTCTGCCAGAGATAACTTGTAGACCTTAGATGCACATGGTTTGAGACTGATTTTACAAGAGATCTCTCCATTTTGATCTTAATTTGCAGAAAAGACGCAACAAATAAGAACAAAAGCTGCAAAGAATTTGACAGACATCAACAATATACATTCAAATTATTTCAGAATCAATATAGACACACCCATTGCAGAGAGAAAACTGATGCTCTGATCAGTCAGAGAGAGAGAGAGAGAGAGAGAGAGAGAGGGGATGCATGTACGTAATACATCCACAAAATACACTTCCAAATATAGCTACCCGTGTGCAGAGAGCTCACTAACGCATCATAGTACAAAGAAAACATTGCACTCGTGTTATTCTACATATTGACAAGGTTTCGAGGTACAATCCCTGCCCAAAACCAAGAATTGTACTCCCCACAATCTACTCCCAGATCCCTGTGAACCCAGTGTTGCAAAGTCACTCAATTCCATCTACAGGAAGATTGCTACAGTTGCCGGTTAAAAAGTGCCTTGTGCATTGCTAATGTATTCAAGAAGTCCACCGCAAAAGCACTTAGCATTTCACCTTCTATACTTGTAGGAGGATTAGAGATCTAAGTAGCAACAATTCATTTCTAATAATAACCAACCACTAATTTTTATCTGGCATCAAAATAAACCAGTACAATTCAAAAGATAGTAAAGATGGTAACAAGACCTGTGCTATGGATGTAAAGCATTCCAACAGTGGGAAAAGGTCTTTGTCTGAATTTGACAATTGCTGCCACTTTGTAATTAATGGTGGCATAAGAACGTCAAGATGCATGGGCTGCAAATCATCAGAATAATATATCAGCACAACAAAAAAGAGGGGTGGGTGAAGCCTTTGACTTCTAGATATCAATAGAGATGAGAAATATATCGACAATTCAACAATGCAACATGTCCGTTGTTTGACTATTATTCAACACGTACATAATTTAAATACAGGCTCTTATATTTATTTATTGTGGACAAGACGTGGTTTACAGTTGCCAATATGTGACCAACAAATGTTAACATTGTTAGAAACCAACAAGATTTATCATAACAAAAAAGTAAGATATGAGAGATTTTATTAATGGAATGGGTGTGGAAGGGGGAGAGTATCAATCATAACACGTATATATATAATAGTATATGCACTATACGCATCACTTGAGAACATATATCCCTCAAAATGTCTATTACATAACAAGGGCGATTACTGATCAGTATGATCCAGTGTTTATACTTCATTTTTTATATGGAATATAAATATATATTGGCATGACCTTATTGTATCCATGTACTACTTATTTAGGATTTGCTGTGTCGGTTTGTGCGTGTGTATGTTTGATATGACCCATATTAGTGTCAGTGATCCATTGTTTATTATACAATCGTACCTGATTCAGTTCCCCTCCAACAGCATCTGCCAGAGTTCCAATAGCATCATAAACAATTCTGAGGTTCCGCCTCTAAACATGGCCAAACATTTTATAAATATGAGAGGGGTGGAGAGAGAAAGAGAGTTATGTTTGAAAACTATAAAAAATGATGAAGAATTCAATAATGAATAGGTATTACAACTCATAGCAATAAGATGAAATTTGAAAATAAAGATCCCAAAAGGTTCAACCTGATATTTCCCAAATGCACACATTAGGTGTTGCAAAATAATTTCCAAGCGGGGTGCCAACTCTTCCGCAGCCTCCTGCGATAAATAAAGAACCATATGTAGATTTACTTTTTTTAAAAAACAGAAATGCAATAATGAGGTGCTGCTTCAGAAAAAACCTCTTCAAGAGTCGCAAAAGCTGAACAAGCAGCCTCTTGAACCCGCTTGTTATTGTCCAATATTCTCCGAAGAAGACCCATTAGAACTTTATCGAATTTATCATGTCCTTCTTGATGACCAATTCCCTAGAATAGATAGAAACACAAATTGCTGACTAACTTCGGAGTTTATTGCAATACCATCATAAGTAATCATAAAAACTTTGAGGTGTGCACTCATTTAAATTACGAACCTGCCATTTAGATCAACAAAGGATATAAGTACATAAACAGATCAACCGCTTCAATTAAGTCATAACTGCAGCTAAATAGGGATGGCTACAAGAGACGCATACTAAGAAAAATGTACGAGACCAGGTCATCTTGGATTTAATGACAACAAAAACGCGGGAAGCTCATTGAATATAAATAGTTTTAAGATTATCATGGAGTTGCAAAATAAACTAATATGTTAATTTAGTCGTTCTGAAAATCCTAACTAGTAGTTATTTTTATGGGATGAAATAATAGAAATCCTAACTAGTAGTTATTTTAATTATGTTATCAGACCCCAACAATAGGTCATCTTCAAAAACCTATCCTTGAGACAATACCGGTTTTTTTGCCACCACGCACAACACGGGCGGATTTACCGTAGGCCGAGGGAGAGGGAGAGGGAGCGGGGGGCCAACCCCCTGAATATTTGCAAGAAAAACCTTACGTATATGTAGTTCGGAAAATATTAGGGGTTGTAGCTGTCAAGTTCAAAAGTTAAGGTGAAAAACTATATTAATAAAAACTTTCAAACCTAACCTACAAGGCGTTCTTATATTTGGAGGAGCAGCAGCTACCGCTTTTTGAAAATAAACTACAGACTCTCTCTCTCTCGTGCACTCACCTCACCTCCCTCTGCCCCACACACACACATATACAACACACACACTTTGCCGTTGCGATCCGACTCCAGACATCGCCAAAGAGTGTGCCTAACCAGCCCTCATACCACCATTAAGAAGTCAACCCTCTTTGAGCTCTTGAAACACTTCAATCAGGTACTTTCTTGTATCTTTTTACAGTTTTTCTTCAACACTACCGGTTGCACTTTATATCTACATATAAACCCAGTTAGATGCTGGCGTTGGTGTTAGATTTAATTTTGCCGGAAATTTGATTTGACTTGGCCCTAATTTTTAATAAGAAGTTTCTAAT
Organism: Sambucus nigra; assembly: GCA_949130495.1. NCBI lineage: Eukaryota > Viridiplantae > Streptophyta > Magnoliopsida > Dipsacales > Adoxaceae > Sambucus > Sambucus nigra. Next base: position 298,441,772 of record OX422212.1, on the reverse strand, counting down.
TTAATTTGGTGTTAGGTTAAATTTGGCCGTAAATCTGATTTGACTTGGCCCCAATTGACATAAGACGCCAAATGAGTAATAATAGGTAGATATCTCACACGTCTCAACCCTCAATCAATAACTCTCCAAAATATAGAATGTCCCAAATGAGACTACAATAGGGTATTTATAGTATAGATAGGAAGTAGCTTAGGCTCCAAGCAATGTTCTAATTACAAATGTACCCCTATTAGCCTTTGCCACTTCCTTCCTATAATACCAAGCAATTACTTACTAAAAGAATATACAAACAAATAAAGAAAATAAAAGAAAATGACAAAAATGACAAAAATACTAAAAATGGCCTATAAACTTCCAATTCACATCATAATCTCGATTACTATTTGTTGGGAAACTCAAAATTAATTTTAAAAAAGCCTATGTACAACATTGTAGTCTCTATACAATACAGTTTCTGATGTAAACGGGATTCATTGGGTGTGCCATCTCAACTGAAAAGGCCACGCCTTTTATGGCCTTCAAGCCAAGCAAGTCAGCCATGAGTTTACATGGTTTACGAAGTGGTATTGCATTTCATAACTGATGTAAACGCAACGGAATACTTACACGCAAAGAGAAATAATCAAAGATAACTCTCACTACTCATATATTCATAATATTTGCGTGATGTCATAGGCTTAGTGATCCGAGCCATGATATCGTCATTCCTAACAAACTTAATCTAGATTATTCCATAGGAATATTCGTTTATTTTACTAATAGTAAATAATAAACTTAAAAAACAAATGTCGTTTCAAATTGCTCATTATCCTTGGCTAGACTCCATGCACCTGTACACATCAACAGCACTCCCCACCCCATGACCACCCCTCAACTCGAATCCATGACCTCTTTGTTATATCACTTAATTTAAACAGAATCAGGTGTGTCATTTCAACTGAATCATATCATATTCCTATGTAAAGATTATGTTGTTCCGTGTTTTCCAGTCAAAAGGCATAATCAGCAGATATGTGCTTATTGAAGAGAAGCAGTTGATTGAAAGATATATTGATCATACCTGAACAATAAATTTGCTGAATCGTGAAATCGTCCAACAGGAAATACTTCGTATCAAAGGAAACTTATCATCTAAAAGAGGGATAAGAAATGCAACAATCTGCAAATAAAAATATTGGATTATATTTAGTTCATTGAACTTCAAGATCTTAGCTAGGAACATGAAATAAGCAATACTAGAAAACTATATCTCCTTTTCGATAGAGAAGATTGAAGTATAAAAAGGGACAAAATTAGTAAACTGTAACACGTATTATGGAAACCTGGACAATTCGTAAGGAAGAGAACCATTTACATGCAAATAGAAAATTTCAGTTATTGCTTATTGATATAGTTGAGATGTAACCAAACTAGAAGTGGATACAAAAACACAAATAACAGAGTCCCCAGATAAATAAAAAGAAGACGTGAGTTTGACTACGTTTAAAAATATATATACTATGTATGCCACCTTCAACAGATCGGGTTGATCAGCATCTAGCTGCAACATAATATTACCTCTGAAAGATAAGGATAAAGACCACTAATGCAACCCTCAGCTATGGCACCAAGAGCTAAAACTGCAGCCTCCCTTTCTTTCCAGGCTGCGTCATCGGAGTTGGATAACTTAGCCTGCGCAGATTTTGAAATAAATATTTGATAAAATTTTCCTATACTATTTAACATAGAATAATTCGCCTGAAAAAAACATAGAATAACCAGCTTGTGGGGAAATCATATATGTATTACATGCATAGTTGTTTGATTTCCCCGTCAATATAGCATAGAATCCGATCCATAAAAATGATGAAGATTGTTTTTATTTAGCAAATGATGAAGCTTGTGGGGAAATCATATATGTATTACATCCATAGTTGTTTGATTGCACCTTGTATTAATTATATCAATACAAGGTGCAATCAAAAAATTAATAGGTACTCAAAAAAAAATTTGGAGCCATTCATATCTTGTATGCAAAAGTGTCGTCACCCTTAAAAAACACTTCAAATCTTGAAATTTTTTATTAAAAAATAAAAATAAAAAGGAACTATAGAATAGAATAAACCTTCACAACCAAAAGTTTATATTGAATACCAAATAAATCAATTACCTGAACTACAGGCATCAATGTTGGAAGAATCTCATCCCCAAACACATTTGAGACAATATCTAGAGCAGCTGCACTGCACTTCCGTAGATTCCAAATATTGACTATGTCATCATCCTGTAATAACAAAATCTCAAAATGGTTAATTAACAGAAACATTACCAATGACCTCAACCCCCAATTATTAGCAAAATAAAAGTTAAAAACTGTGTAAAAAAAAATCTTCGACTCATTTATTAGAAAAAAAAAATCATTATTTATTTATTCAAATACACTGACCAAACAAGTAACTATCAGCCCAAATAAAAGAGAACACAATCGAAAACATACATCATCTCCAACATCCTCTGACCCATGAAAACGTGATGAGTGAAAACGAGGCTTCAGATCCTGCACAGAAAAATATAGGAAGTATTTTAAACGACGGACTGAGAAGGGTATTGTGAGATTATAAAATAGAGATTAAGGATCAACCTGATCTCGATCTGGAAGAGACCCATCTTCCTGAAATTATGTATTGAAGTGAGATACAAAATAACCAGCATTAACTCTCTATTCCATAATCAAAGGATTAACGGAAAATCCAAGATCCAGAAAACTTAACCTCAGCGTCGATAAGCGACTCATCATCCTCAGCATAAGCCATGTTTGACAATAGAATCTACAAAATTGCAGTAGATAGAAGACAAACACTGAACATGATCTTCAAATGTGACATGATATCCTAAGATAGGAGAGAATAATCAGAGGTAAGAATCATACTGGAATTAAGCGTGGCAAGAATTCTCGTAAGTTCTCAGATGGCAACTGGGCCTCGCAATATGCAGACCTGCCAATTTAACAGTATTAAGAAGGTAGCAATAGTACCGATCGCTATAAGCAATGAAACATTGCAAAGAAAAATGAATCCCTAAGATTTCTAGATACTCTTTAGTAACAACCACAAACTCGAACTATATCGGCATGTACAGAATACCAAGTAACTTTGTGAGACCAAATTTGTATTGAAACGTAATAATAAGCATTTTATTCATAACAATTAAGAAATTACAATGGATGTGTGGACCGGCAATCCACTAAAACAAAGAACCCGAGCAAGATACAAAAAGAAAGAGAAAACAAAAGTAGAGAACAAGAGGAGAATCCACCACGTCCCACTGGAAGCAAGACGTTACCAAATCCCTTGAATCCGCAGCCCCTTTGATGAAAGTTAACAAATTGCCAACATCTGTTCAAATTCTACTCCCTACAATTTTCATCTATATGAACACACAGATATCACTGAACTATAATTATATTGCAGGCCCAATGGTCTTATTTATTGAGATAAACCAACTAGATACCTACATCTGTATTGACTAAATAACTAGTAGATAAAGCTAGATAAATAAGGACACCACTGAAATAATTTATAATAACATCCTAGGAAATTTATAATAAATAATACTACCTCCGTCCCAAATTAATAGTCGCTATTTGAAAATGACGATTTTTAAATATTCACTCAATCAATGGCCAAGATCAAGCCTTGTTCACTATCGTGGAATTTTGCTCGTCGATTACGTCCAAAAATTAAAGCGGCTATTAATTTGGGACGACCCAAAAAGGAAAACATGACTACTAATTTAGGACGGAGGGAGTACTTAAAATAACAAAATTATAAATAAACAAATAAAATGTAAATCTCTCTCCCACGAGGTGGCGACCCACCATTACAATGGAGTCCCGCGCCACATCTTCCCCAGTCTTGAACAGATTTTGCCTTCAACTCAAATGGGATCGTTGGCTGCATCGGGACCCAATGGAATGGGATGGTGCATCAGAATAGGGTTCTTTCACCATGAGCTAGCAAAGTCCGGCTAGTGGGGCACTTGGTGGCTCGATATCAGGCACTCTCAACAATGGGGACTTCCTTGGTGAGCAGATCCTGTTGAATCTTTGTTGGATCTTTAGCTGAAAGTTGTTGATGTGATGGCCTACTCGTGGTTCATCCGTAACTATTAGGAGTGCTCGGATGCAAAGAAGCTAGAATTTCAGTGTGGAGGTTCATCAAAAGTTCTTGGCCAGAGTTGCGTTGTAGGAACTTTACGCGCATAACCGCTTCTAATTAGGCTCCAATATGGACAGGAGACCGATGGTGAAGTGAAGTACCTAACTCAGACAAATCCCTCAAACTTTGTGGCGGCCAAATGAACACAGTGGACACTGGTCACACCCGAGAGGCATTTGTAGTAGAAAATTGATACTATGGTGCGTCCAGCCAATCAATAAAAGCGTAGGGCGCAAGATGTTCATTTAAGGCTAGTGCATCAACCTAAATATCCCCTTGCATGCTCCAGTCCAAAAGACGCAAAAGCTACCACATATTGTTGTTGTGGGTTGTTCGTCAAAACCAATAAACCCGGGATCATCTTCAACGTTACTTGCTCAACAGCAAGGGAGGTGCTGGACAATGGACTACTGGGCGTGGGCGGCAATGGGCAGCAACGGCGCAGGCAACGGGAAGGTACCGCAACAAGGTGGTGGCCCATGTTGACGGCGCAGGGCTGCTAGAGCTGAAGGCCAAAGAGGCATACACCGCTGAAACAAAAGACGCTACTAAGGCTTGGATGGGTTCATAGCCTCCTCCACATGGTGACTACGATTGACGTAGTACTTCTACCACTTGATGTGAACCCAAAAATATATTTAATAATTAAATTATTTGTACATTGGCCTTATGAAACCAACTGGAAACCTAAATATAATAAATAACTAAGGGTCCGTTTAATACACCCTATTTGCCATGGAAAATGTGGCAAATAATGGCAAATGAAAGATTTGTCCACTATTTTGTGTGTTTGATTGCCCTTATTTGCCATGGAAAAAATTCTATGGATACCCATGCCAACATGCAACTTTGTCATCCTTTTCCCACTTTTGTTGACAAAATTTGTTTTGCTCAATAGCAAAGAAGAGTTTTCCCACAAATTTTCCATCCTTTTAAAACTGTTTTAAAAAAAAAAAAACTCTTTTTTTGTTAAAACAGTTTATATTTTGTTAAAAACTGTTTTTTTTGTTAAAACTGTTTTCTTAGTAAAAACTGTTTTCTTTTTGTTAAAAACTGTTTTCTTCCGTTATAAACTATTTTTTTTGTTAAAACTGTTTTATTTTTTTAAAAACTGCTTTTTGTTATAAACTGTTTTTTTTGTTAATAATGTTTTCTTTTTGTTAAAAACTGTTTTTCTTAAAAACTGTTTATTTCGTTAAAACATTTTTTTTCCTGTTAAAAACTGTTTTTCTTTCGTTATAAACTGTTTTTTTTTTTTGTTAAAACTGTCTTTTTTCCATTAATAACTGTTTTTCTTATAAACCGAGTTCTTTCGTTATAAACTGTTTTTTTTTTGTTAAAACTGTTTTTTCTGTTAAAAACATTTTTTAAGCTGTTTTCGTTTGTTAAAAACTGTTTTTTCTTAAAAATAAAATAAAATGAAACTAGCTTTTTTCGTTAAAAATGTTTTTTTTAACTGATTTTATTTGGTTAAAAACTGCTTTTTTTGTGTATCATTTTTTAATATATAATTTTTTTTATATCAGGCCCTTCCATCAAGTCGCGCGTCATATAATACACTTTTTATTCTTTATCCTAATCCTTAAAAAATTGTCAAAAAAAGAATTTGCCACCTGAAAAATTAATCTATCAAACAGCACTATCTGAAAAATTATATGATTTGCCCGGACAAACTTTGCCATGGAAAAATTTGCACCCAAGCCGTTTGCCCACTTTTGTATCAACCGGACCTAATTAATAAACCTAGATAACTAAGGACTTGGGTTAAAATAAAACTATCTAATCTTAGGGATAAACTAATAGATAAAACAAAAAATAACTAAATAAAAAGGAGGTGAATCTCTCTCCCAAGGGACGCCCCCTCCTCCCTATGGGACCCAGGTCCAGAGCCACATCATTTTCGCTTTGAGATTATTGCTTGTCCTTATTTATAGTTACCAGAATAAAATTATTTCAAATCTGGTTTGATCCAAGTCTCTCGAAATATAAGCTTCTCAAATAAAAAAAGCCTTGATTGGTATATGTAAATGCATTTGGCAGTAATGTTCATTCATACACTACAGTAATACAAGTGTCAAATAACCCAAATATGTGCCAGTGTTGCAGCACAGACTTCTTACAATTGGTCCCTGTGGAGTTGATCACAAACATACATTTATTAAGACAAATCATTTTTTCCAAAGAGAAGATTAACAACCAACACCTCCCCCCACCCCCACCCCTTTGTTTTACATTACCACCCTTTTCAAATTCTGTGACCAGGGGGGAGTCCTTGAAATTAGTTGAAGATGAAGTCAAAAACTTGATTATATCCCATGTCTTCAAAAAATCTATTATTCCTTAGGAACCTTATCATCCATGTAATTGTTTTTTATAAATACGAAATATCATTTTAGACCGCCAAAGGGCAGAACCCGTAATCATGTAGTCTTTGCAAGAAGGGATAACTAACCCCTCAAGGGCAACACTACCACCACCACCGCCCCAAGAAAAAAAGGGGGGGACAACGGTTCCCGAAATGCCAAAACCGTACATCCAAAAAAAGCTACATAAGACAACAGGGAAAGGGGAACTATATCTCTAAACCATAAATACAAATCTACATGAGACAAGGTATCAGGAACATCATCTCTGCACCATAAATACAATTGAGAAATCATGTAGTCTTTGCAAGAAAGACGTCGAGACAGTGTATCACTTACTATTACATTGTTTGGGGGCAAGGCGCCCCTGGGATGTTATTTTATCCCTTTTTGGTGTGTATTGGGTTGTGCCAAGCTCAATGTTGGAGATGTTGGCAACGTGGAGTAGAATTTGGGTTCAGGGGGGCATGCCCTCATTGAATTCTTTGGACTTTATGGAAGGAGACAGATGGAAGGTGCTTTGAGGGCGTAGAGACTAGCTTGGACAGGCTGCGGTATATAATATTGAGTTCCTTACATTTATGGTTGAGGGAGGAGTTGCTATCTTCGACTTCCACTTTTGTGAATTTTTTGGAGGAGTTTAGGAGGAGAGAATAGATTGCTTCTGTTGTTACTTCTGTGTGTGGGTGGTTGTTGGTGTCTCCTTTGGTTATTTTTTCTTTCTTTGTATTCCTTCTTGTATAAAAGATTATTCCCCCTTGAAGGATTTTTATGAATATATTTGTTTGTTCCCATTACTTATCAAAAAAAAATATGAATTCTGAGCTGTCAAAATATAATTGGAGGTTGAATTTGTCATCACCTGTCACTAGAATAAACGAAAAATCCTTTAAACAAATAAAACTCCCAAAGGGTGGGGTGGGGTGGGGTGGGATTGAACAAAAAGAAAAGAAAAGGCACAAAAAATGAAAATACAAAGAACGGAGTGGTTCAATATGGTTTTATTTTCAATAACTGATCAAGAATGTCAATATTACATCCAATATTTCGGTTTTGGTATTGTATTGGTCATATACCAACAAAAAACCCAAATCTAGTCTAGGCTACCCTACACATTCAAATCGTTGCAAGAAAAAGTTGCCAATGCACGCAGAAAAAAAGAGGTCAAAAATCTATACACTAGATCGAGTTTTAATCTAGATAGCTTCGCTTCTCTAATAAAAATGTAAAATTCTCAACTCATTCAGCTAAATTTAAGTTTAAATTTTGATTCAACAAAATACCGACCAATTGAGTGGAGATTTGGCGAGTCAAGTGGAGTCTAGATTGTTTTGTGACAAATTAGATATAGGCCTCAAACTCAAGATGTTACTTATGGAATACATTGTATTTGATACTAAAGTTAAAGCATAATGTAGATTTTAGCTAGAAAAGTTCGATACATGTTTGTATTATCTTTTAGGCAATCTTAGATGAGTTCGACAATGTATTTCTGCTAATTAAATTAAATCACATTATTGCTCTTATCTATACCTATATTAGGGAAGCTATAGCAGTTAAGTCTGCCATCTAAATAGAGATCCACGTGTCCAATAAAATCCTTTCAAATTTTTAGTTCAAAAAAATTGTCTCCTCCTCTTTCTCTCTGTGTGTATTTCATCCTTTACCCTTTTCATCTTCCCATCCCTTCATAACTTTCTTTCCATTTAATAACCAAATTAAACCTCCTGTAACATATATCTCAAATCCACCCGACTTCCTATTTCTATCGTACCCTCATTTTCTTATCTCCAAATATGCATTCGTTCACTCTTATGTTTCAACGTTTTGGACCAGCTCTACCATGGAGGAACAATAAGGTTTGTTATTCTTTGAAACGACGATCAAGTTCGTGACAAACAGAGCACCGTGAAATAAGCACCGTGAAACAAGGATTGCATCGTTGGTCAGTCTCTGAATAGCACTTTATCTATATTTCTCTATTCATATTTAACATTGTGGCCTGCCTTTTTACGCAGTACTCTATCCATATTATTAGAGATGGTTCGTTATGATTCCAACACAACTCTGAATTTGCATCCAAACTTGGTTGTTGATGGTTGTATAGCTTAATCATTAAGAGTTTACTGGCAGGTGCGGTGGTATTTTATTGAGAGGCTGATCTATTCTAGAACCATCACCGGTGTTGCGATGGAGTTTTGTCGCCATATGCAACGAGTGGGTTTTGGTGTTGTGAATTGGAAATAAAAAAGGAGTGAGAAAAGGGTTTCACGAATATATATATCATACGTGTATGATACATATAGATATATCGACTAACTTTTGGTTTGGTTATAATATTGGGAGTATAAGGTGGCACAATATCATAATTATATTGTATTGCTGTTTTGGTGAATTATTTTTGTTACGTCTTAGTATAATAAATAGTCCTGCCTTATGTTTAAAAATTTTAACTCAAAACTTTAATTTTCTATTATAGTTTAGTTGAAGATCAGGTGGAAAAAATTTTAATTATGATAAATTATTTCTTCTTTTGAGTGTTGATTTCTCCTTTAATTATTTTTATATTGAGCTCAGACCTACACCCACATATAACCTTATCTTTGTTTGAGGGGTTGCTTGGAAAAATTCAGTTTGTCATTATTTTAGATTGTTTTTAATAAGCTACAAAATATTAGAAATTTATTCTTATTGTGTGAATTCCATTTAAATATTAGTTTTAAAGCAGGTTGTAGGTTTGATAATTTCATTTGAGCTTTAGTTTTGACATCCATGCACATAAAAAAAAATAGGTTCATAAAATGGTGAGGCTCGAGCACATTTTAATAAGTTGGTGAAAAAAATTTCATTCAAAAAACTGTAATATCAATCATAGTGGATATTTGTTTTAAGATGACAATTTTAAGTTTTTGTATTATTTTGTATGAAAAATAACGAAAATTAGTGTCAAACACTACGACATGTTGGAATTTACTTAACAAGACCAGTAATGGACCATTATCAAACTTTATATATTATTGCACAATTTAGTCGATTTACTTGCATTAATGGTTACAATATTATTTAAACTGAAAATATTTTTTTTCTTCTTTACTTGTATTGATGGCTACACTAATATTTAAATTGAAAATATTTTTTCTCCTAACTAGGTGTTGAATTTTAAGTCCCACTCAAAGCGTATGCTCATTAGAATAGTGTTTGGCTACATGTATGTATTGAGATATGATAGTAAAAAGCCTATATGCGCCCGCGCATCGCGCAGGTTGCATGCTAGTTAGTAAGAAATGTTTCAAACTTTTTAAGATCTTGTGTGTATAATAATTATAGTATGGGGGAGATTTTTAGCGCTCTACCAAGTTTAACATTGCTATCGCCCAAAATCAATAGCACTACTGATGCCTAACCCCCACTCCTCCCCGAAATGGTGCCAAATACAGTGCCTCTGAATCATGTTTAAACCTTTTGGCAATCATCAATTCATTCCAAGTCAAATGAAAGCGAGTAAACTTATTAATGACCTTATATGAATGTCCTGGGGGCAGCCCATGAATTAACTACCCATGGATTAACTAATAGCCTACTTTTGAGAGCGATTTTTAAACAAATTTAAACACACATGCACACACACAAGTTCAAGACTTCTAACAGGTTCCAAAACATTGGGAATGGAGTTCACAAAGTGAAGCATTACCAAAACTCACAGGCTTCAAGAGCCACTTCTTCATCAGGGTCCTTGTTGACTTGCAGCATGTATTCAATTACATTCCTCAAATGTGGCTGCAAATAGTTAAAAATCAAGTGAGGAACAACAACAGTTGGAAGATATATGAGGGTGCGAAAGCATGAAATAGAAAGTTAAGATGAATAATCAAAAAAGTTGAGAAATCAATTCAGTTTTTCGTTCACACCCAGAAAAAACGGAATCCAGTAACATGTAAGAACAATTTGTTACGCGACAAAATACGAGAAGCAAGGATATTAAGACTGGTAAAGAACAAAAGAAAATGTTCACCTCCAAGAAAGCAGGACGAACTTCTATTAGCTGAACGAAAGCCGCAGAAACCTGTTGAAGATATAGGCAAGGATGACAACCAAGTGAGCTTGACATGAGAACTTAAATGCAAATAGCACTAAGAATCTAGAAGTCAACTATTATTTTTTTCGGAACTCACGAGCATCATAATGATTATCTGTTCAAAAAAAAAAAAAAAGGACTGCAGTGTCCACATACAGATGTTTTTACACTAACAGCAAACTTAACTCAGGGAAACAATAAAAAGCACGAAAATACCAAATTTATAGTTATGATATCACGTCCTCACCCCAACTTAACCACTAAGAAACAAAATTAAGGATTGATTTTCCTTACAAAATTGGTAATTCATTTCTCCAAGTGAACAGCATAATATGAATGATGCGATGCATTTTAATGATACACTAGCGAATTACCCGTGCCTACTTCAATTTTTTTTTTTTTTTTTTTTTATAACCCTGAACCTCCACACGAACGAGCCATTTGGACTCCCTCGTGCAAGCTAAACAGGGGGGGCACTGCGCATGTCCACCTCACACACGAGCCCCGCTTAAATACTGGTAAACCCTGCGGGGGATCGAACCCACGACCGTGCGCCTAACCACACAGCCCTGAGGAAGCCCTCCAACAGGGGTAGGTATCCGTGGGGAGGGATCGAACTCATGACCTATGGTCAGAGTGAAGCCCATCCTTACCACTGGACCAAGTCAGGGTGGATGTGCCTACTTCAATTTTGATCACGTCTGCATCGAATAACTGGTGCTTACGTCGTCAATTGTATCTAATTACCCGTGCCTATAGCACTACTTGTGCTTATTGTGTGAATTACTTGTCTCTCCTAAGGGACTACCAAAGTTTCGTGCCTACAATCAATTATTCGTAGTTATGTCAATACGCAAATAAATTTGAAGTTAAGCAATTTTTAAAACAAAAATAATAACAATTTTTTAAATACTTAGCAAGCCAAACACCCTTCTTCTATACAGTTTCATATACAGTACAATATCTTATTTTCTTCTTTCTCCCATTTTTCTACGTTCATTATAGGTCCAGCTTTGCCTCTCTAATTAAACTTCATTGCCTTTGAAAGTTATTTATGATTCGTCACAATTGACGGGAAGAATCTTAGACCGTTATATACACAATGTACTTTTGATCTGAACCACCAGTTCGGAAGATAAACCAAACAGTCCTAATTTATTAAATAGATGTTACTCTCTTCTAATTGTGTTACCTACAAGTTGAAAATGACCACAAACCCACCAACCGGATGAAATATTAGTAAACAAATGTCACAAATCCAAAAATAATGACATATATTCAAATTTACAGTTGGTACCTATTTTAAACTACTTACCAATTTTCGCACCTCTGCAGCAGGGTCATTGGCAAGAACAAACAAACCTTGTAGGTATTTATCCATCGACGCATATAAAATCTGCAAGTAGGTAACATATAAGAAAAGCATCAACAAAAATAGCAGCAGTGACAACGCGATAAAATAATAAAACGAAAGCAACTAATCATACTCACATTTGGCATCAACATAATGTACTGATTTACAGAACCAAGGGAAAGCTTTCTCAATGAGGCATGAGGTGACTGGAACAACTGCTTCCACAGAACTCAGGTTAGGAACAAGGGGAAGAGTAAGGGAGGCAAAAAGGAATAACTCTCGACTTCGCAGGAAAAAAAATGGAACATAGAAGTTGCAATCATGAAATTCTGACCCCCATCTCTGGAAGCAAAAAAAAATACAACCAAAATATTCATCACCTGGAGTAGTCTTGGAAGAAAAATATTGATCGGTCGTTCAGATGATCCTGGTGTTTCTGAATCCAGCACTTGGGGGACATCCTCACAAATCTGTATTTCACCAGATCTTTGATGAGTTAATTTTTTCTAATAATGCAAAATGCATATTCTAATCCATGTTTTCCCCGGAAGAACAATGTTTTATGATTATTATCACCAAACTCAACAGACATGCAACAAGATTGACTTCAAAAGGGGGAATACTTTATATGTAACATTCTTCAGCAGTAACAAACAAATCACATGTATTGTGTGTTAAAATGCAGTCATCAAGTGATCAGCCTTCAAGTTTAACAGCCTTTTACAGATTTGTATAATGTCATCCCCGAATTTTCTAATAAAGAAACGATAGTTTTTTATGATTAAGAGTAGCAAGCATGGGAATGCATCCAAACTGTACTGCATACTTCTTTTTTCACTATTCTCCCCCTCTTAAATAGATAAAAATAAGATTGAGACTATAGAATTCAAAACGTTCAAGCGTCAAATGGGATTTCTCCATGAGACTATCACCTTATGATGCATTAGGAATATGGATGTGATATTGTTAGCAATGTATAGAATAAGATATAAGGGATGGTGTCAAAACTCCGTTGATTACGCAGCTTTTTGAAGACCCCACACCCACCCATGAAATAAGTAGAAATGCAACTAAGAACCAATTGTACAGCAAGAAAGTGAGTCTTCCACCTCTCGAAAAATTTCAACCACTAACTCTCGAAACCCGGCTTTGCTTAAATTAACCTTCTAAGGCCTTCCTAAATAGGTTAGCAGCCAAGATCCTACTCCCCAACCCACCCCATTAACCTCTTCTAAATTTTGTGATTTCCTACTACCATAAATCTTGTCATTACTCACTTTATAATAACCTATCATCAACACAACATATTTTTACTTTTACATGTGCTCTTCATGATAAAATAATTTTTAGGTCTTTTCCCATAATAAAAGTAAAGGAGCAACGTAATATAGTTGCAAGTTGCCTATCAATACAGCAATGTGATGCTGCTGCAAATATCAATAGTCATAAAATTTCAAGGGCTTTTACCCACTTATTCTGTGCAAGCATGAGTTGTTGAGTAAACAGGGTATAACAGGAAAGCACAAACAATATAAAATCAACAAGAAAATTGCCAAACACAGTTACGTCAACATTTAATACATTTCATTCATATAACGTAATTTCTGGAAACAGGAGACAAACGAGAAGATGGGAGAAAAAAAATTTAAAAGAAAAACACTACTTTAGAGAGGCAAATCATACCTTAGACAAAGCATCCATGGCACCTTCCATGTGATTTAAGTCATTACTATCCAAACACTTGACAAGGGCATGCAGCAATTCGGGCCAGGCAAGCACTCCACCTAACTGAACAATAACACTTATAATGGTCCCAGCAGTAGACCTGATCTGCCTATCTGCCACTCCTAAACAAGGTAACAACTCTGACTTTATGTATTCCTGGTTTGCAGCAGGCATGGGCTTGAATGCTGTTTTTAGGTTGTTCTTCAAAAGTAATCCAGCTGCTTGTCGAACCTCCACTGATTTAGCCTGCGAAAAGAAAACAAATACGAAATTTATACCAAAACTAGAGGCTCCCATCACTGTGCAAAAAATCAAAACAAAAAATAGGAATATAAACAATCTTCCAAATTGAATAACTAGTCACTGTTGAAAAACAACTACTCGGGGCACAATTTCATTAGCATTGAAAACTACTTAAACTCCATTTCCATGTAAACGGCAAAAAATAAGAAGGGGGGGTAGTTTTTACTACATTCATATCCCATTGCTTTAGCAAGAAAACCTCAACTGCTTTTAATCGTGTCCATTATACAACATGTATAACCCCCAAAACAGTGCCAAAAGAAAGAAAGAACGAGTATTTTTTTACTTACCCCCACCCCCTCCCTTCCAACAAATGAATTGCACTTTAAACAATTATAACTCATATTTCTATCCGAATGGGGGCAAGCCTAATTTTTGAACTTCGAAACTTCTTGGGGGGGAGGGGGGGGGGGGAAGAGTTAAAAAAAACTGAAACTAAAGCCACAATTGCTTCTACTATCCATTGAGGAACCTTTATAAAAATGTCCACCAAATCATTTCCACGAGCAGATAGTGTACATAACATGTGATTTTCAAACAGAAATAGTCAACTTACAATTAATATCAACTATAACACGCAATGAAACAAACTAGGCCTTCAAATGAACATCCACGCACGTAATTAAACTTTGAGTAAAATAATCAACTTTACAACATAAACCCTACCAAAACTCAATGAAACAAAAAAGCCGCAACTCTATTCTATTCATGATCAGATTCCATGTTATAGTACCTCGGCACGAGCGAGGATGAAAGCGAGGTAATTATTGAAATCGGGGAACTGAGAGTAGTGTTGCAGTTGGTGCCAAATCTGAGTCTTATCAGAAGAAGGAGATATTTGTTGGTCAAGTAAGCCGCAGATCTCTTTGAACCCTTCCTCTTGTGGCTGCCACGAACTAAGTGACGCCATGTTTTGAAACTGATCGAGCTTTGAGGGAGCGGAAGAAATTTGGAAAAGCTGTGTTTGGGGGAAGAGAAAAGCCGACCACGACGATGCGCTGTTTCGAAATGGTTGGATGTGATCTAAGAGGTGCGGGTGTAGTGTAGGGTTTTGTGTACCCGGTTTAAGATGAACAAATGTTTCCCTCAATCATTTGTTAAGCGGCGGCGGGGTTGAGATGGCTCGCTTTTTTACTTCAACTCTAGTGTTAGTCGACAATGAGACTTCCATTAATGAACAAATCGTGAACTCCACGCCCATTTTAGTTTAATTGGTTAATCCTATCCACACTAATTATTCTCATTCTTTTATGAGCAAATTATATCTAGGTCCCATTTATTAGGTCAACAAACTTATAAGTCCTATTGACTTTTTTATAATCCCATAGGTCCCATTCCAACCTTTTAGGAAATTTTTTCACAATTTTACCCTTTTCAAACCAACCATCCGTAACTTCCTTGTGGAAGTTACATAAGTGGTTGGACTTTTTTTTTTAATCTTTAAATGATCATAACTTTTGATTCACAAATCCGTTTTTCGCAAAATTACTATTTTTGAAATCTGCTCGACGAGATCTATCAAACAAGATCCATGAAGACTATAAAATTTCAAAGAAAAAAAATTTACACAAACAGTAAACTTTACTGTATGCACTAGAATATGAAATAGTTTTATATATGTGACATTTCATAAACAGACAGTAACATTTACTGTGGTAATACCACACAGTATATATATATATATATATATACACATCCGGTGGATCCAAACCCTCTTTTTTCAAAAATACCTTATATTTAAAGGTCCGCGCTAACGGCATCCAATCCTCACCACCATTGTTGGAGCTTCAACGACCTTCGTCAGAGCTCCGATTTGGGGTGGGTAAGGGTGGCATGTGGTGCCGCTGGCGCGGACCTTTGAAAATAAGAGACTTTTGGATAAATGAGTTTTGGATCCGTCGGAGTATTATGGGGTGCCGCTGGCGCGGACCTTTGAAAATAAGATTGGATCAATGGGATCGGGATCATCTGGAGCGCCAATGTGAGGTGAATAGGGGTGGCACAGAACTTTAAAAATTTACGAGCATATTGGTTATATATATATATATATATATATATATATATAGTTTGTAAAAATGTCATAGATATTAAACTTTATTGTATACACCAGAAAATGAAATAGTTTTATATTTGTGACATTTTCACAAAAAACAACATTTACTGTGATAATATATTTATGAAATAGTTTTATATTTGTGACATTTTCACAAACAACAACATTTACTGCGATAATATATTTATGAAATAGTTTTATATATATAACATTTTCACAAACAGTAACATTTACTAAGTTAATATTACACAATATATATATAACATTTTCACAAACAGACATTTACTGAGTTAAGACTACACAGTATATATATATATATATATATATATATGGTGGATCCAAACCCTATTTTTTTAAAATTACCTTATATTTGAAGGTTCGCGCTTGCGGTATCCAATCCTTACCACCATTATTGGAGCTTCAACGACCTTCGTTAGAGCTCCGATTTGGGTGGGTAAGGGTGGCATGTAGTGCCGCTGGCGCGGACCTTTGAAAATAATAGACTATTGAATAAAAGGGCTTTCGATCCACCGAAGTATCATGGGGGGCCACTGGCGCGGACCTTTGAAAATAAGATTGGATAAATGGGATCGGGATCATCTGGAGCGCCAATTTGCGGTGAATAGGGGTGGTACAGAACTTTAAAAATATGAGCATATTGGATATATATATATAGTTTGTAAAAATGTCATAGATATTAAACTTTGTTGTATACACCAGAAAATGAAATAGTTTTATATTTCTGACATTTTCACAAACAATAACATTTACTGTGATAATATATTTATGAAATAGTTTTATATATATAACATTTTCACAAACAGTAACATTTACTGAGTTAATATTACACAATATATATATAACATTTTCACAAACAGTAACATTTACTGAGTTAATATATATATATATATATATACGGTAGATCCAAACCTCTTTTTTTTTTAATTACCATATTTTTAAAGGTTTACGCTAGCGACATTCAATCCCCACCACTACCCACCCCAATTGTCGAAGCTTCAACGACTTTCATCAGAGCTATGATTTAGGTGGGTAGTAGTGGCATAGGGTGCCGCTGGCGCGGACCTCTAAAATTAAAAGAATATTAGATAAATGGAGTTTGGATCCACTGGCGCTCCGATTTGGGGTGAGTAGGGGTGACAGTGGGTTAGGTTTATATCTATAACATTTTTACAAACGTTAACATTTACTGTGTTATAACACAGTATATATATATATATACGGTGGATCCAAACCTCTTTTTTCAGATATTATCTTATTTTTAACGGTCCGCGCCAGCGACATCCAATCCCCACCCCCTTTATCGGAGCTCCAACAACCTTCATCAGAGCTCTGATTTGAGGTGGCATGGGATGCCGATGTAACATTTTCACAAACAGTAACATTTATTATTTGTGAAAATATTACAGATATAAACCTAATCCAATGCTACCCTTACCCACCTCAAACTGGTGCGCCGGTGTATCCAAACCCCATTTTTCCAATATTCCCTTATTTCCTAAGGTCCGCGCCAGCGGCACTCCATGTCACCCCAAATCAGAACTCTGATGAAGGTTGTTCGAGCTCCGACAATTGGGGTTGGTGATGGTCGGGATTAGATACCGCTAGCGCAGGTCGTTAAAAATAAGGCAATATCAGAAAAAAGAGGTTTGGATCCAACGTATATATATATATATATATATGCTCTTTGTTATAACACAGTAAATGTTAACGTTTGTAAAAATGTTATAGATATAAACCTAACCCACTGTCACCCCTACTCACCCCAAATCGGAGCGCCAGTGGATCCAAACTCCATTTATCTAATATTCTTTTAATTTCATAGGTCCGCGCCAGCGGCACCCTATGCCACTACTACCCACCTAAATCATAGCGCTGATGAAAGTCGTTGAAGCGTCGACAATTGGGGTGGGTAGTGGTGGGGATTGAATGTCGCTAGCGTAAACCTTTAAAAATATGGTAATTTAAAAAGAAAAGGTTTGGATATACCGTGTGTATATATATATATATATATTAACTCAGTAAGTGTTATTGTTTTTGTGAAAATGTTATATATATTGTGTAATATTAACTCAGTAAATGTTACTGTTTGTGAAAATGTTATATATATAAAACTATTTCATAAATATATTATCACAGTAAATGTTATTGTTTGTGAAAATGTCAGAAATATAAAACTATTTCATTTTCTGGTATATACAATAAAGTTTAATATCTATGACATTTTTACAAACTATATATATATATATATATATATATATATATATATATATATATATATATATATATATATATATATATCCAATATGCTCCTATTATTAAAGTTCTGTGCCACCCCTATTCACCTCAAATTGGCGCTCCAGATGATCCCGATCCCATTTATCCAATCTTATTTTCAAAGGTCCGCGCCAGCTGCCCCCATGATACTTCGATGGATCCAAAGCCCATTTATTCAATAGTCTCTTATTTTCAAAGGTCCGCGCCAGCGGCACCACATGCCACCCTTACCCACCCCAAATCAGAGCTCTGACGAAGGTCGTTGAAGCTTCAATAATGGTGGTAAGGATTGGATACCGCTAGCGCGAACCTTCAAATATAAGGTAATTTTGAAAAAAAAAAGGTTTGAATCCACCGTATATATATATATATATATATTAGCACATTAAATGTTACTGTCTATTTGTGAAAATGTCACATATATAAAACTATTTCATATTCTAGTGCATACAGTAAAGTTTACTGTTTGTGTAATTTTTTTTCTTTGGAATTTTATAGCCTTCATGGATCTTGTTTGATAGATCTCGTCGAACAGATTTCAAAAATAGTAATTTTGTGAAAAACGGATTTGTGAATCAAAAGTTATGATCATTTGAAGATTCAAAAAAAAAGTTCAACCACTTATGTAACTTCCTCAAGGAAGTTACAGATTGTTGGTTTTAAAAGGGTAAAATTGGAAAAAAAGTTCCAAAAAATTAGGAATAGGACTTATATGTAAGAGAAAAACATGATGGGACTAGAATGTCTATAAGAACGTCTAATAGGATCTAAAGATAAATGCCCCTTCTTTTATTTCCAAACATACTAGCATGTATTCGCACGATATGTTATTCATATATACAATCGAATGTACAGTACAAATTTATTTTAATAATTTTAATTATATGAACATAAAATATCTTTCATTAAAAATATTATTTTGTTTATTACATTGTCCATCATATAAAATCATATTTATTATTAATATTAAAATTATTTTACCTTTAATGTCACAAATAAATATTATTTTTTTTGTCAAAAAACTCTTATTCATATTGAATGTGAGTAATTATTTGTTCATATGAGTTATATGTCTCTATAATTACATACATCGAGCCTACGTTGGGTATAATCTACACATAAAATATTACTAAAAGCCTAAATTGATCCACACACAAATCTTACATACTGTGTTATGTTTATTACTCTCCTATTTTCGTATGCACATGTGACGGTAATAGGTTATAAAAGTATCCTCCAAAAATTATTTCTTAGAGTACAATATAATCAGCCAAAATATTAAACAATTCTAAATTGTTTACACCAAATTATTCTTACTCACGACAAAATAATGACAAAAGAAATAAAAATGTAGTCAAATATAAAAGATCCACAACTGTGCAAAACAATAAGGGCCCGTTTGGGTGCGTAAATTATTTAATTTTATAAATTGATCAATTTGAAATGAATAAATTGTTGATGTATTAATTTTAAATGGGTTTAAATCTAATTTGTGGTGTGTTTGGGAAAAAAAAATGAAGTTATTTACTTTTTATGTGTGTCTGTGTGTGTGTGTAGAGAGAGAGAGTGAGAGAGAGAGTAGTATGGTGAGAGTATTTTATGGGAGTGGTGCATTTAAGATTCATGGTGTAATTATAAATTGTGCAATTTCAAGCTTTTGATGAAATGAACTAATTTAAGTTTTTGTGAATCAACATGAATTGGTTCATTTTTTAATTTGTTCATTCTTGTAACCAAACACTAATAATAATACAATTCATGAATGAGTCAATTTTAAATTGACTAATTTTCAATTTTGGGGACAACCAAACAGGCCCTAAAAGAATTAAGCCGAAGACACACCTGTATATCCTTTCTTTTTTATGGAATACCACACTGCATCCACTACATCTACAAGTATATCTATACATACTTAAGTTCTTTCTTTGCCAAGACAGTTGTTTGCCTTGGGCAGTGGTCGTCTTCCTATTTTGAATAGTTGAAGGTTGTTGTCAATGAAATCCCATAACTTTATTTCAACTAATCTTTTATTTATTGGGTTAATTGCACGATTTCTTAACACCGCCAATTGAAAGACCATTAATTGCATTAAATAAGAAACAACTAACTCAATATTTATAAGAACAAATAGTCTCTTAAACATATAAAATTTATCGCTCTTAAATTCATTGAAATCCTTCCTTGTCAATAGATAAGCTTTATGCCATGTTGACAAAAGTTCAACGCATCACTTCGCAAACATTAAAGAAACCAATAAAAATAAATGTTCAGATCAATAAACTCATCTAACCTCAATCTCAAAGACCCGTAAACTAAACTAAAACAAAAAAAATTAGAGCCCATATCACCTCAATAGGAGACTTCTTATAATTAGTTGACACTTAAATGGATTCAGATCCAAATAAATATCAACAATAAAGGCAGTGTAATAGAGAATTATAAAAGTTGTCAATAAATTGAAGATAGTACAAATGAGAATTTAAATTAAAAGAAAATAAACAAAAAAAAAAAAAAATAATTACATGTGTGATAAAAATCTTAACAGTGGATTTCTAAAACCCTAAAAATAGTAAATAAATCCCTAAAAAAACATAAATATCCATAAATCTACACTAGATTTATGAAGATCTGCGCTAGATTTTGTTGATCGGTTTCCGCTCAAAATGTCCCATATATCTCAGTTAAACACATATGCCAACCCTTTTAAACTTTGAAAAAATAAAATATTTAATATTTAAACAAAACCAACTATGAAATTGTTGACAGAGATTTATCTTCGGTGGTGTTTAAGTGGTCTAGTTACAAACACGAAAACGTTTAGGAGAAAAAGATGGTTTTAGAGACAGAATAAAGTGGGAGTATTTAGGAGTGAGAGGTGGGAATCAAATAATAATATATAAACAGAAAGAAAATGGTTCGGATAATAGATGTGGTGTTGTAAAAGGAAGTTGAACCGAAGAGGAGAGGGAGAGTCGGAGGATTTTGCTAGCCGATTGAGTACTTTATTTAATTTATTATTTGTAATTTTTAGAGAGGAGTTGAGCTTTTTTAATAAAAGCCATATAAATTCTAGTTGCATTAATGAGTATTAAAACCTCCAATACTATTGTATTAGAGTTATAATATATATTTCACTGCACAAACAAACAAAAGCTAAATTACCTAAAATAAAATTGATTTTGTTAGTTTATGTTGCAATGTCATGTTCAAAATTATAAACATCAATTTCAATATACTAGTATATGACACATGCCCCAAGCTAATCTAATTATTCTTATTCAGTTTATGATACGTGGCTCAAGCTAATCTAATATATATTCTAAATCAGAGCAGATGCCTCTAGATTATGACACATGGCCCAATTTATGGATCTCATTAATACGAACCAATCATTTATTGCCCTCACCCTCTCTTTTTTTTTCCCTCCCTCCTATATTCCCCTACAATCACACGTCGGTATGTTCGCTGACTCAAAACCCTTCCAAATCACACCATCCCCACCTTCAATTACAACGTCGTTACTACTACGTCCATATACCTCCCGCAATTACACAACTCTTAGTTGTTACCTCCCCCACAAATCCTTAGTTATTGTCGTGCCCACAATGAATACGGAGAAACCCTTAAACCGCTACTACATTTCAATCTCAAGAGTTTCATCCCGAAACTATATACACCTCAACGGTGATCTTCCTTTTTTCCACAGTGCTTGGAGAAACAGTAGAAAGGACCGAAGAAACATCAAGAGGTTCGAAATAAGATGATGTGAATTCCTCTATCAAATTATCATTCTTTAAGTGTCAGGGGGATGTGCTTTTCTCGGATTACTGATTCCTCTACGAATCAAGAGAAATGAGGCCTTCAGATCATTCAAGGTGATAGGGATGATCGTCGTTCCCTTTATATGCCTTGAGACGAATGGAGTGGTGGTGCTCTTATAACCTAGCAAGAATGTTCCCTACATTAAATGCTCGACGACCCTAACCCTTTGTTGAATGGACCAAACCGTTCGAAAACCAGCAAAATTAACGTCGCTGTCACGGGAAATTTTCTTCTTGCTCATCGCTACAAAAAAAATAAAGAATTATCAACAATCGAAAAGGGATCATAGAGCCAATATAAAGACTTTATAATATATTCCTTGCCCATCGTGTGGACATCTTGACCCTTCATACACCACACCCCAAGGAAGGGAAAATATTGCTAATTTTTCACAATAAGGCCATAATCCCAATAATCCTTATTAAAATAAAAAAGGTTCGTAGTTAGGGATCGATTAACTACCCTCATCTTTATATAGTTGATGTTTTCAGTGGTTTTCACCCATTGATAATTGTGGTGACAATTATATTCAACACAAATAAATGAGAAAACCGCAATCACTCAAATAAATAAAAAAGACGATGAATGTCAATCACACAACACAGGATGTACATGGTTCAGCAAGAATGCATGCGTCCACGGTGGTGCAATCAGTATTATTTCTATATACTCCGGGGAGTGTTTACGGAGAATACAAATCTTGCCTTTTTCCCCAGGCTTAGGGTTTGTCATATACATATTTGTTATCGGGAAGTGGGGGTGGTTGACTCCCTCATGTCCATTTTCTACTCCTAGAATATCTCCCCGTGAGATTTTAGGTAAGGACTGGGTCATAACTGAATTCGGTTGCGATGAGAGAGGCCCAAGCTTTGGGCCGCTTCTATTGGGCTACTTGTATGGGCTTGTGATGGCAAATCCGGGTACCCACAATTGCCCCTAAAGTTGTTGAGCCGTGATTTGGGCTCAATAAATTTAAATGATTTGTCATAATGGCTTTCTAATAAATTGTGTAACTCTTTCCAAGATTGAAAACCAATTTAGGCGGCAGCTTGCTTCGTGTCTTGTGCATGATGATTGGAAGCATTTAAAGGTCATTTGGAACAGCAGTCCGTAGTTGTCGTTTCAAACTTCTTCAAGTTTTATCATATTTTTCAAGCTTTTGCTATTGCGCATTCCTCTCAAAGTCTTTATTTACTTCGCTCTCAATCTTCTTTGTCGTCTGAGCTTGTGATCTTGCGTCGTCCAAGCCAAACCTTCATCTCGTAAGTCCCTTATGTTCTCTCTCTGTGTTCTTTCTGTTAAATTTTCTTCGAATTCATAATTAGGGGTTATAAATGACGAAGATAGGCAATAGATTTGTGTCAGAGTTTAGGAAGTTCTATAATATCCCAGACTGGGTAGAAATCGTGTGCGCCTCTATCCCTGAAAATGTTAGAGAGATAGAGGGTGCTCATTGGATTCATGTTTTGTTGCTATCACAAGGGGGGCTCACCTTCCCCCCAAGCAATTTGTTTTTGCACTTCTCCGGCTACTTCTATATCGTTCCTGCACAGTGCTCGCCCAACGTCTGGAAGATAGTCAATGGTGTCCATAGAATAAATCAAATTTATGGCACTAAATTAGGGCTTGCTCAAAATTATTTATATTATTCCTTCTCTCGAATTAGTTCTGGCCTTCTTTACCTCAAGGCCAGGAGTCCTGATAGGGTATTGGTAGCAAACCTACCTGATTCCCATAAGGATTACTGGCAAGAGGGTTTTCTTGCTAGAAATTGGTAGTTTGCCCCTCATACTGAGGGGTCGAGGTTTGATAGATTCACAGCCCCCTTTTATGGGGAAGAGCACATAGGTAATCTTTACTCTACTCATTGGTCTTCCTGTTAATGTTTGATTCTTCTGATATTCTTTTGTTATTATTTCAGCAAGGACAGAGAACTTGGAACCTGCTCTAAGTGAGGTTCGAGTTGTCGAGCTGATTAAAGCTTGGAATATCAGAGAGCCTTTAGCTGAAGGTGAGTATCCCCGATCGGCTACTTTTCTCCTGGAGTATAAGAACATCGCGTCTAGTTTCATCGCACGGCCTGTAGACAGCATTCCTGTCTTATATATTACTGAAGAGGCTACTACTTACCCCATCCAGTTGGACGATGAAAGGTAGGAGGCCCCTAATTTTTTAATTTCTTTAAAAATTATATTTCCTTTTTTATGAAATAGATGTGGAAGCGATGTGATGGTTCAACTTAAAACAAATTTTAATTTCTTAACAAATTAAAATTAAACCAAATGAAATTAAATTAATTCATTAAAAATATTTTCACTTAAACATAATTAATCCAAGTCTTAGAATTTGTCTAAGTCATATTTTGTAATTTTATCAAGTTAGGCCAAACCAATTTTATCAATTAAATTAAATGACTTGAAATTAATTAACACAAAAATTACCCAATATTAATTTGCACCAAATTAAACAAGTAGAGATTAAATTAAACCAATTTTATCTTTTTACCTAAGCATGCGTTCTAGGTGATTTTGCAAAAGATAAAATAAACAATTAATCCACTACGCCACGATGTACGAGGAAAAACCCACAACGGGAAACAATCTCGGACGACCTTAGCCTCAAATCCACTAAGTACAGAATTTACATTTACAAGACAGATGACTTACTTCCTCAACTCGAACCCTCTCAAGCCTTGACGCGTCTTCTTGTAACCACCTCTGCCTAGCTGATAACCACGGAGCTCCACCGCGATCTCGGAACCACCGATCGGACAATAGGTACACCGTCAACCACACATGGTGCCTTTCACCATGTGAGAAAGCCGCAGCTAAACAATTCTTCTTCTTTGAGGGATTTAGAAGTAAACCCAAACTTCTCTTCAAATGGTAGAGATATACCGATGCCAAAATGCTCCAAGCAAAGTATATGCATATATGAAATTGGAAGAAACAAATATGGGTGTAACTAAGTGCTTAAAGGATTTTTATTTATAAAATGAACACTCAAACTCATGAACTTTTTCTTGGAAGAATCAACTCTCAAAACTCTCTATAGGAGTTAGAATATTATGAAAAAGTTAGTTTTGAAAAAGTTGTTCCCGCACATTATAAGATCTGAGAAAAAGTTAGTGGAGAAACAAGTGGAAAAAGTGGGAAAACTGTTCAAAACTGCCAAAAACCTGTTCCCCCCAAATCTCGTTCTAACGGAATCTCGTTCGAACGAGACTTCTAACGAAGTTCCAGCGTGAACTCGTTAGAAATTTTGTTGAAAGCTCGTTCGAACGACACTTCGAACGACATTCCGTTGGCCTTATTGAGAACTCGTTGGCAAACTCGTTCGAATGACTTGTGGTTCGAACGACAATCTCGTTCGAACGAACTTACAAAAATTAAAAAAATTTCATTTTTAGCCCAGAAAATTTATATACTTTATATAAAAGTTTTAATATAAATCTGTCTTAAAACAAAACACAGTTTTAAAACCTAACACCCAATAAACTTGTACCAAGCTCCTATATATATAAAAAAATGCATTCATACCTTGGGAGCATGGAACCACTGTTGATGACGTGAAAACGAGGCACACAAACTCAGTATTTGATGAAGTTTTATACTCTTTGCCGCTACGTCTTCAACTAAACACATCATAGGCTTGAATAGGAACACTTGAATACTATCCTATGACATAAACGTTTTTATCCGGAATTGAGCCAAAACTATATTAAGACTCAATTGGAGAATTGTGTCCTTACAAATCTCCCCCTTTAGCTATTTCGGGACAAAAACCAAACAAAAATCCTAAAGGGCGACGTCAAGCTCACTAGACTCAAAAACATCCCACCCAAAATAAAGAGTACAGTGCTTGACTCGAATACCACTTTAGAATTAAACGCTTTGCCACTTGAAGGTTGCCGCTTTAGAAGAATTTTTGCACACTTAAGCAAACTATCAAACGCATAGGGAATATCAAAGTATTTAATGCAATGAAAATAAATACTCCCCCTAAATCAATTCTCCCCCTTTATCAAAACGAATCTACCTAAGAAGGTCATGACTCCCCCTAAGTTAAATTTTCCAAACTTAGATACGATTACAATAGGATTAGATACCATTTCTCCCCCTATCATTCTCCCCCTTTTTGTTCAGGAATAGACAATGGATAAAACTAATTAACCACGTTGAAGCTTAGAGTGATAAGACACTAAAGCATATGAGCAACAAAAGCATAACTAATCCAAGATAGATACCAATTAATGAAGTAGAAGCATAGATGGACTAGAAAGCAAGGCAAAGACAAAGCAATATCATATATATATATATATATATATATACTCTAAAAGTATCAATAACGCACACGCACATATATAAATAGAGAGATATAAACACACAAATGACACAAAAATACAATAAGTTTAGCACACTCGTACGGCAAAAATGTGTCATATGGAAACGAAAGTGTTGGGGTGTGAACAAGTAACAATTAAATTTAGACCCAATCACTTAAAAATATGTTCACGGAGTTCTCAATTGATTGCAAACTTCATCACATTTGAATATAACCTCACGTGACAATATAAATTGAACTCAATGAACAAACATACACAATGCATACAAGCCCAGATGTTGATGATTCTACAAACCAATAGAGTCATGACAATAAATACCACTAGGATAAACGGACATTGTGCAAATCGTTGATATACCATCCATTTCCCTCAGGAAGCATATATATTCTTTTTATATTGAATGAATATATCAATTAAACATAGGCCTTGGCAATTATTTTTCTTTTAGTACCATTTTTCTGTTTTTAGGCCTTTGGACCATGTATTTCTTTTAGGTCCATTCCAAACGGTGGCTTACAATCGCAAAGGATTATTATTCCTTTAGGAGCCCTTCCCCGTGCACATTTATATATCATTTTTTTTTATATCTCACAAACTCACGTGCAACCTCCTAGGTCATAAATATGTAAATGACTAGATTGGTAGGAGAACACCTCACAAAGCTCAAATATAACATATGACATTAAAATTTCAAATGAGCTCGCGCATGTGTGAATAGAGGCATATAAAAATAGAATCCATTTAATCAATACAAAATCCAACTACTTCATATAAGCATGGTAAATAACATAATAAGGATTGACAATCTAAACCAAAAGTTCTAGCTACATGAGAGCGTAAAAGATGGGATTCTAACACAAGTGTATGCCACATAAAGTGTGTCAAACTACAATACACACAAAATATAAAATCTTTTTTAGTTTTTGGAATTTTTAATAAAAAATAAAAATATATACTCAAAAGACAAACAAAAATCACTTGTATTTTTTTCATTAATCTTAAATTGCTAAAAAGATAAAATGCAAATGATAAACAAAAATCTTTTTGTATTTTTCATTTAATGCAAATAAAAATGAAATAAGTATAATACAAAAGATAAACAAAAATTATTATTCTAGCATATGTTAAAGCATGGATCATAGACTAGAAAATGATTAAAGAAGCATACATTTAGCATGTTAATATAACATGAAGCACAAAAGCTAAAGTATGCAAACACTAACACATTCATCCTTTAGATTTAGTAAGGGAGGAAGCATGTGAAAGTAAATGAGAATCAAACGTCCTATTTTGCAAGGCAACCAAGTCGGATTTTCTAACCCAAATTAATGAAGAATGACTATCTTGGGGTGTAGGAATTTTAACTACCTTGGGTGCTTTACGCTGGGATTTTTTAGGAATTCGTTTAAGATAAAAACAAAATTTCCTAAGATGACCTTTTCGACCACAATGTGTACAAGTAAAATTACGTCGAAATTTGGTATCTAAGAAATGATCTCTAAAGGCTTTCCTAGTAAATTCTCCTAAAACATTGGTTTTGGCTCTATGAATAGATTCATTACAAGTATTGAAGCCTAAACCACAAGTGTCATTTTTAATTTGGACCGTTCCTAATATTTTATCTAATTTTTCTGAACGACACTCCAAATCAAATTTGACATTACTAGAGTCTTTTAATTTATTTTCTAATTCTAGGATGTTAAACTCTAATAAAACATTTCTCTCTTCGAACTCGATAAGCTCCTTTTTCAAGGATTCCATTAAAACTCTAAGGCTATCTCTCTCGCCTTCTGCATATTCAAGCTTCTCTCGAAGAGTTCTCTCACGTGTCCTAAGGTCTTCTAAAAATATACTATCATCAATGACATTGAGACGCTCTTTTAAACTAGCTTCTAACTTCAAATTAACTCTTTTTAACTTAATTGATTCTTTATATAATTCTTGAAAAGCATTTTGAAGTTCACTCACATTAACCTCTTCTTCATTTTCACTCTCTCTTTCTTCTCCACTCTCACTATCATAAAAAATATGGGAATCACAAATAATGACCTTGATGTGTTAAAGTTTCAACAATTGACGAGTTATCACTATCACTCGCATGACTATCCATAAACGCCACAAAGTTGGGCTTAGTGGGAGAATCGGGTCCCTCTTCCTTATCACTATCACTAAGGGTCACATTATATGAAATGGGTCGCTTACCCTCTCTCCTTAGTTTAGTGGGGCACTCAGAAGCCCTATGGCCATACCCTTCATAACCAAAACACTTATTTGACTCGTCTCTATTTAAATTTTCGTTAGAAAATTTAGGGATCCTTTCGGCTTTGTCATACTTAGAAGTTTCAAATTTCTTAAAATCATTTTTGAATTTATCTTTGTTAAATTTAAGAAATTTTCTAAATTTCTTAGCAAACAAGGCCATGTCTTCTGAGTCACTATCACTCTCGCTCTCTACTACTTGTTTGACCTCTTTTCGGGCTTTTAAAGCAATGCCCTTTTCAATTTTATTTTCAGTTTTAGAGGGAAACATGTCCAGTTCATAGATTTATAAATCACCTACTAGCTTTTCTAATTTCATAGAGGCTAAAGTTGGTAAAGAATTTAAAACGGTCACTTTTGGAATAAATCTGTCGGGTAGGGACCTTAAAATTTTCTTTACTACTCGATTGTCGGGTATTTTCTCTCCCAAGTCAAAAGATGAATTAACAATATCGAAAAGTATAGCATAAAATTTATCAAAAGTTTCTTTATCGTTCATTTTGATAGTTTCAAATTGAGTGGTGATGTTGGAGTTTCGAAACTTTAACGACACTTGTACCTTCATGAGTGAGTTGTAAAATATCCCAAGCTTCTTTAGCGGTCTCACACGTCATAATGCATCGGAATTCATCCGGTGTGACAGCGCTAAACAAGGCATTTAAACCACGGGAATTAAAGTTTAAAAGTTTAAATTCACCCTCACTCCATCTATCGTCCGGTTTGGGAACACGTTCAGTTTCTACTAAATGAGTTGGTGGAGACCACCCGTTAACTACAGATATCCAAACCCTCTCGTTGATAGATTTAAGTGTCGATTTCATACGCGCTTTCCACTACGCGTGATTAGAACCATCGAAAATAGAAAATTTTAAAAATGGGGAAAAATCCATTTTAGCCAAAACATTTAAATGATCTTTAACGAAATAATTTATCGCTTTGGCTCTGATACCTATTTGAAAGGTAGGAGGCCCCCAATTTTTTAATTTCTTTAAAAATTATATTTTCCTTTTATGAAATAGATGCGGAAGCGATGTGATGGTTCAACTTAAAACAAATTTTAATTTCTTAACAAATTAAAATTAAACCAAATTAAATTAAATTAATCCATTAAAAATATTTTCACTTAAACATAATTAATCCAAGTCCTATAATTTTTCTAAGTCATATTTTGCAATTTTATCAAGTTAGGCCAAACTAATTTTATCAATTAAATTAAATGACTTGAAATTAATTAACATAAACATTGCCCAATATTAATTTGCACCAAATTAAACAAGTAGAGATTAAATTAAATCAATTTTATCTTTTTACCTAAGCATGCGTTCTAGGTGATTTTGTAAAAGATAAAATAAACAATTAATCCACTACGCCGTGATGTACGAGGAAAAACTCACAACGGGAAACAACCTCGGACGACCCTATCCTCAAATCCACTAAGTACAAAATTTACATTTACAAGACAGATGACTTACTTCCTCAACTCAAACCATCTCAAGCCTCGACGCGTCTTCTTGTAACCACCTCTGCCTAGCTGATAACCACGGAGCTCCATCGCGATCTCGGAACCACCGATCGGACAATAGGTACACCGTCAACCACACATGGTGCCTTTCATCATGTGAGAAAGCCGCAGCTAAACAATTCTTCTTCTTTGAGGGATTTAGAAGTAAACCCAAACTTCTCTTCAAATGGTAGAGATAAACCGGTGCCAAAATGCTCCAAGAAAAGTATATGTATATATGAACTTGGAAGAAACAAATATGGGTGTAACTAAGTGTTTAAAGGATTTTTATTTATAAAATGAACACTCAAGCTCATAAACTTTTTCTTGGAAGAATCAATTCTCAAAACTCTCTCTAAGAGTTAGAATATTATGAAAAAGTTAGTTTTGAAAAAGTTGTTCTCGCACATTATAAGATCTGAGAAAAAGTTAGTGGAGAAACAAGTGGGAAAAGTGGGAAAAACTGCTCAAAACTGCCAAAAACCTGTTCCCGCCAAATCTCGTTCGAATGACATTTTCGTTCGAACGAAATCTCGTTCGAACGAGACTTCTAACGAAGTTCCAGTGTGAACTCGTTAGAAATCTCGTTGGAAGTTCGTTCGAACATCAAGTTCGTTCGAACGACACTTCGAACGACATTCCAGTGGCCTTATTGTGAACTCATTGGCAAACTCGTTCGAACGACTTGTGGTTCGAATGACACTTCGAATGAACTTACAGAAAGTTCCCAAAATTTCATTTTTAGCCCAGAAACTTTATATAAAAGTTTTAATAGAAATCTTTCTGAAAATAAAACACAGTTTTAAAACCTAACACCCAATAAACTTGATCCAAGCTCCTATATATATATAAAATGCTTTCATACCTTGGGAGAACGGAACCACTGTTGATGACGTAAAAACAAGGCACATAAACTCGGCATTTGATGAAGCTTTATACTCTTTGCCGCTACGTCTTCAACTAAACACATCATAGGCTTGAATAGGAACACTTGAATACTATCCTATGACATAAACATTTTTGTCTGAAATTGAGCCAAAACTATATTAAGACTCAATTGGAGAATTTGTGCTTACAGACGAGGAAGAGAGAAACTCTGAAAGTGATATCGGAGGAGGTGCTGAAGGTGGTTCTAGTGAGGCGAGCTCTAGTAGTGAAGGTTCTTCTAGCTCGAAAGAGGTTTCTGAGGCTCAAGAGTCTTCAAGTACATCCAACAATTCCAGCGAGGAAATGGCTCCTCCTAGGAGAAATTTGATCAGGGATAATGATGAGGATAAAGTGCTTCTCTCGATGAGATCGAAGAAGCAAAATCTATTGGTGGATAAGTTGCCACTGGCTCTCAATCTACTGCCATCGAACAGGAGAATAAGAGAAAAGAGGAAGAATAGTTAAGAGAGGGAGAGAGAAAAGAAGAGAAGAGGAAGAAAGTTGAAGAGAGAAGGAAGGTGGAGGGGAGGAAGAGGGCTGAGAGGGAGAATGAGAGAGAAGAGGAGAGAAAGAGAGATGAGGTGAGAATAAAGGTCGAGCATGCTGTGGTGCCAGTGTCCGCTTTACCTGAGGGGGCCTCGGTCGCCACCTCTCCCCAACTGGCTCCTGCTTTGCTCGAGTGAACAGTTTTGCCCGCTGATCGACAGAGGGCAATGGGGACTGACCAGTTAGCCCTGCAAGCGAGCCAGAGGCTAGCCTTGGTAAGTCTATTTTTGTACTCTAATACTTATAATATTCAGTTACATGTTTTTGCCTAATGCTTCCTTTTCATTTGCAGTTTATGACCGAATTCGCCGTTCTCTACCATACTCGCGATGAGCTAGTGAGTAGGAATGCAGATTTAGAGAAGTAGAACGTTGATCTGAAGGGGAAGGGCACTGAGCTGGAAGCCAGTCTAAAAGCTACTAGTGAGGCCCATAAGTCCTCTGATCTTTCCCTTGCTGAAGCTAACAGGGCGAAGGAAGCGGCGATCAAGGAGCTGAACGAGTTGAGGCAGTCCTATGATCTGGTTTGTACGAGCAAGTTGGTCGTGGTCGAGGAGAACATGGTGTTGTCAGTGCAGGTTAAGAAGATGGAGTCTGAGTCTGCTACCATAAAGGAGAGCTCGTACAACTCTGGGTGGGTTGTCGCCTACGAGGACGCTGATGCTCAGATAGGTTACATCAGGTGGCTGAACTTCAAGAAAGGCTGGAACAAAGCTCTCCTGGCTGCTGGGATTGATGTCGATTCACCCTTGTTCGACGAGCATGATCCACTCCCCAAGCCTGTTATAGACGAAGCCCCTACCCCAACCGTTGAGGGTATTGCTCCCGCCTCCCAAACAGTTCCTATTGATGCCCTTTCTGCTCGGGGGACAGAAGTTATCCCTTCTGAGGGAGATGCTCCTACTGCTACTGATAAGGGGAAGCAACCAACCTTTTTTGAACCAACCGAGGTTGCTAGTTAGTCTCCTCTTAGAACTTCTCTGTATTTTTACTTTGCTTGTACTTCTTTGGAACAAACCAATGTAACTGTATCTTTTTCTTTCAATGAAATGAAAGTTCTTTTATTTTTTATGCATTGATTCTTCTACCTTTTACTGTTTGTTATATGGCTTGTAGTCGATTGATATAGATGAGTATATACCCGCCACCTCTCAGTTGGGAAGGATCCTTGGACCTAACGCGAGCACCCAAGTTCGTCAGGCCTTCGTTATGATCTGTAAATCTCTGAGGTCAAGGAATAAGAGCTGTAAGGACCAGTCTAAGCTTGTTGCCAAGCTTAAGGATAGACTTCAGAAGATGGAAGAAGTTGGTGCCTCAGTCTAAGAAGAAGTGAACACTTTGATAGCTAGGCTTCTAGATGCCTCTGAAATCAATCAAGTAGGAGAAATTCTTTAGCAGGAGAATGAGACTCTGAAGAGGGAGGTGTCGCGACTCAGGGAGCATGCACCGAGCATCGCACCTTGTGTTCTACGAGGTTCTTTTTCATCAACTGTTTTGCGAACTGACACAGAGCCGAGCGGTGCTCCTCTAGTTTTATGAGCTTTTACCTCATCGGCGGCTCCACGAGCTGGTCTTGATGCAGGGGGTCAAGCTAGGGAGATTGACGAGCTTCGAGAAGATGTTCGTCGAGCATACGTAATTGCTGCTGAGCTTCAAAGGGATGTCACATAGCTGAGGCATCTGTTCAAGAAAGGACCTCGACGAGTGTGGGCTGATGGTTACGATCAAGGTTTGACAGATGCTCCGACGAGGCTGACAGAGTTCGAAAAGCTTACCTTTATTAGGGGATGGTTAAGCGCCCTCAGGGAGATGCGGGTCCCGAGGAACTCAGTACTCTGGTACCGTCATGAGATATCTCCTTCAACTTTGAGGCCTAATCCTTTTAGGAGGGACGACCAATGGATCCATATCGATGCTATCCCCATGCAACTGTTAGAGCCAACTGCTAATGAGGTCGAGCAGGAATTGGCTCCTCATCCAGACGATGGCCGAAGAGCACAAGTGGCTGACTATCTTGTTCCCAGGCCTTAGCTTCATTGGGATTTTACCAGCTGTAACTCTTTGTATATATATAATGAAGTAATGTAATATTGATGCTTTGGGCGATCTCGCCGACTAAACACGGGTTGTACGTTCTTGTTGTAAATGTGATGAAGTAATATAATATCTATGTTTTGGGCTATCTCACCGACTAAACACGTGTTCATCATTTATCTCTCACTTAATTATCTTGGGCCCCTGATGGCCAAATAGATTGGTAGTGTTGCAATGTTGAGTAAGTGTCTTTCCAGTCCAATATGCTTATAAAATACCATTCTACCTCACTTTACCTTTTAGGTCGTGTCGTCACACTCCCTTAGGCTTCAGTGTTGCAATGGCGAGGACACACCTGGCGTTGGATGTTCTATTCGAGCAGGTTTTTTGATCCAAACATAGTTTGGTGACCAATTCGTTTTTGGTCTAATTGCCTAAGGACCTCCTGTAGGGCTTCATATATTGCCGGGGCAATGCTAGGAGGTTGTTCGTGTTTCATAACGAATACCTAAGGAGGGTGATACCCTGCTTTTATGCTTTGAGTAAGGTGCCTGTTACTTGGAAAGGGTGTGCAAGTTATGAAGTTCTCAATACAGAATTAACACTTCATAGAATGCAAGTGCCAAACATCTTTTATTAATTCACGAGTAAATAAAAAATGATTTGCCTATTCCAAAAATTTGATAAAAGAGCCAATCCTCGAGCAAGAAATCAGGCTTGGATTTGAAGCTTCCAATAACGAGGCGAAATACGAAGCTTTGATAGCCGACCTGCAGAAGGCACGGGAGTTGGGGGAAAAATAGCTGCAGGTGTTCGGCGACTCGTAATTGGTCTCAAACCAGATAAGTAGGGACTTTAACACAAGAGACGAAAGGATGTCAACCTACCTAGCCTTAGCAAAGAAGCTGATGACCAACTTCGAGGAAGTCAGTGTCCAACAGTTTCCTCGAGGACAAAACAACCACACCGATGCCCTCGCAGCCCTAAGTTCAGCAATCGATTCCAACTTAAAGAGAGCGATCCCCATCGACTTCCTCGTCGGTCCAAACATCAACCAAAGCGACGAGTTGCCAAATGTGGAACATATGCTCCAGATCGAGTCAGCACCCAGTTGGATGGACCCTTTTAGAGACTACTTAAAAGATGGTGCACTTCCAGACGATAAAAAGTTTGCTCATCAGATAAGAGTCAAAGTTGCTCGCTTTCACTTATCTCCCGAGGGCAAACTATACAAAAGATCATTCGCTGGCCCTTACCTTCAATGTGTCCACCCGAAGGACATCGAGCAAGTCCTACACGAGCTTCATGAAGGAATCCGTGGAAGCCATATTAGAGGGAGGTCACTGGCTTTTCGAGCAATGAGAGAAGGATACTGGTGGCCATATATGAAAAGAGATTCGGCAGTGTATGCTCGTAAATGCGAGAAATATCAACTACATGCTCCTATAGTCCACCAACCTGCCAGCGACCTAAGATCACTAACCATCCCATGGCCCTTCGCTCAGTGGGGAATGGATATCGTAGGTCCTCTCCTTACAGCCACCGACAATCACAAGTATCCGTTGGTTACAATAGATTACATCACCAAATGGATCGAGGCAGAACCACTGGCGAACATCAGAGATGTAAATATGATGAGATTCATATGGAGAAACATAATTACCCATTTCGAAATCCCAAGAACCATCATCACTGACAACAGAACACAGTTCGAAAGCGGCCCTTTCCAAAACTTATGCAGAGAACACGGGATCAGGCACTATTTCAGCTCGGTGGCCTACCCCCAAAGCAATGGCCAAGCCGAGGCTTCTAATAAAACGATGATCGACGGGCTGAAGAAATGACTAGAGCGAGCTAAGGGCGCATGGCTGAACGAGATGCCATATATTTTATGGGCTTATTGTATTACACCACGGTGAGCAACTGGGGAAACACCATTCTCACCAATGTATGGAATGGAAGCAATCATCCCCTTGGAAGCTGGTCTACCAATAATGAGAACCACCCTTATCGACCAAGGCCAGAACGATGCAGCATTACTCGCTGAACTTGACCTAGCTGACGAACATAGAGAGCTAGCCCTAGTAAAGCCGGCGAGCTATCAACAACAGCTCGCAAAATACTATAACCAGAAGGTCAATCCAAGGACATTCCAAGTTGGGGACTACATCCTAAGGAAAGTCCTTGGCAGCGCAGTAAAACCATCAAACGGCAAGCTAGGGCCAAACTTGGAGGGACCATTCAAGATAACAAGAGATGATCTACAAGGATCCTATCACTTAGAAATGCTAGAGGGCAAAAAAATACCTCGAGCATGGAACGCAGCCAACCTAAAGAAATTTTATTTCTTATTTTTTCTTGATCTGTGAGAGAAGATCCAATTAAGAACATCGTATATTTCTTGTCCCCACCAGCTGCGATTTCTTCCAGGTTTTCAACGACTCGTTCAGAGGGGGGGAGTCTGGTGTCCTCCACTCTGGGCCTTTCATATTTTAATTACTATTTTAAAGGTACCAAACCTTCTTGCTCCTCGACCTTCTCCTTGGCCTTCTCGACCTTCTTCTCTTATTTCGGGAGGATAGCTATTATGAAGCACCTTCTTGCCATCACCTGATCCCCGTGAATCTCCATTACTCCTCGCTCAGTTACGTATTTGGGTTTCTGATGGTAGGTCGAAGGGACTGCCTTTATTGCATATAGACATCCCCTGCCGAGGATAGCTTAATATGGCGAGTCGATGTCGACTACCAAAAACTCGATCATCTTGGAGACACTTCCTGCCCTTACTGGCACCACGATCTTTCCCAATGGAATAGTCACTTTTCTAGCATAGACGACTAGAGGGACAGTGGCTTCCTTCAGGTCGACGACGCTTAGCTTTAATTTTCTAAAGAGGTCGAGGTACATTACCTCGGACGAGTAACTTAGCGGCGTCATAGTTGGCTATCCTGAGCATAATGATCAATGTGTCATGATGCGGGGTTCTTACTCCCACCAGATCTTTCTTTGTGAACACGATATGTTTGCGATAGTCGACGTCCCCTGCTCGCCGACGCTTTCCTGATCGTGTCTTTGCTAGATCGATTTGAAAAGCTTGTATTACCACTATAAGCTTTTTTTTACCTCTATCCGAGCTGAATTCCCTTGAATCTGCTTCATATCAGATGCCTCATGAATTACTGCGAATTCATGGCCAGTATCATCCTCGAGTACATTGTCAGGCCCCGTATCTCCATTGGTAGCGACTTTCTATGCCTTCTTCTCCATAACCTTGTACAGGTGCCTAGTCTGTGCCAGTTTTTCAAGGTGAGACTTAAGAGCTTTGCAATGCTCAGTCTTATTGTCACCCCCTAACCCCATTAGGATATAATTAACTAAATAGTTAACAAACCACAATTATAATTTATATATTATTTAGGTAATACATATTGAAACAACTTCAAGGTTAAAATGCGGAATAAGAAAAATCCAATCGTTTTAAGGAGACATAATTTCAACAGAACTCACATATCATTTAACTTAATTACAACTAGTACAGTGTATAAAACAAACTAACAAGACCCTACTTCTATTTACTCAACCTCCTAGACCTGGTAGTGGTAGCTAGAAAACCTGAAAATGTAAACATATAAAACCACGAGTTTAAAAACTCAGTGAATGTACTACATCTATCTATAGTAAAAGCACTATATTAACATCTCAACATAACAATATACACATCTCTGTGCCAAATTAGGCCATATACATATCCGGAGTTAATAAACCTCACATCTCCTTCCCGTAGGCACTAATCATATCCATAAGTTTTAAAAAAACCTAACATCTCCTAAATTGCATAGCAACTCAACATATCCTGACTTTTATAAAGCCATAACATCTCAACATCTCTTGGCTTTTAAATAAGCCATAACATCTCAACATCTCTTGGCTTTTAAATAAGCCATAACATATCAACATCTCATGGCTTTTAAATAAGCCATATCATCTCAACATATGATACATATATGTCATATCCAAAATCAACCTAGTAAGTACACTCACCTTGTGTTGTCAACTATGTATTCACATTTCCCTCGGGTGGAGCTGAGCTTGGTTGATTTGACCTTACACCTGTTAATCCAACTAAATCAGTATTGAAACTCAATCATAAGTATTATATTAATATAATTATGTAACTTTAAATAAGTACACAACCACAATATGATTCTACTCAAGTCATATTCCATGAAACATATGTAAAGACGAAACGATGGTATATATGTTGATAAGGTCATGAACATTCAACCCTAGAAACTACCTCGTAAGGAATTTATAACTAAACTCAAGTAAACATAAAAGTATACTTCTGAATATATATACACATGAAACATGTACTCAAAATACCCTTGGGAAGGAGTAGATACAAACATTCTTTCACGGGGTATCCAATATGGCGTCAAATCATTGTCGTCCATACTTAATCATCCCATATTCATACATAGTACACATACAGGTGTTCAAGCTTATCAATATAAAAATACATCTGAATATACTTTCCTTTACAAGTGACGGTGTAATTTTTCAAGCTTCCTAGGGCAAGTTATGGCCATTTCTTTACAACACAAGAAATCTGCCCTACAAACTCCTCTATTGTTCCTTCGACTTCCAAGAATTTTCATAATTTTTATACAGCATAACTTTACATGATTTTCAACAAAATTTCATTAGACATACTGAATAGTACAGAATTAAAGTTTCATAATATTTGGACTTCATTTGCTATCTCAAAAGCTTGACCAAACTCAGGGAATACCGAAATGAAATATTCAAACAGCAACTATATACCAACTTGCAACCATCACTAAGACCTAACCATAAGGAGTTAAATTCTGATTTTCGGATATGATATGAATATATAAGTCTATTTTCATATCCAATTTGAATTTCTTAATTCCAGTAAGCACACAAATAGATATGAAAGATTGAATACAAAGGGTTTCAATACAAGGCAATATGACCTATAACACCACTTATCTCACATATGAACCAATACATATTATCACAAAGGAGGATGGAATTTGGATCAATACTTCACGATTTATATACTTTGAAATAAGTATAATAGAAGATTAAAACAATATTAACACATAATATTACCTTGGAAACACCTTAAGGATTTTCTTGGAATTGTTTTCCTAGATTTTCCTTGTAACCCTTTCTTCCTTAACTTCTACCTCTCTTTCCTCAAGCTAATAACAC
This sequence comes from Sambucus nigra, assembly GCA_949130495.1. Taxonomy (NCBI): domain Eukaryota; kingdom Viridiplantae; phylum Streptophyta; class Magnoliopsida; order Dipsacales; family Adoxaceae; genus Sambucus; species Sambucus nigra. The sequence goes on along the minus strand of OX422212.1, from coordinate 298,402,737 downwards.
CTCAAACTGAACCTAGGGACTTATTTTCTGAATAAATAAGGTTAAGGGAGAGTTTTAAGTCGGCCAATTCTGCCTCTCAATCCATCCAATCAAATTAAAACATTTGGTTTAATAAAAGATAATTTACCACTTAAGGGAATTGACAGATTCACCCCTTCTCGTAATTTCGACCTAACTTCTTACTCGAACATCCGTTTGATGCACCGTTTATTGTGTTACAACCCAAACTCACAGATCTACAACTATGTAGTTTTTACCTCAAGTCAATTGTAATGTTACAAGGGTCAAAACTAGTCTTAAACAGGAACATTTCTATCGAAAATAACCAAATCTTGTGTTCGTAAATAATTCGACATTTCATGATTTATGAAAGTAGAATTATACTAACCATAATCACTTAACATTAGATATAATAATAACACATTATTCATATCACATAAGATAAGTATAATTTAAATACAATTTATCATAATTATATACGGGTTGTCACACTTATGTCCTCCTTCCTTATGAAAAGCCAATCTCAGCACGTTGTTTCTTTTTGAGGGATCTCCTCCCATTTTTTTGGGCCACTTAACAAATGGCTCGCCTTTGATCTTCACCAGGATCTTATAAATTGGTTCTTTGAAGACAGTGTTCAATGCCTAAAATGCTTTTGAAGCATCGTTCTTTCCTCCTTTCTTGGATCCATTCCTCCCCCCCCCCCCCCCAATTTTTGCCCCCTTTCTTCTGATTTTCAACTTTATCATTGCCCTTGGCAGCAAGCTTAATTCGGCCATTCTCCCCTGCACTGAAGCGGGTCACATCTTCCACCTTGGCATACTTCTTGATGCGAGCTATCAGGTCATCAATGGTTATGGCCTCCTTCTTCGTCAGGGATTAGTGCAGGAGGCAAGAGCTGGGTAGACCTATTTTGAATGAGGCCACCGCTACCTGTTCTGAGTAGTCCTCAACCTCATTGAACAACTTAGTACCTTTTTACGTATTCCCATAGGCTTTCTTGAGGCTTTTTTTTTCATTATTAGTAAAGCACCCATCCTTTTGGGATGTGATCTACTTGTAATGAAGCGAGCCGTAAAGAGCTCGACCAGGGACTCAAAACTCCTGATAGACCTATGAGGGAGTCTCTCGAATCATTTTTGGGCCAGATCATGCATACTCGAGGGTAAAATCCGACACATCAGTGCATTGCGGTGGTTCCAGAGAGTCATGGCTTACCGATACTGCATAACGTAATAAATAGGGTTGGTCTTTCCGTCATAGATCTTAAATCTCGGAATTACGAACTTCTTGGGGGATTCTTCTTCTTTTATTTCTCTTGAGAAAGGAGATTTCATCTGAGTCCTGAGAGCTCGACGAGCAAGCTCTCTGGTTGACCTGGCACCCCGATGTGCTGGGTACTGGTCCATTTCTCTTCGGACCAAATTTTGTATATCCTCATCACCTCGAGCTGGGCTCCTGTAACGGCGAGCTGGTCGCAGTTGCTCGAGCGAATCATCATTTGACTCGCGCTTCTCAATCTTCTGGGATTCACGTCTAGGGCTCCTTCCTCGGCTGCGAGACTTGCTCGCCTAAGGACTAGGAGTGCGGTATGGACGTCGCCTAGTGCTGCGATGGAGTTCTTTTTCCATTTTTTCTAATTTCCTTTTGAGGCGAGCGTTTTCTGCCTCTTGTTTGCGAGCGAACTCTTTTTGCTCTTGGAGCCTTGCCTTATAGGCATCAATCAATCTTGAGATTTGTGTGGACCTTGTTGGTCCCTGGCTCTCCTCTGAGGCTGGTCGCTTAGGGCAAGCCCTTTGATCCGGACGTTGAATTTTAGATCTGATCCTGCGGGGGGCAGGATGCTCTTGGATATCCCCTGCTTGAGGGGCATTATTGTTGTGACCAGACATTTCAAATTCTTTGTTGGTGAGGGCTTTCTCAAGGAAGACAAACGTTTCCCACATATGGTGCCAATTGTGGTGACAATTATATTCAACACAAACAAATGAGAAAAATGCAATTATTCAAATAAATAAAAAAGATGATGAATGTCAATCACACAACACGGGATGTACGTGGTTCAGCAAGAATGCCTACGTCTACGGAGGTGTAGTCAGTGTTATTTTTATATACTCCGAGGAGTGTTTACAGAGAATACATATCTTGCCTTTTACTTCAGGCCTAGGGTTTGTTATATACATATTTATTTTCGGGAAGTGGGGGTGTTGGACTCCCTCGCGTCCATTTTTTACTCCTAGAATATCTCCCTGTGATATTTTAGGAGAGGATTGGGTCATAACTGAATTCGGTTGCGATACGAGGGGCCAGGCTTTGGGCCGCTTCTATTGGGCTACTCGTCTGGGCATGTGATTGCAAATCCGGGTACCCACAATAATAATAATACATATTCTCAGTTATACTAAGATGAGTTCCATATAACTCATTGGTGCGATTAACCCTATTGACAATCCTCCATATGTTTGGGGCATCCTGGACTCGAACCACATTGAACTGTTGGTAAAATTACAAAAATATTCGATTTGGGAAAAAAGTACCCTCGCACTCAATAATGAAAATATAAGGTAACCATTAGCCTTCAGGGAGGGCACAAAGGTCACAAGGACCATTAACTGAATCTACTGAAACCCATGGAGGGATTCGATATTTAACTATAAATTCTTCTAACTTGTTCTCATTGATAAAGCTCAGTGAAGGAACTAAACAAGCAAAGTGTAGAAAAATGAAGTAAAGAAAGGGTTTTGAAGGAACTCTTACAGTGAAATGAAGGAATGTCAAGTATGCACAATTGCTACAAAAGCCTCTTAGAAAAAACTAACATATGTATAAACCTTAAAAATAAACAAAATTCATGAGAAGTTAGAGATCACTCACAGGAAATCTAGATAATTTATACCTGTGCGCGCTTGAAAAATCAGTTGATGGTGAAACATTCCATGGATTTTGAATAAGGTTGATCGACGTGTCAGTGAGGCTCAGGTGGTCGAGAAGAGGAAACTGAACGATAAGGTCAAGAGTCTAGAAATAGAGAATGTCGATTTTCGCAAGAATGTCGATTTCCGCAAGAAGATTGATGAATTCGTTGTTATCGTTGCTACCATTGAGCAATTAAAAAAAGAATCCATAGATGCGAAGGTTATAGTTGACCTTACCAAAACATAAGAAGTTGAGGCTAAGGTCGAGGTTGAGGAAGCCTTAGCTAATGTGGCGAAGGCCATAGAAGAAGCCTTCGCTCGTGGCTGGGATAAGGCCTTTGTAAATAATGTAATGCAAATCTTCTACCTTGAAAAGGAATTTTTCAAGAATGTTTGGGACGAAGATCTAGCCAAAATCGGCACAAATGAGGGATCTGATCTCTTTAATGAGCATCTCCCAGACTCCCCTCCTGAATTTGAAGAAGAGGTTGATGATGATGAGGTCACCGTAAAATTCAAGACTATCAATCAAAATATGTTTGCTACTAAGTAAGCAAGCGACCTAAACCAAATGATAATTGAACAAGTTATCGAAAATGAGAAGGTCAGAAAGCAACTTTCTAGGATGTCAGGAAATATTGTACTATTCCTTTTATTTTCCATTTATGTAGTGGAGTGACCCATTTGTAATCCCTTTTAATGAAACTGCTGGTTTGTTTTAATCTTATTCTTTTGTTTAATTGTGTCAAGTCTTATTTCTAATGAATTCATATATCCGACCATATGCTCATGTAGTTTAACGTAAGGCTTGCAGCATTAGTTACTGTTCATAGTGACTTACAAGAAAGGCGCAACAAATTATTCATTGTTGGTCATAACAAAGATGATGATAAAGAGCTTGACGAGCTCCTAGGTATTAATGTGTCAGTGATAAGAACCAAAGAGTGTTTAGATAATACCCCGAATAGACAAATTTTAATTGCTAATTCTCGACAAAATCGATCTTTTGCACGTACTTTTCTATTTTGTAGGCATGCTTGCACTTGCGGATTTAAAATATCTATTTCGAGGCAAATTGCGGCAAAATGTGGGCTAAATACCCTATCCCTAACCCCGAACCTAACCCCTGTGCCTTTTACCTTGTCCCGCAACCTTCACCTAAACCCATTCTCGAGCCTCGTGTGTTTAGTTTGCACCCTTTATTTATTTTTTAAAATTTGTATATTTCTATTTTAGTTGTTTTTAATTTTTAGGAATTATTTTAGATTTTGTTTAGAATTTTGTATATATTTTTATAATCTATTTGTGTCTGCTATTTTTAATATTTCATTTTATTTAGGTGTAAGTTTTATTTATTTTTTATCTTTATCTTTATTTTTAATTTTAATTTTTTGTTTTTTTTATTTAGCTTTATTAGGATATATTTATTTTTGTCTTCTATTAGAATTTAATTTTTTTAGTTTCATTAGGTTTTGTATTTTATTTAGTTTTATTTTATTAGGATTTTAATTTTTAGTTTCTTTAGTTTTTTAGTTTTGTTAATTTTATTTTTTTAGTTAGATAGTTTTATTTTTTAATTGGGTACAAATCTAAACACACACACACACCACACTATCCTACACACTCCAACACCCAAATACACTTACACACACACCTAATTCACATGTACTTCACCATGCACAATAAATCCCTCATCGTCTTCTTCCCTACACACACCCATCTTCTCTCTCCTCTCTCTTACCCTCCATTTTATTAAAACCCAAATCCCATACCTCCAAAACCAAATCCCTAACTCATCTCTAAACCATTTCGACCTGAGTTTCTTCCCAATCAACACGTGGCGACCCAAAACCCCACAAACCATTAACCCACCTGCTGTCCACCCTTAAACCCCAAATTCAAACCTTCCCTTGCTCAACCCTAGTTATCCCAACCCGTTACCCACGAACCCCATACCCGGTATAATCTCATACCCACTACCTATTACCTTCATGAAACCCGACCATACCCAACTCCGACCATTCGCTGCCGCCTTTAACCTAAAAATAACCCAACCCCAGATTTCCATCTCATTCAAACCCAAAACCTCACCTCCATATCCCAAACAACCCCCAACCCGGTTCAACCAAGCCCGAACCTACACAACTTCGGTCGGACTCTCCCTAACCCAGAACCTAAACCCGCCAGCAAACCTCCGACCTAGACCCATTTTAACCACTTGCCAAAACCCAATCCCCAACAAGATTCATTTCTCATTTAAATGCCTTACCCGTTTCTACTTAAAACTTCAAACCAAACTTTAAAACAAAACCCAATTGTTTTATTAGTTCCCTATATTCCAAAAATAACACTCTATACCCATTTTCCCATTTAACCCCCAACAACCTCACTTTCCACATGCCTTCTGTACAATTCTTAAATTACCCATACCCATCTCTTACCTCACACCATATGCACATTTAAGCTCTCAAATTTCCCCTAGCTTCATGGCCACATTATAAAAGGAATACTACAATTCCAACAAAGCTAGAAAATAGAGGAAGCTCAGTAAGAGACTATATAGAGAGAAAAACACATTTGTAAATTGTAAAATAGTGTTTTATTTTATTTTATTTTTTAGAGATTGGTGAGAGATCAAAGTGCATCGAGAGATTCAATTGATTGTATATATAGAATTACAAAACGTTTGGAAGCTCAATCTGGATGGATGATACTCAAGTCCAGTGAAGATTTAAAGTTCAATTTTTCAAATCAAGGAGACTTGTTTGAAGATTTATTCTTTTATCTCTACTATTTTATTTTAATGCCTTTGATTACTTGATTATTGTATTTTATCATCATGTCAGGCTATAAAACCCTTTCAAGGGGTGGGGTGATCCCATTGTTTAATGTTAATCCCACTTTAATTAGTTTATTTGCTTTAAATGTTCATTTGATAATTAACTTTGCACTCTTACTTTTGATTTACGCCTCGAGAGACGATAAATGATTTTCGAGAGAAAATCGAGATTCTAGTGTTAGTTTCCATTTTAAAATCGAACTAGAGATTTTTTCTACAATGTGAAACTATTTCTTTGAATTTCAACTATAAGCTTATTTACATGATTTTAACTAATTTAGTAAATCGACCCTAGCGAGTGGTTTGTTAAATGATGTTTGGATTTACTTTTCAAGAGTTGTAGGAGTGTTAAATTTAATTTTCTAAAAGGTTATTATTAAAATTACATTTGCAACGAGATTTGATTTGTAATTTTGATACTAACTTGGGAGGTTTAATTTGAATGAATTAATCAATAAGATCAACTAGAATATATGGTGTAATCCCATCCCTTGTTAGCTCTCACTTTGATTTCCTCGTTCATCTCATTTTTTACATTTTTAATTAGTTAGATTTAACCTGTTTTTCATCACACTTTTTAGTTAGTCTTTAGATATTTGATTTAATTTAGTCTTATTTCACTCTCATCACAAAAATTGTTTTAATTAAAAAAAATAAAAAAAATAGAAAAAGTAAAAAGTCTAAAAATAAAAAAAAATAAAAATGAATTGCATCACTTTTCAATTGTTCCACTCCTTATATTAGGATTGACATCCTTACTTACCTCTATACTGTAGTTGGTTATATTTTGTGTAGGTAATTGAAGGTTTTGATTAGCTTGGATTCAATAACGACAAATATATGACAATATAAAAAGTTCAAGTTATCAGTTAGCTTATGCCAAAGAGGCATATTTGAGCTTATGTTGTCTCTTTCATCACGCAGTTACAGACAATACTGCCTATCATGACATGATCTTTGATACCCAATGCAACCACAAAGAATCGTTGTCAAATGCCAAAGCCGACTTTGAAAGAAAGTTTGTCGACCTAACAAAAAGGAGCGACTTTGATCAAAAGGTGGCTGCTATAGCATCTGCCAATTCAAATAAGGAATATGTCATCCATTATGATCTCATGGGCACTAGGTATGTCGTCGTTGTGCTTAAGAAAGATAATAACGACCTAAGGGCTGAGTTTGAGGGTCTCAAAAAGCCAAACACGGTAGATTAAAATGGGTAAGGCGCTTATTTTTTGGAATCTTGAAAAGGTTAAAAAGGCGAAGGGTCAGTCTTCTTCTTAACGGCAAGAGGGAAATTGTCTAGCCGACAAGTTGGAGGCGACTAAGGCGACTCTGCTTAATAAAATGTCAATTATCAAGAGTTTGATCGAAAAGTTTAATCGTCTTATATTTCAGTTCCAACAACTAACCTCGCCATGTCTGGATGGACGGCTACGACGAGGTTCTTCTAAATATAAATCCTGCCTTGAATTATGCTTGGAGTGTTGGTTACAAGCACTGCTGGCTTAATGCCCTTGTCGTGGCCAAGATCCGTCGGGATTCCTAGTTGCGGTACTGGTATGACTTAGGCTGCTTAGAATATCTCAGTCCTCTTTATAAGCTCGACGTGTCATGGATCCCAACGAATGCCATTATGCTTCGTCTTATCACGAAATATCTTGGTGATTTCGGACTTGATGGGGATGAGGAATTCTACCGACATCAACACTTGGTTGATTGGGTGAGTTCAGGTGGGCCGTCAAGGATCAGGGATATGATTGTGATTGTTACTCCATATGCATTGGATAATCCATCTGTCTGAGTTGGTAGTTCAACAAATGATCAGTCATGGTAATGTAGTTGATGAAGCTACATTAGCCATTATTTTTGTAAATCGTTTGCTTTTTCAACTTAGCTATAATGACTTATAAGTGTCAATGGAATTTTTTACATATTTTTCTTTCACATGCGATGTGTGGGCTTTTGGTCTTACCTTGTAGGCGATGTCGTCACATCTAATATTAGGTCTTTAGCCAAAAAAAACAAAAATGCACCTATTTGTGGGGTCATTTCTCGACGAGGATTTTTATGACCTAGTTGGTTTTAGGCCTTTCATTGGTAGTAAGCCATTATTCATGTTTTGTTATTCACCAAAACTCTTTGGGTTGTCAAGCCTGTATCCAGAATTAGTTTTCGGTGGTCCAACTAGTTAGTCGTAAAGAAGATTTCCTTGAGATAAGACAGTAATCACAAGGATAGGTAATATGTCAGAGATGATTCATTCAAATAACTAGTCCTTTTATCAATTATTTATTTGGGTATTATGTGGAGCGAAGCATAAGTGCGAGATGTCATAAATAACTTCTTAAAACGAGCAAAATAGAAAAAAACAGTTACAAACTGAAAAATCTAAAAATAAAATTTATTGAGTTGGTCACGTTCCAAGCTCGGGTAACCTTTCTTCCTTCTATTGTCTCCAAGTGGTAGGCTTCCATTAAGTAATCACGAATGATCTTGAAGGGACCTTCCTAATTGAGCCTTGGTTTTTCGACTGAGGGACCGGTTGCACTACCTGGCCAATTGTTGTTGGTAGGAGGTAAACTTTATAAGAGTCAGCTCTCTTTTTTCATCGACCAAGTCAAGTTATGCTCTAATAATTTTTTCGTTAAGATATTGATCAATCAAAGTGGACTTCATAGTCGACAGACCTAATTCTAGTGGGATTAGTGCCTCAATTTTGCAAGCCAAGGCAAAGAGTGTTTCCGCCATTGATCGCCCGGGTGTTGTACATAATTCCCAAAGAACATTGGGGAGTTGGTTGACCCAAGCACCCTTTTATTTTTATAATAGCTTCTTAATTACATCGAGGACCATCTTGTTCGAAACTTCCACCTTCCTTTTGCCTTTAGGGTATGTCACCGAGCTGTAGTAATATTGAATATCATGCTTATTGCAAAATCTTTAGAAGAATATACCCTCGAATTTAGTCCCGTTATCTGTGATATTGGTTTGAGGAATGTCAAACCACGTTCTTATGCTCCTCTATATAAGCTTGGTTATATCTACGTCTTTCATATTTGTCAATGGTTCCCTTTTAACCAATTTGGAGAAATAGTCAGTACTGACCAACATATACTTCCTATTGCTAGACGTATGGGGCAATAGGCCGACAATGTTGAGTCACCAGTGGGCAAATGGCCAAGGACTTGTAAGTGACCTGAGGTTGCTAGCTAGTTGATGCACTAGTGGTGTGAATAATTAATAGTTCTTGTATCGTCGAGCATAGAAAATTACGTCATTTTGTATGTATGGACACGAATACCCTCATTTCATTGCCTTAAATGCCATCGATATGCCATTTTCATGGCTTCCACATATCCTTTCATGAAAGCTCATAGATGATATGATAGAAGTCATTCGAGTGCACGCATTTGAGGCAAGGCCCTGAAAAAAAACATCGATAAAGTTTCTCATTTTCCCCCAAGTGGAGACGAGAAAATTTCACACGTATCTTATGCGTTTATTTCGTATCCGCTAGTGAAGCGTCTTCCATCAACTAATGCATTATCGGTGTAACAACCCTCGTATTTTGGGGTATTTTTCAAAATATAGAGGAAAAATAAAGTTTTCGATTTAATTATTTTTCTTGCTCCAAGATGTTGAGAATTATTTTTAAAGATGAGATTTTAAATCTGTTTCGAAAACGGAGTTAAAACGAATTTTTAAATGAATTTTAAATATTTTATCCCTTGTAAAATTTTAAGGCGGCAAAACTGAAAAACCTGGGTGATAGATCGATCGATCGACCCCAGCAGATTTCGTGCGCGACATGTTTTGAAGAGTTTTGATTGTTTTAAACTCCTAATATTTTGCCTTATAAAATGAGGCCGTGGGTGACCATTTGAGAACCAACTTTTGGCACAAACATATGCAGTAAACATATTTTCATTCCTCTTCTTTTTATATACACATAGCCCCTTATATTTATGTGTTCAACCCTAGTTTTGGAGGTGTTCTTATGGTTGTTTTGGTGTTGGATCTTGGAAGAGTTTTGATGATCTTTGAGAGATGTTTTTGGTGGAGTAATATGAGATTTCAGGCCAGAATTATATTGGTTCATTTTGGTGGTTTAATGTATGGGGTTTTACACAATATGCTCTTAAATCTCGCGAGTGTTATTCCCTTTGATTTCTTGTGATTATTGAACTCATATTTGAATTGCTAAATTCATTTGGAATCTGAAAATTATTATTTGGAATCTGATTTTGATTTATGTGGTATTATACTTGTGTTGAGAATGTTGTTATGAGATTTTACTATGGCACAATGATTGGGCACCCACCAATATTCCTATTTCGGCTACTTGATAAAGTATGGCGCTGTATGGTGAGGCCTGGTGACTCGGATTGTGTGTTGTTGAGAAATTATATCGATAAAAATGCTTATGAGATTTTCATTTAATTTGAATGTTCGTACTCGTATTGTTACGTTTTATTAACCGTTAATATTTGTTGAGCATATTTCCTGTCGTATTGTGTACTTCCCCATATTTTCTTTTAGTGGCAGGTTAGCGCAGATTTGGGCACTATGGATTTATCGGTGAGTGATTTTAGCTCGGTTTTTTTGGGAAGAACATTCGAGAGTACAAAATGAGAGGATTTGTATTTATTTTGTTGTACAGAGCATTGGTGATTTATTTTATTTTGAGATAGATAGTTGTGTTATTTTAAGAGACTTTTGGTTGTATTTTATATAAATTTGAGATTAGTGGGTTCTCTTATTTTTATACTGTGGGTTTTATTTAGATGTTCTATACCTTGTTGATTGTGGATTTGGTTAGTTTTATCGCAGTAGCGCTCCGCTACGCTCTCCCCGGGCGGGAGGGGTGTTACAATCGAATCCATCTATATCGGGATACTACTGATGACTATAACTTGCTTTACAGTTTTCCCTATGTGGATATTAGGTTGGTTGAGGTATTCCACTTCAATCGTCCATTTTAAGTCTTCTTTCATGGATACAGTTAGTGGGGCTAGTGCATCAGCATGACTGTTGTTCCCTATTGAGAACTGTTGCACTTATATATGCACAAACTGGGTGACCAGTTATCGGGATTCCTCAAGGTATGAAGCCATGCGCTCGTCCCCGGCGTTGTAGTCTCCTGATATCTAATTTGACACCAACATTGAGTCACATAAGACATACATGTGACGGACCCCTATAGTAGTGCTTTTCATAATTTGTTGAGTAAAGATTTGTACCTAGCTACATTGTTAGAGACTTTAAATCTCAAACGAATTACTTGTTCAAGAACTATTTCCTCCGGTGATACTAGCACTATTCCCGCTCCTACCCCTTGGAGTTTGAGGATCCATAAAAGTACAACACCCATTTATTATCTTCTTCGATTGGTTATGGGATATAGTCTACTCTTTCTTTCTAGTCTCTTGTGGTTCTTGATCATTAAAAAATTTGGTGATGAAGTATGTTATGACTTACCCTTTGATCTAGATTTTAGGATAAAACTAATATCAAATCTCCCGAGTTTTACCAACTACTTAGACATTCGTTCGGATAAGTCGATCTTCATGAGCATTGATGTCAAGGTGAAGGTGATTCGAACGATCATAGTGCATGCATGGAAGTAGTGCGTCAACTTTTTGAGAACACCACCAATGTGCGTATGAGTTTATCTAACAATGAGTATCTCTTTTCAATATCGAGAAATGTCTTGCTCGTATAATAAATCGGAGCCTGTCCCCCATTCTTCTCGTAAACATACCAAAGTTTGACTAACAGTGCCCATGGATACCGCCATAAGCAAGTACAAAGAACCTTTATCACATAGAATTATAAGCAGTGTGGGTTTACTCAGAAAATTCTTAATTTCTCCAAGTGCCTTGGTGAATTAGCCATTCCATACTTCATTTCTTTCTTTCTTAAGTGCATGGAAGAAAAGTTGGCACTTCTCCGAGGATCGTGACATAAAGTAGCTGAGGACGGCTAGCATGCCAATCAACTTTTGTACTCCGTGCACAGTCTCGAGGAGATTCACCTTCCTAATGCACTACAAAAAAACTCACTTTTAGGGACGGATAAAATCCGTCCCTAAAGATTACAATTCTTCCCAAAAGGTCTTTAGGGACGTATGTAGGGACGGCAAGGCATGGTCACATTTGATACATGTCCCAAATGTATTAGGGATAAATTTTTACGCCCCTAATAATATTATTTGGGATGGTATTAACTGTCTCTTAAAAGTTGGCGCCAAAATTGCCGCCAAATTTTTTAGTGTGTAATTACATTTTAGGGACGGATCTAGCGGTCCCTATAGCCATATTATTATTTGGGACTGGGGCTTAGCCGTCCCTAATAATATTATTGGGGACGGACGCTGGCCATTCTTAATAATATTATTGTCTGGGACAAGTTCTTGGTCGTCCCTAATAATATTATTTGGGACACAATTAATCGTCCCTTAAAAAGTTATCGCCATAATTGCCACCAAAATTTCTATTGTGACACAACATTTTAGGAAAGGTTCTAGCCTCATTCAATATTAGTAAATATCAACAAATATTAAGGCTATGATAAATAAATTTCGAAAACAAAAGATCAACGAAGCTCCGAAAATTCATTCATTCATATTCAAGATTTCCAACATAACATCTCCAGAAAGTAAAACAACCAACTTAAAACTTAAGCTATATGATTCAGACTACAATTATCCCCCAAAAAATCAAATAACCAATTCGAAGACATAAGAAACCCCAAAAATAGAGATGGCCAACACCTATTCCAAATGATGTCCGAATCTCTGAAAGAGAAAATAAACATAAATTAGTACAATATTCAACTATGGTAATCCGTATGTTATCATCTTAACTATTTTTAAATCACTTGTTATTTAAAAAAAAAATCGGTAGAGTTTCCTTTGTTTATTCATGAAAACCAATATGTTTAAATATTAAAACGCAACTCAACAACAACAACAAAAGTCCAAATGAGCACATAAATAAATTTCATCATCGTAAATATTCACTGGCCCACACGGCCTATCTTAATATCAAATTATTAGTAAAATAATTCAAATTGTTAAGAAAATACCTACGCAAGTGCATCATTTGGTATGAAAAAGCCAGCTTGCAGCATCCAATTAAGAAAATACAAATCGCCGGAGCCACAAGCCATATGAAAAAAGCACAAATAAATATCATTGTCTAAGCGATGGAAAATCTGTAAAAACAAGCTCCAAAGGTTTCATGTTAGTATTTGCTCCAATCCTTGTCTAAGCGATGGAAAATCTGGAGCAAGCAAGCTCTGAAGGTTTAGGCTTGACAACGGGCGATGGTAAATCTGGAATAAATTATTTGAGGGAAAGTTGCCTCCTTGTCTAAGCGAGAGCCAAATGGTATTTGGCAACGGGCGGGAACATTAATGAAAATTAGTACCGTCCCATAAAAGTATAAAGAAACAGATTTTTAAGAACGGCTACTAAACTGTTCAATATAATATTATTAGTGTGTATTATTTGGGACGGGTGATGTTATCCGTCTCATATGATGAATTATTTGGGACGGGTGGTCCAATCCATCCTTGATAAATATCTATTAGGGACGGAAATTATAACCATCCCTAATATGTGAATCCCAATATATGATTTTTTTTTGTAGTGATGGCTTTAATTTGCTTATAGCTTGCCTCGGTACGTCTCCAACTGACTAAGTATCTGTGAAATTTTCTCGATAGTACTCTAAAGGATCATTTCACAGTGTTTGACATCATCCTATAATAACGAAGTACTTCAAAAATTTTGACCAAGTTTACGAGGTGGTCCCCATTTATTTTGCTTTTCATAAGCATGTCATCGATATATACCTCAATTGTATTTAACAACTATTCCGTGATCCTTTGTTACAAGTCGCTAGTAGGTTACCTCAGCATTCTTCAATCCAAACTACATCACCTTATAGTAATAAAGCCCCACGGTAGTTATGAATGAGGTATTTTCCCGATCGAGAGAGAATATAGGGATTTGGCGGTACCCATAGTAAGCATAGAGGAAGATCACATGCTCGTGGTTAGCGGTAGCATTGGTCAACTGGTCTATTTTTCGTAGGAGGAAACTATCTTTCGAATACGAAAGATTTAGATTTGTGAAGTCTATGCAATACTCTTCTCTTTTCATTACTATTTCGCATGGCTACATGATTTGACAACAATTAGGGGAATTGGACTCCTTTTATGGAGTGTGCCTCTAGAAGTATCCCCACTTATTCTTCTTCAAAACCTTTGGATTTTTTTATAATGGTTCATCGCGCCTTTTGAGCAACTAGTGGATACAGCAGATCCACGTGGAGCTTGTAACACGTCGCTTTCGAATCTTTCCTCGACATGTCATATCGCCTCCATGCAAACACGTTTTGATTGCCTTTAAGGAAAGCAAGCAAGTTTATCTTCTCCTCTTTTGTGAGTGAACTGTCGATCGGGAACTTCTTTTTAGTCTCATTATCATTAAATGTTACCTCTTGCAGGGGTTCCATCAAACGATCGGCACGGGTGATCCTCGTTTCCTCAACACTAGGTCACCCATATTTTCTATTATTTAAAAGGAACTGAGCCCTCTATTGTCTCTTCTGACTTGTCCTTCTTCTTTTTATGCGTAGGTCAGATTATGGCTATAAAGCACTTTATGTTCAAGGCTTAATTTCCTTATATCTCCATGATCCCTTTGTCAGTAATGCAATGTGACAACCCAAATATAATTATGATAAATTATGTTTAAATCATGATTATCTTATGTGATATGGATGATATGTTATTAGTATATATAATGTTAAGTCATTATGTTTAGTCTAATCCTACCTTTATAAATCATGAAATATTAAATTAGTTTTAAATATAAAATTTTGAAGTTTTGGGTAGGAATGTCCATGTTGAAGTCAAGTTTTGACCATTATAATATAACAATTGACTTGAATTATAAACTAAATAGTTGTAGATATGTGAATTATCTTTGTAACACGATAAACGGTGTGTTAAACGGAGGTGTGAGCAAGAAGTTATGCTGGAATTACGAAGCAAGGACAAATTTGTCAATTCGTTAAATGATATTTCATCTTATTAGGCTAACAAATGGTGGATTTCGATTGGTTAAAGAAGGAAGTGGGTTTTGGCTGACTTTAAAGGATGGATATAAGCTCATTCTTCAGCATTTTCAGCCATTAAAGAGTTTGGCTTGAGAGGAAGAAAATTAGAAGTTTAGGAAGAGAAATTGAGGAGAAAAATTGGAGAAAAATTGTGGAAAATTACGGACAAGTCCTTAAGGTAATTCTATATGTAAATCTTTATTTTTCTTGTGTTACTGATTAAATTGGTATAAATCATAGATTGTTTATAGAACTTTCATGCCTTTGTTTATATGTATGAATAGATGCAAGTTTATGCAAAGATTGAACGTGTAAACCCTTAGAATTGTTTTGTTTAGAAACCTTGTTTATTCAAACTTCCATATCTTTTTGTACACTTACTGGAATTGATTTATTCCAATTGGATGTTAAAATATACTCATATATGTATAGCATATCCGAAAATCATGTACAAATATCAAGAAATAAATTTTGGGTGATGGTTTGAAGTTCGGGTATGAAATCTGTCCCAAAAGAGTAAATATGCATATCATATGTTTGATGTTTTGCTTGACATAGCAAATGAACTCAAAAAATTAGGAAACTCTAATTTTGTATTATTCACTATGTTTACTGATACTGGGCATAATATCATAGAAATTTATGATGGGTAAAAATTATGAAAATTCCTGAAATTTGATTGAACAATAGAGGAGCCTATAGGGCAGATTTGCGATATCGTAAAGCAATGGGCCTATCTTGCTCCAGGAAATTTGAAATAATACGCCGCCTTTTGTATTGGAATCCTAATATTATAAGGATTGAATTAACGAGAAGAAATGAATGTATGTTTAATCTATGATTTGGATATATCAAATATATTAACATGAATTTGGATGGAACTTCATTTGTAATAAATGATTTGAATGGAATCATATGATGCTTATGGATTGAGTTATGTTTAAATCATTATTTGGATTATTAATATTCTT
Organism: Sambucus nigra; assembly: GCA_949130495.1. Lineage (NCBI taxonomy): Eukaryota > Viridiplantae > Streptophyta > Magnoliopsida > Dipsacales > Adoxaceae > Sambucus > Sambucus nigra. The sequence continues at coordinate 298,386,884 of OX422212.1, read as the reverse complement.
ATGATGATACTAATATTGTAATAATGATAGGAAGGGAAGAAGATCTTATTGAACAAGTACCGGATAAAGGCAAGGGAAAAGCTAGTTAAACTGTCAAGGTGAGTGTACTCAATGGAAAGAGATATTTGTATCATGTTATTGATATGATCATAATATAATGAATATGAAATTGTTTATTTAGGTTTACCTAAATGGGAGGTTACTCCCCGACCCTGAATGGGGTAGATTTGTCTATTAATGACAAGGGGTTACTCCTCGACCAGGAATTGGAGAGAATTGTCTATTATAGACGGACTACGTGAATCATGATTCGGAAAGTTAGGTCATTCATTATGAATGAAAATGATAAGTTAATACATAATTATACGGACATGATTTATTGCATTTAAATTCATGCAGTAGTTTAGTAGTGATGCATTAACTGGGCCTTTTTGCTCACGGTTCCTATGTTCACATTTTTTTCAAGTAACTCGATGTCACTGCCAAATCTAGGAGGTCGGGTTGGGTTAGCCAGGAATGAGGGAATCAATGATTTTGTGTAAATGTAAATAATGTAATTAAGTTAACTTATCATTTAAGAAGTTTGCATATTCATAACTACTTAATGTTGAAAAAATGTTTTTAGTTGTATGGAGTTACGTTGATGACTTTGAAATTAAAACGCGTGTTTATCGTTTGGTTAAATTAATTATGGTTTGACTCACCTTGACTTTAAAACTTAATTATAAGTAACTGGGTTGGGGTGTGACAGCTTTTGGTATGAGATCCTAGGTTTTAGAAGTTATGGAGTTAAAAGAGTTTAGATTTGGCAGTGAATGTAAGAAATATGTTTTGTTTGGTACTAACAATTATGTTAGGAAATATATGTATATCTGCATTTTGTTATATCTTTGATCTATTTTAGATATAAAAGAATGGAAAGAGGGAATGTGAATGTGGGAATAGAATATGCGGCTTTAAATATGGTAGCAGAGGCGGAGGTTGAGCAACTTATTCATGGAAATGTAGAACCCGACCCGGAATAATTGACAGACATGCAAAAAATGGCACGCGCTATGACTTTAATGGCAGAGCAGCAAGCTAGATTTATGGCTCAGCTGGAAGAACAACAGACAGGAAATTAGAGGCATAAGCATTGGCTAGGGTTGAGGAGGTAATACACGGGGAAGAAAGGAGTACTTCACACGAGAAATTTATTAAAATGAATCCACCCTCATTTGAAGGAGCAGTTGATCCAGAAGAGGCAGAAGTATAGGTTAAAGAGATTGAACTTATTTTCGGGGTAATGAGAATGCATGAAACTCAACGAGTGACCTTGGCGACGTATATGCTGAAAGGAGAAGTTACGTATTGGTGGGATGCCACAAAATATTTGTTGATTACTCCAGGAGGTGGGAATGTGATCTCATGGGATGCTTTTCTTAAAGCCTTGTTTGAGAAGTATTTCCCCCTAATGTATCATAAACTAAAGGAGAAAGAATATTTTATGTTGAATCAGGGAAGCATGACTCTTAGAGAATACGAAGCTAAGCTTATAGTCTTATCTCAGTTTGCTTCGAGGTTTATACGGAATGAGGAAGATATGTACAGTCAATTTCTCGATGGACCAGAGTTAGTTATTAAATTAAGGTTGTCGGCTTTAGAGACTGTTAATTATTCAGACTTGGTGAAGAAAGCCATGATGGTAGAAAATGATGTGAATAAAGTAAGAGTAAAACGAGAACGAAGAGCAAAAAGAATTAGATTCGATCCAAACTATCAAAAGGGTAGCGATACCGAATATTCAAGGTTTGGAGGGCAGAAATTCCAATATGGTAGAGGTGGAAGTAGTTTGCAAAAGGGTGAAGCTAGTAGTGGGAGAGGTTCGGGAGTTTCAGCACAAGGAGATCCAAATGTTTATTTCTTTTGTGGGACATCGGGTCATATAAAGAGAAATTGCCCAAAGTTACTGAATATATAATATTTTAACTGTCATAAGAAGGGCCATCTGAGAAATAATTGTCCTATATTATCAAGAGCGATTTCAGTTAGTAGCGTGGGGCCTCATAAAGGATCCTCTCCAGGCAGTGCCACCAGGGGAAGAGGTACAGAACAAGCATCTGGATCGAGGGCAGCAGGAAGAGTGTTTGCGATGACGCTGCAAGATGCCCATGCTACACCGAAAGTGGTTACAGGTAAACTTTCTATTGCAAACAAAGATTTATATGCACTTATTGATCCTGGATCTACGCATTCATTTGTGGCATTACATATTATTTTATATTTGGGCAGGCCATGTTTATTTCTCAATTATACCTTATATATTTCTACCCCAATGGAAAGTGTAATTCTGGTGGAGCATGTTTATAAAGATTGTGTCTTACGAATGGGGGAGCGAGATTTCTATGTTGATTTAATACCGTTGTCCATTTGGGATTTTGATATTATATTAGGGATGGATTGGTTATCATCGTATCATGCTTTCATTGATTGTTTCTGAAAAGAAGTTACATTTCATCTGCTCGGTCAACCCGAGTTCGAGTTTAAAGGAGAAATGAATGTTGTCCCTAATTGTCTTATCTCAGCAATTAAGAGCAGAAAGTTATTGAGTAAGGGTTGTACAAGGTATTTAACATATGTGGTTGATGTTAGTAAGGAAGCACTTAGAGTTGAAGATATACCAGTGGTTAGATAATTTTATGATGTCTTCCCAGAGGAATTGCCAGGATTGCCACTCGATAGGGAAGTAGAGTTTTCTATTGAATTAATTCCAGGTACTGGTCCAATTTCCCTTGCTCCATATAGAGTAGCACCGATAGAGTTGAAATAATTGAAAGTGAAATTACAAGATCTGATAAGCAGAGGTTTCATTCGGCTTAGTGTTTCACCATGGGGAGCCCTAATGTTATTTGTGAAAAAGAAAGACGGGACAATGCGGTTATGTATTGATTATCGACAATTAAATAAGGTGACCATTTGAAACAAGTACCCTCTATCTCGTATCGATGATTTATTTGACCAATTACAGGGGGCCACAATATTTTCAAAGATTGATTTGAGATTGAATTACCCCCAATTGAAAGTAAAGGATAGTGATATTTCCAAAACGACTTTTCAGACTCGATATGGGCACTATGAGTTTTTGGTGATGCCATTTGGATTAACTAATGCTCCAACAGTTTTTATGGATTTGATGAATCGGGTATTCCACACTTTCATTGATTCATTTGTAATTGTATTCATAGACAATGTGTTGATTTACTCGCATAGCATGGAGGAACATGAGAAACGTTTTAGACTTGTATTACAGATTTTGAGAGAGAAGAAATTATTTACTAAATACAGCAAGTGCGAGTTTTGGTTAAATAAATTTGTGTTTTTAGGGCATGTTATCTCGAGAAATGGGATATATGTTGATCCAAAAAAGGTGGAAGCAATTGTTGAATGGGAGAGTCCTAAGAATGTGACAGAAATTAGGAGTTTCCTAGGATTGGAAGGTTACTATCGCAGATTCATTAAGGGATTCTCAGCAATAGCGTTACCATTGACAAAGTTGACCCGTAAAGAAGTGAAGTTTGTATGGGATGAAGAATGCGAGAGGAGTTTTAAAGAATTAAAGAATTGGTTGGTTTTAGCCCCTATACTTACTATTCCATGTGGGAATGAGTCTTTTGTGATCTATATAGACGCTTCATTTCAGGGGTTAGGATGTGTTCTTACGCAGAGTAAAAAGGTAACACATGAACGAAACTACCCTACGCATCATTTGGAGTTAGCAGCTATTGTTTTTGCTTTGAAGTTATGGAGACATTACTTGTATAGAGAAACTTGTGAGATATATACGGATTATCGAAGCATGAAATATTTATTTACATAAAAGAACTGAATTTGAGACAAAGGCATTGGATATAGATGATTAAAGACTATGACTGTACCATCCATCATCATTTTGGGAAAGCCAATGTAGTAGCAGATGCTTTGAGTCAAAAATCATCAGGGACTCTTGGTTGCATACAGTGTGCACGTGTTGAAAATATTCTTGACTTGGCATCGATGGGTAATGAATTAAGGTTTCCAAAAAGGGGAGGCTTATTAGCACATGTCAGAGTGAGACCTTTATTGGCAGAACGCATAAAAAATTTGCAGATCAGTGATCCATTCCTTGAGAAGAAGAAACGAGATGTCCTGGATGGAAAAGAGAGTGACTTTGAGATTAAAAATGATGAATCATTGTGTTATAAAAACAGAATTTGCGTACCGAATGAATCCACACTTAAAGAAGGATATATTGGAAGAGGCATATAGTTCTATTTACTCTATGCATCCGGGAGGTACCAAAATGTACAGAGATTTGAAAGAGTATTACTGGTGGAACAATATGAAACGTGAGATTGCAGAGTTCGTAGATAAATGTTTAGTATGCCAGCAAGTAAAGGCGAAGCATCAGAAGCCAGCGGGATTATTAGAGTCATTGCCTATTCTGGAATGGAAGTGGGAACATATAACGATGGATTTTGTTACAGGATTACCCCGGTCACTAAAGGGGCGGGGTGATTGTAGACCGATTGACAAAGTTATCCCATTTTCTTCCAGTTAAGACCACCTACAAGGTTGACAAGTATCCAAGTATGCACGTTGATGAGATTATCTGTTTACATGGGGCACCAGTGTCAATTGTATTAGATAGAGATCTAACGTTCACTTCTAAGTTTTTGCCTCATTTACAGAATTCCATTAGCACAAGTTTAAATTTCAGCACTGCATTTCATCCACAAATCGATGGGCAATCTGAAAGGACGATTCAAATATTAGAAGACATATTACGAGCTTGTGTATTTGACTTTAGGGGTAGTTGGGATGATCATTTTCCATTGATGGAATTCTCGTATAATAATAGTTATCAGTCCACATTGGTATGTCTCCGTATGAAGCTTTATATAGAAGGAAATATAGAATGCCTTTGTGTGGGATGAAATAGGTGAAAGGAAACTTTTGGGTCCTGAATTGATAGATATGACAACAGAAAAGATTAAAATGATTCGGGAACTGATAAAGATAGCGCAAAGGAGGCAGAAATTTTATGCAGATAAAAGGAAGTATCCATTGGAATTTCAGAGGGGAGATTTTGTATTCCTGCGTATTTTACCATGGAAAGGCGTTATGAGATTTGGAAAAAAAAGGGAAACTAAGTCCAAGATACATTGGACCATATGAAGTACTGAAAAGAATTGGGACCCTGGCATACAGATTAACATTACCTCCAGATTTATCCCATTTACATGATGTGTTTCACGTATCTATGCTTTGTAAGTATTTGGTGGATCCATCTCATCAGTTTAAAACTCAATCAATTTAATTGAAGGAAGACTTGTCGTACATCGAGGAACCATTGGAAATTATTGATCGTAAGGAGAAAGTATTGAGGAATAAAGTTATTCCCTTAGTTAAAGTTATGTGGATGAGCCATGGAGTTAAATAAGCAACTTGGGAAATGGAGGATAGCATGAAGAAATAATATCCCCATTTGTTTGGTAAGTGACATTCATATTAAATTTCGGGGACGAAATTTTCGAGGGGGGAAGTTGTGACAACCCGAATATAATTATGATAAATTATGTTTAAATCATGATTAACTTATGTGATATGGATGATATGTTATTATTATATATAATGTTAAGTCATTATGTTTAGTCTAATCCTACCTTTATAAGTCATGAAATATTGAATTAGTTACAAATATAAAATTTTAAAGTTTTCGGTAGGAATGTTCATGTTGAAGTCTAGTTTTGACCATTATAATATAATAGTTGACTCAAAGTATAAACCATATAGTTGTATATATATGAATTAGGTTAGTAACACGACATACGGTGTGTTAAACGGAGGTGTGAGCAAGAAGTTATTCTGGAATTACGAAGCAGGGACAAATTTGTCAATTCGTTAAATGATATTTCGTCTTATTAGGCTAAGAAATGGTGGATTTCGATTGGTTAAAGAAGGAAGTGGGTTTTGGCCGACTTTAAAGGCTGAAGATAAGCTCCTTCTTCAACATTTTTTATCCATTAAAGAGTTTGGCTTGAGAGGAAGAAAATTAGAAGTTTAGGAAGAGAAATTGAGGAGAAAAATTGGAGAAAAATTATGGGAAATTACGAAAAAGTCCTTAAGGTAATTCTATATGTAAATCTTGTTATTTTTCTTGTGTTACTGATTAAATTGTTATAAGTTATAAATTGTTTATAGAACATTCATGCCTTTGTTTATATGTATGAATAGATGCAAGTTTACGCAAAGATTGAATGTGTAAACCCTTAAAAGTATTTTTTTTAGAAACCTTGTTTATTCAATCTTCCATATCTTTTTGTATACTTACTGGAATTGATTTATTCTAATTGGATGTTAAAATAGACTCATATATGTATAGCATATCTGAAAATCATGTAAAAATACCAAGAAGTAAATCTTGGGTGATAGTTTGAAGTTCGAGTATGAAATATGTCCCAAAAGAGTAAATATGCATACCATATGTTTGATGTTTTGCTTGACATATAAAATGAAATCAAAAAATTAGGAAAATTTAATTTTGTATTATTAACTATGTTTACTAATATTGGTCAGCATATCATAGAAATTTATGATGGGTAAAAATTATGAAAATTCCTGAAATTTGATTGAACAATAGAGGAGCCTATAGGGCAGATCCGCGATGTAGTAAAGCAATGGGCCTATCTTGCTCTAGGAAACTTTAAATGATGTGCTGTCTTTTGTATTGGAATCATAATATTATAAGGATTGAATTACCGATAAGAAATGAATGTATGTTTAGTCTATGATTTGGATATATCAAATATATTAACATGAATTTGGATGGAACTTCATTTGTGATAAATGATTTGAATGGAATCATATGATGCTTATGGATTGAGTTATGTTTAAATCATTATTTGGATTATTAATATTCTTATGATGATACTAATATTGTAATAATGATAGGAAGGGAAGAAGATCTTATTGAACAAGTACCGGATAAAGGCAAGGGAAAAGCTAGTTAAACTGTCAAGGTGAGTGTACTCACTGGAAAGAGATATTTGTATCATGTTATTGATATGATCATAATATAATGAATATGAAATTGTTCATTTAGGTTTACCTAAATGGGAGGTTACTCCCCGACTCTGAATGGGGTAGATTTGTCTATTAATGACAAGGGGTTACTCCTCGACCGGGAATTGGAGAGAATTGTCTATTATAGACGAACTACGTGAATCATGATTCGGAAAGTTAGGTCATTCATTATGAATGAGAAGGATAAGTTAATACATAATTATACGGACATGATTTATTGCATTTAAATTCATGCAGTAGTATAGTAGTGATGCATTCTCTGGGCCTTTTTGCTCACGGTTCCTATGTTCACATTTTTTTCAAGTAACTCGATGTCACTGCCAAATCTAGGAGGTCGGGTTGGGTTAGCCAGGAATGAGGGAATCAATGATTTTGTGTAAATGTAAATAATGTAATTAAGTTAACTTATCATTTAAGAAGTTTGCATATTCATAACTACTTAATGTTGAAAAAATGTTTTTAGTTGTATGGAGTTACGTTGATGACTTTAAAATTAAAACGCGTGTTTATCGTTTGGTTAAATTAATTATGGTTTGACTCACCTTGACTTTAAAACTTAATTATAAGTAACTGGGTTGGGGTGTGACAGCTTTTGGTATGAGATCCTAGGTTTTAGAAGTTATGGAGTTAAAAGAGTTTAGATTTGGCAGTGAATGTAAGAAATATGTTTTGTTTGCTACTAACAATTATGTTAGGAAATATATGTATATCTGCATTTTGTTATATCTTTGATCTATTTTAGATATAAAAGAATGGAAAGAGGGAATGTGAATGTGGTAATAGAATATGCGGCTTTAAATATGGCAGCAGAGGCGGAGGTTGAGCAACTTATTCATGGAAATGTTGAACCCGACCCGGAATAATTGACAGACATGCAAAAAATGGCACGCGCTATGACTTTAATGGCAGAGCAGCAAGCTAGATTTATGGCTCAGCTGGAAGAACAACAGACAGGAAATTAGAGGCATAAGCATTGGCTAGGGCTGAGGAGGTAATACACGGGGAAGAAATGAGTACTTTACACGAGAAATTTATTAAAATGAATCCACCCTCATTTGAAGGAGCAGTTGATCCAAAAGAGGCAGAAGTATAGGTTAAAGAGATTGAATTTATTTTCGGGGTAATGAGAATGCATGAAAATCAACGAGTGACCTTGGCGACGTATATGCTGAAAGGAGAAGTTACGTATTGGTGGCGACCTTCTCAGGTACATAACCTTCGGGGAAGTCACTTAGTCTACCAACAATTTGACCACATCCTAGTTAGCAACTCTGGGTGTGATAATAAGAGCTTCGTGGTGGTGGTTCTCACTCCGACTAGATCATCATCGGTGAAAACTATGTATTTTCTGTGATCGATGTCCTCTGGTCGCTAACATTTGCCCATAATGGCCTTGGGTTGATCAATTTGAAAGGCTTCCATGACCACTGTGAGTTTTAAACTTCAATTCTAAGATTATTTTCCTTTATTTGACTTCAGTTTGATTCTTCGTGAATTAATGCAAAGTCATGGACTAATTGCTCATCCAAGACGTTGTCAAGTCTTAGGCCTCTATAAATCACTGCAAATTTATACCCCGTATCATCCTCCCGGATGTTGTCTAGTCGTTGATCGAGCATATGTTGTACTGCGCCCTTTTTCTTCTCAATGAAATTAGATGTCCAACATATACTAGCTCCTCGAGATGATTGATAGACGCAAATATTGCGTATTTACGCCCGTTAACTTATGCATTTTAACCCCCCATGTACCTTAATTCCTATATATATGCACGTTAACAAGAGAACCTATGTTTTATATGTTAACGTGTTATATGATGTATAATTGAGCTTTTGTTGGTATTTAGGTGCTTGGTGTGAAGTTTAAACGCATTCCGAAAAAGTTTCGTTGAATATTGCAGCTTCGGGGGCATTTTAGTAATTTCAGCATTCGGGTTTAAATCCTGAACCCTTCATGGAAGTTGAAGACCTTTGATTTCTATTCGCATGTCCACCGACGGTGCATGATTCCGATGTATAATGAAGGAGTTATGGCATTTTTAGGATGGTTTTTACTTCAAATTCACACTCAATGGCATATTCAAAGGCATTTTAGTCATTTCATATTTTGGTTTTTTGGCCTAATGTCCCTTGGATTTGTATCCCTCCGAGTTATCTTCGCGTCGCCTCTTACAATTGTTAATTTTGAGTTATAACGAAGAAGTTACGGTATTTTCCGTAAAGTTGGACGAAGCTGCAGAATTGAAGACCTGTAGGGGCGAATCGATTCACTTTGCACTAGAAAGTCCGCAAATTTCATTTTTTTTGTGGGGGGGTGGGGGTGGGGGTTAGTGGGGTATTTAGGGAAAAACTTTCCCTTAAGTGGGGAGGATCATTTTTAGACTTGAGACATTCATTTTTTCTCTTCTTTTTTAGTTTAGGACCTAGGTTAGAGAGATATTTGGGGGGTTTGTTGTGGAGTTCACCCTCCTCTATTTTCTTTGGGTATTTCCACCATTAATATAAGGTATTTACTATTCATTATCTCCTAGATCTATTTCTTGCTTTATTTTAATGCTTTATTATTTATTTCAAGCCTAGTTAATTTAATTAGTGCTTTAATTAATGTTGTTATTCATGCTTAGTGGCTAATTTAGTCTAGGTTGTGTTGGATTGTACTCACCTAAGGGTTGATTGGTTTCTTTGCTTTGGTGATGGAGTTTTACATATTTATTTCGATTGTGTTGTCCTAGTTATTACCCCTAGAAGATTTAACGGGGTATATCATGTATGCCCCGTATTTACTACCTTGCGTGCGTAATTTTTGGGGTATTTATTGACGCCAAAATCATATTAGTCTTTTATGCAAATTTAGGGGTGTGACAACTCTTGATTTAATTAATTGACGAAACGAGACGCAATCTTAATAATTCGTGAACCCATGTAACCAGTTTATACAAATTAACTCGAGGTGAGGGATATCCGACGTAACCTATAGTTTTTATTCCTTTGCTAACATAGTTTAATATACCTACGCCTAGATTAATCCTCTTCTTTTATTATCTTTTCCTTTTTGTTAGCGTTGATGTAAAAAATTAGATTTGACCAAATTATTTTAATCACAGATGAAAAGAATAAAGAAATAATAGACAATAGATTTTTAAAGTGGTTCAGCATTGCAAGAATGGCCTACGTCCACTGTTTTTGTTATTGCTGATTGTTTGTTTGGAATTCTCGAGGAATCGTTTACTCAAGAAATTTCGGTCCCCCTCCAATGAGGAGGTTACAATGTATTTATTGCCTTGAGGTTGTACAAATGAAAAGACAATGCGCTGTTATCTAGTAGACATGTACATCTGTATGATAATAAATGAGCATTTAATGCGCAGTCGTCTCCTTGATTATCCTGATTAGAATTCTATGTTGCTCGGACGACTTAAGCTGCTCGGACCGCCTAAGTAGCTCGACACGCTCGAGCTGCTCAGGGTCCTTGAGTTCCTCGCGGCTTCTTAGTTGCTCGGTGATCTTGAGTTGCTCGATAGGAGTATACATAATTGCCACACTGGCAGACACGTGTTTATAAGTGAGTGGTCCATGTCAGCGGACTAAATTTGGTATTAACAGAAGCCCCCAATGTTTCGTAATTTGATGATGAAGAAAAGTAAGGAACATTCTGCTGCTTAGATTTTCGGTTTGTATGGATTTTAGGCAAACTTTCGTTGTATATAACTCCTTTTTTGAATGCATAGTATCTGGCTTTTAAAGTATTTTGAATTTCCATAATCGCTTCGATTTTTGTACCATTTTTCTTCTTTTTAGCCACCGGATACACAAAAGTTCTCCTTGGTAATCATTGCTTTTCTCTATTCTCGAGGTAAAGTATTTCAACGCGGCAGAAATCCTGTCTTCTTTCACTTTTCAAATCTGTGTGTTCAAACTTTTCATTTCTTCTCTATCTTGTGCATTCGTTTCTTCCATTGTTCGTTGTCAACTGGTTCACTTTTCTCCCGTAAGATCTTCTTCCTTCTCTTTTACTTATTTTGTTCATCATGGTTTACCTTGTTGAATATCTTGACAAATTTCGTTATGAGTTTTCATTTCCTTCATGGGTCATATTGGAAGAACTTTCTGAACCTTCTGACTATTTTTCTTTAGCTGAGGGACATTGGTTCCCAAGTCTCTTTGTAGCCGAATGTGGCTTTTCTTTTCCTCCAAATCCTTTATGTTTGGAGTTCTGTCAATATTTTGACGTTGTTCCTGCAAAAATAGCGCCAAATACCTGGAGAATAGTTAATGGAGTTCATATGTTGAACCAACATCATGGAGCCCGTTTAGGGATTCCAGAGATTATGTATTGCTACAGATGGGTTGTCAACGGTAGTACTTTTTATTTAAAAACTAGGTTTTTGAATAGGGCATTAGTTGTCAATCTTCCTGATGCCAACATGGATTATTTTGAACATGGAGTGGTAATGAAAAATTGGAAACACCCTCCATTAAATGGAGATGATGTATACCAAGGTCCTAGATGTCCTCCTTATGGCAATGGGATAGGTTGTTTTTATTTTTTGAAATCTTGTTTCCTTTGTGTTTGATAAAATGTATCACTGACATTTAATTTTTGATTATTTGCAGTTGACAGCAAAAGAAAGTCTCCCAAGGAAACTAACGTTAATTTAAAGTATTTGAAATTTATCTGGAGTTTGCACCAGTCTGTGGCCGAGGAACACATTAGATCTGCTTCTTATTTGTTGCAGTGCAAGAGTTACACTTCATCTTTTACTGCTCGTCCAATGGTGGTTGACATTGGCCAAGTACCAGTTGCTGATACTAGTATGGAAGGTTCTTCTTAAGAGTCAAATATTCCTATTGGTGACATAATAAAGAGAAGAAAAGCTCCTTCCTTTTTCGACAAGTCTTATTCTCCTGCTGTGGAGGCAAAGAGAAGTAAAAATAGATGTCCCAGAAGAGGGGATAAAGGCTGTAGAGGTAACCCCTTTTGATGCTACCAAGAAATTTAGCGAGAAGTCCCCTGTGGCTCCGAGCAAGATCTTTGAAAGCCCCCCTGTGGCTCCGAGCAAGATTGTTTCCATTACTCTTCCTAGTGAGGTTATTGTCATATCACCAGCTAAGACAACATCCTTAGTTGAGAATGTTCCTGTTCCTCCAAGGAGGTTAAAGAAAAATCATTCTGAGAGACTTGCTGAACCAGTCTCTCAACTATCAATTGTTGAAGGTTGTGTTTCAACTTTTATTCCCCCGAACTCCGCTGTGGACTTAGTAAAATCTTGGACTATCCCAGAGGTCCCTGGCATTGAAAATTCTCTCACTCGTGAGATAGTTACTACTCTAGCTGCTCAACACATTGCCTCAGAGTATTATTGATTTGAGCCTTTTATTTTATTTTTTTAATACTATATTCGTACATTGACTTGGAGTTATTTCTTTTCTCAGCTGATAACGTGTTTCAATAGAATTGTAAAAAGGGATGAAGCCATCAGGGCCTCCAGTTCCTCAGATGGAGTGGAAAAGGCTTTTACTGGGTTAACCCAGTCTTAAAAAGATTCTCATCAGAAGTATGAGGAAAATAAAGTTGCTTGGGAGAAGCAGGTTAAGTCCGTTGAGCTAGAGAGAGATCGAGTTGTGGAAGCCTCCAGGAATTGGAGAAGAAATTGAAAGAGTTTGAGAAGAATAATAAAGAGCTTGAGGAGAAGCTCAAGAATGCTGAAGAGCTTGAGAATGTAAAAGCTTATTTCCTTGGTATGTAAAATCGATGCGGAAGCGTTAGGTGATGGTTCAACTCAAAAAAACAACAAATTTTAATTTCTTAAAACAAATTAAAATTACACCAAAGTGAAGTAAAATTAAACAATTAATATATTCACTTAAACCCATTAATTAACCAAGCCCTAGAATTTGCCTAAGTCATATTTATCAATATTAGCAAATTAGGCGAAACCAAATTTTAGCAAATGACTTGAATTAAATAAGCATTACCCAATATTTAATATAAGTCCAAATTAAATTGAGTGTGATGATTTAAACCGCATTTTATCTTGAATTATCCTAAGCATGCGTTCTAAATTATTTTGCAAGATAAAATAAACCAATCACACTACGCCGCGATGTACGAGGAAAAACCCAAGACGGGAAACAACCTCGGACGGCCCTAGCCACAAATCCACTAGATACGGAATTACAATTACAAGACAGATAGACTTACAACGCACGACTCGATCCCTCTCAAGCCTCGACGCTTCTTCTTGTAGAAACCTCTTCCTAGCGAATAATCTTGGAACACCACCGCGGTCTCGGAATCCACCGATAGGACTTTATTTGGTCACCGTCACCCGTACATGGAGCCTTTCTCCGTGTGGGTAAATTAACATAGAAACACTTCTTCTTTCTTTGTGGGTGGTGGAAGCAAAACCCAAAACTTCTCTTCAATTCGGTGTAGATAAAACCGGTGCCAAACTCCAAGCAATTGATAAGTATATAAGAACTTGGAATAAACTCATTTGGGTGTAAACACTAGAGTGATGAAAATTTTTCTCTAAAAATCTCACTCAAAACTTGAACATTTTCCTAAAACAATTTTTGCTCTCAAACTCTCTCTAAGAGATAAACTAGGATGGAAAAGTTAGATTGGAAAATGTTATTCCCGCACATAATAAAGTCTGAAAAAGTTGGTTAAAAACCAAGTGGGGAAGTGGGTGCAAAACTGCCAAAAAACTGTTCCCGCCTGGCATCTCGTTCGAACGACATTTCGTTCGAACGAGACTTCTAACGACGTTCCAGATTGAACTCGTTAGAATCTCGTTGGAAATCTCGTTAGAACGAACAATCTCATTCGAACGACATTTCGAACGACGGACCAGTATACTTTGGTGGGAACTCGTTGGCAGGTTCATTCGAACGACATTTTCGTTCGAACGACAATCTCGTTCGAATGACTCTATCGAACGAAAAACCAGAAAATTTGGAAAATTCGATTTTAGCCCAGAAAACTTTATAAACTTATTTTAAAGTTTTATTTAATTCTTTCTGAAAATTAAAACACAATTTTTACAAAACCTAACACCCAATAAACTTTGTTCCAAGCTCCTATATATATATAATTGCATTCATACCTTGGGAGCATGGAACCATAGTTGATGACGTAGAAACGAGGCACGCAAATCGGCATATTTGATGAGGCTTTATACTCTTTGCCGCTACGTCTTCAACGAACACTTCATAGGCTTGAGAATATTACAATTAAATACTATCCTATGAATAAATGTTTTTGTCCGGAATTGAGCCAAAACTATATATGGACTCAATTGGAAATTTGTGTCCTTACAAATCTCCCTCTTTGGCTATTTCGGGACAAAAACCAAACAAAAATCCCAAAGGGCCGTCAAGCTCTACTAGACTCAAAACATAACCCAACGAAACTTGACTAAAGGGCCGTCAAGCTCTATTAGACTCAAAACATAACCCACCCAAACTTGACTCAACCCAAGGATCAAACGCTTTGCCATTAAACAGTGCCGCTTTAGAAGAAATCCTACACACTTAAGCAAACTCATCAATTGCATAGGGAATATCAAAGTATTAAATGCAATTAATTAATTATTACTCCCCCTAAATTAATTCTCCCCTTTATCAAACACATGACCTACTTAGAAAGACGTCTCCCCCTAAGATAAATCTCCCCCAAACTAAGAAACGATAATAATAGGATTAGATACCATTTCTCCCCCTATCATCATTCTCCCCCGTTTTGTTCCGGAATATGCAAAGGATAGAGAACTAATAAACAACATGTTGAAGCTTAAAGTGATTAGACATGAAAGCATATGGGCAATAAAATCAAGGCAAAGACAAACAAATATCATATATATATATAATCTAGAAATATACCAATGAAGCACTTGCATATATATATAGATATAAACACACATATAACACAAAATATATTAAGTTTGCACACTCGAATGGCAAAAATGTGTCATATGGAAACGTAAGTGTTGGGGTGTGAACTAGCAACAATTAAATTTAGACCCAATCACTTAAAACATGTTCACGGAGTTCTCAATTGATTGCAAACTTCATCACATATAAATATAACCTCACGTGACAATATAAATTGAACTCAATGAACAAACATACACAATGCATACAAGCCTAGCATGATGATGATTCTACAAACCAAATAGAGTCATGACATTAAAGACAACTAGGATAAACGGACATTGTGCAAACCGTTGATATACCATCCAATTCTCCCTCAATAAGCATATATATTCTTTTGCCTTTGAATGAATATATCAAACAAACATAGGCCTTGGCAATTGTTTTCTTTTTAATGCTAAATATTCTGTTTTTAGGCCTTTGGATCACGTATTTCTTTTAGATCCAATAAACGGTGGCTTACTATCGCAAAGGATTTAATTCATCCTTTCGGAGCCCTTCCCCGTGCATATTTATATTTATCATGTTTTTCATGTTTCACACAAATCTCACATGCAACGGATTTTGACATGCATTAGTCCTCCTAGGTCATAGATATGTAGATGACTAGATTGGTAGGAGAACACCTCAAAAATCTCAAATATAACATGTGACATTAAGATTTCAAAAGAGCTCGTGCATGTGTGAAAAGAGGCATATAAAAATAGAATCCATTTAAACAACACAAAATCCAACTACTCCATATAAAACACGGTAAAGAACATTTTAAGGATTGAAAATCTAAACCAAAAGTTCTAGCCACGTGGGAGCGTAAAAGATGGAATTCAATGCCACTTAAAGTGTGTCAAACTAAAATACACACAAAAAAAATCTTTTTGAGGTTTTAACATTTTTCACCAAAAATAAATATATATACTCAAAAGAATAAACAAAAATTATTTGTATTTTTCATTAAGCTTAAATGAAATAAGTAAAACACAAATGATAGACAACAATCTTTTTATATTTATCAATTAATACAAACACAAAAATATAATACAAAAAGATAAAAAAGTCATAATTTCTAGCATGTGATATGAAATAAGGCAATGACTAGAAAATGACTAAACAAGCATACATTTAGCATGTGAATATAGCATGAAGTACAAACGCTAAAGTATGCAAACACTAACACATTCATCCTTTAGATTTAGCGAGAGAGGAAGCATGTGAAAGTAAATGAGAATCAACAACCCTATTTTGCAAGGCAACCAAGTCGGATTTCCTAACCCAAATTAATGAAGAATGACTATCTTGGGGTGTTGGAACTTTAACTACCGTGGTTACTTTACTATGGGGTTTTCTAGGAATTCGTTTAAGATCAAAACAAAATTTCCTAAGATGACCTTTTCGACCACAATGTGTACAAGTGAAAACATGTTGAAAAGATTTACTTAAGGAATGATCTTTAAATGTATTCCTAGTAGATTCTCCTAAAACGTTGGTTTGGGCATTATGAGTAAATTCATTACAAGTATTGAAGCCTAAACCACAAGTGTCATTTTTAATTTGGACCGTTACTAAGATTTTATCTAGTTTTTCCGAACGACACTCCAAATCAAATTTGACATTACTAGAGTCTTTTAATTTATCTTGCAATTCTAAAATGTTAGACTCTAATAAAAGATTTCGCTCTTCAAAAGCAAGAAGTTCCTTTTTCAAGGATTCCATTAAACCCCTAAGGCTATCCCTTTTGCCTTCTACATATTCTATCTTCTCTTGAAGAGTTCTCTCATGTGTCCTAAGGTCTTCTATTAAAGCATTTTCATCAACGACCTTGACACTCTCTCTTAAACTAGCTTCTAACTTCAAATTAGCCTTTTTCAATTTAATAGATTCTTTATAAAGTTCTTGAAAATCATTTTGAAGTTCACTCACATTAACCTCTTCTTCATTTTCACTCTCTCTTTCTTCTCCACTCTCACTATCATCAAAAGCAAGAGAATCATAAACTATGACCTTGGAAGTGTCATGAGTTAAAGTTTCATCAATCGATGAGTTCTCACTATCACTCACATGACTAGCCATAAAAGCCATAAAAATTTTCTTAGTGGGGGAATCGGGCTTCTCTTCCTTATCACTATCACTAAGGGTCGCATTATATGAAATGGGTCGCTTATCCTCTTTCCTTAGTTTAGTGGGGCACTCATAAGCCCTATGGCCATAACCTTCACAACCAAAACACTTATTAGACTCGTCCCTATCTAAATTTTCATTACTAGGTTTAGGGATCTTCTCGGCTTTAGGGATCTTCTCTGCTTTAGAAATCTTCTCGTTCTTGTCATGCTTAGAAGATTCAAATTTCATAAAATCATTTTTAAATTTATCTTTGTTAATTTTAAGAAATTTTCTAAATTTGCGAGCAAATAAAGCCATGTCTTCCGAGTCACTATCACTCTCGCTCTCTACTACTTGTTTGACCTCTTTTCGGGCTTTTAAAGCAACGCCCTTTTCAATTTTCTTTTCAGTTTTAGAGGGAAACATATCTAGTTCATAGGTTTGTAAATCACCTACAAGCTCTTCTAATTTCGTAGAGGCTAAAGTGGGTAAAGAATTTAAAACAGTCACCTTTGGAATAAATCTATCGGGTAGGGACCTTAAAATTTTCTTTACAACACGGTCGTCAGGTATTTTCTCTCCCAAGTTAAACGATGAATTAACAATATCGGAAAGTCTAGTATAAAATTCATCAAAAGTTTCTTTTTAATTCATTTTGATAGTTTCAAATTGAGTGGTGAGGTTTTGGAGTTTTGAAGCTTTAACGACACTAGTTCCTTCATGAGTTAATTGTAAAATATCCCAAGCTTCTTTAGCGATTTCACACGTCATAATACGTCGGAATTCATCCGGTGTGACAGCGCTAAATAAGGCATTTAAACCACAGGAATTGAAATTTGCAAGTTTAAACTCATTTTTAGTCCATCTATCGGCGGGTTTGATAACACGTTCATTTTCAACTAAATAAGTTGGTGGGGACCACCCGTTAACAACATACATCCAAACTCTCTCGTCGATAGATTTTAGTGCCGATCTCATACGCGCTTTCCAATACGCGTAGTTTGAACCATTGAAAATATGAAATTTTGAAAATGGGGAAAAATCCATTTTAGCCAAAAATTATTTAAAAGATCGTTAACGAAATAATTTATCGCTTTGGCTCTGATACCAATTTGTAAAAGCTTATTTCCTTTGTATGTAAAATCGATGCGGAAGCGTTAGGTGATGGTTCAACTCAAAAAAATAACAAATTTTAATTTCTTAAAACAAATTAAAATTACACCAAAGTGAAGTAAAATTAAACAATTAATATATTCACTTAAACCCATTAATTAATCCAAGTCCTAGAATTTGCCTAAGTCATATTTATCAATATTAGCAAATTAGGCGAAACCAAATTTTAGCAAATGACTTGAATTAAATAAGCATTACCCAATATTTAATATAAGTCCAAATTAAATTGAGTGTGATGATTTAAACCGCATTTTATCTTGAATTATCCTAAGCACGCGTTCTAAATTATTTTGCAAGATAAAATAAACCAATCACACTACGCCGCGATGTACGAGGAAAAACCCAATACGGGAAACAACCTCGGACGGCCCTAGCCACAAATCCACTAGATACGGAATTACAATTACAAGACAGATAGACTTACAACGCACGACTCGATCCCTCTCAAGCCTCGACGCTTCTTCTTGTAGAAACCTCTTCCTAGCGAATAACCTTGGAACACCACCGCGGTCTCGGAATCCACCGATAGGACTTTATTTGGTCACCGTCACCCGTACATGGAGCCTTTCTTCGTGTGGGTAAATTAACATAGAAACACTTCTTCTTTCTTTGTGCGTGGTGGAAGCAAAACCCAAAACTTCTCTTCAATTCGGTGTAGAGAAAACCGGTGCCAAACTCCAAGCAATTGATAAGTATATAAGAACTTGGAATAAACTCATTTGGGTGTAAACACTAGAGTGATGGAAATTTTTCTCTAAAAATCTCACTCAAAACATGAACATTTTCCTAAAACAATTTTTGCTCTCAAACTCTCTCTAAGAGATAAACTAGGATGGAAAAGTTAGATTGGAAAATGTTATTCCCGCACATATTAAAGTCTGAAAAAGTTGGTTAAAAACCAAGTGGGGAAGTGGGTGCAAAACTGCCAAAAAACTGCCAAAAACTGTTCCCGCCTGGCATCTCGTTCGAACGACATTTCGTTCGAACGAGACTTCTAACGACGTTCCAGATTGAACTCGTTAGAATCTCGTTGGAAATCTCGTTAGAACGAACAATCTCATTCGAACGACATTTCGAACGACGGACCAGTATACTTTGGTGGGAACTCGTTGGCAGGTTCGTTCGAACGACATTTTCGTTCGAACGACAATCTCGTTCGAATGACTATATCGAACGAAAAACCAGAAAATTTGGAAAATTCGATTTTAGCCCAGAAAACTTTATAAACTTATTTTAAAGTTTTATTTAATTCTTTCTGAAAATTAAAACACAATTTTTACAAAACCTAACACCCAATAAACTTTGTTCCAAGCTCCTATATATATATAATTGCATTCATACCTTGGGAGCATGGAACCATAGTTGATGACGTAGAAACGAGGCACGCAAATCGGCATATTTGATGAGGCTTTATACTCTTTGCCGCTACGTCTTCAACGAACACTTCATAGGCTTGAGAATATTACAATTAAATACTATCCTATGAATAAATGTTTTTGTCCGGAATTGAGCCAAAACTATATATGGACTCAATTGGAAATTTGTGTCCTTACAAATCTCCCTCTTTGGCTATTTCGGGACAAAAACCAAACAAAAATC
Source organism: Sambucus nigra (assembly GCA_949130495.1). Taxonomy (NCBI): domain Eukaryota; kingdom Viridiplantae; phylum Streptophyta; class Magnoliopsida; order Dipsacales; family Adoxaceae; genus Sambucus; species Sambucus nigra. The sequence continues at coordinate 298,366,980 of OX422212.1, read as the reverse complement.
CCAAAGGGCCGTCAAGCTCTACTAGACTCAAAACATAACCCAACGAAACTTGACTAAACCCAAGGATCAAACGCTTTGCCATTAAACAGTGCCGCTTTAGAAGAAATCCTACACACTTAAGCAAACTCATCAATTGCATAGGGAATATCAAAGTATTAAATGCAATTAATTAATTATTACTCCCCCTAAATTAATTCTCCCCTTTATCAAACACATGACCTACTTAGAAAGACGTCTCCCCCTAAGATAAATCTCCCCCAAACTAAGAAACGATAATAATAGGATTAGATACCATTTCTCCCCCTATCATCATTCTCCCCCGTTTTGTTCCGGAATATGCAAAGGATAGAGAACTAATAAACAACATGTTGAAGCTTAAAGTGATTAGACATGAAAGCATATGGGCAATAAAATCAAGGCAAAGACAAACAAATATCATATATATATATAATCTAGAAATATACCAATGAAGCACTTGCATATATATATAGATATAAACACACATATAACACAAAATATAATAAGTTTGCACACTCGAATGGCAAAAATGTGTCATATGGAAACGTAAGTGTTGGGGTGTGAACTAGCAACAATTAAATTTAGACCCAATCACTTAAAACATGTTCACGGAGTTCTCAATTGATTGCAAACTTCATCACATATAAATATAACCTCACGTGACAATATAAATTGAACTCAATGAACAAACATACACAATGCATACAAGCCTAGCATGATGATGATTCTACAAACCAAATAGAGTCATGACATTAAAGACAACTAGGATAAACGGACATTGTGCAAACCGTTGATATACCATCCAATTCTCCCTCAATAAGCATATATATTCTTTTGCCTTTGAATGAATATATCAAACAAACATAGGCCTTGGCAATTGTTTTCTTTTTAATGCTAAATATTCTGTTTTTAGGCCTTTGGATCACGTATTTCTTTTAGATCCAATAAACGGTGGCTTACTATCGCAAAGGATTTAATTCATCCTTTCGGAGCCCTTCCCCGTGCATATTTATATTTATCATGTTTTTCATGTTTCACACAAATCTCACATGCAACGGATTTTGACATGCATTAGTCCTCCTAGGTCATAGATATGTAGATGACTAGATTGGTAGGAGAACACCTCAAAAATCTCAAATATAACATGTGACATTAAGATTTCAAAAGAGCTCGTGCATGTGTGAAAAGAGGCATATAAAAATAGAATCCATTTAAACAACACAAAATCCAACTACTCCATATAAAACACGGTAAAGAACATTTTAAGGATTGAAAATCTAAACCAAAAGTTCTAGCCACGTGGGAGCGTAAAAGATGGAATTCAATGCCACTTAAAGTGTGTCAAACTAAAATACACACAAAAAAAATCTTTTTGAGGTTTTAACATTTTTCACCAAAAATAAATATATATACTCAAAAGAATAAACAAAAATTATTTGTATTTTTCATTAAGCTTAAATGAAATAAGTAAAACACAAATGATAGACAACAATCTTTTTATATTTATCAATTAATACAAACACAAAAATATAATACAAAAAGATAAAAAAGTCATAATTTCTAGCATGTGATATGAAATAAGGCAATGACTAGAAAATGACTAAACAAGCATACATTTAGCATGTGAATATAGCATGAAGTACAAACGCTAAAGTATGCAAACACTAACACATTCATCCTTTAGATTTAGCGAGAGAGGAAGCATGTGAAAGTAAATGAGAATCAACAACCCTATTTTGCAAGGCAACCAAGTCGGATTTCCTAACCCAAATTAATGAAGAATGACTATCTTGGGGTGTTGGAACTTTAACTACCGTGGTTACTTTACTATGGGGTTTTCTAGGAATTCGTTTAAGATCAAAACAAAATTTCCTAAGATGACCTTTTCGACCACAATGTGTACAAGTGAAAACATGTTGAAAAGATTTACTTAAGGAATGATCTTTGAATGTATTCCTAGTAGATTCTCCTAAAACGTTGGTTTGGGCATTATGAGTAAATTCATTACAAGTATTGAAGCCTAAACCACAAGTGTCATTTTTAATTTGGACCGTTACTAAGATTTTATCTAGTTTTTCCGAACGACACTCCAAATCAAATTTGACATTACTAGAGTCTTTTAATTTATCTTGCAATTCTAAAATGTTAGACTCTAATAAAAGATTTCGCTCTTCAAAAGCAAGAAGTTCCTTTTTCAAGGATTCCATTAAACCCCTAAGGCTATCCCTTTTGCCTTCTACATATTCTATCTTCTCTTGAAGAGTTCTCTCATGTGTCCTAAGGTCTTCTATTAAAGCATTTTCATCAACGACCTTGACACTCTCTCTTAAACTAGCTTCTAACTTCAAATTAGCCTTTTTCAATTTAATAGATTCTTTATAAAGTTCTTGAAAATCATTTTGAAGTTCACTCACATTAACCTCTTCTTCATTTTCACTCTCTCTTTCTTCTCCACTCTCACTATCATCAAAAGCAAGAGAATCATAAACTATGACCTTGGAAGTGTCATGAGTTAAAGTTTCATCAATCGATGAGTTCTCATTATCACTCACATGACTAGCCATAAAAGCCATAAAAATTTTCTTAGTGGGGGAATCGGGCTTCTCTTCCTTATCACTATCACTAAGGGTCGCATTATATGAAATGGGTCGCTTATCCTCTTTCCTTAGTTTAGTGGGGCACTCATAAGCCCTATGGCCATAACCTTCACAACCAAAACACTTATTAGACTCGTCCCTATCTAAATTTTCATTACTAGGTTTAGGGATCTTCTCGGCTTTAGGAATCTTCTCTGCTTTAGAAATCTTCTCGTTCTTGTCATGCTTAGAAGATTCAAATTTCATAAAATCATTTTTAAATTTATCTTTGTTAATTTTAAGAAATTTTCTAAATTTGCGAGCAAATAAAGCCATGTCTTCCGAGTCACTATCACTCTCGCTCTCTACTACTTGTTTGACCTCTTTTCGGGCTTTTAAAGCAACGCCCTTTTCAATTTTCTTTTCAGTTTTAGAGGGAAACATATCTAGTTCATAGGTTTGTAAATCACCTACAAGCTCTTCTAATTTCATAGAGGCTAAAGTGGGTAAAGAATTTAAAACAGTCACCTTTGGAATAAATCTATCGGGTAGGGACCTTAAAATTTTCTTTACAACACGTTCGTCAGGTATTTTCTCTCCCAAGTTAAACGATGAATTAACAATATCGGAAAGTCTAGTATAAAATTTATCAAAAGTTTCTTTTTAATTCATTTTGATAGTTTCAAATTGAGTGGTGAGGTTTTGGAGTTTTGAAGCTTTAACGACACTAGTTCCTTCATGAGTTAATTGTAAAATATCCCAAGCTTCTTTAGCGATTTCACACGTCATAATACGTCGGAATTCATCCGGTGTGACAGCGCTAAATAAGGCATTTAAACCACAGGAATTGAAATTTGCAAGTTTAAACTCATTTTTAGTCCATCTATCGGCGGGTTTGATAACACGTTCATTTTCAACTAAATAAGTTGGTGGGGACCACCCGTTAACAACATACATCCAAACTCTCTCGTCGATAGATTTTAGTGCCGATCTCATACGCGCTTTCCAATACGCGTAGTTTGAACCATTGAAAATATGAAATTTTGAAAATGGGGAAAAATCCATTTTAGCCAAAAATTATTTAAAAGATCGTTAACGAAATAATTTATCGCTTTGGCTCTGATACCAATTTGTAAAAGCTTATTTCCTTTGTATGTAAAATCGATGCGGAAGCGTTAGGTGATGGTTCAACTCAAAAAAATAACAAATTTTAATTTCTTAAAACAAATTAAAATTACACCAAAGTGAAGTAAAATTAAACAATTAATATATTCACTTAAACCCATTAATTAATCCAAGTCCTAGAATTTGCCTAAGTCATATTTATCAATATTAGCAAATTAGGCGAAACCAAATTTTAGCAAATGACTTGAATTAAATAAGCATTACCCAATATTTAATATAAGTCCAAATTAAATTGAGTGTGATGATTTAAACCGCATTTTATCTTGAATTATCCTAAGCACGCGTTCTAAATTATTTTGCAAGATAAAATAAACCAATCACACTACGCCGCGATGTACGAGGAAAAACCCAATACGGGAAACAACCTCGGACGGTCCTAGCCACAAATCCACTAGATACGGAATTACAATTACAAGACAGATAGACTTACAACGCACGACTCGATCCCTCTCAAGCCTCGACGCTTCTTCTTGTAGAAACCTCTTCCTAGCGAATAACCTTGGAACACCACCGCGGTCTCGGAATCCACCGATAGGACTTTATTTGGTCACCGTCACCCGTACATGGAGCCTTTCTTCGTGTGGGTAAATTAACATAGAAACACTTCTTCTTTCTTTGTGCGTGGTGGAAGCAAAACCCAAAACTTCTCTTCAATTCGGTGTAGAGAAAACCGGTGCCAAACTCCAAGCAATTGATAAGTATATAAGAACTTGGAATAAACTCATTTGGGTGTAAACACTAGAGTGATGGAAATTTTTCTCTAAAAATCTCACTCAAAACATGAACATTTTCCTAAAACAATTTTTGCTCTCAAACTCTCTCTAAGAGATAAACTAGGATGGAAAAGTTAGATTGGAAAATGTTATTCCCGCACATATTAAAGTCTGAAAAAGTTGGTTAAAAACCAAGTGGGGAAGTGGGTGCAAAACTGCCAAAAAACTGCCAAAAACTGTTCCCGCCTGGCATCTCGTTCGAACGACATTTCGTTCGAACGACATTTCGTTCGAACGAGACTTCTAACGACGTTCCAGATTGAACTCGTTAGAATCTCGTTGGAAATCTCGTTAGAACGAACAATCTCATTCGAACGACATTTCGAACGACGGACCAGTATACTTTGGTGGGAACTCGTTGGCAGGTTCGTTCGAACGACATTTTCGTTCGAACGACAATCTCGTTCGAATGACTCTATCGAACGAAAAACCAGAAAGTTTGGAAAATTCGATTTTAAACCAGAAAACTTTATAAACTTATTTTAAAGTTTTATTTAATTCTTTCTGAAAATTAAAACACAATTTTTACAAAACCTAACACCCAATAAACTTTGTTCCAAGCTCCTATATATATATAATTGCATTCATACCTTGGGAGCATGGAACCATAGTTGATGACGTAGAAACGAGGCACGCAAACCGACATATTTGATGAGGCTTTATACTCTTTGCCGCTACGTCTTCAACAAACACTTCATAGGCTTGAGAATATTACAATTAAATACTATCTTATGAATAAATGTTTTTTTCCAGAATTGAGCCAAAACTATATATGGACTCAATTGGAAATTTGTGTCCTTATAGAGAACAAGCTCAAAACTACTGAAGAGGAAGTTGGTAGACTTCGTGATGTTGATCGTCAGAAACAGGAGGTGGAAGGGAAATTGAAGGCTGCCGAGGAACTTCTTATTGAAAGGACTTCCTCGGAGAAGGCAAAAAGAAGAAATACCGTTAAAAAGTCCTTCAGCGCTGGTTGGGACAAAGGTTGGAACAAAGGCCTGGCTGCCATGTCCCCTCAAATGGAGTTTGCCAGCCTTAAATATTTTAGGGATGGATGGGTTGCAACTCTGCAGGAGCTAAAAATCGCTGAGAATTCTGAACTGTTCCAGCGACACACTCATGGACCCTCCTCCCTCTCCTAGAGAAGAAGTGGACGAAGCTGCCTCAGAAGAATCCTCCATGATGATTGGAGATCAGGCCCTTTCTGTTCCAGCTGTTCAATCTTGCTCCGAGCAACCCCAACCAACCATTACTCCTGCCGAGCAGCTACTCTTGTCCACCGAGCAACCAGTCTCTTCCTCAAAATCTCCTGAGGAAGTTATAGGAAATAAAGAGAAGGTGTAGAGTAGTTTGGGTGTTTATTTTGTCATTTTATTGAATGTAACCTTGGCTTTTGTATTTTCCTTTATGATGAAATGAAAATTCAAACTTTTGGTTATTTATCTTGATTTTTTCTTCTACTTGCTCTGTCTGCATTCTTATTGATTCTTTCTATCTCTTCTCTTTACTAGTTTATGGCTAGGATGGAACTTTTGTCAGCTTATGACACCGAACTGATGAAAAAATGCAATGACTATTTCAAGGTTGGTCGTGCAGATCTGAATGATGCTCAAATCATTGATATCCTGGGTTCAGATGCTTCTGAACGAGCAGTTAAAGCTTACCAGTAATTGAAGTGTTTGCTCGATCGTGCAGTAGCCAATAATGTGGCTTACTATGAGATGATTGAGGACCTCCAAAGAACTATCGAGGAACTCCAGCAACAGTACAAAGAGTCCTCCACACTCTTGCACTAAGAGTATGAGAAGAAATATCAACAACTGAGTGCTAATACAGGGTATGATAAATTACATCTGCTTATGAGAAGAGAGAAAGTGTTCTGAAGCTTGAAGTCGAGGAGCATAGGCATATCGCCAAATTGCTAGAACAGGACAACATGGCCTTACAAGAAGAGAATAAACAACTGAAATATGCTGCATCTTCCTCGGGAGCCTTGGTTCCGATTAACGATGAAGGTTTATCTTTCTTGGAGGTCAAAAATGCCAACTTAAGAGATGATTTGGAAACTTAAAAAAGAACTGGACCCTCCACTTCTACTCGTGGACGAGCAATATCTTCTTCTCGGGGACAAGCAAGGGCTGGTCGGATTTCTATTGAAGATGCAAGAACTCAAGCAGCTTTGGAAAATCAGGCAGTTCAATTGATGGCAAAGAATCAAGCTCTGGCGGAGATGTCTAAGAAGATTTTGAACCTCAGCGAGCAACTTTCTACACAAAGCTCTGTCTTGGAAAATAAAAAAATTCTTGCGAAGAATCTTCACGAGCAACTGGAGAGGTTAACTGACCAATTCCATAAACAGCCCAAAGAGTTTTGAATGGTTGGTTACAATGAAGCACTTTGTCATCTTGATGCTCGTTTAGAACAGTCGAATAACGAATGGTATAAACAGGGCTCGTTGAATGCTCTTTGTGTTTTAAAATTGGAGAGAGGTAATTTCCTGTGGGATTACTATAATCCTGGAGTTCTTGATTTACCCGTGCCTCCTTTCAAGCTTGACCTTAGTTGAATTCCATCCCGGACCATTCCTCGCGTTCTAATCTCCAAGTATCTTGATGATTACAGTCTTCATTCAAATTTTAAAATATCTCGCCCAGAGCACCTGCTTGATCATCCATCTATAATGAACGTCAGAATGCTGCAAGATCTGAATTTCATAAATTCCCCTTATAGTCTTGATGATCCTCCTGCTGGGGTAGACTCTGTGTCAAAGGAAGAGGGGAAGAAACCCATAGAGTATAATTTTTTCAATTGATATCTCATGCGATCTGTAATTTATATCATATGTAATTTGTTCTGGTTTTAATGAAGAAATTTTTAGTTTTCTTTGCAATTTAATTGTCATTGGTTTGGAAATATTTTATAGAATATATCTTTTATTTACTGATGAATATGTATGTATATTTGTATAAAGACAAAAATGTCTTGTTTGGTTTTTAAATTGTCGACCAATCGGGGTTGGTGGTTATTGAATTAGCGATCAACCGGAGTTGGTCGTGTTTATTTCCCGACCAACCGGAGTTGGTGGTAATTTGATCCCGACCAATCGGAGTTGGAAAAGATTATGTTGCCGATCAACCGGAGTTGGTCGTATGTATTTCCCGACCAACCAGAGTTGGTGGTAATTTGATCTCGACCAACCGAAGTTGGAAGAGATTATACTGTGGATCAACCGGAGTTGGTCGTATGTATTTCCCGACCAATCAAAGTTGGTGGTAATTTGATCCCGACCAACCGAAGTTGGAAGAGAATATATTGCCGATCAATCGGAGTTGGTCGTATGTATTTCCCGACCAACCGGGGTTGGAAGAGATTATATTTCCGATCAAGCGAAGTTGGTCGTATGTATTTCATGACCAACCAGAGTTGATGGTAATTTGATCCCGACCAACCGGAGTTGGAAGAGAATATATTGCCTATCAATCGGAGTTGGTCGTATGTATTTCTCGACCAACCGGAGTTGTGGTAATTGATTCTGAACTTGATGCATAGTGTGTAGCACTAATACTCCGAAAAATTTCATCAAAAAGAGAGAACTGGGTAAAACACTCAACACTTTATTCATACTGAAGAAAACTTCATTTATATAGGAATCCCAACTACTGATAGTACTTGCGCAGATACTCTGCATTCCATGCATTCTTAAATTCTTCTCCCTCCAAGGTTTCAATCCTGTATGTCCTTGGTCGAACAACTTCTGTTACTCTGTAGGGTCCATGCCAGTTAGCTTTCAGTTTATTGTGCTTTTGAATTACTTTCTTCAGCACATAGTCTCCTTTCTTCAAATCACACTTCTTTACCCTTTTGTTGTAAAACAGAGTTGTTCGTTATTGGTATGCAGCATTCCTGATGGCTGCTTCTTCTCTAACTTCTTCGAGCATATCTAGATTTAATCGTCTCATCAAATCACTGATAGGAGATTGAAATTCAGCACTCTGTGTGTGGGTAGTCCCAACTCAATAGGTATAACATCTTCACTTCCAAATGCCAGTATGTATGGAGATTCTCCTGTTGCTGCTCGCGGTGTAGTACGATAAGCCCACAGCACAGAATGTAGCTCGTTAATCCAATTTTCCTTCGCATCATCCAGTCATTTTTTGAACCATTCAGCAGCGTTTTGTTCATCACCTCAGTTTGTCCATTGCTCTAGGATGGCCTGGTGCAGAGTGGGTCTTCAATATGTTTGACGGATGACAATATGCAGCGAATTCCTCGTTATCGAACTGAGTTCCATGATCTGTGATGAATGCATGGGGAAGACCATATCTACAAATGATATTCTTCCAAATAAATTGATAAACCTTGTCATACGTCATATAAATAAGAGGCTCAGCTTCTACCCATTTAGTAAAAGTATCTATAGTGACCACAAGGTATTTAAATCTTCCTCCGGTCGTTGGAAGTGGCCCGACCAAGTCTATTCCCCACATGGCAAATGGATAAGGAGACGTGATGGGTGTTCGCAATGCTTGGGGAGCTCTTCTAATAGAGAAGAAACGTTGACATTTATCACATTTCTTGGCATAAGCTACACTATCAGCTCTCATCGTCGGCCAGTAATACCTTGCATTGTCATTCTTTGCAAGTGTGTCCGACTTGCTACATGGGTTCCACAAGACCCTTTATGGACCTCTTCAATCAAATTTTTCACCTCAGAGGGGTGGACACATCTTTGCAAACCTTTTATAAGTCCTCGTCTATGTAAAATTCCATTAGTCAATACATAACGAGCATCTTTAAACTTTAGTTTCTTGGCTGCGAGTTTATCAGTTGGTAAAGCCCCCTCCTCAATATAGGCCCTGATGGGATCCATCTAAGATGGTCCTAAATCAAGGGTAATGAAGTTCATCATCAGATCTTTGTCAATGCTCCGACTAGCCAAGATTTCTATTGAGATTGTTCTTCGTAGCTCGATACGTGTGGCGGAGGCTAACCGCGCTAAGGCATTCGCTCTTGCATTCTCCAATCTTGGTATTATAATTAACTGCACTGCGTTAAAGCTCGATACAATCTCCATTGCTTTCGCATGATATTGGATCATTAATTCTCCTTTTACTGCATACACTCCCAATATTTGATTTATAACCAACTGTGAGTCACTGAATACAACGACCTGCTCCGCTTTCATAATTTTGTCTAGACTGAGACCCACGATCATAGGTTCATATTCAGCCTCATTATTAGAAGCCTTAAATTGAAAACGCAGAGCATACTCCACATCAATTTTATCAGGGTTGTTTAAAATAACCCATGCTCCACTGCCTGTAGTGCAAGAAGATCCATCTATATATAAATTCCACACAGGTATCTCATTGTCAAATTCTTGGTCAGACAGAGTTCCTCGGTGGAATATTTGATGCTTTCTTTTATCATCCTCCAATGCTTCTCGCTGCACGTTGATCATCCTCTCTTGCTCGTCTATCGACTTAAGTTGATCGATGTTAAAATTTGATGATCCTTTAACATCGACAGGCTGTTCGGGATTCAACTTTTGCTCTTCGGAGGTGTGTGGATAGGTGAACTCTGCGATGAAATCCGCCACTGCTTTCCCTTTGAGTGACGACATAGGCTCATAAATTATATCGTATTCACCCAATTATACAGCCCAATACATCAATCTTCCTGATTTCTCTGAGTTGTGCAGAGCTAGCCTTAATGGCTGGTCTGTATACACAACTATAGTATGAGCTTGGAAGTATGGCCTCATCCTTCTAGTTGCTTCGATCAACGTCAGTGCTAACTTTTCCAGCCTTGGATATCTGATCTTTGCTCTTCGGAAAGCCTTGCTAGTGTAATAGATGGGTTTTTGCACTCTATCCTCCACTCTTATCAACACCAGCGTTTTCTGAAGCTGCCAGATACAAGTATAATCTTTCTCCCATCACTGGTCTGGACAACAATGGAGGTGCTCCCAGGTATTTCTTTAATTCTTGAAAGGCCTTCTCGCATTCATAATTCCACTCAAAAGTCTTTCGGAGTGTTTTGAAGAATGGGAGGCATCTATCAGTTGCTCGTGACACAAACCTATTAAGTGCTGTAACTCGCCCTGTGAGACTTTGCACTTCCTTCTTCGTCGTCGGAGATCACAGCTCCAATAGAGCCTTGATCTTTTCAGGATTCGCCTCAATTCCTCGTTGGTTAACAATGTATCTGAGAAACATGCCTTCTCGTACTCTGAATATGCATTTGGTGGGATTCAGCTTCATTTGATATTCCTCTAGTTGATCAAAGGTCTGGCCTAAGTCAACTAGATGATCAACATATTTATTGCTCTTCGTTAGCATATCGTTAACATAAACCTCCATGTTATGACCGATTTGCTCTGCGAACACCTTGTTCATCAACCGCTGATAGGTAGCACCTGCATTTTTAAGTCCAAAAGGCATAACATTACAACAATAAGTTCCCCTCGGGGTAATAAAAGAGGTACTCTCCCTATCTTCAAGCTTCATTTTAATCTGGTTATAACCAGAATAAGCATCCATGAAACTTAATAGTTCATGCCCCGAGGTAGCATCCACCAGTTGATCAATTCGGGGCAAAGGAAAATGATCCTTCGGGCATACCCTGTTAAGGTCGGTGAAGTCTACACACATCCTCCATTTGTTATTTTTCTTCTTTACCATCACCACATTTTCTAGCCAGTCAGGATATTTGACATCCTCAATGAAAGAGGATTTTGTAGCTTCTCTACTTCCTCCTGTATAGCTTGATTTTTCTCAGGACTAAACACTCTTCTTCCCTGCTTTACTGGCTTGATTTCCTTGTTCAAATCGAGCTCGTGACACAAGAAATTCGGATCTATTCCTGGCATGTCTTCATGACTCCACGCAAAAGTTTACTTTCTTCGCGTTAGAAATGCAATCAATTCTTGTTTTATTGATTCATCCAAGGATGCACCAATTTAAGTTGTTCGTTCTGGATGCTCGTCGTCCAGAATGACATTCTTAGTAGCCTCCATGAGCTGTCCTTTCACGAGTTGGGACTCATCTCTAGGGTCTAATGTTTCAATCTCCGCATCTTCTATTTGGTAGGTAATAGTCTTATTTCTGGATTTTTCATGCTCCTCATGCTCGATAGATGAATAGTAGCATTCCCGAGCTACTTTCTGGTCGCCTTTCACCACTCCTACTCCAAAACTGGTTGGGAATTTTAAACATTGATGTACAGTAGATGGTACTGCTTCGAATTTTTTAGTCCTACCCTCCCCATGATGATGTTATAAGCTGATTGGATGTTTTTATCCATTACGAAGAAGCGTACTCTTTCCGTTCGACAAACAGGCCATGTACCAATAAGCATATCCAACTTGATCGTCCCAAGTGGAAAAACCTTTTCGCCAGTAAAACCATGGAGGGGTCTATGATATGGCTCCAACTGGGATAACTTCAAATTCAAACTATCAAAGCATGAATTGAACATGATATCTTTCAAGCTACCATTATCCACCAATACTCGTGAAATCACCACTTTCTTCATTCTCATCTTGATATATAATACACCTGCCAAGTCGTTCTTAGAGAAACCAATGACCAGTTTATCCTTATTCACCTTCCTCGGGCGATCATCTTCAGCCAGATTTATTCGCTGAATGTACGAGCAAGCTTGAGCCTCATTGAGGTAAGATTTTCTCTCAGCAGTCATATCTCCGCCTCTTGCATCTCCACCTGTAATGACATTACATTCAAATGATCCAAAATGGATAGAGAATACCTCACGTTCTGGTTATTTTGGTCTTTTGGAGAGATCGGGGTCGTCTTGGTCATCATCCGGGTCTTCTTCATGACTTCTCTTCTTATCTTTTTTTGCTCGATGAGGAGATTTAGACCTCTGCCTTGCTCGGTCGTTGCTCTTTCCACCATTTCGATGATCAACATACTTGGCCAGTTTTCCTCGTTTAATGAGTGCTTCAATTTTATTCTAAAGAGCTATGCAATTTTTGGTCCTGTGACCATGGTCTTTATGGAACTCGCAATATTTGGACTTATTCCTCTTGTTAGGATCTTCCTTCATTTTCTCTGGCCAGTTCAGCTCCTCGCTGTTCTTGATCTCTTCTAGAATGTGGTTTATATCTACTTTCAAAGGAGTATAATTTCCAAATTTCTTCAATTGTTCTAATACTTGCTTTGCTTTTAACTGCCTGATATAACCATTATTCTTCTGCTCCTTCTTCTCATCCTTATCAACATCAACCTTGGTCTCTTTGGTATCCATATTCTTCTTCGCAGCCATAGCTTCCTCGATCTTCATAATCTTGGCTGCCTTTGCCATTAGTTCTGCCATGGTTCTAGACGGATCTTTAACTAGGGTGTAGTATAATTTATCTGGCAATAGTCCACTCATCAGAGCTGTAATTGCTGTCTTCTCCTCGTAATCAATTACCTCGAGCTTCTCATTATTGAAATGAGTAATATAATCCCTAGTGCTTTCATCTGCCTTCTGTCTAACACTTAACAAGTGTGCTACTCATTTGACTGACTTTGCTCCAAAATAAAAATTTCCAATAAAGAGTTCTGCTAGCTGAAAGAAAGTCACAATTTTCCCCCGAGGAAGGTTATTGTACCACATCTGAGCAGATCCGGTAAGGGTTCTTGAAAATGCCCTGCATCTCGTCTGGAACAACATAGATATCAGTAGCTGTATGGTATTGTTCTATATGGAGAACATGATCAATTTTTCCATCATATTTTGGTGTTACTATCGGGGCTTTGAATTTTGACGGTGTGGGAAAGTCCACAATCTCTTGTATGAACGGTGTTCCTCGGACAAAAGTCCTTTGTAGAGGATTTTTGGTTTTAGCCATCTCCCCTAATCGATCCTCCAACCTTTGAATTAAGCCCTTCCATGCATCATTTACTTCCTCGACCCTATTGGTTCGAGCAACTGATCGTGTTGAATTTGCCTCTTGGGATCTTTCGTGACGAGCAACTGGTCGTGATTGGGCAAGCCTTCCTTTAAATCAGATGGTCGTTGAGAGTTCCTCGACATAATCCTAGGGTGACTTCTATTCCCCCTAGGACCCAAATGATCAAAAGGAGAGACTCTACTCAATCTTTCAAGAGCACTTGTCCTTTCTAGAGATAGAGTGATGTTTTATTGAGTGTCTGTAGCTCGTACCGAGGAAGTCCGTCCAGGCTGATAAGAAGGATCGTTGGATCTCTTAGTACGATATGAATCGGTGCGTCTGGACTGAGATTTCTCTGGGAATAACGTTTGTCTGTTTCGCGAAGAGAGTAAACGAGTATTTCTCTGAACGCTTCGTTGTCCTGATTGGGCTGGCACTCCACCCGGAACGATTTGTATGAGTTGACGCATGGTTCCTTGCATGGCTATTTGCCCTTGGGCTAAATTAGCCATTATACCAGCCAGATCTTGAACATTTGGCGGTGTAGATGGAGGATTTGGAGGGATCCCAGCGTTTCGATTGTTGGATTCAGGATGATCAGCCATCGATGATGAATTATTTTAGTGAAAAACGATAATTACAGTCGTTTTCCACAGACGACACCAATCTGTTGATGTAATAAATTAGATTTGACCTAATTATTTTAATCACAGATAAAAAGAATAAAGAAATAATAGACAATATATTTTTAAAGTGGTCCAGCCTTGCAATAATGGCCTACGTCCACTTTTTTGTTATTGCTGACTATTTGTTTGGAATTCTCGAGGAATCGTTTGCTCAAGAAATTCTGGTCCCCCTCCAATGAGGTGGTTGCAATGTATTTATAGCCTTGAGGCTGTACAAATGAAAGGACAATGCGCCGTTATCTAGTAGACATGTACATCTGTATGATAATAAATGAGCATTTAATGCGTAGTCGTCTCCTTGATTATCCTGATTAGAATGCTATGTTGCTCGGACCGCCTAAGTAGCTCGACACGCTCGAGCTGCTCGGGGTCCTTGAGTTCCTCATGGCTTCTTAGTTTCTCAGTGATCTTGAGTTGCTCGATAGGAGTATACATAATTGCCACGCTGGCATACACGTGTCTATAAATGAGTGGTCCATGTCAACAGACTAAATTTGGTATCAACAGTTAACATTACCTTTTACACTTTTATTGAGAAGTGATAAACCAATTAAATTCTTGCAACTCGTCTCTGTAGATTTTTTATACCCGGACTAGCCGTCATACTCCCTTAAAAGAGTGTAGTCATAGTTTAGGTTTTTGCATAGAGTTGGTGAGCCAAAAATAAAACGATCGGCGCGCAGGTAACTCTCGCGCCGCGACGAAACCTAGCCTATCAAATTGGCACCGTTGCCACGGACTTGGTGTTTTAGAATGTATTTGATTTAGTATTTCATAATATTTTCTTTCTATTTATATTTTTTTGCCTAACATTTTTATAGGACTTATACATTTAAGCGCTAAGAACCGCTTGAATTTTTTCGGTCGCACATCACTCTGTGAAATTTGCCACTTCGAGCCATCTTTGGGGTAAGCATGTCTTATTCCAATCCTTTCAGTAATCATTATGATAATTCTCAAAATCCCCGTAAACCTATGACTTTTGGTCAATACTTTGAGTCCCAAAAAATTACAAATTAAAAAATGTCTTTGGGTGAGTATAACAAAAGTCGAGCTTTGGAGTGCGTATATTTTGAGGATGATTATAATGATTTTGGTCCTTTAATTCCTTATAATATGAATTTTGATACAAATTGCAATAGTTTTCAAAATTCTTATAATAACGAGTTTGAGTATAGTTCCGATAATAATTTTCAAACTTCTCATTTCCAAGAATCTGCACCCCGACCTACGACATTTGGTGAGGGTTTGCTCATGCTTGAAAATGAAAAATATGAAAATCATTATCGGGAAGAAAATTATTTGTGGGAACATGAATTAGATTTATTATTTGAATCCGACGATGATTTTTCTTCCCAGACTTTTGAAGTCGAGGAATGTTTTGAACCAAATGAGGATTTTATGCCTACTTTGGAACAAACCATTCTTGACTTGGCCCATAGTATAATAGAGAATGAAAGTGAGGATGAAATGGATGTAATATCCATTTCCAGTGAAATGATTTCGTATTTGGATCCCAAAGAAGAAAGTTTTATTGAAAATGAACCTATCTCCTTTGAAATTCCAAACTTGAGCAATGCTCATCTCTTTAGTTTGAATTTCCTTCCTCTCCATTTTCATTCTCCGTTATCACACCGTCACAAGTACCCGATGAATCG
This sequence comes from Sambucus nigra, assembly GCA_949130495.1. NCBI lineage: Eukaryota > Viridiplantae > Streptophyta > Magnoliopsida > Dipsacales > Adoxaceae > Sambucus > Sambucus nigra. Next base: position 298,351,182 of record OX422212.1, on the reverse strand, counting down.
ATGCTGAACTTTAAAACATTTAACCCATTCACCGATGAGGAGTACTTGCTCGATCTGCTTTTCATGAGGGCATCTTGGCCTCCTTGTGCGACCCCTTCCATTCCAATTTCAAAATACTTGGGAGAAAATTCAGTTTTTTTTTATCTCTCGTGTTTTTGTCACTCATTTTATCCAAATCCCCCATCGTCCCCCAAAAGATTTTAATTGGTGATGGTTCATTTCTTCCGCCTTACACATGCCTTCCGTTGTTCAAACGAAATTCTTATTTTTCGAAAGGTGTGCATGTAAGTGAGGGTACATCGGTTATCTTCCAAAGTCAAATCTTAGTTTGGGTGGACCTAAAAAATTTAAACTTCTGGTGTATAGTTAATTAGGAGTCTAAATGGTATGTTGTACATAGTTAGTTTATTTTTCTTTTTACTTATAGTTTTAGTGTAATTAGTTAAAGTTTTGGTTCTTCTTTTTTTGTTATGCTTGGTACTAACGTCTTTTGTAGAATCATTGGACTTGTACTTTCTGGAGATCGCTCCATTTTAGGTAATATCTCTATTTTCCTCTCTTTAAATTGGTTCTTAATTTACATTGAGCTCAATGCCAAGTTTTAAGTTAGGGCGTGTGGGATATTCTATCCATTCATTAGTAGTTTCTTTGATTTGATTATATGTTATTTCCAAGCATGCTTTTCTTGTAAAAAAAATCAAAAAATTCAAAAATATTTTCTCTCTTTTTTCTCCTTTGTTGGGCATTTTGCTTTTGTTTCCGATGATAAGTTTCAATAACCGCCCGATCCAATAGACTACTCAATGATGCATGTTATCGATTTTAGAAGTTATTAGACTTTAGTTCTCAATTATTGATATTATGAATAACTTCATAGATTCAACTTTAATCGCATGAGCACATGCACTTTTCGTGCTTTATTGATTTGGTTTAATATTTTTATAACTCGGTAATCTTTTGTTGCATTGTATATACTTACACCGAATGAGCTTTGTGATTTTCGTTATTTGTGAGTGTTATGCACGCTTCTTCCCTCCTTGAAAACGTTAAATTCGTCATTAATCTCTCTATTCTTTCATTGATCGTTCGTTAATTGAGTTTATATCTTGAAATGTGTTACTTGATCATTATTTTCATATATTATTTTGACTTGAGCATTGCGTAAACTTTATGAAATGATCATAGGCCGTCTTTGTTATATTACCCATATTAGTCTTAATCTCACCTTATATGTTTTCCCTAGTCAACCCGTTTTAGCCTTAATATAGCCTTTCGTTTCATAACCCAATATCCCATAACCAACTCTGAATTGGAGTTATATACCCTACATATCACCTTACATACCTTTGTTTGGAATGATACTTGGGATCGAACGATGTTCATGTTACGTAGTTGCAATTAGGCATGCGAGAGTGAGAAGAGTAGAAAAGAAAAAGTGAAGAAATAGTGAAAAAGAGAAGAAAGAAAACAAAAGAAAAAAAAAAGTGAGAAAAAGAAGAAAAGAAAATAAAAGAAAGAGAAAGTTGTATATGTTGTATATAGTTGTTCAATAAGCTTTGATTACTCTCCAAATTTCATATTTAATTTTTGTTACAGAACTTGTTTTCCAGTTTGGGAATTTCCCGCATTTTTCCATTATCCCTAACACTTTGAATCCGTACATATTTTCTCCATTTCATAACCCGAGCCTAGCCTACATTACAACCCTATAAAGTCCTATGTGATCCTAAGGTGAGTTCAATTTAAAAGTTTAAATAGTTTGATAATAAGTGAAAATACATTTCGCTTCCTTTAATGAGCGGTATCTTTCATTGAGATTACATATTTTTATTTTCAATATAGCGCTCTTCATTTGTTACATGTGCGCGCCCTAGTTTCCATTTACATTTACTCTTTACACCCGCATGTCCCGTGTATTACCTCCATTTTCATAGTGATTTCATTTGTTGAGTGTAATGCCTGGTGAGGATTGATATATGCATGCTTTAACGCTTATCCAGTTTATTTAAGTTTTTGCCAAATCATACTTTGCATGTGCTTGCTCCCCTCCCTCATTTTAAGGTTTCAATTTAATGAGGTGCATTCTATAATGTTTAATGAATTGGGCTTTCATTTGAATTCGTTCATTATGCTAATAATGTGTATGAAGTCCTTTTTGATATTCTTGGGCTTGTCGCATGTTGGGTTGGGTATATTTTGAGAAAACTATTTGAGGTTTGTGGGTTTCATCCTTGAAAACCCTCACGAGATGACACTCGTTCACTAGGGTAAACTAGGGGTTTAACGGCTTATTGCATATGCTAAATGCAATCGTTCGCCCGCGAAAGTGGCTTTTATCTGTTTTTATCCCCTTTGTACATATCTCCTCTCTTGTGGTGCTACTTGTAGGTCTTGTTTCTTTGCACTTCATTGCTAGGGAATATCAATGTGTAAGTTAGGGGGGTGCTACGATGCAAATATTGCGTATTTACGCCCGTTAACTTGTGCATTTTAGCCCCCTCGGGTACCTAAATTACTATATACATGCTCGTTAACCAGACAACCTCTGTTTTATATGTTAACATTCTATATGAGGTATAATTGAGCTTTTTTAGGTATTTAGGTGCTTGGTGTGAAGTTTGGACGCATTCCGAAAAAGTTTCGTTGAACATTGCAGCTTTGGGGGCATTTTAGTAATTTAAGCATTCGAGTTTTAATCCCGAACCCTTCGCGAAAGTTGAGTCCCTTGTATTTCTCTTCGCGTGGACGTTGACGGTGCACGATTCCGATGTATAATGAAGGAGTTGTGTCATTTTAGGATGGTTTTTACTTTAAATTCACACTCAAGGGCACATTCAAGGGCATTTTAGTCATTTCATATTTTGGTTTTTTGGACCAATATCTTCTTAGATGTTTTAGCCCTCTGAGTTTTCTTCGCGTAGCCTCTGACCATGCCTAATTCCGAGTTATAACGAAGAAGTTACGACATTTGTCGTAAAGTTGGATAAAGCTGTAGAATTGAAGACTTGTAGGGGCGAATTGATTCGCTTTGCACCAGAAAGTCCGCAAATTTCATTTTTTGGTGGGGTTTTTAGTGGGGTATTTAGGGAAAAACTTTCCCTTAACTGGGGGGATAATTTTTAGACTCGAGACATTCATTTTTTTCTCTCCTCTTTTAGTTTAGGACCTAGGTTAGAGAGATATTTTGGGGTTTTATGGTGGAGTTCACCCTCCTCCATTTTCTTTGGGTATTTCCACCATTAATGTAAGGTATTTACTATTCATTGTCTCCTAGCTCTATTTCTTGCTTTATTTTAATGCTTTGTTGTTTATTTCAAGCCTAGTTAATTTGTGTAGTTAATTTAATTAGTGCTTTAATTAATGTTGTCCTTCATGCTTAGTGACTAATTTAGTTTAAGAGTTGATTGGTTACTTTGCTTTGGTGATTGAGTTTTACATGTTTATTTTGACTGTGTTGTCCTAGTTATTATGACCAGGAGATTTAACGGGGTATATCATGTATGCCCTGTATTTACGACCTTGCGTGCATAATTTCCGGAGTTTTTGTTGACGCCAAAATCATATTAGTCTTTTATGCAAATTTAAGGGTGTGACAACTCTTGATTTAATTAATTGAAGAAACGAGACGCAATCTTAATAATTCGTGAACCCATTTAACCATTTTATACGAGGTGAGGGATATCCGATACAACCTATAGTTTTATTCATTTGTTAACATAGTTTAATATTCCCACGCCTAGATTAATCCTTTCCTTTTGTTATCTGTTTCTTTTTGTTGGCATTACCGTTTACACTTTTATTGAGAAGTAATAAACCAATTAAATTATAACAACTCGTCTATGTGGATTTTCGATACCCGGATTGGCCGCTATACTCCCTTAAAAGAGTGTAGTCATAGTTTAGGTTTTTGCATAGAGTTGGTGAGCCGAAAATAAAACGACCGGCGCGTAGGTGACTCTTGTGTCGCAGTGAAACCCAGCCTATCAATTATACTTTAGCTCCTTAAAATCTTTGGTCTTGTAATTGTGATCTTTATGATACGCACATTTTAGTGTTGGGTTCCTTTTATTAAGATTGCCAAACACATTCTAGAGTCATTTGAAATATGGTCGCCTTTTAATCTTGTAAAAGATCTTATAAATTATTTCGGAGAACACCGTATTAATGTCCTTAAACTACTTTTCGTGATCCTTTTTCTCAACTCCTCCTTTGCTTTCCATTTTACTTGCTTCTTGTTTTTTGCTTGCCCCCTTCTTATCCCCGTTCTTGGGCTGGTTTTCTCGCTTTCCCTCTTAGTCAACTTTTGTCATCGTCTCTCCAACCTTGTCATATTTTCGATCCAACCCATTAGGTATTATAATGGACTAGTAAATCATGAGACTTCTTGATAGGTCTATTTTGAAGGATACCACTGCAATTTGCTCGATAAAATACTCCAACTCGGTGTACTTTTCCCAGTACTTTCGAGCGTACTCGCGGAGTGTCTACTGGGCCTTTTTCTTTATCGTTAGAAGTGAGTCAACTTCTTGAAAGAAGCTATCAATCGGTGGAACATCCTTTTAAACCACTTATGCGTAATTTCTATGAAGATGGAGTGGAAAATTCGACACATTAATCCCTCATTGGTGCTCCAAGGAGTAATTTGTTGACGATATTACCTGACGTGATTTGTGGGATCAATCTTCTCGTAATAAATTTTGAATCTTGGGGGGGTGAACTTATTGGGAAGCTCAAACTCCTCTATAGACCGTTTAAATGGTGACTTCATCTGGCATATGGGTGTTATTATAGCTATATCCTTAGTGGTTTTATCCCCTTGATAGCCCGGATGCCTCTCTAACTCCCTCCTTATAAAGTCACTGATTTATTCATCGCCTCATTAGACGTTAGGGCTCGGTCGCCATTCATGGGACCTTTAATGAGGATAATGTTCCTTGTGGTGCTGAATAATATTCATTGGCTGCGAGCTTTTCTCACCCGAGGTCTAGGAGTTCGAGAACGACAATCGTACTTGCATTTTTCTCTACGGACTTCATTTTTCAACTCCTCTAAACGCCAATGGAGTTCAACTCTCTACTCATATTGGATCCTGTTAGTATAATTTTCATCTTGGAGGTGCTTCTTGTAGTTGTCAATGAGCCTTGAGATCTAGCCAGACCTCTCGCGCTCATCATTATTTACCGTTCTGTCCTCTTGAGGGTGATAACGAGCATCTAAGGATTTGTAATACTCACCAATCTCAGATATAATCTTATGAGAGGGAGGGCGAACTAGTTCCCCTTATGGCTATCATAATCTTCATGGTCGAGGGGATAACCCTTTGGTTCTCCATAGTTATGTTGTTGACGATCCTCTTGGTCATTGACATTCACATGATCTGGGTTGGGTGAGTGAGATGTCTCGGTGATTTAGCTTATCGAAGGAACTCAAATCGCTTCCCACATACGACGTCAATTTTAAGTGGTGATTTCCTACAGTATTTATATTCAATGCACACAATCTACATAAGACAAAACACTCGAGAAAGAGGGTCGAAAAACACACAACATAAGAATGCATGCATTTCATTAATGTTCCTACACCCATAGGGCTTAGGGTTTTTCTTTTATTAACATAGAGAATGGGTCGGCATAGTTGTAGTACTGCTCGACATTAACATGAACATACCCAAGGATGCGGGTTTATATTTATTAAGGATCTTAAGAGATTTTCAAGTCAATTAAAAGTTATCCCTAGAAGTTTGGGACCTATCTCTTATGTATGCAAGCCATCGCAGGGATATACATGTGAGAATCCTTCGTGGGATAGATACTCAATCAACTTGATCTTGTGGGATCATGCTGAGCATGTACGGTCCATGTAACTCCATAACTTTGGTCCCAACAGTTTTAATTATATTTAATGTGTGTACCAACTGATTGATGAAATGTCTACACAAATATTATGTAGTTATTTCCACTGAAGACTGATACACATAAATTATCTATGATTTCTCTCTCTCTCTCTCTCTCTCTCTCTCTCTCTCTCTCTCTCCATCTCTCTCATGTTGTGTGTCCTATTAGGACTTCCCGTATCAACCAATATCCGAACGTCCTAACCTGGCTGTCGGATTAAAAAAAAACTTGGATTTTCTCTAAAAAAGTGGCGCATGAAACGAAACTAAAAACATTCATTCACACACATGTATACTTTCTTTTCTCTCTTTTGCATCCTATACGCCCTTTTTTCCATCCATTTCTTCTTCACATCAGTTTTTCATATATCTCCTTTCCCTTTCGTTCACTCACTTGTCACCCCTTGTTCTATGTGCATGTCTTCCCAATAATTTCATGTTAAAGCCTACAATGATTATTAAAGATCACGATCCAGCAATGACTAAAGCTATTGTTGAAGTTCTTCCAAACACGTTTCACATATTTTGCATTTGGCACATTACCAATAAATTATTAAAAAATCTAGATGCAATCGCTTATAGAGATTATTATGTTGAGTTTAAAAAATGTACTTGGGATTCTGAGACTAAAGAAGTGTTTGATGAAAATTGGAAAGAGGCAATTGAAAAAAGCAAGTTGAAAGAGGATGCATGACTAGCCACATTATATGATATTCAGGCATTTGAAAAAAGTAAGTTGAAAGAGGATGCATGGCTTGACACGTTATATGATATTCACTTTAAATGGGTTCCAACATACGTGAAACACATTTTCAGCTAGAATGTCTAGTAGTCAACGAACAAAAAGTTCACATGCATTTTTCAAGAGATATTTTTCCAAATATAATTCATTAAATGAATTTCTGACAAGGTTTAATCGGACTCTATAATACTAGCGCCATAATGAATTTGAAGTTGCTCGTGTCGATAATAATGAATGTCCCACAACGAAAACACCAATGTCCGTGGAGAAATAAATGGCAGATATGTACATAACTTATATTTTCTTCGATTTCAAAGTGAGTTATGTGTGAGTTTATAGTATGTATTCGAGATTGCATAAGATGATGAGAATAAAACTTTTTATATGGTCAGGAGGCCATATTAAAAAGATACGAGGGTGAAAAAAATTGTGTAGAACAAGACTTTAAATTTTGCAAATTATAGTTGCAAGATGTTTGAATAGGAAGGAATCTCTTCTAAATATATTCTAGCATATTTTAAATCAAAACAATTTGTGAATTTACCAAATCAATACAAACAAAATAAATGGAAAAAAATGTAATATTTAGGTAAAGTAATAGGAGAGGATGGACCAGAAGTGAGTGGAAATAGTGAAAATTTCGTACTGTAAAGGCATAAAAGTTTATCTCAACTTACGTCACCATTCTACAAAGATACAACTGATATTTATTAAGAATATATGAAATTATTACATGAAAATATCAAAGGAATGATTATTAGTGAAGGTGGTGGGGTTCCTATAAAAATAAACATTCCTCGATAACTAATTTTGAATGATCCTAATTTAGTAAGATCAAAGGGATGTGGGAAACATCGTTTAAAGGAGGGTGAGGGAGAAAAGGCAATGGTTCATGATCGACGTTGTAGTGGTTGTGGGCGCAGTGGATAATCACATTATAAAAGAAATTGTCCGTTATTGAATATTATGTAATTTTTTTTACTTTTTTCTATTGTTTAACTGCATTATTATTTTATATTAATTACCCTTTTTGTATCTTTTAGATATTATAGAAACACTAATAAAGAAAATAAAAGCGACAACGATACATCTCCCGTGACAAGTTTACTATGATGAGCAACATATATATATATATATATATATACCATATAATTTTATTAGACAATCACAAATTTTACCATTAGAAATGGTAAAAACGTATCATATAATATGTAATAAAAATCTTTGTTTCTATTTTTGCTTACAGATATGATATACTGCAATTGAAAATGAATAATTGTCTCATGAAGTGTACGAAGATAATGAAATATAATTTTTTTTTGGTTTAATTGTGTTTGTTACTAACAAGTGGTTTTGGGGAAAAAAATGTGAATGTTGGATTCTGCTTTTGGTCTTTGTTTATCAAATTAGTTGCGATAAATTTTTATTTATTTTTTATGAAAAGGAATTGGTTGTTTTGTTTTCAAATGGCAAAATCAATACCATTACTTTTTTTGTACTTTTTTCAACAAATATATTTTTTTGACTCTATAACTTTTTCATGAAAATTTACGTAATCATTATTGTTTATTTTGTGCTTACAAAATTTCAAGAAGAAACTTAATCAAAATAAAATAAGTTGTTGGCTTATGTCCGCGAATAAGAAAAAGAGCAAATCAAATATATTTTGTGTCATATGACAAAAGGTCATAATAATTTCTTTGGTGTTTAACAAATGGATTAATTTGATGGATCACATATTGGCGTACAATAAGAAGTGAAAATGCATTGCTCATTACTTTATTAGTTTGTGCGCAATAATTACATCAATATTTAGGAGAGAGAAAGTGGGTGTGGGATTTTTTCAGAGAAAATCTAAGTTTTTTCTTAATCTGGTGGCCAAGATAGAAAGTCTGGATATTGGTTGATACGAGAAGTCTTGATAGGAGCAATACTGTGTGCGCGCGCATGTAAAGAAGAAATTAAAGGGGGTGAAGTCTTTTTAGGAGATCCACTATACATAAAAAAAAGTTATGGCGTATATATTTTCGGTAATGTTAACTTTCAAAAGATGTCAAGGTATGATTCTTCTTACTTCAAACTAGAAATTGAGTTCTTCGTATACTATATTTCATTTTGAGCATCATATATATATAGTATGACCTCTCAATTGCACACTCTGGTAATTTTGTTAAACATTAGTATGTGCGAGCAATAAATTATAACAAAGTTTTTTAACCAATACAAAAACAATAAAATTAGCAACTTCTTACATTAGAACCTTTTAGTAAAGTATAAGTCTGAGAGGTTTTCACAACATTTTTACTTGGTTGATTATTTTGTTACCATCTTTAAGCATTTTTTTTCATAATTTAGTCTCTAACTTCTTATGCATTTTTTTTATATTTTTAGTCTTTATATATGTGTTCGTGCGCGTTTATTCTGATATCTTCATAGCATTTGTTCTAGTTGATACTTTGGTTACTGTCTTCAAGCATTTGTTTTCCTAATGTGGTGATTGTTTGGTCCCATTTGAAAACCATGTCTCTTTTAGAATTTTTTTAGATAATATTATTTTAGTAACGGTACTAACTATTTTGCCAATATATATTGGGGTAATTTGGGATGTTTTCCTTATAGAAAGAACTATTTCCTTTATGTTTTACTTTGTTGAACAATTTGGATTTTATCAGCTTTGATAATTATGTTTACTCTGTGTATTAAGTGTTTTATGAAACGTCTAAGTGAAGGATACCATTATTAATAATATTATGTTAATCTTCACTAGTAATTGTTTATAGAAATAGAAAGTATTTGCACTGGTTATAGAAGATTATAGTCTTGGATGTTTGGATTGAGTACTAACATAATGATATATTCTTTTAGTTTGATTGAGTTTTTACCCATTTTGTGGGTGTTGAGAAAATATGAAGGTGGAGTTTTATTCACTTTCAGTCCCATTTTTTTATTTCTTAAGTGATTTTAATAGTTGTAAGCTCATTTACTTTTGTGTGGCTATCGTATTGAAGAAGAAAGCTTACTTTTGTGTATCTATTGAAGTAAAGAAGAAAGTATACATTGTTTCCACAAACAAATTCAATGGTAATTGTTCTCATATAAAAATTGTTTACTATAATAAAGAGAGATGTCACGAGATTTATAATGGTTCGGCCATAAGAATGAGCCTAATTCCACTGTAATACCCCGTATTTTTCCTATATAATAGATATAATATCAGGTATGCTTAAGTGACATGTGATGTCACTATTTACTAACTCGTATATAAATAAGATTTAGGATTTAGAGCTTGTAAAAACATTAACAAATATTTTAAATTATGGTTTAAGAAAAATATGACTAATGGGGCTAATAATAGGACACGTGTTATTTTCTATTATTGGTTAGGTGGATGATGGATTATGAGGGATAAAATCATTTAAAATGAGGCATTTCGAGATTATCTACTTAAGACCCTAAATTAGACCCAAGCCCAAGTAGGCTTTTAATAGTTGGTATTAAACCTTTAGGAGGCTCATTTGAATTCAAAAACCAAATTGGGGGTCTAAGATCTCGGAGAGATAAAGGCTAAAAGGAGTATAGAAGATTTTCAAGATTCGAGCCATAGTTCTACATAATTGGAGGCACGTTTAATTTGAATTCTTATATAATTGAATTTATTATAAATTATGCTAATTAATTTGAATAAAAAACCCTAAATAAGTATTTGAAATCTTATTTAGATGATTTACTCAAGAAATTTCATAATTAACATAATTGGGAAGACATTTGGATTGATTTAATATCGTTTTAATTTAATATTCCCAATACTTATTGTGTTTTGATTATGTTTTGATTAAATTCTTATTGAGAGAGAATTGAAATCATAGGGTTTTTGAGAGAGAAAATGGGTTTAATTGGATTTTTAAACTTTTATTCGGATTTTGATGTTATAATTAGGTTCTAATCACGTACTGTATCTACTTACACTGTGTATATGTTATGTGAATCATATATGAAGATTTTTTTTTATCTATAATAGAGGATTGAATTGAAATTGGTTGGGTTGGACTAGACAAATCCCGTAAAAGGGAAAATCTTCAAACATTGAATCATGCGATCGACCGACCCTGTACCCGTGGTCGACTGGTGCCTTCAGATTCTTGAGAATTCCTCTTTTTATTGTTAATTGGTAATTAAGAATTGTGATGGGATAACTCCTAACCTAAATTGATGCAGATTATAATTGTTTATAATATGCATTAAATGTAATATAACAAATTGATTCTTTAGTCTCTTTTAACCGGGATCAAAGTCGATGAATGTAGTTTAGTAATCAAATTTCATGGTTATAGTGGGTTTAAATTGGCGTGTACTTCATATGATATATACCGTGCGTGATTACTCTTGGCGAACATACTAAGATTGGAATTCCATTTAAAAGGGGCACGTACGACTTGGGATGCTATGGTTCCTTGATGAGTAGATGAGATGACGTAGTTAATTTTACCTCTGGGTCACACATTTAGGTACCCATGTCCGAGAGGGATTACACAGAGATTTTTTTTATATAACCTTGGGTATTATAGGCTATATAATTGATCGGTAGATGTAGTGATTTATTCCTTGCCTTGATTAGGTATGAGGTTCGAGACGACCTAAGACATACTTAGCGCACTCAAGTAATCCTCAAAGGCATTAGAGTTAAGCCTTTCTTACTTAATTTACTCATGTGATCCTTATACTCTAAAATTACCTTAATTGCTTTATAGCACTTGACTGAATTATAATAATGTTATCTTGAATTTCAATGCTTTATTTTCATATATTTAGAATAAAAACTTGACCATAGGGTTACTTAGAACTTGGGATATTAGATGCGCATAATATTAGGATTTTAGGGTAGGGTAATTGTGACACCCCGCCTATTTTAATCACGGGTGATCAGTCCTTTATCAAAATACACAGAAATCTCATTTGATTCATTCTTAGCATTACTGTCGAAAACTTTTTAAGTTACTAACCACCTGTGATAAATTAAGTCGGTGCCAATTTTATCTTTCCTTAACAAAAATAACATATGGAATATAGTCACAATAACCATACCATCTACGAAACTAAAATAGTCTGAATTAACCACACGATAAGTAGATAAATAAATAGTACCGAATAAACCATCGGTTCCCAAAATAAGGTCTAACAATGAATCTAAAGGAAATAAAACTGAATCCAAAATATAATTTGATAAATAGACTGGAAATACTGTATCAGCTGAAAGGGCAAACATGCCCAAGTGAAACACTAAAATGTAAATCTTAATCTAGGAATGAATAACCAAAGCGTTTACATCAATCCTACAAAACTCCACAAGTGTTGCAGCTACGTATCCCTGGAATGAGTCATAAAGCTTGGCGCCCCTGTGGCTAGACACTTAAAATATTTTGGGAAAATAATTTTGACACGGGTCAGAGCCCAAAATAATTTGAAAAATATTTAGCAAGTATTTAAATCGCAGTTGTAAAAACAGTTATTAGATACACACGTCAGTCCAACGTACACTCCCTTAAGTTCCTCACCTCTCATTTATTGTGCACACCTAAAATCTCCTATTTTACCCTCCTAGTTATGTTACCCAACTTAACTAGGCCTAAGTATTTAACTAACATCACTAGGTTGAGCTCCCCCATACCTCCCATACAACACGCTAATGTTAAGCTAATAATTCATTTTAATCGAATTATTATTATCGCATTATCTATTTAAGTTTTCTCATACTTAAAAAATTACTTTTAGATATACACTATCTATCTTTTCTACCATCACACGTAAGTAGAATAACTACACTTGTATATATATGACACACTATAATATATATACAATTATAGCATCTCCAGGAATGACCACCGCGATGCAGGCATACTCTACTATCAAGTCCATGTACCTCTCGTACCTAATCAGGGACTATCCGTTCAGAATGTCTCCTTGAACCATAAATCAAACAATATACCATGGAGGCGAACATAGTTATAAGCCTTTGGGATACGCACATAGTTCTAAACCTTTTGGATACATACCTAACGTACTAAAATGACCTGCTAGTCCCACTAATACACAACACGTAGTGATTCGCCCTAAGTTTTATGTTTTGAGGCACACATCCAGACATCGCTAGAATCGCCAAGGTGGGATCGCCCTTTGCGCGAAACCTCTCTTGATAACATGCAACATAGGTATGTTCACACACGTAACAAATCACATAATAGGTATTCACACAACCTATAGATATATAATTAGTATAGGTATACACACAACCTATAACATATCCCGTACGTGGTATTTATGTCTCTCGAATACCTGGTGCACTAATAATTCTCACATAATGTTTTATCCGTGTTTTTTTATTATCACTCACTACCCGAAGGGGTACCAATAATTTCTTACGCTATTTTAGTAGATTATTCATTACACTACTACTAGTAGAAGTCTTAAGTTATAATTCACTCTTCCCGTACCCCAAATCATAAATTTCTGATACGCCTCTCAATCGGTTAAGTATTGTCGGTGCAAAACCTAATTTACCCTTATTAAGATTTACCTGGCCTTAATCATGTACCTATCAACCTTCTCTAAGTCTTGTACAATTATTAAACTATCCCCAATGTTTTTCCAAAATTTACTTAATGAGAAGATCTACAAACATCAAATCTAGCAAGAACAAGTAGTCCAAACCAATTCAGCATAACAGGCGAATCGGTTCATATGCCGAACCGATTCGATAGAGTGTCCGAACCGATTCGAAACCCCTGACAGTTCTCCTTCTTTGCTGCTACATGTTTACTCCATTAAAAATCTTTCAAAACTCCATAACACTTCCCCAATCACCCATTCAACATACCAAAACATGCATTATTTCTGTAGGGACAATAATTAACGTAAATAACACATCAAGATGACAGGAAATCTACCCAAGAACAAATCAAAACCCATTAAGTCATCAAGACCCTAGTTTATGTGTTCTTCATGCATATTCATTGTTTAACCCAGATTTCTTTCATATTAATCATTCATTCTCTGATTTCGTGTGATCTATATGCAAGGATTTGCTCTACATTAATTCCTACTATAAATCATGTGTTCTACCCACCCAAATTCCAATAATCGTCACTTAAATCATAAATTGAAAACCTTACACTACATGGGTATTATAACATGCTCAAGTTAATGCAGGATAAACACTTGCCTTAAAGAAGTGGGTCTGATTTTCATTCTGCTCTGATCTCGATTTCGATGACGTTCGTGGTGCGAAACGGTGTGGAATAGCTTAGGTTTCTTCTCCCCTTCCTCTCCTATGGCCTCCTTTCTCTCCAGAGTATTGTAACCCTAGGCTCCCGCTCAAATAGGCTAATATACCTTTTTAATTTTTGGAGTCCCCTATACCCTAAACTCCTAAATGATCGAAAAGCCCTTACGTGGTGTCAGGTTGGTCTAAAATCGCTTTGGGACATAATCAGCACACCCGGGTACACTATTTTGACTATTTTGACCCATTCGGAAGCAACCGTGACCTCTAAATCCCCATCTGAGTAACTCTATATTAATTTACTATCTCGACCTCATATAGTCTACACTGGACTTTCGATTGAGATATAACATTGTCACGTCACTATCACTCGCTATGATGTAAAATAATTATTTAATATTCATTTAGTAATTATATTCCACAAACATTAAACTTTATCTCTCCCATTTAATATTTTAATAAACATATAATATTAAATTCAAGTAAATTACGTCGCGCATATAATTTAAAATAACCAAATTAATTCAATTTTTAAATACCTAGAAATACGGGGAGTTACAGTAATTCTAAAAGATGTTAACAAGACAGAGGCAGATGCGTAGGTACGACTTATTATAACTTCCGTTATAACTTTTTTCTCTTTAAACTTGTTTTTAGCATTGTGGGTTTAAAGTTTCAGGACCTAGGCCGCCCACTCCGCAGCCTTGATCGATTGCGTTGCGGTCATTCATCCTTCTGTTGCAACATATTTACATTAGGATGTAGGTGTTATTGGCCCGCATGCCTGATTTATCATTTGTTTTGTTTTCTATAGTGGAGACAGATATACATTGGTATTCGTATATTTTGTATGATCTATAGTAGTTGAATTGGCATGTAGATTTTGACTTGTGTGGATGGTATTAGAGTACTGGGATATCTTGTTGTATCGATATTTAACTTTGTTTTCGGTTTATTTTTTTTCCTTGCATGCTTAGAAGTTAGAATGATACTCATTTTTGTATACTATGGTAATTTTTTAATATAGAACTAATCAATATATTTTTAAATATTACGGGGTGTCTCATTTGGTACCAGAGCATTCCAGGTTCTAGTGTCTTAGGGGTCATGAGTGCGTTCATCGCTACTTTCGCATTTGCGTTCTTTGATATGCTAGAGCCCTACATTTAACAATTAAACAAGTCTTGAAAGATTTATTAACACATTTTGGAATACTATCTTTCAAATGGGTAACCCTTAGAGATGCCAGGTCAACAAAAATTTACAGGGAATGATGAGTTTGATTTTTTTTACAATAATGGATAAACCATCCAGATCAAAATCATACTCCAAGTCATACGAGACTTCCTCTTTCTTTTTAGATTGAACTTTTAATATAATTCCCGTTTCCTTAGATTTATTAGTTTTGGGAAACATGTCTATTTTATAAGTTTGAAGGTCTCTTACGAGTTCTTCTAAACTAAGAATATCTAATATACCCAACGAATTAAGCATAGTAACCTTAGGAATAAAACATAACGAAAGTGATCTCAAAATATTTTAACTACATGCGTCTCAGGAATTTTTTCACGTAAATTAAAACTGGAGTTTACTATATTAGATAATCGAGCATAAAATTTATCGAAAGACTCAGACTCTAGTATGGTAATAGTCTCAAAGTGGGTGGTGAGGTTTTGTAGCTCAAAAGCTTTTACAGCATTAGTACCCCCATGAGTGAGTTGGGGGATATCCCATGCTTTCTTAGACACGATGCACGTCATGATGCGACGCAAATTGTTAGGGGTGATGACTCCAAGAATGGCACTTAAACCGCATGTGTTAAAATTACTCCATTTAAAATAATCTTATGTCCAGGCAGAGATAGGTTTTTGTCCTATAACATCGCCATTGTCACCATGGGTGGTTTCTACCCTCTTTCACAAACAAGTCAAACTCTTTCATCAATGGATTTTAAAACTGACCTCATCCTAGCTTTCCCGTATCCATAATTTGACCCATAAAAAATAGGTACCCTATTATACCAATTCTCTATAAAATCCAGAATTTTAAAAGATCACACAAAAACTTAGTGTAACCTGCTCTGATACAAATTTGATAAATACAGATTCTATAATTTGATTCGTATCTTAGGCCAAACACACACAAATTTAAATTTTATCAGAATTTATTTTAAATGGAAGGATGAAGTCCAAATTAAATAAGTCAAACCAAGAATGCAAACATGCGAAGAAGTAAGATAAATCCCTTTCGCGAAAAAACCTCTATTTCAGCAATGTATAAGATTTGACAGACATAAGAAGACTTATAAACTACTTAGCTCACTAAGTATAACGCGCAGTTCTTCAAGTCTTCTACAGCAACGACATAGTCCAACACCACCCATATGAAGCAGTCCTCCTTTGGTATTCCCCCATCAACCTTTTTCTTTAGGAGTAGAGCCTCGACTCCATAAATTAGACGTAGAAATGGACTCTACAAGTGTGTTTGAACAAAAATGTGTTCTTCTTGATTTTATAAAGTGATGTCTAAATTTCCAAGGGGTAACAGTAGAGTAAGATCATAAGAACTCTAAAAGGGATTTGAAAAGGCAAAATATTAGTTCTCAAAGACTCTAATCCCCCATCTTTATTTATTAGGAAGTTTGTGGCAAAAGGATAAACATCAGAGATCTAGATCAAATTTAATTAAAAAAAACTTGCGCGCTCGTTCGAACGACATGGTACCTCGTTAGAACAATGTACCCTTTTTCGTTCGAATAGGTTTCCAACAAAACTTTGAAGGACATTCCAGTGCTTGTTTCTTTAGATCTCATTCGATCGTGGGAAACTTCGCTCTAATGACGTACTTAATCTTGTTTGACTTCTAACGAGACTTCAAACGACATCCATAACCGACCAAAAGGCTACGTTATAGATTTCGTTCAAACGTTGGAATCTTGTTCTAACGGCACCGTTTAATTCATTCGAAAGCCATGTCATACTCGTTCTAACGAGTTAGCGAGATTTTCAAAATTTTCTTTAAAAACATTTTGAAATGCAAACTCTTAAAAAATAAACCCCTAAAAAAATAAAGTCTTTACCAAAACTACCTCATAACTCTTCTGAATGTTGTTGAGATGAAATATCTTCAATCTTCCAAATGTCACTAACTTTGTATTCGAATACGTGGAAGCAATCATGAAGGTGCAGTGGTGTGTAACGGAATAAACTAAAATAAAAAATAAATTAAGCAATTATAAAACTTGCGCTTACAACTTGTTGTTATTAAATATGGGTACTTACAATGTTATATTGAGGATGGATTGGTTGGTTACTTACCATACCCATATTGATTGTAAGGAAGCGACAATTACATTCACCATTTCAGGACATAAGATGTTCCTCGCTATCCTGCCTAGACTCGAGGGCGAGTCTAGTATCCATTTATACTATATTGATGAGACAACGTCTGAGGAGGTTAGGACTTGTTTAGAGTCTATCCCAACAGTCTAAGAGTTTTCGAACGCATTTGATGAGGCACTAGGGTCATCGATGCTGAGAGAGAGATATGGATATTTCAGCATCGTCCTAGCCCCAATAACTCAACTCATTTGCGAGCACCTCATCGTATGGCTCACATGGAAATACGAGAGTTAAGAGAGAAGATACAATAGCTTATGAGTGAAGAGTTCGTTAGGAGGATTGCGTCTTTGTGGGGAGCTCGTGAAAAAGAAGGATGTGACACTTTGTTTGTTTATTGATTATCGAAAGTTAAAAAAAGTCACGATATAGAATAAGTATCCATTGCCCTGAATCGACTATTATTTGACCAATAGCGGCCACATATTTCTTTTCACAGATCGATTTATGCACAGGTTATCACCACTTGAGGATTATGGATGATGATGTGTTAGAGTCAAGTTTTCTCACTCGTTATGGGTCTTATGAGTTTTTTGGGTTTAGAGGACTATAATCTCCAGTTTATTTAGGTATTTTCAAGAATTATAGGGCTATTGACCAATTTGGCCTGTAAAAGGATATCACTTGTTTGGGATGCCAATTGTTACCTAGAATTTGATGAGCTTAAGCAAAGGTGTAGACACCCCATCCTAGTACCCTCCAAGGTACCTTCTCAGGCCCTTAGCATTCTTCTTCCCTACATAAACCCTAGGCCCTACTCCGAGAATTGAGTTTAAGCCCACCGGGCACTCTCGGGACTCGTTTGATTCTGATTAACTCTCCAACTTGAGCGAATCTTAATTAAACCTTGAAGGGCTCTGAATTCCTTTTTTAACGGCCCGTATTGTGCACGAATCGGCCTCACGATTCGCATGAATGACCCACTTTACTCTTAAAGGCCACCAGACACTCTCGGGTCTCGCTTAACTTTGGTTAACTCTCTAACCTGAGCGAATCTCAATGAAATCTCTAAGGGCATTGAATTTACTTTCTAATAGTCAGTGTCGTGTGAAATTCAGCATTACGGCTCGCACAAACGACCCATTTTACACCAAACCCACCATCTAGAGACCACCGGGCACTTTCGAGCTCCGTTTGACTTTGGTCAACTCTTGACCCGAGAGTGGCTTAATGTATTTTTGGAGGGATACGAATTCCATTTCCATCCGTGTGTGATTTGGATTTACGGTTTGCATTTTATGCCCATTTTTCTAAGAAATCCGTCCCAGACTGCCTATAAGCATGCCAGACCCCGCCTACCAGCTGGGTGTACTTTCCTTGCCTATCAAGATAGGAACTATATCGATAGATAAGCCAGGGGCCATGCTAATTGGCACCCCCAAACCTTAATTGGAATTATTTAAGGAGCCTATGACCTCACTCCTGGAGAGGTTATTTTTAGCAATCAAAAAACATTATCTCGAAATCAGAGCGTCATCATTACCAAAGAAAACCTATTTCCCAACATTCTCGCCCCTCACTTTCTTACCACATTTGATCACGTACCTCATTTTACTATACCACCCTTTAACCACTACAAAAATCACTCTACGTACATCTCAAATTGAGCAACAAAAGTCTTTTAGGAGGTTTATTCCCAAATATTCTTTAGTTTACTCATTTAGTGTTATTTACTCACTTTATTCCCATTCTGTGATTTCTTTTATCCTTATTTCATTACCTCACATCAATTAATATCCATTTTTATTATTAGTATTCACATAACTTATTTTCATAAAAAACCCAAAAGATAAAAAAGGGTTTACTTGTAAATTTCAAAAGTAAGACTTCCTCATTTTCTTGCACTTTTACGATTGAACACTTAATTCAAAAACACTCAAAGAGGAGTCTTAAATTTGGGTTTATGAATTAAACCCCACCCCTATGATATGTTCGAACTACGTGGACTTTGATGCCCGTTAGGCTACGTAGGCGTCTCGAGCCAATCCTGTGATTCGAGTCCTCTCTTTCCATTTTATCTTTTTATATTATATTATATCTATTCTGTGAGTTATGAACTCCTATATATTTGTGTATCGTACGACACGAACATTCGCTTTTCCATAGCGACTCGTGATTCGACATACACTCATATCACATATTTATATTATTTTCGAGTACACTCCTTTGGATGATTCCATTCCGTCTTTCCCATGACGCGAGTTGGATGATTCCCTTCTCCTCTCATTTACACACACACACACACACACACACACACACACACACACACACCACACTTTAGAGAAAATGAGAAAATCAACATATCCCACGAGAGATCTAAAGGGAGTAATGGGCGCCTAGCACATTCTCATACCGTAATCTAGTCCCCGGATCTTCGACTCACTTTTTTTTTTGCATCAGTATGACCTTGATGTCGTCCTCTTGAGGCAATTACATTTTTTACCTGTTTTGAACAAAATAGGATGGTGACTCCATTTGTTCTTGTTATCTCCTTTTGACGACGATCGATTTTATATCCCGCACGAGCATAACGGGGAAGGGAAGGGGATACTCTAGGAACTTTCCCTCCCATCCCAATTTTGGGGGCCCGCGTCGGAGGAATCTGACTCGAATGGCCACGGTGGCGACTCCGCTAGGGACTTACTAGAGGAGTAGACTCTATTTTCACAAGGGTGTTATATCTCTACTCTCCTGCCTTTTTATGTGTGTATATGCGCCTTCGCTTGTATGTCCTACTTAATCCTATGCTTACATCTTATATATATATCTCATTCTCATCATGATTTTGTAGTACCCCTTACGTTCGTGTATTTATTTTTATATTAAATTACCGTGTGTATGTGGTTTCATATAATTGAGAATTTAAAACGACAACTTAACATGAATATTAATTTGAGTAAAATAGTTATTATTTATGCGAATTGTACATTTACTGGTGTGATATGGCTAATATAATCTTGTTTCACACTATTACGTCGTGTGTGTGTATTAGCAGCAGGAATGAGTTATTTCTCAACTGGGGCCTATTTGAGTAAGTTATATGAGGTTGGAAGATGATTTTTATATCCGAAGTCTCGGATGATAAATTGGAGTGCACGGTTGATCTCGAAAGGGCCGAGAAAGTCAAGATGATTGCCCAGAGGTTTTATTTGGGTTCCGGGGTCTTTTTAGTTAGTTTGGCTCGAATTGGGTTATACGAGTCATTTTAAGTGTGTATTATTATTTAAACTTGGGTTGAATAGAAAATGGGTTATTAGGAAATTTCATTTTGAGGAAAAATCGTTTGAGCGAGAGAGAACGAAGGAAGAAGAGAAAAGCTTTGGAGCCTTGGAAATTTTCGGTTAAATCCGCAACTTCGAGGAAGATTCAGACTTTACATCCTTGAGGCAAGTGATTAAACTTGCTAAATGTTTATGTTTTTGAATTATTTCATAATTTGTGGATAAATTATGGTGATATTGTATAGATATGATAAACCCTAGATTTTTGTGTTCAAATATAACATTGGATGAGTATGTATGGGTTTGATGGTGTAGAAATGGTTGGGAGTATATTTAGGTTGATATATGATGTTAAAATTAGGTAGAAAAGGGACTTTGAGTTGTAGGAAAAAAATCTCGTAGGAATAGAATCTAAACAGGCCATATCGGTTTGGTTGCAAACCTCAGATCGGTTCATTTTAGCAGAGGACCGATTTGGTTTTAAAGGTCATCGATTCGGTTCGCCCTTCTCAGTGTAGGGCGGATCAATTTGTTTTTATAAACTTGCAGTTTGGTTCGGTCGTGTCAGATTTCTAACTCTTCTGTAACTCCTTTCCATTTGGGTTTTGTGCTTGAAAACCGTTTAGAATAATACGATAAGCATATTTATGAATTAAAAGGTAGGATAATGTTATGACATGATGGTTGGGGAGACATCGGGTTAATTTGAGGCATATTTTCGAGTTTGTTATGAAATCATAAATTCTCCTAGTGATAGGAATTTTCTTAAGGATGGATACGGGCTAGTAAAGAGGGGTCGTGTGTCATGCGAAGTGTTAAATTGGTAACTATTTATGTCATATGTGTGATTGATGATAAAGGTTCAAGTGAGCGATTGAATCATAAAATGAATTGGGAATATATTTACGGATTATCGGCTAGTGTAAGGTGTGTATATACATGGAGCCGAGATTAATGATATATACATTCGGATATGAGATGGTTTGTGTATATATATATATATATATATATATATATTTCTTGTGTGTAGGATATATATCTATTGTGTGGACATACCCCTCTAGTGCTATCATGGGAAGTTGCGCGATGTGGGTGAGGCCCCTCGCTCGAGGAGCAGGTTGCGTATAGTCCCCAAGTTATAACGTCCATTTATTTCCTGTGTGACATTTATCATGGTTAAGATATATTGGGTATGATTCCTCTTATTTCCGGTGAGGAACTATGAACGCTTCCCCTGCGTTTGTGATTTGGTTTATACCAAGTCGGTGTGAGAGTTTGACCGGTGGTAACCCAGGACGGTTTGTGAGTAATTCCCTGGAAGATGATATCATTGTAGAGATTGTATCCTTTGAGTTAAATCTCTGAGGGATGGTTAGTATACATATATTATGGGTGTTATGTATATCTTGTATAATTGTAAAACTAATATTATACAGAGTTGGAAATAATGTGGGATATGTTATGAGAATAACTAGTGGAAGATATTAAGTAATGAAGTGACATAAAATCATTTAGGATGAGATTAAAATGATTATGTTTTGGATAAACTAGATACGTGAATGGGGTAAATGCGTAGATTTGAGGCGGAGTTATCCCTACATGAGTTGGGTAGTTTGTTTAAGATTAAAATGCATATGTTTAGGTGTGCACTATAGTTGAGGGGTAAGGTTGAGTCTCAAGAGAGTGGGGCACCACTTTATATTATGAAATTGTGCAAGCATAATTATTATGCATTTTAATTCACTTGCTAAACTATTTTTAAACCTCGGGCTCTGACCCATTTATATTATCTCTATTGCTTTATTTATTATTGTGTAGGTGTCCCACCACAAGGGCGCCAATGTTGATTATCCGTTCCAGTGTCTACAGAACTGTAACATGTGCGGACTGTTGCAGAGTTTTTGTTATAGTCACATCCTTTTTAGTAAATCTAGTTAAGGATTTATAATTGTAATTCAGGTGTTTACCCAAGGGTTGTAGTTAGACCTGGCAAAATGAGGCACGACACGAACCGACACGAAGTTATAAGTTAATGGCTGGACCCTTAATGGGTTCGGGTCATATAAGTGCCAACCCAATAAGACACGATAGTTAACGGGTCGGGTTAGGGTTGACCCCCTTCACCCGTTAATACACGATAAAACCCGATATGCCCCATTAATTTAATTAAATAAGATATAATTTTCAAACATATAAATAATTTATTTAGCATAATGTTAATTTAATCATAATGAATTTTACTAAATGAGATATTTAGTAATGTCAATGAATTAATGAGTCTATTTGGGTTAAAAAATGAGATAATGTGTCAACTTGTATACAATTCAAAATAATTCATTATCTTAATGGGTATTAGCAAGTGAACATGAGACGATACGATAACATAACGGGTTGGGTTTGGATATGATTTTTTCACACGATTAAAAAGTCACCCGTTTAGGCATGAACCCAATAACACCCAAACACAATAAAAAACGGCACGAACACGACTCGACACGACTCATTGACATGTCTAGTTATAGTGTTGTATATCTTATACATTTAAGATATTTGTTACATTGTATAGTCTGTTGCCCGACAACTTATTCAGGTATATATATTCTTTTGTTGTACATGTTATTCATATATGGTCTGATTTTTCTCTATGTTTTGAAAGAGAACATTTTTGGCATCCGTTTATTCTAGTATTGGGTGGTTAGTTACTTTTGAGTCTTTTCGCCAGTTGATGCTAAGAATGATCCACTTTAGAATCCTATTTAACTTAATATAAGCCTGGACAACCGTTATTATTATAAGCGGGGTGTCCTAGATGTTTGTTCCTATATTTCTCCTTTCACATGTATATATATCACATTCTTGTCACATATTTCACTTTTTACTCACTTGTGCATGTTCACCATATTTTACCTTATGGTCACATGTATATATTCTCCATGCTCACTTCACACACTCACGGTCATATATATTCTCATTTTTACTTACTTGTTTCACACACCACTTGTAGATTATCCATGCTTAACTTCACTTACACACACCCTCACTTTTTTCTCACTTGTATAACTCCATGCTCACTTACACATATTTCACACACCACTTGTAAACTTTCCATGGTTAGTCTTGCTAGCACACACTTCCACATTTCTTCCTCTTGCATATATTTTCATGTTTTTTCACTCACACTATTCTCATGCCCCTCTTTCATCTTACACACATTCCTCACTTATATATTCACATGTTCACACCCCATCACCATGATTTTATAGTTTCCATGATCCATGTATATTCTTGCTAGCTTTATTTCCCATGACTATCCCTCTTATCTCATGCTATTTGTATATTCTCACTCATAGTGGTAGTGCTATATTTACTTAGCATACAAAAATTCTTCATAAGATACTAATTAAGACTCATGCATTTTTGCACACTACATCACTTGAGCATGACAAAATTGACCAAAATTTTGTCCCGTATTGGGGGTTACTTCGTGATGGGTGTCGATCCTGCAGGGCGTGGTTAACCTAAGCGATGTGATTCTCACTTTACATTGGCCTCGTACATTTGAAAAATATCGAAGGGTTCTCCCTGCATTGTACCATTTGACCGAACTCACGACATGAGGTATATAGTAGGGAACTCATTCACATACATCGAGTATATCGAATTTTCTCTCATACATACCATCCCCAAGTGGTATATCATGAGACAAGTCACGTACACTTAGGTATATCAAATGGCTTATCCACACGTACCAATGAATGATTGCCCTTATAGTTAAGAGGTATATCGTGGAAGTCATGCCAAAGGGAAGAACACTTACGCTAACCAGCCAAATACATCAACCTCATATAGGAATTCATATCTAGATTGTCGGTTACAATGCGTAACTCAGTCGAAACTCCGGGTCAAGAAGACATCCAAAATTTTGCACTAATTTGCTCGTTTTTAAAACGGGATTCTATCCGTGAGTCTGGAAACAAGTCAAACCGTACTTTGCCTCTTATACCATATTTATTCCCATGGCTCGGGTCTCGGTTGACATTTTTCTTTGCATTTAGGCAAACACAATACAAGTGGAATCTAATTATAATAACTATGTTGAGGATTTTCCTTCTCCCTCTTTTAAAAAAAACATATTTCGCCCTCTTTACAAATAAAAATACCAAAAATACTCCTTTTTTATTCAAAAATAAACCAAAATCATTTCTCCTCTCATGTTGATCGCATACCCAGATTTAGCTTGGCATCATATTGGCTTCGGTCTTCTGTCAGGCAACCCAGAAGCTCTACTGCTTCCACCAAGTTTGAGACCTAACTCCGCAAGTTATTCATGGAGAATACGGACCAAGCCCAGTATGTTTAACCAGATTTGATGGCCATTCTAGCTCAACTCAGTACCAAGACTGATAACTAAAATTTCACCCTTCTACCCAAATCATGTCTATCAAAACACCCATCATACCTAAAATCTCACCTAAACCCCTAAAGGTTTGTCCATCCTTTCTCCGGCATCCCGTAAGATTCGCTGATCAAACTTTGTCACTCCTCACTCGAGCCTGCATTACCGTTCGTACCCGATCAGAGGGGGAAGCATGGAATTACCCGCAGTTCTCGACTAACTCCGGAGGTTTGGGAAGAAATTGCCCACAAAGATGACTATAGATTGTGGAAGGTTCAATGGCCTATTTACGGGGGGTCAAAAGTGGGCGGAATCAGTTGAATGGGTTGTGCCCATAAAAGAGTTCATCTTGGACGACATCGTATAGACCATATCTGATATGTTTCACTAAAAGGGGATATATATTGCATCCTCGAGTTGCTCACAGTCTTGAAACTTTACGGGTGTCTAGTCCTTTCACTCCTTCATTTCCTTACCGAGTGGGAAGATTGTATGATGAAGTCGCGAAGGTAGTTAAATGCATCGACTATTCTTAACAGGATAATATCGTCACTATCGGATACGAGGATGACATCGATAGCTCAGATGATGAATCGTCACTTGGCAACACTATCATCAATCACGCAAAAATTGACCGAGTTACACAAGACTCTACCATTATCAAAATACCATCAAGACCATTCTATAACTATTCACTAGTATAGACATCACCAAAATCGAACATCTTACACTTGGTTTCGGAACGCGTCTTTAATCACACACGATCTAAGTAAACATCATGTCACTAACTACTCACTCGTGCTCTAATTCACATTAATACATAAAGAGGGCCACAACATACCCACATTCCCATATCATATGGATTCAAAACCAAGAACCACAATTATCACGGTGAACAAATTAGTACCCCCAATCACTAGGTGGTAACATAAAACCGAACTCGTGGATAGATCACCAACTCAAGCGATCACACTCGCATAAAATGAAATGCCTATTGAACACTCCATCGTGATGTTCTCACTCGACAACTTATCCCTCGAGATTCCCTACTCACCGTAGGGTTCACAACTGGTAACTCCACCTCAAGTCCATCCCTTAGCACACCCATATTCACATTCCGCTCTTGGCAGCTTTTAACAAGTATACCGGTGCTACAAAGCAAGATAACCACATCTTATCGAACACCTATTCTAATCTAGGGCTTTACGAAGAACACTGAACTCCAATCATTGCCAAATATGGAATGAAAACTCCCTAGAAAATTCTGGACTTCTCCAATGTCAATCCTCATATGACCTTGCGATACGGACTTCCTCATCCCTAATGTCCATGGCCAAGATAACACAACATTACTGATACATTATCATGAACTTGTTTGGGATAACTCGCCGAAACATTCCACTCTGAACATGTGAGTACCCAACCCACTAACATATCTTATACATGACCGAACAAACACCTAATCGGCCTTAAGTTCATTCCATTACGGATTTTATCCGATCAAAACACTATGACACCACTTTGCCACCCCAATACGACATCTATCACTTGTGTGGACAACGTGTAGGTTTACATGCCTTCCAAACTTCCTTGATACCAACACAATATTTTAAGGATAATCACTTATCCATTCCAGATTCAGGCTCATGAATCTTGCATTAAAAATCGTCAAACGGATGATCTAGTTCGTTATTTTCATAAGTACGATAACACTCTTGCGTACACCAAAATTGGATCCCTCAGGTCATCTTTTGACAGGGTGGGACATACACCGATTTGGATTAGTCCTCTCTCAAATCACAAGTCGTCCTTTACATATTTGTGAGTAATAATATACTCTTATTACCACAAGACTTACTTCGTTAACCATTCACTGATTAATAGTTATTGAATGCCTCAGCAGTCTGTCCATCACCGGTGGAGCACGATAATTCCTTCTCAGGAAAACGTCACAACAACAACTGGACCACATCATTTTGAGGTATGCCATATCTAAAGCTCTACCTTTCAATAGGGGTGGCCATAGGCCCGAGGCCCGCCAAGCCCGCCCAACCCGCCCAATAAAAAAATAGGGCTTGGGTAAGGTGAATAGGCCCGCAAAGCGGGCTTGGCAAAACATTTTATAGGCCCGATTTTTTTTCGGGGGGGCTTGGGCATGAGTTCTTAAGCCTGATGAGGTCCGGCCCGGCCCGGCCCGAGGCCCAAAAAATATATATATAATATTAATATATATATATATATATATATATATATATATATATGGGGGGGGGGGGGGAACTTTTATAAATATAAAAACATATACCAAGTCTTTTCATGTAGAGTGGGAAACTTTATATATGGACTTTGTAATATATGGAGTTTAAAACAGATTTTAAATTAAAAAATTGGTCTTTAAATAAAAAAATAGGTATTTTAATTTTTTTGAAAAATCTTTTAATTAACATAATAAGGCCCGGTCGGGCGGGCCTGGCTAAAGAGCTTTCAAATCTGGGCGGGCTTGGGATTACATAATAAGGCCCGATCTGGGCCCGAGCGGGCTTGGGATAGCCGTTAATTTTTCAAGCCCGGCCCGAGCCCGACCGGGCCGGCCCACGGCCACCCCTACCTTTCAATATTGGAAACAACTTCAGATAACTACACACGCAAGTGGTACCAACAACTTGGTGGTACTACAGGGTGGGTGATAACTTATACCAACTTCTTTACATCCATAAGAGCGACGATATTCAAAGTTGATAATGCACAACAAATATACGAGTGTTTCCTCCCCTTAAATCACCAAAAGTCAACTCAATCATTGAATTCAACATCGGTGCTCTCGTCTACTGGTGGGCGATAAAACTACGATTGTTGCACATAAATCTCAGTCTAGTAAAATGCTTGAACCCCATGTCCTCCCAGAGTCCACATCTCATCGAATCACCATCTTAAAAGATAGTAAGTGAACACGTATCCTAAATTTTTTTATTCAAGTGGAGCACTATAGTCATAATTACAACAAGTACTCACACACGGAGCTCATGCGTACTGATGATGCTGTGAATAGCACCACCAGGTAAGGTGTTGACAAGCTCAAGCAAGTGATAACAATGGCAGCACAAGAGAGTATGTATACACAGTAGAAGGAGGTGAAGAGAAGAGTATGAACACTATAATGTAAGTGGTTCAGCTAATCTGGCCTACTACGCCCACTGCGAGGGTGTGAGTAATATCACTAGAAGAAGGCACTAATGCCATGGGTAAAATCTCTCAAGCTTTATCTCTGTACTGTGTAAAATAACAGAGTTTTAGCTAGGGTTGCAATTATGGATCCCTCTACAAGGTAGAGGATGACCTCTATATATAGTGCTTAGGGGGTGTAATGTACCCCCCAAGCATGCGATGAGCATGTGCATGAAGATCGAACCAGTATAAGAATGACACCTGGCTGATCTTAAGTAAATAATGATGAACTCAATATTCCCTCACGTGGAGGTAATGATTCGCTTATAAAAAATTTATCCACATGTCCCCAACCTTGCATGTGCTTGTAAATGCTCGGCCCCGTGTCCTTGACTAGTGCAATCTCGGTCTGGACAAGTACGAGGTTGGTGGAGTCAGATGTAGTTGCTTTGTTACCATACCAATAGGGCCGACTGAGGTTAGGTAAGAGGTAGCCGTAACGTCGGCTTGGGCCGATGATGATGTTGGTAGATGTTTGAGTCCATGAGACCATACTGACCTCGGCTGTTGACCCATCGAGGTTGGTGTATGAGGTTACTGTAATGTCGGCTGGGGCTGACCATATGAGAGACGACCTTATTAATGGTTATCATAAGCTTCTGGTCATCTCGGCTATGAGACTGGTCGAGGTTAGTTGCTCTGATTTAAGAGGGTGCACTTTGGGCATATCAATTATCCCCAGCCCTTAGTTACCTATGTGAGTAGGTGATTGAGGGGTATGCAAGGTCGAGGCTGAGTTTCCTTAGGTGCCAATATTTTCTTGACATATGTCACTTGCTGAAGTGAAGCGCGTTCCCTAAGATGACGTGATGCTGACTTGCCTTTTGGGTTTACCAGGGCAATAATGGGCATTGGGACTCATGCCCCATCATTGTTTAAGTTTAAAAGCCCTATTCTCTCTCCTCATTCTCTTTCCTTCTTCTATTTTCCCGCCTGAGTTCTCTCTCTGCAACTGCAACTACAAACCTTCATTGTTGGCTGTCGTTCAGGGCTATTTTGCCTCCAAAACCTCTTCTTCTCTATTTTGCGATTAGTCAGGTACCATCTTTATCCTCCTTCTTCCATTTTAAGTTACAATCATCATTTCTAAGTTTTCGTTATATTTTTTGTATTTTCCAGCAAGGGTTTTCACATTTTTTGGCGAGTCTTTGCATTTTTCGGCGACCTTGTTCTTGAGTGTTCTTGGTGAAACCCTTTTAAATTCCTAGTTTAATCTTTAACTCAGATTGAACAAGTTATTTGCCTATTTGTGGTTTTGAGTCCAAGTGTAGTGTCGTCTCACTTATGCTCATACCCTTGTATCAAATCATAGAAGAGTTCCCATCTCTTCGTGAGAAGACCTTTGAGAAAATTAAGCAAATAGAGCTAGCCCAAGAGGAAGCTCATAGGGCTAAGGCCTTTCCTCTTAGACCCATCTTTCCTCCACCTCTGAAGGTTATCTACCCTGAGTTAGTTGAGCTTGTTGTGCCTGCAGAGGTTGCTCTAGACCCAACACCAATATCCGAGTCTGAGTCTGAGTCATCCTCCTCAGACCCCATGTCTGTAGACTCTTTTCAAGAGGCCATGGATTACTCTCCTAGATAGGGTGAGGTCCCTGAGGAAGCCGAGGTTTTGAGTCGTGCCTCATCTCACCACGGTGCTATTACCTCACAACATTTTTATGATGTTAATATTATAGGGCCAAGTATGGTCATTCCCCCATCATTGATGCCATTCCTCTGTCGGCCGCCACCGGGGCTGAATTTGCTCAGAGGTTTCTTGGTGGTGTCCCTGCACCTGGTCAGACCAATGTTGCTAAGGATGATGATGAAGGTCAGGAGAGTGATATTGATACATATGGGGTGGTCGAGATTGAGAGCTTCATCAGCGAGTACGACCTTTTGCTTTTAGGCACCTCTATTCGATAAAATCTTCCATCATCCTTAGAAGACCTCTGAGGGGTGAAAGGGTCTTTGATGGCCGAGATAGAGAGATTTGCGTCTATGAACAGATATTCAAGTTGGGCTTCCGTCTTCCTATCCATCCTTTCATCAGAGCTATACTATCCCACATCAACCTAGCCGCTTCACAATTATCCCCTAATGTCTGGAGGGTTATGATTGGGGCCATCGTCCTTTGGAAGGCTGTCCACCACTCAAACCTCGAGTTAGAGTTTTCACCGGGTGCTATGTTCCCTCCTCTG
This sequence comes from Sambucus nigra, assembly GCA_949130495.1. Classification (NCBI taxonomy): domain Eukaryota; kingdom Viridiplantae; phylum Streptophyta; class Magnoliopsida; order Dipsacales; family Adoxaceae; genus Sambucus; species Sambucus nigra. Next base: position 298,320,852 of record OX422212.1, on the reverse strand, counting down.
CTAAAAACCATCTTAGCTATTATAATTTCTTAGCTAGGAAATCAGAGAAGAAAATGCTGATGGTTACCAAGACTTCAAACTATAACTGGAAACATTGATATTTCTTTGCCTTTGGGGCATGGGAATTTGGTCCAAATGAGGCCTCTAGAATGTCAGTTCCAAGGATCCCTCTGAGATGGGGGAAGGTCTCCCTTGCTGCTAAAGCCGACCCTGGACTTAGCCAAGACAACTGCCAAAAAGTTGAGGATATTCGCGATCTGGGGGAGCAGGGTCGTCTAGTAAAATATGAACATCTGATGCCCCCTATTACCTCTCTCAGATAGGCTTGGGTGGTGGTCCCTTGGAAGAGCTTCGTAAGTCTTCATTTTTTATAAGTTATACCTCTTACTTTTTATATCTCTGGCTTAGTAACTCAGATGCTTATTTCTTGCAGAGTGCCCTGAAGGCATATCAGACGTCCTTTGGGAAATGTATGCTCCGGGCCTAGTGAACCTGATGTAGAAGATAGGTGGCAAAAATGTGCCCCCACCTACAACTAAGAAGAATGACGGCACATTCCAGGCCGATGTCACCTAGAAGAGGAAGACCACACCTGAACCGGATCATCTGAGGCCGGGAAAGACTCAGAGAGGGGATTGTGCTATTCCCATCTCCACAAATGATGCCTTAGCTGCTCGTCTGTCTCAGCTGAAGATCAGTGATAGCCTCATTGTCCATAGTCTGAAGGATGCCGATGCTATCGGCACAATAATGACTGAAGAGGATAAGCGTGTCTGACGCTCTTTGGACGTCCCGTTACTGGCCGAGTTTACCCTTCACAGATCAATTCAGGTATTAGTTTTTATTCATTTACTTTCCTCAAGTGTAACCTCGTCTTTTTTAGAAATCGTAGCTCATATGTTCATACGTCTGACCTTCTACTATAGGGTCTCTTATCGTTGCATCGTTTTGTTGATTGGACCCTGAAGAAAATGCCTCTCATAGAGAAGGGTCAAGAAGCTGAGAAGGTCCAAGACTCTTTGAATGCAGAGGTTGAAAGGCTGAAAAAAGAGATGAAGGAGGTTGATAAACTGAAGGGGGTTATCCAGTAGAGGGACAAGGACATTTCCAAGCTCAAAAAGGACCACAATGTAGCTCTAAAGGCTAAAGATGATGCCTTTCAGACTAAGGTGGATGCTGCAGTCAAGGCTGCTTTAGAGGATGCTGCAGAGAAGATTATTAAAGATTATAAGGTCTCTGGTGAATTCGTCAGTTTTGGCTTTGAATACCTTGAAAGAGGTATCAAAGCAACTAGAAAATGGGCAACCTCTAAGGAGAGAGAGTCAGGGAGTCTGACTGCCTCAGACTTTGAGGGTCTAGGCTTTGGTGGCCCCTGGTTTGCTCAGGCCCTGCAAGAGGTTGAGGAGGCCGATGCTGCACCTGCTGAGACTGCTCCCCTGGAAGTCACTGAGACTGAAAATGCTAATACTCAAGATAATGGTGCTAAGGTGACCAATGTCGGCCACGAAGACACGACTGCAGTTGTAGAGACTTAGGCCTTTTCTTGTGAAGCTTTTAAGTTATAATTCTTGTTTCCTTTCTTGTCTGTACCCCTTAGATTTTTTATACTCTGATGGCATCTTGGTACTTCTAATTTGTAACTTTGAATGCTCAATGATAATCACTAATCCCATCTTCTTCAGATTATATTGCTTCTTTCAATGATATATATGAATGTCTTCTCTTGAATGATGTTTTTAAAGTCTGAGGTTACTCTCTTATGATGTTTACCTCATAGTTTTCACCAAATAATAATGTTTAAGGTTTGAGGTCACTATATAATGATGTTTACCTTCATTATTTTCACCAAACTAATGATGTTTAAGGTTTGAGGTCATTATATAATAATGTTTACCTTCATAATTTTCACCAAACTAATGATGTTTAAGGTCTGAGGTCACCAAATTATGATGTTTACTCTCATAATTTTCACCAAAATAATGATTTTTAAGGTCCGAGGTCTCCAAATTATGATGTTTACCCTCATAATTTTCACCAAACGAATGATGTTTAAGGTCCTAGGTCACCATATAATGATGTTTACCCACATAATTTTCATCAAACTAATGATGTTTAAGGTCCGAGGTCACCATATAATGATGTTTACCCCCATAATTTTCACCAAACTAATGATGCTTAAGGTCTGAGGTCACCAAATTATAATGTTTACCCTCATAATTTTCACCAAACTAATGATGTTTAAGGTCTGAGGTCACCAAATTATGATGTTTTACCTCAAAATTTTCACCAAACTTATGATGTTTACCCTCATAATTTTCACCAAACTAATGATTTTTAAGGTGTGAGGTCACCATATAATAATGTTTACCCTCATAATTTTCACAATACTAATGATGTTTAAGGTCCGAGGTCACCAAATTATGATGTTTACCCTCATAATTTTCACCAAACTAATGATGTTTAAGGTCTGAGGTCACCATATAATGATGCTTACCCCATAATTTTCACCAAACTAATGATGTTTAAGGTCTGAGGTCACCATATAATGATGTTTCACCTCATATTCTCACCAAACTAATGATGTTTAATCATATAAAAAAAGTATCAACACAACATTGCTCTTTTCAATAACATCCTCTTCATAAAATAATACATGTATTACAAAAACAACTGTAATATCATATATAATATTTCTTCAAGTGGTCCGCATTCCAAGGATTGGAGAAAGGTTTCCCTTCGAGATTTTCTAGCCTGTAGGTACCAGGCACAACCTCATCAACTAATCTGTAAGGACCATAACAGTTTGGGTGGAGCTTATTTGCCTTCTGCAACGTCTTCTTTAGGACTAGGTCTCCCACAGCTATATGCCTTGATTTCACTCTTTAGTTGTAGAACCTCGCAGTTCTCTACTGGTAGGCTGCATGTCTAATCTCCACATATTCTCTTCTTTTTTCAATGAAATCCAGATCAAGTCTTCTCTCTTATCCATTCCTCTGAGGGTCGTAGGTCTGAATTCTATGAGTAGGAAGTCCTACCTACGTAGGGATGACAACTTCTGAGTCACGGGCTAATATAAATGGGGTATCTCCGGTTGGTGTTCTTGCTGTCATCCTGTAGGCCAATAATACGGCATATACCTCCTCTGTCCATCTCCCTTTGGCCTCTTCCAACCTCTTCTTTATCCCATCAAGGATTGTTCGGTTCGTGACCTCGGTCTGACCATTTTCCTGGCTTGATCCCCACTCTTTCACAGTATTTTTCTAAGGAAGCATTCTTAAACTCGGTTTCATTCTCTGAGATGAGGGTGTTTAGAAGACCATATCTTCATATGATGTTCTTCCAGATGAACTGGAAGGTCTTCTGTTCTGTAATTGTGATCATTGGCTCAGCCTCTACCCATTTGGAGAAGTAATCAATTTTCACTACTAAGAATCGATAGTTATTCGTAATTCTTAGCAAGGGTCCTACCAAGTTAATACCCTATACTGCAAATAGCCAAGGTAAACTGATTGATGTCATAGGTTGATGAGGGATGGTGGAGAATCTATGGCACTTATTGCATTTCTTCACATAAGTAGCTGCATCTTTGGCCAAGGTCGGCCACCAGTACCCCTGAGTAATTATCCTCTTTTCCAGTGGCCTCCCTCCTATGTGACTTGAACAAGAGCCTTTGTGCACATCTTGTAAGATGTGTGGAACCTTTGAAGGGTGGACACATCTGAGGAGAGGGAGTAGGAACCCCTTCTTATACAAAATATCTCCTATAATTGAGAACTTGGCATCCCTGAACCTCAACTTTCTCCTTTCTAACTTTGATTCTAGTAGCTCTCCCTATCTGATGTATCAGATAAGAGGGTCCATCCATGAGGCTCCCATATTAAAATTGAGGCAGTCTCTGGCAACCTCTTCTTCTTCAATGGTCGGTTTGAGCTGAATCTCAATGGGTACTATTCTTCTTCTATCCGTCCTTGTTGTTGAAGCCAACCTTGCAAGTGCATCGGCTCGACTGTTGTCTTGTCGAGGTACCCTCTTCATCTTCAATTTTTTGAAGCTTTCTAGCATCATTCTCACCTTCTTCAAGTATTTGGCCATCCTTTCATCTTTGGCCTCATACACTCCCAGGATTTGGTTGGCGACCAACCTTGAGTTACTGTGGACTAGGAGTTGGCCAACACTAAGGGCTTTTGCCAAGGAGAGACCTGCTATCAATGCCTCATATTCTGACTCGTTGTTCGAAGCTTTAAAGTTAAACTTCAGCGCATATTCAATATCGGTACCATATGGTGCTGACTCTAGGCCTGTCAATGGGTCGGGTCTGGTCCCGGAACCGACCCGGACCCGATCCGTATAATAGGGTCTGAGCATATTTTTTTGGACCCGAGACCCGAAGACCCAAAAACTCGAAGACCCATTTATTACACGGGTAGGGTCTGGATCTTGTACAAAAGTCGAACCCGAAAACCTGACCCGAATTGTACATGATTATTTTTTAAATATAAATATATATACTATAAATTTATATATGTTTATAAATATATCTTATCAATATAACATGTAAGTATTATATATAAAAATATATATTTATGTATATAATAAATATATGTTTTATTTATCCTAATCATATACTATAATACATTACAAAATATTTTAATCTAAGATTAAAAATAAAGAAAAGGGATAAAATAAATATAAAATAAATGTATATATCTGGCCAGACCAGGCCCCGAAGAACCGTCGGATCTGGATCTGTATCCAATATTGTAGATCCTATGAAGACCCGAACCCGAACCCGATGAAGACCCGATTAAATGGATCTGGAACTCCTTAAACTCGACCCAGCTCCTACCCGTTGACAGGACTAACTGACACTATCTTCCCTGCTCCATTTCCATTTTCACAGGACGACCCATCAACGAAGAGGTTCCAAATAACTTCATCTGAAGATAAGCTTCCCTTCGATAGGGTCCCTTGCTTGAAGAGGTACCTGTCTTCCTCATTCTCAATCGTTATTTTTCTGGCTTTGCTTGACTCAACCTCGTCCGGATCTTGGAAGACATTTTTGTTCAGTTCGTCTACAGCCTCTTCACTAATCTCACTCTCAACCTCTTCCCAGGTAAACTCGGCCATGAAGTCTGCGAGTGCCTGCCCCTTGATGGAAACCCTGGGTTGATAAATAATGTCATATTCTCCCAACTCGATGGCGCAGGTCATCAGCCTGCCTGATTTCTCAGGCTTACGTAGGACCTGTCTGAGTGGGGAATCAGTGAGGACGATCATAGAGTGGGCTTGGAAGTATGGCTTCATCAACCTGGAAGCATGTATCAGAGCATAGGCTAATTTTTCAATTCGAGGGTACTGCTGTTCAGACCCTTGAAGAGCTTTACTATTGAAGTATAATGGCCTCTGCACTCCATCATCTTCTCTTATTATGGTTGCACTAATGGATAATTCTGAAACAACTAAATATACATACAATTTCTCCCTCAGAATGGTCTGAGACCGGAGTAGGGGAGAGCCGAGGTAGGACTTGATCTCCTTAAACACGTTGTCACACTGCTCATCCCATTCGAAAGCCTTTCTAAGTACTTTGAAAAAAGGAAGACACTTGTCTGTAGCTCTTGAGACGAACCTGTTAAGGGTAATAACTCTTTTGGTTAACCTCAGAACGTCTTTGATAGATCTAGGTGTCTTCATTTCTAGCAAGGTCTTGATGTTTTCAGGGTTGAACTCTATTCCCCACTGATTGACGATGAATCCCATAAACTTTCCTACTCTTACCCCGAAGACACACTTGGCTGGGTTGAGCTTTATCTTGTATCTGTCCATGGTGTCAAAAGTTTTTTCAAGGTCGGCCACGTGAGTGTCGGCCTTATGGCTCTTCGTCAGCATGCCATCCATATACACTTCCACGGACTTACCTATTTGATCCTTAAACATCTTATTTACAAGACGTTGGTAAGTATCCCCTGCATTCTTCAGCCCAAAGGGAATGACCTTATAGTAATAGGTCCCCTTGTCTGTGATGAATGTTATCTTCTCTGAGTCTTTCGGGTTCATGAAGATCTGATTATACCCGGAATAGGCATCCATGAAGCTCACAAGCTCATGTCCAGCTGTGACATCCACCATCTGATCAATACGAGGCAGGGGGAAACTGTCCTTGGGACAAGACTTGTTCAAATCGATGAAGTTTAAGCACATCCTCCATTTCCCATTAGCTTTTGGCACAATGACGGTGTTAGATAACCACTCAGGGTATATGACCTCTCTGATGAACTTGGCTTCTTCAAGTTTTCTGAACTCTTCTCTGATGACATCATACTTCTGTCTTAAGTATACTCTTCTTCTTTGCTTGATGGGCTTAGCGTCTTCCATAATATTGAGTTTGTGGAACATGACCTCAGGATCAATACCTGGCATGTCAGCGTGGCTCCAGGCAAAAATACTTTGTCTCTTCCTAAAAATCTTCACCAATTCTTCCTTGATCTCAGGTCTTAGGGCTTTACCGATTTAGATGGTTTTTTCTGGCTCGTCCTCTTTGAGGACGATGGATTCTACCTCTTCCGTGACCTCTCCCTTCTTGATCTTTGACTCTTCTCTAGGATCACGTGCATCGATGTTGCATGTGGTTGTTGCCATCTTATGAGCCTCTCTCTCTTCCGCAGAGTTGAAGTAACATTCGCGCGCCGACGTTTGGTCACCTTGCACTTCCCTTACTCTATAGGGAGTTGAGAATTTTAGCATTTGGTGGATCGTTGAAGGCACTGCCTCAAACTCCTTGAGGGCTACTCGTCCTATGATGAGGTTGTAGGCTGAGAAGACGTTTTCATCCATCACAAAGAAATTGATTTTTCTGGTCAACCTCTAAGGCCTCCCATCTCCCATTCTTACATCTATCTCATACATGCCCAATGGATGAAACTTTTCTTCGCTAAAGTTGGGGTGATAGTAAGGGACAAGCCTAGCTCTGTTAAGGCCCAGGCTCTTAAAATAGGGCCAAAAGATTACGTCTGCTGAATTTCCCCCATCAACGAGGATTCTCTCCACCTCACACCCATGCACTCTTGTGGTGATTACCTGAGGGTCATCTTGCGAAGCTAAAATACCCTTGAAATCAAGTCGTGGGAAGCCAACTACGAGAGTATACATATTTACATTCTTTATCTTCTCGTGTTTTACGTCTGAAGATGCCAAGTTCATAACCTCGACTTTGGTCATTGAATTGGCCTCTGCCACGTAAGTTTTACGATCGGCTACCTCTCAGCCACCCCCTGCTAGTCCTCCACAGAATTTTTAGGAAGGGAAGTGAACCAAATATGCACAGCTCCCGTAAAGTGCTTGAGAAAGATCGATACCTCATCTCATCAAAGATTAAATAGATGTCTGCTACAGACTGATACATCTCAATATGATGTACAAGGTTGGTACTTCCATCATACTTGGGAGACACCATTGGTGGTTTGAAATTGGCAGGGGTTGGAAAGTTAACAATCCTTGCCACAAATGGGGAACCCTTTGAGAATCCCCTTTGTAGTGGGTCTCGATTTTTATGAGATCCCCTATATTCTCTTCCAGCTATTGAATGGATTCATTCCATGGTTTAGTAACGTCGGCCTGGCCGAGGTTGTCCCCAGCCACCTTTAAGGGGTGAAGTGAGGGTCCCCCAGCTGCTGCACCACGTTGGTTGTTGACCTCTTGGCCACAGTCTGGGCTATGTTAGGGTCGACCATGGCGAGGCCGATGTTAAACATATTTTCCTTTGTGAGCCAGCTGCACTTTTCGACCTGGATAACCTTTGCCTCAGATCATTAGGTGGGCCGAGCCTTTCAAATTTCGACCCTCTACTCAAGCGATCAAAAGCTAATCCTCTTTTCTGGGCATCACCAATCTCGGCTCATCTTGCTCCGTAACCTCGGCTCTGCTATATAGGACGTATTATGTTGTTTAAAACCTCGTATGGCTCCCAACAGTCTGGTGCAACATCTTCTGCCCCAACGTCATCGTACCTATCCTCAAGGCAAGGGTTTTCTTACCTCCCCAGACGTAAATGCCTAAGGTCAGTAATGTCCCTCCTCCGTTGAGGAATAATTTGGTCTTTTCGCGGTGCCTGGGGTTGTCCCCTGGCTTCAAGTTGAGGCTGAACTGCTGCCGGAGTAATCATCTCCGGTGAGACCCCAGGTGGTCTCATTATATTTTGGCTTAGCTGGGCAAATTGCTCACGCATCACTTGCTGGGTTGCATCCAAGGACTTCAAGGCTGCTGCCACCTCAGCCATCTCAGACTGAACGCCAGATGGTGAAGGAGGTGGTGGTAACTCCGGTGCCATATGGTAAGACTTGAGATCTTGCAATGAGAATATTAGAGAGCTTAATACCTTAAAGGACCTTTTTCAATGGTGAAACAACTTCACACGAAAGGCGAGGCCCGGTTCACCACCAGAGTCTCCGGTGAGGTTAAGCAACAAAAGAGGAAGAGATGAATCTTCTTGTTCTCACGGACAACGCCAAAATAATGATGCTGTGAATAGCACCACCAGGTAAGGCATTGACAAGCTCAAGCAAGTAATAATAATGGCAGCAAAAGAGAGTATGCATATATAATATAAGGAGGTGAGGATAAGAGGATGAACACTAGAATGTAAGTGGTTCAGCCAATCTGGCCTACGTCCACTACAAGGGTGTGAGTAATATCACTAAAAGAAGGCACTAATGGCCATGGGTACAATCTCTCAAGATTTCTCTCTCTACTATGAAAAAAGACAGAGTTTTAACTAGGGTTGAAATTATGTATCCCTCTACAAGGTAGAGGATGACCTATATATATAGTGCTTAGGGGGTGTAATGTACCCCCCAAGCATGTGCATGAAGATCGAACCAGTATAAGAATAACACCTGGCTGATCTTAAGTAAATAATGATGACCCTAATATTCCCTCACGTGGAGGGAATGATTCGGTTATAACAGATTTTTCCACATGTCCCCAACCTTGCATGTGCTTGTAAATGCCCGGCCCTGTGTCCTTGACTGGTGCAACCTCAGCCTGGACAATTACGAGGTTGGTGGAGTCAGATGTAATTACTTTATGTCCTCGATGACCTCTACCAGTAGGGCCGGTCGAGGTTAGGTATGAGGTAGTCGCAACGTCGTCTTAGACCGATGATGATGTTAGTAGATATTTGAGTCCATGGGACCTTGCTAACCTCGGTTGTTGACCCATCAAGGTTGGTGTATGAGGTTGCTGCAACATTGGCTGGGGCTGAACTTATGAGAGATGACCTTACTGATGGTTGTCATAAGCTTCTGGTCACCTCGGCTGTGAGACTGGCCGAAATTAGTTACTCTGAGTTAAGAGGGTGCACCTAACCTGTCGCCATATCACGTACTATCCTGTGGTCGATCGGAGATTCACCTCATGCGTGGGGCATGTCGCGAATGAAATCCAAATAAGGAACCCTCCCTATACACGAGTCTAGCTCCGAATCGACCGTTGAAATCGCAGTGTGAAGATCTTCCAAGTCATCAAATACAAGACCTAATCGTAAGCCTCTACGTATCAAGGAAATGATTCACGGAAAACCTAACGGACGCCCTCAGATCCCTAATGGATCTAAAACCGTGCTGTGATACCAACTGTGATAACCTTGCTTTTTATATCTAATTCGGTTAGCTACGCCCAATTAAATTAAAGCAGAGCGTCAATATGTTGGCATTAGAAACATAATCTAAATAAAATAAATAATAACTATAACAAGTTAAACTAACTCATAACTATTAACTGCAATAATCCATCAGTAATCTCAAACTAAAAATATAAAATGCCAATATATGCGGCCCAACACAAAACGGGAAAGAATAATACAACAATTCTCTCAAACCCTAAGTATAAACAAAATGATATTAATCTCTAATACCACCCTCAAGAAAAGGGAAACAAGCGACATAAATTAAAATAGAATAACTTCACGGCTATAGGAATCCTAAGATTGATATGATCTCATCAAGATCCATAGTCTATTGTCCAGCGGGACGAGGACCTGTCATATATTATATATATAGGAGAGGAGAAAGAATCAAGATAGACGAACACTAAAGCAAGAAAACAAGCTATAAAATTATAAGATGTACTTATAATGAAAGTACACTAGTCATTACTCGTCTCCAGTAATTAAGTTGTTTGGATTCATTTCCCAAACGATGTTCCTAGGTTGTAACTACCCAACCTAACCCAAGTGTAGGGAGTCCTAATTAAATAGCGTGATTAATTACTATTAATCCATTTCAAATGTTCCTACTCGGAATAATTCTTTTCATTTAAAAACACTTAACAGTGGTAAAATTTCTTTTATCCAGTCCCTTAACAATAGGATATTTTCTTCAAGTATAATATCAAATGCATCGATTCGGGATATTACTTTAAGACACAAGCATAATATCTCACACAACAAGTCATATCGGGTCACTATCGTTACCCGGGGGAACAAGTCATAACACTAAGCCTACACACGAATATTCTCCAATATTACGTGGCAAGGGCAATCATACTAAGTCCTAAATCAAATGGCGTTCCAAGGTCTTTCTATCCGACCCGCATTACTACCATGTGTTCGGTTTCGATGGTTTATCTCCGACACGGAACTCGAGCGGAACCTAACCGGATCAATCACAAAAAATCGCATTCAACAAGTGCCTACGTCGACCGGAGGACTAGTCTAGCGTATACTCGACAATACACATGTAAAATAATTTCACGCTTATGTATATATACAATAGTGTCAAGTCTCTTACTCGAGTTATACAATAATCATTATTTACAATATAACATAATTTACATCATTAATTTACTAATTCAACATCAAATCATTTCAAGGTTATATATCCCTAATAGCCATAAGGATGTGATCAAGTTAGAATATTAGGCACAACACCACAATTATCTTAATAACAACATGAAAAACATTAGCACTCTTATTTCAATAACTTTCTGTCCAGAAATGTAAAATGCCGATTTGAGGCTTTTTCGATCCGTTTTTTAAGAAACTTAAAACTATATAGTTGTTGAGAATATGATTTTCTACAAAAACTCATGAGCACACTTCCATTTCCTACTTAAAACAGACCCCAAACTAATCCATAACATTATAACACCCCGCTCGTCAAGGGAGATCGAACGGAACGCCACTACGATAAAACTAAACTAAATCCATCAAAAGCAAGGTATAAAGCATCTAAAAGAATCCCACAATAATATAAATCCACTAATCTCTATACTCAAATTTAAATAAAATAGTTGTCTCTTGAAATAATACAACTATCTATCTCGAAATAAAAATAAGTCACCAAATGCTCTATACAACAAAAATAAATACAAATCTTCCAAAAAATATTCTTTCCAAAATAATCCACGCTAAAATCATCCCAATTGGTCCATAGCGCTCAAATCCACGCTAACTTGCCAACTAAAAGAAAATATGGGGAGGTACACAATATGACTAGAAAGATGCTAAATAAATATATTAATGATGAATAAAGCATAACAACACGAGTACGAATATTCAAATCAAATGCAAATCTCAAAGCATTTATCAATAAATTTCTCAATAACACATTAATCGGGTCACCAGGCCTCACCCCATCCGCATATGCTTTATCAAGACATAGCCCTGGTAAAACGCACTTTAGCGGGTGCCCAACCTCCGTGCCATATTAAAATCTCATGAAAACGTGCTCAACAACAATATAATGATACTACATGAATCAAAATAATTCAACAATTATTTTTCCAGATTTCAATGAATTTAACAATTCAAATATGAGTTCAATAATCGCAAAAATTCAAAGGGAATAACTCTCGAGAGATTTAAAGAGCATATTGTGTAAAACCCCATACCTCAAAATCATCGCATGAATCGTCACATAAATTCAGCCTCAAAATCTGATCGCACCATATCTCGCAAAAATAATCAAATCATGTTCTGGCCCCAATACGAGATAACCTCAAATAGTCCTATTTTAAAAACCCAGAAAAATAAGATCAAAAAATTATTCAAATCGCCGATCCGACTTAAGATTTGGATTCAACACGAAAAATTGAGTCAGGTATGTGTTATGAGTTTTTCTCAAATCTCATTCGAATGTACTCAAAAAGAAGATCTAAACATTCTAAATTGGCTCTTCTCATTCCACTCGTTTTTGCCTTTTTGGATTTCATTTTTGGCCTCACTTTTTAATCTCCCTTTCCTTATAATCACCATAACATTCCTTATATATCCCCTCTCTCAAACCCTAGCTTGGAGACTAAGATAACACATATTACTATATTGCCCTTTAATTCAAACTTATCAACTTTACATATTTAAACCATTACAAAATGTCCAAAAGCCAATTAAATTTGAATTTAAATATTCGATTCATTTCAAATAAAAATAAATACAATATCAATATCCTGATTAATAAAATAATAATATTATTAAAATTATATACCATATTCATAAATAGCCCTCAAAATTATGGGGTATTACAAACATTCGCCCCTGTTTTCGACAACTTTCTGCGCAGAACTGTAAAACGCAGATTTGAGGATTTTTCGATCCGTTTTTGAAGAAACTTAAAACTACAAAGTTGTTTAGAACATGATTTTCTACAAGGCGTCATGGACGAAACATCCATTTTCGGAACCAAAACAGCTCAAAACAGTTTTTAATATGACGATTTACTCAATTTAATAGATTTCTCAAATTCAAGAGGTTGTTCGACAACTCAATCCCTATAATGATGTTATTGCATTTGAATTTACATAGAGGGTGATCCTAATACATTGCATATCATTTTTAACATCAATTTCATATTAATTTAGGGATCCAAATACATGTTCATGTGAAATTTCATTATAGATACATATTATACACATATAGGTTATTAACTTGCCTTGGATTGTATAGAGAAGTTGAATCCTCTTAGCTTTCTTCCCTTCTTACTGTCTTTATCTCTACCAAACCCTAGACCCCTTTTGTGAAATGAGAAAATAAAGACTTCTTCTCTTCTTTTCTATTTATACATATGGTTAGTTTATTTATAAAAATGCCATTGCCCCAATCTCGATCCTTTTACGCGTTGATTCGCGTCTAATATTTAAGTCGGACATTCGTATCTCGATGAATTCATTTTAACTTTTCATTTCCAAATATTTCGAATATATATACTCGCATAGTTTTTTTTCTTTAATTAGTTCAATTTCAATTCAATAAAAAATGCGGGATATTACATCCCTTTCTGCGGATTCTCTGAACCATGGTATAACCCCACTAACAAAAAAGATGGTGATAGGGATGGAGATCTTCTTCCATGATGAAAGAACCTGGACCGAGGAAGAGAAACATGAGGTGGAACCTTTGATTGACAAAGCCATAGAAAGCACTTAAAATACCGAGGACAACGACACCGATGAGTCATTCAACCTGCATACACTGGGATTGAGTCTTTGCATGATCCTCCAAAAGACCACACTATCTGACCCGTCTGCGACGATTGTCATCACTGAAACACCTATCTTTAATTAGCATGCCAGTCTAGTCCAACTTATTTAACCCAATCTAAACCCTGTTATCTACTCTCTACAAGATATCCCTGAGCCTATTAATGTTTCTCCTGTTTCTGATCTCATTGTAAATGAGGCCTCTTTTGATGAGGTTCTCAATAATGTATTTGTTGAAAATAAAATAAACGAGGATTTTGAGTATGCTGACGTGTCGTATATTAATTGTCTTGATTCTAATCAAACTTTTGATGATGATGATTTAGTAAATGAACAATTCTTAACTCATCTTAATAAGGAAAAAAATAAACAACATAATCGCGTTCAAACTAATGATGATGATACTGTTGTTATTAGTCTTGATTCTAGTAGCCATTTGCACGAGATTATAATAGGGTCTACCCTCAATGAGCATGAGCGGGCGTAATTTGAAGAGCTTATTAAAAAGTTCATGGACGTCATTATATGGTCCTAAGATGACAAGACCAATAGTGATCGAGAGATAGCTCAACATGAGATCCCCACATTCCCAGAAAGCAAACCCGTTAAGTAAAATATGAGGAAGCTTCGAACCGAGTGGTCCCTCAAGGTCAAATAAAAAGTAGTAAAATAGTTGAATATGGGATTTATTCACGTCATCGAATACCCCACATCGCTTGTAAATATCATCCCCATGCCAAAATCAAGAGGGAAAGTTCATATGTGCATTGGCTATCGAGATCTGAACAAAGCATCCCCAAAAGATGATTATACCCTCTGCCTAATATCGACATGATCATAGACAACATGACCAACCACACCCTCAAATCATTTGTCGATGATTTTGTCGGCTACTAGTAGATTAAAATGCATCATAACCACTAGGAAAATACCGCCTTCATTACCCCATGGGGAACCTTCTGTTACACAGTCATGCCATTTAGGATCAAGAATGTTGGGGCTACCAACCAAAGGGTCGTCCGACCATCCTGCACGACCTCATCCATAATGAAGTCGAGGTCTATGTCTTTGACATGATCATCAAGTCCAAGACTAGAGAAGGTCACATTCCTACACTGAGGAAATTATTTGAGCGAATGCAACAGTACTAGATGCGGCTCAACCCACAAAAGTATGTCTTTGGTGTCACTAAAGGAAAAATCCTCGGGGTCATGGTCAGTGAGAAAGGGATTAAGGCAGATCTCGCCAAATTAAAATCTATACTCGAGATGCCACCACCCCGAACAGAAAAAAAAGTATGAAGATTCTTTGATAAGCTGTAATACATCAGTCAGTTCATTAACCAACTGACCTTTATCTGCGAAACCCATTTTTAAACTTCTCTAGAAGGACTCAAAGAGAGTTTGGAATGAGGCATGCCAATAAGCCTTTGACTAAATAAAATTACACCTCACCCGACCTCTGGTGCTCATGCCTTTGTATCCAGGTCTCCCCCATCTCATATATTTAACTGTCACCAATACTACAGTTGGGGTTTTATTAGCCCAATACATTGAGGAATCTCATAAGGAGAGAGAAATCTATCGTGCCAGTCGAAAGATAGTTGGATACGAAGTCAATTACACTGCCTTGGAGAAGGCATGTGTCACTCTAGTTTGAGTCACGCATAAACTACGACACCACATGATTTCATTCCCCATTATACTAGTATCTTAAATGTATCTCATAGAAAACTTGTTGGAAAAACCCACTCTGTCAAGCTGAATGGCCCCTGGCTAATGCTACTAGTTGAGTTCGACACTGTGTACATCATGCAGAAAGCTATGAATGGGAGGGCCATCTCCGATTATCTCACCGACCACCCCATGAAAGGAACCGAAGTTTGATCTCCAAATTTCTAGACGAAGACATCATCTGCACCTCTCAGGAGGATCTCAAGTGGAAGATGTTCTTTGAAGGTGACAATAACAGGAAATGATATGGCATTGGGATATTCCTGATTGTTCCTGATGACTCTCACCCCCACTACCACTAAATTATATTCAATAATATAATAAAATACAAGGCATGCACCGTAGGGCTCAAGATTGAACTTGAGAAAGGAATCAAGTACATAAACGTCTATGGGTACTGTTCCCTCATTATCGAATGAATTCTTAAGAAATGGAAAGTCAAAGACGAGAAGCTCCTACCCTTTCATGCCCATCTAGAAGAGATTGCCTTCCAAATCAAAGATGTCACCTTCCATTACCTTCCACGATTAAAGAATAGCCTAGCAAACGCATTCGCAACGTTGACCTCCATGGTTAACATGCCTAAGGGAATAAAAATGGCCCCCTTTATAGTTCATAAATAAGCTACACCCACCCACTGTTACTTCATTGAGCTCGCCACAAAAAAATATCCGGACATGGCAGGATTACTGCGACATCTGGTGCTTTCTCAAACCTGGTAGGTATTCCCAAGATGCGGATAAGAAATATTGTGCGACTCGTCGCAAACTTGTTACCCAATACATAATCATTGACAAAGTGCTTTTCAAGAGAAACTTTTATGGAACCCATTTGCATTGTCTATCAGGGACTGAAATTAAAGAAATGATGCAGAAAATCCATATGTTATACCCCGTGGTTTTAGGGCTGAAGAATTTAATTTTTTGGGAGAAATAAATTTATTTAAATTGGAGAATTTTAAATTTGGAAATTTAGGGTCAACCTTTGAGGATGTTAGAAAGTATTTCGAATGATGATTGTGAGTGTGCGATTGGTCCCAGAAGGGTCGAGATAGTTGAAATGACTGTACTTGGGTTTTATTTGGGTTTCGGAATATTTTAAGTTCGTTTGACTCGACTTGGAGTAACCGAGTCATTTAAAGTGTGTATTATCATTTAAAGTCGGATATTTTGGAGATAAGGCTTAAAAAGACCACGGGAGATAACAATCTCATATTGTGAGAAAGAGAAATCCCTAGAGAGAGAGAGAGAGGAGGAAAGGAAGAAGATAAAGAGAGGGAAAGCTTGTGGATTCTGGCCATTACACGATTTCAAGGAATATTCAACCTCTATAACTTTTAGGCAAGTAATTAAACTCGCTAAATAATTAATGTGTGTAATTTATTTCTTGATTTGTTGATTTTGGGTTAAAAATGTTAAAACCTAGGTTTTGGGTCAATCTTGCATTTGAGGTATATATATATGAATTTGAGGTTGTATAATTAGTTAGGTTAACATATTTAGTGACTTTTGAAGTTAGAATTATGTTTGGGTTGAGGAATATTGGAGAGATGATGATAAATGTTATTTTTGGAATTTTAGGTTTTGGAGAAAACAACCCATTTCGTACCTTGCTGAACAGACCGAATTGATTTTCCCCTTGCGAATCGATTCGGTATGTAGCAGACTTACAGGTCCTTTTTGACCGAATCGATTCGCTTGGGCCGGATTGATTCTCTGTTAGGACCGAATCGATTCGGAGGGGCCTAATCGATTCAAAAGCATGGCTGTTTTGCGAGGTTTTTCTAGAGTGAGTTTCGCTTCGTTCCGTTTGGGTTTATCGATTTGGAACATCCACATATGTTATGAGAAGTATGTTTTGGATATTTTTAGGGAGTTTCACCTAAGATGAAATATTAGGGTCGTATTGAGTTATTTCGAGAGAGTACGAATTTAAGTTATCGTATCGACTTAGTGGGGAATCCACCTAGCATCAAGATTTCTATTTGGGGGATAATGATTGTTGATTGGTGTGCATTCAGATATAGATTATATCCTTGATTTTGATTGAATTGGGATACTATTCATACTAATAGGTGTGATGGATGAGTAAGTTTCAAGTGAGGGGTCGTAGTATGAAATAAAATGGGAAGGTATGTGAGTTTGCAACAGTTAGTATAATGAGATTTATATACTTATAAATGAATTCACTTCTTTCATACATACGGACTTAAGAGAGTAAGTGTACCTATATTCTGTAATGTAAATACCTTGTGTGGTGGTTTGCACATATATGATGTGATTTCATATATATCTAGTGTGAATGATATATATATACTTATTGTGTGAGCATACCCTCCAGTGCTATCATGGGAAGTTGTGCGATGTGGGTGAGGCCCCTGGGTTCAGGAGCAGGGTCCGTATAGTCCCCGGGTCATAATTGTCCATTATTTATTGTGTGATTTTATTATGGGTGAGAAGTCTTGGGTATGATTCGTTCTTACTTTCAGGTTCGGAATTATGACCGCTTCCTATACATTGCGATTTGTTTTATTACCATGGCGGTGTGATAATAATCCGATAAATGGTAACCCGGGATAAAGTGATTAATTCCTGGAAGATGATAGCATTGTGCAGTATTTTGATATCCTATAAGTGATTGAGTTTTGGATATTTATATGTACGCTAAGTGTGTTATGTGTACGTGCTTGACAGGGTTGAATGATTGTGCTTTATTACTGGAATGATGTTATATAGACCCTAAAGGTTCGGTGCAATATCTTATTTGTGTAATTAGAGATTATTGCTCCTCATAAGTAGTCGAAGTTATGTGTTAGGTACCGAGGGCATAATGGATCTCAACAACCAACATTGACAAGAAGTAGTGTATCGGTGGGTTCCTTGTTTGGATTTCGCTTCGTTAGACGTCCCACGCACGAAACGCAGTGCAATGTTGGGAGTGGGAAAAAGTTTAGTCCTCAGTACTCAGATTTATATGTTATAGTGAAACAATGCTTTATGAGAATAAACTAGAGAAACATTTTAATAAGTAGTTGATGTTATATGCGTCGTGCATCGAGGGTGTAATGGACCTCGACGATCAACATTATCAAGAAGTTGTGTATCGGGGGGGGGGGGGGGTTCCTTGTTTGGATTTCGCTTTGCGAGACGTCCCACGCACGAAACGCAGTGCAATGTTGAGAGTTGGGAGAAGTTTATTCCTTAGCATTTGGATGCTATTAACTTGTTTAATTTAATAACTAGGATCCGCTAAATTCTAACAAGAGTTATGTATATGTATATTTATATGTTAAAATAAGCTTAGATGCATATTTGGATTATGGTAGAATCGGAAGTTTGTAGTTATGTTTTAGATGATGGGTTACGCGAGTGTGATTTGACGTAGGTTGGATTGAACTGTCCTAGTGTTGGGTAGATATTTGATGACCATGTGCATACGTTTAGGTGCGCGCTCTAGTTGAGTGGTGAGTTGGATTTCCAGGAGAGTGCGACTCCACTTGAATCATGTTATAGTGCATTTATAATTATTATGCATTTTAATATACTTGCTAAAATGTTTTCACACCCCGGGCTCTGACCCGTTTATATTTCTCTCTTGCTATACATATTGTATTATTTTAGGTGTTCCTCCGCAAGGATGCCAATGATGATTGCTATCCAGTATTCATGGAGCTGTAGCAGTTGCGGACTGTTGCGGAATTTTGTTATAGCCGTTTCCTATCTTTTGTAAATCTAGTTTAGGATTCAGTTTGTACATCGAGTTTACACCCAAGGGTTGTGTTTGTAGCACTTTTATATTTCTTTTCTCAGATTGTTGTATTATCTGTGACCCGACACCATATTCGGGTATTTCTTTTTGTGTATTTCTGGTATACTATAGAACTATTCTCTTTTATCTTAACATGTGTGTGTACTTTATCATGTTCAGTAGTTCTTATGTTGTTGGTTAGTTAATGTTCATTGTATGTTTTAAATTTTTTTTGGCACCCGCTTTTTATAGTTTTGCGTAGTTAGCTATGTTTATTTTAGCATCGACAGTAGATGCTAGGAATGATCCACTTGAGATTCCTGATTAATTATAGTATAGGGCTGGCCACCCATTATTATTTTAAGCGGGGTGTCACACCATAGTAGGGAGTGCAGAGCCTAATATGAACAGTCATATGCTTGCTAAGAAAATCATCCGTCAAGGGTACTATTGGACCACCATGATCCAAGATTGCACTGCCTATGTTCGGAGATGCCTCAAATGACAATAATTTTCCAACCTTCAGCACTTGCATCCCTGAGAATTGTACAACAAAACCTCTCCCCGGATCTTCTCTATCCGAGGCATAAATATCATAGGGAAGGTTACTCCCAAAGCTTCAAACGGACACGAATTCATTATGGTCGCTGTGGACTACTTTACGAAATGGGTCAAAATCGAGTCATACGTAATATTGAATACAAAGAAAGTGTCAAAGTTCATTAAAAATAATATCATTTGCCAATATAGAGTTCCCCACGAGTTAGTATCAGACAATTGACTCTCTTTCAATGACGAGGTCATAACATTAGTCAACGAGGGAAGACACAAGTCTTCTCCCTACCAACTCCAAACCAACAATGTTGTCAAAGCTGCCAATAAGAGCCAGAAGACCATCTTTAGCAAGATGATTGAAAGCTATATAGACTGGTCAACCGGGTTCCATATTCCCTTTGGGGCTGCCACACCTCTATCTGGACACCCACTGGGCCTACCCTATATTCCTTGGTGTACGATATGGAAGCGGTTCTCCACGTTAAACTAAAAGTGCCTTCTTTACGAGTTATGCTCGAAAACAAGGTCAGTGAGAAAGAATGGCATCAGATTCGCTAAGATAAACTCTCACTCCTAAATGAAAAGAGATTAAAACCTTTGTACCATATACAGGGGTACTATCGCTAAATCGCACGATCATTCAACAAGAAAGTCAAGGGCCGCGGTGTCCAAGAAGGAGATCTTACCCTCAAATAATTTATAGAACCCATTTGATATCCAAGAGGAAAGTTTAACGTAATTAGAATGGCCCCTACATTGTGAAGAAAATCCTGTCAAGTGGCGTCGCTATTCTCACAAATCTCGATGGAGAAAAAATGGCGTTTCTAGTCAACCCAGATGGTCTTAATTTTTTTTACCCATAATTCGAACTCTATTCGCGCTATGAATCTTCTTCCCCTTTCTATTATAAAATAAATCTCTTCATTCCCCTATCCAGAACTATGTGGAACTTGATCCTCTAAATTCACCTCTTTTAATGAAGTCACTAATTTTTAAAAACCCAGAGGTATGCAGGCAGTCTATAAAACACACATGGGCGCGGTCATTTCTTTATTACGAAATGCTATTATTTTATCCCCCCCGAGAATGACGGTCTCCCTCATCATTCAAACTAACAAAAGAATTATGTATACCTTAGTGATTTGTATAGACAGTTCAAATATGAAATTCATCAAAAGACATAACAAAATATGTCGAAATCTCTTCGCTTTTATTAATTTGGAATATGGTTATTACCTGAAGTATCAGCGACATGAGTTAAACAAATCACTCCCTTCCAAACCCTCACACAATACACAGATCCATATTAATCCAAAAACACACCAAACACCTATATAAAACCAAAACACTTACCCAAACACAAATTCCCCACAAACACAAAACCATCTTCTCAAAACTTTGTCCTTAACTACTAGATGGTCCCTCCTCCTCATCATTACCTGCCCCTAGAAACCTCAGGAGATCCGACTCCTGATTATTTCTCTGAATGAGCTCCATGCGACATTAGGCCTTAATAATCTTTGACGAAACCATGACACCCTATTCTAAAGTGTCGAACATGACTAGAAATCTTTGACATTCTCCTCCACTAGAATCTTCTCAACCACCCGTTTGCATAACCACTTCAAATAATCCCCTAATACAAACCCAGTCTTTCAAACAGATTGTGACAACTGAACAAATGGCTGGTGGAGTTGCCATAAAGGTCCCAGTATCATCCTTAAGGACTCAGTCAAGTCCTCCACCGAAAAAAAGTGAGTTATACGAGGAGGAACAATCTGCTTTCATCCTACTTGGCGCAGAAGCCGCCAAAGAAAATAAAAAGAAGTCTGGTGAAGACCAACCAATTGCACATACCGATATTCCCCCAACTATAAGACAGACTACAAATCCCCGCACCATGGTACAGACCAACGAAGGCATTAGGCCTCGTGCTCCACAAGCTAGTTAATCCAGTTCTCCGTTGACGGACCAAAACTGAAGAAGGGCGTAGAAAATAAATTAGTAATGTCGGACATAGGGTACTATGGAGGGGACGTTAGGCCCAATCTCTTAGAAAGCCACATGAACAACATAACAGGTCTCCCCCTCAAAAAGGTATCCCCACATTCATTCCATATATCTATGCCATTCAGGGTCTCTACCATTGCAGTAGAGTTACTATGGTAGGACAACCGACAAAGCCATTATCGATAAAATCCATCCAACACACTGAATTCATGACTGTGGGGAGGCCGATGTTTCTTCCATGAATGAGCGAATGAGCAGCTGAAGGGGAGATGTGAAGCAATTTCACTAAAAACACCTGGGGAGAACGGGATAAATCAAGCGTAGTTGGTGCTACACTGGGGATAATGCCTGGCATTACAGAGAACTCTTCGTTTGTGGGACACACCTCGTCTTAGTCGAGCCGAAAAACATGGTCTCTAGGGTACCAGAACTATACCAATGCTTCCAAAATGTTCCAGTTTATTGGATGATTACGCCATGCAGAGACCTGACACATACCAAAGGCTTGGTAGTTGATGTCGTAGAGGCACATCGCTTCTAAACCTGATAGGTAGGCAGAAAAAGCCTCGAATATTAGAAGAGCCATTTACATAACTGTAAAGAAGAAAGCTACAAATAAAAAAATGGAATGTAGTGATGAAAACACTTTCAAATCCCCCATTTTATACTAAAAAATTCCACAAAAATCAAATCATTCAAAACGCCACCAGTTTCCCTACTTCAAAAGTACATAGAGTACGAAGAATGCATAATTAAAGTAATGGAAGTGATTTGTACTTAATCTTTATGCCGACAAGCGGGCCAGGGATATGTTGATCACACCATATTTTGGGAAACCTTCATTTTCCACTTCCAATCTTCATTTCGAAATAAATCCCTTCAAATGTTACTTTATCGGGACTAACTAATAAAAAGTCGAGAGTTGAAAGTGATCTTAGAAATCAATCGCGTTCTTAAAAAAAATCCCAATATTGTATTCGACTAAAAGAAAAACAAAATTTATGTCTTCATTATGGTGTTACATAACGAGAATTACTTAAAGCTTGCAAATAAGCCTCTAAGGCCTACCTCTATCCAAATATACCAAAAACATATTCAAAATTTCCAAAAGCACATTTTTCCTACTTTTTCTCAAAATAAAACCTCAACAAAAAATTAAAGTGGATGTAGAGAAAGCCACTAAATCAAGATAATCAAACAAAAGATGCATTTATTTTGCCCTTTTAAGTCTTTTTTTTAGGTAAATAGTCGCTAAATCAATTATTCAACATGGTCAATGCCAAGCTCCTACAGTCACGACAATGGATCTATAAGAAAACCCCCCAAAAAAGAACAAGAAATGGATACCACCCGTCCCTCCATGACCTGCCTCACAAACATCTCCCAAGGTATTAGACATTGAAAAGCTGTCACTTAAGTCGTTTAATTCAAGATTAAATTGTCTAAGTAACTCCGAACTATTTTTTGGGGAAACTCTTTTCTTCAAATCAAACAGATTAACCACAAGATGTGTTTAATAAAAATATGTACGATATATGTTCAAGATTATGTAACTAGTTTTGAAAAACAAAACTAAAACAGGTTAAATCAGTTAAATCAGCACACCAACAAGAATGAGATGAGGAGATGAAGAAAGAATAAGTACACACAGTTTTTAACGTGGTTAAACCTCACCCAACTGAGGAAACATCCACAGTGACTTCTAAGTCACAAACCAAAAATCCACTAAAACAAAATATACAAGTTACAGGCTATTTAACGCACATGTAAATAAAACAGACCTATACAAGATTAGAATATGTACCCACTGGTTTGATTCTAACTTCACTGCAGTTTTGATGTTGATGTGGCTTTCTCAGCTTGCTAACTTCTCAACACTTTGTTCCAGTCTTTACGTCGACTCTTGATGTTTCAAGATCTTTTTGCCAACACTTCTTGTGTTATAGTGTGATAAGTGTTTGTGACAGTGTTCTAACACATGCATGAACACACGCACACTTATTTATACAAACAAGTCCTATCAAATTACAGAAAGATCTAAATGATTATGGTTTTCAGTTTCTATCTTCTTTAGAAACAAAAGACTTTCTTGATCTTTCAAACTAACCCAGAATCAAAAGTTACCTTGCTCAGAAGACGACCAAGATCTTTAACAATTTCAGAGGGTTTTGAATTTTTTTTTGAAATTATAAACCACTAATTGCGATTTCAACTAGATCATAAATCTTGTTTTTTAAGAACTAGACACAGAAAAGGAATTTATTGATTCTTGAGTTGTGAAAAACATTTACAGAAAAATAATCAACAAATATGATTTCTCAAGATGAGAAATGAAATAATGTAGATCTAAGAGATATATGACATAGAACAACAAGATCTACGGTTTCTATGAAAAAAAATAGAGATCAAACTTAAAATGTCTAAGTTGGTTAAAAGATTTTAAACTCAGAGGACTCAACCCACGAACAGGCTTCAAACCATCTCCAAAATAACTCTTAAACACTTAGTCTTGGTTTTGGTTGTAAACGGATTTTGGATTTAAAAGGAATTTAGGGTTTGAAACGAGATTAGGGTTTGGAAGAATTTAGGGTTTTCTCTCTCTGGTTTCTCTCTTTCTCAGTTTGACGAACTGGCCAAAAGTTCCAAAATGCTGAGGCTCAGCCTCCTTTTATACAAGGCAAGGAAGGATCGAGAACATCAGCTCAAATCTAATGGTTGAGATTTGGTCTTTGGTAGTTGACTCATATCCAACGATTTAACATCAGTGGTAGATTAAACGTTCGCCGATTGGTCTAAAGAGGGTTAATAGGTATTGGGATAAAACGCATGCAGAACGATGATAAAAAAGATCCAAGGGCTGAGATTTTGTACAGGTTCTGAGTCTAATAATAAACACAAATCAAGCCGTCATAACGTTGGCAGGTGTAAGGCTCAGATACAAATAAAACGCATATGCAAACTTAATTACACACACACCCTCAAGTCTCAAGCGCTTTCAGATTGTACCCAACCAATTATTCAGGTAAGAAAAGATATAATCAGTATTAGCATAATGACTCCAAATGTTTTAAAACCCAACTTTTAATTTCTTAAAAAACATTTAAAAATTGTTTAAAAAAACCCAAAATTAGTAAGAACTTATTTAAAAGGGGATTAACTTATACACAAGCAAATGATGCAAGATATAGTTTATGTATGCAATCCTAGTGTGTGGAGGTTGAGAATTTACCTTTAAATGAATCAATTGAGGCATCATGAGAAGAATCTGAGGTTCTTTGTTATCTAGGGGTGGGACATAAAATTTATCATAATTTCTAAACTAGATGAGCACTTATATAATGTAGACTCAAGTAAGAGTATAAGGTGCTTCAGACGTACCCCAAACTCATGCATCAACAACCTCCTCATCTGCGTATGCATGCCTGTACTCCCTACGGCCCCCCCAAAAATATCAAGGGCATAATGTCAATTGTTTCCCTAATAAGAGTCGGTCGTTTGTCGACAGTGACCTTTCCCCTTCCCCGAGAAGCTTAAGAGTTCATGACCTATGCCGATAGGTACCTCCCCAAACCACCAATTAGTAGTCCCCTCAAATTTTCATTACAAAATGCATGAAAAATCTAAAAATCACTCGAAACTAAGTCAAAAACATAATTTCTACGAGAAAAAACCATGGCGAAGCACCAAACTAGTCACACTCTCTCATAAATCCCCAGTAGGATCATCGACACAACTCTTATCATCAATATACTCCCCAACGAAATCAATAATCCAAGGTGCGTGTGTACCAAACTACTCTACGCTTTTTCAGCTGAGCCATAATTTGAAAAACTCCCCCAAAACTACATCTTTAGGTCTACAAAATCGACCTCGACCCGTAGAATTGGTCATCCCACTCTTTAGGTCCACATAATTGACCTTGACTTTCAAAATTGGTTATCCCAATATCTCGATCTGCAGAATTGACCTCGACACGCAAAATTGATTATCTTAATCTTTAAGTCCGTATAATTGATCTCGACTCGTTGAATTGTTCATCTTAATCTTTAGGTCCTCAGAATCAACCTCTACTTACTGAATTGGTCATCTCAGTATTTATGTTCACATAATTTTCCTCTGCTCTCTGATTCGATCACTTCAAATCGACCCGCTGAATTGGTTATCTAAGTCTTTAGGTCCTCAGAATCGACCTCGACCCGCTGAATTAGCCATATCAATCATTAGGTTCGTTGAATCGACCTCGACCCTCCGAATCAATCACTTTAAATTGACCCGCTAAATTTTTCATCTCAATCTTTAGATCCTCATAATTGACCCCGACCCTTTAAATTGATCACTTCAACTGACGCACTAAATTGGTCGCCTCAATCTTTAGGTCCACAGAATCGACCTCGACATTCTTAATTGGTCACGTTAAACCGACCCGCTGAATTGGTCATCTCAATCTTTAGGTCCATAAAATCGACCTCGACCCGCTGAATTGATCGTCTCAATCTCAGTTAATTGGTCATCTCAATGCTCAGGTTCACATAATCGACCTTGGCCCTATAAATCGGTCATTTCACTCCTTAGGTCCACAGAATTGACCTTAACCCTCAGAATCGGTCACTTCAATCCCTAGGTACCCTTTCGATGATTAAACTCAAGTGATAAATATGGATTAAACTCAAGTGAGATATGTCAGCGAAGGTCAATTTATTGCAAATGAACTATTTAATCTTCCGTTAAGGAAAAAAATCCTAATAAGACAAATAACACTTGGCAGAGGACAAACATGATCTTAAGAAAAAATAATAAATACATAATTGAAAAATGAACATTCTAAATATATCTCACAAAGTAAAGGAATGCACATTTAGAGATTATGTAAAATGGGAATAGAATTTTCAATGATAAAAAAGAAACTACCACATGTCTACAAAATAACGACAACAAAGGATAGAAAAAATCACATAAAAATAAAAAAAGAAGAAAAGCTAAGAATTGGGGGCTAGGAAGGTTGATTTTATTGATAACGATCTCAACATCCTGGGTTTGGGGAATAATGGCAGTGGGATTAACCATAGGTGTGTCGGTTGCAACACTATCACCTTCTAGAGTATTCCCAAAGGAAGGGTGATCGACATGTGCAGGGTCACCTGTAGGGACATTTGTTTTCTTCAGACTGGACAACCAACCCTTTATTAATACAACGAACTTGTGATAGTCCAATTGTGAGGAAATCTCCCCGATGGCTGCCTCAAACCATTTTTCATAGGCATTTTCCAGGTTAGCCTCATTAAAACTCTCCATCTAGATCTTCTGTCTCTGGACGACCAACTTTTGAAGGACCTTATGGCTGAGAGAAATCTTTAATTTAGATATCCTAACATCCACCCGTGAAACCCCGTACCCATAGCTAAATTGATTAAGTCTATTATAAACATAATGGGAATAGAATACTTTTGGTAACATGCCTAGCAAAATAAACAATTAAAACCAATTGAAAAATGATATGATAATGAAATAGTTAATCAACAGAAACCCAAATTTGATACCAAGGACTGCTAATATAACATAAGCCATATCTTGAAAATAACATATCTCTATACAAATGTCCAATTGTAAAATGAATATACATAAATAAATTGACTGAAAATAAAAGAGTACAGTAATAGGATGAGATACATGTAATACCCCGTACTTTTGACTATATTTATTTTTGGGATTAATTAATTAAATTGCGTATTAATTGGAAATTAATCCGGGTCATAAATACTAATGTGATGCGAATTGGTATTTGATTAAATGCATATATGATTATATATGTATTTGGTATTATAAAATTTGTCGTGAGATTTATATACGGCATTTTAGAAATTTTGTTGAGACGCGTGGGACCGCCGCGTCACGGTATAATATTTTGATAATAAAAGTGAATTTAAAATCTATAATCCGTATGGTCGTTTTGAGTGCCCCAACGCGTCCGGAAGGATCGAGATAGTCAGAAAACACTAGCCGGGGGTATAGTTTGGGTCCCGGGGTATTTTTAGGCCATACCGGTAACTTAAAGGGTATTTTAGTAATTTGGTATTTTTGGGTAATTAAAAGTGACGACAATTGAGCGTTGTAATCTGATAAGGAATTAACCCAACCAACCCTTATTAAACCAACAAGCTACGGAGGTTTATTAAATTAGGTTTTCATAAGTTCCCCCAAAGCAAACCCTAGCCACCATAGCTTTTTGGAGAAGAAAGCTTGGAGAAGGAGAGAGAGAGAGGAATTCTGCAGAAATTCTACACCGAATCTACACCAAACTCAGAGACAACCAAGGCAAGTGACTTTATTCCATTTAATTTCTGAGAATGTTTCCTCCATGTTAGAAAATTCGGATTTATGTTTGTTCTTGAAGAAAATATGAAAACCCATGTAGTTTAGATCATAGGAATTGAGAAATTGTGAAGAGAAATGCATGTAGTATGTTAGGTAGATGATTTCCCTTATAATAATTGCGATTTTAAGGAATTAAAACGAAATAAATTCTGGGATTTGATGATGATATAAACCTAGGGTTCATGTTCTAGAGAAATTGGGAAAAGTGTAGAGATTTGTAATTTTGGTTGATGTTATGATGATTCAATCCTTGGAGACATGTTAGGAGATGATGTAAATATGTTTAGAATGAATTAGAGACCTTAATACGTTATTTGGATGAACTTTAGAAGAGATTAGAATTGTTAAAAATGGTGAAAAACGAGATGGGGAAAAATCTGGGCCGAAACTGGTACCTCGTTAGAAGCAGCCCCCAGGTCGTTCGAACGAACTCGTTCGAACGAGCTTCTAACGAGTTGACCAGTCATTACTAACGAGAAGGTACTTCGTTCGATATCTCGTTCGAACGAGATATCGTTAGAAGTGACAGTTCGTTCGAACGAACTGGGATCTCGTTCGAACAGCCTCGTTCGAACGAGACTTCTAACGACCTGACAGTCCAAACTCGTTCGAAGCCTCGTTCGAACGAGACTTCTAACGAGCTGGAAGTTTGGTCCTTTTTGGACTGTTTTGACTTTAGGAGTTCCGTAAACTTGTCGAGGATATAGTTAACCTTCCAATGATGATGTAGTGATAGGTTTGGGACATTTGGGTATTTATGAGAAGGAATTTACATACGAGAGTGTGTTACATGGACGGTTTGGGTTGAGACATGAGTGTCTAGTACGACGTGAGATAATTATGACGCGTATAATCACAAACCGGAATAGTATTAATCATGATAAGTATAAGCTAGTACGAGTATGCAATATGTACTACGATTAAAATACGGTATTACTAAGACGTGTGTTTACTTAGTATTAGTATATGGATTGTGTGTATGACATACCTACCATACTTGCTATCACGGGAGGTTGCGTTCGCTTAGGACCCTCTATTCCTTGTGTGCCTACGGGGGGGATATAGACTGGTACCTCGATGAACATAGGTCATAGAAAGACTTATTGTGATATTAATAAGTCCGCTGATCATGGGAGCGTAGGTATGTGCGTGACCCATGTGATGGTGACTGTGTTCGCCTCCATTATTTGTGATGTGGTTATCGGTAAACTATTCCTGAGAGATTCGGAATATGTAATCCTTATGTACGTGATGTACCGGGATGGATAGCAGAGTATGTGTGCACTACAGCTTAGATTGCGGGGTGCTTGTGTTGTATATTTATGATATGATTAATATACATTATATTACGGGAATCCTCATGTTAATGTTGTAAAAATATTACGGTATTGTTTCGAGATATATAATGAGTTAACTGATAGTTATATCATTGGCATATTTAGTAACTGAGTTCACATTAAACCTCTATTTAATTACGAGCGTTGTTATGTTAAATGGAACCGAGTAAAATGGGTAGAACCTTTGGCAGTCTAGCTAGTTATGTTGTCAGTTAGCTAGTAGTATGGGTCGATATAGATGGGTACTTACGTTAGGAGTGCACAGTTAGACGAGAGGTGAGAATATCATGCGAGTGTACGTCCTAACATGTACTTTGCATTTAATGTTTTAAATGTTTTTAAAGCACTTGCAGGTTTTTAAAATATAACTCCACATTCGGGCTCTGACCCGTTTGCTTTTCAAATCTCTTTTTCTTTGTAAAACCATTTTAGGTGCCCAGCCACAAGGACACCAAGCATAGGTTACTCATTCAGGTGACGAGCTGTAGCTGTTTGTGGAAGCTACAGGGATTTGCATGTAGACGCTTCTATCTTTTGGATTCCAGAGTCATCATCTATCAGTTTTAGGGCATGTTGCCCATTTCTTTAGAGACATCTTTTACATTTCAGTTTTCAGACTTTAGCATGTATTGTTTCAGTTTATTTATTTCAGTTATGGGATTGTAGTGGGGAGTTTTTCCTCCAGACTTTATTTACTGTTATGTGATGGTTATTCATTTTACCTCAGTATGGTGAATGGTGTTATTTATTTCTTCATTACATTGGTTGCATGTTAATCAGACTTAAATTAAAATTGGCAACTTGATTTTTAAATACTAGGTGGTTAGTAATAATAAAATGTTTTCGACAGTGATGCTATTAACTGAGCCAACTTGGCATTTTGAATTAATTTTATAAAGGAGTAGCTACCCGGTATTTAATTAGTCGGGGTGTCACAGGTGGTATCAGAGCATCAGGTTCTAGTGTCCTTTAGGATCTGTACGGCTATTATGTTTCCGCTACGTTTCTTTGATATAGAGCCCTATATTTTAGGACTGTTGTATTCTTTTTGTGTATGCTTCGTTCTTCAGCTATTTTAAGTTTATAAACCGTGAACTTATAAACTTCATTCTTATTTCAGATGCCTCCACGACGTGCACGACGAGTTCCCAGGAATGCAAGGCCCGAACCCCAGCCCGCTCCAGTTCAGGGCATGTTGAACGCCGCTGAGGTTGCAGCTATAGTAGCTCAAGCGGTAAATGCCGCGATTGCCGTTATTCAGCAGGCACCACCACCAGCGCCGGTTGCCGCGCCAGTACAGGTTAATGCATTCCCGTCTGCTTGGGAGCGTGTACGTGACGCTTTTCAGAAAGCGCATCCGCCAGAGTTTGCAGGTAGCTCAGACGTGGTAGTCTCGAGCCAATGGAGGAAGGAGATACAGAGGCATTTGAGGATGCATGAGTGCACTGATGTTCAGAAACAGGTGCTAGCTACTTTCAAGCTAGTTGGATCTGCGCTGCAGTGGTGGGAGTCTATTACCACCGCGGAGGAGAGGGACACCCTCACGATTCAGGAGTTCTGGGTGCGGTTCGACCACAAGTACTTTCCATCCGCAGTTCATACAGAGATGAGGAGGAAGCTGATGAGTTTGAAGCAGGAGGGCAAGACAGTAGCCGAGTATGAGGCCGAGTTTACTAACCTGTTGAATATCGTTCCAGACGAGATTCCAACAGAGAAGAAGAAGATAGAGAAGTTCACCGACGGGTTGAATTGGAGGATCCGTCAGCATCTGCTTGGGAATCTATCGTTGGCCACGTATTCTGATGTGGTTAACGCTGCATTACTACACTGCCAGGACCACCGTTTTCATATGGCCGAGGGCAAGCGGTCGGGGGAGTCTAGCCATCAGGGCAGGACTGGAGGACATGGTGCCAGCGGGGCACAAACTGGTCAGGGGCAGAGACAGAATGAGCAGGGTACCCAGCAGGGGGATAATAAGAGGTTCCGGTCAGGGAACTACAGGCAGGGTCAGGGAGGTTTCCGCCAAGGCCATCAGGGTCCAAACGGCCATCAGGGACAGAATGGGCAGCAGTTTCACCAGGGCCAGCAGGGCCAAGGGAGGAATGGTAACGGCCACCAGGGCCGGGGACAGCAGGGGCAGAGGGGAGGGAACTTCCCAGGGAAGTGCTTCACTTGTGGCAAGACTGGCCATAAGAAGCAGGATTGTCCTGATAGGGGCAGGGCCCCACCGCAGCAGCAGCAGGGTGCTCGCCAGGAGACACAGAGACCTATATTTCCTGCCGCTCTTCCTGCACCGCCACATATGGCAGCATTTCCACCCATTCCAGCAGTCCCAGCTCAACAGGGGCAGCTACAGTATGGACGTGTTTACAACGTTCACCAGGCTGCAGTTCCACAGGCACCGCCCGCGATCGAGGGTACGTTTCCTATCCATGGCACTATGGGTCGGGTGTTATTTGATACGGGTGCTACACATTGTTTTATAGCTACACACTTCGCGAAAGCTTTAGGATTGTTAGCTACGGCAGAGAGCACAGTGACGTGTGTCGACTCACCATTAGGGAATGGGTCACTTATTTTCTTTATATGCCGGGGAGTGGGGGTAGAGGTTGGTGGTTTGCTATTACCTGCGGACATGTTAGTGTTAGACATGCATGTTCACGATGTGATCATCGGTATGGACTGGCTCGTATCATATAGGGCCATGATTGATTGCTTCAGCGGGAGCATTGTTTTTGCCATTCCGGGGCAGGAGATGTTTATAGTGGCGATGCCTCGCCCAGAGGGAGGATCGACCGCTCATCTGTATTACATAGAGGAGGATACCTCTAAGGAGGTTGTGATTCCTTTGGATTCGATCCCGGTTGTCAGGGAGTATTCAGATGTGTTTCAGGAGATACCAGGCTTACCACCCAGTCGAGAAATAGACTTCGTTATAGATTTGCTACCGGGTACGAGACCTATAGCACGTGCACCATACCGTATGGCTCCAGCGGAGATGCGAGAGCTACGGGATCAGATAGAGCAGCTGTTAGGGCAGGGCTTTATTCGCAGGAGTACCTCACCTTGGGGCGCTCCAGTTTTGTTTGTGAAGAAGAGGGATGGTTCACTGAGATTGTGCGTGGACTACCGAGAGTTGAATAAGGTCACGATACGGAATAAGTATCCGTTGCCTCGAATCGATGACTTATTCGACCAGTTGAGAGGAGCTTCTTTCTTCTCGAAGATTGACTTGAGGTCAGGATACCATCAGTTGCGTATCAGGGAGGAGGATGTCTCGAAGACCGCATTCTTGTCAAGATATGGTTCTTACGAGTTTCGGGTTATGCCTTTCGGCTTGACCAACGCTCCAGCAGTGTTTATGGACTTGATGAACAGGGTGTTCAGGGATTTCCTAGATCAGTTTGTCATTGTCTTCATTGATGACATTCTGGTTTACTCTCAGACAGAGGAGGAACACGCCGAGCATTTGAGGCAGGTTTTGCAGACACTCCGTCAGAACGAGTTGTATGCAAAATATGAGAAGTGCGGGTTTTGGCTGAAGGAAGTCCAATTCTTGGGTCACATTATTTCCGACCAAGGGATATCTGTTGATCCGGGAAAGGTATCAGCGGTGAGGGAGTGGAGACAGCCCACGACACCAACGGAGATTCGTAGTTTCTTGGGTCTAGCAGGATACTACAGGAGATTTATTCGGGGATTCTCGGAGATAGCAGGTCCTTTGACACATCTTACTCGTAAGGGTGTGCCATACATCTGGAGTGATGCCTGTCAGTTGGCATTCGATGAATTGAAGGACAAGTTGACCTCAGCACCTGTGTTAGCATTGCTGAGACCGGGAGTTGAGTATTTGGTTTACACCGACGCGTCTTTGCAAGGGCTTGGAGGTGTATTGCAGCAGGAGAGACAGGCCATAGCTTATGCTTCCCGTAAGCTAAAGCCTCATGAGAAGAATTACCCCACGCATGATTTGGAGTTGGCAGCAGTGGTATTTGCCTTACGGATTTGGAGGCACTATCTGTTGGGGGAGAAGTTTCAGCTGTTCACGGACCACAAGTCACTTCAGTATCTGTTCACGCAGAAAGAATTGAATATGCGGCAGCGTAGGTGGCTTGAGTTTGTGAAGGACTACCAGTTCGACATCCAGTACCACCCGGGTAAGGCTAACGTGGTAGCAGACGCGTTGAGCCGTAGGCCAGCAGATGAGGTGGCAGAGGTGTGGAAAGCTAAGTGGAAGGAATTGGGACACCAGGATGCAGTGGCCCGATCTTTCATGTCTGTGATGACCGTTACACCGCAGATTATCACGAGGGTAGTACGGGCACAGGCTAATGACTCGTTCTGTCAGGAGCAGATAGTTCGATTGCTAGCAGAGGGAGCCGAGTCCTATACCGTTAGTTCAGACGGGGGATTACGCTTCAATGGGAGATTGGTAGTTCCGGAAGGGGAAGAATTGCGGCACGATGTGATGGCAGAGTCGCACGGCTCATGGTTCGCAGTACATCCCGGAGGGGACAAAATGTACCAAGACATGAGACGCCAGTATTGGTGGAGCGGTATGAAGAGAGATATCGCTGAGTTTGTCTCGAAATGCGCCACTTGTCAGCTTATAAAAGTGGATCACCAGAGACCAGCAGGATTGCTACAGCCATTGGAGGTTCCGGTGTGGATGTGGGAGAGCATATCCATGGACTTTATCACGGGGTTGCCTACGTCGCAGAGGGGTCACGACTCCGTTTGGGTAATTGTGGATAAGTTGTCTAAGGTCGCTCACTTCTTACCCGTAAGGACTGACTACACTACGGGACAGTATGCCCAACTTTTGATTTCAGAGATTGTGAGACTTCATGGTGTGCCCCTAAATATCGTGTCTGACAGAGACAAGATATTTGTTTCGAGGTTTTGGGAAAGTTTCCAGGAGGCCATGGGCACGGAATTGCGGTTGAGTACGGCTTATCATCCGCAGACCGATGGGCAGACAGAGCGAACCAACCAGATGTTGGAAGACATGCTACGCATGTGCATTATTGACTTCGGGGGTGGATGGGAGCAGTACCTTCCACTGGTGGAGTTTGCTTACAACAACTCCTATCAGTTCACGATTGGCATGGCTCCGTTCAAGGCATTATACGGTAGGCCTTGTCATTCCCCAGCATGTTGGTTGGAAGTGGGGGACAACAAACTACTTGGGCCGGAAGTGATTCAGGATACTTCGGCAAGGATTGAGTTGATTCGGAGTCGCATTCGGGTAGCTCAAGACAGGCAGAAGAGTTATGCTGATGCGAAGAGGTTTTTCAGAGAGTTCCAAGTGGGGGACCAGGTTTTGCTCAGGGTTTCTCCGATGAAGGGGATTATGCGATTCGGGAAGAAGGGGAAGTTGGCACCGAGGTATGTGGGGCCGTTTCCTATTATCGAGCGGATCGGACCGGTTGCGTACAGACTTGGACTACCGGAGCACTTGCATCGAATTCACGACGTGTTCCATATTTCCTCGCTGAGGAAATACCTTAGAGATAATTTGGCTCATTCTCACATTGCTGTGGAGGACATCGATCTCCAGCCGGATAGCTCCTACGAGGAGGGGCCAATTGCTATTTTGGACCGAAGCGAGAGGAAACTGCGGTCAAAGATAGTCCCGTTAGTGCGTGTCCAGTGGCGACATCACAATGTCGAGGAGTCCACATGGGAGCGCGAGGATGAGATGCGCGAGCGTTATCCAGAGCTGTTTTTAGCAGGTACTTTCTAGTTTCGAATTTCGGGACGAAATTAAGTTATTAGGGGGGAAGTATGTAATACCCCGTACTTTTGACTATATTTATTTTTGGGATTAATTAATTAAATTGCGTATTAATTGGAAATTAATCCGGGTCATAAATACTAATGTGATGCGAATTGGTATTTGATTAAATGCATATATGATTATATATGTATTTGGTATTATAAAATTTGTCGTGAGATTTATATACGGCATTTTAGAAATTTTGTTGAGACGCGTGGGACCGCCGCGTCACGGTATAATATTTTGATAATAAAAGTGAATTTAAAATCTATAATCCGTATGGTCGTTTTGAGTGCCCCAACGCGTCCGGAAGGATCGAGATAGTCAGAAAACACTAGCCGGGGGTATAGTTTGGGTCCCGGGGTATTTTTAGGCCATACCGGTAACTTAAAGGGTATTTTAGTAATTTGGTATTTTTGGGTAATTAAAAGTGACGAAAATTGAGAGTTGTAATCTGATAAGGAATTAACCCAACCAACCCTTATTAAACCAACAAGCTACGGAGGTTTATTAAATTAGGTTTTCATAAGTTCCCCCAAAGCAAACCCTAGCCACCATAGCTTTTTGGAGAAGAAAGCTTGGAGAAGGAGAGAGAGAGAGGAATTCTGCAGAAATTCTACACCGAATCTACACCAAACTCAGAGACAACCAAGGCAAGTGACTTTATTCCATTTAATTTCTGAGAATGTTTCCTCCATGTTAGAAAATTCGGATTTATGTTTGTTCTTGAAGAAAATATGAAAACCCATGTAGTTTAGATCATAGGAATTGAGAAATTGTGAAGAGAAATGCATGTAGTATGTTAGGTAGATGATTTCCCTTATAATAATTGCGATTTTAAGGAATTAAAACGAAATAAATTCTGGGATTTGATGATGATATAAACCTAGGGTTCATGTTCTAGAGAAATTGGGAAAAGTGTAGAGATTTGTAATTTTGGTTGATGTTATGATGATTCAATCCTTGGAGACATGTTAGGAGATGATGTAAATATGTTTAGAATGAATTAGAGACCTTAATACGTTATTTGGATGAACTTTGGAAGAGATTAGAATTGTTAAAAATGGTGAAAAACGAGATGGGGAAAAATCTGGGCCGAAACTGGTACCTCGTTGGAAGCAGCCCCCAGGTCGTTCGAACGAACTCGTTCGAACGAGCTTCTAACGAGTTGACCAGTCGTTACTAACGAGAAGGTACTTCGTTCGATATCTCGTTCGAACGAGATATCGTTAGAAGTGACAGTTCGTTCGAACGAACTGGGATCTCGTTCGAACAGCCTCGTTCGAACGAGACTTCTAACGACCTGACAGTCCAAACTCGTTCGAAGCCTCGTTCGAACGAGACTTCTAACGAGCTGGCAGTTTGGTCCTTTTTGGACTGTTTTGACTTTAGGAGTTCCGTAAACTTGTCGAGGATATAGTTAACCTTCCAATGATGATGTAGTGATAGGTTTGGGACATTTGGGTATTTATGAGAAGGAATTTACATACGAGAGTGTGTTACATGGACGGTTTGGGTTGAGACGTGAGTGTCTAGTACGACGTGAGATAATTATGACGCGTATAATCACAAACCGGAATAGTATTAATCATGATAAGTATAAGCTAGTACGAGTATGCAATATGTACTACGATTAAAATACGGTATTACTAAGACGTGTGTTTACTTAGTATTAGTATATGGATTGTGTGTATGACATACCTACCATACTTGCTATCATGGGAGGTTGCGTTCGCTTAGGACCCTCTATTCCTTGTGTGCCTACGGGGGGGATATAGACTGGTACCTCGATGAACATAGGTCATAGAAAGACTTATTGTGATATTAATAAGTCCGCTGATCATGGGAGCGTAGGTATGTGCGTGACCCATGTGATGGTGACTGTGTTCGCCTCCATTATTTGTGATGTGGTTATCGGTAAACTATTCCTGAGAGATTCGGAATATGTAATCCTTATGTACGTGATGTACCGGGATGGATAGCAGAGTATGTGTGCACTACAGCTTAGATTGCGGGGTGCTTGTGTTGTATATTTATGATATGATTAATATACATTATATTACGGGAATCCTCATGTTAATGTTGTAAAAATATTACGGTATTGTTTCGAGATATATAATGAGTTAACTGATAGTTATATCATTGGCATATTTAGTAACTGAGTTCACATTAAACCTCTATTTAATTACGAGCGTTGTTATGTTAAATGGAACCGAGTAAAATGGGTAGAACCTTTGGCAGTCTAGCTAGTTATGTTGTCAGTTAGCTAGTAGTATGGGTCGATATAGATGGGTACTTACGTTAGGAGTGCACAGTTAGACGAGAGGTGAGAATATCATGCGAGTGTACGTCCTAACATGTACTTTGCATTTAATGTTTTAAATGTTTTTAAAGCACTTGCAGGTTTTTAAAATATAACTCCACATTCGGGCTCTGACCCGTTTGCTTTTCAAATCTCTTTTTCTTTGTAAAACCATTTTAGGTGCCCAGTCACAAGGACACCAAGCATAGGTTACTCATTCAGGTGACGAGCTGTAGCTTCTTGTGGAAGCTACAGGGATTTGCATGTAGACGCTTCTATCTTTTGGATTCCAGAGTCATCATCTATCAGTTTTAGGGCATGTTGCCCATTTCTTTAGAGACATCTTTTACATTTCAGTTTTCAGACTTTAGCATGTATTGTTTCAGTTTATTTATTTCAGTTATGGGATTGTAGTGGGGAGTTTTTCCTCCAGACTTTATTTACTGTTATGTGATGGTTATTCATTTTACCTCAGTATGGTGAATGGTGTTATTTATTTCTTCATTACATTGGTTGCATGTTAATCAGACTTAAATTAAAATTGGCAACTTGATTTTTAAATACTAGGTGGTTAGTAATAATAAAATGTTTTCGACAGTGATGCTATAAACTGAGCCAACTTGGCATTTTGAATTAATTTTATAAAGGAGTAGCTACCCGGTATTTAATTAGTCGGGGTGTCACAATACACTTGCTCGATTCCTATAATCTTAAGAGTAAGAAATGAAACATCATTAGAGATGCGCCTCCAACGAACCCGCGTCAATAGAAATTACCGCAACAAGGACCTCTAAAATATTTTTTAAAAGAAAACGTAAACATCAAGCCTAAATAGAATATGATTAAATTTAATATGGTCCACATTATAACTTCACATCTTTATTTCATGTTTTAACATATTTTTAGTTATTAGTTACCTAACACAACAATCTAAAATAGCATGCGGTTCTAAATACCTAACCCACATTACAACATTACTTTCTAATCTTTATCGTTACTATAATAGCTTAATTTATTTCAATACAAGTCACATAATGTACTAAGGTCTCACAATTAACCACGATGCCACTAACAGGATCATATCTCAAATCTATACAAAT
Source organism: Sambucus nigra (assembly GCA_949130495.1). Lineage (NCBI taxonomy): Eukaryota > Viridiplantae > Streptophyta > Magnoliopsida > Dipsacales > Adoxaceae > Sambucus > Sambucus nigra. The sequence goes on along the minus strand of OX422212.1, from coordinate 298,282,447 downwards.
TTTACTATCTCACGCAAATAATACAATATACACGCCTCTATTATATGTAGTACACAATATCGTATCATTAATGTAGGTACACATCGTTAGTATAGGTCATATAAATCTAATATACCACGTAAACCGGTACAATTATCTTTAATGCCACCACATCATAATCATATAGGTTAGAAAAAAGACTTTACCGTCTAACATCCATACAAAGGTACATCCCCCGCCATGTAAAAATAAATGAGCATCTTTTGTGCCAATACATAGCCAAAGCCTACTCTTATTGCCTTCGGTAGTCTCTCACATGTACAAGTATAGTCTTAGGTCTTCCAAAACCTAATACCTCATCATGGTAAGGGATAATTCACCACATCTAGCCATCACTAAAAATGCCTACCAGACCCAAGACTTATGAAAGAAATATCCATGAAGACTATCTCGATTGGGGATACTTAGACATGTGACCCAAGGGTAAAATATGACCAAGGGAGAGACCGGCTAGTCATGAGGGTACCAGCATATTCTGCATCGCACGTACCCCCCATCATGGAATCCCTCTTAGTACACCCGTCGACGAGAACTCACATATGATATGCATTTCATATAAAACACGGAAGTAATCACAACCATCACTAATGGGTTAAAGAAGACACATACATAACTCTCACTAATGGGTTAAATCCAACACATACATAAAACTCATAAGGCCAACAAATACATATCCCTCATAAATAGGTTAAGGAAAATCACATACCCATACCGACCCCAATGCTACCGGTAAATATTGTCATCATTATCATAAAAAGTTATAACACATATATAACCTTGTATTTATCACATAATAAATCAAACCTAACCTCTCGGGTTCCTAAATCTATGCATAGTCTCATCCCACCATACCCTAAAATCCAAATATCAATTATATTCAATCACAATTAGACCTAGTCTAATCTGTCTAGGTATCAATCCCTGCCTAATTTATATAAAACCATTGACTATGATAATTACCTTTCCCTAGGTTTTTTGACCTAATTCCTAATCCCACATAAAGTATATTACCCAATATGACTATAATAATATCTCCATTGTATCACGTTCAATTGAGCATTCCTCTATAGCTTCCTAATTCCTAATCACATTTCAATCTACTCTTGGGTTTGTAAGTCGTGGTCCTATACCTATCCTAATACCTTTTTTCTAAATCAACAACTTCACCATTATTCCAATAATCCTAAGGACCTATCCTCAAAATATCACATTATTGTAATTCATATCCATTCCATAAGTATAGGAAAACTTAAGGCCAAATAACCTAACCCTAAGTCCTAGAACTTCAAAATTTAACCAAACAAGAAAAAGCCTAAACTAGGCAAAACCTACTGCTGTCGATCGACCGATGTTTAAGTGTTAATCGATCAATCGATCGACTCAGAACAACCCTAATAATTCTTATTACGGGATTCTACATCATTAGTCCCCATTTTCTCTTTCCAACCTCCACTAATGAAAACCAAAAACTTCATCTAAGCACCCAACCAATATTCAAATGACAAATATACATACTAAAAAAATTGGAACCTATTTCCATCATTAAATTTCAAATATGATGCAAAATTTAAAGAAAAACCCAATGTCTATCCAAGAACCCTATCTATCCAATTCTAATAATTTTCATGGATTGATTCAATTAAACAATGGGGTTTCCCCCTTTTTTCTTTTGATATCTTCGGGCTAATGGAACTAATTTTTAGCAATTGGATGTTTAAATGGGCTTAATCATAAATTTCAAATTATACGAATAATTTGTAAAATACATATTCTTGTGACAAGGAAGATAAGTCACAAAAAAATATCTGAATTCTTATTACCATTACTAATATTATAAAATGACTTTTTTTAGTTGAACTGACAAGGGCGATTTTTTTTTAGGGTAGGTAGACTGTAATAACTGGGATTTTCAAAATCGACCCTAATTACCTACAGTCACTGTTTTTAACCCGTATAAAAAAGTCAAATTCAAAAGTCTTCTAAGAAGAAAGAAACTATACTTGATACCCTACATTACACCAAAAAGGCCAAATTATCACCTTTGAGATGACCAGCCTTGTCACGGTCATTGACCGTGATAATAAAACACGAGTTTTTTTGTCACGGTTAATGACCGTGATAAGTCCGTGGCAAGGAGTTTTCACGGTCAATGACCGTGACAGGTCCGTGATAACTTTTTCAGTAAAAAATCCTACCCCGTCTTTTTTCCCACCGTTTCCATTCCTTCATTTTTTTCCCTCTCTCACGCTGTTGATCTTTCTCTAAGGTACGTTTTTCTCTCCCTCTCTCTTACCATTATATGTGTGTGAAGAACCCTTGTTTTTTTTGTATAGGATGGGGGCCTGGGGGGGGGGGGGGGGGGGGGGGGAGTGGGGTGCAGGGGGGGGGGGACGAGTTCACCTCGGACCCCTAAAATCTCTTGTTAATATCGATTGAATCTTATTGTTTAGACAATGAAATTAATTTGAAATTATAAACATTGTTTTTGTATTCTTATTTAGGTTTGAAATTGGTTAGAAATTGTTAATATTGATTGGGTGTTATTATTTAGGCCTTGAGGCTAATTAGTCGTATGTATTTAATTTCTTATGTTGTTGGAAATGAATTAATTGAGTAGATAAATTAGATTGAGTACGGGATACACATTTGTTTGTTTGTTGTTGCTGTTAGATTATATTTGGATAGATGTGGTTGGATATGGAAGTTGGTTGTTTAATTTTTCTTGAATCCTTAATTTAATTCACACTAATAAATCCTTAAATAATTATATTGTCTTAATTTGATGAGTTGGTTAGTTTTTGGAAGTGGCACGACCACTGGATTATTGTCTAAATGGGGGGGGGGGGGGGGGGGGAGTTTTTAACTTTTTTCTAAAATTACTTTGTGTCACGACCCGTTCGAGAGTTGCATGACCATAAACTTATGGTAACTAAATCAAACATACTTGAAATTACATATAGTGCGCATAAATACTAGCCTTATAGTTATTATGCGTTCCCATTCAATAGCCCTTAGACCCGTTCGAGAGTCATTACCCCTGTAATGAGATCTCTCGAATTGTCCCGTTTGGACAATTTGGGACTGCATAATTTCTGTATAATAATATTATTAGTGGCTTAAACTTGTTAATTTTGGAGGAATTTTTGCAGTCGTATCTTAATGTTCTCTGGGTACATACTAGATGATGCGATGTTAAGTGTTATTTCAATTGATAAATTGAAATAACACTCACACTTGCGAATCTACGTCGTGTACTTGGAGAACTATGAGGACATGCTGTCGAATTTGCCTCAAATTGGAACAATTTGCATGAGCTGTTAAGTATATTACAGAAATATGCGGTCTTGAATGGGATAGGACCACTCACCCTTTAGAGGAGATGGTGGAAATACTAGGAATTAATATTATAAATTGAATTTGAAATTCAAAAATTGAATATAAATAAGACATATAAAATTTGAAAATTTGAAATAGGAATTAATATTATTAATTGAATTTGAATTTGAAGTTCAAATTAAAATTGAATTTGAATTTGAATGCTCGAATAAATTTACCCATCGAACCTAGCGTTCTAGTTTCTATGCGTATGCATTCAATATGTGTTTATATTAATGGGAACTAAATATTCACACTTTTGTTTATGCTATTTTACCCATAGTAGGTGATTGTTTGTAGTGCTATTATGGGATAACCTAAATACAAAGAGTGGATGGGTGAGACAAATAGATTAGGGGATGTGTTCTGCAGAGGTGCTAATGAATTTGTGAAATGCGCAAAGAGATGCCATGATAATGAAGAGTTTTCGTGTCTGTGTGGTAGGTGTAAGAATGGTAAGGTGTTTGAGTGGAAAACAATTAAACTACATTTGTTAAGATGGGGTATGCAAGATAGTCATCGAAGTTGGTTTTTTCACGGAAACCAAAAGTTCTTTTTGTCCCTGAGAAACCTTCACAACAACCTTCAACAAGTAGGATATATGTTCAAGGGGAGGATGACAATGTAGATCGTAATATGCTAGAGGATTTAGTTGATGACGCTTATGGATTTCATGAAGTGAAAGAGAATGAGGTCACTGACGATGTACAAGGTGCAGGCGCTCACGAAGATATCAGGATAGACCTTGACGATGACTACCAAAGTTTAAAATTAAGGCGAGCCAGCCGTTATACTATGGTTGTGAGAAAAATCAAATAACTTTACATGCCCTAGTTAGTTTGCATAATTTGAAGACTCAATATGGTTTTTCTGGCACCAGCGTGACATGAATTTTGAATTGGGTGAAGGGCTTACTACCTAATTAGAATACGCTTCCAAACAGTTATCCTACTATGAAAAATAGTTTGAAAGGTTTGGGAATAAAGTATAAATCAATCCATGCTTGTGTGTATGACTGCATACTATACCGAAAGGAGTATGAAAATATCGATTGGTGTTCGGTATACGATTAACCTAGATATGTCCAATCTACTGGAAAATAAGGCGCAAACTCAAAAGTGCCTAAAAAAGTATTGAAATATTTTGTCGGTGGGCCTAGATTAAATCATTTTTTCACAGTACCATGGATAGCGGATGCAATGACTTGGCATGCTTGGGCAGAAGCAGGAGAAAATCTCATGCGCCATCCTATTGATTCTACAGTTTGGAAGATGATGAAGTATGAGTATCCCGATTTTTCTCGAGAACAGTGTAATATTTGTTTGACAATATCAACAGATGGTTTCAATCCATTTGGAAATCTAAGTGCCAATCAGAGTGCATGGACAAAGATCCTAGCCCTACTAAACCTCCCTCCTTTACAGTATATGATACCTGAATTTTTGATGCTATATTTGATGATCCCTGGGCCAAAGGCACCAAGTGAAGACATCAATGTCTACTTAGATCCTTTGGTAAAAGAATTAGTTGAGTTATGGGAAGAGGTTATGCAAGCATTTGACTCTTTTAGAGAAGAAGAGTTTACGCTTAAAGCTATGTTGATGTGGGCAATTCAAGATTTTCCAGCTTCTGGGACATTATCCGGTTGTGTAGTACATGGTTATTTGGGGTGTCCTATTTGTGGAGAAGATACTGAATATCTTTGTCTCCATGCTAGCTCAAAAAATGTATACCATTGCCATAGGAGGTTTTTACTCCCTCTCATAGTTTTAGATTTGAGAAAGGTTCCAATTTGTTACCGAGCGGGGTTGAACATAGGATATGGTCGATAATACTTTCAGGCTCAGAAATTGAAAGTAAATCTTTTGATTATGGCCCTAATATGCCAGGTAAGAATCCTTAATTTAAGAATATCAAGTATAAGAAGGCCCCAACTGGGAATAAAACTGAGACAAGAAATGCATAGTCTAGGAGGTCAATTTTATTTGACTTGCCTTATTGGAAGAATAACTCGATGCGTCATGTATTGGATGTGATGCATGCAGAAAAGAACATCTCTAAACATATTATGGGCACATGCCTTGGGGGGAGTCATTCGAAGGATGAAGAATATGCACGAAAAGACCTTAAAGCGTTGAAACTTAAGCAACAACTATGGTTGAAAGAAGATAGTAAGGGAAGGACAATAATTCACCTTGGTGCGTTAACTTTAACGAGTGAGGAAATGAAGGTGCTTTTAGACATAATATATAATTTGAAAGTTCCATCTAATTTTTTGTCCAACTTGCAAAGAATTGTAAATTATGCTACTGATTATTTACATAACTATAAGTCCCACAATTGGCATGTTATCATATTATTAGTTCCTTTATTGTTTAAGCACTGTCTCTCCAAGCACAAGGATTTGCGGAGGGTTATTATGCAAATTAGTATTTGCTTCTCACTTTTATGTGATAAGGTAGTCAATCGAGATCACACAGTGGCCGCAAAATTGGCTGTGAACGAAGCAGTTTGTGTCTTGGAGAAGTACTTTCCCCCATCTTTCTTTGACATAAGTGTTCACTTGTTATCACACCTATGCGACAACGGACTTCTTTGCGGCCCCGTAAGATATCGGTGGATGTATTCGTTTGAAAGATTGATGAAAGTTTTCAAAGATTACCTCAAGAATACATGATACATTGAAGAATACATTGCAGAGTAATACATCACTGTGGAGTCATCAATTTACACTTGGGAATATATGCCTAACTCGGCCAACATGGATGATAATGATGAGTTCATCGATAAGGGTGGCCATGTGGTTGGAAAACGAGTGAAATTAATAAGTTTACAACATGAACAAGTAGCTCGTTATCTTCTTGACACACACGAAGATATCGAAGAATGGAAAAAGTAAGTTTAAATTATTTTAACGTATAAATTATTATAATTTTTACATGATTAATTTTGTAATACTTTCGTCACGATCTATGCAAAAAATATGAAGCCTATGAGACCAATAAAAGATGAAGAATAATGGCACAATCAAATAGCGAGTTTAGGCTGTGATTGTCACACGAGGTAATTATAATTAATATAGGCTGTTATCTAATGTCACATTACAAGAAAGCTTTACAACGAACCTAATTAATATATCTATGTTCTCAGCTCTTAAAGACGGGTGATGCGACATCAAGGCTTTTTCGTCTAGTCACTAGACCCTTGTTCGTGGCACAAGAGTACAAAAATTATCAATTGAACGGTTACGTATTCGGTGCAAGGGTGTACAAGGAAAATATAAATGTTAAGAACTCGGGCATTTCATACAAGGCTCTTACTTTTTTTCGAGCGAGCGCGGAAGATAAAAATCTCGTTGAAGATGAAATGACTTACTATGGTGTAATTCGAAATATATTTGAATTGGACTATGTAAACTTCAAACAGGTTGTATTTTACTGTGATTAGGTAATATTTAAGGATAAAAATACTTTTAAAGTTGATCCCAGCACCAATTTTATCATGGTTGACTTGTCCAAGTTGAAGAGCAATGAACATATGACCGATGAGCCATTTATTTGTTCTCTTCAAAAGGTCAAGCAAGTGTTATACTTTCAGTATATCAACAACAAGCCATGGTCAATTGTCTTACATGCACCAAAGCGTTTAAAAAGTAGTGTCAATGACTTGGGCTGTACCTACTGAATATCAATCCATTTTTTATGATAACCCAAATCTGAAACAATTTTTTTATTTGTAATAAGTATTCAGATTATTTGTAATGACCAGTGGCTGTATCGTTCTATTGCTCTATTATTATCGGATGATAATTTAATGTTTTTTATTAATTTGTACTTGATCATTTTAATGCTTGTAATGACCATTTGAATATGTTAATTTAAGCTTCAATTTAAGCACAAATATCATTTTAATGCTAAGCAGGTATTGGTATAAATTAAAATTGGTATAAATTGGTATTGGTATTAGTATAAATTGAAATTGGTTTAAGTTGATATTGGTATTGGTATAAATTGATACTGGTATAAATGGATATTGGTATTGGTATGTATTGTTATTATCGGATTTGAGAGTTAATTCAAATTTCATATACATATTTGTATTAATAATAATAATTTTTGCAAACAATGACTTCATCAGGACGTGGTAGCGGAGGTGATGAGGTCTCCACGACCAGTAGGCCCCCAAAATGGGGTAAATTAGGGGTAGTCGTCGAGAATAAGACGACATTATTTGCTAGAGCGCTAGAGTTATTGAAGGCGATTGTCTACCTGGGGTACACTGATTGGAGGGTCGTGCCTATTGACCTCAAGATGAACATCTGGGGGGTGCTACAGGTTGAATATTTAATATTTATATTTATATTTATAACTGTACTAATTACTTACAAGATGGTTTGTATTTGTTTGACAGGAATAATTCAGCCTGCCCGCATATCTCCGCGACCCCATGTTGGAGCAATTGAGGGATCAATATAAGACATGGAAGAATAATTTATAGGCACGGTATTTTAGGAAGATCTGGGAGTTCATTCTGAGACTCCATGAAACCGTCCCCCCCCCCCAAGGAGTCAATCTCATTGGCACAATAGCAGAAATTTATCGACAATGAGACCAATGAGCAGAAATTGGCATCTCGCCAATCGGGGAGGGAGAACTTGGGCGAAAAAGTTGGACATGCACTACTCCGGGCGGACGTCTTACGCCGAGGTGGATCATAGGATGGTAAGTTTTTAATTTTCTTTAATTTTAGTTATTATAATTTAGCATTAATTTGCATTACTTACTAATTTTGTATTATTTTATTCCAAGAAACAGGGAGTGGCCCTGGGTGTAGGCCACATAGGCATAAACGAAAAAGGGGAAGGACAAGGAGGTGGTCCCGAGCATTGCAACCACCATTGTAAGTTATAAATGTTTAATTTTTTCAATTATGTTATATTTTTTTATTTACTTAATTGACTAATCATGTACTTTTTATTTTTCAGGCAAAGTTTAAGGAAGTGCATGGGTCACAATCTTATGCCGACAAAGCATCTTTAGCTACGAACTCACTCAACCAAGTGCTCGGCATGGGTCATAAGGGGAGGACTAGGGGGTGAGCCCGCGGGCAGGAAAGTCTAAGATCATCGGCATGGAGACGAGCAACAACGGGTTGGCCTATAAGGTGGACTACCATGACGATAAGCTATCAAGTTTAGAGGCAACAATCCTAGATATGTACACCTTCATGAAGCGTTAGTTGGGCAAGGGCAAGGGTAAGGGGAAGGGGAAGGTGGTAGAGGAGGACGAGGACGTCGGCGTTGACGACATTTCTTCATCGCCGATACGCACGGACTCGGTGCCATATGATGATCCATTTCCCATTATAACCCCCATCGAGCGGCCTATGTTAACACTCGGTTGGATGAGCGTGCATCTACTCGACATATATTGTGGCCTATCGATAGCGAGGGGGTTGAGGGATCCTAACTTCCGCCCGGGTATGCCGATTCATGGACGTCCCCTCCAAGACATTGAGTCAAGAGTGCGCGTCACGCATGTGGTGGAGGGAAATGAGAACTCACCTGTGTGGTTATGTGAACAATGGGGCATTCAGCATATTGGGGTGTGTGTGAATTCATATGTTGTGTGGCCTTCCTTCCTCCTACGACCTGCTGAAGATTGACATTATTTCTATCTCTTTTAATTTTGAAAATTGGATTGTATTTATATTCTTTTGATTTTGGTACAATTTGGTTTGGATATGAGAGATATTTGAATTTATATTTTATTTGAATATGGATTATAAATGCCTTGAATTGGTATATGATTTATATTTTATTTGGCTATGTATGCTATTTGAATAGGTACAATTTTGTTATAACAGGTAAAAATATATTGCTGGGCAGTGGCAGTGGCCATACTGCCCAACATTTTTTTTAAACTCTGCCCAGAATTGACACGGCCAAAGCCCGTGATAAAGAAACTTGTCACAGTCTTTGATAATGATAATTTTTTTTTACTTGTCACGGGCTTTTCACGATCGTTGACCATGATAAAAACTTGTCAAGGTCAAGGATCGTGACAAGTTCATGATAAAGAAGTTGTCACCCCAAAACTTGTCGCGATCGTTGACCTTGACAAGTTGAACTTATCACGATCAATGACCGTGACAGGTCGATAGTTTTGGTGTAGTGATACAACTTTACCTAATTGACCTTGACCCCCTAAAGATGGAGATAACCTTATACCCTCTGGCGGCTATCAACTCAACCGCTGCCTACCTGATTGGGTAAGGTAATCATGTGCTCATGCTCTATCATTACCTAGGGAAGTGATGTCAAATCGCCAATGAGTGGTAACCACATGAAATGGTTTATAGAGTAATGATTTAAACCCTAGCGTGTGGACCAAATAATAGTCAAGTGTGGACTGTGGAAACACGTGTAAATATTTGTTTTAATAACACGTGACAAATAACTTAAAATTAAGCTCGGTCCAAAAAATGCACTGGCCGACCACCCCAACCTTGGGGGTAATTGAAAGGATACTGGATTAATTTATATCATGTAGTTGACACATAACTCATCTTGGAATATATATGGAGATATGTGAAAATCTTGGAAGGTCTCATTGTCAAGTTGTTAGAACAAAACTTATAGGACTCTAGGACATGTGAATAGGATAAACATAAAGAGACCTATAATAAGAAAACACTAAGTCATCACCCAATTTGATTAACAAATTGTAACCCGCACACGATGACTTGGACTCTGAGGTAGTAACCTTAACATTCTAATCAAAATTGTTCTTCGTAAGGAATGCACCGATCTCCCTCCTATCCTCGTGGACATAAGCAGACCTATCTGCTGACCCACGTACATCTTGTGTCCTTTGTTCTTTCCTGCTTTCATAATTATTTAGCGGCTAATATCTAATTACATATGTTAATGTGGGTATATATATATATATATATATATATATATTTGGTGGCTTACTCTATGTGCACTTTTAATTTCCCATTGAGGTTTTTTTAGATGTGAAAGTGTGTAATATATTTTTGAATAACAATTAAATTCCCGAGAAAATTTTAGGTGAGATATAGAAAAAAGTTGAACAAGAAAGGAAAAATGGATTTTCACTAAAATAGGGGTGCCGGATAGCGTAGCCTATGGCCTGCCTATCGATATTTCATTGATGGTACTTGACTTTTCAGCCTTTGGTACCCTTTCGTGACAATATTTGTACTTTGATTCTTGCATTAATGTCGGGAGCTTAGCTGCCTCAACATTTTGTGGGAGTATTTTGATTATAAAAGGATCTAAGTGTTGTCTTTTGAATCACCCTTCTTCTCAACTTCGTATGTTTTTGCATTCATCCTCATTTCTTCAAATGGCCATTCTCGTCACTAAATATTATTATGCCTACCTTGATGGAATAAAGATCATACGCATGTATGAAGTTGATTACACTACATTCAATTTGTGCCCGACCACTTTATGGCACAATCTTTTTATCATCTTGAGTCATATAGAGTCATCATTTTTTAGTTCTGGTACCCCGAGGACCACATGTTCCATTTCAAGTTGCACGAGGAGTGTCCAACCTACACGATTTTTTTTATGTTAGTATATACCCCAATGTTTCAGCCACTCTGACTAAATTGTCCCATTCTCCAAGGGAAGTGTTAGGTGATTTGATGCACTATTCTCTTTTTATTTCTCAACCATTGGTGCGTGGGGGAGAGAATGAACTCTTTGCGGTATTGAACTAGGTTTGACATCAAGGTGTTCAATGTACATGATTTGGCAGAGCTATGGCATTAGGCCTTCTGCCAAATTACTTTTTGTGATGGGAGACATGAGTGAGGACATATAAGTTTCTATTATAGTCTTGTGGATGTGGTGTTACTACAGTCCCTATTCTATTATTTTTGTAGAAAAGCAAAAAGACCTCGATGACTGGAAATAATACCTATCTAATTTTCTATCGGGGAGCCCCATGATGTTACATATGTTGTTGATACGGAGGTTTCATTTGGTTGTGCACCCTTAATTTCCTTCACTCAATACAAACAACTTTTTTCTTCGTCCCTATATGGATGTCATCACATTTGTGAATGGTTGGTATAACTAGCTGATATCTAATGGAACCAGTTCTCTTTATTAATTTGTGCTTTGGTGAGGTGTGTTGACACATGTGCTGTAGTTGGATAACTATCGATACTTATGGATTATGGGCCTTCGTCGATCTTCTTTTTATCTATCTTGAAGACTTTTGGGCCAAGTGGGTTAAGAGTAAATCATCCTTCATCGCATAAGTAGTTTTTTTCGTGTATAGGACCTAATAGAGTTATTGAGGATATATATCGGGAGTTTGAAGTAACGTCGTTGGTTTGATCGACGTCCAACCTTTTCCTTAGGAGATGCCTTAGTGGATTTAATAAAGTATTTGAAGTGTCGACGGAAGGATTTAGTTTTAAAGCTGTGTTCATAAGAGTCCGATCAAATATGACTTATGGGAGTTGAGGATGTAGAAGGGGTGTAATGGTCCTTACTATGCCTTCTAAGATATATTGTCATGTTGATCTCATGCAGGCGTGAAACTAGAATAGGGACTAGGAACCTCCAAAAGGAGATGCTGGTGATGACGATGATGAAGTGGGTCCATCTGGAAATTGATGAAAGTTTTTATGAATCTCTTTTTGTTAGGTGTTTGAATTAGGTTTGGTTTGTGTGTTAGTGTAGATTTTGGTCTGTTATGGGTTTTAATAGAGGTTTGTTTGTTGTTTTTGGGTAATATTGGTATTAGTAAAAGAAATTTGTTTGTGATATCATGTAAAGTTATACTTTGAACAAAACATGTGTATAAATAAATAATAGTTTTATTGTATCTTATTGTGCCTTTTTGGAAGAGTCATTTATGTTTAGATTTTCTACACCAATTGCTAACGCATACACAATCCCTTTGTTCAATTGAAATGACAATGGAACTCATGTTTATAAATGGGAGAAAAGAATAAAATTTTGTGAAAAAATGTATCACAATGAAAGTTATTTTATGGGTTGCCTACATACCTCTATGGGGATAAAAGAGTTTATAGTGTTCAAAAAATATTTTGAGAGGATTAGGTACCACGTAGTTTTCGTGGAGGAGGATGAGAAGATATTTGTTTAGAATATAAGAGAGGGTGAGAATTTTGTAGGACGATGAAAGTCGATTCAGGGATAGAATTTCACGAGGCAATCAAGGTTAAATGGGAAGGCTATTTCTTCTCCATCAAGATTAGTCAATAGAGCGATATTTCTTGATAGGATCTTCTTTACAAGGTATGGCCCACTCTAATTTGGATTTAATTTCCCTTTAGGGTCACGTATAGATTATATAATTTCTTTGAGAGGGAGGTCACCTTCTCACACACCACGATATTTGACTTTCTTGTTGAATGATTGTGCAATGCGATAATGATATCCTTGTATATGATATATAACCTCTAGCCTTTTTCCAGATCTGTTTTCCCAAACCAATGATTCACCATTATTCTAAGTACTACAAGGTCCTATCCTCAAAATCTCATATAGTTAGAATTCATATCCATTCTACAAGTATAGGAAAAATTTAGGCTAGTCAACCTAACCCTATGTTGCCAAACCTAAAATCTACCCAAATAAGAAAAAGGTTAAACTAGGCAAAACCTGCTACCCTTGATCGATCGATGTCAAAGAGTCGATCGATCGACCAACCCAGAGCAACCCCAATTTTTCTTGTTATGGGATTCTTCATTTTCAACCCATATTTTTCTCTTTCCAACCTCCATTAATGAACCTAAAAACTTCATTCAAGCATCCAATAAATATTCAAAACACATCATCAACACAATTGGAACCTATTTCCATCATTAAATTCAAAATAAACATCAAGATTTAAAGAAAAACCCAATTTCTTTTCAAGAATCATATATCTATCCAATTTTAACAATTTCCATGGATTGATTCAATTTTACATAGGGTTTTATATGATTAATAATATAAAATATTTAAATCACCGTCTATTTATTTTTATCTAAGTTCATGAAGAAATCAATCATTATGAATAGGAATTTAACATTATTAACATCCAAAACAAGTTAAATATGAAAATTAACTAGTTAATTATAAAAAAAATGTATTTACACGATATGATCTATATTTACAATGAATAGATCCGATATTAACACACGTACAATCGTAATAATATTCTATATAGAAGTTTCCTTATGGATTGGTCGATAAATCAATCCCTAAATCCCCTAAATCCTCCTTTCCTCTTAGTGATTTATCTCTCTAGCCTCTCTTGTGTTTGACCATTATGTATATAATAAAATGAGATCCCTAATGACCTTTTATAACCCTTTAATCCCGAAATTGGGTTTGTACCCTAAATGAGCCTCACCTAAAAGAGCCTCAAAACAACTCCAAGTGGATTAAAAACTTGACCAAGGCTTATACTAACCCAATTGACCTTTAAATAATTTTTTTTAACTATAAACATACATTTTACATGTCCCAAAATTCAATTACCAAATATACCCAAAATAAATGACTAACAACTTAATTGACTAATAATCTCTTGATATTAGTTCGAATATTAATTAGTTCAAGACCGTGATATAAATCCAAATTCAAATCCCACTAAAATAATGCATAGTAATATAAATTATGACATCTCTACTAAAAAAATCACAAATAATTAATTTTCATTTACACCACCATGTTGAAATCATTTTGAGCTTGATTGTCCTAGGCTTAATTTAGTGGGAATCACTCTTATTAGCCTAGTTGGATAAACCTGATCCTCCAAAGGTATTCAGGATATTTTGATCCACCCGAGTCATTTAGGATATTCTGAGCCACCCAAGGCATTCAGGATATTTTTAGTCATATAAGGCATTCGAGATATTTTGATGCATAAGTTTAGGTCGTAGGATTGGAAACCGATAATTCCATGGGAAAAATTCGACAAACAACCTTAAGGATCGTTAAATCGCCCAAGATAAGTTAAGATGTTTTTACTAAATTTTTTATTACTCCTCCGTCCAATGGCATGTACTAGGTAAATTGTCTACTAGACGGGATTTCCATGGGAGAAAAATGTATTCGAACATATCAATCAAGTTGGAAAAACTCCTTGTAAAGGACAAAAGCCATGGATCCATCCCTTATTATCTTAACATGTCGTGACCTCAAAGGAAATGGTTGCATTCCATTGTTATTATATCCTCAATTTTTGACAAGTCTTAGATTTCTCACTGTACTTTGTTCATCTCAGAGAATTTTTTTCTAAAGAACTAATGATTTAAAGAGAAAGATCACGGAAGATAGATCGGCATCGGACCCCCCGCATACTGAATATGTAGATTATTTGATGAGGTTCATCAACCATCTATATAAGGGTTAGGCCTATTCTAGGTCCAGATTAACCTCCTCGGACGAATATTCCGTGACTTTAGCATATACATCCCTGCATCTCTATAATATTGAAATATATCTCCAAATGATAGATATGAAAGATTACATTAAAAATCAGTTAAAAGAAATTTTGTATATTTATCTAAACGAAGGTACATCTCGTTTGAATGAAGTACACAATCTCGTTCGAACGCACTTCTAGCGAAAGATAAGACAACATTTTAAAGCGTTCCAAAAGAAGGGGCAATAGAACTCAATCGAACAAAACTAAGAAGAATTCCAAGGAGCAGAGAAAATTCGTTCAAATGACATCTAAGGTCATTTTGACGAACTTGCAAATTTTTCAACAAACTTTAAAAAAATATATATAAATTCAAACTCTCTAAGAGACCCATGGATAAAGATAAACCATATAAACCACCTCATGAACTTTCTCCGATAAAGTAACGACGATCGATCTTCGATTCTTGCATATGATCACTATCTCTTCTTCTCTTGAAGAATTAAGAACTTCCGTGATGGTGTGGTGAGGTGTAACAGAATAAGTCAAACTAAAAATAAATAACGAGAGATTATAAATCTTGTTCTTTTATTTTTTGGTATATGTCCACACTAAATAAGGTTGAATTTGAGGTACATCAACATCAAATTTTGTACATATTGATTTTCATATGTGATATATTTTACATTGTGTGTGTGTGTGTGTGTGTGTGTATATATATATGTGTGTGTGTGGGGGGGGGGGTATACTTATTGGATATAATTATAATAATTCATGTTTATATATGGAGAGACTGTTTACTTGGATGGGTTGAGGTCTCCCCATCACCATGCTTCGTAACTATTTCATGTTTTAACAGTAACTGCATCGTGAAAGTCTATATTTTTTTTGTTTTGTGCCTCATTTTTTTGTTATTGTGCCTTAATTTGTTGTTATTTTGCCTATGACTATGAAATGGCGATATAAGAGTAAAATAACTTTTATCCCACCCAAAAACATTTTAAATAGCCTAAATTATTAACAAGCACTTGTATAAACATTGTTTCCTCTGACATTTGAGGTGCGCCTAGTTGTGAACATCCTTTTCCAAATTTTCAAACTCCTTTAATGTTTAAGAAACTAAAATAATTAATTCCATTGAAAAGTAAACTACAATCATTTACATCAAAGCATCTAGTACAATTACACATTTATCCTTACACTTTTCATTCATCCAATCATTATTTTTCTTACTCCAATAGGATTCCTTAAAGAAGGCCACAATGTGAGGTCTCACATTATGGTATATATGTAAAATGTGACACTATAATGGACATTATTGTTGCAAATGTGTCACTTTGTGGATATTGTTGCTACAAATGATTTTGACCCGTAAGCGTGATTCCATGGCAATTGTGCACGTGATTATTTATTTTTATATGATGAGTTCTATAAAAACCATAACTAATTAAGTACATATATATTTCTCCATTTTAGCAAGAAAATGTAAAATATATAGAGGTTGCTAAAAAATCATCTTCCATCCAAGCAACATCAATCATATACTCCAATCCTTATAATTAACCCATTCATATGGTAGACTTTTGGGGTCAGCCTTTTTTCTGTCAATAGTTGATATTATGCATATATATAACTCTTATAGTCTATGTATCTTCGCTATTTTTTTTTAATTTCCCTTCTCACCTTGTTATCATCACCATAACCCTTGATGTCAGATTTATCCTATAAGCACAAATTCAAACTAATCATTGTCGATTATATTCAGGAATTAATTTAAGATATAACTAGATTTATCAATACCATGATTCTCTGTTTATTACCGATTTTGTTAAGGAATTAACTTGGTCCTAATACTTAATTCCTTAGAGTGGTGCAACATTCCCGATTATGCTCCAATTTGTTGCTCAAGAGAAGAAGCACTGTCACCCACTGGTGCCTTGTAGATCACCAAGACTAGTACTCGGAGCTTTCCACTTTATCGTATAATTTTTTTAATCCCTTTTCCTAGTGTCTTGCCTCTTTTGCATTTCGTAGTTGATGCTGCAAAAATATTATTTTTAGTAAACAAATTAGAAAACTTATTTAAGAGAACATATAATCTTGAAAATCTAATGACTACGCAAATATACACTATGTAACTAAATCCCACATCCCTCAATATAAGATTTTTATATAACCTGAAAATCATCCAATAAACTTTTAGTGTAACTTGAACTCTTTCACCAACACAAAGGATGCAACTAACAAAGTCCCTCGAGTCAGATTTCAGGCTTGGTTATGACTTAAGGGATTGAAGATGTTTATTTTTCTTTTAATTTTATCATATTGGATGGTGGTTATGACCTAAAGGATTTCTCACCTCTAGGGATATTTCTTTTGGAACACCGGATGATTAGGAAATTCATGCAAAAATATATAAAAGCACAGAGATGAAACTAAAGATGGAAAATGGAACTTGGCTAAAAAAATATGATCTATGGGACTTATAGGTTTTTTTAGCCTTTTACATTCCTTCGAGCTTTGTATTAATTGTTTAGTTTTTATTCCACGTTTAACAGTTGAATGCATTTTAGATTGTTTAGCCAATTTGTATGAGAATCAACGGTTATTTGGATAGTTGAATATCATTTTGAAACTATAAGTTTTTACGTATATAATTTATCAAGCCTAAAACCTTCTTTATTCTCCTACTCACTTTTTTTGGTTATTCATTTTATTAGAAAACAATAATTAGTGATCCTTTCATCACTTGGGTTGCCACTATTTCAATATATTCTTACATTCTTAATATTAAGATGTATTACATGTAAAAGTTCTATTGATGTTTGGTAATTGGCATTGATAGGGTTGATATTAGGGTTGTTAATGGATTGGGTCCGAATCGGATCAAGGGAGATCCAGATCCATTTAGTAGGCACTCAATCGGATCCGGATTCAGATCGGGTCTTAATCGGATCTACAATATTGGATCCGGATACGTATCAGATCGGATCGGGTCTGGGTTCGGGTCTGGCTAGATTTATACATTTATTTTTATATTATCCCCTTTCTTTATTTTTTAGCCTTAAATTAAAATATTTTGTAATGTATTATAGTATATAATTAGGATAAATAAAACATATATTACTTATATTTATTATATACATAAATATATTTTTTTTTTATGTATAATTACATGTTATATTGATAAAGATATATTTATAATATATATATATTTATAATATATATTAAAAATAATAACTTACAAGGCGGGTCGGGTCTTCGGGTATGAGTTTTGTGTAGGATCCAGACCTTACCCATGTAATAAACATGTCTTCGTGTCTTCGGGTGTCCAGTCCAAAAAAATATGCTCAGACCCTATTATATGTTCTGGGTTCGGATCTGGTCTGGGACTCTACACTATCCATTGACAGTAAAGTTATTTGTAATAAATTTGTATTTGTCATTCAATTGATAACATTTTTACTACAAATTTATTCAATGTCCAGTAAAGTTATTTGTTTCATGCTTTGAATCTTTATATGGAAAAAGTAGGCATGTGTTTTGTGGTTGTATATAGAGAGAGATAGATAGAGGTTTATAAGTTTGTCTTATGATTTTTCTATTTTTTTGCTGAAATAGTATCTTTTTTCATACAACAAAATGGGAAGAAAAAACCCAGGTTTTCTTAATGGTAAAACTGAAATGAATACTAAATTACGAGCAATATATTTTATGAGTAACGAGCAAAGTAAACTATAATTTTCCAAGGCTAATATATATCCTAAAAGGTAAAAAAAAATTAATTTGTGTTTTCTCTCCTCTTTTATGAGTTGCTTATTTCCAGTATTTTTTTTTTCATTTTCCAGTTTATTGTTGCTCTTATTATTTCAGTTTCACTAGATTTGGTAAATATTGTACAATTGTTTACGATCACTTGTGATTTATTTTTATGGTATAATATAATCAAATTTATATTGGCCTATAATTAGGGGTTACTATTATTTGTGCATATGCCTTTTATTATTGGTTAAATGAAGGTGAGTATAGAGCTAAATAATAGATAAATCATGCTCGTAAGTACTTTCACTGGCAGAGTAAATACAGTAACATGAGGAGGACGCTTATGGTCATGTGGATGTTTTCATAGTGTGTGCAACTATAACTGTGGCAGAGTCTAATTACTGTAACTTATTTATACATTTTCTATCTTTTATTGTATAAATACGGTTGAATGTAAATGTTATTTACTTAGAATTGTAAAATCTAGATTTTTTTCTTCGCTTGAATTATAATCGGACGCTTTAACTGTAATTGCATTATATTAATTAAAAAATTTCTTGTTATTTAATTAGTCTAATTCCTTTTTTAAGTCATTAGTATGTTAGATCTTAGTCATTGTTATAGAAACACTCTGTACATTCATTATTTGTAATATAAGTGACTCTGTATTTTATTTGGGTTGTACAGATTTGTATCAATGCAAGTGATTTGGGGAAATCAATTGTCTACTAATATTTAGTTCACAATTTGACATGTGAATTTCGGTAAATTTGTATACCTAAGGATTAATATTCCATTGTTTTGTTCTTTTGTTTTTTTATTGAAATTACAGTTAGTTACGGCATACAACTAAGAGAGATTTAAATTAGAGTGAATGGAAATTAAGCATGATAATATTATTACATTCGATCCTGGCATTACATTTTTTATAGATATATGTGCACATCAAACAAGGATATATAATGACATTGGCACATGCATATGCAAGTGTGTGTGTGTGTTGGCAAGTAGAGTTTTTATATACAAAACTACATGCTAACTAATAGAAACAAGTTTGTTTTCAATTCTATATTAATTAAATAATGGGACATTTGTTTTCAACGCTAATTAAATGACGAATTTGGTTTTGGTTTGAATGACTTAGGTATCTTGTTTAAACCACTTTGAGACAAATTTTTATAATTTCGTAGATAATTTTCGATAATTAATCTAAGACCTGTAATACTTTTACTAATCCGTGAGTAGATTGGATTTGCATATTTGCTTTATATGCGAGCACATCTTGCTGTGTGAGTGCTCATGGGGGACATACTAAGAGGGGTTTTAATAGAGCATGAATGACGTTGACCATACTAGTACCCCGGTGATGGATATGGCGTTACCTTCTTCCTTTTATCCCGGCCCCATGGCTAACATACCAATGTCCTAAGGGGTATTAAACGAGTGATTTATATATTATAACCTTGGGTGTGGAGGTCGTGCAACAGATGGGAATGCGTAGTGACTACCCCCTCTTGAGACTTTGAGGTTATAGGTTCGGGACAACCTATAACTATATCTAGTATGCACAAGTGATCCCTGAAGGAAATAAGGATAATCTTTTGTACCTTTATGTGCGGGCTTGTGCATAGCCCATTCATTTTTCCGTGAGAGAGGACACACTCACTTGGATATTGGATTGATGTGTTTATACTTCCTTTATTATGATTATACGCATGATGTATACTCGATATATTGATTATCAAATCTTGTTAATTATAAAGATATGATGAAGAATTATAATTATATTTCATTCAATTCACTTGGGTTTTATATTAGATATGCATATTATATTTAGGTTGTTTGGGTTGGGATAACTTAAAAATAAATAAAATATGTGAGGAAGATGAGTTATTCTTATTATGGCCCAACTTCGGTTAAATTCTTACTCTTTTGTAGAGTTGTTAGATTTAATCTTGTTTGTCGAATTTATTTTTAGGTCCTAGATAGCAAGAGCCACCACAACCTTAATCTTTTCCATCATTTCCAACTCCTACTTATAAATCTATATGATGTAGGTGTTGAGCCTGTGTGATCATTCTTATTATTATATTTACTTTTCAGTGTTCATAGTCAGATATTTATATTAGGATTTATTTACTTTGAGGCATGTATTTATATTCAGATTTAAGTATTATATTTTGTGACAACTATGTTATTCCAGTTATTGATATATATTTATATGCGATTGTTATCAAAAATTCATTTGGTTTAGTCATATTATTATTATTGTTAGCTCTTTATTGTTATAGTTTTATTTTATTTCAGTCATGCTTAAAATAATACAATTTTTTTATTCATGTATTATGTATATTTAGAACTGATCAATCTAGTTATGGATTTTTCGGGGTATCACCCCGACCATAGAGGCTAGAGATGCCAATGCATCGACAAAGTTATTCCTTATATGAGAGAGGTAATGGAAGTTGACATCTATGAATTCGAAAAGGGTAAGAACTTCCATCTTTGACTTTCCATTTCCAAAAAATCTATCATATAATGAGGGTTGAATCTCCATTAACATTAAGATATTAAATGCCCTTTTCGAGAGTGATTATTGACCGACAGTGAACGCCTCTTATTCTATTATATTGTTGGTGTAGGGATAGTCTAGCTTGATGGCGATATGAGTATGCGAATCATTAGGTGCGATTAAAAGTATCCCAATACCACATCCTTTCGTATAGGTGGCTCCATTAAATAAAGCTTTCCACCTAAGTCCTTCGACGGTAGTGCAGAGAATTTCTTCTTTTGGTAATTCAGAGATCCATACATCGACTTCTTAGACAATGTCGAATTTGGCTAGAAGTTGTAACCATTAGGATATGCAGCTTGACGAATGCAGGTTTCTCCAACAAATATTTTATGGGATAAATTCTGGATACTATTTTGATGGGTAATCAAGGATGTGGTGCTAGAGTTTTTGTGTGACCCAAACTAGGGAAACGTATGCCTTTTCCAGTGTAGTGTAACTCACTTCATATCTTGTCCACTTCTGATTGACGCAGTAGGTAGGCCAGGATGTGGTGGCCTGAGCACCTATGTTTAAGTAAGGTATCGTTTGATTTTATCGAAGGCCTTATGGCATGACTCATTCCAAAATTTAGTTGAATCCTTTATAAGAAGTTTTAAGATAGGTTCACATATGGAAGTAACCTCTCCAATGAATCTGTTGATGTAGTTGAACGTTCTAAAGAAACTACATACTTCCTTCTCATTCTGAAGGGTGGTATGTCAATGATTGCTTTGAGTTTGGTAGGGTCTTCTTCAATTCCCTTCTCATTGACCATGAAGCCTTGGATTTCCATTTTATAACACCAAAGATGCATTTTTGTGGGTTAAGGCTCATTTGGTATTGTCTCAACTGTTCGAAGAATTTTCTCAAGGTAGGGATTCAACCTTCCCTATTTTTAGACTTCATAATCATATCGCAATCATAGATTTTGACTTGTGAAGATCATGCATAATGGTTGTGAATTTTCTTTCTTATGTAGCCCTAAAATTCTTAATACCAAAAGTGATGAGAGTATAATTGAAGCCCCCCCATAGTTGTGAAAGTAGAATTCCCTCGGTGATCGAGTTGCATCTTGATATGATTATACCCAGTTAATCCATCGATGAATGACTCAAGTGTGTGATTGTCGGTGTTGTCGCTGGTCATATCAATGTTGGATAGTGAATAGTCGTCCTTTTAATATATTTATTCAAATCTCGATAATTGTCTCACATGCGGACTTTGCCTCTAGATTTCGACATGGGTACTATATTGGTAAGATAAGTCGAATACTCAACCACATGGACGAAACCCACATCTAGTTGCTTGATTACTTAATCTTTCACCTTGATGCTTCCTCAGCCTTTTCTTAATAGGCATACTTTTAAGTTATGTAGTGATCTCATGTTGCATGATTTCGGTGTCAATATCAGGCATGTAGTTGTAATACCACAAGAAGACATCTAAAAATTCTTCTAAAATCTCTTCGAATTAGGATCGCTCGTTGAGAGTTAATCATATCCTAATCTCTCAGGGATTGCTAGATACTAAAATGTAACTTTATTTCATTGATATCATCTTTTGGAAAAATAATAGTGAAGACCTACTCAAAGTATGCATCCTTTACAATAACATCAAAATCAGGGGAAGCATAATTAGGTGTGGTTTCGAGTTAATAAACAGTAGGGGTGTTTGTTCCTTGGGTAGGACTATACGAGATGCTCCACCAATTGAGGAGTGGTTTGTTAGTACGAAAAAAATCCTTAATATGGTCAGACGACTCAGATTCAGTAGGGATAATGAAGTTATCCATCCGTAACTCAGGGAGGCCAAAAGATTCATCACTACAAGCGATTTTAGTGCTTGAAAAGTTGGAGAACAAGATTTTATGGTCACCTATTTCACCACACTTTAGATCCCTATATCCAATTGATCTTTTCCATGAAGAATATTTCAAAACCTGATTTCATCTTCTTTTCAACTTCATCACCCCATGGCTCTAGGAAACCACAATAGGGGAAATTGTTGCCCACTTTAATGAAGTGATCATTTGGCGAGTCCCCAATAACGACTTCATTTCTCTTTAGCACCCTCTTCTTGTAGAGTTAATGATGAGCCATGAATTCGGTTATGTAATACCCTGTAAATTTAAAAGAATTTAATTAATCAAAATAATTTGTTAATTTGGATTCTTGGGACTTAATTTAATTTTTTGAATTTTTTAGTTGTCTTTTATGTGAAAACTGAAATTTTTATAATTTTTTAAATGAAAAGAAGTTTTATAAGAAACTTTTAAAGTAATTTAGAATTAATTGTAATTCGGGTCTTATTTGAGAAAATAATGTAATTTAATTTTTTTAAGGCTTTTAAATCATTATTTGGAAACCAAGTAATGTAATTAGTTGGGAGGATAAGGTTAATCATGGAAATTGAAGCATATTTAGAGATGAATCTAGGGTTTAGGATAAAAGAGTAAAAATCATATACTTGAAAATAAATATAGGGTTTAGGAGAATTAATATAAGAACCAACATAAAGCCCCACTACGTCCTAAATATATAATTCAACTTTCAAATTTCACACAAAATACCTACTTCCAATCCAATTTTTTTTACCAAATATCCTACAATTCTAACCATAGTTTGGGGAAAACACTATTGTTGACATATTAGCAGAACAATTAAATTATTTTCTCAAGAGGGCTCTTTTTCTACAACATTGGGAGCTTCTTTGCACAAATTGGGTTTTTTAAGGAGCAATTATAAGGGATTTTCAAAGGGTTTCTCTTATCTTTCTTTTGGGACTTTGTATTCAGCATTCAAGGCTAAATAATTCTAATCTCTCCTCTCATGATGTATGTAATGATTTATACCTAAATAATTTTTATAAACTATGAAAATGGTGTAGAAATAATTAGTATTATTTGACATATGGAAATATGATGGTTTTGGTAGACCCAATTCTTTTAATTTCATGTTTAGCTTAAATCAATTTAATGGAATTGACTAGAGTATATGTTTCCTCTTAGATGTTACTATTTAATAGAAATCATGTGGTAGATCAATTCTTTACACGAAATGGCATAATTCCTATCAAATTTTGATATAACTCTTGGTTATGGCATTATATATTGAAACATCACAATTATACATAAGAAAGTGAAATTTCTATGTATGGGTTGACTTTAACAACTCTCATAGAGCAAGATTAGGTAAATTGGGGCTTAAAACTATGTTTTAAGAAGGAATGGTGATCTGGATTTTGGGCTTGGAATGGGGGTGGTGTACAGACCTAATTCTGGATGACTTTGGCTTCTATGCACCGTGCGAATGGACACAGTTTTACCGTGAAAATATACATGGTTCTTTCCATGAGAATGACTACATTTTATACTCGTGCAATAGCCACAGTGGGGTTTTGTAATTTAGTTAAACTTTGAGAACCCATATGATAATTTTAGAAGTGCCCCTTTAGTCGCTAAATTCTATTATACGAAAATGTTAGAGTTTAAAACATAGTTATCGAAAATAATTAACTCCCTTTATTCGACACCATTTAGGGTGATGATACCCTGATAAACCCTTGACCTTACTTGGAATCCTAAGCACCTTTAAAACACCCTCGAAAAATAAAGGAGACTACTAAGATGATCTTAGACCTCAGATGGAGGGATACTTGGTTCCAAACACCTATGACACTAAAACAGACCTTAGTCGTGAATCCTTCTTATGGTAAATGTCATTCGTTCTATAATACCTCCCTAAAAAAACTTAGAGACCTCAGTGCTGAAGTTTGATCCCCAGAGCAGACCTCGATCTAAAGGAAAATGGTCACCCCGGGCTGCTTAGCCCTCAGTTCCAAGGTGTATCACCCCAAAACATCCCCAGAATAATCTAAGAGCAACCTATGGTGGGTCCTGATCTCAGAAAATCTAGGCAGAGCTTCCTCGACCAGTCTGGCAGAGTAAGTAAAAAGAAGAACACTATTCCACCTACCCCCAATACCTAACTCCACTTTTATTTACTGGTCTTATAATCATTTAATGCACTCAATAATGATCTTTCAACACCTGTAAATACTTTTCCCAACATTTTACCTCCCTCCTGATGCCAACAGACCTTAGGGACACCCCAGCTATGTTGTAGCAGTTCCCTCGTTCTCTTTTTTCAAGAGCTTTCATATGACTAGGAGACCATTACAAGGTAAAGGTGGATCAATCTAGATCATTCAAATAGATTAAAATATTCAAACAATCAGACTCATAAGAGTTATAACATTTTCTAAGTGTTTTATACTACATTCCATATTCATAACCCATTGTCATGATCTTATATTTGTAACTTAGAGCAGTTTCACTACTTACACAATTTGTATATCTTGTAGAGCCCTAAATTATTACCTTATCACCCATAGACAAGTCATTCAGTTACTTCATAAGGTCCCCTATACTGGTAACAAAATCTTTAAGACCTCAGACTCTTTTGGCTAAAGCCTAATAGGTCACTTATACTGTAAAACCCATCTACATTCTAATAAACGGGAAAAACACCTTTATACAATGGATGTAGGACCATCTCCTGTGGTTTGAAACACTCTAAAACCTTTGCCTTTTATTTCGACATTTCTCCACTCGTGTGAGGTTCATGGGGGAGCACGTGTGGGTTTAAAGTCACATATAATTTTAATACCCATAAAAAAGTGAGGAAGATTTTCTAAGTAATAATTATAGAGTTTATTATTTATACTCGTGATTGATAGTTTTGCTACTTGAGTGCGTAGCTATTATCCTGTTTGTGTGATCCTAACCCTTTGCATTATTATAAGTGCTCTTGGGTACCATACTTAACTTCTTTTGTGGAGTATTCGTTTAATCATTGTCGATTTTGATTACCTAGGTGTTGGAGATTCTCTTAGTTTTATCTTTTATTTATGTTTCATTGTGTTGATGTATGGGAGAATATTCTTAGCATTGTACTCATTTTAGTTTATAAACAACATTTAGTTGGAATTTGGCATGTACGAGTTATGTTAGGAGTATTCTTATTAATCAATGGTGATGATTGATTCTATCTATAATATCAATTGAGGTTTTATCATATCGTTATTTATTTTTATTATCATTATTCATATACTTCTACCTCATGATAATGATGATATTTAAATTATTTTTGACAAATTTTAATAATTAATAAGTAGACTTGATCAACATAACTATTAAAAATTACGAGGTATCACAGTTAGTATCGGAGCATGGTCTTACGGAACTTAGGTTCCATAGGTCCATTATAATTTTTCTCGTAGCATTATTTGATACGTTATTCATTTTTTACTCTTGTAATAAGGTGCATATTAATAATAAGAGTTTTTTTATATTTCATATGGCACTGAAGAGGAAGACCTGTTCCGCCGCATGTGTTTCCTAACCTGATCCAGCAGCACCAATGCCACCTCCACCAGTTGCACCACTTCCACAGATGCTAACCGTCCCTGTAACCAATGCCCATGGATATTTATTTTTTAGATCTCAATAGCTTTTTGACATGATCTCTCAGGTGGTGAAAGCAAGACTGGATGCAGGCAGGCAGAACAGACCCGTTGATGTACCACTACCAGTGGTATGTTCTCCCATAGTAGAGTGGGAGAAGATTCATGGAACCTTCGTGAAGAATAGTCCGTACATATTTTAAGGGTCAATAGATCCTCTGGTAGCTCTTCTGTTATGTTAGGACATCAAGTGCTATCTTCGTCTTTTATCTTGTATGAATGTTCAGAGCCATATTTTAGCCACTTTTCAACAATCCAACAATGCTCTTCAGTGATGGGAGAGTGTGACTACTTCTGAGTAGAGGGATTAGATGAATTATGCCATATTTATAAAGAAGTTCAATGACAAATATTTCCCTGAGTTCATTCACACACATAAGATGATGGAATTTTTGGTACTTTAACAGGGAACTTATATGGTTGTTGAGTATGAGAATGAGTTTACAAATTTATCATTGTTTACACTATGCGAATAAAGATAAAAAAAATTGGTGTTTCATGAAGGGTCTCATATACTCTATTCACTAGATTCTGATATTGAATCGTGCTTACGCCACACACACCCATATAATTTATACGACCCTCACCCTTTGTAGGGATTTAATAAGAAGAAGTTGGATAAATTGGGAAGGTAGGTGGGCCAAGACTGAGAGGAGATTAAGCAACGATCAAAATAGAGGTAAGGTTTAGTAAGGATAACGAATATAGAACATGTTTTTTACCTAATTAGCAGAGTCCCCAGCTGGGTGGGAAAGGTCACTAGCAGCAAGGGAGGTAGGGTACTAGTATTTTTTAGATGTAAATGAGTTGTTAGTAAGCAAACAAAATTGCCTAAATGAGGTCAAGAGAAACTAGTAGAGTCGAAATGGATGGGGCTAGCAAGGCCAGTTTTCTCAGGGTTAGCAAGGCCAGTGGTAGCAGGGCTTTCGGCTTAATTACTAGCAGTAACAGAGACAACAATAAATGCCAACTATTTCAGCCCCTAGGCCTTCGGCACCAGAAGCATGCCCTACACTAGACACACCAACTCACACATAATTATAGAATGATAAGGTTTATCAGGTGAGAACCAGAGATGATTAAGAACCTATTCAAGTAGTCGATGGTATGTTATCTATTTATACAACTTCAGTTAAAGTTTTAGGGATGGTTATTGTTATAATTGAGTCTTGTTATGGGGTACAAATTAATACCAATAAGATACGATTTGTAATAAATTTATTAGTTTTACGATGTGATTTTGGGGATGGATTAGTTGTATACGTACTGGGCTTTGACTAAATGTGTTGGTAAAGCTATTATATTTTAGATACGGGGATAAGAGATGTACTTAGCTGCTATACTTATGCATGAAGGTGGGTCTATTAACCACTTTTATTTTCTTGATGATGAGACTGAGTAGGAGACTACAATGTCCCTTAATATGATTCTCATAGTTCAAGAGTTCACCAACATATTCGATGAGATTCCAGGCTTACCACCGAGTAAGGATATTGATTTTGTTATATATTTGGCATCGGGCACTAAGCCGATATCTAGGGAACCATATCTTATGTCCCTTATGGAGATTAAGGAACTTATAGATTAGATTAAACAGTTATTAAAGCGAGAGTTTATCCATCGTAGCACTTCGCATTAGGGTGCACTAGTGTTGTTTATGAGAAAGAAATATGGCTCGTTAAGACTGTTGAATAATAAGGTGACTTTAAATAACAAATATCCATTGCCAAAAATTAATTATCTTTTTAATTAGTTGTAGGGAAATACTTTCTTTTCGAAGATTGATTTGTGATCCAGTTATCACAGGTTGAGCATGCGAGAGGAGAATATGCCCAAGACAATTTTCTTGACTCATTATGGGTCTTAGAAGTTCTGAGTGACGCCTTTTGAGTTGACTAATTCCCTAACTGTATTCATAGACATAATCAATCAGGTGTTCTGATAGAATTTGGACAACTCGTTACCTTATTTATTAATGATATCTTGATCTATTTATAGGAAGAGAAGGAGTGCAATCAATATTTGTGAATTTAATTGTAGACATTCCCAGAGCATCAACTTTTTGATATTTTCTCCAACTGTGAACTTTAGAAATGGGAAATGAAATTTTTGGGTCATGTGGTGTCAGACAAGGTCCTATCCGTAGACCCGAGTAAGGTGTCATTCGTGTTTAATTGTGAACAATCCATGATGTCTACGGAGATTCACTATTTTTAGGTTTGTTCAGGTACTATAGAAGATTCATCAACGGATTCATAAAGATAATGGGGACAATGATTGAGTTGACCAAGAAGGGTGACACTCTCAAAGAGAAGTCGACTTCGACTATAGCTCTTGGCTTACTTAGGAGTGGAGTTGAGTTTTTTGTTTATACCAATGCTCCTTTAAAAGGTCTAGGTGGTGTATTAATGTAGGAAGATATGTCGATTTATTACGTCTCTCGAAAGTTGAAGTAGCATGAAGTTTATTATCCAACTCATAACTTGGAGTTTATGTCCATTATATTTATATTTCTTGCATAAAGACATTATTTATGGGCTAAGAAATTTAGGCTCCTCGAAAATCATAATAGTATAAAGTATCTTTTTACACAGAAAGACATCAATATAACGTAGCGACGATGGCTTGAATTCATCAAGGATTATCAATTCAAAATCTAATATCGCCCAACAAAGGATAATATGGTGGCAGACGCATTAAGTCGATGATCTTGTGGTAGTCTTTACATAATTCAAGAGACATGGTGGGTTTGAGTAGAGATGGTTGATGAGTTGACCAGATCATTCGTGAGTATTCTCACAGTGACTCCCTAAATTGTGGTACAATTGATCCGAGTACAGTCACGGGATGAGATGTGTAAGGGTAAGGTGATAATTTTTCTCATTATTGATGTACCTATATGTTCGGTGGTATCCGAGGGAGGGTGAGAGTGAGCTTTTGTTCAAACAAAGAAATTATTTAATTAAACTCAGTTTTTTCAATTAAATCCTAAAACATGCATCTAGGTGTGATTGAAGACAATATAATCATGCAAGAACAATCAATCACAAACAAACACACAAATGAGGAAAAATCCCCCAAAGGGGCAAAACATTTTTTATTTTCACTATAATTTGTAAAGAACGGCTTACACGAATTATACTGAAAACAAGAGTGACATACAAAATACCCTCAGGTGTTAGTTTTGATGTCGTCGGCTGGAATCTCCTGTAAGAACTCCAGATGGGCAGCAATGAAAAAGAGTCGGCTTCTCCACAAGTTACTCTAGATGAGTAAAAACGATATTTTGAAGGTTTAAAGATTCACACACATATTTAGGAATGGTTTTGTGAATAAACAGGCATTAAACCTTAAAAACTTGAAGTCTGTTTTCTGGGCTGTAAATCGCAGAAACGTGTTCGAAAAAGACTTGGAAAAACGTGCAGAATGGGTACAAATATTTGTATGAAAATTGAGGCGGCACCGTCGCTCGAAAGATATAGGCATGTCGCTCGAACGAGGCCACGTGTCGCTCGAATGAGATCACGCAACATGCTCATATCGCTTGAACGACAGAGCGATGTCATTCAAACGAGCTCGACAATAAAAAAATCCGCTTCTACACTTAGAAAAATTTATGTTTTTGTATTAAAAATAAATCAGACTTCGAAAAAAAATTCTAAGAAATTCCCAAATATTTATGCGAATATTAACTACTCCAATAAACCATTTTACCAATAACGCGTCGTGGAGTAGTGGGAACGAATGAGCAGCGCGTCGCATGTAGCATGATGCACTTGTGAAGATGGTGGATGCATGGATTCGGATCAAGGCTGTCGTGGATGATCGTGTTGACGTGCCAAATGTAGTGGTATCAGACATAGAAACTGTGATCTGGGACAAATAGAAAATTCCTAGATTCTAGCCCGGACATTTATAAAATTATGTCCTTACAAATCTCCCCCTATGTCTATACCGATACATACATAAAAATTCGAATTATTCTATCTCCCTAAAGCAAATGACATATAAGATAATATCCCCATTAAACCCTCAACTGAGAATACTAACTGACATGTAGTCAATCAAACTTCAACATCTTCAAATCTTCAGCTTTTCAGAAACACTAAAGCTTTTGTCATCAGGGTGTGCAATCCAATAATCATCAATTTTGTACCTACACACATAAGATAAAGCAGATACCCGTGACACACAACAGATTGAAATATAATGACATGCAAAAATCAAAGATAAATTAAGCTTAAGCAAATCATTGATAAATCAACCAAACAATGCTCCCCCATAATTCATTCTCCCCCTTTTTATGATGTCCCCAAATAGACAGATATGAGAAGTAAAAATAAATCCAAACGGAGAATGCCACAAGGTAATAAACTTTATATTTTTGAATTTTTCAAAAATTTTCACACAAAATATATAACAAAGAATCACACCATGAAAGAACATAAAAACAACCAAGTCGATGATAGCGGAAATGTAGGGGTGTGAGCAAATTCGATAGGAAAATCAATGCATACAAACATAATATATGTGCACGATGAATATCAGATACTCCTACCGAATGGACTCAACATCTTCCTTAGTTGTAAAATGATGGAATTATAAGAAATTAACTCAATTAAATCAGCAAATCAAAGATCAAAGAGATTTCCACCTCAATAACGTCCAAAACTATTTAATGCTTTTTCAGGACTTTCAAGGAAGTGTGAACCCATTTTAAATTCTCCAACTAAACTCCCTCAAATTTATATTTTGTTTAGAGGTGATCTAAATTCTCAAACTTTGGAGAATTGATGGTGAAACCTAATGTCCCATATTCGACACGTATTGCTTTTTATTGCCTTAAAATTTTTTCGGGCTCTTTTAACCTCTGTAGACCCCTGAGAATAAAATTCCTCAATTTTTTAGGTCCAATATAACGGTGGCTTAGTATTTGCAAAGGACAAATGAACCTTTCGCAATCCTTCCCCGTTTTAGAAAAAAAAACAATCTCACCAAACGATTCTTACATGCATTCTAATCTTGTCAAGTTTTATTGCATATGGTTCGTTGTAGAGACAGAATTGAGATGGAAACACTCAAGCCAATATGTGATAGACAAGTACAATAATCAAATAAAGTCGTGCATGTGTGCAATAAAGGAGATAAGGAGCCAAACATGTAGAAAGATATCACTAATCACATCTCAAACACTCCAAACAATGTAAAGCACATGGATGAAATGATGTAGCGTCTCAAATCACTATCAAATAGTCACGTGAAAAATGGAAATGGAAGTTGTGACTCGGCTATCTTAAATGCCCATCCATAAAAGGTGTAAACAAAATACAAAAAATATTTTTGTGCTTTTCTACAAATTTTTATAAAAAGAAAATCCTTTTGGATTTTAAAAAAAAAATATACAAAGCAAAAAAATAATAATACAAATGATACAAACTAGTAATAGGAATCATGTGATATGAACATGATAATGCATCTTATTCTAGATACGGACCATCCCCTCAGTCAACTGTGCAAATACCTAAAGACTTCCTAAGACTCTCGAATCTAAGGGCATCTAAAGGTTTCGTGAAAATATCGGCTAACTGAAGGTCAGTGGGTATGAAACTCAGGGATACGACTTTCTCCTCAACTAACTGTGGTATAAAGTGCTCGCATATCCTGATGTGCTTTGTGCACGAATATTGGACCGGATTATGAGATATGTGTATCCCTCTCGTGTTATCATAGGATATGGTAATTTTGTCGTGTGAAATCCCATAATCCTCCAATATTTGCTTCATCCACAAGAGTTGCGTGCAATAACTTTCGACGACGATGTACTCAACCTCCGTAGTGGATAAAGAGATGGAGTTTCGCTTCTTGCTCAGCTAGGAGACAAGATCATAACCAAAGTAAAAACACCCACCAGAAGTGCTCCTACAACCATCTACATCCCCGGCCCAATCGGCATCCGAATAGGCAGACAAACGATCATCGGTATCAAAGGAATACTAAATACCGTAGGAGAAAGTCCCACTCACATATTTGATAATACATTTTAGAGTGAGTAAGTGTGACTCTTTCGAGGATGCTTAGTATCGCGCACAGACTCCAACACTACAGGCTATTTCGGGACGACTGGCAGTCAAGTAAAGAAGACTAGTCCGATACAAGGTTTGCTCTACGTCCTTGCCTGAAGTGTCCTTACTAAGATTGATAGAAGTACTCATAGGTGTACGTGCATGCTTAGCGGAGTTTAAACCAAATTTCTTTACTAGGTCTCTAGCATACTTGGATTGGGAGATGAACATCCCATCCTCTAGCTGATAAACTTGGAGACCAAGGAAAAAAGTAAGCTCACCTACCCTGCTCATCTCAAACTCACTTTTCATCTCCTCCTCAAAGTGATGAGCATTCTGGGAGCACGTGGATCCAAAGACTATGTCGTCCATATAGACTTGGGCAACCAAAATAGCACTATCATCTCTCCTGATGAACAACGTCATATCAACTCCCCCTATCTTGAAGCCACGGGCTAAGAGATAGGAAGTAAGCCTCTCATACCAAGCACGGGGTGCTTGCTTCAAATCATACAAGGCTTTCCTCAGATAGTAGACGTGCTCCGAGTGCTTAGGATCTTCAAACCCTTTTGGTTGTTCCACGTAAACCTCCTCCTGTATAATGCCATTTAGAAAGGCACTCTTGACATCCATCTAATATAACTTGAAGCACAGATGACATGCGATGGCGAGTAGTAAGCGGACGGACTCAAGCCTCGCAACAGGGGAAAATGTCTCCCCAAAATCCACACCCTCTATCTGTGTGTAACCTTGAGCGACCAACATATCCTTGTTTCGGATTATGGTACCATTTTCATCCATTTTATTCTTAAAAATCCACCTGTTACCTATCACATTCGTCTTACTAGGTCGGGGGACAAGTTCCCAGACATTGTTCTTTTTAAACTGAAGTAACTCGTCCTACATTGATGATATCCAGTGTTCATCCTGGAGTGCTTCTTTATAGCTCTTGGGATCGACTTTAGATGTGTAGCATATATGGATAACAATATTCTCTAGCTGAGCATGAGTCTTGACCCATATGGTGATATCTCCTAGGATAGAAGTAGGATCATGACTCTTGCGAACCCAAGCAGGTGTTCCCCTAGAACAGGAGTAGGGTTCACCTTGGATGTGGGAGACACAGTGGGATCATAAAAAAGGAGTGTGTTATCCTCACTCAAATGGGTGGAGGCAGCAGACATCGAAGGTTCATCATCTTGCACAGTAACGTTTATCGACTCCATCACTTTAGAGCTCTTCAGGTTAAAAACTTGGTATGCTCTACTATTTGATGAATATCCTAGCAATATTCCCTCGTCGCTTCGGAGTCAAACTTTCCTAATTCTCTTCATCCCGTAGGATGTAGCATTTACTCCTAAAGATACGGAAATATGCAAGGTTGGACTTATTTCCAGTCCATAATTCATAGGGTGTTTTAAGTGTGTGTGGACGAAAGTAAACCCTATTCACCATATGGCATGCAGTAGACACTACCTTTGCCCAAAATCTCCTTGTAACTTTACGACCTAGAAGCATAGATCTAGCCATTTCCTGAATCGTCCTGTTCTTTCTCTCAACAATCCCATTTTGCTGAGGAATCTTCACACGAGAAAACTCATGTTTGATTCCTAGGCTATCACAGTAAAGATCTACTTTTTGCTCTGTAAATTCAATGCCGTTGTCACTATATATTCTGTTGATAGTGACACCGTGTTGGTTTTATAGGACATAACACTTGGCTGTCAAAAACTTAACAACATCGTATTTTTCTCTCAGAAAACCTACAATCGAATATCTGAAGAAATCATCTACCAGCACTAGGAAGTACCTCTTACCACGCAGACTCTCTATACGAGTAGGACCCATGAGATCCATGTGTATCAACTCAAGTACTCGTGAGGTGGTAATGGAATGCAACTTCCTATGGGGACTACGGATTTGCTTTCCCAACTGACAGGGTCCACAAACCATGGAAGTTAGCTTTTTAAGTGTTGGCGAGCCATGTACTAGGTCATTTTTAACTAATCGTGTCAAATCTCTAAAGTTCACTTGACCTAGACGTTGGTTCAACAGATCCATAGGAGTGATCATGGCACTGTTGTAGATAAGTGAGGACTTGAGCACTGTCCTATAGCAATTATCTTTTGTCCTAACCTCTTGCACTAAAAGTTTATCGGCTTGATTATAGACATTACACGCGTCCCGGTCAAACTTTATGGCAAAGTCAGCGTCGCAAAGCTAGCTAATGCTGAGAAGGTTTGCTTTCAAACCTTTGACGTACAAAACATTCTCTAGATTAGGAAATCTTGGTAACTCCACTGTACCTCGTCCTACGATGCTAGACTTTCTCACTTCTCCAAAGGTGACTCTACCTTCCTTATAATCCTCTAGGTAGGCAAAAAATGAGACATCACCGGTCATATATCTGGAGGACCCACTATTTAAATACCACTGTGAGGTATTATGGGCTTTGAGAGTGATATGAACAACAAGGGCCTTTTCGTCTTTCTTAGGTACCCAATAAGTGGTAACCTTTTGTTTACCCTTGTTGCTGTTGGTTTTAACCGGGATGCGGGAAGCACTCACTGATGACAAAGACATCTATCAGAATTCCTCCATCAAACTCTGTGATGTGGCGGCTAAAAACTTAACACGCTCTCTCAGACTGGTAAAATCATCAGTACGATGTGGTGGAGCATATGTACGTGGAGTTCGACCCAAACTATAACAATACTCTCTCAGGTGACCTTTTCTTTTGTAGTATATACAAAAGAACACAGTCTTGGGCTGACCTTGGTTTGTTTTTCTTGATCGAACTCTCCTTCGTGGTTTTTTACGATGGCCATATGGAGTTGTAGTAAACTCAGGAACTAGTCCAGGTGCTATTTGGGACGTGGAGGCACCATCAAAACCTATTTCCTGCCTATCACCAAAACTTAAAGCAGGACCAAGGAGCTTCTTTCTGATCTTTCCAGATCTGTCCTCGATTTGAAGCTTGACTTCCCGTGCTCTCTTAAGGTCATGAGTAATCTGGGCTACAAAGGCTTCAAGTTTCTTCCGAGTCTCCAGGGAGGAATGGAGCTCACTGGTAAAACTAGCCACTTGATTAGTCAAGTCCCAATTTCTCTTTCTCAAAGCAACTATCTCTCTCTCTCTCTCTCTCTCTCTCTCTAAATAGTTTTTCTCTTTCTCTAAATTGACTTTCTCTCTCAACACAGGCAGACTCTCTCTCTCTTAAGGTAGTGCAGGTGGAGGACTCTCTCTCTCTCGCTTCTCCTAAATCTTCCTCTAAAGAGGTGATCCTAAGAACTAACGCTTTGATACGCTTTTTGGTTTTAAATGACTAGGTATATAACTCAGCGTAGGGGCGTTGAAGATTACTCTTGCTCTCTCTTGTAGCATCCTACCCCTCACTCACTTCGTTCTCACTATCGAGGTGTCCCTGTGAAGCAGCATCCTCATCGTCGTGAGGAGCATTAGAAGTACTCACATGACTAGCCATGAATGCGGTGAAGTTACACTCATGCGATGACTCGTCTCCAGAGTCCACCAACTCGACCTCACTATCGTCACTAAGGGTAGCATTAAGGATAACTTTGCCCTTTTCTTTGGCAAGTCTGTTCAGCCTAGTAGCACACTCAAAAGCTCTATGACCCTTATCGTCACACTCATAACATCTCTCACCGCCTTCTTAGGAGGGTCTTTAAATTATTTTTCAATTTTATTTTTAAACTTATTTTTCTCAAAATTCTTTTTATCTTTGAAATTTTCATTTTTCTTGAAATTGAGAATTTTCTTGAAATTTTTTGCAAATAAGGACAAATCATCTAAATTAAGGTCACATTCGGAATCTGACGTTTATTTCACCATTTATTTAGATGACTCTACTCTCTTTTTTATCGATCCCTCACTCTTCCTATCCTGGGCTTGAAGTGCAATTCCCTTATCTTTTGGTTTAACAGACTTAGGAAACATGTCAATTTCAAAGGTTTGTAAGTCTCCAACCAATTCCTCTAATTTAAGCGTGTTTAAATTGCCCATAGAATTTAGCACAATGATTTTAGGGATAAAACGCTTAGGTAGAGATCTTAGAATCTTTTTAACAACTCTATCATTAGGAATGTGTTCACCAAGATTAAAGTTAGAATTTACAATATCAGATAATCTAGCATAGAATTCATCAAAACATTTAGACTCAAGCATGGTGATAGTTTCAAATTGAGTTGTTAAGTTTTGCAATTTTGATTATTTTACGGCATTAGTTCCTTCATGCGTAAGTTGTAAGACATCCCATTCCTCTTTTGAAGTCATACACGTCATTATTCGCCGGAACTCGTCAGGTGTGACGGATCCAGAAATAGAACTAAGACCCTTAGAGTTAAAGGTTGACCATTTAAATTCTTCTTCAGTCCATGCAATCACAGATTTTAAATTTATCACGTTGTCAATAGTGATGGACGGAGGTGTCCACCCTCTTTCAACCAAAATCCAAACTCTTTCAACTATGGCTTTTAGAGAAGATTTCATACGGGATTTTCAGTAAGCATAATTTGTCCCGTAAAAAACTGGCATTTTATTATATAATTTCTCCATTTTGAACACGCCCTTTTTCAAAATTCAATTTTTTAGAAAATTGATATTTTTAGAAAAAATTGCGGAAAATTACACTGTATAATTGTGTAATTGGCTCTGATACGAATTTGAGAGTGCGCTTTTGTTCAAACAAAGAAATTATTTAATTAAACTCAGTTTTTTCAATTAAATCCTAAAACATGCATCTAGGTGCGATTGAAGACAATATAATCATGCAAGAACAATCAATCATAAACAGACACACAAATGAGGAAAAATCCCCCAAAGGGGCAAAACCTTTTTCATTTTCACTATAATTTGTAAAGAATGGTTTAGATGGATTATACTGAAAATAAGAGTGACATACGAAATACCCACAGGTGTCGGTTCCGATGTCGTCGGCTGGAATCTCCCACAAGAACTCCAGATGGGCATCAATGGAAAAGAGTCGGCTTCTCCACAAGTTACTCTAGATGAGTAGAAACGATCTTTTGAAGGTTTAAAGATTCACACACATATTTAGGAATGGTTTTGTAAATCAAAAGGCATTAAACCTTAAAAACTTGAAGTCTATTTTCTGGGCAATAAAGTGCAAAAACGTGTGCGAAAAAGACTTGGAAAAACGCGCATAATGGGTACAGATATTTATATGAAAATCGAGATGGAACCGTTGCTCAAACGACATAGGGATGTCACTCGAATGAAATCGCACGACATGATCATATTGCTTGAACGACGGAGCGATGTCCTTCGAACGAGCTCGACGACCAAAAAAATCTGCTTCTACACTTAGAAAAATTTCTGTTTTTGTATTAAAAATAAATCAGACATCGAAAAAAATTCTAAAAAATTCCCAAATATTTATGCGGATATTAACGACTCCAATAAACCATTTTACCAATAACGCGTCGTGGAGTAGTGGAAATGGATGAGCAGCACGTCGCATGTAGCATGATGCACGTGTGAAGATGGTGGATGCATGTATTCGGATCAAGGCCGCCGTGGATGATCGTGTTGACGTGCCAAATGTAGCGGTATCATACATATATACTGTGATCTAGGACAAATAAAAAATTCTTAGATTCTACCCCGAACATTTATAAAATTATGTCCTTACAGAGGGTTACATTATAAGGTTAGGGTGGTTGTACCCTTGGATAAAGAATTGAAAAGGGTCGTTATGGAGGAGATATATGGTTTATGTTTTGTAGTACACTGAGGAGGAGATAAAATGTACCAAGATATGAAGCGTAAATATTAATGGGCCGATATAAAGAAAGATGGGGTCGAATTCATATCGAGATGCATTACTAGTAAAATGGTGAAGGAGGACCATTAAAATCCTTTTTATATGCTTCAGCCTCTACCCATTACTGAGTAGAAGTGGTTTAACATCTCGATGGACTTCATCACGAGGCTACCCTTAATGCCTCGACAACATGGTTCTATGGGGGTGATTACGGACTGCCTTACCAAGGTGGCACACTTTTTGGCAGTTCGTACCGATTATTTGATCGATCATCTTGAACGTATATATATAGCCGAGATTTTTTTTTTACATGGGGTGCCATTATCAATCATTTCAAATTGGTCCCCTACATCTTTGGCACACTTTTGAGAGAATTTCCAACAAACCACGGGGAATAAGTTGAATCATAGCACGACATACCATCCACATACGGATTTACAAACAGAGTAAGTCAATCAGGTATTGGAGGATATTTTGTAAATTATGTATAATGAACTTCAAGGACAGTTGGGAGGCTTATTTACCACTAGTGGAGTTTGCATTTAACAATAAGTATTAGAAGTCCATTTTTATAGCCCCTTATAAGGAACTTTACGAAATACCATGTCGGTCACCAGCATATTAGTTGAACTCGAAAAAGGGTAGACATTTGGGATCAGCGTATATCCAGGAAACTACTGAAAAAATTCCCTTGAACACTTCAAAGTTCTACACTACTCACTTGGGTCAAAAGATGATCTTTATTTATTTTGTATTTACTACTATTGTCTAACTAGACTATATTTTGTGTAATTTGTTTTTCTAATGCTGATGGTGGTCTGACCAATGTAGCCCCTTCACTGTTGTCACTCCATTGGGTTTTTTCCACCTATGGAAGCGGCCCATTATGAATGAATCTTATTTATATGAAAATGCCTTTCCCCTAAAAAAAAAATCAATTTGATTATAGAGTGAATCAAATTGACTTAATATAAACAAAATAAATGTGCCGATAAGAATAGAAAATCAATGGAGTTTCAGGTGGGAGAGTAGGTTTTACGGTGGGTTTTCATTAGGAAATGGTGATAAGGTTAGGAAAGAGAGGGAAATTCGCCCATTATTGTATCTACCATTCATGATTACAGATATGGTAGGTAAAGTTGTGTAGCATTTTCGGAACACCTCGGTCGAGCTCATAATGTGTTTCATGTCTTTGTAATCCCTCTGCTAAATATCAGCATTGATTTGGGTGAGATTGAGTAAAACTCGAATGCATCATATAATGAGCATTTCGTGAGTATTTTGGATTGGATAATCCAAAATTTATGCTCCAAGTAAATACCACTAGTGCGAGTGAAGTGGAATCATCGCAACGAGGAGGAATCCACTTGGGAGCAAGACCTCGTCTGTTTTGACTCAAGTATGTGAGTTGTTAGTTTATTTTAACTCGTTATAATATGAGGAGATTATTTTGACTCGTTCTTATAGATTAATTTGACTCATTCTTATATCAGGAGATGATTTTGTCTCACAAGCATGTGATGAGATGATTTTGACTCACATGAATATGGGGACATGATTTTGACTCGTTCGTATGTGAGGAGATGATTTTGACTCACACGGATGTGAGGAGATGATTTTGACTCATTCTCATATGAGGAGATGGTTTTGACTCATTTTATATAAGGAGATAATTTGACTCGTTTTATATGAGGAGATAGTTTCTAACTTATGAGGTAATAAATTTTTTGACTCGATGAAGTGATAAATTTATTATAAATTTCTATAATGTAATTCTTTTTGTTGGGGGAAAGAATTTAATACCTCATAAATTTAAAGGAATTTAATTAATTAAAAAAATTAGCTAATTTAGATTCTTGAGATTTAATTTTATGTTTAATTTTTAACTATCTTTTTTTAAATGAAAATTGAAATTTTATAATTATTTAAATATAGTCAAGTTTTAAAGAAACTTTGAAAGTAATTTGGGGTTAATTGGAATTCGGGTTTTATTTGAGAAAAGTGTGAAATTTAAAATGTAAGTAATGTAATTAGCTGGGTGGATAAGGTTAATAAGGTAATTAAAGAAAACTTGGAGAGGAATATAAGATTTACGACAAAAGAGTAAAAAACATATACTTGGAGAGAAATATAAGATTTAGAAGAATTAAAATAATAACCTACATGAAACCCTACCACCTACTAAACCTATAATTCAACTTCCAAACTTCGCACAAAATACCTACGTTAAATCCACAAATTTCTAGCAAAATATCATACAATTCTAAACTTAGTTTGTGGAAAATATTTCTGGGAACATCTTGCAAGAACAATTCAACTATTTTCTAAGAGGACTCTTTTTTACACCATTGCGAGCGTCTTTACACATATTAAGGATTTTGAGGAGCAGTCTCAATGTATTTTCAGAGGATTTCTTTTATTTTTCTTTCGGGACTTTGTATTCCTCATTCAATAAAAGATAATTGTATAGCCTTCTCTCATGATGTAAATAATAATTTCTACCCAAATAAGTTTTATAAATTATAAAAATACTGTAAAAATAATTTGAATTATTTGACATACGAAGAAATTATGATTTTGGTACATGTGACACCCTACCTAATTAAATACCGAGTGATCAATCATTTATTAAATTAAAATATGATTTCCATTTGGTTCATTCTTAGCATCACTGTCAAAAACCATTAATTTACTAACCACCTATTAGTTAATTAAGTCGGTGTCAAATTTTGTCTTTTCATTTAATAGATAACAATATATGGAAACTAGATTAAACCATTTGCACAGTAATAGAGTCTAAACCATCACAATATATAAATAAATAAATAAATAGATATCTCGTCGAATAAACCATCAGCTACAAACTCAAATCCAAATGATAAATCCAACAAATAATAATTAAATCACAATACAAGTCCAAACCGAATCAACTTAATAAAGTGATGTAGGGGCAACATGCCCAAAAATAAAATACTGAGATAAGGAAACCCTGATCTAAGAATGAACAACTGAGGCAACTAGTCCAAATCCTGCATGCATCCACATGTGTTGCAGCTGCGCATCCTGAAAATAGATCATCAAGTCTGGCGTCCCTCTGGTTGAACATCTAAAAGATTATGAAAATATTTTTTTGGCAAGTATTAAAATCCAAAACATTTGCAAGTGATTAAGTTTGCAGTAATTAAGATGCATGAATACTTTTAATATTTAAGCTAGTGTCGCACTCCTTTGAGATAATACTCATCCCTCAACTAATGTGCACACCTACCTCTTTCTTCATAACCCACCTAGTTATTTTACCCCATCTAACTAGCCTTGTTATGTACCCTTCCTTATCCACTACTCTAGCTCGAGTAATATTACTAATGGTTATTAAGTTATTTCATCTAGTAACTCTTTTATTCAAGTCAAATAAAATTTTATAACGTTTTCACTAGTTATATAAATAATACAATTTCACTTCAGGTATTTTACCCATATATAAATAATCACATTATTATATACGTATAATTATACTACAACATTCACACACATGACATATATAATATCCATCCTCCCGAATAATAACTCACCAGTTTTTTTTTCTAGAATCCTATCACCCTAGGTATACTCAATCCAACCCGGATACCACGACGGTTAGCTCATACCGAGTCAGGAAATAGAATAATAAGCGTAGTGGAGACAGTCATAGTTCCCCGAGTGTGAGACCGAATCATAGCCAATATGTCTCACCTCTAAAAGAATCAAAATATAATATACCAAACGTTATGACCTGGGGATTATACTCTCCCTGCTTTCACGAGCTAATGGATTCACCCACATCGCTCAACCTACTATGATAGGGGCATGTATTTCTACTAATATCATTCACACTAATATCTATAATAAGCACACAAACACACACACACACACACATATATATATATATATATATATATATATAAAATAAAAGTTTATCAAGTCCGACTAACCCATGCCTAACTCTCCTGACACTAGCCTATGATAACCGTGTCTATCTACTCGACTCAAATTATCCTTTATTATACTAGTCCACAATTTTGGGTTTACTCACTCTACCAGAAATCCAAACCCGATAACTGAAATTATCTCCATTTCATAATATGCATATAGGGTCTTAGCCTTGGATTTCTCTTAACTTGGCTAAACAACTCCCCTACTATAGCCTCCTGGAATTAA
Source organism: Sambucus nigra (assembly GCA_949130495.1). Lineage (NCBI taxonomy): Eukaryota > Viridiplantae > Streptophyta > Magnoliopsida > Dipsacales > Adoxaceae > Sambucus > Sambucus nigra. The sequence goes on along the minus strand of OX422212.1, from coordinate 298,239,706 downwards.
ATATGTCCCTACTTATATTTTAAAAACAACACAAAATTTCCCCAACAATTAATCATGATTTTAGGGCATAAACAGAAAAATTTCCACAAATCTGGGAAGCCAAATCGATTTGGTTTTGGAACTGAAAAGATTCACTGCGAACATGTCTTCTTCCTCGCCTACTCTACTATGAATTCCACTATTGTTAAATTTTAAAACTCTTATGTTTTAGTTCAATTCTCACCCAAACCTTACCAATGATTTATATATGTTCTCAACCATTACTATACATCAAAATCATCATTTAACATTAATGATTCTCACATTCATCCAGTAATTCACAATTTTTTTTCCCATTTATCCAATTCCCTTCCCAAATTTGAGATCACAATCACCAAATCAACACATCAGATTATGGATTTCGAATAAGAATTCATTTTTTACCATACTATAAGATATCTCATCTCCAATTTCTTGTTTAATCTACTAATTTTCTTTCAAATCATAAGAAACCCATTTTCATATGATAACCCACCCGAAAACGGGTTTTGGTTTACACTCACTATGATATGAATTGTAATTCTGCAAATTAGATTGAAAGAAAGTTAACCACTTGCATGATTAGATTCGTAGAGTCTGATTCCTTTGAGGAAGAAGATGAATTGATTAAGATTACACTCAATTCCTCTTGATTTGGCTCCCATAAGCTCCCTACTTTCTTTCTATTTTATTCTCTAAAGTTCTTAAGGTTACAATGTGATTAACTCTTGTTCAAACCTTTTAGATTTAGGTTAAATAAATGTTAAATCATAAATTAGGCTTATGGGTCCATCCCAAATGATCTGAACACCCCCGTGTGGGCCCGGTTATGCCTAAAAATGTCCCGAGACCCAATTACTACCCACGGGTACTCTATTCCTACTATCTCGACCATCCAGAATCAACTGTGTTGTAAGGATAAAATTTTAAATTGAGTCTTAATGTAGTTTTGACTTATTCTCGAAACAAAACACGTTTGAGTCATAGGTAGATTTTTATTATCCGATCACTACGAGACTATGACTTGTCGAAGATTAATTAAAGACGTTGCGGCAAAAGCTACAAGGATTTAGTCATGCCGAAGTTTAATTGGTGCAATTTCTCATCTTCAAGATTTAATTGCATTTCGAGATCACATAGGTATAAATGCATAATGTTAATGAAACTCGGAATAATATTTTACAAAAATAAGGATGTTATTTTTAAAAGAAAAATGTTTTTAAAAGTGATTTAAATGTTTACACTTCGTTTAGAGCTGATAAGGTTGGATTAGAGTTTAAATTGGTTTGGACTCTAAAATAGGGGACTGTCGTTAGAACGACAAACGCTGTCGTTCGAACGAGAGTTGTTGTCTTTCAAACAACGCAGTATCTTGCTCGAACGAGATCCCCCACCGCCCTAAAATGTTTATAAAAAGTTGTGCTCAATTTTCTCGAAGAGTGTGCAATGCGAAAAATAGTTCACGATACAGAGAGGTTTCTCCACAAAAGTTTTCTAAGTGTTTTCACTATAAAACATCCTTAGAGTTTCAAGATCCGAGATATTCATTACCATATGTTCTTGTGATCTTGTTGGCACCAAGTTTGAGTTTCTGTTGAAGATCCGTTGCTGGTTTTGCGGTGAACATTCGACGGGTACCGGTTTCGACGTCGTAGACGACATAGGGCCATATCAGTGGACACCGAGGCTTTTGTGGAGGTGGCTGTTGTGTATGAGCATCACAGAAGAAGGTTACTTTCTGCATGGGCACTGTGAAGATTGGTAGAAGATCAAAAGAGCGTCAAGTGTCGTGGGAATCGAGTCGTTGTATAAGACTACCGTCTTAATTTGTAAAACCTTTGCCATAGTGATTGTCTGACTTGGGTCGTCTAAGGTTTTTTCCCGATTGGGTTTTTCCTCGTATAACGACGTTGTGAGTATTGCTTTACTTTATTTTACTTGCTTTAATCACTAGTTGCATGCTTTGGGTTAAACAAGATAAAATCTGGTTAAGTTAATTTATGTCACAACTTAGTTTGATAAAATTGAAAAAGAGTTTTTCAAAAAGATATAGTTGGTTTGCATTCATCCTTAACTTAATTCTGTAAAAGCAAAAGTTTGTTTTTTTAAAATATTTGGGGACCTTCAAACTGGTATCAGAGCTAGAAATAATTTTTACTGTGTTTGATCCCTTTTGCTTGTAAGGATGCATTTTGGTGGTTATGATAATTTTTGCACTCCTGTTTTTTATGGAACTAATTATGTTGATTGGAAAATGCGAAACAGAAGTCTTTAGAGTCTATTGATAAGCATGTTTAGTTTACGGTTGAAAAAGGTTGGACACCAGTTGTCACACGAGAGGGAGAGGTCACTAGTTTGAAACCCGTTAAGTCATGGATTGAAATTGAACATAATCTTGCACAGTATAACTCTAAAGTTCTGCACGTTATTTCCTCACATGTCACACCTGAAGAGTATAATCGTATCATGACTTGTGAAACTTCTAAAGAGCTTGTGATACATTTGCATTCACCCACGAGGGCACGAGCACGGTTAGGGAGTCTAAGTTACAAAATCTCACTACACAATATGAGAAGATTAAGATGTCAGAGAGTGAAACATTTAATGAGTTTTACACTAGGTTGTCCACTATTGTTAATGCGGCGTTTAACCTAGGTGAGAAGATTCCTGATAATCGTGAGAAAATTTAGAGATCATTGCCAAGTAGGTTTGATGTGAAAGTGATTGTTATGAATTACCTTAGTATGCTTAACTCATCGAAACTGGAAGAGATTGTAGAAGACCTTCAAACCTATTAACTCGACATGTTTACCTCTAAACAAGTGCAAAAGAAATAAAATGGCATTGCTTTAAAAGCCCAAAAGGAGGAAACTAAAGTTTCGAATGACAACTCCGATTTTGACTTTGAGGATGTTGTCTTGTTGGTAAGAAAGTTCAAGAATTTTCTTCAAATTCATAATCAATCGAAAGATGCCAAAAGGTTTGAGAAATTCAAGAATAAGGGAGACTCCACACCTAAGGATAAGAGTGAGAAACCTAATTGAAATGAGTCTGATAGGTGTTTCGGGTGTGAGGGGTATGGTCACAAAGTAGATGAGTGTCCCACTAGACTTCAGAAAGAGGGAAAGAAACTGATAGCATACAATGCCACCTTAAGTGATAGTGAACTGAAAGAGGGAGAGGATCCCCCCATCAAGTGTAACTTTCTTGCGTTTATGGCATGTCATGTGAGCAACGATGATATATCTTCCCACGAGGATACTCATGTGCATAACACTTCTGAGGCTGTTGAGAGTGCTTCCCGAGAGGGTGAGGGTGATGAGAGCGAGGATGACGAGATCGACGTAGGAGAGTTGTAAGTTACGTTTCGAGAGTTATTTGAGGAGACGGTGAAGGTGAAAAAGGCAAACTTGAAATTGCATGCTAAGTTGAAAGAGCGTGCCGTAGAAAATAATGATACGTTAATTGAAGATCTTATGGCACGGGAAAAGAAGCTTAGGGAGAAATTAGAGCGCGTCGAGAAAGGGAGAGATAGCCTTAAAGGTTTGATGGAGGCCTTGAAAAAGTAGTTGCTAGAGTTTGAGGAATCTGGGCGTCTACTCGAGTCTAGGATGAGAATTTGAGAGACTTGTCTAGAGTTAAGTTTGACTTGGAGGCTAGAAGTGAGAATTTGGATAGAATGCTAGGCACCGTCCAAATTAAGAGAGATAGGGGTGGTATTGGCTTTGATGATCGTGTTATTCCCATTCCACCCGCACGTGTGAAAAAGCCACATAGGAACGTTAGAAAAGGTCCACCTGTAGGTCACTTTGAAGGAGTTCCTTTTTCTGAAATAGAGATGCGGAAGCGTAAAGGTGATGGTTCAACTTAAAAACAAATTTTAATTTCTATTTCAAATTAAAATTAAGCACAAGTGAAAATTAATTAAACTCGCACACTTATGTTAATTTCACTTAAACCAACTAGGATAAACCATTTTGAACAAATGACTTGAATTAAGTAAACATTACCCAAATTTAATTATGCACCAAATTAAATTAAAAGTGATTTAAACCAATTTTATCTTCTTTACCTAAGCATGCGTTCTAGATGATATTGCAAGATAAAATAAAATAAGAAATCACTACGCCGCGATGTACGAGGAAAAACCCAAGACGGGAAACAACCTCGGATGGCCCTAGACATAAATCCACTAGATACGGTTTTACAAATACAAGACAAAAGACTTACATCACACGACTCGATCCCTCTCAATCCCCGACGCTTCTTCTTGTAGACACCTCTTCCTAGCGAATAACCTTGGAGCTCCACCGCGGTCTCGAAATCCACCGATAGGACTTTATATAGTCACCGTCACCCGAACTAGGAGCCTTTCTCCAAGGAGTAAATCAACGTAAACAACTTCTTCTTTGTGGGATTTAAAAGCAAACCCAAACACTCTCTTCAATTCGGTGTAGAGATAAACCCGGTGCCAAACTCCAAGCAAGATGTATATATATATGAACTTGGATGAATAAAACTATGGGTGAAAACTAGAGTGGTAAATGAATTTTACTTTGAAAAATATCACTCAAAACTTGATTTTTTTCCCTTTATAATTTTGCTCTCAAAACACTCTCTAAGAGTTAGAAGAACATGAAAAAGATAGATTAGAAAAATGGTTTCCCGTACATAGATATTCAGCAAAAAGTAGTGGGGTAAAACCAAGTGGGAAAGTGGACAAAAACTGCTAAAAACTGCCAAAAACCTGTTCCCGCCAAATCTCGTTCGAACGACATTTCGTTCGAACGAGTCTTCTAACGAAGTTCCAGTATGAACTCGTTAGAAGCTCGTTAGAAATATCGTTAGAACGACCATCTCGTTCGAACGACATTGCGAACGAAGTTCCAGTATGCCAAAGGGAAATCGTTGGCAATCTCGTTCGAACGACTTGTGGTTCAAACGACACTTCGAACGAACTCACAGAATGTTCAAAAATTCTTTTTAAGCCCAGAAACTTTTATATACTTTATATATAAGGTTTAATAGAAACTATTCTAAAAACAAAATGCAGTTTTAAAAACCTAACACCTAATATAAACTGTTCCAAGCTCCTATATATATGTAATGCATTCATACCTTAGGAGCATGGAACCACTGTTGATGACGTTGAAATGAGGAACATACACCACGATATTTTGATGAAGCTTTATACACTTGGCCGCTACGTCTTCAACAAACACGTCACAGGCTTGAAAGATGATCAATATACTCTATCCTATGACTCAAACGTTTTTATCCGGAATTGAGCCAAAACAACAAATGACTCAATTGGAAATTTGTGTCTTTACACACTTTCCATACCATAGCTACACTTGCATATTTTGTGGTAAGAAAGGTCACCTTATAAAGCTTTGCTACGACCTTAGGAATGCTCCTCAAAAGTTTAGGAAGTTTAGGAATAAAGTTGCCCTGGTTCCCCCCACCCCCATGCGTCATTACACACCTACTTGGGTTATAAAGTCGGATTTGATAGCTTTAGGAATAAACTTCATGGTACTCATTTGGTTGCACGTGATTGTTACCATGCTAAATCTAAAGGTTGAGTGTATTACTATGTTTATCGTTTTGTATTATATTTTTCATTTATTGCATCTTTTTGAAAAATACAAAAAGATTTTGTTTTTGATAAAAAAATTGAAAAATACAAAAAGATATTTGTTTTTGTTTTTTTTTTAGAAAAACACAAAAATATTGTTCTTTTATTTGAGTTAAAATATTCTAAAAAGCCAAAAAGATTTTCAGTTTTGTTTTTGTGTGATGAGTTAAAATGTTTGATATGGCATATTGGTGTGCTTGGACCCCCTTCCTTCCATTATCATGTGGCTAGGACATTTGGTCATTATTATTGATGCTTAGAATGATCTTAACCATTATTTTTATGGGGTTGTTTCGAAGTTAATAAGCGTTTTGATTTGACTTTGTGTATGTGTCATGATTGCACACATGTACGAGTTTATATGTATGTTTGACTACTCTTGCATATTTGAGTCTGGTGAGACATTCTTATCTCAATATTTTCATCTATGTGTAAGTAGACTTAAGGAGTGGTGTGCATGTAATAACCATTTTTCGTGATAATTATATTGAAAAATAATGAGTGTTCACGAGAAAGGGCTGCGAGAGTGTAAAATTAACTCGTCGTGAAAACCATCGTTTAAAAGAGCCCAAAAAAATCGTACGGCAATAAAAAGAATCATATGCCAAAAAAAAGGGCCAAATTAGTTTAGTTCATTCAAAAGAAAATATGATATATATTTGAGGGAGTTTGGATGGATTAAAATTTTAAACGAGTTTGCACAAAGAATCCTAACGTTGAAAAATCGTATCATGATGCTATTGTTTGTAAAATAGTCAAAATTCCAGATTGATGTGCATGATTTTTGATTAGTCCATTAATCTCACACTTTAATTGTCACATATGTCTATAATAAATTTTGATGATGAATTGTTATTGATTAGAGCTTCTTGATCGTTTTGATGTGTTGGAATTATGATTCATTTGTTTTAGTTCACGCACATACACTCCATGTTCATGTTTAGGCACATCGATACTATTTTTCTGTTTTGCTATTGTTTCACAGTTTTGAGCCCCTTCCAGTTAAATTTTTCAGAATATTTCTTCACTGGGGAAACTGTGAGAGTTTGTTTGTGTCGTTCGCTTCTCGTTCAAACGACATCCCTAGCTCGTTCGAACGAAAGCCTGTTTAACCAGTTTGAATTTTCTGGTTAATTTATTCTATTTCAGTACGCTGTTGCATATTGATTCATATTTTGGTACTAAGTTTCTATTTATGCAGTTTACTTTAATTACTGACATATTTAGCTACATTGGTTAGTTTATCACACCTGCTTAGACTGGTATATTTTTGTGTGAATCATTGTTTTCTAGCTACTGATTTGACATTGATTGATAATATTTAGTTATTTCTTGCATGTTTATCTAGCATAATAGGAGTTAACGTAATCAAATTGATATATCACTTGCTAGATTTGTTTATCTTTTCACCGGATTGTCTATTCGAAACAAAAAGGGGGAGAGATGTCTGTGATGTATGAGGAGTTTTATGTGTTTGGCATGATATCCTGATTTATACTTTTGCACATATTGGTATCATGTTTTGTTCACATAACAAATGATTTGGATTTGATTTTTCGTATTGATTTATATCATTTATTCCTCTATACTTCCCTGGGTACTTGTCTGTTTCATATGTGTAGGTATGCTAAAAGAGATTCGAGATTCCAATTCTACATCACATTCAGACATTCAGAGACAGTTTCATGTTTGTCGATCCATTATTTATGAGTCTTATCTTGTACTGATGATGTAGTTTTATTTTTGGATTTATGGGATGGGATTTAGGCGTCATACGTCTTGACGACCCGGCTTAGGCATTTCACTGTTGGTTTTGTCCCGAAATAGTCAAAGGAGGAGATTTGTAAGGACTAAATTTTCAATTGAGTCTTAATGTAGTTTTGACTTATTCTCGAAACAAAATACGTTTGAGTCATAGGTAGATTTTTATTGTCCAATCAGTACGATACTATGACTTGTCGAAGATTAATTGAATACGTTGCATCAAAGCTACAATAATTTAATCATGCCGAAGTTTAATTGGTGCAATTTCTCGTCTTCAAGATTTAATTGCATTCTGAGATCACACAGGTATGAATGCATAATGTTAATGAAACTCGAAATTTTATTTTACAAAAATAAGGATGTTATTTTTAAAAGAAAAATGTTTTTACTGTGTACACTTCGTTTAGAGCTGATAAGGTTGAATTAGAGTTTAAATTGGTTTGGACTCTAAAACAGGGGACTGCCATTCGAACGACAAAACGGTGTCGTTCGAACGAGAGTTATTGTCGTTCAAATGACGCAGTATCTCGCTTGAATGAGATCCCCCACCGCCTTAAAATGTTTATAAAAAGGTGTGCTCGTTTTTTAAAAGAGTGTTTAGTGCGAAAAATAATTCACGACACATAGAGGTTTCTCCACAAAAGTTTTCTAAGTGTTTTCAATATAAAACATCCTTAGAGTTTCAAGATCCGAGCTTTTCATTACTAAATGTTCTTGTGATCTTGTTGGCACCAAGTTTGAGGTTCTATTGAAGATCTGTTGCTGGTTTTGCGGTGAAGATTCGACGGATACCAGTTTTGACATCGTAGACAATACAAGGCCATATCGGTGGACACCGAGGCATTCGTTGAGGCGACTGCTATGTACGAGCATCGTAGAAGAAGGTTACTTTCTCCGTGGGCACTGTGAAGATTGGTAGAAGATCAAAAGAGCGTCAAGTGTCGTGGGGATCGAGTCGTTGTATAAGACTACCATATGAATTTGTAAAGCCTTTGTCATAGTGATTGTCTGACCTGGGTTGTCCGAGGTTTTTTCCCGATTGAGTTTTTCCTCGTACATCGTCGTTGTGAGTATTGATTTACTTTATTTTACTTTCTTTAATCACTAGTTGCATGCTTAGGGTTAAACAAGATAAAATCTGGTTAAGTTAATTTATGTCACAACTTAGTTTGATAAAATTGAAAAAGAGTTTTTCAAAAAGAGATAGTTGGTTTGCATTCATCCTTAACTTAATTCCGCTCAAGCAAAAGTTTATTTTTTAAATATTTGGGGACCTTTACGTGCATTCAGAATCGTCGTCCGAGCTCTATCTCAACCCCAATATAGTCTATACCCGACTCCTGGTTAAGATACAATAAAATCTCGCGCATTTAACTTGCTACGACGCATAATAACAGTTACGTATTATTTATTACACACTTAGTAAATATTCTATTTATATTAATCATTATCTCTCCCGGTTAATATTAAATACCCACATAATAATTAATTCAATTAAATTATAACACACTTGTAATTTAAATTTACCCTAATTAATAAAATATGTAATGCTCTGAAATATGGGGTGTTACATTACATAAATGAATAAACATAGTTCTGGAAATTTCATGTTTAGCATAAATTGGTTTAATAGAATTGAGTTGAGAATTATATGATGTTACTATTTACATTAAATAATGTGGTAGATCAATTCTTTATATAAAATGGCATATTTTCCTTTAAATTTTAATATAACTCTTGGTTACGATATTATGTATTGAAAGCTCACAATTATATATGAGAAAGTGAAATTTATGTGTATGGGTTTACTTTAAAAACTCTCATAGATCACGGTTGGTGATAATAGATGTATAATTTCATTTTAAGAAGGAAATAGCGATAAGAATTATGGGCTTGGGACACCGAGTGTATATACCTGATTCTAGACGACTTTTGTTTTCGTGCACTATATGAACAGACTTAGTATATATCATGTGCATAATGGCATGCGATCAGAAATTATTATAACCGTGCAAATGGAGGCATACATATGACTGCATTTTATACCCGCGCGACTGCCCCAGTGGTGTTTTGTAATTTTGTAAAACTTTGAGAATCCATATAAAATTTTAGAATTTCCCTTTGACTCGTAAAATCTACTTACGTGGAAATGTTGGAGTTTAAAACATAGCGCTATTGAAGATACTTAACTCCCATGACTTGACACCATTAAGGGAGATGTAATATTATCTAAGTAATAAATGTGAGTTTACTATTTGTATTCATGGTTGTTAGTTTGACTACTTTAGTGTGTGTCTATTATTTTATTCCGGTGAACCTAAGCCGTCACGTTATTACAGGTGCTCCTAGGTACCAGACTTAGCTTCTTTTGTGGAGTACTCTTCCAATCATTACCGATTTTGACTATGTAAAAATTAGAGCTACTATTAGTTTTATGTTTTATTTATGTTTCTTTATGATGAGGGATGCGAGGATTTTCTCATCATTGTACTCATTTTAGTTTGGAAACGGTATTTCGATGGAAGTTGGCATGTAATAGTTATGTTAGGGAGTACTCTTATTACTCAACGGTGGTAATGGATTCTATTTATAATACCAATTGAGGTTTTATCATATCATTATTCCTTTTACATTTCCTTATTCATTGACTTCTACCTCATGCTAATGATCATATTTAAATTATTTTTGACAAATTTTAATAATTAATAAATAGACTTTATTAGCATAATTATTAAAAATTATGGGGTATCATAGGTTCAAGAATGTTGGTACCCTAGACTATGCGGCAAATAAGTATTTTTTAGAACAATCGACTCAATAATCCCTTGTTAACTACGGTCGAGACTCATTCCAGTCATGACGTGCATCTTCGTGAACTTCTGAATCACGTTAACATTTTCATATGGGTTATGTAGGAGATTACAGTTTCTTTGAAAAAATATCCTACCGAGAGGGGGGGCGAATCAACCTTGAAGCTTGAGAGGAACCTGTCATTGGTACTGTAGTGGATTTACATTGCGAGATTACCGACACTAAGGCCATATGATTTTTCATCGTCAATTGTGATGATTTGATTTTTTATGAAAAACTTGATCTTTTAATGGAGAGAATAAGAAACACATAATATTATGGAGCTACCGAGTAGTAGATCGAAATAGGCGGGGATGATAATAACTTTAAAATTCACTTGAGGGAAAATTAGACCAAACCCAAGTGTAAGGAGGATGGATCCTATAACCTCTTGGTGAGTGTTATAATAGGAATAGACTACAATTGACGTGGGAGTGAGATCACCAACTTGCAGTCCTATGCATCAGAGTATTCAAAGTGGGCACACATTGAAGGGAAAATCAATATCAACAAGTACTAAAGGAAACATTTTTTAAAGAACATCAATTGTGAAAAGTCTCTTGGCTGTCAAGGTGACAACTATGTGGATGGGATTATTAGGAGACGTCGAAGGAGGAACTGTAGCTTGCGCGAGAAGTTTGATGAGGAAATTTTTGTGAAGCTCAGAGAACATGAATAACCCCCATAATGAGTTTATTTGCTTGGGTTTTTCTCAGTTTCTCAATGATTTCCTCTCTTCTACAATCATTTCTAGCTTTATTGGGTCTTCAATAACTCTTTTCCTCTTTTTGTGGGCACACCATCTACGGGAAGGACTGGATCTTTGTAGTATCAACCCAATATGGTAATGTGATTCACTCGTAGAGGGTAAAGGAAGAATACTATTTCTTTATCTACTTCGGCTATACTAAAGAATTATTTAATTTAAGATTAGAGTTATTCAAAAGATATTATCCCATAAAGGAGGCAGGCGGCTTGAATGTTAAGATCATTTTGGAATTATTTGAGTCGTTGGAGTCATCGCCCCATCCCGTGATGGTTATCCAGTTATTTACTAAAAAATTTATACATTCGACAACCTCAAGTGATTTGAAATACAAATCTTCCCACGTCGAAGAGAAGTGGTTATGAGATGGGACCAAGTATCAAATGAGTTTCATTGAGATGAGAAGATTAGGAGATTCACAAAATATTCCTTTCGTAAGACTTTACTCTATTAGGAATTGAACTATGTTATCGAGGTGTTTTAGCCTTAAAATATCAGGCCACCTGGACCAATAACACAATGACATTTGTCAACATCATCATTAAGCTTTCCACAAAGCATAAACCTAATCGACTCAGATATTCTTTGATCGGCTGACTCGCCGACCACGGTTAAAAATTTGAACCATCAACCATATGAAAAGAAGCACGTGGGATATTCAACGGTCACCATGCACATGCACGTGAAAAGACACCCAGTTGCATATTATTGTGTAAAGGTATAAGTGATTGAATCTAAAAAGGCATTCCACCTCTTGATTTCCTACTTACTATAAATACACCACTTCCCCCATCTGAGGGGAATAAGAATCAACACCTTTGCTTTATGATACGCCTTGTAATTAAGAGAATGAAATAAACCTTAACCCAACATTACCCCGTGGATTATGATCTAATCCTGAGTTGAACCACGTAAAAAATATCTATTGTCTCTTTTATTTTTTTATCTGTGATTATAAGTTTGGTAACAAAAAGGTAAAATAGATATCCAAATTTAGACATCAACAGATTGACTCCATCTATGGGAATGACTAGTTGATATTGTTTCTTACCTGATTCTTTCATAACCCATTTTTTATACCCTTGAATTATGACGATCATTTCGAAAGGCAGTCTTACTGGTGGTAATGCTTTCAATCCTTCCGCACCTCCTGATATGGGAGACTACTCATGAAAAGAGCTCAGCACGAATGCATGGTAGAGCTTCCAGAGCTACCTCGGCCAAAAATAATCTAAAAGATCACCCTTGAAAATGATCAATATAATGATTGGAAGATCATTTGGAGAAATAGATAAGTCCAAATATCCCTTACAAATGAGATTTGTGAAGGGATCTCCTTTTGTTCTAACCATTATGGATTTCCCTACATCGTCCAAATTCAATCCACCTATGCTCACTCACAAATATGATGATAAAAATGACCCCGTCCTCCATATTGAATAATACTAGACAACAACTAATATTTGTTCAGTTCCATATGAGATATGTTACCGAGCATTCTCAAGTACCATCGTTGGATCTGCACAGATTTGCTATCATAATCTTCCTCGATGACAAATTTCTAACTTTTAGCAGCTCGTCGAGCTATTCATCCAGAGAGTAGCTCACTTACTAAGCATTTAAAATTTGGAGCCAAACTCGTTAAGAGGGTATATCACTTACTAATCCTCCGTCAGCGACCAGGGGAAACCACACGCGAGTATATAACTCATTTTGGCAGTGAACAGTTAAAAGTGATAGATTATGAAGAAAAGACCACTATTACTACTTTGATAACAAGATAGCTCCCTAAGAATTTATATTATACACTGGCCAAAGACCCCCCTAAAACTATGGCTGAGTTAATGGCTAAATATGGAAAAATCGTGAATGCCGAGGAAGTTATGAATGCCAAGAAAGCTTCAGGTGCTAAGGCCGATAACAATAAGAACTATGATAAGAAGAAGAAAAAAGATAAGAGGGCCGAGAAATACACTCCTCTCATTGTTAGCATGCATCACATCCTGGAGGAAATTAGAGGGAGTAGAGACCTCAAATGGACCGAGAAGCTGAAGTCCCCTCCTAATAGGATAGACAAGTCCAAGTACTATAAGTTTTATATGGACCATAGGCACACGCCTGACAACTATATTTCTATGAAAAATGAGACTGAAAATCTAATTTGGCAAGGCAAGTTATCCAAGTTTATTGATAGGTCAAAAGAATGAGACTACAAGAGGCAATCAGAATCTTCTGGCAAATAAAGAGATGATAAGAAAATAGATCGAGATAATGATTTAGAAGATGACCCAGATCTGCCAAAGAAACTTCAGTAGCCTAAAAGTGCGATAAAATGATCTCTTTTGGTTGTCATTTTATTATAGGAGGATATGCCGATGGTGGTGATGAAATAACTAAAAGAAAAACCTATTTAAATGAAGCCAAAGCATGTTCTTATATTCGGTAGATTAACTTTTTCTGATGATGTTGATGGCCAGCCAAGGAAAGTAAATAAAGATAAATTAGTGATCAGTTTCTCCAAGAACGACTTGTCAGGAGTGCTTTATCCACATGATGATCCTTTCGTCGTCATCATGAGAATACATGAAACAAGGATTGTTCGAATTCTAGTGGACAACGATAGCTCTACTGATGTTATGTTCTACAACTATTTCCACATTTTTAGATTACGACATAGCAAGTTGGAACCCTATCACATTCCCCTAATAGGCTTATTAGGAGAAAAGGTATACCCTTTGGGGACTATCAAGGTGGAAGTTTTGATCGACACCTAGCCGGCCAGTAGGATTAAAAGGATTCACTTATTCATCGATCAGCCTACAACATGATCCTTGGTAGTGTCGGCTTGAATAAATTCGAAACAATACCGTCAAATATTCACCAGTGCCTAAAGTTCCCCATTCATTATAGGGTCGACATTCCCTAAAGTTCCATACACCAAAGTAGTTAGTCTCAAACTCTCTGGATTATCAGTTTAGACCAAGCCCAATTCTTATACTAATAGATATTAGTGGAAGTTTGATTTTTAATCGGTACATTCATTATTAAGATTTAAATAACGGGAGATAAACCATTATACAAGTTTTTTTGAAGAGGCCAAGAGAGAAAGGTGCATATCTCACTCAAAAACAAGAGTTTTCATCTCAAAATGTTCTTACATATCTGCCTAGCTTTGGTAGGATCTTTAACGAGAAGACCTAGAATTTTGGTTGACACGTGGAAACTTTTTGAGAACCAAAATAAGGCACGCCTTCATCGCCACTAAATACATTTCTCCATTGCAACTGGATTAACAAAGGTATTTTTTTCATAACCCCAGGTTAGATTTTCAAACCTATTCTTTATCATTTTTTATTTTATAATTTGTGGTGACAAAAAACACAACACAAATTATAGAAGAAAGCAATCACCAGAAGATTAAGAAAAACATGCAATCACAACACAACGCAATATTATACGTGGTTCGGCCAATTGCATACGTCCATGAAGAGGTCTATTATTTTTATTAAGTATCTCTCAATAGGGTTTCTCTGTTACATGCCCCTATGCCCTGGGCCAGGGTTTATAATATATTGATCACAGAATGTGGTTGTAACCTCCACGATAAGCCATGAATCCCTTAAATATCTCTTCGAGATTCTCATGGATAAACTTGGTCTTATCTCGGGTTAGTTTCATAATCATGGCTCATAATTTGGGCCAGACACTTAATTAGTCATTATGGGCCTGGTTAGCTACTCTTATGGGCTAATTGAATATAGGTACCCACAATTAACCATAAAAATTTTAGCGACAAATTGGGCCCATAAATTTTAAAAAAGAGCGTTTCCCTTTGGATGGCACAATTGCAATTTACATGATTATGAGAGGAACGACTCGTCATTTTGCTGGATATTGGAGCAATAGACCTTCTTCGAATTACGTGAACCATCCTTGGAGTGTTTAAACTCAAGTGTTGGATGAATTTTATCATCACTTCAACTTATTTGCGTCTCGTGCTTCCCAAGCTGTCTTGTGCTCTTCATCTCCCAAATTCAAGTTTTTTCAACATTTTCGGCTTGATTCTTACTTCATAAGTCTTTAGTTCCCTTATTTTTCTTAATTTCTTTTCGTCCTTGTTCTTCACTCCACTGTAGGTAGGGTTTTTTGAGTTTTTCCATGGCAATGATAAACAACAAATCTTTGGTTGAGTTTAGAAAATGCTACAATATCCCTGACTGGGTAGATATTTAGTGTCCTTTCCTCACAACGTTCATGATGTTGAGGATGGACACTGGATACACGTCCTCCTGTTATCTCAAGGGGGTTTGTTGTTTCCCCCAAATCCTCTGTTTTTACACTTTTTTAAATACTTGGACATAGTTCCTGCTCAATGCTCTCCAAATATTTGGAAGATTATCAATGGAGTCCATAGGATAAATCAGCTTTATAGCACTAATTCAGGGTTAGCTAAAATATTCTATTGATGTACTTTTTCTTGCACAAGCGAGGGTCTTTTATATCTGAAAGTAAGGAGCCATGATAGGGTATTGGTAATGAATTTACCTGATTCCCATAAAAACTACTGATCTGAAGAATTTTTTTCTAGAAATTGGCAATTTCCTCCCCAAACAAAGGGCGTAAGGTACAGGGGACCTCAGATCCCTACCTACGGAGAGGAGTACGTAGGTTGTTGCCAACCCTTTTTCATTTATTGCTTGGTTGCTCATATTTATGTTTTTTCCTAATGTTCTCCTCTCTTTCCTTTTTTTCAATGAAGGCTAAAAATTAAGAACTTGTTCCTCGATAGATCTGGGTTGCTGAGCAGGGACTCCATAGCTGAGGGTGTGCACCCTAGGTCTGCTGCATTTATGTTGGAGTATGAAAATACTACCACCAATTTCATTGCTCATCCAATGGAAACTTTACCTCACCTTGATATCCCAAAAGAAGGAGTTGGTGCTTTTGAACGTATCGAACTAGACAAGGAGGAGGAGAGAAGCTCAGAGGTTGGTATTACTGAAGGTGGTAGAGGTGGTAGTAGCAAGGTAGGATCCAGTGAAGAGAGATCTAATAAAGAGAGATCCAGTGAAGAAGGATCTAGTGATCAGAGGTCTAGTGAAGAAGGATCCAGTGAGGTGGAAATAGCTCCTCCAAGAAGAAAGAATCTAATTCTGGATGATGATGGTGATGACGATGATGATGATGATGATGGCCTATTATCCAATCGAATGAAGTTTCTAAAACAGAAGCCCAAAAATTCTGTTGGTGGTTCCAAAATAGTGGCTCATGAGAAGGAGGTAGAGAGGAAGAAAAAGGAAGAAGATGAGAAAAGGGGGGAGAGAGAAAGAGAAGAAGAGAGAGGAAGGGAGAGGAAGAGAAGAAGAAGAGAAGAAGAGAGAGGAAGGGAAGAGGAGAGAAAAGAGAGAAGAAAGAAGGAATAGCCCTCGATATCCTCCATAGTGCCTGTTGATATTCCTACTGAGGGGGCCTCAGTGGATGCAAATCCTCATCTTGCCCCATTACTGCTAGAAAAGGCAGTGCTCATAACAGACCGCGAGTGATAGTCGAGCACAGGGCCTGACCAGTTATCCCTGAAGTTAGCTCAAGGGCTTACTTTGGTAAGGACACTTTTCTTCTCTATATTCTTTTGTCTTGCGATCTCTTTATACTTCATTAATTAACGTTTGTCTTCCTTTGCTGTTTGTTTCTGATTACACTGTCTTGATACATGGCCGAGCTGAAATATTTAGGAGGAATAGTGAGCTCAAAGAGAGTTTAAGGTCCTCCTAAAAGGCTTTGAAGTCTTTCGAGAAAGCTTTGACAGATGTCAAAGCCTCTTTTAATCGAAAGAAGGCTGCCATGGTAAATGAGTTGTTCGAGATGCGCGAGTCCTATAATTTAGTGATGACTAACAAGCTGTCTGTAGCATAAGTTAACAAAGTGTTGGTCGAAAAGGTGAATAAGTTGGAGGTAGAGGCCGCTACTGTTCGGGAGGGTGGGTATAATGAAGGATGGGAAGCAGCATATGAAGACGCTGGATGCCAGATTGCCTACATCTATCGATTAAGCTTCAAGAAAGGCTGGGATCGAGTCTTAATCGCTACTGGATATGTTGTTGATTCTCCCTATTCTCCCAACACCACCCAAACCCCCAAACCTATAGTGAATGAGGATACCCCTGCTGCTCGAGTTATTGTAGAGCCTGTTGTCCCTATTATAGGTACTTCGTTTGCTGATCAGGGAGTTGTGTCTACTTCAACAAACGGTGGTGTACCTGGTGTTAGCGTGGGCGAGGCTGTTGATGACCTTGTTGCTAGTAATGGAAATGGTCACTCTTCCTCTGAGCAGGTGAAGCTACCAGCTAAACTTTTAGGATTTTTTCTATTTATGTTCCTTTCATGATGTACTTTTGATTTGTACTTGGTTGGTGCCACTTTGTTTCGATTGAAAAATAAAACCCTTTTATTTTCACTAATTCATGTTGATCTTATCATTTATTTTCGCTATTTGTATCTTATTAATTTAGATAATTATATCCCTGCTAGTTCTCACCTAGGTCAAATCCTTAGTCCAAACCTAAGCGCCCAAGCGCGTCGAGCTTTCACATGGATGTATAAGTCCCTTAGGGAAAGGAACAAGGACTATAAGGACTAATCTAAAGTGGTTGCCAGACTAAAGGACGGACTCGGGGAAATGGAAGAGATTGGTGCCTCTATTCAACAAGAGATGGATGCCTTGAAGGTTAAGCTTTTGGATGCATCCGAAGTTAATCGAGTGGGGGAGCATCTATAAAGGGAAAATGATGCTCTGAGAAGCGAAGTTTCATGTCTCAAGGAATACGCCCTGAACAATGCTCCATCGTTCGCGCGTCGAGCTAGATTAGATGATGATGATTCTCAAAGGGAGATTATCGAGCTAAAGGGGGATGTTCAACGAGAATTTATAATTAATAATGGTGTTCAAAGAGATGTCACGCGATTGCGACCCTTATTCCGAAAGGTTCCTTGACAGGTATGGGCTGTTGGCTATAGTCAAGGCTAGTCAGATGCACCTACTAAGCTGAAGGAGGGCGAGGAGGTAGATTTTATCAGAGGGTGGGTAAGTGCCCTCAGGGAGTTGATGGTCCCCAAAAATTCTACCTTGTGGTATAGATATGAAATTACTCCTCCATCTTTGGAGCCAAATCCCTTTCATAGAGACGATCGTTGGATCCCCATAAATGCCATTTCGGTGCAACTGTTAGATCCGTGCCCGGAGGGGGCTGTGAAAAACTTTAATCCTCATCCTGACGATGGTCGAAGAGATCAAGTAGCAGATTATCTTTCTCGTTGCCCAGGACCTTCGTAGCCCTTAACAAATTTCTTATTGTTGTTAATGTAATCATGTAACTCTAATCAGAAATATAATTGACTATTTATGTTTTGGGCGTATGCCGACTAAATATGTTTTAATTGCTTTTCATTTATGAATAATCAATTTTTAACTCTAATCATTTTGGGCACTTCAACCGACTAAATGACAGCTGGAGTTTCCTTTTATTTGAGCATTCCCCCAGTCCAATGTGCCTTAGCCATATCATTCTGTCCACTTTACCTTTTTGGTCGTGCCGTCACACTACCTTAAGCCTAAGTAGGGCGATGGTGAGAATACTCCTGGTCAATGGGTAATCCGCCCGATCAGGATTTCAAGCCAAACTGTGTTGGCGACTAACCTGAGTTGTCTATGTTACCTAAGGATCCCCTGTAGGTCTTTATTTGTCGCTAGAGCAACCTGAGAGGCTAATTGTGTTTTTTGACAAAGGCCCGGGGAAGGTTACTTGTTAACCTTGCTAATCATGTTTTAAATTTCTTTGATTAGGGTAGACCTAACACTGTGCTGCAATCATAGAGGGTTGATTTGTAAGATCCCTTGACTGAAGCAAGTTAGTCAGCTTGCTGTAGTCCAAGAACTCTGTTATATTCATAAAAGGGGAGAAGTCTGTTACTTGTAAAGGGTGCACATTGAAATATTATCAAGATAACCAAGATATACAGAATGCCAAGGCCAATCAAATTTTATTAATCGAAATTGCAAATAAAGAGCAACATCAGTTTGAAAATGAAAATTTACCTAAACTAATGATGCGCAGATAAGGGACGTCTAAAAGTAAAACTTCTTGAGATTCGTCGCATTCCAAGACCTTGGTATCCCCCTTCCCTCCAGTATTTCCAATTGATAGGCTCCTTGCAGGTCATCCCTTACTATCTTGAAAGTTTCATCCCAATTTGGTCCCAGTTTTTCGTCTGATGGTTTTACTGCACTGCCGAGGACTTTCCTTAGGACTTAATCCTCGATTTGGAATTTCCTCGGATATAATTTTTGACTGTATTGTCTTTCTAGTTGTTATTGGTAGGATGCTAACTTAATTAGAGCCAATTCTCGACGTTCATCGGCTAAGTCAAGTTCAGTGAGTAATGCTTCATCGTTGTGGCCTTAGTCGACCAGTGTGGATCTCATGGTAAGTCCCCCAACTCCCAGTAGAATGCCTCATTCCATTCCATAGGTGAGCGCAAAGGGAGTTTCCCCAGTTGCTCGTCTTGGGGTTGTAAGATAGGCCCAGAGTATGTAAGGGAGCTCGTTCCCCCAAGAACTTTTGGTCCGTTCTAGTCATTTTTTAGTCCGTCAATCACTGCTTTGTTGGAAGCTTTAGCTTGCCCATTGCTCTAAGGTTATGCTACGGAGATGAAATAATGCTTGACCCCGTGATCGTTGTAAAAACTTTGGAAGATACCACTTTCAAATTGGGTCCCGTTGTCGATAATGATAATCTTGGATATGTCGAAGCGGATGATGATGTTCTTCCATATGAATCTTGTCATGTTTGTGTCCGGAATATTCACCAGTGGTTTTGCCTCTATCCACTTTGTGAAGTATTTTATGGAGACTAACAAATACTTTTGGTTTTCGAATGTATTAGGCAATGGTCCTACAATGTTCAAACCCCACTGGGCACATGGCCACAAACTGGATAGTAATTTGAGGTCGGTGGCGGGCTGGTGAACCATAGGGGAGTGTTTTTGACATTTTTCGTATTTGTGAACATATATCCCAGCATCTTTCTGCATATATGGACACCAATATCCGTCCTCCATTGCTCGAAAGGATAATGATCTACCTCCTGCATGACCTCCATAAATGCCTTCATGAAGGTCGTGCAAACCCTTCTCGACATCTTGTGGATGAACGCATTGAAGGTAGGGGCCAGTGAAGGATCTCTTGTACAGTTTCCCATCAGGAGATAAGTGAAAGCGAGCAACTTTGACTCTTATCTTATATGCCGACCTCTTGTTACCTGGTAGTGTGTCACTTTATAGATAGTCTACGATGGGGTCCATTTAACTTGGTGCTTTTCGATGTGGAGAACCTTCTTGGATACCAACTCGGATTCAGCACCTTGATCGATACTGGGCTATGCGAGGAAGTCTATTTGGATTGTTCTCTTTAAATCAGATTCTATTGCAAAACTTTGTGCTGCTAAGGCATCGGTGTGGCTGTTATATCCTCTGGGGAACTGTTGAATGTTAACTTTGTCGAAGTTGTCCATTAGTCTCTTTACGACGGTGAAGTAAGCTACCATCCTTTCATATTTTGCGTTGAAATCCCTACTTATCTGATTAGATACCAGTTGTGAATCACCAAAGACTTTAGGTGCTTTGCCCCCAATACTTTTGCTTTGCTCAGGCTAGCTATTAGCGCTGATATGCACCCAAAAGTGTATATTTTATACCCCGAATAGATGCATTTTAGTCGCTCGTTTTAATTAAAATTGGCCTTATGTTCGTATTTTATCATTTTGCAGGTCAATACGCAGTTGCGGTACAAATAATGCTAAATCAGTACAATTGCGACTCAAGAGCGGTCAAAAGCATGCATCGAAGAAATCCAAAGAGACTGCGAAGTCATAGTCCTCATTGAGCGTGCCGAGATGTGCTCCGAATACCCTGAACCAGTCCCGAACCAAATCTAAGCCTAGACCGAGCCCAATCCATACCCCGGGCCCGGTGTGTGTTGAGTTTGTACCTTTATTTATTTTTTTAGATTTTTATTTGAGTCTTTTTTTTTAGAATTTATTTTAGAATTATTTAAGATTTTTAGAATTTATTTGCATATTTTTATATTTTATTCTTATTAATGTATTTTTATTTTTATTTTTATTAGTTATTAGTTTTTATTTTATTTTATTATGATTAGTTTTTATGATTATATTTATTTATTTTTTAGATTTTACATTTTTAGGATTTTAGTTTTTAGTTTAATAGAGTTTTATTTTTATTTATTTTTTGTTTCATTTTTTTAGTCTTTATTTTATTTTTAGAATAGTATTTTATTTTTTTAGATTTTTAGGTTTGTTAATTTTATAATTTTTTTATTGTGTCATTTTTTTAAGGGTCCAACTTAAACACACATAACACATACACACACATATAACCCTACACCTAAAATACACACAAACCCCACACCCTCATCCCTACCTAATTCCCCTACACCCCCACACACTTTACCACACCTACCCTTCTTCTTCCCTACTAAAACAACCCGATTCTCTCTCCTCCATTCCCATTACTAAAATAACCACCAACACCTTTTCTCTCTCTCTTCACCCATCTAAAATCTCTCCCGACTACCCCATTTCGGCGACCATACCAGCGGCCTGACCAAACCGCCGACGTCGGCGAACACTCCGGCGCTGCCATCCCAAAATAACCTGCTGCCGGAGCTATTTTCGGTTAGCCACAAACCGCGAACCACCCTGTTCCGAACCCGTTTCCCACAATCGAAAACCCGGCCCAAAACCGAGACCCGGATTTTCCATCCGAAATCCAACCCGCTGGACCTCCAGCCAGCCCAACCCGAAACCCATTCAGTCCACCATTGCCGAACCCACCTCAACCCGGCTCCAACCAGCGACCAACAGACCAAAACGCAAATCCAAAAAAATCGGACCTGTAAAATCTCAAAATAAGAAGAAATCAAGAAGACTTTCACTTACCCACATGTGCTTGGCTAAAATCCCAACAAAATCTCCCAAATAAACACATCGTGGGTCAACCAAAAAGAAAAGGGAAAAGCTTATAAGAGTCTCAACAACAAAAAAAAGGATGAACGTAGAGACAGAAAAATATATAGTGTATATTATGTACGGTTTAGGTTCATAAAAAAAATTCCAAAAAATTCCAAAAAAATTATTTTAGTTTTAGAATAAATTTTAGGTTTGTTTTGTATTCTTTTTGGTGTAATCAAGTACTGGATTTGTAAGAAGATTGAGACGCGTGTTCATGCACAGTTGACGTAAGAAAAAAAATTGCGTATAGTATTCTTTCCCTCTTGTTTCAATTTTGATTAATGCTATTGTGATAGTTGTTTATTCTAACATGAGAATGTTTGGTTAAACACCTCGTTCAAGGGGTGGGGTGCACTGCGAATGATATTACTTTAATCAGTTGATTCATTAATTTTATATTTCTAGGCAAATTAATCTTTAACTATCGCCAATTAATTTATGTAACGAGAGTTAGTAAATTAATTGAACGAATTAATGTTTGAATGTTGGAATCGAACTAGAGATAGGTTTTTCCGATAATTAAATATTAATTCGGTATTGAAATTTGAAGATTGATATTTTTTTCGTTAAATTGATCCTAGCGGGTAATTTTCTGAAAATAGCATAAGTCCTAATTTTTCATTCGCGTGACATTTTAAAATTAATTTTCTGAAAAAGATTTTATTAAATTTATAATTTTAACAAGAGTTAGATTGTCGATTTAATATTATCTCGGAATATTTCAAATTAATAAATTGAGAAATTAAAATAATTGAAAATGCAGTGTAATCCCATCTCTTGACCTTCTCACATTATTTGACACTCGGTTGCACATTCTTTTTCATTATTTAGTCATTTTATAATTTTTAGCATTTGTTAGTTAATTTTTCCCTTGAAATTATTTTTTTTAAATATATTTTAATAAAAAAAAATTGGAATTGCACGTTTTCACATTAATTGTTTCACCTTGAAAGTTGGATTGATACCCGTACTTACCGCAATACGAGTTATTTTTAGACAAGTTTTGTAGGTACTCAAGGGAATTTTGAGAATGCTTTTGCACAACAATGATACACATACGCATTTGAAAAGCTTCTTATCAAGTGCCTCATATTCTACTTCGTTATTGGAGACTTTGAGTCCCACCCTGATGCCTGTTTGAGCACAGTATTTTAGGCAGTTACCAATACCCCGGGAGTTGAAGGCTCCATCAATGTATAAGTTCCAAACGTTAGATCCCTGTGTGCTTTCCATTGATCGATTACATTCTGGCTGATCGACGGCCTGGTCTCCTATGAATTCAGCGATAAAATCAGCTAAAAACTGCCCCTTGATGATTTTTCTTGGTTGAAAGTGAATATCGAACCTTCTGAGCTAGACAGACCATTTTAACAGTCGATCGGAGAGGTCAACTTTCCTCATAACAGACTTGAGGGGATATAAAGTGACCACGAAGATGGAGTGAGCCTCGAAGTAATATTTCATCTTCTTTGAGGCTATCACTAGGTCATAGGCGAGCTATCTAATAGCAGGTACCGTTACTCGGCATCCAAAAGTGTCTTACTTGCATAGTAGGTCGGATGTTGACCTCCCTCCCTTTCACATACCGAGGCGGAGCTCATTGTGTGGTCTGATACAACAAGGTAAAGATATAGAGGATCGTCTTCTCTAGGGATCATGAGCAAGGGTGGTCTGCTGAGATAGGTCTTGAGCCTCCCAAGGCTCTAGAGTAGTCCTCGTTCCACGTTAGACCCTTGTTTCTTTTTAATAGATGAAAGAATGGTTGGCATCACTCTGAGGACTTCAAAATGAAGCGATTGAGCATAGCGAGCATCCCGTCGAGCTTCTAAACATCCCTTATCATTTGAGGGGGATAGACTTTATTGATAGCATCAATCTGGTCGAGGTTCACCTCTATTCCTTTCTTGGTGACTAGGTATCCAAGGATTTTTCCTGACTGGACATCGAAAGAACACTTACTTGCGTTGAGTTTCATTAGGTATTTCTTGATGGTATCAAAGGTCCCTGCCAGGTCAGAGAGGTGATCATCCTTGAGCTTACTTTTGACGAGCATGTTATCGATGTATACCTCCATAGTCTCGCCCATTTGCTTCTTAAACATTCTTGTAACTAATCGCTGATAAGTCGCTCTTACATTCTTAAGGCCAAAAGGAATAACCTTGTAATAATACAAACCGACAGGGGTTATAAAGGAGTTTTTATCTTGGTCTCGCCTGTAAAGGGGGATTTGGTGGTATCCAAAGTATGCATCTAAAAATATCATCCTCTCACAAGTTGCTGTGGCGTCGACCAATTTATCAATCTTCAGAAAAAGGGAAGTTGTCCTTAGGACAGGCCCTGTTGAGGTCAGTGAAGTCAATACAAACTCTCCAGCTTCCATTGATCTTAGGAACTACCACTGGGTTAAATAACCATTTAGGTAATTGGACTTCCCGTATGGAACCTGCATCCAGTAACTTCCCAACCTCTTTATCTACTACTTTTTCCTTTTCTGGCACTATTCGGCGAGCCTTCTGTGCGATCAGCATGAAGGTTGGGTTCACGTGCAACTGATGACAAGCGATGGTAGGATCTATCCGAGGCAGCACGTAGGCTTCCCATGTAAACACAATAAAGTTTTTCCGAATGAGCGTGACTAACTATTTCTTCTCGCGATCAGTCAAGGTGGTACCAATTAGAATTTGTTTCTCAGTCGAGCTGCTTCTAGCTCCTCTTCCAGGTCTTTGATGACCCTTTTTAGGGGTGGAGCCTAGTTTCCTCCACCCCCGATCGGCCATACCTTAGCTGCTATTTGAAGAGTGGCAACCCCTCCTGGGTTTCCTCCTGACTTTTCGATTCATCAGTCTTCCTCTCTTACTTTGGGCGAATGGCCGCAATAAAGCACTTTTTGCCCATAGCTTGGTCGTCGTGGATCTCGACCACTCCCCGATCTATAACACACTTGAGTTTTTGATGGTATGTTGATGGTACGACCTTCATTGCATGGAGCCACCCTCTACCGAGGATGGCGTGGTACGGAGACTCAATGTTAACTACAAGAAATTCAATTATTTTTTAAATGTTTCCTGCTCTAACTCGAAGGATAATTTTTCCCAAAGAAACTACGATTTTTTCAGCAAAACCGACCAACTGAATGATGGCTTCCTTGAGGTCGGCGACACTCAGCTTTAACTTTTGAAATAACTCCAAATACATCACTTCGGACGAGCTACCTTGGTCGACAAGCAATCTATCTATATCCCAGTTGGCTATCCTGAGTGTGATGACCAGCACATCATGATGCGGGGTTCTAACCCCTACCAAGTCCTCTTCTGTGAATACCATATGCTTGTTATAATCGACGTCCTCCGGCCGTTGATGCTTCCCGACTAGAGTTTTAATGGGATCAATTTGAAAGGCCTGCATGACTCCAGTGAGCTTCTTGACTTTTATCCGAGCAGCATTTCCTTGTATTTTCTTGAGGTCTGATGCCATGTGGATTACTGCGAACTCGTGGCCAATATCCTCCTCGAGGACGTTATCAGGACTTTGCTCTCCATTCGTTGATGACTTATTTGTCTTATTTTTAATGAACTTATTGAGATGCCCAGCCTAGGTCACTCCTCGAGATAAGATTTGAGGGCTTTACAGTGCTCAATTTTGTGGCCACCCTCCTTGTGGAACGCGCACCTTAGTGTGTTATTCCGTTTGGTGGGGTCTCCTCCCATTGTACTTAGCCACTTGATAAATGGTTCATCTTTGATCTTGACGATAATCTTATATATTGGTTCCTTGAAGACCGTATTCATAGACTGAAATGCCTTTAAGGGATCATTTTTGTTTCCATTTTTAGAGCCATTTTTGCCCCCGTTCTTGTTCCATTTCTTCTAAGGCTTGTTCTTCTCAACTGCTTTGCTCTCCTTTGCGTGACCATTATCCCCTGCGCTAAGATGGGTTACATCTTTGACTTTGGCATATTTATCTATATGAGCCATCAAGTAGTGAATGGATGTAGCCTCCTTCTTAGTTAAGGACTAGTGTAGGAGGCAGGAGCTCGACAAACCGATTTTAAAGGATGATACAGTGACCTGCTCCGAGCAATCCTCAATTGCATTAAACAGTTCCCAATACCTCTTAGAGTATTCCCTTAGGTTCTCATGTGGCTTATTTTTCATAGTAAGCAGTGCATCCATCTGCTTCGGGTGAGAGCTTCTTGTTCTGAAATGAGCTGTGAATAACTCAACCAAAAGTTTTAAAGTTTTTTATGGACCTGTGTGATAATCTCTCAAACCACTTCTGGGCCCTATCGTGCAAGCTTTAAGGGAATATACGACACATGAGTGCGTCATTATGACTCCATAGGGTTATGACTTGCCGATATTACCGAACATGATTAATGGGATCAGTCTTCCCAACATAGATCTTGAACCTAAGGATTATGAACTTTTTTAGAGCCTCTTCTTCATCTATTGCCCTTTAAAAAGGGGACTTCATTTGTGTTTTGGGCGCTCTTCTAGATAACTCTCGCGTAGATCTGGCACCACGATGAGTTGGGTGCTGGTCCATCTCTCTTCGAACCAAGCTCCTTATTTTGTCATTCTACCGACCAGGACTTTTATGGCGTCGAGCTTGTTGAGATTGTTGTGATCGATCATCTTTGACCTATTTCTCTTGGTTTTTTCTGAGCCACGCCCGGGGCTCCTTCCTTAGGTGAGAGACTTGCTCGCCTGAGGTCTAGGAGTTTGGTCGTGGTGTCGCCTCGTCTTTCGATGGAGCTCTCTCTCTATTCTTTCTAGTCGCCTTCTCAGATAAGCATTTTTGTCTTCCTGCAGGTGCGTAGCCTCCTTTTGTTCTTGGAGTTTGGATTCATAAGCATTGATTAATCTTGAAATTTGTGTAGGTTGCTACTGAATGGCGAATCTCAAACCATACCCTTGGAGGGATAGGTTGCTACTGAATGTCACCTGCTTGAGGGACGTTGATACTGTGGTGTGACATTGTTGGCTTTTCATTGATGAATGTTGTCTTAGGAATAACAACCATCTTCCCACAGACGGTGTCAATTGTGGTGACAAAAAACACAACACAAATTATAGAAGAAATCAATCACCAGAAGATTAAGAAAAGCATGCAATCACAACACAACACAACAATATACGTGGTTCGGCCAATTGGCTACATCCATGGAGAGGTCTATTGTTTTTATTAAGTATCTCTAAATAGGGTTTCTCTATTACATGCTCCCTATGCCCCGCGCCAGGGGTTACGGTATATTGATCACAGAATGTAATTGTAACCTCCATGATAAGCCATAAATCCCTTGAATATCTCTTTGAGATTCTCGTGGATAGACTTGGTATTATCTCAAGGTAGTTTCATAATCGTGGCTCATAATTTGGGCCGAACATTTAATTAGCCTTTATGGTCTTGGTTGGCTACTCATATGGGCTTATCAAGAATAAATACCCACATAATCATTCAAAGATTCATAGATTAAATTTTTATTACTCATATATCGTGTATATCAATTGGTATTATATCCCATGTTGTAGAATGATAATGTTCAAAAAGACCCATGGATGTATGTGTTCGTATAATAACGATTTTGTAGTATGTGAATGTTTATATACATTCCATCATAGTCATATGATTGTATCCTACGATGGTTTATCCCTAATTATTTTCTTCTCTAGATTCGATTTGGTTGTAATAATTAGGGTTTTGTAATTATTACTTTTAATCGATGTATTGGAGGAGTAAGTGAGCGGATGTAATTTATATTTTCATATTTTGAAATGGAATTAATTGCAGAATTTTTTTCATAAGATTTTGCATATTTTTAAAGCCAGGATCACACTCTATTATGTAATGGGTTTGATTGAGGAGATACAAGTTATAGATTCGACTATTGAAGAAAGTATAAAGAAAGAAAAGAAAATCCCAGCACTGACTAAAATAACAGTAATTATGGCGGCTAAGGTGGCCCACTATAGCGGGGTCATGATCACAATAGCGGATAGATTCCACCGCTATAGTAATTTGAGGAAAAAGGTAGCGGGGCTGGGAAAACCTTTATCTATATTATTTTCTTCACCATTTTTCCCTTGAGTGGACTCTTCTTCATTAGTTTTCGTCTACGTCGGGTTACTTTGCATGAGTATCATTATTGCTTAAGGACTCTATTCAAAGGAAGATTTTAGATCGTGATGGAAAAGGGAAATTTCATTCTGCAGTTATTTGTTACTTGAATGTCTCTTTATAATTGATTTTGCGTGCTAATTTATTAGATAATTACGTGATTTGCAAGGGTTGCATAAATTCTTAATCTCCAGGGTTATTAGGATTGTAATGCTTACTCAATTATTGCTTTGACTATTATGGGAAAGATTTAGTTTTTATTAGATCTCAATCTCAATATAGTAGGTTATTATTATTTGAGTGTCTTTCAGCTCATAATTTAAAGGAATCCATATCCATGAGATATCTTGGATTGTAACACGCCCATTGCTTGCGCTGATTAAACCTGATAAATGGATAATTTAATAACTTGGTGGAGTAGTAAAATACTTTAAGTATGAAAATCGATGGATTGATTAAATGTTTGTTAGAATTGCTTTGACCAAGCGGGTATCATAAGCTTAATGTGGGGAATCTCATTGTGCACCATAATCAAATTTGCAAACAAGAGCTCTTTATATCTGAGTGATTTTTTAGATAATTAAATTAAGAGTACAATTATAATTATTTAATAAAATTGATTATGATTAAATAAATAAAGGAAATAAATTACGGGATTTGTAATTTGGAATTTTCGAGTATTTATTTGGAATTCAATTTAATTATTTATCTTGGGTTCCTAGTATAGTCCATACACCCAAGTAGTTAGGTTCAGACTCTCTAGATATTCGATTTAGACTAATCCCATAACTTATACTAATATATATTGGTGTAAGCTAGAGTTTTAACTAGTACATCCATTATTAAGGGTTGGAGAAGGGGAGAGAAACCATTATTCAAGTTTTTGTGAAGTGGCCAAGAGATAGAGGTGCATATTTTACCAAAAAGCACGAGTTTTATCTCAAAAGGTTCTCATGTATCTTCCTGACTTTGGTGATTGTTAATGAGAATATTAAAGCATTTCGGTTGATGCGGGGGAGATTTTTTAGGACCAAAAAAAGGAAGACCCTCGTCAGCATAAAATACCTTTCTCCATATCGGATTACAACTAAATACACAAAGCTATTGTATTCATGACCCTAGATTTGGTTTCAAACCTAGTTTTTAATGTTTGTTCTTCCTAGTGCATAATCATTCATAGATTCATAAGTTAAAAATTTTAGTACGCGTAAATTGATCCCCATCAATTGGTGTCAAATCCCACATTATAGAATGTTCACGATTTAGTAAGATCCATGTTTTTAGGAAACGACTTGGGATTGACATTCAAAATACAGAAAAATTCTTACATAAAGATCTTTTATTAATCATTCATTAAAAAGAAATCAAGAACTATATTTAATGATTAAACCTAGGGTTTAAGAATACAATACCATAGAGAATCATGTTTTGATTTGTATGAGGAAACAAATGTTAATGATGATGAAATCCTTTCTTCCCTCTAGAGTCTCCAAAACCTTACAAGAATGCCTTGAACATTTTAAATATTCTAGAACATGATCCACCCTGTAAGGACATAAATTCCCAACTGAGTCCTTTGTAGTTTTGGCTCACTTTCGGACAAAAATGTTTGAGTCATAGGATAGAGTTATTGACCATCCTTTAAGCCTATGACATACTAAAGTTGAACACGTAGCGGCCAAGAGTATAAAGCTTCATCAAACGCCGTGTGTATTGTGCCTCGTTTCTACGTCATCAACATGGTTCCATTTCTCCTAAGGTATGAATGGATTTTAATATATATATATAGGAGCTTGGAACAATATTTTCATTGGGTGTAAGTTTAGTTTAAACTGTTGTTCATTTTCAGAAAGTATCTTTAAAGCTTTAAATAAAGTTTCTAGGCTAAAATCAAATTTTTATACTTTCTGGAAGTTCGTTCGAAATTTTCATTCGAACGAGTTTGTCGTTCAAACGAGAATGTCGTTCGAACGAGTTTGCCAACGAGCTCCCACATTGGTCACTGGAATGTCGTTCGAAGTATCATTTGAACGAGAATGATGTTCGAAAGAGACTTCGTTCAAACGAAAATCTCGTGCGAACGAGTTTTGGCGGGAACAGTTAATTGGAAGTTTTGTGAGCAGTTTTCCCACTTTCCCACTTCTTTTCCCACTAAATTTTTACCTGATTAATTAAGTGCGGAAACCAACTTTTTCTTTTCAACTTTTCATATCCTACAACCTCCAAGAGAGAGTTTGAGAGCAAAATTCAAAGTAGAAAAAGTTCATTGTTTAAAGTGTTAATTCTTTCAAGAAATTCTTTAAAACACTTTTGTTTATACACCCAAAGTTTGTTTATCCAAGTTCCTTTATATAAATACATTCATTAGAGTTTTGGCACCGGCTTACTCTACCTATTGAAGAGTTCGTTTGGGTTTTATTCTAAATCCCTCAAAGAAGAAGAAGTTTATTTTGCTGCGGCATTCTCACATGGTGAAAGGAACCATGTGTGGTGGACGGTGTACCTATGTCTCATTGGTGAAGTCCAAGGTTCCGGTGGAGCTCCGGGGTTGTGTGTTTATAATAAGACGCGTCAAGGCTTGAAAGGGGACGAGTCGAGGAAGTAAGTCATCTGTCTTGTAATTGTAAAACCATACTTAGTGGACTTAAGGCTAGGGCCGTCCAAGATTTTTTCTCGTTGTGGGGTTTTCCCCGTACATCGCGGCGTAGTGATTCATTGTTTATTTTATCTTTTGCAAAATCACCTAGAACACATGCTTAGGTAAAAAGATAAAATTGGTTTAAAATCAATACTTATTTAATTTGGTGCTAAATTAATTTGGGTAATGTTTATGTTAATTTAATTCAAGTCGTCGCTTAATTTGATAAAATTGGTTTGGCCTAACTTGGTAATATTGAAAATATGACTTAGGCAAATTTCTAGGACTTGAATTGAATTAATTTGGTTTAAGTGAAATTTAAATTGTGTGTGTTTAATCTAATTTCACTTGGTTTAATTTTAATTTGACAAGAAATTAAAATTAGTTAATTTGTTTAAATTTGAACCATCAACAATTCCGCATTATTTTAGAGGAAATTACTTTCTGTAGTAAAAGATTTTAAAATTGGGGGCCTTGTGTTCCAACACACCCAACGTAAGCCTTGTGTGTGGGCACTCTTGGAGATGACATCATGGTAAAATATGGGAGAATTGACCTTCTCTCCTCTCACCCCTCTACAAAAATGTGAATAGTATTTTTCCTCTCGCTCTCTAACCCTCCATAATGGACTCTTAACCTAAAACCCTAGATTACACCCATATATATAGTTATGGGTTGTGGGCTTTATTCAAACTGGGATTTCAGAGATTTTTGGGCCTACTACTTGGGAAATGGACTGTTCTAGGAACCCAAAATAAATAATTATTTTGGCTTCAAAATAAATACTCAAAAATTCCAATTATAATTACCATAATTATTATTTTTTATTTGATCACAATTAATTTCACATGATAATCATGACTGCACTTGAATTTAATTATCTTTAAATCATTTGAATAAAGAGGTCTTGTTTGCAAATTTGATTATTATACACAATATGATTTCCCACATTAAGTTTTTGATATCCTCTTGGTCAAATCAATTCCTTGGAAATCGATTTTAACTAATATCTAATCAATTTCCTTTATTCTCAAACTTAACTCATTTGCTACTCCGGCATGATTTTAAACTAATCCGCCCGTCGGGTTTTACTTGGTGTAAACAAAACATGTGAGTTTATCAAGTGAGTAACATAATCTAAGGTATACACTGGAAGCGAATTCCTCTGAATTATGATCTCAGAGCTACTCACACAACTATTACCGAATAGGCAGAGATCATTTAACCCGATAACAAATCAGATCGCACCCATAGAAATCCAAATGACATTTTCTTAAGAATTCTAATCCTTGTAATTCTTGAAATTAAGAATCTATGAACTCTTTACAAATGGCATGGGATATATCGAGTCTAATCAAGACAATCTTGAGACTCAAATCTCATGGGTGGACATGTTCGATACATTCCTTGGATGGACTGGTCACTATGATCGTCGAACTATCATCCAAGTTCTCAAACCATCAAATAAATTCTCATAGTTTAAGATAAACTATTGTGATTGCATCGCAACTATTTTAATATGATGTTAATTCCCAATCTAGGTTATGAACGTTTCAATATTGCTAGAAGCGAGGTTGATTCACTGGAATTCCTACTGAGTTTTATTGATCTAAAGTTCTATAATACATCTAAATTAAATATAAGGCATTCTCGAAAATAAGGTTCCTGCTTCAAAATGAACTGACACATCTTTTCTTAAAAGTAAAGCTTATATATGATTTTAGTTATAGACCCAAAAATCTCACACACAGTCTTATAACCATGTATCCAACTCCTAACCCATTTACTCGAAATTCGGTTGCGTATTAGTAGAAGGATTAACCGAGTTTTATTCAATACAACCTTGTGATAAACATATCACCCATTCAGTTCGATATCTCGAACTTGGTGAAACTTACACTAAAGTCAGTTAACCCTTTTATAGGTTACGGGTTCTCTCAAATTTTCAATCGTATCACTATAAGCACTAAAAGTATAATAGTTAATTTCACTTTAAGGAACATCGCCCAAGTTACTTAAGAAGTAATAAAGCCATTTAGTCTGTTTATTTGTCTCTGAAGTGACACCGACTTTGTCCTCCTTTGATGAGTCAGCAATCCACGATTGCTTCACAATACTCCGACTTAAAGCTCAACCTCCATGGGTAAACACATATTCAGAGGTAGAAAACTTTTAATCTTTATACAAATAAAAACTTAGTCTTTGTGCCTAAAAGGTACAATGTTATTAGACTTAAATATGTTGGCCATGTCATAGGCATGGCTGATTTTGGTCTTTACACTCAATATATAGCCTTCATGAGGCTACCCACTGCTGAAGCATTAAATATACTCCTTAGTTATTCCATCTTATCAAATGTCATGGGAAATTGATTCCCAGAAAAAAACAATTCCATACTTGAAAAAAAAACTCTTTTAATGGAATCCCGATCTTAAACTTGTGAGTAAGATATCAATATAATTTGCTTGGGGTAAGCCTAACATCCTTTTTACCCAATCTAGTGTAAGCTTGATCATAAGGATGTGCATGCTTATTCAAAGTTTTATACATTAAAATACCCTACCAACCACATTCTTATATAAATAAATACTCCCACCTCATTCTTGATTAGGCAAATATTATCCACAAGTTGTACTTAGAAATACTACCGCATCTTTTTCATGCTTCTTGTACTAAAAACTACTTTTCGAGATTTGCTCAAAATGAAAACATGATTACCCGATCCAAAAAAATGACATAATGTCATGATTTTATATTAAATTCAATTCAAAAGCTTACATCATTTTGATTTCCCTACTTCTTACTTTGTGCGTGTCTAGACGACGTTAAAGATTACAGTCTTGATGTTATAAGAATCTTTATAGACTTGAGCATGGCTACAATGAAGAAGTTTCCTCATAGTCAATCCCTTTATTTATGAGTAAACCCTTTCGCAAGCCTTTGCATAAGGGTTTGCACCTTCCCATCCATCGATCTTTTTAACTTCTTGTAGGCCCACTTGTACCCCCACGAGTTTTACCCCCATCAATAAGTATTTATGTTCCAAAACTTGATTCGAATACATAAAATCCTTTTAGTATCCATAGTCATAAGTCAAAGAAAAAGTCTATGTCTTAAAATGCATCATTATGACCTGGTTAGCATTTGCCTGGGATCAAATCAAAATGCCCAAACACCAACCATTCAAGACGACTATTGATTCTCCCACTACGACGTGGCACCACTTGTTATCTAGTATAAGTGATATGTATATCCTAATTATAGGTCACTCGCACTACCATTAGGTTGTGTATTATAAAAATCAGGTTACATTTTATCATGTATGGGTGGTCTAGAAACATTGGTAATATAACATTCCATTTGATCTTATAAGTCCAACTTAAACTTGGACCTTGTACACAATCGCACTACATGAACATATTATTGATTCAATTAACATCCTTCTCGTACTTAGGAGTATGATATAAACTACCTTTAGAATAACTAGAAAAGAGACATACCTTTGTCCTTAATTTCAAGTTTCTTGGCTCTTTTCACTACACAAGTTTCAGGCACCCCTAAATTCGAACATGACTTATAATGAGATTGCACCCATTCCAACGTTATAAGGAATTTTAAAGAAACCTATTAACAAGAAACTAAATTCATAATGCATATATCGTCTTTTATGTAAAGTTCCAATAAAAATGTTGTAGTCCTAAATAATCTACCATGGACCCTATCATATCCAAAAGATTCTTATCCTTTATATCCTCTACACCATTTTGAAGTGGAATGCCCTATGAAGACAACTGGGATAAAATCCCTCCAATTAGTGATCCCTTAACTATCTCAGAAGATATACTTCCTATGATAAAATCATAGAGTTTTAATTAGTCTACCTCACCCATGATCCACCTTAAACTTTAACACATTGATCTAATCAGAAGATTTAAACTATTGGTGAATAAGGTAAACGTATCCATACCACGAGTAGCCATTAAAAAAATTAATGAACCATGCATAACCACCTCTTCTCTATATAGTCACTGAATCATACTAATTGAAATGAACTATTTCAACCATCTATTTGGCCCTTTAGATTTTGGTCAGAAGGCCCCTTGAACATTTTATCTTTTAAATGGGTATCTAGACTAGAAGTTCCTCCACTCCATTTTAAACCACTCTTCGAATTAAAATAACCACAACATAAGTACCAATATTATGTTTGGTTATAGACGAAAACTTTATTATTAATGATATTTGTCCATAAAATTATTTAATTCATTATTTCGTAGTATTGGTGAGAAAAACCATATAATATAAAAATTATTTTCCAATGTGCCTCAACAGGTAAAAGATATCCACTTTTGATAAAAAAAAAAGAATTATAAAATTAATCAAATATATGTTTGAAATCAATTTAGAGAACTGAAACCAACTTTTCTAAAACCCAGTTACATTGAATAACTTATATACATTAACTTTATGTTTACATTAAAATTTATAATAATATCGATGCATTATTTCGATTACCCATAGCACGAAAATTCTCTCCTTTAGGTAATTGCCTGGTTACCTTGAACCACTACAATGAGTTACAGTCCTGATTTATAGCTCTCGAGTCTACATACCAGGTTGTCCTGGATTGGACCATAAATCATGTAATTACTTTCAGAGAAAACCATTACCACATACTTTTCCTTACTAAGCAAGGAAAATATTGAATGTCATTGCTATAAAGTTTTAATTACTTGTACTGAGAATACTGCCCGTTTGGCCATTTCATGACCATCGAGAAATAAAAACCTTTATTAACCCAAACCATTGTACCAGAGTATTAGCCTTATCCTCCCACCTCCCTTTCAGGAGTGAAGTAAAACTATTATCAAATAACTAACACCAACCTTTAGCTATCGATAATCTTCACTCCCAGATCGCAAAATGGTATCAAGTTTCCCCACTATGCCCAATCCAAAGATACCTTTGTTCAACCAATTATTTATAATAACATGATTCTTAACTGAGTGGCATCAACCAATCACAGGTGTATACAAATTTTCATCGATTAATTTTTTTAAAATTAAACATGTACACATAGAACTTTCTCGTGGGGGGGGGGGGGGGCAGGGGGCAAATGTAACACTCAATTTAAGAATTAACATGTATTTTAAAATATCACAATTTCGTGATTAAAACATCCCTGGGAGAGGGCAACCAAACTGCTGCAAGGAGTTAGTTACACCATAATTTTAAAATATTGATGGAAATTATGGGTTAAAACAGTTTATTATCCCCTTAAGTGAGGACAATACCCAATAATATTTTCAGACCTTGAAACTTATTCAAATTACAACTTTAAGACTAATACAAGCAAGAAATAGTTATATTCATTTTGAAATCTCAGAATCATCAAATTGAATTTTTTTTAAATTAAACTCGAGAATTTTTTCGATTAAATTTTAAAGTGGCATCCCTCAACCACTAATAAAAAACTAATCCGTCGGACATCTTAATTAAAACCATGTTAATTTTAAAGTAAAATCCCTCAACTGCCAATAATAACATCATGATTTCGTGATTAAAATCATCCATGGGGAGGGGGCAACCAAACTGCCCCAATGAGTTAATTACATTATAATTTGAAAATATTAATGAGAAGTGTGGGTTAAAACAGTTTATTATCCCCTTAATTAGAACATTGTCTAATAATATTTTCAGTCATTGAAACTTATTCCCATTACAACTTTAAGACTAATACCAGCGAGAAAAGGTTGAATTCGTTTTGAAATCTTAGAATCCTCAAATTGAAAAAAATAATTTCCAATTAAACTCGAGAAATATTTTGATTAAATTTTAAAGTGGCGTCCCTCAACTGCCAATAAAAAGATAATTCGTCGTACATCCTAATTCCCTTATGAGGGGATTAAATCACTCTACTTGGACCATACAAATTTTCATATTTTAATATGATATTCAGATAGTTAATGATCTCTTGTCCAACATAATGAATGATAATTTTTGGTCCCATAATTAATGACACTGACTCTATGGGGAATGATATCATTAATTATGTTTAAATGTATACTACCACTTCATTCCTCGAAATATAATGCATTCGTGAATGAATTCCCCACGGGGGGATCAAACTCACTCACATTCTAATTCTCATATTTATCATTCAAGAGTTTTAATGAATCCTTGATGCCCTCATTGATTCCATCCGCGGGGCAGCCTAACTGATGCGAGGAACTACTCACATATGATTCATAAAATAATAATGGAGACCGTGGATTTGATATCGAAATTACGCTCCCACTTAGTATTTTAAAAACCCTGGGGTTTTGAAAAGAAAGAATTTAAATTCTTGATAATTTTTAATTTACTTGTACAAATTAAATTACCAAAACTCACAATTTTAATTTTCCAAAAATTAAATCTTTTTAATTAAATAAAACTCGTAGATGAAAATTAAATTTGTACCTCTAAATTAATTACCCCCATTAATTTCAATTTTAAAAATAATAAATAAAATAGGATTTTCCCAAAAATGGTGTTAGGTCACTATTAAAATTAAATCTATGTTATCCATGAAATGGTGTTCCTAATTATTCCAATTGGTACACCATATTATGGAAAATAATAATAAAGAGACAACATGCAAAAGTAAATATATAATTGTACAAGTAACTAAAATAATAAGAACAAATATGACCCTATCCATCACGGCCTAGACTCGTTTAACTAGAATTATTCAATATCAAGAATACCAT
Organism: Sambucus nigra; assembly: GCA_949130495.1. NCBI lineage: Eukaryota > Viridiplantae > Streptophyta > Magnoliopsida > Dipsacales > Adoxaceae > Sambucus > Sambucus nigra. The sequence continues at coordinate 298,202,080 of OX422212.1, read as the reverse complement.
TTGAAGTAGACTTCTTCATGAGTAAGAATCCTCCTTGAATTAGATCTTTTCACAAATGTTGGTTCATTATGGATAACACCACCATGAAGAGTTAGATATGGAGAGAAAATGACTACTCGTGATGGTATTTTTCTCTCCATATCTAACTCTTCATAACGTACTCTCACCTTAAAACCATAGTTACACTCATATATATATGTATGGGTTATGGACTTTAGTCAAGCTGGGTGTCTAAAGAGTTTTAAACCTACTATTTGGTCAGTGGACTATATTAAGGACCCAAGACAAATAATTAAATTATAATCAGGCATCCCAATTACAAATACCATAATTATTTCCTTCCTTTATATAATCTTGATTAATTTAACAAAATAATATTGAATTCACTCTAATTTAGTTATCTTCAAGTCACTCGGAATAAGATGTTTTATTTGCAAAGTTAATTAAGGTACATAATATCATTCCCACGTTAAGTTTTCAATACCCGCTTGGTAAAATTAATTTTCATTCCTCATAATTGTGGCGATTAGGAATCTCTGCACCATTTGCTAATGGTGTGAGATTGTGGGAATTTTATCACGACAACCTTTAGACTCAAATCTCATGGGTGGTCATGTCACAATCCTCTATCGAACTATCAAGCACATTCTCAAACCATTAAATAAGTTCTCATAGATTAAGGTAAACTACTAGGATTGCATCGTAACCGTTCCGATAGGATGTCAATTTCCAATCCAGGTTATCTATATGAGAATAATTAAATGGTTCCATATAAAATAAAAGCCTATACATATCTTGTATAGTATCAATAAAGGAGAAATAGTATCAAGTCTAATATCCATATGAGTATGGTCCCCAAAACAAACAAGTGAATGGGCTATGTACGAGCCCACACATAAATGCGAAGGTTTATCCCTATCACCTTCGGGTATCACTTGTGTGTAATAGGTATAGCTATAGGACGTTCCCTACATATAACCTCACGACATCATAAAAAGGATAATCATTATGACTTCACACCAATCACATATCAACATGCCACAGGCTATATGAGAGGATTATCTCGTTAAAGTACACTGGGTACAACGATTACTTTCAGCATGTAGGATCAAGTAACAATGACAAAGGTAAAACCCATCTCATCACCGGGGTACCAGCGAGGTCGACATCGTACACGGACCATAAATAAATTCCTCATAGTACGTCCCCTACGAGCACTCACATATGGTATGTTTACACATATAATTAGTAACCCAATCTACTCACAGATTAAGAAAACATTATTCAAATTCTCGTGTTAATTAACCCTCGTTAATCTAAATCTCAATACTCATAATACAATGGTAGTTTTAAATCCTATAATGCTTATCCCAAAAAGCCTAAGCCTCCCAACATAAAATTTCCCTAAGGTTCACTCAAAACTAAAAAAATCCAAGAACTTACCCGGGTCCGTGCGCATGAGGATAATTCATGTTGTGCGCACAATAACTGTTTGCATGGGGATATTTAATCCTACACACGCTAATTATTTACACGGAACTGTGCATCCATATGCATGACAAGCGAAAACCCTAATTCCTAGAAAAACATGTTTCTTCATCCCTACGTCCCCTGTTACGAGCCCAACACCCCAAAATGCTATTAACGACATGGACTAAGATTCTACCACCTCAAATACACCCAATAATAGCCAAACAAACACTAATAGATCAACCTCCAAGCTATCCCAACAAGTTTTAGACGATTTAACAAAGATTTAAATATAATTTTAGATTCTAAGCCTAAGAACCCTAACTTCATAATCCTTATAATTATATCTCAATTTCATCTAAATATTATAATTAAATAAAGGTATTTTACTTGATTCCATGTGATGAACTTGTTTATAACAATTGTAATTATATTCCAAGTCATATTCATTAGATTTATCACTAAAATCATCATATGTCATTAACATGTAGTTTAATATTAATTTAAGGGTAAATTACATTTAACCCCCCCCCCCATGTATCTCGTATTTGCGGGTCACACCCTAAAAAATATCCAACAAACTCACCCCATTAGTTTCAATTTATTACAATTAACACTAGAAGTAGAGTTGGCCCTTTTTCGCGTAAATTGACTCAAATAACCATCAATCCTAGTTTTAAAACTCGAAACTTTTAAAAAAATCATTAACATTTTCAAAATTCTCCCTCCCTCTCACTCTCTCTCTCTCTATCTATCTATCTATCTATCTCCAGCTCCACCACCACCTTCTCCCCCCCCCCCCCCTTCCAATAAACTAGAAAACCTAGCAACCCATCACTAGAACCAACCCACCTCACAACCCTCAAACCCTTCACCACTACCAAACCTAAAAAAAATAATAATAAACTGCAAAACACAATGCTAAACCAAAAACTCCACAAAAACCACTGCCAAACCCAAATCAAAACTACTATCAAACCCAAATTGAAACAAAAAAAATAAAAAATAAACACTACCAAACCCAAATCGAAACAAAAATTAACATTGTCCTATTCATACCTCTTAAACCACTACTATCACAACAAAACCCAACACCATTTCACAAATTTGATTCATTTCTCTCTCTCTCTCTCTCTCTCTCTCTCTCTCTCTCTCTCTCACACACACACACACACATAAACACACACACATACACACACAATCATCTTGAATTTTAAAAAAATGGATGGTGGAGGGGTAGGGAGGAACCAGTAGTGACGAAGATGTTTAATGGTAGGGGTTTTGGGTGATGGTGGTGGTGTTATGGTTTGGTGGCAAAGGGTGGGTTGTTGGTAGAGGTGTATCGTTGGTTATTGGTAGAGGTGGAGGGTATTGTGGAGAGAGAGAGAGAGAGAGAGAGAGAGAGAGAGAAAACTAGTTTTGTTCTTTAAAATTAGGGTTGAGGGGTATTTTAGTTCCTTTACACCAAAAAAAATGGGCCAACCATATTTCTGATGTTAATTGTAATAAACCATTAATTAAGGGGGTATATTTGTCAGGTATTCTTTTAGGGGGTGACTCGCAAATCCGAAACACATGAAGGGGCTAGGTGTAATTTACCCTTAATTTAACCATTGAGTTAATTATAAATTTAGGGAATTGATTACTAAATTATATTAGTACATAAATTAATTTAAATTCAAATATACAATCAATATTTTAACACAAATATAATCAAATTACTACACTAAGTAAACCCACCTTAGCCAATTTAGTTGAATTCCGAGCAACCAATCCCCTAAGCTCTCCAATTCTTGTGTGCCTCTTTCCCTCTTAGCCTTAGGATTTCTCTCCAATTCTTCAAATGTGTTTTAGGTTTAGACTAATGACCTCTTAACTTAGATTCTCACGAAATTAACCTTAGGCCCCATATGGGGTTAAACTTAATGAGCAGAAATACCACACCAAATGATTCAAAACTCTACCTAAGCCATATACTAACCCAATAAACGCAAACCCCACTATTTTAAGTCATAAATGGACATTATAAACATCTTAAATACCACTCGAATATGACAATATTCCAACAAACTAAATATCTCAATAAACTAATATATTAGTCAGTACAAGTCCCAACATCAATTATTTAATTATTTATTAGTTAAACATGACACGACATTATAAGAAACTACTTCACAATCAGTGAGACATGACACCGATTGAATAATCCAAACAAGAAAACCCCCGACACCTAGTCCTTGACCATTCCACAATCACCCGTAATACAGAGTCACGCCCAAATATGTAATAAATGGATTACCGTGCATTAATTGCATTTCACATATAAATTATATAACACATATAAAAGATAGATAGTGACATCACATATCACAGCAAGCAAATATAATAAATTTCACAATTTAAATAATGCATAAGAAAATACGTTGTATTATACTCACGAGATGTTTCTATCAAGGCGCGTTTTGTTGATTCTTTATAAATGAGAGAAACGTGATTTTTTCAACAATTATGGGCATCCTTTTTGCAATTAACCACATCCATCGTAACCTCTTAAACCCAAAACTTCCATTAACATACACCTTTAAAGCTCCATTAGAAGGACTTGAACATGGAATTTGAGATTGCTTCAACAGGGAGAGTTGATTAGATTTCCGAGGAGAGCATAAATCAAAGATCAGAATTTAAAGATGGTAGATTTGAGGACTTCATATTTTTATATAGCTTGGTGGACTTATTCGCTTGAGGCAGGTGTTCGCCCTCCCTCGATTTATAGTTTAGTGGATTTATATATACATAGTTGCATCTTTATATGTTATACTTATATGTAAATATCATCCTTGTTTACACATGTTTATGAACTTATTTTCATGTTAAGTAGTTGGAGAAAATCGTGATTAAATGAATTTTCACATATGTTGAGTTGAATAATAATACCTAATATGTGGAAATTTATTTTCGATAAATATGTTAAATTGACAAAATAATTATGATTATTTTGTTAGAGGGGTACACATCCGTTGGGCAAACGACCCACTAGACAAAGTGTGTTTTTGAGCTACGATTTTGCCTCTTATTGGAGGAACTAGGACATGGACCCCTTGGGATGTTAAGCCATCTTGTCATGGGATATTAAGATATAATGGTAGGATAATAAGGGGGAGTACCCCATAGTGCCTTGTGGATGTATTATGAGGCTGTTTTTGTTAGGGGGTGGGCAATGGATTGTTCGGAGGATAATTGACAAGAGAGTGAGTGGTAGTCCATGTCGTACTAAGGAAAGCGTGACGAGGTTTTGTTATATGGGGGACCTTGGGATGTGTAGTGACACGTGGTAAGATCCTAGAATTTATGTTTATCACGTTCTATTAGTTGAGTGTTCATATGCATACACCCTTATATGTGTGCACACATAAGTATGTATAATTCGTTTGGACGATCTCTACAAGCCTAATGAGTTTCCTACTCACACTTAAACAGTTTATATGCATTTTAAGTTTTGTTCGAGTAACAGTTTATTATTCGATGTTGAGCCATCTTTCAGATTTTCGGGATGCAAGGACGATGAATTTGTACTTTATTTTAAATTATTATAAAATAATGTACCATTTGTTGTAAAAATAATTATAAAGTATATTTGATATTAATAACATTGAAGAAGTTTTATTTATTCATTTCATGCTTTCGTAAACATTTATTTATATGCAGGGAATCGTTAAATGGTTTTAAAATACAAGGCTTGAAAAAAGTTCAAATTTTACTTTTATTTTAGTAGCATGCTTGATATGCTACAATGTAGTCGGTCAGAGGTAGGGTCCGGACCCAAGTGAAGTACAAAGGTCATAATAATACCTGCTTTCATTCATGCTTATTTTTTTTTCCATAAATATGGTTTATGGCAAATATGCCTATCACGATACGAAATAAGCTTCCATTTCCTTAGAATTGTAAGATTCCATAATAAAGTTGCATTTGTACCAGTGATGGGTGAAGGAAGAAATAAAACACTCTTTAATATTGCAATGATCATAAACGCAACCTCACCATGAAGGAGCTTATAAACGTCATCATCATCAAGTCATATTTTGATTTTGACGTTGCTGAAGAAGTTGTACTTAGTACAAAATGACTCAAAATCATTTTCAAAAGTAACCTCATACTTACTAAGACGTCTAAACATGGTGGATTAGTGGGGTAGAGGTAAAGATTTGAAAAATGGATAAAAACTTTTTTAAAAGGAGGAAGGAAACTTTTCTCTACAAATGAATATAGAAGAAAAAGAAATGTAAGAGAATGAATGTTATTTTGGCTTTAAGTAAAGAAGCTAGATTTTTTTTAACCCCTTATGGATTTAATCGCAAAAAAAAGGCATGTGAGGTGATGATTCTTTTGGGAGGAGAGTTGCACTATTATGCCCTCTAAGCTACGAGCTTTACGAGCAATGATTGCTTAGGAGAACGTAAACAACAATTCAAGATTACCCTAAGTATAGGGATTACGTGCAAATATCCCCGTAATTGCATTATCACTGAGGATAAGTCAGACGCAAGGTAGTTATTGAAGCTTTTTTTTGGAAAATCCACGTCATATGTGTATGTGGAGAAAAAACATAACTAGGCTGACCAGGACTAAAGACTAACCATCCTAGTTTTTGGAGAAATTTACGGGAGTATGAGTTAATCTGCTCAAGTGGCACCACACGTGGCACTCAAAAGAGATAAATTCATCACATTCTTAGTTGCCCATCGATTACTGACCAAATAAAGATGAACCTAAAAATGATAATAATAAGATAACTAAATACAGTCCCAATAATTTAAAGGGAAAGGATGGGGATATATACAGACTTCACTAAGGCAGTGGTTTATTATATAATACTTTTACATCTATAAATGTAGTCTGTTCGCTTCGTTAACAATATAAAATAATATTGTACCAACGATTCAGGACTTTCAACTGGTATTCGCTATCACTCCAAGTCATTTTTACTCCAGAATAATAAAACAATCCTCCTCTCCCGTTCATGTGGACGTGTGCCGGACCGACCTGCCGAATCATATATATTATAGTGTTATTTCTTTACTTCATTAAAATTTGCAATCATTCAACAACATTTTAGATTCAACCCTACACTTTTTTTTCTCTTTTATTACTTCTTATATGTTTGGTATGTCTTGAGTGTTAATGAAAATTTATTCTAATTGAAGGTTATTATAAAATGTGTATTAAGTGTATACCCACTTGTATTCCAATCCACTGGTATTCCACAATTATTAAGGGGTCTATTGGATTATCTTGTTTTTACTATAAATATGGGTAATACCCTTTCAGTATTGATATATCAATGAAATAAAAGACACACTTCCGCTAAATTCTCTCTGCATCCCCTTCATTTTACAACATGTTATTAGCACGAGTGCTCTAATATTTTTTACATAATTCATTGTATTCATGAATCGTGCACAAGTGTCTTGCTCCAAATCGTTTAAGCACGAAAACCCCTTCCCATAAAGTGACATCACCCATGACAATTCCTTATTTATATATACTACTAGTACATGCCCGTGCCTGAAGGTATGACTAAAATTTTCGAAGTACATAATCGCCAGACGGTGAAAATTTCCAAAGTACGTAATTACACAACGACAAAATTTTCAAAGTACATAATTGCAAAACAGAAAAAAATTTGTTCCCCAACAAAAAAAAATCTAATTTAAAAAATATTGACCATAATCTCCTTTGTTAATAGGACTATCCACCCTGTTTAACAAATAACAAATAGTCCAAAATATTGAAATAGTCTAAATTCATCAAACAAATTCACATATAACATGAAATATAAAATATTCATCAACCGAATTCATATTGTGCCTCGAATAAACAAAGTGTAAATTTAAAAAAATGGGCATATTCTCCTTTATTTATTGGACTATCCACCTTGCGTAAGGGATAACAACCAAACCAACAATATTCAAAGAGCCCAAATTAATCGATTAAATACTTTAACGCAGATTACACAAACTTATAGTGTATTTATACACAACTATACATACTACACATGATCATAGTGTAGTTTGTTGTGTCAAATAATTTTAATTGTAATTACAAAAAATGTGGGAAACAAAAACAATACAAAAAAAAACGTAACCCTTTTTCGGAAAAAAAAAAAATAGAGAAACAACCAGCCATGCAGCACCCCCATCTTAGCCTCCTGCCCCTTTTTTGTTCAGCCCACAACCTCAATCCATCTCCAACTCGAGTTTACCTATAAAGCAACAATTTGATTGATAAGAATATATACCTATAAATAAAAAATACCTAAAATAGCCATCAGTATAGTTTACCCATGTTTTAGAAAACAACTCGTGTAAATAAATTTAAAACTCAAATAGCATAAAAATCGAATATTCTCAAAGTCTACCTTTTACTAATATTTCCTTATCCTTCTCCCCGAGGACTCGTCTGACTTGCCGATGAGAAGCACATGTGGGTTCACTTTGCATCTCAAGAATAATAAAAACATATGCAAGTCATGCTAATAAAAAACAAATGGAAGAAGATTATAACTTACCCTTTACTAAGGTATTCAACCCAAATTTTTTGTGATGACTATATCAAGCCTATTTGGGATATATTACGAATTATAGTCTAATTTATGAAGATATACGGAATATTTTCATAACATGAACTTACTATTTTGTTCGCCAGTGGGCCTTAGAATAATATTCAGTCGTATGTCTAATGTGACTTATTTAATAATTAATAGAAATTGATGTTGATACATACTTCTGTATCATATATACTCATCAGAAGACATTGAAACCGAAATCCAAGCTTTCAAGGACTAAATAGAGAAAGAAATCCTAGAAACAAGATCTTCTAGAAAATCAACATTTCCAAAATACTGAAAACCAAAACAAATGTAACCCCCCCCCCCCCAAAAAAAAGAAAACCAAAACAGTCAGAAGAGGACTAATAGCTGGCGTAGGGCTTCAGGTGTTACAGTACTTTGTGGGCATAAACATTGTCGTGTATTACAGCCCCACCATATTTCAGTTAGCCTTTTTACATCAAACCAAACCGCTCTCTTCCTTTCACTTGTCACGGTTGGGCTTAATGCCTTTGGGTCTATTATGAGCATATATTTATTGATAGGACAGGGAGGAAGAAGCTTTTGGTGATCAGTTTATTGAGTTAGTTATAACACACCAACAATAAATAAACTAAGGTAAAAATATATAGAAAGGCAAAATAATCACTTCAATAAAACATAGATATAAAACCAAGTTCATTATAATGAAACAAATCCACGAATTTTAGTAAATCATATCCTCTATTGTGCACGATCGCTTTAAAGATGTTAATGTGCAATCTCTGCATTTTGCATCACAAAAGAGCCCTTATAACTTGAAACATGTAGTTCATTTACGGAGATATGTCTTTGTAATAAAAGGATCCAATTCAATAGCTTTGTTTGCATCAGCAACAGATTCTGTGAAGTTGTCGAGCTTGATATCGATTTGGGCTCGGTCGGCAGAAAGATTAGCATTTTTAGGGTCGAGATTGATCGCTTGTGTGTAAAAATCGGCGGCGACTATAAAATTGACGTCGATAAAAGCTTCATTGGCTTTGTCAGCGAGATGAGTGACCATTGCACAATGGACCAAACAGCACATACTAAACTCAAAAAACAACTCAAATATATATTTAAAATTAAGTTTGAAAAAGATTATACCCTGATTAGTTAGGATCCCAATGTGAACACCTTAAAATTCATCTTTACATTAAAGAATGATTTATATAAATTATCGTGTCCATAAACCTTATGCTTCCACTTCATCAAAATCCATATATTACGCTTCAATTCATCAAAATCCATCAACCACTATTGTACAAACTGCAACAAATCAAGAAGAATACATATACAAACAAAAAAGTTAAAACTCCATAAATCAAACTACAAAATAAAAAAGTACCAGTGGGATTTCTAAACCAAGATCATGCATTAATCAAGTACGACATAAATTCTTTGATGACTATAGTCGAATCAATTTAATTAAAAATTAATATCAAAATGACCCTCAATATTTATAATAGAGTTTATTTACAGCAAATGCATACATATATACCAATTCCTAAATTCGTAAACATCAAAGATTATATAACGAAATTTAAAAGCAGATCGAATATAATAAACTTAAAATCTTTAAAATCAAATTTAAATTTATTATTTCCTTCAAATTTATCATTTTCAATATACTTGCTCATCTTCTATTAAGACTCCTCCTCATGTAGCCCATACCAAAATCTTCAAAACTAATTGTGCATGTGGCATTCAAAACTTCAAATAACAAAAGTAATTAAAATCAAATGAGGAAATTAATGCAAAGAAAATACTGAATATCCAAGTTGAAATTGAATCGATGTTCTTAACCATCCAAAAAAAAGTCACACTACCCCAAATCTGTATTTTCATAAACAATGTGAGAATGTGTGATATCAATTAATTATTTAATTAGCAAATTTCCAATTTTAGACTTATTTAATTATAGTCAATCTTCAATCCAAATTAATTAAACCCTAATCATGGATCTATGTGGATAAATTAAACATGATATCACAAATCGAGCGACATACAAGATTTAGGAAAAAAAACCTTTTCGGGTAAAACATTTTATTTCACTATCTAACGTAAATCGCAACTTACAATTACATAATAAAATCTGCAATGAATCTCCAGTAGAAATTCACATAGACCGTAGTCTAGCACCAGATAAGATTCCCTCGAGAACCTCAAGAACCGCAGATCCTCCTTCAACAGTGAATACCCTTGAGTATCCCCAATGATCGCAGTCGTCAGCAAATAGCTGCCACAAGAACTATCAATCCAGTAGTAGAAAAACCTCTCTATAAGAGAAACTTTGACATGAAGTGTTTTTGGTTCCAAAACGATTCACCAAAGTATATGGGATGATTTTGTGAATCAAAAACAAAGTTTTGTTCCCTATGAAGACTAAAATTCTGCAAATTTACAGTTTTCGTTTGGCAATAGTCTTAAATAATTTAACCACGAAACACGTATTTATTGGACGTTCACAAATTTCAAAGCAGCACGGTCGTTTAAATGACATCTCAAGGTCGTTCTAATCAGACGGTGATCTCATTTGAACGAGATAAGTCTCGCTACTAACGACGTCCAAAAAAATAAAACAGTAGCATGTCATTTGAAGCAGTAAAGGAACGACCTATCTCGCGACCTATCATACGACACGTGATGTCGTTCGAACGGGTTGCTTAAATGACATGTCATGTCAATGTCATTTGAACGAAATTGCTTTGTCATTTGAACAACATAAGCGAAAAAATATTATTTTAAAAAGCTTGCCTAAAGGTCTTCTAAAAATTATTTTTACTTACAAAAATGTCTCATTTTGAATAAAAAAACAGTTTCGAAAAATATCTTAATATTATTGTAAATCAAATTCTAAACTTAAACACAATCCTTACAAAAATCAATCTTATAGATGTCCGTTGTTGAAGATACTTGATATTCGGATCCGTTGCCTTGAACAAATGATCGTGAGCTTCTGTCGACGGTTGTAACAGTATACGACATACTTAATGAAAAATCAAGACTATGAAAATTATGTTCTTACAAATCTCCCATATGTCTATACGCTATAAAAGAAAAATAATCTGAATTATCAATCAAACAACTGTACAAATCAAATACCCTCCCATGAACCAAAAGTGGAAAGATACTAAAAACGTAAGCCTTAAAAAATATTCAACTTTAAAATCTCTCAAAGTCTCTTTGCTTTTCTTGCGCTTCTTTTTGTGTGCTTTCCAAATGATCATCAGAGTCATACACATAATAAACAAAACAAATACATTCGTGAAATATCGAGTTTGAAATGCGATATGCATAAATAAAATCAAGGATAAAATCTCAAATCTCCCCCATAATTCAAACTCTCACTCCCCCATATAATCCATAATTCATTCTCCCCTATTTATTTGTCTAAAATATACAAGGAAAAGAATAAACAAAAATAAATGCGGAGTGACACGACAAGCATTACAAATATATGTCAATTACATTCATGCAAGGATATACTCAAAAGGCCTTCACAATCTCTTCTTGATTTTTCAAAAATTTTCAAGAAAAGATAATTTACAAAAAAAAAACACCATGAATTTACACTAAGATAATCAAATCATGGAAACCGAATTGAATGGGTGTCAACAAATTTGATAGGAAAATCAACTTGAGCAGACATAACATAGATGCATGATGAATATGGACACTCCTAACAAATGAACTCAAAATCGTCCTTAGGTATAAAAATGTTAATTTCCAATGATATCGACTCATTCTACTCAACAAATAAAAGTATAAAATGCTTTCAACACCAATTATGTCTAAAACTATGTGATGCTTTTTCAAGACTTTGTCACGATGTGCAAACCTGTTGATTTATTTCCATCCAAACTCCCTCACATATAATAATGATCATATTTTTCATATTCAATTATTTTCCTTTGAATGATCATATCAAACTAAACTATTTTGGCCTTGGCTACTTTTTAAAATGCCATACTCTTTTCACTCTTTTCAAATGGTGGATTTCACGCAAAGGTTATTTGCTCCTTTCGTATCCCTTTCTCATGTACACTCATCATTTTTTTCATATTAAACAAATACCTCACGGGCAACGGTTCTTACATGCACTACTTTCATTGTCAAGTTTTATCACATTTGGTTTGTTTTAAAGATATGATTGAGATGAAAACACTTCTACCAATATGTGATAGACAAGCACAATAATCAAATAAATTCGTGCAAGTGTGCATAAAAGTAAATCATGAGTCAAGCATGTAGAAAGTAATCTCAAATCTCATCTTAATGACTCCAAACATCATAAAGTACATGGATAAAATGATGCATCGTCTCAAAACACTATAGCCACATGGATATGGAATGTTTTGTGACTTGGTCATCCTAAATGTCCATCCACAAACGGTGTAAAACGAAATGCAAAATTATTTTTGTCTTTTTTAAAAAATTTATCAAAATAAAATCTTTTAGGCTTTTTTAAATTTTTTCTTCAAATTTTTTTTTTTGTATTTTTCCAAAAATTTTCAAAAACAAAATCTTTTTGGGTTTTTCAAAAAGTATATCAAAATCGAAAAAAATAAATAAACAAGTGGTACATACTAGCAGTAGGCATAAAATATCATTATGAAAATCATCATATGCTAGCACACAAGTCTAAACCTCAACCATTAGATCCAAAGGAGTTTTTCAAAGGTGGTGACATCCTAGAAAAACATCCATTAAATCATGTGAAGTATTGACTAAATACTCAACTTGCTCTATAAAGTGGTCAAAATCATTCATGTGATGTGCAGTATAATGCAAAGTATCATGTGTGGGTGTGAGTGTGGGAACACGTGTAGTAGCATAGCGAGGTAAAAACTATGAGACACACTACTCAACTTAAAGCAAAATTCCCAAAGTTGCCCTCTTTTCTTGCAACGGGGACAAATATAAACGTGTCTAGGAATAACTCTCTCAAAATGATTAGGTTGCGCTCTCCTATGAAGAAACGGACGCCTAGGTGGGTTAGGTGGAGAGACATATGGATCTATCAAAAACTCAAGAATCAGCTCGGGTACAACATGGGAAGTAGACGCACTATCATAACCTATTCCTAATATCTCAATAGTTCTCAAAGCGGGACCGAGGAGCATCTTTCCAACCTTCTTTGATGTATCCTCTATAGTAACCTCGACCTCTCGGTAACGTTTGTGATCTCTCTCGAGTTAGAATACATGGGATTCAAGTTCACACTTTTCCCGACCTAAGATGATTAAATGCTCACTTAAAGAAACCTTCACATTCTCAAGTTGACTCGCAGACACCTCACATTTTCTCAAAACTTCTATCTCTCTTTCCAAATATAACACCTTAATACCTAACTCCTTATTCAAATTCTTCGTCTTCAAGGTCTTGTCGTATAAATCTCTAAAAGCTTTTTGGAGATCGCTTTCACCCTCACTTTCAATGTCACTCTCACACTCACTAGAAACACTTAAACCATCATTGGAGCTTTCACGTATACAATTGTCATTATCGTCGTGGGACAACCTAAATGTTCTCACGTGACTAGCCATAAAGGCAACCCACATACCATGTGACGATTCATCTCCGGAATTATTCACCTCATTATCACTATCTTGAAGAGTGGCTGGCATAACAATTTTTTTGCCCTTTATCTTTCGCATAGTGGGACATTAAATTGCTTTGTGTCCTTTGCCCTCGCACTCAAAACATCTTGCATCTTCCTCTTTATCACCGATCTCTTTGGCCTTCTCTTTCTTTTTATTTTTCTCAAAAATCCTTTTATTGGAAGAATTTTCTTTGAAAAACTTGAGAAACTTTTTAAATTTTTTAGTAAACATGGCCACATCATCAAAATCAAACACTCCCTCAGACTTGGACTCACTCTCTCTTTCTTCTTCTTCTTACGCACTTCCTCACCTTTTCAAGATTGTGCTCCAAGTGCAATCCCTCTATCCTTAGGCTTAACAGTTTTAGGAAACATATCGATCTCATAAGTTTGAAGATCTCCTACAAGATCTTCTAACCTAAGTGTATCTAATATCCTTAAAGAATTTAAAACAGTGACCTTGGGAATAAAACGGGATGGAAGTGACCTCAAAATATTTTTAACAACTCCCGTCTCAATTTTCTCACCCAAATTAAAACTCGTATTGATTATGTCCAATAACCTAATATAAAACTCGTCAAAACACTCGGACTCTGACATGGTGATAGTCTCAAACTGGGTAGTCACATGTTGTAATTTTCACACCTTAATCGCGTTGGTACCCTCATGTGTCAATTGAAAGATATCCCATGCCTCTTTAGACGTGGTGCACATCACAATATGACAAAACTCATCAGGGGTGACGACTCCAAACCAGTTTGAGAATGCAAAATAATTGCAAGGGTGAAAACCAACAAAAATTACAATACCAGTTCTATATGCGGAAGCTAATTTCAAACTGATTTTATCTTTTCATCCTCTTTGGCACAAACACAAACCCTATAATTTTTCAAACCCTAAAATTCTTTTTCTAAAATAATGACTCTATCATCACTCTCCTTTTGGGGCACTTTTAAAGATTTAAAGTCATCTTATAAAGTACCAAACTTCTCACGAACTATATCTCTTTGATTTTGAACAGTTTGCAAAAGTTTCAAAATATTTTTAAAACGATTTGCAAGAAATTCAATTCTTTCAAAAAAACTTCAAATTCAAATGAGAATCCATCGTGAGACAAAAAAAAATAAAACATAAGAGAGATGAATAAACAACCACCCAAAAAGCAAGAAAATAAGATCAAACACAATGACTTAGTGCAACATGCTCTGATACCAATTTGACAACGTGAGTAGTCAAAAGGTATCAGTCAAAAAACAAATCAGGATCACTCGATAACTTGGAAAAATTAGCTCTGATACCAATTTGAGAATGTTTGGTATCCATTAATTATTTAATTCGCAAATTTCTAATTTTAAACTTATATAATTAGAGCCAATCTTTAAAAAAATATAAATTAATTAATCATGCATCTATGTGGATAAATTAAACATGCAATCACAAAATAAGCGACAAACATGATTCAGGAAAAAAATCCTTTCGGGTAAGACCTTTTATTTCACAATTAAATGCAAATAGCAACTTACAATTACATAATGAAATCTGCAATGGATCTTCAGTAGAAAATCTACATAGATTGCAACCTAGCACCAACAAAGATTCCCTCGAGAACCTCAAGAACCGCAGCTCCTCCTTCAGCAGTGAATACCCTCGAATATCCCCAATGACCGCAGTCGTCAGCAAATATCAATCCAGCAGTAGAGAAATCCTCTCTACAAGAGGAACTTCGAGAATAAGTGTTTTTGGTTCCAAAACGATTCACCAAAATATATGGGATGATTTTTTGAATAAAAAACAAAGCTTTGTTCCCTAAAAATGAACACTAAAATTCTGCAAATTTGTAGTTTTCCTTTGGCAAAAGTGTTAAACAATCTGATCACCAAATAGGTATTTATAGGTATTTCCGTCCCGTACGCGATTTCGGGGATGATTCCACCTCTACAATTCTAAGGCAAGTGTTTAATCTTGCTAAATATTTCATTTGTGTATTTCATTTCATAAATTGTGGATAAAAGAAATGGATTTTGGGGTTATATACTAAAACCTAGATTTTTAGGACATAAACTTGAATTTGATGTTTATATGTGGGATTGATGGCATTTAAAATTAATGGGATGAGATGTAGTTTGGGTTTTGATGTGAGGAATATGATTGAGTTAAAGATTGAGGGTTGGATGATAGTATTTGGGTATTTGGAGAGTTTGGCTTTGTTCAAAAATGAAAATCGGCCAAGACATCTGGTATGGATGGTCGATCGGGGTCTGGGGACCGGTCGACCGCCCCTCAAGGGAAAAGCCTACTGCATTCTTCGTAGGGCAAAAATTTGGACCCGCAATCGACTGGGGGTCCGGGACTAGTCGACCGGTCCCCTATTTTTAGCCCAAAAATGGGAAATTGTTTTACCCCTTTCCTTTTGGATTATTATGGAGGATTATGATATAAAATTTAGGGATTGGTGCCTTAGGGTGATTAGGGGCTTTAGGGCCTATGTTAAAATTGGTTTATGAGGGTAGGGTGCTTCTTTTGGGAAGGAAAGGATTATGGGACTGAATGATAGGCGGATTATCTCAATAGGATGGTGGTGGGCTATCATGAAATAGTTATGAAATGTAGCGATAGTCCCTTTATGTTTACGTGTGAATTAATAATAGATATTTCGAGGTATAGTGGGGAATATCATTGAGGATGGGAGTTCTATATAGAGTTCAGAAGTGAGTTTAGACATGATTTAAGTTTTAGGACTCTTTGGGAGAGTAGTAAAGGCATGGCGTGAAATTGTAGGCCGAGATTTGTGCCTAATCCTTATAGTGATAGGATTCTATTTAAGATATGGTTTGGGACCAATGAGAGGTAAAGGTCGCGTATCCTTGGTGATGATGAATTCAAGGAATATATCGCAAATGTGTTAATGTTAAGGGTTCATAGGGACAATTTAATCGTAGGCGGAATTGAGACTGATTGGATCATACTATCAACTTGAATAGGGTGTGTTATAAATCTAGTCGGGATAGTTGTTATATATCTGTGTGTGATTAATAATGGAGATTCCCATACTTGATGGGATCATGGGATAAATCTAGGATGAAGCTTGAGGTTTGCAGACTATTAGTTAGGTGTATACCAATAGTCGAAATTATTACTAGATATATCGATGTGCTTTCAGATATAGATGGGATGTGTAGTGATTGTTACCTACATTAAATTTTGGGTTGATAATCTTATTGTTGGATATATTGGAAGACTATTCATATCGTAGGGGTAATGGATGAATATGCGTCATGTGAGGGATCGTATTTATATAACGAGTTAAGTTAATATGCTTGGAACGACGACTAGTATATTGAGGATTATGTACACGTATAACCGAGTTTATGAATCCGATACATATGGACGAGAGATAGTGTGTGTATATGTGGATATATATATGTGTGTGTGTGTGTAGATTTGTATATATGTGTGTACATATGGTGTGAACATCTATATCGTGCGTGATGGTTTGATTATATAATGTGATCATATTGATGTATATATATATGTAGTGTGAATGATTTATATACTTATGGTGTGAAGCATACTCGGCACATGCTATCATGGGAAGTTGCGCGATGAGGGTGAGCACCCTGGTTTGAGGAGCAGGGTGTGGATAGTCCCCAGGTCATAGTCGTCCATTTTTATTTGTGTGATTTTATATTTTGGTGGTGAAAAGTCTTGGGTATGGGTCGTTCTCACTTGTCGGTTAGGAACTATGATCGCTTCCCATACGTTATGGTTGATTTTGTCGCCATGACGGTGTGATAATAGTTCGATAGGTGGTGACCCCGGGAGAAAGTGAGTAATTACTGGAAGATGATAGCATGGTGAAGTATTTTGGCATCCTATAGCCGTTTATGTTATGTGTATTGCGGAGTATGCATTATGTGTGTTATGTATACATGGTTATAGGAATGAATGATTGATTATATATATTTAGAGTAAATATATATATTTATCTATCCTATATGCGAAGAGAATACGGAGTTTTTATGATGTACATCTTGGCTGATTTGGTGTACTAGTTTATTAGGGTCGAAAGATCGTACTTAGAGACAATTGCAGTTATATCGACCTCAAGGAGCTAGATAGAGATTCTATTTATGTTTTTAACTAAAATACTCTTTATTTAAGTAGTTACAGTAGTATGATATATGTATATGACATGATGGATCCCTAAGATCGACATTTTCAAGGAGTAGTGTACCGGGGGGGTTCCTTGTTTGGATTTCGCTTTGCGAGATGCCCCACGCACGAAACATAATGCAATGTTGAGAGTAGAGGGAAGTTTTGTCCTTATTAACGGTATGTATGTTATTTAGAGAATAAACTTTTATATTTAAGCTTAATATTAATGTGTGACGTATTAAGATGTATAATTGGTTTAAGTTAATAAATGGAATCACGAGAGCCTAGTAAGGCATATATGTGAATATATATTTAAGTGTGATTAAAATGGAAAGGATTCGAGGGTTATGTTAGAATGGAAGGTCATGCGGGTATAGGCCGTGCGTATGGTAACATAAGTTGTCCTTAAGTGGGTCGGGTAACTTAGTTAAGGTTCCAGGACACGGTTAGGTGCCCGAGTTTGGGGGGTTTCACGAGAGTGCGACTCCACTATAATTATGAAATAGTGCACTTATATTTATTAGGCACGGTTAACACACTTGCTAAACATTTTTACACCTCGGGCTCTGACCCGTTTATATTTCTCTTCTGCTATATATATATACTAGCGTATGCCCGTGCCTGAAGGAACGACGAAATTTTCCAAAGTACGTAATCGCGAAACGGCGATAATTTTTTAAAGTACGCAATAGCGAAACGCAAAAATTTCCAAGTGTAATTTTAAAATAATTGGCCATAATATTTCGTATTTATAGGACTATTCACCATGCTTAACAAACAACAAATAGCCCAATAACATTCAAATAGTCTAAATTCATCAAATAAATTCACATATAATACGAAATATACAATATTCATCCATCGAATTCACATTGTGTCTCAAAAAAACAAAGTGTCAATTTTTTTAAAAAATTGGGCATAGTCTCCTTTGTTTATTGGACTATCCACCCTATTTAAGGGGTAACAACATCTAATCCACAGCTGCGTCCTCCCACCAAGGTAACAAACAATGTAGACGTCCAATATTAGTCCAGTCTAAGCGAGTGCTTCTGCATAAACGCTTGCATGAATAAAAATCAGCTTATCAACAGCCACAGGGTGGTTGACTGCAAAGTCAATTGTAGAAAAAAAATGTATCTGAACATACCTTAATGTGTCAGAACAAAAAATGTATCAGAACATACCTTCATGTTGCATTAAAAAAAAAATCCTCCATCACTTCCTGCATATTAGAAAAAATTGAACAAGAATGACATCAAAGTGGTTTTAGAATCACATCGTATTAGAAGAATTGCTTAAAACTGAACTAAACAAAGAGTGACTATGGAAAATGGTTTCCAAGTTCCAATATTGACTTCCAAGTTCAAAATGGTTTTAAAGTTCCAATACTAACACCATATTAGAAGAAGAAGAAGAAGAAGAATAGCGAACAATTAACTGCATATATATGTACATGTACACGGTCCAAAAGCTATAAACATTATAACTGCATATATATGTGCAGCATATGCATATATATGCACTGCATATATATGCATATGCAACTGCATATATATGCAGCATATGCATATATGTGTGTGTTTATGTGTGCGTGTGTGAATGGGGAGGGGACGGGGCAGGGGGCGGTGGAGGGGGAGGGGACGGGGCAGGGGAAGCGGGTGGATTGCATATATATGGAGATGCATATGCATATATATGCAATCTGCATATATATGCAGTGTATATATATGCAGCTATCCTAATCTACGGTTAAGAAGTTGTGACATATTAAGAAGTTGTGCATATATATGTACATGTACACGGTCCAAAAGCTATAAACATTATAATTGCATATATATGTGCAGCATATGCAACTGCATATATATGTGCAACTGCATATATATGCAGCATATGCATATATGTGTGTATTTGTGTGTGCGTGTGTGAGTGGGGAGGGGACGGGGCAGGGGGAGGGGGAGGGGGAGGGGGAGGGGACGGGGCAGGGGGAGCGGGTGGATTGCATATATATGGAGATGCATATGCATATATATGCAGTGCATATATATGCAGCTATCCTATGCATACAAACTCGACTACAAAATAATATATTGCGTTAATATTTGAGGTTTTAAGCCCAAGACCTAATTAACCCAACTCATTTCCAAAGGGGTACACTTAATCAAACTCGACTACAAATGAATTAATTGTTGCAGAAAGTACCTTATTTCCCTCGAATTCTTTCAATTGACCCACAACATACTCGTCAATCGCGACAACCGTGAAAAGAACCTCATAGCCCTTCTTCTTTAACTTTTCGAGGAATGAGGAGTTCTTAATAACCTACTTGCTCTTTAAGTATTTTGCTTCACGGGACCTCCTTTAGAACAACATTGTCTTTAAGTCTTTGGTCGTGACCCCTAGAAAAAATGAAATCAATCCAAAAAAAAAAAGTGAACATGAATATGAAGGTGGCACATTAGTTGGCCAAATTAAAGAAAGAATAAACATGTTGACACGTAAAGCTAAGAAACATTAAAGTCTAGTTGCAACTTAATGTAAGTGAAATAAAATAGCATATGCAATGTATGGTACCGTTAATACACAGCAACTTCATTAAAGATTGTATGAGTCTATCCTATAAGAAATGCAATTGGGGGAATGGAGAACTCCATGTGAATCACAAAAGGTCTAATCTAGATTGAAATGTGAAAAGGTAATAAAATTTGAGAAAGTGTGGTGATTTCAACACATGAATCAACATTTTAACAACCAAATCAAAGTTCAAAAACATTATATAAGAACTACTAAAGAGGAGATATAACAGCGGTGCCCGATTGAACATTAAAGCATACCCGATTGAACATTAATTATAAAAGACACATAGCATTCATTTCAAATTATAATAAGCAACGACGACTAAAAATATAAATTTTATCAATAAAATTAATCATTTCGAAAGTTGTCAATTGAGAGAATTAAAGAAGTTCACCCACACATAAAACATGTGTCAAAACAAAATTAACTATAGAATATAAATTATATACGAAATTGGAAGAAACAGCAAAAAACACAAAAGTAATATATTATTCATACATTATTAACTAATCTAATATTATAAGAAAAGGCTATGGGCAAGTTGTTGAATTACTGAATAATTTTTGTTCAGATGCTTTATCGAAATCTCGGCAAGCTCAATAAACGTTAGTATATTTAACTATAAAACAGAAAACACAACAAAACTCAGAGCTAGACTACGTTATTATGAATGACGTAGGACTTTAGGAGTAAAGCATATGAGACTCCCTAAGTACACCATGCTTAAGAATGAATAACGTGCAACAATAGAATTCAACATTAGATATACCATGCTGCTACATACAAAATACTATCTAAGATGAGCGTTGCTGGTGCACTATGCAACAGTAGAATTCAAGGCAAAAACTACATTGATAAAACTACGAACTTGTTTGCTTATGTGTTTGTGCTTTTCTGACCCCCCATATGTTAAATTCACATATAAGGTCTCATGCTTTTTTGACCCCCCAAATGTTAAATTGACATTTACCTTTACAACTCATTCAATTAAGAAGATATGTGATACACGTAAAGGGACAAAACATGAAGATAATAAGTAACTTCAAGATGTGCAAGAATTAGATTACTCATGTCAAGCCTTCAATCTTAATGTTTGAGGCTCCTGTAATTTCAAGATGTGCATGATATGTGATATGTGATACACGTAAAGGGACAGAGCATGATTAACTCATTCAATCTTAATGTTTGAGGCTCCTATAATTTCAAGATGTGCATCTAAATGTCAGGGGTCGCAATAGCGTTTTGTCCTTCAAGATAATTAATAAGGATATTAGGGAAGATGTCTTGCTTGTGGAGAAATAGGCTTTAGGAAGAACGGTTGTCCTAGAAGAGGCAGAGGACTTTGAATAGGGATTTATGGATGAAATAAAGCAGTTGGAATATGGAAGTATAAGGTAGAATATCTTTCTTTGGGTTTCGCTCATGCTTTGCGTGGTATTGGTAGCGTCGCATGTAAGGTATTATTAGGGGTTAGTCGCTATAACCATAGAATATACAAAATTTCCTTCGAGGAAGGAGTGAGCAAGTGTGGATTTTGTATGGCATCTTTTGGGATAATAGATCATCTCGTGAGGAGCTAGTGGAGAGTTATGCCATTGATTTCTAGAAGTGCGGATTGTTAAGGTTATTATTTTATAAATAAGCATTCTAGTGAGGGAAGGACTTACCTTACGGCAATGCTTTGATGTGATGTAAAGGAATTGTATAACTAAGAGGTTCAGAGTTTGGAAGATTCATTGTTGAGCAGGGAATTTAGCTCAGGGTTACGCTAGTTTGGACGACTAGTTGTTGGTAGGAGTATTGTATTTGTTGAGGCCTTGTGTCTTGAACATAAGGTGTTTATTTGAAGTGTCGAAAGACATGGAATTGTTTTATATTACATTACTATATAGGCCTTGAGGCAATATCTATAATTCGAAAACCTTTTATAAAACCTTAACCCTGGTTCGACTAATCTCAATCCTCGATATAGATACACAATAGTGTACTGGGAGGGTTCCTTATTTGGATTTCGCTTACGAGACCTCCCCCGCATGAAGGTAACGAATGTCAGGAATTGAGAAGAGTCCAACCATTGGAAATTTTAAACTTTTATCTATACTTATTATGTTACTATAGATTATATTGTTGAGAGTTACATTACGATTTGAGGCTAGTTGAGCCGGGTTATGTGTTTTTACGAGTTGAGCTCAGGTACGGGGTGTATAGGCGCCCTGGGTAGCTAATTTGATTTTAAGTTTGAATGATTCGATGTGAGAAGTGGAAGAGATGGGTATAGTGATCTTGAGGCTAGATGTAAGAACTGGATGAGATTCGGAGTCCTAGACATAACTTAAATTTCGCGAACGAAATTCTTTTAAGGGGGGAAGTATGTAATACCCCGTGACTTTGGGACTGAGAAATTAAAATTTCGGGAGAAATAAAATTTATTTAAATTGGAGAATTTTAAATTTTGGAAATTGAGGTCCAAAAATTGAGGACGTTATAAAGTATTCCGGATGATGATTCTGAGTGCTCCATTGATCCCGGATGGGTCGAGATAGTTAAAATGACTGTCATTGGATTTTATTTCAGCTCCGGAATATTTTTAAGTTAATTTGACTCGATTTGGAGTAAACGAGTCATTTAAAGTGTGTATTACCATTTAAAATTGGGACTTATGTTTTAAAGGTTTAAGAGGCTTACGGATCAAGCCAATCTCATTTGTGAGAAAGAGAGAGAACCCTAGAAAGGGAAAGAAAGAAAGAAAGAAAGAAAGAAAGAAAGAAAGAAAGAAAGAAAGAAAGAAAGAAAGAAAGAAAGAAAGAAAGAAAGGAAGAAAGAGAGAGGAGAAAGCTTGAAGATTTTCGACCCGTACGCGATTTCGGGGATGATTCCACCTCTACAATTCTGAGGCAAGTGTTTAATCTTGCTAAATATTTCATTTGTGTATTTTATATCATAAATTGTGGATAAA
Organism: Sambucus nigra; assembly: GCA_949130495.1. Lineage (NCBI taxonomy): Eukaryota > Viridiplantae > Streptophyta > Magnoliopsida > Dipsacales > Adoxaceae > Sambucus > Sambucus nigra. The sequence continues at coordinate 298,178,695 of OX422212.1, read as the reverse complement.
AGAAAATGATTTTTGGGTTATATACTAAAACCTAAATTTTTGGGACTAAAACTTCAAGTTGATGTTTATATGTGGGATTGATGGCATTTAAAATTGATGGGATGAGATATAGGTTGGGTTTTGATGTGAGGAATATGATTGAGTTAAATATTAAGGGTTTTGATGTGAGGAATATGATTCCCATACTTTATGGGATCGTGGGATAAATCTAGGATGAAGCTTGAGGTTTAAAGACTATTAGTTAGGTGTATACCAATAGTCAGAATTATTACTAGATATATCGATGTGCTTTCAGATATAGATGGGATGTGTAGTGATTGTTACCTACATTAAATTTTGGGTTGATAATCATATTGTTGGTTATATTGGAAGACTATTCATATCGTAGGGGTAATGGATGAATATGCTTCAAGTGAGGGATCGTATTTATATAACGAATTAAGTTAATACGCTTGGAATGACGGCTAGTATATTGAGGATTATGTACACGTATAGCCGTGTTTATGAATCCCATACATACGGACGAGAGATAGTGTGTATATATGTGTATATGTGGATATATATATATATATATATGTGTGTGTGTGTGTGTGTGTGTGTGTAGATATGTATATATGTATGTACATATGGTGTGAATATTTATACCATGCATGATGGTTTGATTATATGATGTGATCATATGGATGTATATATATATAGTGTGAATGATATATATACTTATGGTGTGAAGCATACCCGGCACATGCTATCATGGGAAGTTCCGCGATGAGGGTGATCACCCTGGCTTGAGGAGCAGGGTGTGGATAGTCCCCAGGTCATAGTCGTCCATTTTTATTTGTGTGATTTTACATTTTGGGGGTGAGAAGTCTTAGGTATGGGTCGTTCTCACTTGCCGGTTAGGAACTATGACCGCTTCCCATATGTTATGATTGATTTTGTCGCCATGGCGGTGTGATAATAATCTGATAGGTGGTGACTGTAATACCCCGTATTTTTATGGCATTTAATTATGAGGTTAATTAAATGGAATTACTTTTAATTATGGGATTTATTAAATTAAGTCGGGATAATTAATTGGAAAATTAATTCGGATTTAAATGCTAGCGGGACGAGAGTTAGTATTTTATTATTATTATGTTGTTGAATATTACTGAGTGATTATGATAATATGTGATCATTGATTTTATTAAAATTGTCGCGACTCAGAAATACGATAATTTGGAAAAATTAGTTGGGACGCGCGTGTCAGTCGCGTCAAAAATCAATTTATTGTGATTTAAAAAGTAAATTATAATTTTATCAACCGGATGGTCATTTTGAGTGCGCCAACGTGTCCGGAAGGGTCGAGATAGTCAGAAAACACTAGCCAGGGATTAAGTTTGGGTCTCGGACCATTTTTAGGCCAAACCGGCAACCCAGAAGGGTATTTTGGTAATTCTAAAAATATAGGAGTTAAGACCCACGAATTTTAGAGGTTAATTATATATTATTAGAGAGGACACTAAGGCCATTATCAGCCAAAAATAATAAAAGTGAGCTACGGGAGTTAGAGAGAAGTTTCAAGGGTGCCAAAACAAACCACCACCCACTACCACCAATTGGGAAGGATTTGTGACCGGAAAGAGGAGAGATTCATCCTTTAATCACCAACAACAAATCATAAGAACAAATCTAAGGCAAGTGATTTGGTTTCATTACTTGCATTGAATATTTCCTCCATGCTTAGTGTAGAAATTAAAATATGTCTTGAAAGATTGATGAAAACCCAGTGGAATTGTAAGGGATTGTATGTAGAATTGTTCTCGATGAATTTAGTAGCCAAAAAATTAGCATTTGATGATGTAAAAACGGATTTAAAAAGGAGTTTTCATGTTCAATTAAATTATGGGTTCATGTTGTTAGGGTTTGTGGCAAAATTTGGGGATTTATGGATTTTACATGTTGATTTGAAAGAATTGACCCAAAAACTATGTTAGGAAGTGATCTAGGGTGGTTTAGAATAATTTAAGAACCTTAAAATTTGGTTAGTATGAACTTAGGATGGATTTAGAGAAGAGAAAGTGGAAAAAAAATGAAGTTGGGAAAATTCTGGGCATTCTCGAAATTTTCGTTAGAAGACCAACCCAGTTCGTTCGAACGACCTCCTTCGAAAGAGCTTCTAACGAGATTCCAGTAGCCCTTCTAACGAGTTGATGGTTCATTCAAAGCTTTTCGTTCGAACGACCTCATTCGAACGAGATTTCAGTGCCTTCTAACGAGATTTCAGAATGGCTTTTTAAGTCTGATTTTCGTTTCGGACTTCGCATTGGCTTATATATATGAGTGTTAGCCTTTACTTTGTTGAAATTTAATGATTCCAAACCAAGGGAATTAATGTTGGAAACTTTGTGAGCATCTTTAGACTTGAGGGAGACCAGTAGGTATGTTAGTGAGACCGGATTATCACTAGGATAAAACTTTGGGGAATTAAAACTTGGTAACCTTTACGAGTTAGGTTGTAAACACTTGAAATTACGACGAGGGATGGGTTGGTGGTCTATACTATATAGAGACTTAAATATGTACAAACTTGGAAAATGGTATAAGGATGTAGGATATACCTCTATTTAATACTATAAGATATCTAAGATGTGTGAATGCTTAGTATAGGGATTTATATGTGTATAGCATATCTACCATTCTTGCTATCACGGGAGGTCGACTTTCGATCAAGCCATCTAATCTTTGTGTGCATATGAGGGGGATTTAGATTGGTCCCTCAAGGACATAGGTCAGAGAATGACTTATTGGTGAGTTAATAAGTCAACTGACCTGGGAGCGTAGGTATGTGCGTGACCCATGGGTATGTGAACTATGTTCATCTCCATTATGTGTGATTGTTGCTTATTGAAACGGTTCCTGAGAGATTCGGAATACGTGGTCCTTATGTACGTGATGTACCGGAATTTGATAGCAGAGTATGTGTGCACCGCAGCTTAGCCTAGGGGTGCCCTTGTTGTATATTTATGATGAGATTAATATACTGGTAATTGAAATGGACTTTTAGTAAAGTATGAGTGTGAATACTTGTAACATTGTTAGTAGAGTTAAAAAAAATGGGTGAATCGTATAATACTATTATAAGTAAATCCGAGAAATAAAACGGGTGACTCACAGTTTAGTTGGAAATGTTTGGTATTAACCCTTATATTATAAAGTAAGGTCAGGTTGTGGATTGGACTAGTTAGATAGTGGTATAACTAGAATGGGTACGGGTACGTTAGGAGTGCACAATTAGTTGAGAGGTGAGAAACTCACGTGAGTGCACGCACTATCATGTATTTTATATTCACTATTTAATGTTATTAAACACTTGCTATATTTTAAACTGTTTTCACAATCGGGCTCTGACCCGTTTGCTTTCAAATCTATTTTCTTGTAAAAAACTTTTAGGTGCCCAACCACAAGGACACCAAGCTTAGAAGTTCCATTCCAGTGACGTGCTGTAGTTGTTGTGGAAGTTACAGGATTTCGATAATAGACGCTTCCACTTTCTGCTTGACTCCATCTCAGATTTATTCATCTGTAAGGCATGTCGCCCCTTTTCTCTTAGAGACAGCTTACTTACTCAGTTCTATTTTAGTTTTGGATTTAATTTATTAGAGTTTCAGACTTTGTATTTGTTTTATTCAGTATTCGAATTATTCAGAGGAGTGTTCCTTCAGATTCATTTTTATTCCATTATTATTCTATTTTGATTGTGATGTGACCGTGGTATCATTATTTCCTAATTTAACTTGTTGCATGATGATCTAATTTAATTAAAATTGACAACTCACTTTTTAAATATTAGGTGGCTAGTAATTGTTTAAAAAAAAATCGACAGTGATGCTACAAACTGAACCAACTTGACATTTTGAATTAATTTGAATAAAGGAGTAGCTACCCGGTATTTAATTAGACGGGGTGTCACAGGTGGTATCAGAGCATCAGGTTCTAGTGTCCTTTAGGATCTGTGCGACTTATTATGCTTCCAGCGTAGCTTTCTTTGATATAGAGCCTTATGTTTAGGATCATTGATTTCTTTGGTGAGATTTCGTTCTCCTCCTTTGATATATATGATAGTGAATCTTATTGGCAATCGGGTGTGTTCGTGCGCCAAACAATGAGTACGTCAGGCGAAGACAGTTGGGTGAACAACAGGAGACAAATATCAATTGAGGTTATTTAATTTATTTAAAGAAGGATGATCGTAGTTGAAGTCACCGATATTATGGCACGGAAGTCCTGGACGGTACAGTCGGCCAAGGCGCGGCTTGTGACTTCCAGGAACAACTATAGTAGAAGATGGGGTCAAATTAGACTCACCCAATAAGGTAAGAATGGGAGAGAAAGAGTTAGGTGAAACATTAAAGAGAACCAGCAGTGGAAATACTCAAAATGCAAGGATGGAAGGAGCTAGCCAAACTAATAATATATTCAAAGGCTTGGACATATGTCGGGGTATGTCCAATTAGGAGTGAAAATTTGGGGTAAATTTCTTGGCTCGTAAGAACGGAACTTCAATGGTGGGAGGCAATCACCACACTAAGAAGTGGAAAGTGACGTCGAGAGAAGGCGTACACATATGGTTTGACCATAAGTTCCTTCACCAGATGTTCAAGGTGAAAGACGAATGTTGTTCTGAACTCACACAAGAGGGACGGACAGAGGTCACTTTGTGAGGAAAAATTTAATTATGTAGCTTACCTTACACCGGGTGAAGTAGGTGAAATGGAGAAGAGGATATTAAAGGGAGAATTTACATACAAGAAGAATTATTTGCTATTCTGGGAAATTCTTCTTGGACGGTCAATGCAGATGGTAATAATGTCACGTAGTGTTATTTTGGAGGTAAACGTTTCCTTGGGTGGGGAGATACAAGAATCGAGGAATTTCTATAGAGTAAGACTGGGAAAATGGTGTTGGATAAATACCACAAGGGGAAGACCCAACGGAGAACCCGTTAAAATGATTCGGATAGCTGAATTATTACCGAGCGATGGTGATTTCAGTAAGAGATGTGAAAACTAGTAGCGTGTTCCTTAGGTCTATCAAGCTAAGGGAACAATGGAGGTAGTCATCAGAGTCGAAACTACCAACGTCCAAGAGAAGGACCACCTTGACATGGTCAGTGTGACCGAAGATAAGTGGAGTAGGTGTAGAGGTATTTTGTGGGAAGTGAAACCCGTGCATTATAAATGTTTCCCAAAGCAAGTGTAGGGATAAAGGTATTGTGCCTAGCAAGGGCAACAATTATTGGAATATTCGGTTTGGTACGGACAGGTGTGTTAAGTCCAGGAACCATTTGAGCAGCAGGACGATTGTCAGGATAGAAGTAGGAGTTATATCCTCAGAGGATGTTGCATGTTGTTTGTGGCATGAACGAGTTGCTACAATTGTTATTATTGTTATATTTTTTCTTGAGAGATTCGAGTTTAGTGAGTATCGACAATTTTATTTATTTATGTGAACATTTTTCCATGATAGTGTGGGGTTACCTTTGTTGTCATCCGCGGAGGATGGATGAGTATATTGATAGCGGTATATACTTTATTGAGATTACTCGTTTTAGTGTTGTGTTATACGAGTATGATATTATCCCAATTATGGTTTTATAATATGCTTATACCGATAGTGTGCTGGTATTGCAAGTTTATTAAGATTACTACCTTGGTGTAGAATGTTTTTTTCTGGCGAGGCCCCATCTGTGAGAGGGTCGGGCTTGTAATTGTACTTTTGTATATATATATATATATATATATATATATATATATATATATATATATATATATTGTTGTGATTTCAAAAAGGGGTATAATGGTCTCGGATATTTATTCCTGGTATGCATAGGGATTTAAATGGGGATAATTCGTATGTAATTGGTTTGCTAGTCAGTAAAAAGGTTTAACTGGTTATTATTAATTAACGCTCAGGATGTCATAATAAGTAGAGTGCATTGTTTTATCGCCCTTTAGAGATCTGGGAGTTTATACTCATAGTTGTGTGCCTGTGGACGGGATTTTGAGAGCCCCGATTATATTTACATGGTGTATATGGAATGTGATTTCCATCAACGTCAAGAGAAAGTGTCTTTCGGAAAGATTTCCTTGTTCAAGTGTAATTGAGGAAGGAGATGTAACTTTGTTGTTAAGAGACGGGAATATAGGGGTACATGATATGGACCAAGGGCTTAACGGATCCCGATGACCGACAATGTTAGGTAGTAGTGTATCGGGGGGGTTCCTTGTTTGGATTTCGCTTTGCGAGACATCCCACGCATGAAAGTTAGCATAAGGTTGGTAGTAGGGAGATGTTTGACCATTCGTCCATAAATTGGATACCTCGATAGTTATGGAAGTAAGTAGTTATAACGGGAAGTTAACAAGGTAGATTACGATGTAAGGTCAGTAGAGCCACTTATTAGTAAAGAAGTACTAATAATTTTGGTTTTGTTACGATGGGTTGAAGGATGCATTGAGGTTAAGGAGGATTTAGGATTTAAAATTCAGAGATGATTGGGAACGCCCAAGTGGTATAGCCACGTTGAAAATGCAACGGCAATAAAGAGTTTGGAATACGTATGAAGCGTAGATAATGTTTAAAACCGTTTGAGTGGGTTATAAGGGGTGTAGACATCTTGGTTTGCTAATGTAGTAACCGCCGGAATAAGGGATATAGATGGGATTAAACGTCACAAGTGTAGGTGTTAATGAATATCATGTGCAACCAGTGTAGCAAGTCCGAATTTGGTAAAAAGGCAGTGGAAATCCATTTAATAAGGGGTATCTCTTGAGAAGGCAAATATTTAATTATTAGGGACAATTTGGAGTAGAGTTCCGACCAATAGAATGTTGAGGGTGACTCAAGAGTAAATATAATGAGGATGTCAATAAGGTATAAAAGGTCCAGATGTGCACAACGTGGTGAAAATTGCAAGTGTCGAAACTTTTGGTATACGTCGAGAAGAGGACATTAAGTATCACTTAACGAGAAGTATTATACGTGAAAAACGGCATTGAAAAGGGTATAGTAAGTAGTAGATCGGTTGGGGTAAGATGATCAAACAGATAATTTTGTATCAAGCCAACGAATCCAGGAATGGAAGAGTCAAGTTGGTAAATTTCCTTAAGGGGTTGCCAACTTATAAATAAGTATCAAGTTCCTTCGAATACGTGGGATAGATTGTCTATAAGGAAAGAAATTGTTATATATTTGGGTGATTTACACTATGTGATAGTGGACACGCCGATAAGTGGTCCTACGCGGTATTATTCAATACTACGAGGAGATCCCCAAAACCCATCTTCAACGTAGGGTAACAAGAAGTTGTGAGATTACGTTTCATTCGGAGAAGGTTGTGTCACCTATAGCCAGAGGTGTAGGCGCATAGTGATTGACGACTGGTGGATTGTATGAAAGAAATTTTGGATTCATTGCGATCTTTTCATTCCCAAATCGGGTATAACTAGCAAGTGAGGTATATTGTAGTAATGGGGAGAAGCTATTAACTAATGATAGAGTTGGGGGAAAAGCACCCGTATCTATTTATAGTGGACTAGGTGCTTACAAATGTTTTGGGTAACACCAACCGGCTGAAGTGGTTTTCCCTTGTGTAAAGCTCACAACGTCGAGATCATAGATTCAACGAATGGGCAAACGTAGTCAGATGTTTTATTGATTTCTTCCAGAGTAGGAGCTTAGTGTTTTGATAAACACGGGAGTTAATGCTTAGTGAGGTGAGGACTCACAATAATATTGAGATAATGCGGCCATTGATGTATAGGCTATTTATTTTTATTATTTAAATGTTGTTTAGTAAGATCACAATGTGAAGTGCATTCATTGAAGATTAACCCTATAATTAATAAAGTATCATGTTTGTTAAACAAGCTTGTTGTGAAGCAAGGGCTTTAGTGAGGATACCAAAATTTTTCTAGGTATGCCTTACTTTTCTAACTTCGGGACGAAATTCCGTTATTAGGGGGAAGTATGTAATACCCCGTATTTTTATGGCTTTTAATTATGAGGTTAATTAAATGGAATTACTTTTAATTATGGGATTTATTAAATTAAGTCGGGATAATTAATTGGAAAATTAATTCGGATTTAAATGCTAGCGGGATGAGAGTTAATATTTTTTTATTATTATGTTGTTGAATTTAACTGAGTGATTATGATAATATGTGATCATTGATTTTATTAAAATTATCGCGAGTCAGAAATACGACAATTTGGAAAATTTAGTTAGGACGCGCGTGTCAGTCGCGTCAGAAATCAATTTATTGTGATTTAAAAAGTAAATTATAATTTTATCAACCGAATGGTCATTTTGAGTGCGCCAACATGTCCGGAAGGGTCGAGATAGTCAGAAAACACTAGCCAGGGGTTTAGTTTGGGTTCCGGGGAATTTTTAGGCCAAACCGGCAACCCAGAAAGGTATTTTGGTAATTCTAAAAAAATAGGAGTTAAGACCCACGAATTTTAGAGGTTAATTATATATTATTAGAGAGGCCACTAAGGCCATTATCAGCCAAAAACAATAGAAGTGGTCTATGGGAGTTAGAGAGAAGTTTCAAGGGTTCCAAAACAAACCACCACCCACCACCACCAATTGTGAAGGATTTGTGACCGGAAAGAGGAGATATTCAGCCTTTAATCACCAACAACAAATCAGAAGAACAAATCTAAGGCAAGTGATTTGGTTTCATTACTTGCATTGAATATTTTCTGCATGCTTAGTGTAGAAATTAAAATATGTCTTGAAAGATTGATGACAACCCAATGGAATTGTTAGGGATTGCATGTAGAATTGTTCTGGACGAATTTAGTAGCCAAAAACATAGCATTTGATGATGTAAAAACGAAATTTAAAAAGGAGTTTTCATGTTCAATTAAATTCTGGGTTCATGTTGTTAGGGTTTGTGGCAAAATTTGGGGATTTATGGATTTTACATGTTGATTTGAAAGAATTGGCCCAAAAACTATGTTAGGAAGTGATCTAGGGTGGTTTAGAATAATTTAAGAACCTTAAAATTTGGTTAGTATGAACTTAGGATGGATTTAGAGAAGAGAAAGTGGGAAAAAAATGAAGTTGGGAAAATTCTGGACATTCTCGGAATTTTCGTTAGAAGACCAACCCAGGTCATTCGAACGATCTCATTCGAACGAGCTTCTAACGAGATTCCACTAGCCCTTCTAATGAGTTGATGGTTCATTCGAAGCTTTTCGTTCGAACGACGAACGAGATTTTAGTGCCTTCTAACGAGATTTCAGAATGGCTTTTTAAGTCTAATTTTCGTTTCGAACTTCGCGTAGGCTTATATATATATATGAGTGTTACCCTTTACTTTGTTGAATTTTAATGATTCCAAACCAAGGGAATTAATGTTGGAAACTTTGTGAACATCTTTAGACTTAAGGGAGACCAGTAGGTATGTTAGTGAGACCGAATTATCACTAGGATAAAACTTTGGGGAATTATATATAAAACTTGGTAACCTTTACGAGTTAGGTTGTAAACACTTGAAATTACGACGAGGGATGGGTCGACGGTCTATACTATATAGAAACTTATAAATGTACAAACTTGGAAAATGGTATAAGGATGTAGGATATACCTCTATTTAATACTATAAGATATCTAAGATGTGTAAATGCTTAGTATATGGATTTATATGTGTATAACATACCTACCATACTTGCTATCACAGGAGGTTGGATTTCGATTAGGGCCATCTAATCTTTGTGTGCCTGCGGGGGGGATTTAGATTGATACCTCAAGGACATAGGTCATAGAATAACTTATTGGTGAGTTAATAAGTCAGCTGACCATGGGACCGTAGGTATGTGCGTGACCCATAGGTATGTGAACTATGTTCGCCTTCATTATGTCTGATTGTTGCTTATTAAAACGGTTCCTGAGAGATTCGGAATACGTGGTCCTTATGTACGTGATGTACCTGGATTTGATAGCAGAGTATGTGTGCACCGCAGCATAGCCTTAGGGTGCCCTTATTGTATATTTATGATGAGATTAATATATTGGTAATTGAAATGGACTTTTAGTAAAGTATGAGTTGAATACTTGTAACATTATTAGTAGAGTTAAAAAAGATGGGTGAATCGCATAATACTATTATAAGTAAATCTAAGAAATAAAACGGGTGACTCACAGTTTAGTTGGAAATGTTTGGTATAAACCCTTATATTATAAAGTAAGGTCAGGTTGTGGATAGGACTAGTTATATAGTGGTATAACTAGAATGGGTACGGGTACGTTTGGAGTGCACAATTAGTTGAGAGGTGATAAACTCATGTGAGTGCACGCACTATCATGTATTTTATATTCAGTATTTAATGTTATTAACCACTTGCTATATTTTAAACTGTTTTCACAGTCGGGCTCTGACTTGTTTGCTTTCAAATCTATTTTCTTGTAAAAACCTTTTAGGTGCCCAGCCACAAGGACACCAAGCTTAGAAGTTCCATTCCAGTGACGTGCTGTAGCTGTTGTGGAAGTTACAGGATTTCGATAATAGACGCTTCCACTTTCTGCTTGACTCCATCTTAGATTTATTCATCTGTAGGGAATGTCGCCCCTTTTCTCTTAGAGACAGCTTACTTACTCAGTTCTATTTTAGTTTTTGATTTAATTTATTAGAGTTTCAGACTTTGTATTTGTTTTATTCAGTATTCGGATTATTCAGAGGAGTGTTCCTCTAGATTCATTTTTATTCCATTATTATTCTATTGTGATTGTGATGTGACCGTGGTATCATTATTTCCTAATTTAACTTGTTGCATGATGATCTAATTTAATTAAAATTGACAACTCACTTTTTAAATATTAGGTGGCTAGTAATTGTTTAAAAATGTTTTTCGACAGTGATGCTACGAACTGAACCAACTTAACATTTTGTATTAATTTGAATAAAGGAGTAGCTACCCGGTATTTAATTAGACGGGGTGTCACAGTGACCCCGGGAGAAAGTGAGTAATTCCTAGAAGATGATAGAATGGTGTAGTATTTTGGCATCCTATAGTCATTTATGTTATGTGTATTGCGCAGTATGCATTATGTGTGTTATGTATACGTGGTTATAGGAATGAATGATTGATTATATATATTTAGAGTAAATATATATATTTATCTATCCTATATGCGAAGAGGATATGGAGTTTCTATGATGTACATCTTGGGTGATTTGGAGTACTAGTTTATTTGGGTCGAAAGATCGTACTTTGAGATTATTACGATTATATCGACCTCGAGGAGCTAGATAGAGATTCTATTTATGTTTTTAATTAAAATACTCTTTATTTAAGTAGTTGCAGTAATATGATATATGTAGATGACATGATGGATCCCTACGATCGACATTGTCAAGGAGTAGTGTATCGGGGGGTTCCTTGTTTCGATTTCTCTTTGTGAGACACCCCACGCACGAAACGTAGTGCAATGTTGAGAGTAGAGAGAAGTTTTGTCCTTATTAACGGAATGTATGTTATTTAGAGAATAAACTTTTATATTGAAGATTAATATTATTGTGTGACGTATTAAGACATATAATTGGTTTAAGTTAATAAATGGAATCACGAGAGCCTAGTAAGGCATATATGTGAATATATATTTAAGTGTGATTAAAATGGAAAGGATTCGGGGGTTATGTTAGAATCGCAGGTCATGCGGGTATAGGCCGTGCGCATGGTAAGATAAGTTGTCCTTAAATGGGTGGGGTAACTTAGTTAAGGTTCCATGACACGATTAGGTGCGCGCTGTAGATGAGAGGTGAGTTTGGGGGGTTTCACGAGAGTGCGACTCCACTATAATTATGAAATAGTGTACTTATATTTATTATTCACGATTAACACACTTGCTAAACATTTTTACACCTCGTGCTCTGACCCGTTTATATTTCTCTTCTGCAATATATATATATATATATATATATATATTGTACTACAGCTGTCCTACCACATGGATACAGGATGTTTTTCTATCCAGAGTCTTGAGAGTCGTAGCAGATGCGGACTGTTGCGAGATTTAGATTGTAGTCGCTTTCTATTTCTTTACAAATCTAGATAGGACTCTTTTGTATATTGGGTTTACACCCAAGAGTTATATGTAGTGATTTATATTTCTTCCTTATAGATGTTGTACTATCTGTGACCCGACAGCTTATTCGGGTATATTTTCCTTGTATGTACTCATTTCATTTTATTCTAGCATTTTCTTTTATCATGGTACTTGTGTACAATTTTGCCTTTGCTAGTAGTTATATACTGTTGGTTTGTAGTCCGTTGCATGTTTCTTTTAATTTTTGGCATCTGCATTTGTAGTTTCAGGTAGTTAGTCTTATCTATTTTAGTATAATCTGTTGATGCTGAGTGTTGATACCAAATTTAATCTGCTGACGTGGACCCATCACTTGAAGACACGTGTCTTCTAACGTGGTAATTACAAATACTTCTATCGATCAACTTATTGCCACCGAGCTACTCAAGATCCATGAGCAATTCATACATCTCAAGCGTATTAACCAGCTAAAAACCCCCAAGCAACTCATGCATGCCGAGCTACTTAGGCGGTCCGAGCTATATAGCGTACAGAGCACTCAAATCAGGATAATCAAGGAGACGACTGCACATTAAATGCTCATTATTATCATACAAATGTACATGTCTACTAGATAATAGCACATTGTCTTTTCATTTGTACAACCTCAAGGCTATAAATACATTGTAACCTCCTCATCAGGAGGGGACCGGAATTTCTTGAAAAAAACATTTCTCGAGAATTCCAAGCAAAAAGTCAGCAATACAAAAACAGTGGATGTAGGTCATTCTTATAACGTTGAACCACTTTAAAAATCTATTGTCTATTATTTCTTTATTCATTTTTATCTGTGATTAAAATAATTAGGTCAAATCTAATTTTTACATCAACAGATTGGCGCCGTCTGTGGGAAATGACTGTAATTATCATTTTTCACCAAAACAATTCATCACCAATGGCTGATCATCCGGAATCCAGCAATCGAAACGCTGGGATCCCTCCAAATCCTCCATCTACTCCTCCAAATATCCAAGATCTGGCTGGTATAATGACTAATTTGGCCCAAGGGCAAACGGTCATGCAAGAAACCATGCGTTAACTCATACAAACCGTTTAGGGCGGAGTGCCAGCCCAATTAGGACAACGAAGCGTTCAGAGAAATACTCGTTTACTCTCTTCGCGAACTAGGCAAACGTTATTCCCAGAGGAATCTCAGTCCAGACGCATCGATTCATATCGTACTGAGAGATCTAATAATCCTTCTTATCAGCCTGGACGTACTTCCTCGGTACGAGCTACAGACACTCAATAAAATATCACTCTATCTCCAGAAAGGACAAGTGCTCTTGAAAGATTGAGTAGAGTCTCTCCTTTTGATCGTTTGGATCCTAGGAGGAATAAAAGTCCCCCTAGGATTATATCGAGGAACTCTCAACGACCATCTGATTTAAAGGAAGGCTCTGCCCAATCACGACCAGCTGTTCGTCATGAAAGATCCTAAGAGGCAAATTTAACACGATCCAATAGGATCGAAGAAGGAAATGATGCATGGAAGGGCTCAATTCAAAGGTTGGAGGATAGATTAGGGGAGATGGCTAAAACAAAGAATTCTCTACAAAGGACTTTTGTCCGAGGAACACCATTCATACAAGAGATTGTGGACTTTCCCACACCGTTAAAATTCAAAGCCCCGGTAGTAACACTAAAATACGATGGAAAAACTGATCTTGTTCTCCATATAGAACAATACCAAGCAGTTGCCGATATCTATGTTGTTCCAGACGAGATGCGATGCAGGGCGGAACTCTTACCGGATCTGCTCAGATGTGGTACAATAACCTTCCTCGGGGGAAAATTGCGACTTTCTTTCAGCTAGCAGAACTCTTTATTGGAAATTTTTGTTTTGGAGCAAAGCCAATCAAACGAGTAGCACATTTGCTAAGTGTTAGACAAAAGACAGGTGAAAGCACCAAAGATTATATTACTCGTTTCAATAACGAGAAACTGGAAGTAATTGATTATGAGGAGAAAACTGCAATTATTGCTTTGATGAGTGGACTGTTACCCAATAAATTGTACTATACTTTAGCCAAAGATGCACCCAGGACCATGGCTGAATTGATGGCAAAAGCAGCCAAAATCATGAATGCCGAGGAAGCCATGGCTGCGAAGAAGAACGCAGATACTAAGGAGACCAAGGTGGAAGATGGAAAAATCGAAAAGAAGGATCAAAAGAATAATGGTAGTAACAGACAATCAAAGGGTAAGCAAGTATTGGAACAGATGAAGAAATACGGAAATTATACTCCCTTGAAGGTGGATATAAATCACATTCTAGAAGAGATCAAGAACAACGAGGAGCTAGCCTAGCCAGCAAAAATAAAGGCAGATCCTGATAAGAGAGACAAGTCCAAATATTGAGAATTCCACAAAGATCACGGTCATACGACCAAGCGTTGCATAGCTCTTCAGAAAGAAATTGAAGCATTCATTAAACGAGGAAAATTGACCAAGTATGTTGATCATCAAAGCGGTGGTCGAACCAGCGAACGAGGAAGGCAAAGGTCTAAATCTCCTCTTCGGACAAAAGATGACAAGAAAATAGATCATGAAGATGATCCAGAAGATGACCCCGATCTCCCCAAAAGATCAAGACAGCCAGAACGTGAGGTATTTTCAATCCACTTTGGATCATTTGAGTGTAATGTCATAACAGGTGGTGATGCAGGAGGAGGAGATCTTACCGCAGAAAGGAAAGCTTACCTTAATGAGGCTCAAACTTGCTCATACATACAGCGAATAAATTTGGCTGAAGATGATCGTCCGAGGAAGGTGAACAAGGACAAACTGGTCATCGGTTTCTCTAAGAACGACCTCGCAGGTGTGCTATATCCTCATGATGACCCATTGGTGATCAAAATGAGAATGAAGGAAGTAATGATTTCATGAGTATTAGTAGATAATTGTAGCTCGGCAGATATCATGTTCTACCCATATTTTGATAGTTTGAATCTAAAGTTATCCCAGTTGGAACCATATCATAGGCCCCTCCTTGGTTTTACTAGCGAGAAAGTTTTTTCACTTGGGACGATCAAGTTGGATATGTTCATCGGTACATGGCCTGCTTTTTTAACAGAAAGAGTACAATTTTTCGTGATGGATAAAAATGTCCAATCAGCTTACAATATCATCATGGGAAGATTAGGTTTGAAAAAGTTCGAAACAGTACCATCTACTGTACATCAATGTTTGAAATTCCCAACCAACTTTGGAGTAGGAGTGGTAAAGGGAGATCAAAAAGTAGCTCGAGAATGCTACTATTCATCCGCCAAGCAAGAAGAGCGTGAAGAATCCAGGAAGAAGACTACTACTTATCAAGTAGATGAGATAGAAGATGCGGAGATTGAGACTTTAGACCCAAGAGATGAGTCTCATCTCGTTAAGGGCCAAGTCATGGAGGCTACTGAAAATACCATTCTGGACGACGAGCATCCAGAACGAACAACTCAAATCGGTGTGTCACTAGATGTGTCAATAAAGCAAGAACGAATAGCATTTCTAAGACGCAAAAAGCAGACTTTTGCATGGAGTCATGAAGATATGCCAGGGATAGACCCAAATTTCTTGTGTCACGAGCTCAATGTGAACAAGAAAATCAAGCCAGTGAAGCAACGACGAAGGGTATTCAGTCTCGAGAAGAACCAAGCCATACAAGAAGAAGTAGAGAAACTGCAAATGTGGTAATGGTGAAGAAGAAAAACAACAAGTGGAGGATGTGTGTGGATTTCACTGATCTTAATAAAGCCTGCCCAAAGGATCATTTTCCTTTACCTCGAATCGATCAGTTGGTGGATGCTACCTCGGGACATGAATTGTTGAGTTTCAGGGATGCTTATTCTGGTTACAACCAGATCAAAATGAAACCTGAAGACAGGGAGCGTACCTCTTTTATCACCCCAAGGGGAACTTATTGCTATAATGTTATGCCTTTCGGTCTTAAAAATGCAGGTGCGACGTATCAGAGGTTGATGAATAAGGTGTTTGCAGAACAGATAGGTCATAATATGGAGGTGTATGTTGACGATATGCTGACAAAGAGCAAGAAAGTTGCTGATCATCTAATTAACCTAGGTCAAACCTTTGACCAACTAGAGAAATATCAAATGAAGTGAAATCCCACTAAGTGCATATTCGGAGTACGAAAAGGAATGTTCCTCAGATATATTGTCAATCAACGTGGAATTGAAGCAAATCCTGAGAAGATCAATGCCTTATTAGAGCTAAAATCTCCAACCACAAAAAAGGAGGTGCAAAGTCTCACAGGGCGAGTAGCAGTACTCAACAGATTTGTGTCACGAGCAACAGATAGATGCCTCCCCTTCTTCAAAACACTTCGAAAAACATTTGAGTAGAATGATGAATGTGAGGAGGCCTTTCAAGAATGAAGAAGTACCTAGGAATACCTCCCTTGTTATCTAGACCAGTGATGGGAGAGAGATTGTACTTAAATCTGGCAGTTTCAGAGAACATAGTTAGCTCGACGTTGATAAGAATGGAAGGTGGAGTGCAGAAACCAGTCTACTACACTAGCAAAGCTTTCCGAGGAGCAGAAATTAGATATCCAAGGTTGGAGAAGTTGGCATTAGTGCTAATTGAAGCCAGCAGAAGAATGAGACCATACTTCCAAGCCCATACTATAGTTGTGTACACTAATATGCCATTAAGGTAAGCTCTGCATAAACCGTAGAAATTGGGAAGATTGATGTACTGGGCAGTGGAGCTCAATGAATATGACATAATCTATGAGCCTAGGTCGTCACTCAAAGGGCAAGCAGTAGCAGACTTTATCGCAGAGTTTACTCAAGAAAACACCTCCGAAGAACAGGATTTGAAAACTGATCAACCTGTGGATGTTACAGGATCATCAAATGCAAACCCCGACCAACTTATGTCAGTAGGCAAGCAGCAAGAAATACCGATCGAACAAGAAAAGATGACTGACGAGCAGCGAGAAGTACTAAAAAAGGAGAAGAGGAAGTACTAGATATTGCACCGAGGAACTCTCTCTGATCAAAATTTCAATAATAAGTTACCCATATGGAATTTGTATGTGGATGGCTCTTCGTGCACTGTAGGCAGTGGAGCAGGGATTATTTTGAAAAGTCCAGATGAGATTGATGTGGAGTATGCTCTGCGCTTTCAATGTAAAGCTTCTAATAATGAGGTCGAATATGAAGCAATGATTGTAGGTTTAAGTCTAGCCAGAACTATGAAGGCAGAGCAGATCGTTGTATTCAGCGATTCGCAGTTAATCGTAAATCAGATTCTTGGAATATATGCAGCAAAGGGAGAGTTAATGATCAAGTACCATGCAAAAGCAATGGAGTTGGTATCAAGTTTTATTGCTATTTAGCTGGTTAGAATACCAAGATTAGAGAATGCAAGAGCAGATGCCCTAGCCCGACTAGCATCAGCCACCCGCACCGAGCTACGAAGAACAATCCCAATAGAGATTCTAGCTGGTCGAAGCATAGATGAAGATCTAATGGTAAATTTCATTGCTCTTGACTTAGGACCATCCTGGATGGATCCAATCAAAGCCTATATTGAAGATGGGACTTTACCAACTGATAAACTTGCAGCCAAGAAACTAAAGTTTAAAGTTGCTCGTTACGTGTTGACCAATGGCATTTTGTACAGATAAGGAGTGATAGCAAGGCTACAAAGATGCGTCCATCCCTCTGAAGTGAAAGATTTGATCGAAGAGGTTCATGTAGGGTTTTGTGGAGCTCATGTAGTTGGTCGGACGCTCTTACGAAGAATAACCACACAGGGGTACTACTGGCCGACGATGAGAGCTGATTGCGCAACCTATGCTAAGAAGTGCGACAAATGCCAACGCTTCTCGTCCATCCGAAGAACTCCTCAGGCATTTGTAACACCCGTAACGTCCCCTTGGCCATTTGCCATGTGGGTAATAGACTTGGTCGGGCCACTCCCAACGACCAAGGGAAGATTCAAGTACCTCGTAGTCGCTGTGGATTAGTTTACCAAATGGGTGGAAGCTGAACCCCTTATTGATATGACATACGACAAAGTCTATCAATTCATTTGGAAAAACATTATTTGCAGATATGGTCTCCCACATGCATTCATTACTGACCATGGAACCCAGTTTGACAACGAGGAATTCGCTGCATACTGTTATCAATCCAATATTCTGAAAACTCATTCTGCACCGGGTCACCCACAAAGCAATGGATAAACTGAGGTGACAAATAGAACGCTACTAAATGGATTGAAGAAATAACTAATAGTGCAAAAGCAAATTGGATTAATGAACTACACTCTGTATTGTGGGCTTATCGCACTACACCACGAACAGCAACCGGAGAGTCTCCATACATGCTGGCATTTGGGAGTGAGGCTGTGATACCTGCTGAATTGGGTCTACCCACGCACAGGGTACTTAATTTCAACTCCCCTATCAGCGATTTGATGAGAAGCTTAGACCTGGATATGCTCGATGAAGTTAGGGAAGAAGCAGCAATCAGGAATACATCTTATCAACAACGAACAGCTTTGTTCTATAACAAAATAGTGAAGAAGTGTGATCTGAAAGAAGGGGATTATGTGCTGAAAAAAGTGATCCAAAAACATAATAAGCTGGAAGTAAACTGGCACGGACCCTACAGAGTAACAGAAATTATTCGTCCAGGGACGTACAGGATTGAAACCTTGGAGGGAGAAGAATTCAAGAATGCATGGAACGCAGAGCATCTACGAAAGTATTATTAGTAGTTGAAATCTCTATGTAACACAATTAACTCGATATGAATAAAGTGATGTTTCCCCCATTTCTCTTTATTCGTTAAATTTTTTTCGAAATATTAGTGCTACACACTATACAATTCAATTACCACCAACTCCGGTTGGTCGGGAAGCAAATTACCACCAACCCAGGTTGGTCGGGAAACAAACACGACCAACTCTGGTTGATCGGCAATTAAATTACCACCAACTCTGGTTGATCGGGAAACAAATTACCACCAACTCAGGTTGGTCGAGAAACAAACACGACCAACTCCGATTGATCGGCAATTAAATTACCACCAACTCCGGTTGGTCGGGAAGCAATTACCACCAACTCCGGTTGGTCGGGAAGCAAATTACCACCAACTCCGGTTGGTCGAGAAACAAACGCGACCAACTCCGGTTGATCGGCAATTAAATTACCACCAACTTCGGTTGGTCGGGAAGCAAATTACCACCAACTCAGGTTGGTCGGAAAACAAACACGACCAACTCCGGTTGATCGACAATTAAATTACCACCAACTTCGGTTGGTCGGGAAGCAAATTACCACTAACTCAGGTTGGTCGGGAAACAAACACGACCAACTCTGGTTGATCGGTAATTAAATTACCACCAACTCCGATTGGTCGAGAAACAAACACGACCAACTCTGGTTGATCAGCAATTAAATTACCACCAATTCCGGTTGGTCGGGAAGCAAATTACCACTAACTCAGGTTGGTCGGGAAACAAACACGACCAACTCTAGTTGATCGGCATTTCAATTACCACCAACTCCGGTTGGTCGGGAAGGATGGTCGGCATTCAATTACCACCAACTCCGGTTGGTCGACAATTTAAAAACCAAATAAGACATTTTTTTCTTTCTACAGATATACATACATGCTCATCAGTAAATAAAAGAGATATTCTATAAAATATTTCCAAACCAATGACAATTAAATTGCAAAGAAAACTAAAAATTTCTTCATTAAAACCAGAAAAAATTACATATGATATAAACACTGTTCTAAAAAACCCGCCTAGGCTCCGCCTAGGCACGCCTAGGCTTAAGGCTTGGGAGACACGCCTCGCCTTACGCTTTTCACGCCTTATTCTTGGTAAAACCCTTAAGGCACACTTTTTTCTAAAAACAACAATGCTTTAGTGAAACGATGTCGCCTTTTAAAGAATTTCTTTACAAATCGGACCATTATCTCATCCAAAATAATCAAATAGTATTTTAATTTGCATATATTCAGACATATTTTTATGATATGTGCAATTTTTGTATTTTAATATCCTTGTTATGGTTAAAAAATATTAAAATATATTAAGAAGGCCTAAACGCCTTTTCACGCCTTTTTACGCCTAGGCCCGCCTAGGCTTCTAAGGCTTAAGGCTTGGCCTCCACGCTTCAATCACGCCCCGCATTTTTTAGAACCTTGGATATAAATTACAGATCGCATGTGATATCAATTGAACAAATTCTACTCTATGGGTTTCTTTCCCTCTGCCTTTGATACAGGGTCTACCCCAGCTGGAGGATCATCAAGACTATAAAGGGAATTTATGAAGTTCAGATCTTGCAGTATTATGACGTTCATTATAGATGGACGATCAAGCAGGTGTTCTGGGTGAGATATTTTGAAATCTGAATGAAGACTATAATCATCAAGATACTTAGAGATCAGAATGCGAGGAATGGCTCGGGCTGGAATCCAACTAAGGTCAAGCTTGAAAGGAGGCACGGGTAAATCAAGAACTCCAGGATTATAGTAATCCCACAGGAAATGATCTCTCTCTAATTTTAAAACACAAAGAGCATTCAACCAGCCCTGTTTATACCCTTCGTTGTTCGATTGTTCTAAACGAGCATCAAGATGACAAAGTGCTTCATTGTAACCAGCCATCCAAAATTCTCTGGGTTGTTTCTGGAATTGGTAAGTTAGCCTCTCCAGTTGCTCGTAAATATTCTTCACCAGAAGTTCTTTATTTTCCAAGACAGAGCTTTGTGTAGAAAGTTGCTCGCTGAGGTTCAGAATCTTCTTAGACATCTCTGGTAAGGCTTGGTTCTTCGCTACCAACTGAAAGGCCTGATTCTCCAAGGCCGTTTGAGTTCTTGCTTCTTCAACTGTAACCCGAGCAACCCTTGCTCGTCCCCGAGAAGAAGATCTTGCTCGTCCACGAGCAGAGGTGGAAGGTCCATCTCTTTTTAAAGTTTCCAATTCATCTTTTAAGTTGGCATTTTCGACCTCCAAGAAAGAGAAACCTTCATCATTGACAGGGACCAAGGCTCCCGAGGAAGATGCAGCAGACTTGAGTTATTTTACCTCCTCCTGCAAGGCAATTTTTTCTTGCTCCAGCAACTTGGCGATATGTCTATGCTCTTCAACTTCAAGCTTTAGAACGCTCTCTTTCTTCTCGTAAGTAGAGATGAATTTATCATATCCTTTTTCAGCGCTTAACCGTTGATATTTCTTCTCGTACCCTTGGTGCAAAAGTGTGGAGGACTCTTTGTACTGCTGCTGGAGTTCCTCTATAGTTCCTTGGAGATCCTCAATCATCTCATAATAAGCCACATTATTGGCAGCAGCTCGATCGAGCAAGCACTTCAGATATTGGTAAGCTTCGACTGCTCGTTCAGAAGTATCTGGACCAAGGATGTCAATGATTTGAGCCTCGTTTAGGTCTGCATGACCAGCTTTAAAATAGTTATTGCATTTCTTCATCAAGTATGTGTCATGAGATGATAGGAGCTCCATCCTAGCCAAAAACTAGCAAAGATAAATAAAGAGAATCAATAAGGATGCAAACAGAGCAAGTAAAAGAAAAATTCAAGGTGAGCAAACAAAGTTTGAATTTTATTTCATCAAAGAAGAAAATACAAAGTCTGAGGTTACATTCAAAAATAACAAAACAAACACCCGAACAACTCTACACCTTCTCCTTGTTCCCTACGACTTCCTCAAAAAGTATGGAGGAAATGACTGGTTGCTCGGAGGATGAAGGTAGTTGCTCGACAGAAGTGCTAGTGGGTTGGAGTTGCTCGAAAAAAGTTTGAACAACTGGAGCAGAAGGAACCTGATCTCCAGTCATCATGGAAGACTCATCTGAGGCAGCCTCGTCCTCTTCTTCTTCCCCAGGAGTGGGAGGAGGGCGATGAATGTGTTGCTGGAATAATTATGAATTCTCAGTAATTTTCATCTCTTTCAAAGCAGCAACCCATTCATCCTTAAAGTACTTGAGGCTAGCATACTCCATTTGCGAAGTCATGGCAGTCAGGCCCTTGTTCCAACCTTTATCCCAACCAACGGTAAAAGACTTTTTGACTGCCTTCTTCCTCTTTGCCTTCTCCGAGGAGATCCTTTCCCTAAGGAGCTCTTCGGTAGCCTTCAATTTCTCCTCCACCTCCTGTTTTTTACGATCAACATTATGAAGTCTAACAATTTCCTCTTCAGCATTTTTGAGCTTATTCTCAAGCTCTTTAGTATTCTTGATCTTATCCTCAAGCTCTTTATTGTTCTTCTCAAACTCTATTAATTTCTCCTCCAAATCCTTGGAGGCATCCACAGCTCTATCTCTCTCTTGTTCAACGAACTTAATCTGCTTCTCCCAAGAAAGTTTATTTTCCTCATACTTCTGATGAGAGTCTTTCAAAGATTGGGTTAATCCAGTAAAAGCCTTTTCTACTCCATCCGAGGAACTGAAGGCCCTAATGGCTTCATCCATTTTTACAATGCTGTTGAAATACGTTACCAGCTGAGAAAAGAAATAACTCTAAGTCAATATACGAACATAGTATTAAAAAGTAAAAGGCTCAGATCAATAATACTTACTGAGACAATGTGTTGAGCAGCCAGAGCAGTAACACTCTCACGAGTGAGAGTATTTTCAATGTCATGGACCTCTGGGATAGTCCAAGATTTTACTAAGCCCACAGCGGAGCTCGGGGGAATAAAGGTTGAAACACCACCTGAAACACCCTAAATCTTTGACTTATTTGAGTCTACATTATTTAGGCGTTTCAACTAATTTGGATATTGTGTCAAAACATATTTTTAGTTCGAGCCTTATCCTTAGTACATCTTACGATGTTACTCGTCGACTTAACATGCCTCGACTCTACTCAACGACATATCCGAGTAAAGGTATTCACGTGCATTGCACATTTGCACTTGACACATTAGGCACACATGCATATTTCTTGATCTATGATTTTTATTGTGTGACTTATTAATTGTGAGCCTGAATTTGATAAAATCTGTTAATTAGTTTTAACTCGATTTAATCTTGACCTTTGATTAATAATTTTTAATCTGAACCCTTGATTTTAAAGTTTCTAGAATATTGTTTTCTCACCTATATAAACTTCTTTTCAGAGTTTATTGGAGTTAGATTTTTTGAGAGCTATTCAGATTATATTTTCTAGAGTGAGAAACATAAGAGGGTTTAATATTTTTAAGAGAGAAAAATATTGAGAATTAGAGAGAGATATCTAAGAGAGAAGAAACATTCAGAACATATTCACTTACACGTTTTGCACAACTAGTATGATGTTGAGAGATCAGTTTTGACTGAGTTGGAATTTGCTAAACAAGAATGACGGAGTTACGAAGTTGAGAGAACAACTACAACAATCAGAACTGCAGAGAAGTTAGAAGGATACGATACCAAGAGGGTACATTCCTAAACTTGTATAGGTATGTTTGTGTGTTTAGTTTGTTATATAGCTTGTAACCGATAATTCTTTTTAGTGAAATTTTTGTTTTACTCCGTAGAGGGAGTCGTGGATGTTTTCCCGAGTTTGGGTTTTTACCACGTTAAAAAATCATACTTGTTATCTTCTTATCCTCATCTTATTCTTTGTATGATTTAGAATTAAAATTGTTACATGATTTAAATTGGAATAATTCTTCATATGTAATATATTGGATTGTAACGTAATAAATCAGATTGTTATTAATTTAACTTTTAATTAAATCAGATTTAATTGATTTTAATTTCCGCATTTATTAAAATCTGATTAGTTAGATAATAAAGTTTTTCTTGATTTGATCATATACATATTATTAGAAAAACTTGCATGAAATCGGGGTATGTTTATGTGTGCGTATGGAGATTATTTCATGGGCGCATCTCAAGAAATGTTTCCCTCATTCTCGGGTGGAGGGGAGATTTTTCAATTGGTATTAGAGCGGGTCGCTCCGAATAAGATTTAACCGTCTGGAGTGTTGATCCTTATTTCTTGATCATATGATTTCATGTTACAAATCTGATTACTTTCTATATCCATATTTGATGGTGATTTTTTTATATATATGACCTCTTGGTACACAACATGTTATTTAATCTACTCTAATTGTTCTCCTTCTATTTCTTGAATTTCAAGAACCCCTATTATGATTTGTATGCTTATCATAATATTTTTTATAACCATAGCATTGTTTATGGGGGAGAGACCTTATTTGTTGATCACTCTAGAATATGCTGAACTTGTTTAAATTATGTCTAGTATGTCATTTACCCTTATTTTTTATTTGAGAAGTCCCTGAAGACTATATGATTGTGCTTTATTCATTTTCTACCATATTTACATATTTTCCTGTCATAATCATGGTAATTATATGTCCTCTGAGATTTTAGGGTATGGATGTTTGTCAATGCAAAAAAACACCTCTTAAAATCATGTTAATGTAGGAGTGGCACTTGATTAGAACCGTTAATATGTTTATTGTGGTAGTTATTTTTTTTAAATATTCCTCATGTTATTATTGTTTTATCCTTTGTCTATTTGAGACAAAATGGGGGAGAAGAGTACATCATTTTATTAGTCTTGATTCTTGAATTATATTCATGATATCTTATTTTTTTAAAATGATTTATCAATTTCTATGATATCTTACACTTGTTCTTGTGAGTTTGGTTTTATTGTTTTAATGCAGGAAATCACAAGAAGGTGTTAGGGTAAATTGATGTATAGTTGAGTATTGTAATTTTTACTTTCTGGATTTTTTGTGGATTGGGTAGAATAGTAATTGTTGTATAGGACTTAGGTGATTTTATTTTTTCCTAAGAGTATCATAATGTACTCGAAGGGTTTTGTCACAAATATCCAAAGGGGGAGATTGAAACACCCTAAATCTTTGACTTATTTGAGTCTACATTATTTAGGCGTTTCAACTAATTTGGATATTGTGTCAAAACATATTTTTAGTTCGAGCCTTATCCTTAGTACATCTTACGATGTTACTCGTCGACTTAACATGCCTCGACTCTACTCAACGACATATCCGAGTAAAGGTATTCACGTGCATTGCACATTTGCACTTGACACATTAGGCACACATGCATATTTCTTGATCTATGATTTTTATTGTGTGACTTATTAATTGTGAGCCTGAATTTGATAAAATCTGTTAATTAGTTTTAACTCGATTTAATCTCGACCTTTGATTAATAATTTTTAATCTGAACCCTTGATTTTAAAGTTTCTAGAATATTGTTTTCTCACCTATATAAACTTCTTTTCAGAGTTTATTGGAGTTAGATTTTTTGAGAGCTATTCAGATTATATTTTCTAGAGTGAGAAACATAAGAGGGTTTAATATTTTTAAGAGAGAAAAATATTGAGAATTAGAGAGAGATATCTAAGAGAGAAGAAACATTCAGAACATATTCACTTACACGTTTTGCACAACTAGTATGATGTTGAGAGATCAGTTTTGACTGAGTTGGAATTTGCTAAACAAGAATGACGGAGTTACGAAGTTGAGAGAACAACTACAACAATCAGAACTGCAGAGAAGTTAGAAGGATACGATACCAAGAGGGTACATTCCTAAACTTGTATAGGTCTGTTTGTGTGTTTAGTTTGTTATATAGCTTGTAACCGATAATTCTTTTTAGTGAAATTTTTGTTTTACTCCGTAGAGGGAGTCGTGGATGTTTTCCCGAGTTTGGGTTTTTACCACGTTAAAAAATCATACTTGTTATCTTCTTATCCTCATCTTATTCTTTGTATGATTTAGAATTAAAATTGTTACATGATTTAAATTGGAATAATTGTATAGTTGAGTATTGTAATTTTTACTTTCTAGGATTTTTTGTGGATTGGGTAGAATAGTAATTGTTGTATAGGACTTAGGTGATTTTATTTTTTCCTAAGAGTATCATAATGTACTCGAAGGGTTTTGTCACAAATATCCAAAGGGGGAGATTGAAACACCCTAAATCTTTGACTTATTTGAGTTTACATTATTTAGGCGTTTCAACTAATTTGGATATTGTGTCAAAACATATTTTTAGTTCGAGCCTTATCCTTAGTACATCTTACGATGTTACTCGTCGACTTAACATGCCTCGACTCTACTCAACGACATATCCGAGTAAAGGTATTCACGTGCATTGCACATTTGCACTTGACACATTAGGCACACACGCATATTTCTTGATCTATGATTTTTATTGTATGACTTGTTAATTGTGAGCCTGAATTTGATAAAATCTGTTAATTAGTTTTAACTCAATTTAATCTCGACCTTTGATTAATAATTTTTAATCTGAACCCTTGATTTTAAAGTTTCTAGAATATTGTTTTCTCACCTATATAAACTTCTTTTCAGAGTTTATTGGAGTTAGATTTTTTGAGAGCTATTCAGATTATATTTTCTAGAGTGAGAAACATAAGAGGGTTTAATATTTTTAAGAGAGAAAAATATTGAGAATTAGAGAGAGATATCTAAGAGAGAAGAAACATTCAGAACATATTCACTTACACGTTTTGCACAACTAGTATGATGTTGAGAGATCAGTTTTGACTGAGTTGGAATTTGCTAAACAAGAATGACGGAGTTACGAAGTTGAGAGAACAACTACAACAATCAGAACTGCAGAGAAGTTAGAAGGATACGATACCAAGAGGGTACATTCCTAAACTTGTATAGGTATGTTTGTGTGTTTAGTTTGTTATATAGCTTGTAACCGATAATTCTTTTTAGTGAAATTTTTGTTTTACTCCGTAGAGGGAGTCGTGGATGTTTTCCCGAGTTTGGGTTTTTACCACGTTAAAAAATCATACTTGTTATCTTCTTATCCTCATCTTATTCTTTGTATGATTTAGAATTAAAATTGTTACATGATTTAAATTGGAATAATTCTTCATATGTAATATATTGGATTGTAACGTAATAAATCAGATTGTTATTAATTTAACTTTTAATTAAATCAGATTTAATTGATTTTAATTTCCGCATGTATTAAAATCTGATTAGTTAGATAATAAAGTTTTTCTTGATTTGATCATATACATATTATTAGAAAAACTTCCATGAAATCGGAGTATGTTTATGTGTGCGTATGGAGATTATTTCATGGGCGCATCTCAAGAAATGTTTCCCTCATTCTCGGGTGGAGGGGAGATTTTTCAATTGGTATTAGAGCGGGTCGCTCCGAATAAGATTTAACCGTCTGGAGTGTTGATCCTTATTTCTTGATCATATGATTTCATGTTACAAATCTGATTACTTTCTATATCCATATTTGATGGTGATTTTTTTATATATATGACCTCTTGGTACACAACATGTTATTTAATCTACTCTAATTGTTCTCCTTCTATTTCTTGAATTTCAAGAACCCCTATTATGATTTGTATGCTTATCATAATATTTTTTATAACCATAGCATTGTTTATGGGGGAGAGACCTTATTTGTTGATCACTCTAGAATATGCTGAACATGTTTAAATTATGTCTAGTATGTCATTTACCCTTATTTTTTATTTGAGAAGTCCCTGAAGACTATATGATTGTGCTTTATTCATTTTCTACCATATTTACATATTTTCCTGTCATAATCATGGTAATTATATGTCCTCTGAGATTTTAGGGTATGGATGTTTGTCAATGCAAAAAAACACCTCTTAAAATCATGTTAATGTAGGAGTGGCACTTGATTAGAACCGTTAATATGTTTATTGTGGTAGTTATTTTTTTTAAATATTCCTCATGTTATTATTGTTTTATCCTTTGTCTATTTGAGACAAAATGGGGGAGAAGAGTACATCATTTTATTAGTCTTGATTCTTGAATTATATTCATGATATCTTATTTTTTTAAAATGATTTATCAATTTCTATGATATCTTACACTTGTTCTTGTGAGTTTGGTTTTATTGTTTTAATGCAGGAAATCACAAGAAGGTGTTAGGGTAAATTGATGTATAGTTGAGTATTGTAATTTTTACTTTCTGGATTTTTTGTGGATTGGGTAGAATAGTAATTGTTGTATAGGACTTAGGTGATTTTATTTTTTCCTAAGAGTATCATAATGTACTCGAAGGGTTTTGTCACAAATATCCAAAGGGGGAGATTGAAACACCCTAAATCTTTGACTTATTTGAGTCTACATTATTTAGGCGTTTCAACTAATTTGGATATTGTGTCAAAACATATTTTTAGTTCGAGCCTTATCCTTAGTACATCTTACGATGTTACTCGTCGACTTAACATGCCTCGACTCTACTCAACGACATATCCGAGTAAAGGTATTCACGTGCATTGCACATTTGCACTTGACACATTAGGCACACATGCATATTTCTTGATCTATGATTTTTATTGTGTGACTTATTAATTGTGAGCCTGAATTTGATAAAATCTGTTAATTAGTTTTAACTCGATTTAATCTCGACCTTTGATTAATAATTTTTAATCTGAACCCTTGATTTTAAAGTTTCTAGAATATTGTTTTCTCACCTATATAAACTTCTTTTCAGAGTTTATTGGAGTTAGATTTTTTGAGAGCTATTCAGATTATATTTTCTAGAGTGAGAAACATAAGAGGGTTTAATATTTTTAAGAGAGAAAAATATTGAGAATTAGAGAGAGATATCTAAGAGAGAAGAAACATTCAGAACATATTCACTTACACGTTTTGCACAACTAGTATGATGTTGAGAGATCAGTTTTGACTGAGTTGGAATTTGCTAAACAAGAATGACGGAGTTACGAAGTTGAGAGAACAACTACAACAATCAGAACTGCAGAGAAGTTAGAAGGATACGATACCAAGAGGGTACATTCCTAAACTTGTATAGGTCTGTTTGTGTGTTTAGTTTGTTATATAGCTTGTAACCGATAATTCTTTTTAGTGAAATTTTTGTTTTACTCCGTAGAGGGAGTCGTGGATGTTTTCCCGAGTTTGGGTTTTTACCACGTTAAAAACTCATACTTGTTATCTTCTTATCCTCATCTTATTCTTTGTATGATTTAGAATTAAAATTGTTACATGATTTAAATTGGAATAATTCTTCATATGTAATATATTGGATTGTAACGTAATAAATCAGATTGTTATTAATTTAACTTTTAATTAAATCAGATTTAATTGATTTTAATTTCCGCATGTATTAAAATCTGATTAGTTAGATAATAAAATTTTTCTTGATTTGATCATATACATATTATTAGAAAAACTTGCATGAAATCAGAGTATGTTTATGTGTGCGTATGGAGATTATTTCATGGGCGCATCTCAAGAAATGTTTCCCTCATTCTCGGGTGGAGGGGAGATTTTTCACCACCTTCAACAGTTGATGGTTGAGAGACTAGTTCAGCAAGTCTCTCAGAAGAATGTTTCTTTAACCTCCTTGGAGGAACATGAACATTCTCAAGTAAGGATGTTGTCTTAGCTGGTGATATGACAATAACCTCACTAGGAGGAGTAATAGCAATAATCTTGCTCGGAGCCACAGGGGGCTTCTCAACAACTTTCTCGATAGCAGCAGGAGGAGGTGCATCAATAATTTTTATCCTTTCTTCTGGGACATTTTGTTTGCTTTTCTTTACCTCCACATTGGTAGAGGCTGATTTATCAAAGAAGGCAGGAGCTCTTCTTCTCTTCATTATATTACTGATGGGAGCAATTGACTCAGAAGAAGGACCTTCCAAATTAGTTTCAGATGATGGTACTTGGTTAAGACTAACCACCACTGGACGAGCAGTAAAAGATGAAGTATAGCTCTTATACTGCAATAAATAAGAGGTTGATCTAATGTGTTCTTCGGCAACGGATTGGTGTAAACTCCAGATAAGTTTCAAATGTTTTAAATTAACATCAGTTTCTTTGGGAGACTTTCTTTTGCTGTCAACTGTAAATAATCAAAAATTAAATGTCAATGATACATTTTATCAAACATAAAGAAAACAAGATTTAAAAAAATAAAAACAACCTATCCCATTGCCATAAGGAGGCCATCTAGGACCTTGGTATACATCATCTCCATTTAATGGAGGATGTTGCCAATTTTTCATTACCACTCCATGTTCAAAATAATCCCTGTTGGCGTCCGGAAAATTGACAACTAATGCCCTATTCAAAAACCTAGTTTTTAAATAAAAAGTACTATCGCTGAAAACCCATCTGTAGAAATACATAATATCTGGAATCCCTAAACGGGTTTTTTTAAGTTGGTTCAACCTATGAACTCCAGTAACTATCCACCAGGTATTTGGCGCTATTTTTGCAGGTACAATGTCAAAATATTGACAGAACTCCAAACATAAAGGATTTGGAAGAAAAGAAAAGCCACATTCGGCTACAAAGAGAATTGGGAACCAATGTCCCTCGGCTAAAGAAAAATAGTCAGAAGGTTCAGAAAGTCTTTCCAATATAACCCATGAAGGAATTGAAAATTCAGAACGAAATTTGTCAAGCGATTCAACAAGGTAAACCATGATGAACAAAGTAAATAAAAGAGAAGGAAGAAAATCTTACAGGAAAATAGTGAATCAGTTGATAACGAACAATGGAAGAAACGAACGCACAAGATAAAGAATAAATGAAGAGTTCGAGGATGCAGATTTGAAAAGTGAAAGACGATAGGATTTTTGCAGCGCTTAAATACTTTACCTCGGGAATAGAGAAGGCAATAATTACAAGGAAGGACGTTTGCGTATCCGGCGGCTAAAAAGAAGAAAAGGGGCACAAAAAACGAAGCGGTTATGGAAATTCAAAATACTTTAAAATCCTGATACTATACACTCAAAAAAGGATCAACATCAAACTACGAAACATTGGGGGCTTCTATTGATAACAAATTTAATCTGCTGACGTGGACCCATCACTTGAAGACACGTGTCTTTTAACGTGGCAATTACAAATACTTCTATCGATCAACTTATTGCCACCGAGCTACTCAAGATTCATGAGCAATTCATATAGCTCAAGCGTATTAACCAGCTAAAAAACCCCGAGCAACTCATGCATGCCGAGCTACTTAGGCGGTCCGAGCTACATAACGTACAGAGCACTCAAATCAGGATAATCAAGGAGACGACTGCGCATTAAATGCTCATTATTATCATACAAATTTACATGTCTACTAGATAACAGCGCATTGTCTTTTCATTTGTACAGCCTCAAGGCTATAAATACATTGTAACCTCCTCATCAGGAGGGGATCGGAATTTCTTGAGAAAACCATTCCTCGAGAATTCCAAGCAAACAGTCAGCAATACAAAAACAGTGGATGTAGGCCATTCTTATAAGGCTGAACCACTTTAAAAATCTATTGTCTATTATTTCTTTATTCATTTTTATCTGTGATTAAAATAATTAGGTCAAATCTAATTTTTTACATCAACACTAAAAATGAGCCATCTGAGATTCCTGATTAAATGTAGTATAGGGCTGGCCACCCGTTATTATTTTAAGTGGGGTGTCACAGGCAC
Organism: Sambucus nigra; assembly: GCA_949130495.1. Lineage (NCBI taxonomy): Eukaryota > Viridiplantae > Streptophyta > Magnoliopsida > Dipsacales > Adoxaceae > Sambucus > Sambucus nigra. The sequence goes on along the minus strand of OX422212.1, from coordinate 298,147,091 downwards.
CTGAAGTTTTCATATAGTAATTTTAATTTGGGACAAAAAGTTCCCAAATTATGTGAAATTGGGACCTGAAGTTCTTAATTATTGTTCAAATTTTTGGACATGATAATGAAATATGACCTAAAATCAAACCTGAAGTTTTGATTATTTCTATAATAGGGCAAAGGATACTAAAATTCTCTTAATAATTATTTATAATTTGGACCCGAAACTCCAATAATTTTGTAATCCAATATGAATTTTGATTATTTATTTAATAATTGTAAGGATATTAAATATTCCATAGTAATTATTTATAGTTTGGACTTAAAATTCCAAGTAATTTTACCCCATGTCAAACTTGAAGTTTGGATATAATTGGATGGTCATTCAAATTTCCTAAATATTTAATGTTGTGATATGAATTTTTTTTCTTATTATTTACATTTGGGACCTGAAGATCCCCAATAATTATTCAAATGTGGAAATTAAATTTTCCCCGTACAAATTTTGAGGCGTGGAGTACATAAATTATTTGGGCCTAAAGTGTCAAAAAGAGACATATCACAATCAAATCCGAAGTTTTGATTATCATATTGAAAGGGTATAGATCAAGAGTCTCTCAATTTCATTTATTTTTTATATGAATATCCATATTTATTATTGTGATCAAAAGTTAACAAAATATTATTTTTCATTGGGACATAAAATATATAGACCTGAAACTACAAAAAAATATGCCGTAAATCAAAACTTGAAGTTCTGATTATTCACGGGGTATGAATTTTGAAAATTTTCAAATTAACTATTTATAAGTTGGACCTAAAGTTCCAAAAAATATTTTTTAGGGGATTAGATTCAAAATAAATTGTGTATTCAAACATATATTTTCAAGTTTTTGGCTTTTCATTTTCTTTAATAAATGAAACGTCTTTTTAAATAATCTATTAATGGTTAAGTGTCCCTTTAACTAACGTATTAATGATTTCTCCATTAAACATTTATCTCTTGGCATTTCACTTTATTTGAGTAGTAAATTACTTTTAATAGTATTTAATTTTAACTCCTTTTTACATTGCAATTATTTAATATACCTTGGAGCCTTAGGAATGTGTAGAAATGTGAAAAATTAAGCCCTTCATTTTTTTAATAAAGAGTTTGGATTATTATCGATCGAAGTTAAGAAAAATATTCGACACTTGTTTGGAATATTATGTAATATTTCTACCCTCTAATTAAAACTGGAGTTTTGATATTTGTGAGTTATTTTAATATAGGACCTGAAGTCCTAGGTTTTAATTTTATAATTTATATGAACCCGAAGATTCATATATATGTGGCATTAAATAGAGAACCTGAAGTTCTCATTACTTTTCATAAAGAATATTAGTCATCATTAATTTCGTGATCCATAATATATCCTCAACTTCTTCTTTTATTTATTGCATACTTTTGGAAAAAAAGTTCAATATTAGTCCAAGCCCTAATTTTTGTTCGAAGATAAATGTTTATTACCTTCCTATATATTTGAAACCTAAAATTTCCATTTTTCGGTCATGTAGTCTCTGCCATATGATAAGAATATGGAATTTTGATTCATTAGATATGAACCCAATGTTCTAAACTTTAATTAGTCAATGTAAATCCTCAAATATGAAATTATTTTAAATTCTTAAATATTCAAAGATTCGTTGTTACAAAACTTAAAGTTTTTGTTATCCATATCATTCTTTTAATATGTGATAATTATTCGATACGAGTTTTTTAAATACTTCCATTTATTTATGCTTGGTCATAAAACACTTGATCGTTGTTCATATACATATTCGGACTCATAATCTATATTGAATCTTGTAATTAACAATTTTGAACTCTCATTATATAATGACATTTGTATAACAAACAATGAGCAACTCATATTATTCTGAAAATCAGAAGCTTTTCAGACTTGGTATGTAATATAGTAAAAGGTCCAACCATTGTTAAACCTAAGGCTCCAGAAGAGCCTATGTGATGTTGTTATGTGGTGCCCACTCATTCATATGCGATGAGTTATATAAGAGATATATCTGAAGAAATTCGTTTGTTTTATGGGCATCAGAATACATGGGTGCCATATTAATAAATAATGGAAAGTAATTTTGTATTACTTCTAGTGTTAAAAGCTAAAAAACTTATACTAGCAAAAACCCTCATTTCATTATTCATGGAAGTATATTACATATCATTTATTATCGTAGAATTATACTTTGTCATGAGACTACAACTCCGTGGTTCAATTAGGTGATATTATACAATAACATTTTGATCACCTCATATGTTTTTCATAAGCCTTTAAAATTGCAAATGATACCTATGATTTTTTTACAAAATATTTATTACTATTGTTATCACAAGAGTATATATATAGTGCTTCTAATTTACTCTCTATTGAACCGTTGACAAATATAGTGTTTTTCGTAAATGTGAAATTTTATTTTGATGAGACACTCTTCCCGCCATTAGGGGGAGGATAAAAAGTACCTGAAGTACAAATTATTCCTAAAGAATGGTATGTTCTCAAAGAATGGTGAGGATTATCATGGAATACTTTCACTTTGTCTCATATAATTCTCCGTATCGCTTAATGTGAAAATAAAGTAAAAAATGATATTGCAACATCAAATGTTACCTGGACTAATTGTAAATGTTCTTACCAAAATCATTATCCCAGAAGGACAAAATGAATTCGACAGCAAATAAATTTATTTCACTCCAAAAGCATGACAAACCTATAGGTCCCAACTACTTGACTCCCAAGAAGTGGAGGTTAAATAAAATCATGCCCAAATAACGCTCTAGAAGAGGTTATACATAACACTTTAGAAGAGGTTATGAACAAAATATCCAGTTTCTCTAAAATCAAGAAGAGGTTATTGTATATGAAAAGACACAAGTCCCCGAAGTGATTATAAAGCCCCTGAAGTTGGCAAGAGTACCTAATATTAAATGATATCTCTATGTTTTATACATATGCAAGAGAATATGGGATCAACAAAGATGATCATCGATGATATAATTATATATGTTGTAGTTACACGAAAATCAAAAGGTTATCATATTACAAATCCATTGTCTATGAATGAATGTTGATAAAGAATATATTGGTCAAAATGTAAAAATGCCACGATTGCATAATTCGAGTCTCTTAATATATGTGGTGTATCTGGATTGTAACAACCCGTATTTTTTAAATGGGAATTTTTAAATTTATTTTGAAAATCGGATAAAAATGAAATTTTGGATTTTATTAATTTTATAATTTAAAATGATGGTTTTTATATTTGAAAAATAATTTTTCAAGAGGAATTAAAATGGAGTTTTAATTGAATTTTTATTATATAGAAGAGTCCTCGAAATATAAAACTCTCTAAGAGTCATCAAAGCATAAAACTCTCTACAAATTTTTTTAAAAAAATATTGGACGGACCGATCGAGCTAAAAAAATTTGTACGATTTCCTCTCATCTTCAGCTAATTTTTCCCCGAATTTATCCAATTCCAACGGTTCGATCGTCCGGAATAAATTTTTTAGTGTTTGTATCTGATTAGAACTCTTTTCTTAATCAAAATCTTAATCCTTTATATATCACCACTAATTCATGGGTGGACTCTTCAAAATCACTTTTTCTCAAACTTTTCAACCAAAAGACCTCTCCAAAATTATTCCCTTTCATCTACAAACTTTAGCCCCAAATTTAATCAAGTGTTTGACTCGATATTTGAAGGCTTAATTGGTGTTTTCTCAAGATTGTTCAAGAACGACTCTTTACTAATTTTTTGAGAGGAATCCAACTGTTAACTCATATTTTCTTCATCTAAATCACATGCATGAATACTCTATTCCTTTCATTTAGTATTATGCATTTTAAGTGTTGCCTAAACTTAAATTTCATGCTTTTCTTAAAATCAATTAGTAATTTAATTAGAGAAAGTGGACACATAAAACTTGAGACTGTTTTTATGAAATATTTTAATATGAATAATATTCATAACCTTTGGGTACGTAGGATTTATGAGAGAATTTTGGGTTTTGTTGGTGTAGGTTGCATGTAGAAAAATCCTAGTTTTAAAATCAATGGATTTGGGGGCGTTTAACTCAAGTTAATTGTGTTGAGGTTATGAAATTTGTAATATGATGATTTAATGAGGAATTTCAGTGTTTATTATAAAAATAATTAATCGGGATCAATTTTGGTGAAGTTAAGATTTAATTGAATTGGACTATCTTACGTAGTTTTGTACGATGGTTATTATGCTTGTTTTGTATGACTTGTTGGTATTATAATATTGTCATTGCGACGACAGGTTGTTGGGTATTTTTGCTCTCCCTGTATTTTATAGGATACCTTTTAGGTATGGGACTAATGAGTAGACCTTTAGATGATTTACGCCTTCTAGGTATGGGACTAGTGAGGGTAGATTATCGCGTTTTTATCATCTTGGGGGTGGGATGATTTTCGGTATTTTATCGTCATTACGCTAGCCTAGGCATGAGACTGGGTAGAGATTTAAGTTAGAAAATCATCCTATACATAGGGTAGGACGTACTGATAACTTAGGGACCCTTAGGTATGGGACTAAGGGGTATTTTGAGGATCTCACATTGATAATAAGGGTGGAGTTTTTGCTTAACTGTGAATTGAGAAATTGAGAATTCATGCCTAAGATAAAAACGGGTATTAAAGTTGGTGGCAACATAATGTGTCAGGGACCGACAGTTTAACCGAGTCAGCTTGGGCGATTTATATCGTGTCGTGTGTGGAACCTTGTAATATTGTGGGGGAATCGACAGTTTAAACGAATTTCGATTGCTTATTGACAAGGGGAAGTGTGACATTTTGGTGAATTATCACCTGAGGCGAGAGGACCACTATAATGAATTTTGGTGAATTATCACCCGAGGCGGGAGGACCGCCATACCTAATAATTATTAAAATAAGAACGTAAATGATTTTGAAATTGATAACTTGGGTTAATTTAAGTAAATTAACATCTTGGGACTGTGGGATAACTAAAATCATATTGGTGTGCTTTTTGAAATGGGGATTTCTGAGGGTAGTTAGTGATTTATAGTTATCGCGTTTAATTATATCGTTTAATTAAAATACTCTATTGTGATATTTATTGCGTATAATGTTATTGTCTGGGTTCATGGACCCTATTTGAGGGGAGTAGTGTGTATTCATGCTCGGGGCTCTGACCTCGTGCGTTAATTAATATTTTCAGGTTTTAGTGTTGGAGTTATTGCACAGGATTTTTGGAGATTATCTTGGAGGCGCAGCCGGAGTATTTTAGTTGAGCTTAGTACCATTGACTAGTTTTCCATTCCTTCGCATTTGTATTGAGACTCAGTTTATGATTTTGGTGGGCCATTCGTTTCCACAGTTGTACGATTTTATTTAGAAATTCTTAGTAGAATTTTATTTAGTTTTATATTATTGGAGATTGGATTCATTCGAAGTCTAGTATGTGATGGATCTTTTATCGTTCACTTGGTTATTATCATTTGGGATTGAATCAATTATTGATCTTGTGGATGGAGTATTTATTGTCTCATATCTGTTTCATGCTAAGAGTGGTATTTATTTACTCGCACCCGACTTAGTTTTGGTGGCGGCCGATGCTAGAATTTAGCGGTGTGTGACATGGATATGTAGTGAAAACCCTAAAAGATGTTAACTCTTAAGGTTATGAATGGGTATTTATAAGAATATAAAGTGTTAAAACTCACAAACAAGTGCATGATTTATGGTACAAGATTTCCTAAGAAACAAAAATTGATTATATATGAACATTCTATCTCGTTTCGGCCATAAATACTTTTCAGATATCTGGCTAGCTTAGTAGTTTTTTTAAATATATTATACGAGACTAGTGAATATTATAACTGCTTATATATATGGGATTCAGACAAAGAACACATATAAAAAGCGTACAAGGATTTTCTTTGCCTCAAGTAAAGATAAGGTGTAGCTACTCAAATGCACTAAGACGTTCATTATACAATAGGCAATCCAAATGGATATGTGTACAATCATCCTAGTAAATATTTATCTAAGTAAGGGTATGAAAACAAACATATATGCAAATATGCTATTACAAAATATCCTTATATGGATGTGTTCCTAAAGAGCTCAGTTGAAACGCAAAATGTCGTTAAATGGATGTGCTCTTGAAGAGCTCAGTTAAAATGCAAAATATCCAAGTAAGAAATTAAAAAATGAATTACCTTGAGGTAACTAGTTATTGTCTTGGCCTGCAAATCGAGCACAATTTATGTTGAACTTAGATCCATTAGTCAAATAAATTGAAAAGTCCTTCAATACTTTAACATATATTAAGAATAGAATTTCAGTATACTCAGGGTCTCCAGTATTTGGATATTTAATTATCCATATCATCTTAAAGAGGATGACAAATATAAATTTGGTCCTGAAGTACCATATGTGCATGTTATTATTATATTTGGTCCAGAAGTACCGTACTTGTACGTTATTAATATATATGAATTATACAATGTATGATACTAGATATTATTGTTGTAGTCAATATCTTGCCAATAAACAATTACCATTGACTTGCACAACACGAGACTAATATCAATCATATCATATGATATTTTTATATCTAACCATCTATGTCCAGTTAGCTATATAGATGCAGGTTATCTCTAGGATCCCCATAATAAACAATCAAAGCACTTATGACTTGTCTCAAACTACATATGTTCCTCCTCCTCCTCCTCCTCCTCCTCCTCCTCCTCCTCCAACAACAACAACAACAACTACTACTACTACTACTACTACTACTACTACTACTACTACTACTACTACTACTACTACTACTTATAAAGGCAATTTTTCTTATATAGTTCACACTAAAAAAAGGCTACATTGATAGAGATGTGATTAATACACTTTAGTTCTTCTACACATAAACTACAGAAGAGTTATGATATTGAAGTCGAATAGATCTAATAAAGTGACTTGTCCATCCCTCTTCACCCAAGTCTTATGGAAGTCGAGCTTATGAAGAAAAATGAAATTTAAGTGACAGTCGATCTGAGAGTGCACTTCCGTTCAATATCGAAACTTATTTAATTAAATTCTAATTTTAATCCCAGTTTTAATTAAAACCCTAAAATATGCATCTAATTGTGATTGACAATAATATAAATTATCTAGCATGCAAAAAAAAAACAATCATAAAACATATTTGAGGAAAAATCCCCAGCAAGGGCAAAACCTTTTTATTTCTCTATTAACTGTAAATCTTCAACTTACAATGACATAGTAGAACTACAGCATTTGTGATGATGAAATACCCTCGGGTGTCGATTCGAAGTCTTTAGCAAGAGATCGCGTAAGAGCTCCAATGATCAACAATGGAGATAACCTTATTCTCCACAAGTATTACTCCGGAATGAGTAATATGAATAATACTGTTTAAGAATTATTCACATAAATGATTTGGGACTTTGGAGTGAAACAAAAAGGGTTTTAAATCCTAAAAGATGAAGTCTAAAAGTGCATCAGATATGCAAAAGCGGAGTTTTGAAAGACTTGCAACATTTAACTGCGTAGCACGTATTTATAAACTGAATAAAAAACTGAGGCGGCGCATGTTGTTCGAACGACATCTGCATGTCGTTTGAATGACATCTAATGTCGATACTAATGACCATAAAAAATTAAAACAATATAGGTTCGTTTCAAGTAGTAAAGAAACGATCATTTGAGCAAACCTTTAAACGACATTTCATGTCGTTAGAAGCTGTCGTTTGAACGACTTATCAATGTCGTTTGAACGACAAGAGCTAAAAATATTATTTTATAAAGCCTAGTCTGCAGGTCTTGAAAATTTATTTTTGACTTGAAAAATCGCCTCATTTTGATAAACATAGTTTATAAAAAATATCCCAAATAAATACGTGAACATTAACAACTCCAATAAAACATTTACCTTTTAGCGTAGTGGAGTTAGTGGGATAGTGGAGACCAGTTGAAGATCCACAACGCATGATGCCAATGATGGGTGCGATGTTGATGATGCGTGATGATAAGGATTCAGATGATGGATGTTAAAGTTGAATGTGTGAAGACGGCTGAAATGTAACGGTATACGACATACTAACTATGATCTTGGACAACACAGAAATTTTTAGATTCTAGACTGACATTTATAAAACATGTCCTTATAAATCTCACCTCATGTCTATGCCGGTACATTCATAAAAAATACGAATTATGCATCCTCAAAAAATGAGACATACAATCTAATATCCCCAAAAACCCATGAAAGGAAATATAAAAGAACATGTCTTCAAAATCTTCAACATCTCCAAAGCTTCAATTCTCCAACGTTTCTTTGTCATCATCAGGGTGTGCAAAATAATGCTCCTCAATTTGCACCTGCACACATGAGACAAGAAACAAATACTCGTGTCACACAATGTGTTTGAAATATAATGATAAGCAGAAAGTTGTTAAATCGAACACAAATGTACTCCCTTATAATTTATTCTCCCCCTTTTTATGATGTCCCAAAATAAATAAATAAGAAGAAACATAACAATGCATAAGGAGAGTGTCACAAGGTAATAAACTTCTCTTTTTTAATTTTTCAATTTTTTTGTTGCAAAAAAAATATACAACAAAGAATCACACCATGAAAGAACACTAAGATAACCAAGTAGATGATAGCGTAAATGAAGGGGTGTGATCAAATTCGATAGGAAAATCAATGAAAACACTCATAATATATGTGCACGATAAATTTTGGATACTCCTAACTAATGAACTCAAAATTGTCCTTAGGTGTAAAAATGTTGAATTTAAATGACACCGACTCAATTTAATTAACAAATCAAAGTCTAATATGATTTCCACACCAATAACATCTAAAACTATGTAATGCTTTTTCAAGACCTTGTTAGGACGTGCAAGCTCGTTGATTTATTTCCAACCAAACTCTCTCAAATATAATAATGATCATATTTTTCAATTCAAATGTATTAGTGTGAATGATCATAGCAAACTAAACTAGTTTAGCCTTGGCTACTCTTTACAATGCCACACTTTTTAGGTCCAATTTAAATGGTGGCTTAATTGCAAAGGACATGTGTTCCTTTGTAGCCCTTCCCCATGTTCACTCATCATTGTTTTTTATATGTAAACAAATTCCTCACAGGTAACGGTTCTTACATACACTACTTTCATTGTCAAATTTTTTCGCATTTGCCTCATTTTAAAGACAAAATTGAGTTGCAAACACATCGACCAACATGTGATAGACAAGTACAATAATTATACAAATCCATGCACGTGTGCATTCAAGGAAACTAAGAGTCAAACATGTATAAAGATATCAGCAATCGCATCTTAATGACTCCATAACATTATAAATCACATGGATGAAATGATGTAGCATCTCAAATCACTATCAAAAAGTCACGTGGAATATGAAAATGATGGTGTGACATTAGCATCCCAAATGTTCATCCATGAAGGGCGTAAATAAAAATACCAAACTCCTTTTGTGTTTTTCAAAAAATTTATAAAAAGAAAATCTTTTTGTCATTTTCCAAATATTTTATCACAAGTAAAAAAAATTGGCTTTTTCAATTTTTTTCTTAAAAAATAGATAATATTTTTGTATTTTTCTGAAAATATGAAGGAATAAAAATATAATACAAAAATGTTTCAAATGACAAAGTCTAGCAATAGGAATCATATGATATGAACATGAAAAATGCACCATATCCTAGACATGGTAACCACCCCTCAGTCAACTGTGAAAATTCCTAAAGACTTCCTAGGACTCTCAAATCTAAGTGTATCTAAAGGCTTCGTGAAGATAACGGCTAATTGATGGTCAGTGGACACAAAACTCAAGGACACGACTTTATCTTCTATTGACTCTCGAATAGAGTGCTCGCGTATCCTAATGTATTTTGTGCGTGAATGCTAGAATGGATTGCGGGATATGTGTATCGCACTCGTGTTATCATAAGAAATAATCATAATGTCCTGTGATATCCAATAATCCTCCAGCATTTGCTTTATCCACAAGAGTTACGTGCAACAACTCCCGACAGCTATGTACGCAGCCTCCATAGTGGACAAAGAGATGGAGTTTCCTTATTGCTCAACTAAAAGACAAGAGCAGAACTAAAGATGTAACACCCACCACAAGTGCTCCTATATCCATCTACATCTCCGACACAATCAGCATCCGAATAGGCGAATAAACGGTCATCGATATCAAAGGAATACCAAATGTCGTATGAGAGAGTCTCACTCACGTATTTGATAATACGTTTAAGAGCGAGTAAGTGCGACTCTTTTGGGGATGCCTGATATTGCGCACAGACTTCAACACTAAAGGCGATATCAGGATAACTGACATTTAAGTAGAGAAGACTACCTATCATACTCCGATACAAGGTTTGCTCTACGTTATTGCCTGAAGTGTCCTTGCTAAACTTAGTTGAGGTATTCATTGGGGTATGTGCATGCTTAATGGAGTCTAAATCAAATTTCTTCACAAGGTCTCTCGCATACTTGGATTGGGAGATGAACATCCCATCCTCTAGTTGACGAACCTGAAGACCAAGGAAGAATGTAAGCTCACCAACTATGCTCGTCTTAAACCCACTCTTCATTTCCTCCGTAAAGTCCTGAGCATGGCGGGAGCACATGGATCCAAAGACTATGTCGTCCACATAGACTTGGGCAACCAAAATAGCACTATCTCCTCTCCTAACAAATAACGTCTTATCAACTCCCCCTCTCTTAAATCCATGGGCTAAGAGATATGAAGTAAGCCTCATGTACTAAGCACATAGAGCTTCCTTCAAACGATACAGGGTTTTTCTCAGATAATAGATGTGTCCAGGGTGCTTAGGGTCTTCAAATCCACGCAAACCTCCTCTTGTAGAATGCCATTCAGAAAGGCACTATTTATATCCATCTGATATAGCTTGAAGCATAGATAACATGCGATGGTGAGTAGTAAACGGATGAACTCGAGCCTCATAACAGGAGTAAATATCTCCTCAAAATCTATATCCTCAATCTGTGTGTAGCTCTGAGTGACTAACCTAGACTTGTTTCAGATAATTGTGCCATTCTCATCCATCTTATTCTTGAATATCCACTTAATACCAATCACGTTTATCTCATTAGGTCGGGGGGCAAGTTCCTAGACATCATTCTTTCTAAATCGAAGCAATTCTTCCTGCATAGAAGATATCCACTATTCATCTTTGAGTGCTTTTTTGTTTTGTTTTTGGGATCGACTTTGGATGTGTAGCACACAAAAGATAATAACGTTCTCTAGCTAAGCACAAGTCTTAACCCCTAATGTGGGATATCCTAGTATGGTACAAGGATCATGACTCTTGCGAACCTAAGCAGGCATGTACTCTAAATCAGGAGTAGGGTCTACCTTGGGTGTGTAAGGGACTAAAGGATCGTCACTAGAAAGTGAGTCATTCTCACATAAAAGGCTAGGATCAATAAATATCGGTAGTTCATCATCTTGCACGGTGACGTTTATTGACTCCATAAACTTAGAGCTACTCAGGTTAAAAAGTAGGTATGCTTTACTCGTCGATCAAAAGTCTAACAATATTCCCTCGTTGCTCTGGGAGCCTAACTTTGCTCTCTATCCCATAACATGTAGCATTTGCTCCCCAAAACATGAAAATATGAAAGGTTGGGCTTTTTTCAGTCCATAATTCATAAGGCGGCTGAAGTGTTCATGGACGAAGATAAACCCTATTCACTGTGTGGCATGCGGTAGACACCGCCTCTGCCCAAAATCTCCTAGCAACTCTACGACCTAGAAGCATAAATCTAGCCATCTCCTGAATCGTCCGGTTCTTCCACTCAATAATCCCATTTTGAAGAGGAGTCTTCACGACCTAAAATTCATATTTGATCCCGAGACTATCACAGTAAAGATCTACCTTGGCTTCCTTAAATTTAGTGTCGTTGTCACTACAAATTCTATTGTTAGTGAGATCGTGTTGATTTTGCAGGACGGGACACTTGGTCGTAAGAAACTCTACAGCATCGACTTTCTCTCCGAAAACATACTATGGAAGAATGCGAGAAATCATCTACCATCATGAGGATATACCTCTTACCATCCAAACTCTCAGTGCAAGTAGGACCCATAAGATCCATGTGAATCAACTTTAGCACGCGTGAAGTGGTAATGGAATTTAACTTCCTATGGGGAATACGAACTTATTTTCCCAAAGTACAGGGTCCATAAACTGTGGAAGTCAGCTTTCCAAGTGGCGGCAATCCACGTACTATGTCCTTTTAACTAAGAGATTTAAATCTCTAAAATTTATATGACCTAGACATTGATGCCACATATCCGTAGTAGTGATCGTGGCGCTGTTGCAGACAATGAGGACTTGGGAATAATCCAATAATAGTTATCTTTTACCCTCACCCATTGTAATATAAGTTTACCGACTTGATCATAAATGTTACACTCCTTTCGGTCAAATTTTATCGAAAAATCAGCGTCACATAGCTGGCTAATGCTGAGAGGGTTTGCTTTTAAAACTTTGACATACAAAAAGTTCTCTAGCTTAAGAAACTCGAATATCTCTATTGTACCTCGTCCTACTATGCCAGACTTACTCCTATAACCAAAAGTGACTTTACCTTCCTTACGATCCCCTAGGTAGGTAAAAAAATGAGACATCACTTGTCATGTGCCTGGAGCACTCACTATCAAAATACAGTTGTGAGTTATTATGTGATTTAAAATCAATATGAACAACAAGAGCTTTTACGTCGTGCTTACGTACCAAAGAAGAGGTAACCTTATGCTTGCCCTTGTCATTGTTGGTTATAGCCGAGATGTTGGAAGTATCCATTAACGACAAGGAGATCCATTAGAACTCTTCCATCAAGCTGTGAGAAGTGGCTACTAGAAACTTGGCATGCTCTATAAGACTAGTGATATCACTAGTGTGGGGTGTCGGAGCATGTGTACGTCGTGTTCGACCCAAACTATAGCAAAACTCCCCAATGTGGCCTTTTCTCTTACAGTAGGTACAAGAGTATACAGTACTAGGTCGATCTTAGTTTGCTTTTCTTGGCCGAACTCTTCTTTAGGGTTTTGGTTGATGTCTATATGGATTCGTTGTAAACTCAGAAATCAGTTTCGGTGCAATATGAGACGTGGAAGCACCGTCAAAAGCTACTCCATGCCTTTCACTAAACCCTAAAGTGGGTCCAAGGAGCATCTTTTCTATCTTTCCAGATTTATCCTCAATATTTACCTTGACCTCCCGAGCTCTCTCAAGATCATGAGTGAGTTCGATTATAAGGGCTTTAAGTTTCTTTCGAGCCTCCACGGATGCAAGGAGCTCACTCGTAAGACTAGTCACTTGTTTGGTCAAGTTCCCTTTTTCTCTCTCTCAAAACTAATCTCTCTTTCTCCAAATGGTCTCTCTCTCTCTAAAAAAACTTTCTCTATTTACACAAACTCTCTCTCTCTCTCAACACAAACTTTCTCTCTCTCGCTCTCTCAGCAGTGTTAATAGAGGACTCTATCTCTCTCTTATCTCTCCTAAATATTTTTCTAGCGCGATGACCCTAAGAGGTAACCCTTTGTTATACTTTTTAGTTTTCAATGAATCAACATATAAATTGACGTAAGCACGTCCTAGGTCACTCTCGCTCACTTACACCATCATCCCCCTCACTCTCATCGTTTTCACTATCGAAGTGTCCTTGTGATGTAACTTACTCACCGTCGTGAGGTGTATTGGAAGTACGCGCATGGCTAGCCATGAATGCGGTGAAGCTTCATTAATGCAAATATTCGTCTTCAGAATCCACCGACTCGACCTCACCGTCGTCACTAAGGGAGGCATTTAAAGCGGCTTTGCTTTGCCATAACATTTCAACCTAGTTGGAAACTTAAAAGACCTATGACCTCTGCCGTCACACTCATAACATCTCTTTTAGGAGTGTCATTTTTATCTTTATCAAACTTCTTTCCAAATTGATCTTTCTCAAAATTCTTTTTATCTTTAAAATTGCCATTCCTTTTTAATTTGAGAAATTTATTGAAATTTTTTGCAAATAGTGCCAAATCGTATAAATGAAAATGAAAATGAAAATCTGACGTTTCTTCCTCACTCCGTTTAAGTGCTATCCCTTTATCGTTATATTTAATCGCTTTAGAAAACATATCAATTTCATACGTCTGAAGGTCTCCTACCCGTTCTTCTAATTCAAGAGTGTTCAAATTTCCTAATGAATTTAACACAGTGACTTTAGGGATAAAATGCTTAGGCAATGATCTCAAAATCTTTTTAACTACTCATGCATCAGGAATATGTTCACCAAGATTGAAACTAGTATTGATAATATCTAACAAGCGTGCATAAAATTTATCAAAATATTCAGATTCAAGCATAGTTATTGTTTCAAATTGAATAGTTAAATTTTGCAATTTAGATTCTTTAACTGCATTTGTGCCTTCATGGGTAAGTTGAAGAACATCCCATACTTATTTTAATGTCGTACACGTCATGATCCGTCGAAACTCGTCGAGTGTAGAAACTCCAGGAATTGCACTTATCCCACAAGAATTATTTGTGCTCCATTTATCTTTAAATTCATCATCAGTCCAGTCTAACACCACTTTAAGATTTGTCACATTTTCTACGGCGACAGAGGGTGGAGTCCACCCTCTTTCACACACTAACTAGACACGTTCATCAATGGCTTTTAAAGCCGGCTTCATACGGACTTTCCAGTATGCAAGTTTGTCCCGTCAAAAACTGGTATTCGATTATATAAGTTTTCCATTGAACTTTAGCTTCTTCAAAAATCAATTTTTTAAAAAACATTGATATCCAGAAAAATTTGCAAAAAAATTACACGGTAGAATTATGTAATTACCTCTAATTTCAATTTGAAAGTGCACTTCCGTTCAATATCTAAACTTATTTAATTAAATTTCAATTTTAATCCCAGTTTTAATTAAAAATCTAAAATATGCATCTAATTGTGATATATATATATATATATATATATATATAAATTATCTAGCATGCAAACCCAAAACAACCATAAAACAGATTTGAGAAAAAATCCCCAGCAAGGGCAAAACCTTTTTATTTCTCTATTAACTGTAAATATTCAACTTACAATTACATAGTACAAATACAACGTTTGTGATGATGAAATACCCTCAAGTGTCGGTTCGAAGTCTTCAGTAACATCCCATAAGAGCTCCAATGATCAGCAATGGAGACAACCTTCTTATTCACAAGTTTTACTCCAAAATGAGTAATATGAATAATAGGGTTTAAGAATCATTCACATAAATAATTTGGGACTTTGGAGTGAATAAAAAAGGGGGTTTAAAGTCTAAAAGTGCATCAGATATGCAGAAGCGGAGTTTTGAAAGACTTGCAAAACCTAACTTTGTGGTAGGTATTTATAGGCTGAATAAAAAATTGAGTCTATGCATGTCGTTTGAACGACATTTGTATGTCATTTGAACAACATCTAATATCATTAGTAAAGACCATAAAAATTAAAACAGTTCGAGTTCATTCTAAGCAATAAAGAAACGACCCTTTGAGTGACCCTTCAAACGACATTACAAATCATTAGAAGTTGTCATTTGAATGACTTAGCAATGTCGTTTGAATGACAGGAGCGAAAAATATTATTTTATAAAGTCTTTCCTCCAGCTCTTGAAAACTTATTTTTGACTTGAAAAAATGCCTCATTTTGATAAAAATATTTTATAAAAAATATTCCAAATAAATACGTGAACATTAATAATTCCAATTAAACATTTTACCTTTTAGCATAGTGGACTTAGTGGGATAGTGGAGACCGATTGAAGATGCACAACATGCAATGTCAATAATGGGTGCATGTTGATGATGCGTGATGCTAAGGATTCGAATGATAGACGTCAATGTTAATTGTGTGAATACGTGCCGAAATATAATGGTACGCCATACTAACTATGATCTAAGACAACACAAAAATTCCTATATTATAGACGAACGTTTATAAAACATGTCCCTATATGATCAAATATATTCACAATATCAAAGTAACATTTTAGAAGATTGTGTATGAGACTGATATGCATCTACTTAATCATCGTAAAAATACCATAATCAGAGGGAGAATCCAATCAGGGGGAGAATTTGATCTGGGGAAGAATCTAAGAACAAGATATTTTTCCCATTGGGTTTTTCTGTTAAAGGTTTTTCAAGGCAATACTAAATGTACCTAACACCGATTCAATCATCACAAAAGTTATACTATTTTTCCTTCAGTTTGGGTTTTCCCCATTGTGTTTTTTAGTAGTAAAGTTTTAATGAGGCAACAATCACTAGATGTGGATATAATGTACATCCAAGGTTGAGTGTTGAGTGTTATAAAATGTATATTAAGTGGATGTCCACTTGTATTTCAGTTTACTGGTATTCCACAATTATCAAGGGGTCTATTGGATTACCTTATTTTGTATTATAAATATAGATCATACCCCTTTAGTATTAGTATATCAATTAAATGAAAGACTCCCTCCCTCTCTTTTTTCTCCGTGTCCCTTTTATTTTACAACAAGGATAAAATTTTAACCCCAATGGATTTGTTGAGTGGTAGTCAACTAAGGCTAAAGTTGCGTTTATTTTTTCATTTGAATTTGAAATTTAAATCTGAAGTCTAAAGACTGAATGTGAAGTCTGAAATCTGAATTTGAAAAATATGTTTATTTTTATGTTTGAATGCACCTCTGAATGAATGTATATAGACTGATTCAAACTTCAGATGTAACTTTACCTCTTAATTATTCAGAGCCAAGTATAACTGTTAAACTCTTAATTATTTATAAAAAAAAGTTAATATTTGTTCCCTCTTAAGTCTGAACGATTCGGATTCAAACTTAAGAGGTAAAATCAAACACCACACTAAGTATCTTGCACTATGAAATCCTCAATTTCATTCTCCTCACAAGAAAAAAATTTGGAATCACGGATAACAATTAAAAAATTAAATCTATCTATTTATCTATATAAAATTGAAGCTTGAAACCGCAATAAACAAACACGGGGACACTTTCATAATTATATCACTCCAACAAGGTTCAACATTTAAAGTAGAATAAAAACGTTTAGAAACTAAATGGGTAAACAGTTATAAATCTTTTATCTCTCCTCCTTTACGGATGACTTGTTTTACGGATTGCAATTTATTTATTCTGTACTCAAACCATTCATATTCTAACCTCTTATCTTCCCTCTCTCACCCTTAAGTTTCCAGTTGTGGCTGGTCTTCTCGCATTTTATTTACGACCCTTTCTCTCTTCCCTTTCTCTGTCACACAAAATCCATAAAATCACTTTGGGTCTAAGTTGCTACAAATTTTGACGATCGTCAGCCTGGCCATTTAACTCGAACAAATATTATGGTAATTATATATATATATATATAATATTTTTTCTCATTTTTGATGCAAATCGGTTATGATTTGACATGTTATCATATAGCTCGATTCTTTTTATATTAACATAGGACAATGATTAACCAACACATTTTTGGATTTTATTGTGAAGATGAACCAATGTTTTTGTTTCCATATTTTTTCATTTAACTATTTAGGTAAATTAGGGTTGGTTTAATTAGAAAGTTAAAAATAGTTACTTAGGTCTTTTCTTCTCTCTCCAAAATTTACTTTTACTTTACCCATTAGATTTGTAGGGCTCATTTTGATTTATATTAAGGTATAGAGAAAAAGCGATCATGAATATATATATATATATATATATGTGTGTGTGTGTGTGTGTGTGTAAGTGTGTTGTTTTTGTATCGTCTCTGCCTTAAAATTTGGGGATTCCCATTCGGGTGGAGTGCAAACTATCAAATTGTATTAGGTTTTTTCCATATCTGTTGTTGATGTGTAAGGACATATTTTATTAGTCCTGGTTTACATCAGTATATGTCGTATACCGCTACAACCTTCGAAGATTTATTCAAGACCTATCATGCATCGAGACGGATCCGAATATCGATGTTCTTCAACAAAAAAGCCTATGCGAGATTAATTTTAGTAAGGTTGTGCTTAAGTCCATTTACGGTTCATTTAAAATATTGAGATATTTTTCTAAGTGTTGGAAAAATATGCTAAACTGTTTTTAATCAGTTGAGGCGTTGTTTTTCGTCAAATGGAAATTTTTCTAAGTGTTGAGGCGAAGAAATTTTGATGCTCCGGTCGTTCGAGCGATAATGCCACGTCATTCAAACGACATTGGCATGTCACGCGAAGCCGTTCGAGCGAGATTCAACTTCGTTCGAGCGACATGTTGACTTTGTTTGAGTGAGTTGCTAACTTAATTTATTTATATAAAGAACGTTAAATGAGTCATGGTTTATTAAGAAGACCTGATGTTTTTCATTCTGCAAAAACTACAAAACAGCAGAACACTTTTGTCTTGTTCAATTTAGGGTTCAAACCTTTATTTTTCAATTCACAAAAATCCCAATAGTTTAGTGAATAGTATTGGAACCCAAGATACATCTTTGCTAAAGTTTCTCTTGTAGGGAAGTTTTCTTACTGTTGATTAAGTACTGCTTGAGGGAGATGATGGGCTGATGATTGCGTGTCATTTGTGAGAACTTGTGGGTAATCCTTGCTAACCTGTGGAGTTGCTGCGGAATTCCATAGCTGATTCAGAACAACGTGTTATTATGAAGTTTGCAGATATTCATTGTAGGTTTCACTTGTAATATTGTAAGTTACGATTTGCAAATTATTAGTGAAATAAAAAGGTTTCCCATTTTGGGTTTTTTCTGAAATCTACGAGTCATCAATTTATTTATGGTGGTTTACCCACATAGTTTTATATTTTAGGGTTGAATTAAATTGGTTTAAAAATTGACTCTAATTAAATAAGTTTACAATTGGAATTTTCGAATTCGATTTAATCAATATCATATAGTTTTCACAAATTGGTATCAGAGCAGGTTACTCTAAATTATCGACTATTCCTTTTTTCGCAAAATTTTTGTGATATTGATTTTTTTTTAAATCATAATTTTTCCGATGGAACACTTATATAATCGGAATTCCCTCTTTAATGACACAAATCATAGTTTTGATGATTTAAATAGTTTGAAATTGACGTTTGCCAAAAGAATTAAAGTTTTGGAAAAAGAAAATTGTTGTTTTAAATCCGCTATGGATCTTTTACAAACGGATTAAAATCAAAGGGATTTTTATCGTGAGAAATTTGTTGCCTTGGACCATGAATTTAGAAAATTAGAATTGTCCAAAATGGAGAGTGATGATAGAGTCCAATTTAAAAAAAAAAAAAGAATTGAAGGACTTTAAACAATCTAGGAATTGTGTTTGCACCAAAGATGATAAAAATATTTTAATCGATGAATTTGTGGCACGTGAATAGACTCTTAGGGATAAGTGTGCATATTTTAAGAGAGAACGTGATAACCACCTAGGAATAATTGAAAATTTAGAGAAGGACTCCCTAAAATTGGAAGAATCTAACTATTTGCTTAATTAAAAAATTTTGGAGTTGAAAAATATTTTAACAGAGTCGAGTAGTGTTGGTAGAAATAATAGTGGATCGTCATGTTATAATGCCTCTCTTGTTAAAGCCAAGACCATTATTTGTTTTAGGGGTTCAACCAATCCCAAGGACGTTAGAAAATTGTGACACCCCGACTAATTAAATACCGGGTAGCTACTCCTTTATTAAATTAAATCAAAACGCCAAGTTGGCTCAGTTAATAGCATCACTGTCGAAAACATTTTATTATTACTAACCACCTAGTATTTAAAAAGTAAGTTGCCAAATTTTAATTAAAGTCTGATTAACATGCAACAAGTGTAAAGAAGAATAAAACACCATTCACCATAATGAAGTAAATAGAATAACCGTCACATAATATAAATAAATCTGGAGGAAAAACTCCTCATAACACAATCCCACAACTGAAGTAAATACTGAAATACTGAATACTGAATGAATACATGCCAAAGTCTGAAAAACTGAAATGGAAATGTATCTAATAGAATTTGGGCAACATGCCCTACAACTGAGGATTACTGAATACGGAATCCAAATGATATAAGCGTCTAAAAGCAAATCCCTGTAGCTTCCACAAGCAGCTACAGCTCGTCATCAGAATGAGAATCATATGCATGGTGACCTTGTGGCTGGGCACCTAAAAATGGTTTTTACAAAAAGATAGATTTGAAAGCAAACGGGTCAGAGCCCGAATGTGGAGATATTTTAAAAACCTGCAAGTGCTTTAAAAACATTTAAAACAGTATATGCAAAGTACATGTTAGGACGTGCTCTCACGTGATATACTCACCTCTCGTCTAACTGTACACTCCTAACGTTCCTGTACCCATTCATGTGTTATCTCATAACTATCTAAAGAGTTTCTAACACTACTACCCAGTACACGTTTATTTACCAACCTTAACAATTGAATAGAGAGTTCTACGTTAATTCCCGGGTTCCCAATCATTAACAAAACCATTTATTGATAAAAGTTCCCTTTTTATCTTTTCAAAACATTACTATAACTATACTCACAATTTAACATAGTAAATTCCTTCTCAATTAACCGTATATTTTCGCATCATAAATATACAATACATGCACCCAAGGGCTAAGCTGCGGTGCACACATACTCTGCTATCCATCCCGGTACATCACGTACATAAGGATTACAAATTCCGAATCTCTCAGGAATTGTTCAGATAACAACATCACAAAATAGTGGAGGCGAACACAGTCACCATCACATGGGTCACGCACATACCTACGCTCCCATGATCAGCAGACTTATGAATATCACAATAAGTCCTTCTATGACCTATGTTCATCGAGGTAACCAATCTAAATCCGGGCAACACAAGGATAAGAAGGCCCTAAGCGAACGTAAACCTCCCGTGATAGCAAGTATGGTAGGTATGTCATACACATAAAGTTATATACTAAGCATTCACACATCTTAGATATCTCAATATTAATAAGGGTATACTCTACATCATTATACCATTATTCCAATTTCATATATTTCAAGTATCCCGATAATATATAATTTAAATAGTCGACACGTCTCACGTCGTAATTTCTTAAACATAAAACCTATCTCAAATAGACTTTTAAGTTCCCATAATTCCCACATATAACATCTTTATGCCTAAGGTCTTTACTTCTTCCCCAAACCTTATTTCATCAAAATTATTCAAAATTTGTACTATTAACCCAAATATTATCTCACATAACAAATTTCATTAATTTAGAATAATTCCTCAAATTAAATTCCAAGTAAAGTCCAATCTCATAATCATGCCTACTGGTCTTCCTTAAGGTTAAGGGTAATCACAATGTCTCCAATAATATTATCCAAGGGTTATCATCATTAAAATTCAATTAAGGGAAACTTTATTCATTCTGGGAAGGTCGATCGATCGACCTTTACCTTCGATCGATCGATGGTGGTCGATCGATCGACTGATGAATGTCGATCGATCGATTGCACAGGTATGGTTACGGACTGTTTCGTTTTGCAGTTACAGTTTCGACCCAAAACTCCATTTTTAAGCATGAAACTCCAAGATAATGTTACTCTAACATTATAATAACATCCTACAACAGTATTAACATTCTAAGTCCCATAATTCATCATTTAAAAGCTTAGTTTAGATCAAAACTACATCAAAATAATTTCCAGAATTCTTCCATTCAAGAACATCATCAAACTTCTTCTAATTCCACTTTTAGATTATCAAGGTTCTGTTTATAACATATAAATTCGTCCAGAATATACTACATGCAATTCCTACATAATTCATGACCTTTAACTTCCAATTCATGGGTCTAATTTATCTCCAAAAATCAATTTCGAAAATTCCTAAACATGGAAACATATCTTGAATCAAAAGAGTTTAAATCACTTGCCTTAATTTATCTCAGAATTTGGTGTAGAATCTTGAAGTTAGGTTGTTCTCCCTCTGTTTTTCTGCAGAATTCTCTTCCCTCTCTCTCTCTCTCAAGCTCTTCTCAAGGTTTCCTTCTCTCTCTCTCTCAAGCTTTTTCTAAGGTTGAAGATAATGGAGTATGGAGGTGTGTAATGGCTTTTGGAAGTTGGAATGATATATCAACTTCTCCCGTAGCCCATAATGGCATATAGTGTGGTTAGTGGGTTAAGTGGATTGAGGAAATAGTCAGATTGTAATCTCTATTTTCGTCACTTTTTAATTCCCAAAAATGCAATTTACCAAAATACCCTTTATGATGCCGGTATGGCCCAAAAATACCCCGGGACCCAAACTAAACTTCCGGCTAGTGTTTTCTGACTATCTCAACCCTTCCGGATGCGTTGGCGCACTCAAAACGACCATACGGTTAATGGAACTAAAATTCACTTTTTAATTTAATAACAAAATACCATGACGTGGCGGTCACACGCGTCAAGCAAAATTCCCAAATTGCCGTATTTAAATCTCACGACAAATTTCAATATTACAAATATTCATATAATGCCAAGTATACACATTATAATAAAATACTAACTCACATCTCGTTAATATTTTTATCCGGATTAATTTCCAATTAATTTAATTCAATTAATCCCCAAAATAATTATCACAGAAAATACGGGGTATTACGTACTTCCCCCCTAATAAACTGAATTTCGTCCCGAAATTCGGAACTAGTAAGTACCTGGTAAGAATAACTCTGGATATCGTTCGCGCATGTCATCCTCGCGCTCCCATGTTGACTCCTCGACATTATGATGTCGCCACTGAACACGCACTAACGGGACTATCTTTGACCGCAGCTTCCGCTCACTTCGGTCCAGGATAGCAATCGCCCCTTCCTCGTAGGAGCTATCCGGCTGGAGATCAATGTCTTCCACAGCAATGAGAGAATGAGCCAAATTATCTCTAAGATATTTCCTAAGCGAGGAAATATGGAACACATCGTGAATT
This sequence comes from Sambucus nigra, assembly GCA_949130495.1. Classification (NCBI taxonomy): domain Eukaryota; kingdom Viridiplantae; phylum Streptophyta; class Magnoliopsida; order Dipsacales; family Adoxaceae; genus Sambucus; species Sambucus nigra. Next base: position 298,124,032 of record OX422212.1, on the reverse strand, counting down.
CGATGTAATTGCTCCGGTAACCCAAGTCTATACGCAACTGGCCCAATCCGCTCAATAATAGGAAATGGTCCCACATATCTCGGTGCCAACTTCCCTTTCTTCCCGAAATGCATAATCCCCTTCATAGGAGAAACCCTGAGCAAAACCTGGTCCCCCACTTGGAACTCTCTGAAGAATCTCTTCGCATCAGCATAACTCTTCTATCTGTCCTGAGCCACCCGAATGCGACTGCGAATCAATTCTATCCTTGCCGAAGTATCCTGAATCACTTCCGGCCCAAGTAGTTTGTTGTCCCCCACGTCCAACCAACATGCTGGGGAATGACAAGGTCTACCGTACAATGCCTCAAATGGAGCCATGCCAATGGTGAACTGATAGGAGTTGTTGTAGGCAAACTCCACCAGTGGAAGATACTGCTCCCATCCTCCCTCAAAGTCAATGGTGCACATACGTAGCATGTCCTCCAACATCTGATTTGTGCGCTCGGTCTGCCCGTCGGTCTGCGGGTGATACGCTGTACTCAACCTCAACTCCGTGCCCATGGCCTGCTGAAAACTCTCCCAAAACCGTGAAACGAATATCTTGTCTCGGTCCGACACGATATTTAAGGGAACACCGTGAAGTCTCACTATCTCTGCAATAAAGAGCTAGGCATACTGTCCCGCAGTGTAGTCTGTCCGTACGGGTAGAAAATGAGCGACTTTTGACAACCTGTCTACAATCACCCAAATGGAGTCGTGACCTCTCTGCGACGTAGGCAACCCCGTGATAAAGTCCATAGAGATGCTCTCCCACATCCACATCGGGACCTCTAAAGGCTGTAGCAGTCCTGCCGGTCTCTGATGATCCACTTTTACGAGCTGACAAGTGGCGCATTTTGAGACAAACTCGACAATATCCCTCTTCATCCCGCTCCACCAATACTGGCGTCTCATATCTTGGTACATTTTGTCCCCTCCGGGATGTACCGCGAACCGTGAGCCGTGCGACTCTGCCATCACCTTATGCCGCAATTCTTCCCCCTCCGGAACTACCAATCTCCCATTGAAGCGTAATCCCCCGTCTGAGCTAACGGTATAGGATTCGGCTCCCTCTGCTAATAATCGAACTATCTGATCCTGACAGAACGAGTCATTTGCCTGTGCCTTCACCACCTTCGTGACAATCTGCGGTGTAACAGTCATCACAGACATGAATGATCGGGCCACTGCATCCTGGTGTCCCAATTCCTTCCACTTGGCCTTCCACACATCTGCCACCTCATCTACCGGTCTACGGCTCAACGCGTCTGCCACCACGTTAGCCTTCCCCGGGTGATACTGGATATCGAACTGATAATCTTTCACGAATTCAAGCCACCTCCGCTGCCGCATATTCAACTCCTTCTGCGTGAATAGGTACTGTAGGGACTTGTGATCCGTGAACAATCGAAACTTCTCCCCCAATAGGTAGTGTCTCCAAATACGAAGGGCAAATACCACTGCCGCTAACTCCAAATCATGGGTAGGGTAATTCTTCTCGTGAGGCTTAAGCTTACGGGAAGCATAAGCTATGGCCTGACTCTCCTGCTGCAGTACACCTCCAAGTCCTTGTAAGGACGCATCGGTGTAAACAAGATACTCAACTCCCGGTCTCGGCAATGCTAATACAGGTGCTGAGGTTAGCTTGTCTTTCAACTCATCAAATGCCAACTGACAGGCATCACTCCAAATGAACGGCACACCTTTTCGTGTAAGATGTGTCATGGGACCCGCTATCGTGGAGAAACCCCGAATAAACCTCCTGTAGTATCCTGCTAGCCCCAAGAAACTACGGATCTCTGTCGGTGTCGTGGGCTGTCCCCACTCCCTCACCGCGGATACCTTCCCCGGATCAACCGATATTCCCCGGTCGAAAATAATATGCCCCAAAAACTGAACCTCCTTCAGCCAAAACCCGCACTTCTCATATTTTGCATACAACTCATTCCGGCGCAGTGTCTGCAAAACTAGTCTCAAGTTCTCAGCATGCTCCTCCTCTGTCTGGGAGTAAACTAAAATATCATCGATGAAGACAATGACAAACTGGTCTAGGTAATCCCTGAACACCCTATTCATCAAGTCCATAAATGATGCTGGAGCGTTGGTCAAACCAAATGGCATAACCCGAAACTCGTAGGAACCATATCTCGATAAGAACGCAGTCTTCGAGACGTCCTCCTCCCTGATACGCAACTGATGGTAACCAGATCGCAAATCAATCTTTGAGAAGTAAGAAGCTCCTCTCAACTGGTCAAATAGGTCATCGATTCGAGGCAACGAATATTTGTTCCGTATCGTGACCTTGTTTAACTCCCGGTAGTCCACACACAATCTCAGTGAACCATCTCTCTTCTTCACGAACAACACAGGGGCACCCCAAGGTGAAGTACTCCTACGAATAAACCCCTGACCCAATAACTGCTCAATCTGATCCCGTAACTCCCTCATCTCAGCTGGAGCCATACGGTACGGTGCGCGTGCTATAGGTCTCGTATCAGGTAACAAGTCTATAACGAAATCTATCTCTCGACTGGGGGGTAGGCCTGGTATCTCCTGAAACACATCAGAATACTCCCTGACGACTGGGATCGAATCTAAAGGAATCACAACCTCCTTAGAGGTATCCTCCTCAATGTAATATAAATGAGCGGTCGAGCCTCCCTCTGGGCGAGGCATCGCCACTACAAACATCTCTTGCCCCGGAATGGCAAAAACAATGCTCCCACCGAAGTAATCTATCATGGCTCTATAATCAGCGAGCCAATCCATACCGATAATCACATCGTGAACATGCATATCTAAAACCAACATGTCCGCAGGTAATACCAAACCACCAATCTCTACCCCCACTCCCCGACATATAAAGAATATAAGTGACCCACTCCCCAAAGGTGAGTCGACACACGTAACTGTGCTCTCTGCTGTGGCTAACAATCCTAACGCCTTCGCGAAGTGTGTAGCTATAAAATAATGTGTAGCACCCGTATCAAACAGTACCCGACCCATAGTGCCATGGATAGAAAACGTACCCTCAATCGCGGGCGGTGCCTGTGGGACTGCTGCCTGGTGGACGTTGTAGACACGTCCATACTGTAGCTGTCCCTGCTGAGCCGGAACTGCTGGAATGGGTGGCAATGCTGCCATCTATGGCGGTGCGGGAAGAGCGGCGGGAAACATAGGCCTCTGTGGTTCCTGGCGAGCTCCCTGCTGCTGCTGCTGTGGGGCCCTGCCCCTATCAGGACAGTCCTGGCGTTTATGGCCGGTCTTGCCACAAACGAAACACTTCCCCTGGAAGTTACCTCCTCTCTGCCCTTGCTGACCCCGGCCCTGGTGGCCTTTACCGTTCCTCCCTTGGCCCTGTTGGCCCTGCTGAAACTGCTGATGTTGACCATTTTGACCCTGCTGGCCCTGATGGCCGTTATGACCCTGCTGGCCATTCCGAAATCCTCCCTAACCGTTCCTGAAACCTCCTGAACGGAACCTCTTATGATCCCCCTGCTGAGAACCCTGCTCTACCTGTCTCTGTCCCTGAGAAGATTGTGCCCCACCGGCACCATGTCCTCCAGTCCTGCCCTGATGGCTAGACTCTCCCGATCTCTTGCCCTCGGCCATATGAAAGCGGTGATCCTGGCAGTGTAATAAAGCAGCGTTAACTACATCAGAATAAGTGGCCAACGAAAGGTTCCCTAGCAGATGCTGACGGATCCTCCATGTCAACCCGTCGGTAAATTTCTCAATCTTCTTTTTCTCTGTTGGTATCTCATCAGGAACGATATTCAATAGATTAGTGAACTCGGCCTCATACTCGGCCACGGTTTTGCCCTCCTGCCTCAGACTCATCAATCTCCTCCTCATTTCCGTATGAACAGCTGACGGAAAGTACTTGCGGTCGAACCGCACCCAGAAATCATGAATAGTGAGAGTATCCCTCTCCTCTACGGTGGTAATAGACTCCCACCACTGCAGTGCAGATCCAACTAGCTTGAAAGTAGCTAGTACCTGCTTCTGAACATCCGTGCACTCATACATCCTTAAGTGCCGCTGTATATCCTTCCTCCATTGGCTCGAGACTACCACATCTGAGCTACCTGCAAACTCTGGTGGATTCGCTTTCTGAAAAGCGTCACGTACACGTTCCCAAGCAGACGGGAATGCATTAGTCTGTACTGGCGCGGCAACCGGCGCCTGAGGCGGTGCCTGCTGAACTACTGCAATGGCGGCATTTACCGCTTGGGCTACGATAGCTGCAACCTCAGCGGCGTTCATCATGCCCTGGACCGGTGCGGGCTGTGGTTCTGACGCCGCATTCCTGGGAACTCGTGGTGCACGTCGTGGAGGCATTCTGAAATAAGAATAAAGTCTATAAGTTCGCAGTTATAAACTTTAAAATAGCTGAAGAACGTAGCATAAACAAAAGAATACAACAATCCTAAAATATAGGGCTCTATATCAAAGAAAGCTCAGCGGAAACATTATAAGCCGTTCAGATCCTAATGGACACTAGAACCTGATGCTCTGATACCACCTGTGACACCCCGACTAATTAAATACTGGGTAGCTACTCCTTTATTAAATTAAATCAAAACGCCAAGTTGGCTCAGTTAATAGCATCACTGTCGAAAACATTTTATTATTACTAACCACCTAGTATTTAAAAAGTAAGTTGCCAAATTTTAATTAAAGTCTGATTAACATGCAACAAGTGTAAAGAAGAATAAAACACCATTCACCATAATGAAGTAAATAGAATAACCGTCACATGATATAAATAAATATGGAGGAAAAACTCCTCATAACACAATCCCACAACTGAAGTAAATACTGAAATACTGAATACTGAATGAATACATGCCAAAGTCTGAAAAACTGAAATGGAAATGTATCTAATAGAATTTGGGCAACATGCCCTACAACTGAGGATTACTGAATACGGAATCCAAATGATATAAGCGTCTAAAAGCAAATCCCTGTAGCTTCCACAAGCAGCTACACCTCGTCATCAGAATGAGAATTCTATGCATGGTGACCTTGTGGCTGGGCACCTAAAAATGGTTTTTACAAAAAGATAGATTTGAAAGCAAACGGGTCAGAGCCCGAATGTGGAGATATTTTAAAAACCTGCAAGTGCTTTAAAAACATTTAAAACAGTATATGCAAAGTACATGTTAGGACGTGCTCTCACGTGATATACTCACCTCTCATCTAACTGTACACTCCTAATGTTCCTGTACCCATTCATGTGTTATCTCATAACTATCTAAAGAGTTTCTAACACTACTACCCAGTACACGTTTATTTACCAACCTTAACAATTGAATAGAGAGTTCTACGTTAATTCCCGGGTTCCCAATCATTAACAAAACCATTTATTGATAAAAGTTCCCTTTTTATCTTTTCAAAACATTACTATAACTATACTCACAATTTAACATAGTAAATTCCTTCTCAATTAACCGTATATTTTCGCATCATAAATATACAATACAAGCACCCAAGGGCTAAGCTGCGGTGCACACATACTCTGCTATCCATCCCGGTACATCACGTACATAAGGATTACAAATTCCGAATCTCTCAGGAATTGTTCAGATAACAACAACACAAAATAGTGGAGGCGAACACAGTCACCATCACATGGGTCACGCACATACCTACGCTCCCATGATCAGCAGACTTATTAATATCACAATAAGTCCTTCTATGACATATGTTCATCGAGGTAACCAATCTAAATCCGGGCAACACAAGGATAAGAAGGCCCTAAGCGAACGTAAACCTCCCGTGATAGCAAGTATGGTAGGTATGTCATACACATAAAGTTATATACTAAGCATTCACACATCTTAGATATCTCAATATTAATAAGGGTATACTCTACATCATTATACCATTATTCCAATTTCATATATTTCAAGTATCCCGATAATATATAATTTAAATAGTCGACACGTCTCACGTCGTAATTTCTTAAACATAAAACCTATCTCAAATAGACTTTTAAGTTCCCATAATTCCCACATATAACATCTTTATGCCTAAGGTCTTTACTTCTGCCCCAAACCTTATTTCATCAAAATTATTCAAAATTTGTACTATTAACCCAAATATTATCTCACATAACAAATTTCATTAATTTAGAATAATTCCTCAAATTAAATTCCAAGTAAAGTCCAATCTCATAATCATGCCTACTGGTCTTCCTTAAGGTTAAGGGTAATCACAATGTCTCCAATAATATTATCCAAGGGTTATCATCATTAAAATTCAATTAAGGGAAACTTTATTCATTCTGGGAAGGTCGATCGATCGACCTTTACCTTCGATCGATCGATGGTGGTCGATCGATCGACTGATGAATGTCGATCGATCGATTGCACAGGTATGGTTACGGACTGCTTCGTTTTGCAGTTACAGTTTCGACCCAAAACTCCATTTTTAAGCATGAAACTCCAAGATAAGGTTACTCTAACATTATACTAACATCCTACAACAGTATTAACATTCTAAGTCCCATAATTCATCATTTAAAAGCTTAGTTTAGATCAAAACTACATCAAAATAATTTCCAGAATTCTTCCATTCAAGAACATCATCAAACTTCTTCTAATTCCACTTTTAGATTATCAAGGTTCTGTTTATAACATATAAATTCGTCCAGAATATACTACATGCAATTCCTACATAATTCATGACCTTTAACTTCCAATTCATGGGTCTAATTTATCTCCAAAAATCAATTTCGAAAATTCCTAAACATGGAAACATATCTTGAATCAAAAGAGTTTAAATCACTTGCCTTAATTTATCTCAGAATTTGGTGTAGAATCTTGAAGTTAGGTTGTTCTCCCTCTGTTTTTCTGCAGAATTCTCTTCCCTCTCTCTCTCTCTCAAGCTCTTCTCAAGGTTTCCTTCTCTCTCTCTCTCAAGCTTTTTCTAAGGTTGAAGATAATGGAGTATGGAGGTGTGTAATGGCTTTTGGAAGTTGGAATGATATATCAACTTCTCCCGTAGCCCATAATGGCATATAGTGTGGTTAGTGGGTTAAGTGGGTTGAGGAAATAGTCAGATTGTAATCTCTATTTTCGTCACTTTTTAATTCCCAAAAATGCAATTTACCAAAATACCCTTTATGATGCCGGTATGGCCCAAAAATACCCCGGGACCCAAACTAAACTTCCGGCTAGTGTTTTCTGACTATCTCGACCCTTCCGGATGCGTTGGCGCACTCAAAACGACCATACGATTAATGGAACTAAAATTCACTTTTTAATTTAATAACAAAATACCATGACGTGGCGGTCACACGCGTCAAGCAAAATTCCCAAATTGCCGTATTTAAATCTCACGACAAATTTCAATATTACAAATATTCATATAATGCCAAGTATACACATTATAATAAAATACTAACTCACATCTCGTTAATATTTTTATCCGGATTAATTTCCAATTAATTTAATTCAATTAATCCCCAAAATAATTATCACAAAAAATACGGGGTATTACAAAAATATCAACCCATAGATGTCGTTCCACCCGTTTTCACATGTTCACCATGTGGTAGGAAAGGTCACCTTATGCTTTTTTATTTTGATCTTGAAAGAGGTCCTAGAAAGTTTAAGGATAGTGTCCCATCGGTTCCCATAACCCCTCGAGTTAGGTACACACCGGTTTGGGTTAGGAAATCACTTTTGGAGACACTAAATGCTAGATTGGTTGAGTCTCGTGCTTGCACATGATGCATCACATGCTATTTCATATCGATAATTTCTTGCATGGTTTGTTTGTCATACGCTAGTTGTGCTTCATGATATATTCTTGCTAGTATTATGACTTGTGTACTATTTGTATTATATTTTGTTTTTGAAAAAAATTGAAAAAATACAAAAATATGTTTTATTTTTTTGAGAAAAATTGAAAATGCCAAAAAGATTTTATTCTGATATTTTTTTTGAAAAAAGACAAAAAGAGTTTTGTATTTTGTTTACACCATTTATCGATGGACATTTAGAATGATTGAGACACAATTTCATTCCATATCCACGTAACCGTTTGATAGTGTTTTGATATGCACCATCATTTCATTTTTGTGATTTATAATGTTTGAAGTCATTAAGATGAAATTTGAGATTTCTACCTACATGTTTGACTCTTAGTTTTATTTAATGCGCACTTGCACGGATTTATTTGATTACTGTCCTTATCTATAACATGTTGGTCAAAGTGTTTCCATCTCAATCCGGTCTTTAAAACGAATCAAATGCGATAAAACTCGATAATGAAAGTAGTGCATGTAATAACCGTTGTCCGTGAGCAATTTGTTTAAATTTGAAAAAAAAATGATGAGTAAAAACGGGAAAGGGCCGCGAGAGTACAAAATTAACTCGTCGCCAATAGGTTTAGATCACCTCAAAAGAAAAAAAATGCATTATTATTTATTAGGGTGTTCGGATGAAAATGTAATCAACGGGTTTGCATGTCCTTACAAAGTCTTGAAAAAATATTGCATAGTTTTAGACGTTATTGGTGTGAAAATTATTTTAGACTTTGATGTGTCGATTAGATTGAGTCGTTGTCATATAAATTCACATTTTTGACAACTAAAGACAATTTTAAGTTCATTCGTTAGGAATATCTATATTCATCGTGCACATATGTTATGTTTGATTGTATTGATTTTCCTATCGAATTTGTTCATGCCCATTCATTCCATTTTCACGATTTAGTTATCTTAGTGTAATTCATGGTGTGTGATTTTTATAAAATTATTTTTGCATTTTTATTTGAAAAATTGAAAAATCAAAAATAGTTTGTGGAATGCTTTTGAGTATATCTTGGATGATCGTAGTTGTTTGCTTTGCTTATCGTGACACTCCATCTTTATTTTTATTTATTCTTTTCCTTATCTATTTCGGACAAATAAAAAGGAGAAAAATGAATTATGATTTTATGGGGGAGTATTTGAATTATGGCTCGATATGTCCCGAATGTATTTTATTTGTCTCATATGTGTAGGAATAAAATTGAAGATCATATTTTGCACACCCTGGCGATGACAACAAATATTTGAAGATTTTGAAAAAAAGTTTAGACTTTCATTTTTAGTACCTTTTCAGTTTTGGGTTCATGGGAGGGTATTAGATTTGTATAGGACATTTGATTTGATAATTCGAAAGTTTTTAGTTTGTACCGGCATAGACATAGGGAGAGATTTATAAGGACATATTTTATTAGTCCTGGTTTATATTAGTATATGTCGTATACCGCTACAATCGTCGAAGATTTATTCAAGTCCTCTCATGCATCGAGACGGATCCAAATATCAACGTTTTTCAACAAAAAAGCCTCTATGAGATTAATTTTGGTAAGGTTGTGTTTTAAGTCCCTTTACGGTTCATTTAAAATATTGGGATAATTTTTCTAAGTGTTGAAAAAAAATTCTAAACTGTTTTTAATCAATTTGAGGTATTATTTTTTCGTCAAATGGAAACTTTTCTAAGTGTTGGGATGAAGAAATTTTTACGCTCCGGTTGTTTGAGTGATAATGCCATGTCATTCAAACGACATTGGCATATCGCGCGAAGCCGTTCTAGCGAGATTCAGCTTCGTTCGAGCGATATGTTGACTTCGTTTGAGCGAGTTACCGACTCAATTTTTTATATAAAGCATGTTAAATGAGTTCTGGTTTCTTAAGAAGACCTGACATTTTTCTTCCTGCAAAAACTACAAAACAGCAGACATTTTTGTCTTCTTTAATTTAGGTTCCAACATTTATTTTTCAATTCACGAAAATCCCAATAATTTAGTGAATTGTTTTAGAACTCGAGATACATCTTTGCTGGAGTTTCTCTTGTAGAGAAGATTTCCTACTCCTGGTTAAGTACCGCTTGACGGAGGTGCTGGGCTGACAGCTGCGTGTCATTTGGGAGTAGTCGTAGGTGATCCTTGCTGACTTGTGGAGTTGCTACGGAATTTCATTGTTGATTTAGAACTACATGTTCTTGTGAAGTCTGCGGATATTCATTGCAGGTTTCGCTTGTAACCTTGTAAGTTGCGATTTGCAAATTATTAGTGAAATAAAAAGGTTTTCCCTTTTTGGATTTTTCCTGAAATCTGTGAGTCGGCAATTTGTTTATGTTGGTTTAATTTTACCCACGTAGTTGTATGTTTTAGGGCTGAATTAAATTGGTTAAAAATTTAACTCTAATTAAGTAGGTTTAGAATTGAAATTTGCAAATTCGATTTAATCAATATCACATAGCTTTCACAGGATTAATTAAGATCCTTGATTTCAATATATATGTTCTCAGTTCATTTATGTTTTTAAAATTTGTTGGAATTAAAACATATGGTCCTTGAAGTATATATGTCAAGCTTTACGGGCCAAAAATTGAAACCTAAGACCGTGACTCTCCCTGTTTGGAAAATCCTATTTTAAGGAAGTTACATATTTCTATCAACGGGTGTAGGTTTTTTCCCCGTATACATTTTGATTTTTGGTTTTCATTTAAGGTGTGTTTCTAATTTTATTCATGTTTATCAAAATTTACCCGTGTTGATTTTGGGAATATTTATTTCTAGCCACCAACGACGAATGCCCCTGCAAAACGCTTTCTTTGTTTAGGTAATCACATTTCACCAAAAACGTTTGGTTATCACGTATAGATTATTTATGATATATTTTGTTTTTCTATTTTTAAATTTCTCCCTCATACATATTAATTCCATGTTTGAACCTACTATTAATTTTGAGAGCTTTACGTTTTGGCTCTCTCATACTTTTTGAGTGTTTGAAGACTTTTATTATTTGGCTTTGTCATGCAGTATCAAATAGAAGTTGCATGTTAATACCTTACTGTATTTAAAAGACCAATGGCATTCAAATAATCAAATGGTAATGTTATTTTTAATTTGAATTTTTTTTCAAGATTATGATAATATCATTCATGAATTTTTTATACTAGTCGTACCTACGTGTGTGCGAGTCCAGATATTCCACTTTACTTTGAATGAGTTCGACTTATGAAAAATGTAAAATGCAAAGCAATAGATAATTTGTTTTTGGAAGACATTGGATAATAACAATTTTTAATCGAAAGAAAAAGAAAATGCATTCATCAACATTGGATAATAACAATTTGTAATCAAAAAGAAAAAGGAAATGTATTTGTCAGATATGTTGCTTTTGACGTTTGTTTGGATTCGAAGGTTCTTCTTCCTATTCAACTTTATGAGTGACGAAACGTGCAAGCTTTCGATCAAACTCTTTAAGCAATTTTCCTTTAATGTAGAATCTGTAGATTTTGCCATTGCACGTATATAACTTTCGAATATAGTCTGAGTGAAAAATTCCTTGTGGAATAAAATAATAAATATGAATATTAAGTATATGTAATTAGTATTAAGCGTATTGCATTTATGTATGAATTGGTGAAAAAATGATATTACCTTGTCCTTAGAAGCAATGAAAGTTGTAATGTTGCAACCAATGAAAGCAGAAGTGTGACTGATACTCTTTCAACGTCGTCTTGGACCACGAATTGAAGTAAGTACCTTGAGTTTGTTTGAATAATGTGTAAGTGAAGATTTATATATGAGTTATGTAAATAATATTTCAAAGATTATTAATTTTTTTCTTTTACCTTGTGGTGTAATTTTCATTTGAGGAACCACAATTTAAGCATGTTCCAATTTCGTTAGCAATAGTGACTTTCTTGCTGCAGACATTGCAAGCATTATACCATGGGTTTTCTTTGTTTCTGACCTCCATAATCATAGCGATGAAAGAACATAAAATATTCTGTGGTGTGTGAAAATTTTTATATGTTATGTTATGAGAATGAAAATGTTAGATATGTAAAGGGGATTCACAGTAAATTAAGCATTACCACCTTAGTTGATGGGATTCCATTAATAATATCACAAATATAAATATTGTCTGCATTATTGATTATTTTTTGTGGTGGAGAAGCAAATTTATTGAAATGTGGGGATGGTAATGAGCCCGACAACCTGTAGTAAACATTTTGGAAATTTATATATGTAATGCAGAAGTCAAATTGCATGGGAAAACAATACCAAACCATTGTTTTAATTCGTTAGCCTGCATGATTTTGGGGTCAATATGAATTGTAGTATTTGAGACACTGCTCAAGCTATATTCGCATGCTAAGAATGAACTGATTAATTTGGAATTAGTAGGAGTTGTAGTAACTGTAATATTTTACATTCGTAAGATGAAAGTTTAGCTTGAGAAACAGCTATTATAGGAAATTCGACTAACAAGTGACTTAATTGTTGTCCATCATTCTCTGCTAAGTCTCCCCACAAAGTGAATTTCATTTATTATAATCTGTGATAAATAATAACATGAAATAGTATATTAAGCGATGTGAAGGACATTTAGAAATATAAGAGTATACTTTTAATTTAATAGAAATGCTCAATTCCAGAATTCATACTTTGTATCTTGGAGTTTTATATCGCGTAAATTCACTTTAGCCGAGTTAGATGCTTTTGTAATGGTCCTCATTAGTTTGACATTTATCACAAATGCTATCACATCTATATGGGTGAGAAATAAAAATAAGATAAAATAATGAGTTTTATAAATGTTTGAGCAAAACATATGTATTAATAATTATCGTATGTTTTCTCTTCATCTTTTTGTGCGAGCGGATCTTCGAATCATATGAATTTGTAGTATATTGAAGGGAATATGAAATAATGATTTCGTTCAACGACCTCGGTGTATTTATTTAAGGATAACTCGATTTTGTCGTGAACGGTTGAGTAAGAAAAATTGACTTCCTTTACCATACCATTAGTAAGGGAATATTGTTTTTGAATATGAAGCCGACCTTCTAGTCTTATTATGTCTTCATTCCATATAACTGCTTCAATTTTAGTGCCCTGTATATTTTTTTAGGAGAGTGAATTTGTGATATAGAAAGTAATCATGTAAATAATTTGAAATAATTTTAGTAGAAGAAATTGAACCTCCTCATCCATCAAGATTATTTTTAAAATATTGCCAGAACCTCTTGAATTTGTGTACGCTTATATTGTTCCTTTTCGCATTACTTGACAAACGATTTTCCACTTAGTTTCAAGTATTTGAAGATTGTTGATCATTTTGTACTCCTCAATTTCGATTATCGGTGACACCATCGGATGAGTGAGAATTTGGCCTATTCAAAGAATATGAAAATATGTATAATATATTATTAGAAAGTAATTTAGCACGAATAAAAGAGAGTTGAAGTACAAGAATTTGTTTTAGTTGAATACGGAACATAAATATTATTTTAAAAATATAATATTATAACTAACGAATAGGAGATTAAATTGATTTGTACCTTGATGATAATATAACTTCTTTGTAGATAATATTTTTGGTCACATTATTCTTTCTAGAATTTTTCGAGTTGAGGAGTATTTTTGTGGCTGTCATTGAAGTTCCTCTCGACAAAGCAACGTACAGTTGGCCGTGTGAGAAGACGTTTGTTGGTAAGTAAACACCAACATTAACAATTGTTTGCCCCTAGGATTTGTTTATTGTTATAGAGAAACATAAACGAATAGGAAATTGTTTCCTTTTGAATTGAAAAGGGTATCCCTCATTTTTGGCTAGGGATAGGGGAATGCAAGGCAATAGGACATTTCGACCCTTATGCTGGCCATCTAAAATTTCCACGTGGATGACATTATCTGAAGAAGCTTTGTACAACATTCTTGTTTCGTTACATAATCCAATTGATGGATTTATATTGTGTAGGAGAATGATTGGACAATTAGGTTTAAGTTTCAATGTGTGTGACAGCAATCCATTCGGCATCAAAGAATTTAGAAATTCTTCTTGGTAATAGTTGTGCGTGTCATCCACAGCTTTATCAAAGATATTTAATGTCTTCAATTCTTTGGGGAACATATCAATCATCATATCGTTGAGTGAGTCAACGTGTTCATTTGTTATTGTAAGAATTGCTCGATCTGTCAAGAAATTTGGTAAGATGGCATTAATATTTAATGATGGGAAAAAAACGTCAATGAGAGAATATTCGGGACGCTCATTTTCTCGTGGACGTATGACCATTTCCTCGGGAAGACTTATCAAATCATCATGTGTTGTTGCTTTCGTCCCATTGCCAATCCTTATAAGGAAATCGCTAAATTGTTGATCATTTCTAGCACGCATATTTATTGTTAAAGGTAAAACCTACATTGTAGTCCAATGCGGCGACATCATAATGCTAGCGTTTACTGTTTTCAATTTTGACCCATGACGTACTACCGGTCGTACTTGTCGGAAATCTCCATCGAAGACAATGACCTTGCCACCATAAGGTTCAATATTATCCATTAAATCCTTTAATGTCCTATTAAGAGTTTCAATCGCAAATCGCTTTGCCATTGGTGCCTCATCCCAAATTATGATTCTTGCAGGCCGTATGAGTTATGTTGTGCCATTTTGCATGGGAATGTTACATAAGCTTATCTCATTGGCAAGAATAGGTATTTTGAAGTGAGAATGTGCAGTTCGACCTCTTAGCAATAATGACACAGCTACTCCTGATGTTGTTGTAGCAAGTGCAATAAGACCTCTCTTTCTAATGTCAGTAAGTAATGCTCTATAGAGATATGCCTTTCCAGTCCTACCAGGACCATCAACGAAGAATGGAACTGAATTTCTAGTAATCACCTAATCGAGTATAACCAATAACGCATGTCTTTGGTATGCATTTAAATGCGTACAAAAGTTGTAGTCTTCTTCTGGTGTCTCGATCTGGAGTTAATCGGTAACTTTTCTTGGACTTATATTGTTGGATGATAAGGGGCTATTACTATATGAAGGCAAGTCAAAGTCCTTAATCGATTTACCCATTGAATCTAGAAAAAAAGTTGATATTATTTAACGTGCAATCTTTTTGTTCTGCCAACGAATGTGGGTGTAGTCTTTTAAAGTCTTCGGACAAAAAATTAAAGTTTGTTTGCTATAAATTTCTCACATCAGATGGCTCACAGTAAACGAAAATAATTGCAAACAATCTCCTTATTGCCTTAGGCATTTAAAAAGTCGTTGCTTCTTAGAGGAAATCGACAATGTTATCATCCGATTCTAACAGTCCACATTTTTTAGCGGCCTCTTTAAATATCAAGTAAGTGATTCCATAACAAGTTAGTAGGTATTCAAATGATTTCGGACCTTTGGCGTGATTTAGAAGAAGTCTTAAATAGTAGCATTCTCCTTCTATAGGATTTCTGCCATTCACACGGTCTATTATGTCGAGTTTATTCTTCCTTTTTTACCAAGTTTTGGATTGATTGTCCCATATGTAGTGCTCAGGGAATTCTTTACATAGATATTGGCGTGTCTCACTGAATCTGGAGCACATATTGAAGAATTCTATTAGCATTGTCTTGCTAACGTTCGAGGTTTCTAACACATTGTGCAAGTTCTGGTTCCCCCGTATGTTACAGTATGTTTATTTGGAAAGTGGAGTTGAAGGTTTATCACTACGGGCTTCATTTCATTTAGCTCAAATTCAAAAATTCTCCGAATAGCTTCTTGTACAAATACCCATCTTTCATCTTAGAATTGTTTGATCTCATCGATGTTGGTTGTCTCATTCTCATTAAACGAAACATAAACAACCACTCTATCATGCCTTTTGTAATTGCATTTGTAAAGGTAATTCACTGCTTTTAGCCCCAAGCATACTTCAACGTTAATATGACAATTATATCTTGTGAGGAGATATGGATTGTAAGGAACCACCCATTTCTTGTCTAACAATTTATTGCACATGCGTACTTGTCTCCCATTATTTTGTCGTTGATAAACAGGATACAAGTCTTGACCTTGAGAGGTAGTAGATGCAAATTCGCGAGGGTAGTGAAATTTGCAGCTCCCATTTTACATACTTAGGTTATTTTTATTGAGCTCTCCACACTGCCCATGCACCATGTGCTTGATGACTAATGAATGAAGTAATGGGTATTCGTGATTATCACGTACCTCGGGGCAAATGAATTTATCGTAATGATCTGGAGTAGTGAGTTTGTAATCTTATTTTAGTATGACCAAAATATGTGCATGTGGAAATCCTTTATTTTGGAATTCGATTACATGTACGTGCACAACAACCTTCCCAAATATTTCTTTTTTAAAAATTTGATCCTTCGGGTCCTTTAATTTAACTCGAAATACTCTTGATGTTAGATCAGGTCGATATTGAGGCACTTGTCCTAGATGAAGATTATCAATGATTTCTTTCCAATCAGGATTGCAAGTCATTGTGATGAATAAATCGAGCTTTCCACATCTTTAAACTAAAGCCATTGCATTAATCTATCGACGACGCATATCTCGAGGCCCACCAATAAATGATGCAGGAAGAACAATCCTTTGACCTACCTTGTTCGCTCTTGCTTCACCCGTCGTGACATTATCAACCAACCCCTGGTAGAGTTCAAATCTATTTTTTTTTCGGTTGACTACAATAGTAGTCAAGTTGGGTGGTTCTAACTTTATGTACATGTCAACAGAATATTATTGTAGTAGCTTGCCAGCGAATAACGTCATTAATTGTCTATTACTTCGAATTTGTAATTTGTGCACATAGTATTCACGACATGATACTTTTGATGATGTCTCTCGTTGAACACCTATGGGAATGTATGGTTATCCAAATTGAAATACGGTAATATTTGTTAAAATGTCATCAAATTTGAATTTAGGAGTGAGAGTATAAAAATATTTGATGTTAAGTCATTACCTTGTTGCTCAGATGAGAAAATGTCCTTTATACATGTGATTGTAGGTACGGAGGATGGGACATTTGTAGATTTGCTAGATGAGGCATCATTTCATCGCCTTATCTCTTAATGCCATCCAACCTCTCCTTTTGGAAATAGCAATGAATACTGTAATGGGTCGTAGCATCCAAAGTAGTGTTTATTTTGGTGTCATTGACCAGAGTGTGATACGACAATGATGTCCCGCTCGAAAGGAATATTTGCATTATTTCCTTCATTCTATATTGCAGAAACCTCATCAGATGTAGGATCGTTGTAGATACGTTGATCAAGGTTCACATGTTTATTGATTCGAACTTGAAGTGCATCGAGTGAAGGAAAGTCCTTTAGTCGGCGTAAGAACTGAGCATATGGATTTTCATTAGCACATTCAAGAGCTTTTCAACTATATCAATGTTTAAGGACAACCCTGGTAAGATACCCATTATGTTTTGTATCTCATTGCTAGTGTCATGGAAGTAGAGTTGGAAATAACATGGGTTATTGTTTGGCTGCAGTGAGGGTAAGTGATGATAAACATGGCATTGAACTCGAAATGCATATGCACCGTATCTTGAGGACGTTCGTTTCTTATCAAGAGTAACTCCAAATTAAGTGAAGGCAAATCTACTATTGTATGCTATGATATTAGCATGGAATTCTCTTGATTCGATTGAATTGGATGTGAAAAGATCCCATAAAACATCGAGGATAAGAGTTTTAGCAAGGGATATATGACCATGTTGACAACAAAATGTGGTGGGTTCATATTGGAACCTGTGGGCATTACAGTGACGACAATTGGGAGTTGATTTGAGTTCCGACAATGGAGAGCAGAGAGGTTCGTATATAGTTTCTCATATCAAGAGAGCAAGTGTAATTTGAAATATGGGTTTGATAAGTCTTACATGATTTACTTAGTTATAAAGTGTTTATTTACTTATTTGTATTAATACCTATAAGATTTAAATTGGGCTCGAAGTAACCAAGCACCTCGTTGTCGTTTCGGTGGATTTAGGTTAGCAGGGACATTTTCGAATGATGAAATGGATGACATTTATAAGAATATGTCAAACGACATGTCTAGAAGATTATGTAAGAAGTTTAGCAAGAGAGAATAATGAGAAAAGCAGGTGAGTGATTTTAAAATTTGAAATGAATATTAAATTGAATCTAAGATTGGCTAGAAATTGTTGAAATATAAAAATTAATATGGGATTAGTTTTTTAGATTGTTTCATATGGAGAAAGTAATACATGTTAAACATATATGTTTTTCATAAAATTTCAACATGAAATAATTTCAACTAATCCCATTTTTAATAAGTTAAAATAAGATAAAAACAAAAAATTATATTTTACGGCTATAAACGGATTTTGATAACAAATTTTTACATTCATCAAAAGCGAGAGTCTAATTTTCTTACTACACGCTAAATGAATAACATCAAAATTTGAATCATATATTGTAGTAGCATTTATATCTACATTTACATTAAATCATATATATGTAGAACTTCAACAATTAAAAAAAATGATATATTCATTATTGTAATACCCCGTAATTTTAATGACTTTTAATATGAGATTAATTAAAAGTTAATGGGCTAAATAAATGGTGATTAATTGGAATTAATTATGAAAAATTAATTGGGATTAATCCGAATTAAATATTACTAGAGATTAAAATAATATAAGATTTTGACTATGTGATTTTGATTATTACTTAGTGATATAAAAGTAATATGTGAAAATAATAATTATTGTCGGGAGCTGCGAATATAGCAACAATGAAAATTAAGTCGGGACGCGCTTATGCATTGTGTCGGGACTAAAGCTGGGAAATAAAATGAGATTTATTTTTACTTCATTTGGATAATGATTTCGATTACGCCGTTGAGTCCGAAAGGGTCGAAATAGGCAGAAAAGTCTACCCAGGGATTTATTTTGGGTCTCGGGTCATTTGAAAGATGAAAAGACACCCCGAAATGGCATTTTAGTCATTTTGCTTGGGAGATGAATAGTACCTACGTTTTTTGTCTTTTATCTAACCTTGGAGACTTATTATATATGTGAGTTTAGATGTAAGTAAGCTTCATTTCATCAAAACACAAAGTGAGGTCCTTTGAGAGAGAGTGAAAAGCCTTAGAGAGAAAGTGAAATGTTATCTTGAAGAGAGGAAGAGTTGTTTGGAAATGAAGAGTCATCTAGGGCAAACTAAGGGGACAACCACCATCTCTACACCTTGCACCACCACCGGATAGTCACCGAAAAAAGGAAAAGGAAGTGCCAAACACTTGTCTTCAGCAAAGGTTCAGACCTACGCATAAGGCAAGTGTAATTCTTGCTTTATTTTGGTGCTTATATTATCCATGTTATAATAGGATTTCTTTTTGGATTGATGAACTTATGAATTTGGGATTAAAATGATTGATAAATCAAGTTTAATGGATGGGCAAATTCATGTAGTTAGAAATTTATATATGTAGAGACTATGAACGTGAAAATGGATATACATGTAGAGACTATGAACATGAAAATGGATAGGTTTTACATGTAGAGGATTTATTTGTTTATTGATGATATGAAAATGATGTTAGGTATTACATGTAGATGAATTATATTCATGTTGAATATGAAGATTTGATTATTTAGTTATGACATGATAATTCTAAATTTTGGGTTTTTAAGAGGTATAAAAATTGAGGATTTAGATAAATTAGAATTTTAAGGATTTAATGGGTTTGATGATAATACCCTTATAAACATATGGATTTGATGTTATTCTTATGTGAAAATCACCGTTGAACATGTTAGAACACTGTTAACAAATCTGAGTTTTGGGTAGAATATAATCCATAAGGGTTTGGGTGTAAGAACTTGAAGAAAAAGGCAGATAATTGAGGTTGAAGACGAACTAGAATGACGCCGATCTCGTTCGAACGAGACATGTTGTCGTTCAAACGAGATGCCATCTCGTTTGAATGAGATTTATGGGTTTTTAGAGAGATTTCAAAATTTATGTTTTAGCCCAGAACAGTTTGAAAAATTAAATTTTGGCCCATAGTAGGTTCTAAATAATTTTGGTACATTAACAAGGAGTGAGGGACTTGGGTTAATGTTGGAAAATTATATGAAATTGAGGAATAAAAAATTATGTGAGAGATATCTACATAATAATAATACGATTAAGAGATGAATAATCGTCATAACTAAGTACGGGTTAATATTGGTGACGGGCACTTGGGATTATGTGAGTGATAATTACATAATAAATATACGATGATAATCGTGATTAACAAGTACGAGTCGTCTCTGAGAAATACGACGGGTACTTGGGGTAGGATGAAATCCTAATATGATATTGGTCGAGTGCGTATCGAATTTTAATAGGTTGATATGTATACCTATTGCTTGTTTAATTTATGTGTATGACATACGTAGCCTACTTGCTATCTATGGGAGGTTTACGCGTAGAGGGTATTCATATCCTGATGAGCCTTAAGGGGGATCCTTGACTTGTTGTCTCAGAAAATTAGACTTAAGTTGGATTGCCATTAGTGAGAATAATGGTATTGAACGATCTTTTGGGTGCATAGGTATGTGCGTAGCCTAAGGGCTTAGGGCTATGTTCACCTCCACTATTAGTGATTTGTTAATTATGGTTCGTGGGACATACCGAACCTATGGTCCTTTATACAGTAACGAGATGTACTGGGACATGATAGTAGAGTACACATGCATCGCAGCTAAGCCTCAAAGTGTAGTTTAGTATATATATAATAGAGTGAATGTGTATATATATACTTGTGATATTATATATTGTGTGAATTAAGTAAACATGAAAGATAATGAAATCTGAAAAGAATTAAGCAGGTGAATACTTAGTTATATTGAATTGAAAAAGGGCTTATCCATGTTATAGAGAAATTGGATATATATGTATTACATGTATTACGAGAGAAATACGTGGGATATACATGGGCTATGGTTAGTTGGCACTGATATGGACTAGTTAACATGGGAATAGTAACTAGTATGATTTTAAGGTACGTTAGGTGTGCACTCTAGATGAGAGGTGAGGATCTCAAGAGAGAGTTCGATAAATCTAACATGTATATAATAATTGTTGAGTATAGCATTTATTCACTTCCTATTTTCTAAACTATTTTTACAATCGGGCTCTAACTTGTTTTCTTGCATATTCTCTTCTCTCTTATATCCCCTATATCAGGTGTCGAGACGCAGGGACGCCAACCATAGATGATTGAGATTTTTTATGAGCTATGGATGCTATGGAGTCTTGGACTTTGTTTAGACGCTCTCATATTCATTGATTCATACTTTGTAGTTGATATTTCATTTAGGGCATGTCGCCCAAGAGGATTCTAGTTATTTCTTCTTTATCTTGGATAGATTGAATTCTTATGTCGGTTTTGGTTCATTTGATTTGTGATGGGATTATTATATTGAGATATTTAAACTCGAGAGTTTTAATCCAGTTGCATTTAATTCAGTCTTGATATTATTCAGTTATTATTCATTGTGTGAATGAATTGTGTTAAAATGGTTTATGTTTTATACATGGAAATTTTATTTATATTAAAACTTGAATAATTTAACACCTGCTTAATTGGATATTAGGTGATTAAAAAATATTTTCGACAGTGATGCTAAGAATGAACCAACTATAAATTCTATTTTAATTGGGTATATGACTGATCACCTGATATTTAATTAAGCGGGGTGTTACAATTATTTCTAATAAAGTTTTAATAAATTACGAGTAACAAAAATGAGCATATAGATGTTTGTTAAATATATAAGATAAACTTACCTTAAAAGATGAGCAGTCGGGTTGTAAATGGTTATCAAAGGCTAGACCTAAGATTCAAAGAAATTAAAACAATTAACTTAACAATAAGATTAAATAAAAGCAACAATTGTAAATTAATTAAAAATAAAGTTAAAAAAATTATGCTACTTAAATAACTGAACTTTAATAATTTTCACCACATATTATTTCATTTTAGTTATTAATTTTTATAAAAGTGTAATGTGTGAAACTGTAAATTATGTAACGATAATTTATTAATTTTTTTAAGAAACGGTTTTTCATTTTTATTAGTCATTTCAATCCTATAGAGCCTTTTAGTATAGCAGATTTTATAAGTAAACAATTATTTATAATTGATGACACTGACCATCTCGAATATAAATTATACGAAACAATTTGAATATAGTATTAAGTACGTCACATACCTCGTAAACAAAAGTGAACTTCCTTCACTCTCAAATTGACAATTCGAACTTGTATTACTGATATTGACAATATCCTACAAGATTTCAATTAACAATTAAAACTCACCAAAAATGAAATACTTTGCAATATTAACGTCAAATATAGACACTTGAAGCATTCAAAATAACCAAACATTCCAATATATTTTGCTCATGTGATTTGGCCACTATACAAAGAAATAAAATTAATGGAAGAGGATATATATATCATGTTTACTAAATGCATAATTCAATTCCTTATGTTATTTAATCAAATACATGTACTTATTTAGTGTTGTTCTAAATCAGTAAACTAAAAGTCCTAATCATAGAGTTAAAAATTCAAACGAAAAAATGTATGGCCTAGGATGATATATTGGAAGGCCATCTCGAAAATGTTGCGTTTGCTGATAAGAATAATAATGACATCATGTTTAGCCAATCACGACTATCTAGAGGTGAGGGCACAGGCGAAACACCTGTTCAGGTTGGACATATCTCATGTAAATGAGATTTCTCTCCATATTTTCTATTTTATGGATATATTTCTAGTTACGATATAGTTTTGACAATTATATAACACAAAGTAATACTTATATTTCTAGAGACGGATCAATTTCTAAATTTGAAAATATCATGGATCACATTCAAACTCTTTTTAAATTAATGGACCTGAAGCTGAAGGTCCCCTAAGTTTATGTCCTTTGTATTACTATGAGAAAGTAGAAAGTTGAAATCCAAACCAAAGTATATTTCCTTACATATGTAGAATCCATATAAAGACCTCTCTATTGTGAAAAGAGGATAAAAATAGCATTGAGGGCTACCAAATGTTTATAATATCTCCACAAAAACAACATCATCCACGAAGATTTGATACCAAACAACATTCTTATAATTGACGATCATTAACCAAATATTTCCTATTTTTTCATATCTATTTAAATACATTTATAAAAAAAAGCATGATAAGAACTTAATTTATCTTAATTTTCAAACTTACGAATTTTACCATCATTTACGACGTAAGGTGAATGCAATTATATATGTTTATTTTCCTTAATAATGAAAAAATATGGAACAACGTAGTGTATTGAGGATGGTCTTATTATGATATACAAGTGGTCTCAAGTGTTGGATTGTAAAACTGATGAGCTTAATTTGCTATAATAGTAAGGAAATTCATGTATGTTGTATCCATCTATTGTATTTAATAGGAAAGAAACACAATAATTTCCAGAGATGTGCAGAAGATGAGAAGCTTATATTGAAATATATTTATGTGATAATGCAAAACATAATATATTCTTTGCCACATACAATAGAGAAATTTAAGTACGTGTCGATGTGTAAATATAAGGAGTCAATTAAAGGGTCATGAAATAATTCAAAATAGAAATTCTATTGATAAATAGGAAATAGTGCATGGAATAGGGTACATTAAGTATTTTTTTATGTATTTTTTACAGCATGGTATCCACTGCTTTATTTTGGTGATTAATGAGGTTTTAATATGACTTTTTTCTCATAATATTTTTATTTCATAAGCTAAAAGCAAGATTGTCTTTACTTTTCCAAATCTTTAATGATCTTTAAATGAGGTAAAGCTTCTATGTTGTTGCCAATGTACTTAATGGGATGTACCTTTCCCAATGGCAATCGACTTGGCATTAGTTGCTTCTGATGTTGGTCCAATCTACCACATGTGCATGAACCAAAATGTAGGTTCACCCAAGCAATTTGAAGGCAAATCAACCAACGAAGTAGCACCTATTTTACTCCCCGATTCGTATGCCACTAGTGCATTTTCCTTTAAGAAAAATATCGACATCTGGAAAAGTGTTGATCAATAACTTTGTCTCTTATTCAAGTTCAGTTAACGACTAATGGCTCTTATAGTTTATAAGGTGGACCTACATGGTCCCCAATGGGGTAAGTTGTCGCCACATAAATTTTTGGATTTCATTTGACATGTATAATGGAATTTTTATGGGTTCATATCTAGTTTATTTAAGTAAATCATAGTCTATATTGCTTGTAATATGTAATTTAAAAGGTAAAGATTGTAGATTTACTGTAATTTAACATTGTAAAAAAATGGTAAAGTCCTCAATCTCTCAATGGTCTATTTAATTGCGAGTTCAAATTTAAAAGATATGTAAAGAGCCCCTAAGTGATGATATACCGCATTAAAGTACAAATTCATTCATATAGATTTGAAGAAATTTCACCAGCACTAAATCATGAAATCAGAGACCTTAACCCAATATCGACCCCTTGTATATACTTAATCTTAATCACATGAATATAAACAAACCGAAAGATGGGAAAAATTAGCTTACCGGGAGAATTAGCGTGCATAGGATGATAGAGATTATGGAGGAAACACTAGCGCATATGAAACGACGCATCATGAAGCTTTTGAATGAATAGGGTGGTGGGAGGTGAATAATTAGAGTGAGAGAGTAGAGAATTGCAACGTAAAATGCACTTTGTGACTGTGCATGTTACCACAACCACTGATTTGGACACTGCCCCTTCTTCTTCCATTACTCACCAACTTGTAGATTTTCAGATCTGACCACACATATTTAGGTTTTAATCTTATGTTCTTTCACCACGCAGGGTATACATGACAAAATCAGATATAAACTACACGGGAATCAAACTGGAAAAAAATCACGTGTCCTACACACCCTAAAAAAAGAAAAAAAAAATGGCTACAAAAAAACTTCGGTACTACGTAGGTAACATCCCCGTTTCAGCCATTTTTTGGTCCTACACACACAAAGAAAAGAAAAAAATGGATACAACAAAACTTTTCAACCGGACATTCGAAGGCAAAGGATGACCCCCCCTCCCCCCACCCACCCACACAATTCTCTAGCCAGATGACACCTCATATGCCCAAACAACACTGATTCAACAGGACTGCAATTCATTTATCAAAGCAAGGCACTGGTTATATGTATCAATAATTTCATCTTTTGTAGAAATGAATTGGACTAAAAGCTCCCTTGAGGACTCCTTTTCACGTACATAATTAAAATCAATTTCGATTTGTTTTGTTCGGGCATGGAACATTGAATTAGACGAGAGATAGGTGACAACGATGTTGGCGCACCACAATGTAGGAGGTTGAGAGAGAGTGCCATGAAATATGATTATGATCAAGATAAATGGTATATCCATCGGTCGTCCCGATCATCGATACACGCAGCCCAATCCGAGTTTACAAAAAAGACCGATGATCGAGTGAAGATGATTTTCGAAGGAACAAATCTACTATGGCAGTGTGCTTTAACTATCAGAGATTTCGTTTGAAGCTTATCCAGTGATCGTTGGTAGGGTCGCATAAATGGCAGACTTTGTTTATAGCAAAGTCAATGTCGCGTCCTGTTAATATCAAGTATTGTAAAGCACCAACAACTTGTCGAAATTTTGTAGGATCCGAAATTGGTTTGCCCCGTGCCTTAGAAAATTTTGTTGATCTTGATGGTGGGGTGAGAAGAGGCAATAAAAACACATCTTATGCACATACGACAACTGAAGTTAGATATACAACAAATTATACGAATAAATACTAAGAGGATATTGTTCTAGAAAACTTAACAACATACAATACAATTGGGCAGTCACTGTATGCCAGCTTGTCAAGTAGAAGGTGATGATGAAAAATGAATTTTGAGAATAGAGTCATGATCGTATGGCTAGATTTCAGAACCTAATTGTTTAGTTTATATTGTTATTAACCTCCCCCGAGATCAAGCCTAATACTATATTGTAATACCCCATACTTTTAAAGATATTTAAATTACAAAGGTGGGCGTAATTTGGTAAATTGAGGAATTGCTGTGAATAGTAATTATGGAATTTATGAGTGAAATTGAATAAATTCAGAATATAAAGTAAATAGTAAATATTAGTTTGTAAGTGCCAGATTAATATTTACATGGATTATTTTTAATTACATGTCGCAAGTTGGGTAAAGCGACAAAGAAAATATTTTAAATTGGAAAATACGCATATTGAACATGTTGGGGCAAAATTAATGAATTTTAGTTAAGTACCTCGGATGGAGATTTCGACTGCGCCATTAGGTTCGGAATGGCCGAGATAGTCAAAATAGACTACCCAGGGGTAGTATTTGGGTTCCAGACATTTTTGGACTAGTAGGGGCTCGTAAACGGGTACACGAGTCATTTAACAATTGGGCATTTACCCAATTTCGGGTTTAAAGACTTAAGCAGCCCCCTTTCCCTTTCATTTCTGCCCTAAGAGAGAGAAGAGGGTAGAGAGAAGGAAGAGAAGAAGAAGAAGAAAGAAAAGAAGAAGAAGAGAAGGAAAATCCGGCCAAATTCGCGGGATTCGACTCGAGAACGTCGGATTTATTCCACAAGGCAAGTGTTTAACTTACATATTGATTTAGTGTGTTAATTTCTCATATTGTAGTTGGTATAAAACTAAAGATTTTTGGGTTGAAATTTCGTGGATCAAAGGGGTTTTCGAAAGATTAAAACGGATATAACTCGATTAATACCCAATTTGAGAAACTTGAAATTAATTGAAATTAATTGTTGGATATGGGTTCTAGGATGATTGGAACCATTTGAATGTGTGTATATATGGTTATTTGAGGTTGAATGATGATGAGAGAGGAGATAAAAAGCTTGGATGTGTTTTAATGGAGGTTTGGATTTTTGGAGAAGAAGGTGAATAGTGACCAGCCCACTTCCGAGCTGTTTCGGACAGGAAGACAACCGATTCAGCTCTCGGTCAAAACACGAAAGTTGTATATAATTTCGATACGGTCGCGTGTCCGCCGACCGCGTATTTTTCTGATTTTTCTTCGAATTGTTATGATTTTTACAAGATGGCAGTTCCGGGGTGAAATCACCAACTCGGAAATGCACTCGGAAATTGGAAAAATAAAGGCTAGAATTATTTGGAGATAAATATTTGGGGTTCCTAAAAATAGTGTGGGGACTTCTAAATATTTTTTTTTAGTAAGGCGTGTACCTTGGGTTAGTTGAAAGTAAAATCCAAGATTTACCCAAATAGGGGTGTTCGTGAGGAAAAATACTTAAAGGGGTATTTAAGTGTGATTTGAATGTTAAATAAGGGAACATGTATTGGGGTAGTGTTTTAATTGTGTGACGGATTGTATTATTATGAATGAGAATATTCAAGGTTATTGGCTATCGTTACGAGAGTTTGGAGATTTTAGCCATAAAAGATTGAGAATAGATAAATAATATATATCGGTGTCGTTGGTATTGTCATCGTGCGGTGAGAAAATATCGGAAATGATGTATTGAGGATTAGTTAAAATTGATTAATGCGTAGGATATTCGAGAGATAAATATACTACGTGGGAAATTTATTATACGGGTTGTGCGTATGCTCGAATGTTATTATATACATGGGTTAAATAATTACCTATGGGGAATTATGTATAGGTGAGAGAAATACCTATAATTATAATATGGTTGTGTGAATACCAAATAGATAATATATGTATATAGGTGGAATGTGTACCTATATGATTTTTTATTATGTGTATGACATACCTACCATACTTGCTATCACTGGAGGTTGACGTTCGAAAGAGGACAATCTTATCCTGTGTTGCCTTCGGGGGGATTTTAGATTTGGTACCTCAAGAACATAGGGTTGTGAAAGGCTTATTTGTGAGTTGATAAGTCCGCTGCTTATGGGAGCGTAGGTGTGTGCGTGACCCGTAGGTACGCGAACTATGTTCGCTTCCAATACGTGTGATTTGTATTGTTACAGTTCCTGAGTGATGTGGAACGGGTAATCCTTTTTGTACGAGATGTACTTGGATTGGATAGCAGAGTATGAGTGCACCGCAGCTGAGGCTAGGGGTGTTATATATCTATATATGTATTGCGATTAACATATATGTGTACTTGAGATAATTCACGGATGCTTAGTAAATGAGAATGACTAAGCCACTTATATTATAGTTCGGTGGATGATTAATATACTTGTTGCGTATAGTATACTGTTGATATATATGAGATGAGATATCATATAACCTAACCTTGTATAAAATAAAAAGAATGAATAAAGTGTGATATTACTTCCGGTAGATTTATATCCGGATTTATATGAATGCGAATAATAGGTTCTAATGAGAACTATTAATAAATACGAGATGGTATAAATATGTTATGTACTGAAGGCCTAATGGATTCCGGTGATCAACATTGTCACGTAGTAGTGTATCGGGGAGGTTCCTTGTTTGGATTTCGCTTCGCGAGACACCCCACGAACGAACGTAACGTAATGTTGGGAATGAGGAGAAGTTTAGTCCTTAGTACCCGAATCGATGAGGTTTATTAGAAGATGGGTAATTACATTAGTTAGGTAGGGTAGCTTAACTAGGTTGTCTAAAATGGTATGCGCTAGTTGTGCACTGTTAGAAGAGGGGTGAGGTGTATCTCATGTGAGAGCGATACCAGTTTAAAATATGAGAAATAACATATTTTAAAATATGGATTTTATGCACTTGCTAAAATATTTTCAACAATCGGGCTCTGACCCATTTTCTCTACTTCTCCCCTCTCTTGCTATATATATATATATATATGTGTGTGTGTGTCCAGACACAGGGACGCCTGGATAATAATTCATTCGAGTCAGACGTTTGCTGCAGCAGCTGTGGATGCAAGCAGGTTTATTGTAGACGCTTCCATCATTGAGATATAGATAGGAGGTATTGTAGTCATATTCGGGCTAATGGCCCAACTGTACTCATTTATTCATTTATCGCCTTTTGTGTGGAATTCGATTTGGTTGTATTATTTGGACCGAGTGTTCGGTTATTTTACTTTATTTTATTTCAGTTGTTGCATATAAATTGTTGTCCTTATTTTATTTGGATGGTTTGGTTAAAAAGATTAGTTAATTTAAAATTTTGACGTCGGCCTAATAGGATATTAGTAATTAATTGGTTTTCGACAGTGATGTTAAGAATGAACCACATGAGACTCCTGTTTTAATTTGATATAAAAGTGATCGCCCAGTATTTTATTAGGCGGGGTGTCACATATATTTTATAATAGCCATTAAAAGAATTCTACATTCTCCCTTTCCATTACCCTCTGATTCATCTCGGTCCGTTGTTCTCAAGTAGATTTTAAAGAGGGCATTGTGGATTCTGAGCTACTTAGCAGATCGAGTTAGGACCTCTGAGTTCGAGTTCAAAGGTAGGAGTTAGGAGCCGGAGTTAGTAACCTACCAATAGGTAGTTAAAGCGAAATGGGGAGTGGAAATTGAATTCTAGGTCCAATTTAGATAACATTCATACTACAATTACTTATATTTCATACATAAATATATATTATTGGGGTTGTACTAAGAAATAAGATTAATTCAAGATAACGTACATATAATAACACGATTTTCTTGTATATGTAAAATTGATATCTCAGACAATTGTTAAATGCATATTTTCATAACTATACTACATGAATCTCAACATCCAAATAAATCCTAAGGGATTGGTGCATTTTGCAAAAAATAAACTCCAGAGTGATACACAATTAAATTTTATTTACCTCGTAAACAAACTAACAATTCTTTCAAACTCTGAACAAAATACCACACTTCGTGCCCAAATTGCAGTAATATCCTACACAATTACATATAACAATAAATTGACTTCATACATGTTTCCTATATGAATTAATAATATATTATATATCTTTAAAAATTTCATATTGGGAATACATGACTTAAATCCTCCAGTCACTTAATTAAGTTCATAATTTGATACATATATAAATTAGTAATAATAAATATAACTTTAATTATAATATATGCTCTGAAATTTTTACACAATTCAAAATTAGAAATAAAATTTCTATAAAAAAAATAATCATTTGAAGATTTTAGACAATTCACGATTACAAATAAGATTTCAATTCGAAAAAAATTCCAAGTGCATTGAACTTTAGTTTCCATATTCGTAAATCCATTGTCCTACCATAATATAGTAAGAGTTCTCATCATCATACATGGAAATCAATAAAATAATTTCAAACCAAAAATAAACATTTAATCAAACACGTGATGTGCATTCTATTGATTGAAATAAACAATATCTTATAGTTGCATTCAAATTGAACTTCAACTTAGAATAGTAAAACGCAACACAACATTCATTTCATATTGGGGAAAAACAATATTAAAACTAAAATATTGGACATGATGAATAGAAAATAATCAAAAATTTTAATGTGCACTACGAAAAATGTTTATATCAGTAGGTAGACTTTTGAAATTATTATTAACATTTAAAACATTACACAATCAAAAGTTATACACGGAATTAGGAGTATTCACCTTGTTTTTTGCAGAAGAATAATTTGCAGAAGAATAATCAACGAAGCATATATAAGATTGAAAGCAAATGTACGATGGAGTTTATACAAATAAGTTACAGAGACATATTTCTCTCTTGGATAGAGATAATAAGGGCAGTTTAGTCTTTTACCCATTGAAAAGGAACTCTCCTCTTTTTAAATAGTAGAGATAGAGATAGAGATAGAAATAGAGATATAAATTTATTTAATATTAACTTTTATTTATTTAAAATAATATTATCACAAGCGATATTAACTTAATCAACATAAATTTTTTGTGAACAATTATAAAATTATTCAAACATAATCTCTATATCTGCGAGCACACCACGCTTAACTTGCAACTTGCAAGCTACTTAAAATGAAATTTTTATAGTTTAGTTTACCTTAAAAAAAAGCAACGACGGCAAAGTACGTTGTACGACGTAGTTCCCTCCTGAAATCAAGAACACTAAACCAAAATCCGACTCAAGGTAACATCACATTAGATCTCACCATCATTTGCAAGTCGCTAAAATTTTCGACATTTCATATTATTAAGACTTTGTTAAGTTATTTTGTTTCTTATTCAATTACAACTTTCCAGATCTTGTGATACCCGTTAATATCACCAATTAGTTGGGTGATCATGGACAAAGAATTTCAACCCTCCGTGTCTTTGCGACCCAACCGCCGTAATCACCATCACCCCCAAACTAAAGGTAACTGCTCTTTCTGTTTATATATATATATATATATGAGAAGACTCACCTACATCATGCTCTATACATCATCCATACATCACACCTAGTTGTAGCGCCTTAAAAATTTTTTTTTCCAAATTTTTTATTTTTCTCTTGAAATTAACCTTCCAATAAACCCATGTTAAAAAAATTAGGTCAAAATACATTTTGTAACTATTTTTAAAAAATCCACAAAAAACTGCGCAAAATACCTTATTTATAAAGGTATGCGCCAGCAGTTTTTTGTGAATTTTTTATAAATAGCTACAAAATGTATTTTGACCTAATTTTTTGAATATGGGTTGATTAGAAGGTTAATTTCAAGAGAAAAATAAAAATTTTGAAAAAAAAGTTTCTTAGGGCCTAGAACTAGATGTAATGTATGGTGTGATGTATACATCATGATGTAGGTGAGCCTTCCTCTCTCTCTCTCTCTCTCTCTATATATATATATATATATATATATATATATGTGTGTGTGTGTGTGTGTGTGTGTGTGTAGTTGTAGTGTTTATTTAGTTATATATGATTTGGTGGATGCAGAGGAGGGTGAAGGTGGTTTGTTTAATGGGGGAAGATTATCACAAGAATTCACAATGAAGCTCATTTGGAAAAGGGGGTTTATTCGTTTGGTTCTTGTGGCTGGCATTATTTGGATGCTACTCATACTTATTGTTTTGTTATTTCATGTCTGGTCTTGCCAATCTTCACTCGCTTTGTTTTCAGGTATCATTGTAATAATTTTATGTTGCTGTTATTGTTGTTTTTTCTTACGCTTTCATGTCATTGTATTTGGGTGTTGTTTGAATTCACATAGAATCAATAAATAATATTACCAACAATGGCAATCCAATCCAAATAAAGAAAATAGACAAGATAAACACAAAATTATGCAGCAACGCCGATCCGTGTCAGAATATAACAACTTTGTTAAGAAAATACCCAACACAATGATGAAAGGCCCCAAATAGTAAGGAATCAGAAAAGCCAGAGCCCAAAACGATTAGAAAGCCTTCTCATATTAGATTGGAGTACCAAGCCACCGAAAGCTCACAAATGTACTTTGGAAGCCAATTATAAACCCGTGTCCAAACCTAAGCTGACGAGGAAAACAAATTTGATCCAAACATAACACCATTTGGTGTTATGCATGTCTCTCAACTGTCAAATGGTTGGGAATGGAAACCTGACGAAACCGACTTTCTAATAAATGATTAGTACTTAAAAATATACGATCATTTACTTAGATAAGAAATAAATATTTTAATTGAAATCTGTGAACTTAATCGCTCGAGAAAGATGAGCCTCTTGATTGGTGTTCTAGGGCTTCGGTAAGCACTCCAAGAGTGGGGGATAGAACCCACTGTGGACAACTGATGTTGCTCAAATGAACTGTCAAGCATTGCCGAATGGTCTCCATGAGTACCCTTGTCTGTGGGAATAGCTCCCAGCTCGGCCTTGCTTGTTACTTAGTTAACACCCTCTGAGTAATGGGGTTTCAAAATTACCCTTCTACAGAAGTGACTAAAGCAGTTCGGTGGGCTATGAATGAAATCCCTGAATTCAATAAGAATGTACTTGTAATTAACAATTTCCATATTGCGTTTTGAATGCATGGAACTCCTACCATGTTCCCAATTCTAGCATATGCTTTAACTTATTGGTTAGAAGCATGATGGCAGACTTGGAGATAGAACAAACATACTGAAATTTATTGCAGTAATTTTCAGAAAAAAGTGGCTGTAAGACTGTCCATATATGGGGTCGTACCTTGGTGCGATGGCAAGTGCCCTCGCCCAAGCTATGGTTTATGTTGTGTTCGAGACATGGGAGCAACCTCTTCATATATGGGGGGTAAGGCAGTCAACGTCTGCCTCTCCCAGTTAAGCGGGAGTATTGTGCGCTGGGTACGGCTTTTTTTCGTCGCTGTATAACTCTGAAATAATAAGGGACTTCAGATTGCTTAGGGCAGAAAAAAATGGCTTTCATTCTTGAAGCATTCTGAATATCAAAGTTTTTGATGCATTTGTTCAATTGTTTGCAAAAAAAGAAAAAGAAAAAAAAAAGGCTAATTGTTGAAGTGAATAAATTTCAATTATATATACGCTAAGCTAATGGAATGGTCAAGTCACTACATATAGGCCAAATGTTTATGCAACAAGCTACTTATTTTTTCTTTCTTGATATCATGTAATTTTATTTGGTATCATGCAGCTCTTTGTAACAAAGAAAGCAAGGTATTTGGCATGTTAAACACAATGGGATTTGTACAACTACCACATCGTAAGACCACACAATTCGTATTATTTGTTGATCTCATCTCATTATGTTGATGGTAAACTGACTTGTTCCTTCCCCCACCCCACCCCAATATGCAATAGGCTGTCGTATTCCGCTTGCTGATGACCCAGATAAAGTAGTTATTCCAAAGAGAAGAACTCCTGACACAGTTGTTCAAAGTCTATCCTATATTATGGAGGACGATGTAACAAATAATAGATCTCAGTCACCGCCGCTATTTGGAGACCATCAAAGCTGGTTACAAAGGGAGAAGAGTTTTAATCCAAAGTTGAGAATGAAGGTGAATAACCACTCTCTACAATTAATTCTCTTGTCGTTGTTTTTAAATAAATGTACTTCTTGAAACAAAGAGTTGGAAGTCAATTTATGCATGAGTCTTTCAGTGAACATATGATTTGCACTATGGAGTTCGTTCAGGTGTTAAAATCTTCAGAACTTGAGTTAGAATTATAGAGGCATCTCCCTACCAAATTAAACACTTTTGTATTATTATTCATCTCATTCTCACCCAAACTTTATACTTGGGAGGTTTGTTGTGCAATGTGTTTGTCTATATGCATGTCTGTTATGTTGAAGTGTTTGAAAATTCTGCAGGTCAGGTTTACATTTGTGTGTCTATGTGAATGTCTGTGATAGGTTTTAAGGCTTCAAGATTGTGTATGGAGATTTTTGCATGTAGAGGTGATATGTTACACTAAGTACTTTTTTCTTAATAAAAAGAAATACCATATAAACCCTATTTACTTAAAAAAGCTGATGCAAACACCAACAATTGGGTCCAAAAAAGGGAGAAAAACACAAGCTCAAATCTGAAAATTGTATTAACAACACAAAAAATAGTTTCATCTCTCTTACATCATCACATATTTATACTAATAGTATTCATACTCTAACTAGGAAAGTATTAAAAGACTAAATTACCCTTCACTTATTCTACTATCTATTAAAGAGGACTAAACCCCCTTTTATTACATATAATACTAACAATTAACAAAACTAAACTATAAGAATAATGATACGAGTCCCAAAAAATGTCCCAAAATTATCCCTCAAATGAGTTGGATAAGCATTAAATGTTGTACTTTTTACTGTAATACAGTACAATGTTTTAATGCTATGCCAACTCATTTGGGGGATGTATTTGGTACTCATAGCATTATCCTATTCGGCACCATTCTCCTCGCTTTTAAAAAAGCTCATCCTCGAACTTTGAAAGTTGGAGATGCGTGCAAAATATGCGGCCGAGAAGACAAGAAAAAATTTTGAGCCCCAAAATTAATTGTCAAATTTAGGAGGGCTCAAAATTTATCTCCAAAATTTTACCGGGGCTAGGTTCATACATGTAGATCAGATTTTATCTATACTTTCAAAGGCTCACTCCAAGAACCCAACAAATCATTTAATAACGGATTGAGGAACACCGAAGCCACATCCGAACGAGTCCCAACCTGCATCTCGCTCCTTCGTCTTTCCCTCGTCTGCCTCGATATGAACTACACAGCCCTGTCGTTCGCTTCTTCACTAATGGCAACACTGATGGATTTAACTCCCTGAATCAAGAGTCCCTCCTCTTTCTTTGTTCATATATGATGTTGCGATTGGCCTCTTGGGTCAAAAAGCAACCTAGGGTTGCGATGCCCTGGATTTGGCCTTCGTTTGCTATCGCCAAGCTATTTGACCTTCATAGCAATTCGCCGGAATTCATTGATGGCTTCCAGAGTGATTCCGTCATGTGATTGCGTAGGTCGGGCTGCTACGTTTTCTATTTTCTTCTTAAATTTCTTCTCTTTCTTCTTTCAGACGGCTGAGCCTTAGGAGCTGACTTCTCATTGATTTTGGGTGGGGTAGCCCTCGGATTTGGTCTGACATGTTTGGATTCGCAACGGAAGTGTCCTGGGAGGGTTCTTGATGATTTTTGTTGGCTATGGTTAGGGTTTGAGTGAAATTTTTGGGTTGGGGTTGATTCTTGAAGAATCTCATATGGAGAGTTCCAAATAGGGGTTAGGTTTGAAAAGAAGGTTGAGAAGAAACAAAATCCTCCAATTTTGATAAAATTAGGATTTGTTGAGCCTTTTGTTTCTTCATTTCAGTCATCATTTGAATCATGGTTTCTTATAGGCTTGCTAAACGATTCTTTAACTTGATGTTTTGATTTCTTTGCTTAGGAGCCATTAATGGTGAAATGTAATGGAGGAACCCCCTCCCTCTAAAACACACACACCAAGGAGCTAATCTCGTTGTGATACCAATTTGATGCAAACACCACCAATTGGCTCCAATGAAGAGAGAAAAACACAAGGACAAATTTGAAAATTGTATTAACAACCAAAAAATAGTTTTCTTACATCATCACCTATTTATACTAATAGTAATCGTACTCTAACTTGGAAAGCATTAAAGATTAGAATACCTTTCACTTATTCTAATATCTACTAAAGAGGACTAAACCTACTTTTATTACATTTAATACTATCAATTAACAAAACCAAACTATAAACCCTATTTTACTTGAAAAGTGTTTTGTCTAAAAATAAGAAAAAAAGGAAAAAGCGAGAACTAAGCGATACATAATCCAAGTAAAAATGAGCTAAACCGAACCCCTACAAAATTTGTTAATGAGAAGAAAAAACCTCTTCTTGGTGGCTTATGGAGATAGAGGAACCCTAACCCTCTATGCAAAGAATGGAAGAATACAAAACAGCATTCTAGCTTAATAAAATATCTAAAAGGCAATACAATTACGAAAAAAAAGCAAAAAGGATACAGAGTACAGCCAAACAAAATTCAGGGAGGCCTGTAATGATATATTCCCAGCTGGTCTTCTCTAGTGGCTTTGTAGGTTTCGCTTGACAGGTCTTGCTTATACCAAAAGATTCGGAGTTCAGTTGTATTATGGCCTTCGTTAAAAAGTGTATCAGCCGCGAAATAAGCTTCCCTGAAAATTTGTTATATAATGGAACTGATCTGCTGCGTATGTTGAATTTGCCTGACTGATGAGTCAATTTCCAAGGAAAGCGATTGTTGCCTTTGATGACTTCGACTAACATCTTAGAATCCACCTTAATTTCATTGATATGAATGTGTGACAAGCACAAATATTTCAACCAGTTATCAAACTCTAGCATCAGCTATAGAATTATTACCATCACCAAAAGCACTGGCAAAGGCTAAAATAGGTTAATCCCTCAGCCCTTAACTCCACCTCCACCTGCTACCTTGCCATTTATAGAAGGTCCATGAACATTAAGTTTTAAACCATCCTTTGGAGGATCCCAAGTGATCCACTGCCGTCGTTTAACAATTAAAAACTTGGTAACAACAATGGGCATAAGCAGAATGGAATCATGAAACTTTGTATTAAATTTAGGAGTATAAATTGCCGAAATATCAGTAATTCACCAAATGACTTTTCTTTAAATGCTGTTGTAATTTATTTTGTTGCCATGGAAGCGCTTCTCATTTATAATAAAACTAAATCTCCCAGCAAACGACATAAGCAGTGAGCACCCTGAGCAGACCGTACTGGGTTTTCGCCTTCATTCCATTGAACCAGCTTTGAATCACAGCACTTATGGAATTAAAATTTGTTAGGACATTGAATTTAGCAGCAAATGTTTGCCAAAGATATCTAGCTATGTTGCCAAAGATATCATGCATATGTCTGCCCCCCATTTTGGGGAAGGGCCCCCATTAGCCAAATATATACACAATAAACCATAAGACTTGTTTATTTATTATCTTGTACTCCTTCTAAAACTTTTCATTTCCTAGACTAACGCATGTATATTTTGTCTATCTTCGCGTGAAGAGACTTGACATATAAGCTTCCCAATTTGTCACTCCAATATTTATTCTTTTTTTTCTCTATAGTCTCTCTCTCTCTCAATTCAAGCTACTGCTAAATACATTATACCAATCTTCAACTCCCATCTCTTACTTATTCTCAAGACTCAATAGGTTTATTCCTCACCCCCCACCCCCCACCCCCCACCCCACCCCCCAAAAAAAACACTTACGATTTATTTTTTGTTGGCATCAATCTTTTGTTCTTCGTTGTTGTATGCTCTTTTATCCTTAAAAAAATCCGAAATTTATATTCTTATTTTAATATGATAGAAATTCATGAAATTTAAAGATATGTATTTCAGTGTTAACAGTTTGGTACTTTAGGCTAGGCTTTTACATTTTTTTTTTCCAAAAGTGTACAAAAATCAATATGAAGGGTCCATCTTTGTAAACTTGCCTAGGGCCCCTATTTCCCTTAGGCTGCTTATGTTTGCTCCCACGTCGACTGAATTGAGGGGATCATGGACTTAGATACATTCACATCCCCCATTGGTTGGATGACCCCTTGTTGAATGGGATGACAGGTTTTCTAGAATTCGTGGATTTACGCCCACTTAACCTCGGGCATAGTTTCCTCTTAAGGAGGGGGGGAGGGGGGGG
Source organism: Sambucus nigra (assembly GCA_949130495.1). Taxonomy (NCBI): domain Eukaryota; kingdom Viridiplantae; phylum Streptophyta; class Magnoliopsida; order Dipsacales; family Adoxaceae; genus Sambucus; species Sambucus nigra. The sequence continues at coordinate 298,086,077 of OX422212.1, read as the reverse complement.
GGGGGGGGAGTGATATAAGGGCATAATTGTTAATTCCATTTCTTTATTATTTTGTCTATATTAGCCAGGGGTATTATTTTGGGTAAATTACTCATTTGGCCCCGAAATTATGACGATAGTTCCAAAATGGCCCCTCACCTATCAAAGTGTCAATTAAGCTATAACGACCCAAACCATAAAAGCTCACCAAGGCCACGACTGAAATCCTTAGGCTGCAACTAATGGTACGAGGCTGTGGAGTTTACACCTCGAAAGCACAAATAAAACCCATTGTAACACCCCTTAATTTTTTGATTTTTAAATTGAAAAATTAATTTGGATTAATTAAATTGTTTTGGGAAATCAATCCGGTAAAATAAATATCAATTAGCGAGATAAGGGTTAATGTTTATTTATATTGAATATTACTTAGTGAGTGAGTAATAATAATGATAAGAAAGTATTATAATTGTCGTGAGTGAGAAATACGACAGTTACAGTAAATTTAGTCGGGACGCGTGTGTCCGTTGTGTCGGAATTCAATTTGGGAAATAAAATATAATTTCACTTTTGATACTCCATACGGTCATTTTGAGTATGCCAGTGTGTCCGGAAGGATGGAGATAGTCAGAAAAGTTTACCCGGGGGTTTAGTTTGGGTTCGAAAAACTTTCACGCCAACCCGGGTGTTTTGGTCATTTGCATTTTTGGAGAAGGAAACCTACGAATTTTATAAGTTTATATCATCAGTTAGAATGAGAGAGTTAGGGTTAGTAATCTGCAAAACCATAGAGAGACCATAAAAGGAAGAAGAGAGGAGGTGCCAAGGTCAAATTACACCATTCTTGCACCACAAAAACTGTCATCACATAGATCGGGAGGAGAGGATCAAAGCCATACCATTCTTTTACAAGGAATCAGACCTTCAAACAGAGGCAAGCGTTTATCTTGCTGAATTATGATTTGATATACCATCCATGTTAGAGTAGGATGATAAATTTAATGGTTTCTTGAATTTTGACTAAATTTGGAAGATGTAGATCATGTTTTTGGGTAGGAAATTGTGATAAACTTGATCCCTTATGCTTGAATGATGAATTGATGATGTAGTTTGATGAAATTATGAAGAAATCTGGAGTTATATGGAAGTTCTTGGACTAAAATGATAAACTAGAGTTTTTAGAGGATTAACCTTGAATTTATTAAATTTAAAGATGTTCTTTGAGGATTAAAAGATTCCCATATGTTAGAAATCATGTATATATGTTAATGTAATGTTTAGTATGCATGGTTTGGAGATTGGGAATGAATCATGGAGGTTTTAAGGTTAAAAATGTCGAATTCCGTAACTGCTATTAAGAGAAGATGACAGGACCAGTTACAGGCGAATCGATTCGAACCAATACCGAATCTATTCGGTTTCCTAGGATTGCATAGTTTCTCCCCTTTTTACTTAGAACTCATGGGAAATGTTCGAGTTGACCCTTGAATTAATTGTAAGATCCTATTAAGAGATATTCTAATTACCAGTAGGTTAATTTGGGTTTGAGGTTAGTCGCACGAGGAGGGCGGGCTTAAGACTAAAATTGATTAAGCTTAACGGGTAATAAAAGCTTATTCGGCTATTGATCTCTTGTCACGAAAAATTAGGGGAATGTAGGACCAAGACCAGTAGGCCTTGAGTGGGATTGCCTGCTGAATTTACTTAAGGGACACTTGGCAACCATTTGAGTAGTGGGAAACACTCGGGATTATATAATGAGATGTGTTACGCTACGTAGAATACGGAGTTACTATATTATGTACGGGGCATATGATATAGGTTATGTGTATACCTATTGTTTGATTTGTATGTGTAATCATACCTAGGCTACTTTCCATCACGGGAGGTTTTGCGTCGTGGACAGTCTTATTCTGATGAGCCCATGTGGGGGATATTGACTTGTACCTCAGGACATAAAATTTAGGGATTGAGCACCACTTGTGTGAATGAGGGTGTGACCGGTCGTTTGGGTGGGTTAGGTATGAGCGTATCCCAAAGGCTTAGAATTATGTTTGCCTCCAATATTGTGTGATTTGATTTATGGTTCGAGAGAGATTATCCGAGCCAGTGTCCTTATATATGATAAGAGTGATATATCATATATATATGTACGTGTGATTGATTATTCTACGAGTATATTAGTAGATAAGATAGATTGTTATATCTAAATTATTCAAGTGTATGAGAACTAAATCAATAACTGATAGATTGTGATATCTAAATTAACCAAAGTGTACAACAACTAAATCATTTATTAGAGATTCCTAATAAGTATAAAGAATTGGAAAATTGTAGTAACGTATTGTATGGGCAATATGGGTGGGCACTATAATTGATTAGATTTGAACAGATGTAAGCCAGACTAGTTAGGCGGATAGCCTAACTAAGTGGGTTAGAGTAGTACGCTAGGCGTGCACATTAGTTGAGGGGTAAGGATCTCAAGTGAGGGCACGCGGTACTAACATATATTTAATATCTTATCTTGTCGCATTTTAAACACTTGCTAAACTTTTTCAAACTGTTTTACTTGGGCTCTGACCCGTTTCAAATCCTTTTTGTAAAAATCATTATAGGTGTCCAACCACAGGGACGTCAGGCATAGGAGTTCCTACATTTGACGTGCTGCAGCTGCTGTGGAAGTTGTAGGACCTTGCTATTAGACGCCTCCACTTTATTCCAGTTCTTATCTATCTTCATTTATCTCAGTCGGGCATGTCGCCCAATCATAGTTGGATACTATTTGCAGAGACTTTATATTTCCAATTATTTTCGTTTATTTCTAGCATTGATTTAGATTTTATTTATGGATGACTGTATTTGGATATTTTATGGAGTGTTAATCCAGACTCCGTTACTTATTTATGTTGGTTATCCCTTTATTCATTATTATGTGAATGGAAATGGTGAAAAGATTAAAATTTTAACACCGGGCTACTAGGGTATTAGTGATTAATTTGAAATCCGACACTGATGCTAAGGATGACACCATTAATGATTCTTGTTTAATTTAATAATGGACTGATCACCCAGGATTAGAATAGACGGGGTGTCACCGATGGTATCAGAGCATCAGGTTATAGTGTCCTTAGGATCTTTGCGGTTTTACTACGTTTCAGCGTAGCGTTGTTTGATATAGAGCCATATTATAGGTTTGTTGTATTCCTCTTCATACGCACGTTTATGTTTTTCTGCTATTAGGTATAGTTGATGTGATACATATACGAGTTCGGTTGGGCTTCGTACATCGGGCAATATAGGACGACTAGCGAGGGCCGTTAGAAGGATTGCAAAAGAAGAGCCTCAGGAGCAGCCATCGAGTATTTTGGGAACGATAATCACGATAGAAGTCACCATGATTATGCTTCAGGCAGTTTCCCTAAGCACCGTCATAGAGAACACCGGTGTAATACCCCTTAATTTTAATGACTTTTAAAATAAGTTAATGGGATTAATTGGAATTAATTTTAAATTAATTAATTGGGATTAATCCGGATTTTATATTACTTGTGGATATTGAAATATATGATTCTGAATATTACTTAGTGATATTTAAGTAATATATGAATATGATGATCTGAATATATGAATATGATGCTATATTTAAGTAATAATGAAACTTAAGTGGGGACGCGGTATGGGACGTGTCGGGACTAATTTAAATAAATAAAACGGAACATTATTTTATATCAACCTTATGGTCGTTTTGAGTGCGTCGTTGTGTCCGAAAGGGTCGAAATAGTCAGAAAAGTCTATTCGGGTGTTGAATTTGAGTCTTGGATCAATTAGGAGATGAAAGGACACCCCGAAGGGGCATTTTAGTCATTTTAATTGGGAGATGAATAGTAATTTCGGGATTTGTCTTATTATATAGGTGATAGATTAGAGGAACGTAGGATCATTTCATTTTATCACAGAACACTTGAGAGGTCTTAGTGTGAGAGAAAGTGAAGAGTTTCTTGGGAGGAGATGAGGTTGCTTAGGAAGGAGGAGAGACTTTTAAGGCAAGCCAAAGGGGATTAACCACCTTCTACCACCAGCACCACAACCGGAAAGTCACCGGAAAATGAGGAAAGGATTCTACACCATCACCACCAAAGATTCAGACCTACATTATTAAGGCAAGTGTAATTCTTGCTTTATTTTATTGCTTACAATATCCATGCTAGATAGGTTAAGTAAGAAGTATGAGCTTGCATGATTTAAGGATGAATAATAGAGTTTTTGAAATTTGTTCTTGATATGAAAATTAGATAGAATAAATCTCTTTATGTTTAAATGATTTAATCCACGAATTTTGGGTTTCAAGTGATAGAAGAAGTCTGAGTTACTATGATTTTTGGGGAAATAAGAACCTATGAGAATTCTGGGAATAAAAGGATTTAATCCAAACTATTTGTTGA